>OW119933.1:100937909-102250660 GCA_933210815.1 Meta bourneti
CCAAAGCCAGTATGTTCGTTAAAAAAAACGGGGACTTTCCTACGCGAAAAACCTTTTGCATAGGGTTTCCATAAAGCTGGATCAAAACACCAAGGTTACCATGTTTGTCGATAAATCGCTAGTGCCTCGGATTCGACATATCCACCAAAATTATAAAACATTTTTTCCAAGAAAAATTACGAAACGTTTAAATACGAGAGTAAATCAAAAATTATCCGCACTTTTGCCATGACACATCTTTAGGTTTGTCACAATGCCTTCTGCGCGTGCATGGTTAGAGTTGACACTACTGTGGTCACATTATCGAAGTTTGACCTTGATAGCGTCATTTTTGTTTCTTCTGTTTCAATGTAAACATGGCCGCTCCGTTAGCAGTGTGCACCAAGGAGGAACAAAGCAGTGATCCGATTTCTCTGGTCGGAAAGTGTACCAAGGGCTGAAATTCAGAGACTTACAACACAATACGGGGTCCGTCACTATGAGCCAGAATCCAAAAAGCAACGTATGGAGCGGAAACACCCGAGTCGGCAACGAATAAGAAATTCCAGACTCAATTTTCCGTGGTAAAGGTGATGCTAACCGATTTTTGGGACTCACAGGGGCCTATACTGGAGGCTACCTAGAAAAGGGGCGTACGATCAACAGTGCAAGATACAGTGATTTGCTAGCCAACAATCTGAAGCCAGCAATTCATACCTATTGGCGAAGAAAGTGGTGGTGCATGACAAATGCATGGTTTCAACGGTCTGGCCCACACATGGCCGGCCAGACCTTTGAAACCATTACCCATTTGGGTTTCGAGGTGCTGAAACACCCTGCCTACAGCCCAGACCTCAACCCTTCCGAATGTCATCTCTTTGGACCTCTCAAAGATGCTTTACGAGGTCGTCTATTTTCTACGGACAAAGAAGTACGGGAAGAGGTTCATTAATGGATGGGCGAATGATTATGAACCACTGGAAAAGCTTGTGAACCACTGGACCAAGTGCATCGAAAAGGAAGGAGACTAGAAAAATGACGTACTTGTTCAACCCCTACATTTGTGTAAATAATTTGAAAAATAAAGTGCGGATAATTTTTACTTTCCCTCGTAGATAGTTTTGAAATGCAGCCCTTTAGACATTGGGCGCTCTCTACCGCCGTCCCTATCACCCTCCCTTACATACGCCACTGAATTGTGATTCCAAAAGTGTGGTCCGCAAACCCCAGGGGTCGGGGTCAAGGTTTCAGGGGTCCTCAAAAAACACTCAATATTTCACTAGTCAAAATAGAGAGGGCCGTGGTAGAGTAGCGGATTAGCATCTGGAGGGTAGCTAGTTCGAAATTCGACCCCACCAAAGACCATCGGATACGTGTGGGCCGGTGCACGTTGAATCCACAGTGGCCTTAAATGTCCTTGCGTTGGCGTTCTGTGGAAGTTTGGAGAGGGAGGTGCCAGCTCAGATGTTGACCTTGTCATCTGACCGTGGTTCAAAATTACGAGGACTTGTCCTCGGAACTTTCCCTTCGAGATTGTTTTCAAACTGTCGCCAATAGCCGGTTGCGTTACTCCAGTGCGACGTTAATTCCACTACCTACCTATCAAAATAGAGAACTTCCAAGTTAGTATTTGGTGGTTGAATTTCGTCTCACTAAAGCAATACAACGGGCTATTGGCGACAGTTCGGAAACAATCCCGAGGGAAAGATCGAGGACAACACCTTGTTATTTCCATCCACGGACAGATGATAGTCAAGGTTTCAGGGGGTCCTCTGAAAACACGCAATATTTCACTTATAAAAATAAAGAACTTATTTTTATTAGTGAAAGTAGCTGGTGGTTGAATCAGGTACTATCCGGATTTTATAAATAATATAAATAGGGATGAAATGTCTGAAGGTTCCCATTGTGGCATGCAAACTTCATGAACCAATCGCAGTAGAAACTATTTGAAAATATAATTTTCTATCTGAGTTTGGACAATCTTAAATTTGGTGCTGCCATCTACATTCAATAACTGGTAAATCTTTTTTGTAATTTTCTGCTTTACAAAAAATCTATTCTTACACGAAACAAAACTCAAATTTCACACGGAAGTGTTTGCTGAGGTATTTTACAGATAAAAATGTACGCATAATTTGATTTATTTTAATATTAATAGTAATCTTGACAACTTTCGAATGGCTATTATCAGGATTTTAATAAAAAACTGAATTACGGAGGGAGAATTTGTTTTTGTTTGCACGTTGTGTGAATTGAAAGAAACAAATAGTGATTTCGAGATTTGAATTTATTATATACTAATTGTCTAAAACAAAGTCGAATTTTATAATTACGTAGTGCTGCTATCTAGTGGCAAAGCAATGCTTTACAAACCTTGCTCATAGAATGTTCTTTCGGATTTTTATCTTTTTACATATTTTACTTAACCCTCTGGGAGTAACAAGATTTCCGAGTAGTGTAGTATTTGTTTTACCGCACGACACACTTAATGACTAAAAATCGCATTTATTGGGTGAAAGAATCAATGAATTCTTTCAACTTTTAGAACGATTCAATTGGTCCTTTTCTTAAAATACAATCCTTTTGAAAGATTGTGTTATTCATTAACTTAGAATAAAATCCTTTGGAAAAATTTTGTTGGTCATTTCTTTAGAATAGAATCCTTTGGAAAGATTCTGTTAATCATTTCCTTAGAATAGAATCCTTTCTAAAGATTCGATTACTAATTCCTTAGAACAGAATGCTTTGGGAAAATTCTATTGCTCCTTTTCTTAGAATAGAATTCTTTAATAAGATTCTATTGGTCCTTTGCTTAGAATAGAATTCTTCCGAAAGATTTTATTGCTCAGCTCATTTCCTTATAACATAATGCTTCGGGAAAATTCTATGGCTCCTTTTCTTAGAATACTTTAGTAAGATTCTGTAGGTCATTTCCTTAGAATAGAATCCTTTGGAAAAATTCTATTTCTCCTTTCAGTAGTATATAATTCTTTGGTAAGATTCCATTGATCAAAAAGGTCTAAAATGGTTAGAAATGTAGGCAAGGTTGCAGATTGTAAGATGGAATTAATTTCCATGTCTTGAAAATGTCCTGTCCTCTAATTGTGGTGGTGATTTTTCTATCAGTGTAATTTCACAAATTTGTTGTTTTATTTTGTATTTTTGTGGTATTAATTTGACTTTTACCAAAGCCTTAGCATCAGTAAGAGTTATTGGGGTTTGTTCAACATTTCATTCTCCGGCTTCCTTTGACTATTGATCTGCTGTTTCATTTCTTTCAATGTCCACATGTGCGGAAATCTACTGCAGAGTGTATCTTTTCTCCAAGCACATGAGTAGGTACAGAAGTGAATGGACACTTTAGGCACATTTTGAGTTTCCATTTGCTTCTAAGGCAGATATGGAATCTCTAAAGATAATAATTCCCTCGGTTTGCTGTATTGATGAGAGGTTTAACCCTCTCGCTGCACATCCCGCGATTTCCGCGGGCAACGTAGAAGTAGCAAAATTTGCGCATCCCGCGATTTCCGCGGGCAACGTAGAAGTAGCAAAATTTGCGCATCCCGCGATTTCCGCGGGCAACGTAGAAGTAGCAAATTTTGCGCATCCCGCGATTTCCGCGGGGATGCATTTTTGCCGTCTATTTAACTGTGCAACCCGCTCTTTCCCCATTCATGGTTTCATTTTGGCTTTTCTGTGATGTTTAATTGTTTATTCAAATCTGGGTTAACAGATGGCTTTAGATGTCCACATTTCTGCGAAATATACAAGCATTTTATGCAGCATTTTGCGCGCTCTTTTCAAAGTTCAAAGATGTCTGGCAGGAAACGTTTCGCGAGTGATATAACCTACATTCCTGACAATATTTCCGACACTGATAGCAGTTCTGACTCTGATATCAAGTATATTGAAGACAGTTATAGCGAAACTGATGAAAATTTCTCGGATTCCTCTGCGGATAGTGATTTCTAATAATTCTTCATTTCTAATAAATGTTTTGTAAGTATTTTGCATATTTTCATTAGTATATACGTTTTACCTTTGTATTTCATAAAATAAATCATAATTTAACCAAGATTAATTTTCAAAATTTTACTTTTATATGATTATTCTTCCAATTTCAATATTCCGACAACCTTTTTTTATGATCTAATTCTATATTGAAAAAAAACTCTTTTACAAAAATTTTTTGTATATTTTAACTCTAAAATATATATAGATTTGAAATATGTAATAAAAAAAATACGCAATTTTTGAACCTATTTTGATAAAAAAAATTCGCAGCGAGAGGGTTAAATCAATTTCAAGAGCCTTATTTATAGCTATGAGTTCACTGGTGAAATTGGAGGACATTTTTCCTATTCGAACCTTTATTTATACTTCCTCTCCATCTGGAAGCAATAGAAGCACGCCAGTACCTCCTTTTTTTCACATTTAGAGTTTGATGATCCATCAATGATGCGTTTATTAGGTAATAAAGCGGTAATGGTATTTAATCCTTTTGAAGTTTAAGAGATTATTCTTTCTGAGTGGATCTGAGAATTGAGATTTATGAATCGCAGTAGGTCTGGTATTTATATTGTGAGGTAATGCTACTCCATGCACGTCTAAAGGTAGGTGGGTATTTAATTAACGTCGCACTGGAGCAACACAACGGGCTATTGGCGACGGTCCGGGATCAAACCCGAAGGGGAAATCCGAGGACAACACCAAGTAATTTTGAGCCACGGTCAGATGACGAGGTCACACCTGAGCTGGCACCCCACTCTCCAAACTTCTACATCACGCCAACGTGAGGACATTTGAGGCCACGACAGATTTAACGTGCACCAGCCCCCTTTATTCACGACGATCTTTGGTTGGATTCGAACTCGCAACACTCAAGTTGCTAATCCGTTTCTCGTCTAACCTGCCCTGCACGTCTAAGGAATCGAGATAGTTGGTTTTGGGGTTTTATGGTGCAAGGGCCATATTTGGCCATGTTGCACCAGACACAAAATACACAATTTATAGTAATAGACATAATTACAATGAAAGTTTATCAGATACAGAAGAGAGAAATACACCCAGGGAGGAATACACCTGACAAGAATCGGACCTGCGCCATCTACAACTCGCAGGTTGCTAGCGCAGCGGGCATACCCCTGAGCCACGACGGCCCCCTATAGAATCGAGAAGATAAATGTAAAAAATGTTTCCTTATGTTTTTGAAAAAGGTGTTTTAACTACCTTTCTACATTTCAAGACGTCCATATTTTCACTTGCTTATCTGCGTATGTTTTACTATTTTTTATTTTATTGATACTTAAAAATTTGCAAGTAGTTTGTTACACTTTCAATTTACTATTATTCCAAAAGAACTGTTGACCATCAACTCTTGAGATACGCGCATCTACTTGTATATTCATAAAATTAAATAGGATATATAAACGCTGAACAAATAAAAACGATTTCGATATAAGTGCTTAAAGCCCAAAAGTTTAAATCGCTTTAAAACGGAAAGTTTTTAAACTTTCTCACAATAAAATCATTAAGGATTTATGAAGCGAATTCGTAAGATTTTGAAAAAGTTTTCTGTCGGAGAGATAATATTGCTTTTTATGTACTACTTACGTAAGTGACGAAAGTGAATATTTGTATTCAAGATCTTTATCTTTTGGCAGAATTAGATGAATTCCAGGATAGAGAATTCAAAAAACATCACAGTCTACACTTTACTGACAAAAGTCAGCGAACACCTGGAAAATAACAGAAATTATTTTGGAGTCTGATTATAAACTTAAATTTTCAATTTCAGAGTTCGCATCCACATGGGTAACTACAGAGCTAACTACTAGTGAGTATAGACTGAAATTTAAGGAAGAATGTTCTATAGAAAGGTCCAAATATTTTATATCAAAATCTAAACGCTTAAGTAAGTCACTTTATTATCCCTAAATATATTTATTTATAATGTTATATGAGCACAAGTCCTAGGGGACTGAACTGTGTTGGCGCCCCTTCATAAAATTATTGACTAGTCAAAATGATTCAGTCCCCCGAAACTTGTTCTCATGATGGTACGTATTTAACATTCTAAATATGGATATTTAGAGATAATAAAGTGACTGCTACTTTTTTTTCAATGTTTAGATTTTGATGAAACAATTGCACATTTTTATTGGACATTCCTTCTTTAAATTTCAGTATATATTCACTTGTAGTTAGCTCTGTAGTTACCCATGTGGACTCTGAAATTGAAAAACTAAATTTATAGTCAGGCCCCAAAATAAATGCTATATTTTGTTTCTACTCCAGGTGTTCGGTGACTTGTTGGTACAGTGTATGTGAAGGTTGAGATCTAGTGCGCGCAAGAAGTTTCCAGTATGCATCAAAATCAAAAATCTTTCTGGTGAGTTTTGAAATCCAGTGTCTATAATTCAAGTTCACCTATTCTAAGCAGTCTACGGCAAAAACTGCCTCTTGGAACGTCATCAAATTTTCAGGACGTCTTAATGAGGCTATTGGAAAAAGTTCACACCTAAAACAATTAGTTAAAATAATCACCACTAAGGGTATTTCACAATTTTATTCTGACCATTATAATACAGTACAGTGGCTATTTAGGTACAATCAATTCAAAATCTGTTCGACTATTATTATATGTTATCATCTGAAAGCTCGGAACAGTATCCAGGGTGGCCATAAAATAACTTCCACTTTTTGGAAGCATCTGTAACTAAATCGAATAAACGGAATGGAACCAAATTTGGTATTGAGACTTTTGAAGACATGGGAGATGTATTCCGCAAAAATATTTAGTATTTGTCAATTGTATTTTAGAAACTGAATGTCTGCTGAGAAGCAATTCTTTTTCTGAACGTTTGAAATGTCTGATACCTTATTAACGTGCCTGATTGAATAGGAATATGTGGTAAGTTTATTTTCTGATGGAAATACAGTGATTCAAAAAGTCTTAGACAAATTTTAAAGGTAGGTTGGGAATACCAAAACAAACCAATTTTATATAGGGGCAATTCCACGAAACAAGGGACATGCAAGTGGAAATTTTTTTTTAGAAAATTAACTCGTATTTTAATGTATTCAGTAATTTCTGACCAACAACGCCCTCTGGCACATTTTCACGGCGCTTGCGGCTACATGTTTGTATGTAAATGTGGTTTGTTTTGTATTCCTGACCTACCCTTAAAGTACCTTTTAAACCATCCTCTATATAAGAAGGTGGCCCGAAGATGCGGTCTCATTCACGAGGAGATTTTGAAGGAATTGCCCAAATGGGATAAAATAAATTCGGGAAATAGTGAAAATAACTATTTTGAAAATGAAGAATATTTTCCGTCCAATGGGTGGAAGGTTGGTAGGTGGGTTGTTCTAATTATGAATAAGCTAAAACTAGATTTCAGTCTTTATCATGTACACATAATTCTCAAAGCCGTGGAAGTGGGTGCACCAGATGGTTGTTGGTTGGTTTGGGGGTTTCATGGAGCAAGGGCCATATTTTGCCATGCTGCGCCAGACAAAAAACGTGCAATATCAAGTAATAGACATACCCACAAAATGTAAGTTTTATTGACACAAAAGATAGAAATACACCCAGGAAGGAATACACCTGACAGGAATCGAATCTGCGCCGCCTACAACTCACAGGTTGCTAGGGCAGTGGGCATACCCCTGGCAGTTACGGCCCCTGAGGGCTCCATAAGCGGTCAAAGATCCGAAGATAACTAGACAAAGCTTGGAGTCGACATTGTAGAATAAATGGTACACTTGCGTAAAGTGGGAAATCGAAGAAACTCACCGCTGGCTTATGCATGCATTTTTCGATATTTTTAGATACACTGCTGGCCACCGTAAATGCAACACCCTGAAGGAAACATGCAAATAATATGAAATTTACAACATGCATTAGCGGAGGTGAGATATGCAAATGATTAGAATTTCAGCACAGACGCACATCACGCGCGCCTGTGGCGCCACTTCAAAGCGCTATTTAAGGCTTGGAGATTTCGACGATTTTAAGTACGGCAATTGTGTTTTTCTTGTGGTTTTTTCAAAAAAACGATCAATTATGCCTCGTAGAAAACAGCGATCATCTTTTGATCAAGTATCTGAGTTCGACAGAGGAAGGATAGTGGCCTACCGAGATTGTGGATTATCTTTCAGGGAAATCGGTAGTCGTGTTGGACGAAACCAAACAACTGTAATGCGGATATGTGATCGTTGGATGCAGGAGGGTACGACGGACCGACGTGTTCGATCGCATCCACCTCAGTGCACCACTTCACGTGATGACAGGCATATTGTGCGTATGGCAGTGACGGATCGCTCAGCCACATCACGAACCATAGCACAGCACATTCAGTCTGTACCGCATCATCCAGTGTCTACGCGTACCATTCGACGCCGTTTACAGCAGAGTGGTCTGTCCGCAAGACGTCCATTGCTTCGTCTACCCTTGACGCAGAACCACAGACGTTTCCGCCGCCAATGGTGCGATGAAAGAAGGATGTGGACGGCAGAATGGAATGAAATTGTCTTTACTGACGAGTCACGCTTCTGTCTGCAACACCACGATGGTCGGATTCGAGTCTGGAGACACCGTGGAGAGAGGATGCTGAACAGCTGCATTATGCACCGTCACACTGGTCCTGCACTGGGTATTATGGTATGGGGCGGTATTGGATATCACTCTCGCACTCCTCTAGTACGCATTGCCGGTACTTTAAACAGCCAGCGCTACATCTCCGAGGTGTTGGAGCCAGCTGTCCTTCCTTACCTTCAGGGCTTGCCCACAGCCATATTTCAACAGGATAATGCGCGACCACACGTGGCACGCATTGTCCAAGGGTTCTTCGTCAATCGCCAGATTGAATTGCTTCCCTGGCCAGCTCGCTCTCCGGATCTTTCGCCGATAGAAAACATGTGGTCCATGGTTGCTCAACGATTGACCCAGAATACATCCCCAGCTGCCACACCAGATCAACTTTGGCAACGTGTGGAAGCTGCTTGGTCTGCTGTACCCCAAGAACACATCCAAAGTCTCTTTGAATCAATGCCGAGGCGTGTGGCAGCGGTGATCTCCAACAATGGCGGCTACTCTGGCTACTAATTTTGGCAGGAACCACACTTCACAGAAGTCTATAAATTTAATCATTTGATACTTGGTCAACATGTTATCTACAAAATAAATTTTGCTGTGATATCTCTTGTCTTTCTTGGTGTTGCAATTTGGGTGGCCAGCAGTGTATATATCTGCGATAAATGCTTGGATTTTACATGAAGAAGTGACAGGAAGCAGATACTTAGCCGGAGAAATTTCATCCTCCCGCTTTCTGAAGAGCTTCTTGGGCCGCGGAGGCCCGGTTGGAAGAGAAACGGATTAGCAACCGGAGGGTTGCGAGTTCGAATCCAATCAAAGACCGTCGTGCACAAAGGGGGCTGGTGCATGTTAAATCTGTCGTGGCCTCAAATGTCCTCAAGCTGGCGTGGTGTGGAAGTTTGGATAGTAGGGTGCCAGCTCAGGTGTTGCCTCGTCATCTGACCGCGGTTCAAAATTACGTGGTGTTGTCCTCGGACTTTCCCTCTGGGATTGATCCCGGACCGTCACCAATACCCCGTTGTGTTGCTCCAGTGTGACGTTAATTGAAAATACCAAATACCAATACTTGCATCTAGAGATAATAATGCTAACACAAATGCTTCGACGCAGACAGTATGGTTGGTTGGTTTTGGGGTTTTATTGCACAAGGGCCGTATTTGGCCATGCTGCACCAGACACAAGTATATCAAGACGCCAAACATGGACCGTCACCAATAGCCAGCTGTGATGCTCCAGTGTGACGTTAATTAAAATACCTACCAATCTGAAGAGCTTCTTACTCAACATCTGCATCTAGAGAAAATAATGCAGCTAACACAGATGCTTCGACGCAGACAGTATGGTTGGTTGGTTTTGGAGTTTTATTGCACAAGGGCCGTATTTGGCCATGCTGCATCAGACACAGGACAAGTATATCAAGACTCCAAGCACGGACCGTCAGCAATAGCTCGCTGTGTTGCTCCAGTGTGACGTTAATTAAAATACCTACCAATCCCAAGAACTTCTTACTCAATATCTGCATCTAGAGAAAATAATGCAGCTAACACAAATGCTTCGACGCAGACAGTATGGTTGGTTGGTTTGGGGGTTTTATTGCACAAGGGCCATATTTGGCCATGCTGCACCAGACACAAGTATATCAAGACGCCAAACACGGACCATCACCAATAGCCAGCTGTGATGCTCCAGTGTGACGTTAATTAAAATACCTACCAATCTGAAGAGCTTCTTACTCAATATCTGCATCTAGAGAAAATAATGCAGCTAACACAGATGCTTCGACGCACAGTATGGTTTGTTGGTTTTGGGGTTTTATTGCGCAAGGGCCGTATTTGGCCATGCTGCACCAGACACAAGACAAGTATATCAAGACGCCAAACCCAAGAAAAGTATATCAAGTAATAGACACACACATGCTGCACCAGACATAAGACAAGTATATCAAGACGCTAAACACAAGATAAGTATATCAAGTAATAGACACACACAATGAAAGTTTGACTGACACAGAAGAGATAAATACACCTAGGGAGGAATACACCGGACAGGAATCGAACCTGCGCCGCCTATAACTCGAAGGTTGGTAGCGCAGTGGGCATACACGACGGCCCCGCAGACAGTTTGGATTGTAGGTATTTAATTAGCGTCGCTCTGGAGCGACACAACGGATTATTAGTGACGGTCCGGGATCAGACCCGAAGGGAAAGATCCAAGCAGACAATATGGAAGAGATCAGAGAAGATCAAAACGCACAGTGCGTAGATCTTGCAAACGAAACCATCCAAAACACACATGCCCGGATTGGAAGAAAGTAAATGAGAATAAGTAGAGAAGTGAAATGTACTGATTGTTTCAACGAATGTAAAAACTAAAACAAAATTTTTTAAAAATCAGGTAGGATGTGTCGGAGCATAGCCACACATACACTTTTACGACAATATGTCTTGTTTGCGCATAGTATTTATTTGGGTGCAGAAAACTGAAAGGACAAATTCAGTAGTCTATTCAGCGTTTATCGAAAGCTGACAAGTTGCTCTTCCGTGTTGACTTCACCCGATGTATTTCTGCTTGGCTTTAGGACCAGTAGATGCCGGCATTGTGAATTTTTTTTAATTCTCAACTGCGGTTCACATTTCCACAACCAACACTGTATTCCACTTCACTTTTCATGTCTGAAATCGACAGATCACGGCGTTAGTTTTCGTTCGAGACCAGTTTCGACGTCATAGCGCTTCACAATCTCGAGTTTACTGATTTGACGTTTGCGTGATGCAGCGGAGAGTCCCCGAAACGCCGCCTCTCCCCTCCTTCCCCACTTCTCGCAGCAACAAGTCTTTGTTCCCTCAGTTATCGAATGACACCAGGATGGTTTGGTTCGCGTTAGTAATACAGAAATTATCAGATCGAACTCGATGTCCATTTTTTCGAAACGCTCAACTTTCCGTACAGGCACCTAGCACTGGTCTGATTTTAAAAATGCATTCACCTCAAATTGTATAAAAAATGTTAAAAATTGTTAAAAATGCATTCTCCTCAAATTGTATAAAAAATTGAATTTCAATAATTATCTATCACATCTGTTATCTACAATAACCAGTCTCTTGATCCAGCGCTCTACAGGGTGATTTGGAACTCATGGAACAAACTTCAAGGGGTGTTAGAGAACACTAGAATAATAACTTTTAGTACAGCAATGTATGGGCGACAGTGACGCGTTTAGGCGCGAACACAAGAATTGCGCAGGAAATGAAACAAAATGTTTATTTACATCATTATTTTACAATTACTTATTTACAATGATTTTTTACAATAACTACTCGAAGGTGCGACCACCAACTTTAATGCAAACTTGGCATCGTCGATACATGGATTGGCGGACTTTTTCGACGCTAGAGTGCACTGGTTGGTTTGGCGCGCTTGAACATCGTTCCTTTACTCGAACCAAACAGTTGAAAGGTGGATTTTGCCATCGACCTTCTAATGAAAGAGACAAACCATGTGGGCGGAGTCGCTGTACTAAGATCTCTGAAGGGTAAATCACGTGGACTTAAGAATCGCCTTTTTCCATTGGCAGTCGAATCGCAGATTAGTGTTTTTGATCACGGTGGATAATCACTTTAACCAATCAGTAATTTAGGATTCTTGCTTTTACCCACAGTCAAGTGACATATCTTCAAACTGAGCAACTGGAAGAAATAACATGAAGCCGTTGGCACATTTTATTTCATTTTAAGGTCGATGGGTTTCGCGAGCTTTCCAAGCTGCCAAGTTTGCATTAATGTTGGTGGTGACACTTTTGAGCAGCTATTGTAAAAAGTCCTAGAAAATAAGTAACTCTAAAATAATAAATAAACATTTTGTTTCCTTTCCTGCGGAATTCTCGTGTTTGTCTAAACGCGTCACTTGAGTCCATACATTGCAAAACTAAAAATGATTATTTTAGTGTGCTCTAACACCCCTTGAAGTTAGTCCCATGAGTTCTGAATCACCCTGTATAAGAACGTGGGACGACAGTGGACACTTCCATCTTTCTAGTGATGAATTCGATTCAAAAGAGATCCAAATCACAAGAGTAACTCAAACCTCCCTGTTTTTAAAGCAGAATTAATAGCCGTATATGAAGCACTAAAAGAAGTCCCTAAAAGTCAGTCCCTTAAAGTCAGTCCCTTAAAATAAATATTTACATTGATTCGTAGGCAGCAATTCTAGCAATTAAAAAATGCTTCACCAGTTTTGATCCTCTTTTGAAAAAATAGCCCTCTAACATTAAGTTTCAATAAAAATTCAAAAATAAATTTTCAATGGATCCCATCACATGTTGGCATTCCGGGCAATTAGAGAGCTGACTTATTGGCAAAAGCTGGAGCAAATAAACAACCTGGCACAAGAGAAAGTACCGTCCTGCTCTCAGAGGATGATCACCTGTCCGTACTTAAAAAGAAATTGCGCAGATCATCTCCAGAACCCTTTCATCGCTGGTACCTCAGTGGAACACCAGGAGAGCTGCTTGCCTTCAATTTGCCCCGGAAAACTTTCTCTATGCTTGCCAAGCTCCGATCTGGCCATTTGAAAAAAATGATATTCGTTGATGATCAGAAACCCTTTCCCACCTGTATAAAGTGCGGCTTATTACCAGCCACTCCCTCACCCATCCTGAATTGCATTGGAGCCATACATGAAGACATTGTTAAGGACCCATTTGCCATTGCCCAAAAACTTTTTTGCACAGACTCAATGACTTAGTGTAATTTTTTACACTGGGATAAGAAAGAAGAAAAAGATAGATAACCTGTATTTTACGTTCTGTGAATAAGTCATCAGTCTATGAGAAGGCAAAGATCTGGTGCCCACAAGAAAATCCCAGTATCCATCAAAAACAAAAACCTTGTGAGTTTTGAAATATCATTTTCCGTCCTTCACAGTGACGCTTATGTTTTATTAAAACCCAAAGGGTTGCGATAATCCTTTACTCCAAAAGGAAGCGAAGCAATAACTCAAAGCGTCTGTTTATAATTCCGAACAATAAAACATTCGCAATGGCAAGAGAAACCATAAGCCCGTGGTAAAATAGGCGGACCTGGCTTAACCTTTGACATCTTATCTGTTTTGACTCCTACGCCGAGCAGCAAAAAATTTCGACACTGGGTCACATGGCATTCGTTCAGTGAAATAATGGGAGTGGACTCGACCCTGAATCCTCGGCTTTTATTTATTGCAAGTGAAAACAAAATGCTTATTCATGCGCTACTAGTTTCTAATTTGCATCTTCACCAATTATCCCAAAGCTCCGAGTTTGGTTTAAATTATACGATTTTCGAATTCCAAAGGATTTTGCACCTGTGATAACATGTTGGTATTTCCTGTTTTGGGTAATTAGAATGCAGTGAAACTTTTTGTATTATGGATATTATTCGGCCGCAATGAAACTCTTGAATTATGAATGTCATTCGGCCTTTTTGAATTAGATATCAATGGTATGGATTTATATAGATTTCAATTCGATAATTTGAATAAAATTAGAATAACTCTTGAATGCAGTGAAACTTTTTGAATTAAGGGTATCATTTTATATCTTTTTGAATTATGGATATCATTTTATACCTTTTTGAATTGTGGATATCATTAGCACGGATTTGTATAGATTTCAATTCTATACAAAACCATGCCAATTCGATAATTTGAATGCAGATAATTTGTATGTAGATATTTCGGATAATTTGTATGTAGTGAAACTTTTTTGAATTATGGATATCATTTGGCCCATATGATTGTGGATAACATTCGGCCATTTTGTATTATGGATATCATTGGCATGTATTTATATAGATTTGAATTCGGTGATTGGAATGCAGATAATTCGGGTAATTTGTAAGCAATGAAACTTTTGAATTGAGGATATCATTCGACCTTTTTGAATTATGGATTTCGATGGCATGGATTTGTAGATTTGAATTCGATAATTTGAATGCAAATAATTTGAAGATAATTCGAATAACTCTTGAATGCAGCGAAACTTTTGAATTATGGATATCATTTTATACCTTTTTGAATTATGGATATCATTATGCCAAACTGAAAGCCTTTATTTTTGTTAATGAAAAATAGGTCCTATAAAAGAAATCAAGGGAAAATAAAAATGCCATTTTCATCTGTCATAATTGAAGAGAAGAACGAAAACCATGCGCAGATTTTTAAGAGAATGGTTTTCTACGGACTGCTTGCAGTTTTAAGCATTAACCCTCTTGATGGTTTATCTTTATGTTGAAAACTGCCCTGTAGTGGCCAGCTTCTGATGCAAAAACCTGTTTGAAATTTTCAACAGTTATGGGCAAGGGACAGTATGTTTTCCTACTTGGATTTTCATTCCCAATTTTTCTCAACGAGGTACATATATTTTTTATTTTTTATGGAACAAAAGCAAACTCCCCGTGCACCACAGAAGTACAACATGGGGCTTACAGAAGTAAGTTGATTTAACAAAGAAACAGTGGAAAACAATTTAACTAAAATTACAAGATTTTATGAACTTGACAAATGAGTAGAAAAGCAGATTATATTTAACAAAAACATTGAGTTTCATTGGTCATGCTTAATCTTCTCAAATCATTTTGTAGGCATATTCTTGAATTTTTAAATGCAGGACAACTAAAAAGAATGCTCCACATCTTGTGGTTGCTTTTTAGAACATTCGCCCATATCATTAGTCCGAAGATGAAACTATATAGATATTTAGTAAAATTTCCATGGCCAGATAAAAATTGTGTAATTTTGAAGTTTGTGGTCATTGGTAAAATTGACCAGATCATGATGGACGAGATATCTCGTCGAAACACTTCGAGGTTTAAGGAGCTCCTTTTGAGTTTTACTGAAACCACAAGAACTTCTTAACCCTCCTGGTGGTTGTCTTGACGAGGTAACGCGTCATTAGAAAAATTTACCAGAGCTTGTTGGACGATATATCTAGCCATTAGCAAAATTGGTCAGATCTTGATGGGCGAGATACCTCGTCGAAACCATTTGGAGGTTGAAATCTAATTAGTCCTCGAGCAGCAAAAAGTGACAGAAGAGTGCAAACCAAACCAATATCCTGAAATATCATAAAAAAGTCTTTTTGCTGACGGTTTGAGGGAAATTCATACAAAAATGCCCTTTTGCTTAAAAACACCAATGCATGCGAATCACCAAACTGTTCAAAAGAGCCTTAAAATGACTAAAATGCAGTTTTTGCTTAAAATTCTTGAAAAATGCATGAAAATGCTCTAACAAAGGCACTTAAATCAGCTTAGTTTTTGTGTGAAAGATGGGGTTTAAGGGAAATTCATTCATATACGAGACCAATATATGCAAAATAATGATTAAAAAGTCGTGAAATGACCGAAAATCTTAAAGAAACTGCTATTTTTACGTTAAAATCTCGAAAAATGCGTGAAACTGCCTAACTAAGGCACTTAAATTAGCTTAGTTTTATGATAAAACACAATTTTATTCACCTTGGTACAGCTTGTCTTATAAAAAAGATGCAAAATCATCAAAATCTAGCTCTAGTTATAAATGTACCTGTTCTACCACATCTAAGAAGTAAATATAGCAAACAGGATTGAATTAGAAGCCTCAAGGGGAAAAAGAAATGAAGTTTACGGATAATAAATCCCTCGCAAACGCTCTTGTTCGAAAAAGCGAGTCGGGGAACTTGAAAATCTCGTAATCAACATTCAGGAAGAAGCTAAAGTCGGGAGTTATGTGGCAAAGGGATCTCTTGCGAAAGATTTGTAACCGCCGTCCTGCGTAATAAGCACTCACCTGGTTTATTTAAAGGTAACTGAACAGACCTTTTTACAGAAAATGCGGTTAGCTTGATGGTGCTGTTTGCGAATTGAAAGGCAGAGTATTGAAAACATTTCTGTTTACGAATTGAAAACATTTCTGTCGACGAATTGAAAACATTTCTGTCTACGAATTGAAAAGCAGAGTATTGAAAACATTCTGTCGACGAATTGCAACGCAAAACATTGAAATTATTTGTCTACAAATTGAAAAGCAGAGCATTGAAAGCATTTATGTCTACGAATTGAAAACACTTCTGTCTACGAAATGGAAACACTTCTGTCTACGAATTGAAAATCAAAGCATTGAAAACATTTGTCTTCAAATTGAAGAGCAAAGCATCGAAAACATTTCTGTCTACGAATTGAAAACACTTCTGTCTACGAATTGAAAACACTTCTGTCTTCGAATTGAATAGCAAAGCATTGAAAACATTTCTGTCTACAAATTGAAAAACAGAGTATTAAAATTATTTGTCTGTAATATATCTGATAAGAGTATTGCCATAAGCTCACAGCATCCTTATTATTGTTCGAATCCAGCCAAACACCGTCGTGTACAAAGGGGGCTGGTGCACGTTAAATCTGTCGTGGCCCCAAACGTCCTCACGTTGGCGTGGTATGGAAGTTTGGAGAGTGGGGTGCCAGCTCAGGTGTTGCCTCGTCATCTGACCGTGGTTCAAAATTACGTGGTGTTGTCCTCGGATCTTTCCCTCTGGGATTGATCCCGGACCGTCACCAATAGCCCGTTGTGTTGCTCCAGTGTGACGTTAATTGAAAATACCAATACCTTATTATTGTTTACTAAATGTTCTCAACATTTTCATTTAGAAGCCTTAGAAAATTTTTTATTGTGTCAAGGATTTTGTGATGCTTCATTACTTAATTTTTGGGATACCAGTTTATTTTAGGTTAGGTAGGTATTTTAGGTATTTTAATTAACGTCACACTAGAGCAACACAACGGGCTATTGGTGACGGTCCGGGATCAACTCCAAAGGGAAAGATCCGAGGACACCCCCACTTAATTTTGAACCACGGTCAGATGAGTTTATTTTAGAATTGACATTTTGTTTCTTGCAGTTAAAACATAGAATTTAATAGTAGCGTGTACGTAGCTTCCATGAACGCATAGAAACCCGGTATCCCTTGATGCAAAAATTAAAATTCGGAAATATCGTGTGGTACAAAAATAAAATTGGTGGAACCTGAAGCAAAAACGATGGTTTTTTAGCTTAAATTAGAGTGAGACGTCAGTTTTTATTTTAACGTCTTTGATTTGCACAGCAAAAATCCACTCTGGGAACGCATCAACAACCACGACAGCACTTCGTCATTGTGGTCAATGGTCAGCTGACGAGGTCAACACCTGAGCTGGCACCCCACTCTCCAAACTTTTACACCAACCCAACAACATTAGAACATTTGAGGCCACGACAGATTTAACGTGCACCAGCTCCCACCTTATGACAAGGTAGATGTGTGAACGGGCATTTATAGTGACGACAGGAATGATGAAATCGCCAAAGTCTACTATGCAACGCTGGCCAATCAGATGACGAATCAATGAAGGTCGTCTTCTCCAGTCTCGTCGACCAATCGTATAGTGAATGTTCGTTTCCTCCCGGTACTCTAAAGCTTACGTTACTGCTACAAAGGAGTATCAGAAAGTAAGGTGAATTTTTGATTGACAGAAAAACGCGCGTGCAGAGATAAATACGAGGGCTGTCTAAAAAGTATCCGACCTTTGGCCAGGAAAAATATATTACTTAAGTGACGAAATTGGGACCCTAATCCCCTTCAAAGTAGGCCTCTTGCGCCTTCACACACTTAGCCCACCGATCCTTCCACTGCCGAAAACACTCCTGGAAGGCTTCTTTTGGAATGGTGTTCATCTCCGTTATCGCGTTCTGCATTATCTCTTCTCTACTCTCAAAAGGGGATCAACGGCATCTTCAATTTCGGAAACAGCAAAAAGTCTCAAGGAGCCATATCTGGAGAGTAGGGAGATGACTGGAATTCCGTGTTTCGCCAAGAAAGTCTGGATCAGGTGTGACGAATGAGCCGGAGCATTGTCATGATGCAACTGCCAGTTTTTCGTCGTCCAGAGGTGTGGTCTTTTGCGCCGAACTGCATCTCTGAGTTGGCGTAGAACTTGTTGATAGTACTCTTTTGTCACTGTTTGTCCTTCCGGTGCGTATTCGTGATGCACAATTCCACAGATATCAAAGAACACAGTTAGCATCACCTTGATTTTGCTTCGCACCTGTCGCGCTTTTTTCGGCCTTGGAGACTCGGGATGCTTCCATTGCGACGACTGTGCTTTTGTTTCTGGGTCGTACCCGTATACCCATGACTCATCCCCAGTAATCACGGTGTTCAGAAACTGAGGATCAGTGTTGGTAGTGTCCAGAAGGTCCTGTGCAATCTCAAGACGGAGTTCTTTTTGTTGTGCCGACAGCAGCTTGGGCACAAATTTGCAGCCACTCTGCGCATGTTCAAATCATCACGCAAAATTGCATGTGCGGAATCTTTACTGATCCCAACCTCTTCGGCAATCTCTCGTACGGTCAAACGACGATCTCCCTTTACCAGATTTTCCACCCTCTCAACAACAGCTGCATTCCGAGCGGTTTGAGGCCTCCCAGGACGCTGATCACTCTCCACCGATGTGCGGCCATTTTTGAATCAGTTAAACCACTCCTTCACTTGTGTTACCCCCATAGCATCGTTTCCAAAAACTTGCTGAATCTTACGAATTGTTTCGCTTTGAGAATCACCAAGCTTTTGACAAAATTTGATGCAGTATCTTTGCTCAACTCGTTCAGTCATCTTGAGAGAAATCAAAAATCCGACGAACACTTATAACAGCACCTTACTCAGCGGTCACGTTGGCGTGGTGTGGAAGTTTGGAGAGTGGGGTGCCAGCTCAGGTGTTGCCTCGTCATCTGACCGTGGTTCAAAATTACGTGGTGTTGTCCTCGGATCTTTCCCTTTGGGATTGATCCCGGACCGTCACCAATAACCCATTGTGTTGCTCCAGTGTGAAGTTAATTGAAATACCCCCCCCCCCTACTCAGCGGCTAGCAGGCAGCGACTGACACACTCGAACAAGGAGAAAAAATTCAAGCATGCGCATTCAGTTGTCTTCTTCCATTGTGCACAGTGGCGCCGCTCTAGCATCATTACCGTACGCAGGAAAATTCAAGGTCGGATACTTTTTAGACAAACCTCGTATATGAAAATTTATTATGTTTGACAAATCGTATCACACTATCATTCGACAAAGGAACCATAGTGGTCTAAACATTTATTCCAACGTGGCACCAAATCATCCATGCCCTTTTCAAAGAAATCTTGCTCCAGGTTCCCTAACCAGGTAAGTGTAGCCTGTTGTGCCTCTTCCAGTGTATGGAAAAGCTGCCCACGGAGGTGTTTCTTCAGGGAGCCAAACAAATGGTAATCTGAAGGGGCTAAATCAGGGCTATACGGAGGATGGTGAAGAATTTCCCACTTTGATACTGCTCACTGAACCATATGAGCTATTCAATGCATTTGCAATATCATGCAACCTCACTCTTCTGTCTTCACGAATCATGGCATCGACGACAGCCACATTCGTGTCATTACACCACACGTACACTTGTTTCTGCGACATAACACTCTCTCCATAGACTTCCAATAATTCTCGATGAATATCACATGATGTTTTTTCCCCTTGGCCCATAAAAAACGAATGACACCGCGCACCTCCTCCTTGGAGTAATGCTCGAGTCGATGCGCCATCTTTGATTTGCTCTAAGCACCAGATGGGTTGACGTAGAAGTTTCTACAAGCCGTCACACTTCTATCACCTTGGTACTTGCAACATATAAAAAAATTAATTAGCTACACAAAAAACTCTGAGTTTTAGAGACAAATTCACCTTACTTTTTGATATATCCTTGTAGTTTTGGTTACATGATCCGGAACAAATAAAAAGGTTACTATTACTCACTCTAGTTTTATATCTCCTCTACGGCACAGGTACGATTCCTGTAACTTGGGTGAGTAGGTAGAAAGATAGTTAATTAAAGTCGCACTGGAACAACAAACACAACAAGCTATTGGTGACGGTCCGGGATCAATGCCGAAGGGAAAGACCGAGGACAATACCTCGTAATTTTGCATCACGGTCAGATGACGAGTAATTTGGGTGTGTTTCACTCTTCTGTACCAGTAAAACTTTCTTTGTGTGTGTTTGTCCATTACTTGACCTTGTCTTGTATTTAGAGCAGCTTAACCAACTATGGCTTTTGTGCCGTAAACTCACAACCAAATCAATCGAATCCGCTATGCGTATTTTGATCCCTCGAACCAATGAGCGACAAGAAAGGGATAATTGAACCTGTCAATCATTCCCGTTCTCGTCGCGCTCATTGGTTCGACGGATCCAGATACTCAAAGCGGATTGGGATTGACGTACAAGTGTTAAAGGTACTTTACTGTTGGTGGTTACAACTTTGCACACCTACTGTATAACTAAGTTTATAACTGTATAAAACGAATTGACAAATTTTAAGTTATATATAACTGTTTTCTATCTTAAAATCAATGAAACATCTCACAAACATGCTGGCAAAGACATTTTCTAGTCTCTAAGCTATAATACGGGCCGACGTTTTTTAACGAACCTTTTTTCATAACTCATACTATTTTATGAACTTTCAAGTCCCGAACAGATGTCATGCAACTAATGTTAATTTGCATTTAATTTTCTGAAGGCGTTGAAACATTTTTTACGAACCAAACGGTCATTAGTAAACTTTCTATTTTACGGCCATTTTCCCCGGTGCGAAGGGTTCTCGAAAAGAAGCGTCTACTGTACTCCTTGATATTTTACCGAGTTTGGGTTTGCATAATGTTAATTTTCTGAAGGCGTTGAAATATTTTTACGAACCGAACAGTCATTAGTTCCTTATAAGGAATTCTATTTTATGGACATTTTTCTGGGTGCGAAAGGTCTTCAAAAAGGATTGTCTGTACTCTTTAATTGATATTTTACTGAGTTTGGTTTTCCATGATGTTAATTTTCTGAATAGGCGTTGAAAGATTCTTTTTCCTTACGAACCAAGAAGTCATTAATTCCTTTCAACGAACTTTCTATTTAGCAAATATTTTTCACGGACAGGAGGGGTTCATAAAAGCAGCATCGACTATACTCATCACTTGATATTTTACCGAATTTGGGTTTGCATAATATTAATTTCTGAAGTCGTTGAAATATTTTTACGAACCAAACAGTCATTAGTTCCTTATAAGGAACTTTCTATTTTACGGACATTTATCCCGGTGTGAAAGGTTCTCAGAACGGAACGTCTACTGTACTCTTTACTTGATATTTTACCGAGTTTGAACTTGCATAATGTTGATTTTCATTCTGAACAGGAGTTATAATAAATTTTTACGAATCAAACGGTCACTTATCATTTTAACACTTTCTATTTTGCTGGCATTTTTCCCGGTCCGGAAATGTCATATAGAGGAGAAGCGTCGACTGTGTACGCGTTACTTGATATTTTACCGAGTTTGCGTTTTCATAAAGTTATAATAATAACGTTATAATAACCATAACGTTAATTTTCATTTAATTTTCTGAACAGGCGTTAAAACAGATTTTCACGAACCGAACAGTCGTTAATTCCTTTTAACGAACTTTCTATTTTACTTACATTTTTCAATGTTCGGAAAGTTCGTGAAAAGGAGCGTCGACTGTATTTGTTACTTGATATTTTACTGAGTTTGGGTTCGCATAATGTTAATTTTCATTTAATTTCCTGAACCGGCGTTAAATCATTAAGGGTCGGAATTCAACCATGATGTTTATTTGAAAAATATCAATTGTTTCCATCTTCTACAGTTTTTAGAAGGGTGCTGTATGAATTTTTGTAATTATTTTTTGTATTTTTTTTAATTATTTTATTTTTTTAACGCTTTGCATCTATTTTTATATTTAGTTAGAATACATAATAAATAATCTGCTGAGTAAACGAATAATAACTTATTTACAATGGTCATGATTTTAAAGTCATATAAATTTTAAAGTCATGCGTCCCAAAAAAGACGTTGGCCGTTAATGAGTTAAAACATTTTTACGAGTCAAACTGTCCTTAATTCCTTTTAACGAACTTTCTATTTTACGTTGTTACTTGATATTTTACTAGGTTTGTGTTTGAATACTTGCATAAGCAAATGCGTGACAAAGTGCATATTAAACAAGACTCCAATCGCTTAATTTGGAAGTGACCGAAATGATCTCTATCTTTTTAATGATCATCTTTTAGCACTGGAAATCCCCGTAAGCATCGAATTAAGATATTGCGATTGCCTGTTATGATTCTTTCTCGTCTTTCTTCATTCTTAAGCAGTTCTTTCGCAACAGCCGATGTCTGAATCGTGTGTTATTAAATAATGCAAACGTTTGAGTGCGTTATTTTGTTGATTGGCGTTTATGGCTCGTTGGGATTCCTCAGACGCGAATGGCGCGTGATGCTTTGCCAATCATTTGAATGTTTGTCCCTGAGAGTGAAGATCATTTCCTGTTCCACATAGAACCTGATGTATTCGTTCTTTGCAGGTGCGTGAATCGTTTTTTGATTATTGTAAGATGAGTTTTATGGAGATTCAAATTGTTAGCTGTTTGAGAAATGAGCTGTTGTTTAGGTTGGGGTCAGATAACCTATAACTAAAAGAACCGTACGCGTAAGATAAATGAGTTCGTGAATAGGTTTATCTCAAGCCAGCAGACCAGATGCGGTCCTGAGGACAGATTCATCCGGCCCGCGGACCAGGTACTATCCTCCGGACTGGTTTAACTGGACCGAAGACCAGGCACAACCCTCCTGATCGATTTAAAAGGCCCTCAAATCAGGTACGGCACTCCGGGAAAGTTTATCCGGCCCGCAGACCAGATACTACATTTAGGATAGTTTTATCCAGCCTGCAGGCTTGATACAGCCACCAAATATTTTTTATCACATCCGTAGATTATATACGACCTCCAGATAGATTTAACCAGCCCACAGTCCAGGTTCGGACCTCCAGATAGATTTACCCGGCCGCAGTTTAGATACGACGGCCCTGAGGACATACTTACCCGGCCCGCGAACCAGGAACGACCCTCCGGACAGGTTTAACCGGCCCGCAGACAGGGTATAGCCCTCGGGTCAAGTTTACGCGCCCCGCAGCCTAGATACGGCCATCGAGATAGATTTACCCGATCTGAAGGCCATATATGGGCCTCCAAACCTTTTTACCATGCCAGCAGACCAGATACGGTTCTCTAGATAGGTTTAACCGTCCCACAGTCCGTATACGGATCTCCGAATAGGTTTACTTGGCCCGCAGACCAGATACTGCCCTCTGAATAGATTTACTCGGTGCGCAGACCAGAAACGGATACCTGATATTCTTAGAGGATACGCATTCATAAAAAATAAATATTTAAAAATGCAGCAAAGATCCTAGTGGTTATTTTTCATAGCTAATTTGAAATTTCCTCAAGCAGATGTATACATATTCTTGTTTAAAACTTCATTGTACTTTTTGTTTTGTAGAATGTATTATATAAGTCATCGATAAGTAACGCTTGCAAAATATGACGGATAAGAACGTCGCCGCTTAACCAGAGCCCTCTCATGGGGAGGGTCAGCGGTACTATAGTCGCGTGTCCGAAGCCTACAAGAGGCCCAGAGAATGTGAAGCGTTTTATGTACTGTAAATATGCAAACAAATATAAATTTTGTTTGTATATAATATAATAAGGTTCTACTAGTGTGCAAAGGAAAAAAATGTACATTTGTGCAAGGTAACATTAGACTGGAATACACATTTTTAATTTAATGAGATACCCGCCCCCTTTAAAGTAATACAGGTACACGTAATCTAAATTGGTACTGGACTACGTCATGTAAACTGGTACGGTGATTTGTCATCTGAACGGGTACTAGGGTCCATCATCTGAAATGTTTCTGAGCCCGTCATCGGAACTGGTACTGAGGTCCATCATCTGGGCTGGTACTGAGCCCGTCAACGGGATTGGTACTGGGGTCCATCATTCAAACTGCTACTGAGACGATCATCAAGATTGGTACTGGGGACCATCATCAGATCTTTTACGGAGCCCGTCATTCGGATTAGTACTAGAATCCATCTGAGCTGGTGCTGAGCCCATCATCGGGACTGGTACTAGGGCACGTCATCTGAACTGGTGCTGAGACCGCAATTTAAACTGGTACTAATTCAAACTTGTACTGGAGTTGAGGGAACTGATGAGAAAGGCCTACGGCAAAAAGATTTATTTGTATTTAGTATGAATACAGAGGCTCTTCGGACATTTTTTGATGAGCTGTAAAGAAATTGTATGCCACGAAAGAATTTTATTTTCAGTTAAATTGTTAAAGTATAACTTATCGTCTGCTAACTCAGAGTTTTGTTTACTTTCAAAATGGCGCTTTTAAATAAGCAATGGATGGAAGGCTGTTTCCTCTCTTTCCGAAGAGAATTATGCTTATTCAATTATTCAAAAACGCTGTAAAAGTCATGGTTTTTTGATATCTAAAGGTACGATAAGTAATATTATTAATGAGAAAGGAAAAAACGTAAATTTGGAAAAATACTTAAAAAAAGAAAATATTTCTGAGAATATTTGTAAGGTAAGATCTTTAATTTTAAAATAGAATCCGCCAAGTCAAAGGACTATAGCAAAGTGAACGTGAGAACTTTCTCGAGATTTATGATTGTTGCCGGTTTTGCATATAATGGAAAATTAAAAGTAAAAAGAGGGGGAAAATGTAAAAATCAACTCCTACATATTACAAAGATCATATTTTATCCCCAATATTCAAAAAAGAAATACCATATATTTACCCACAGTGCCAACAATCAGTAGAACTGCATCAGTATAAAGCATGCAGCCACACATCTAAATCCACTATTAAATTCTTGGAAAAAATGGAACAAGAAACTGGTATCAAGTACCCTTTACTGATATTCCAGCTAAATCTCATCATCCATGGACTTTTGCGCTTTTGGACTTTTAAAAAGGGCATTATCGAAACGTCGACCGAAAACCATTCAAGGACTAGAAAACTGTGGAACAAGAATGGGACAAAATACCACTGTCGATACTACAAAAGTCACTATTATCATGGAAATTAAGGTGTAGAAAGATAGTTAACAATAAGGGCTATCAAATAGAACATTTAAAACACAAAAATTTCATGTAAAAAATTGAGCTTCAGTCCATTAAAATCGTTCAAAAAATGTCCGAACAGCCTCTGTAGATATGTAATTTTTATCTGTGAAATCTAAGTGTACTTTTTGGAAAGATTTTCTTGCCGTAACTGCACTCTGGAACTTTTCTTTAATTGTACTCTGGAACTTTTCTTTAACTGCACTCTGGAACGTCGCACTGCAGCAACGAAACGAGCTATTGGCGACGGTCCAGGATCCATCCCGAACGGAAAGATCCAAAGACAACGCCTCGATTTTGAACCACGGTCAGATGACGAGAACACCTGAGCTGGTACCCCACTCTCCAAATTTCGACACCACGCCAACGAGAGATTTGAGACCACGACAGATTTAATGTGCACCAGCCCTCGCGTGCACGACGGTCTTTGGTTGTACCGAGTCTCGAACTCGCAACCCTCTGGTTGCTAATCCGTCATTCTTCCAACTGGGCTACCGCCGCCCTCAATTTCCTTTAGGCTCTCAATCATTTTGGAAAATTCAAGTATTCCTAGACCCTAATGTAACCGGTTCGATTTTAAAACTATCCTTTGTTCAGTTTTAGAGCTTAAAATTTTTCGACCGCAACAAAAAGGGGGCCCGTTAGCACGGTTGGAAGAGTAACGGATTAGCAACCGGAGGGGTTAGGAGTTCGAATCCAACCAAAGACCGTCGTGTACATGGGGGCTGGTGCATTTTAAATCTATCGTGGCCTCAAATATCCTCACGTTGGCGTGGTGTTGAAGTTTTGGAGAGTGGGGTGCCAGCTCAGATGTGACCTCGTCATCAGACCGTGGTTCAAAATTACGTGGTGTTGTCTACGGATCTTTCCTTTCGGGTTCGTTCCCGGACCGTCGCCAGTATCCCGTTATGTTGCTCCAGTGCGACGTTAATTAAAATACCTACCTCCTAGTATCTAAGTAAATAGCTGTTTTAACCACCTTCTAAGCGTCACGAGATTTACGTGTAGTGTTGCTTTTTCCCTGCAACACACGTAATGACTAAAAACCACATGGATTGGTTGATAGAATACTGGGAAAGTTTCTATTGGTCAAAAAGGTCAAAACTGATTAGAAATCATGCAGGTTACAGAACGTATATATGCTTGTGAACCCCTCAGAGGGTTAAAACTTTAAAATTGTTGAAAAAATTTGAAAAGTCGCTTGTCATTATGTTGACCGAAGTCCTTGAAATAATTCTAAAGGATTTAAGCTGAATAACAAGAGAAAGGTTTTAGGCATGGCATTTATTTTTTAACACTCCTGGTGGTTGTCTCGACAAGAAATTTCGTCATTAGCAAAACTGACCAGAGCTTGATGGGCCAGATATCGCGTCCACGTGAAAACAACTGTCCAGATCTTGATTTTATTATTAAAAAAATCGGCAATATCTTGATGACGAGATATCTCGTCATTAGCAAAATTTGTCAGATCTTGATGAACGAAATAAATCGTTGAAACCACTTGTAGGGTTAAAAACTAAACAGCTTTGTTTTCTTTATGGTACCGGAAGTGCATTTGGTTCAAATATTCCCCCTCTTGGACCATTCATAACAAAATTCTAGAAAACTATTTCATAAAATTTAATTATTGATTGCTTTTCTTCCGAAATTTCTAACGGTGTAGTTAATTTCCTACCTTCATGTTCAATAGAGGTTGAGGTAGGAATTGGAGGTTAGTTAGGGATTCTTTTTTTGCAGTGGAAAAGGGGATGCTATAAAAAATGCTAATCTATACATATAAAGCAGAGTTGGCATCTGTCTGTCTCTGTTCTCTATACAAATCTACACCGTTTGACCAATCTACACCAAATTTGGTACACTTATTCTTTGGAATCCTGCGGATAACGTAGGCTACGTATTAACCCCCGTTCTATTTGTCTTGGGTGTGCAGAGGGGTGTAACGTCCCGTCATCCTCAACAGAGCACTTGTATCCCGTCTGTAAATTCTTAAACTGCAGCTTTATTATTGGAATGTAAATTTTTATGATAATATAAGATTATTTTTATAGAAAGTGGTATTTTTTATCGTCGATATGGTACAGGGGGCTAAATACAATTCGAAATCCTCATAGGAATAACATTGCTTATTTATACGATCAATGTCAGACCAATTCACACTAAATTTGGTACATTCATCCTGTAGAATTCTGCGGGACACATTTAACCCCGTTCGATTTGTCCTGGGTCTGTAGGGGGATAAAAAAATAATTCTAAATCTCCAAAGGAATAATATTGAGTAATGCGATGAATTATAAACAATTCAACCCGAGCAACGCCGGGTAATTCAACTAGTTTAAACTATACTTAAAATTATTCTAAAATTACAAATTAGACTATTATAGTGGTGTTTATTAAAAATAGAAAGTTTAACATAAGTCGGTCTACTTAGCCCTCTTGTAACAAGAAATGGTCATAGAGAGACAAAAGAAACTAATAAGTAATTTATAATAAATGATCACAGCCTGTGGTCACATCGGGAATAGGGTTGGCAGAGTTTAGTCACGTCTACAGGGGTAAAAGGGTAAGTCCGGTCTTAAATGTGCTTATAATATAAAAGTCTTTAAAAGATTGAATGAAGAAAAATAGAAAATGATATATTAATTGCAAGTTCAAACACCATCGAGTACTTGGGATACACATTCTCATTTCATGAAGACACTACAACTGACTTAATAGTAGTGTCTATCACATTTATTTTGGTATTGGGGTACGTCATCTGCCTTGGTACTGGAGTCCATCATCTAATTTTGTACTGAGATTCGTCATCTAACTGGGTATTAGGGTCCGTCATCTAACTAGGTAATAGAACCCGTCATCTAACTGGAAACTAGAGTCCGTCGTCTACTTGGTAGTAAGACCAGTTATCTAATTAAGTACAGAGATTCGTCACCTAACTGGGCATTGAGTATGCCATTTAACGGAATACTTGGGTCCTTCATCTAACTGGGTACTAGGTTCTGTCATTTATTTTAGTACTGGGATCTGTCATCACTAAATACTAGGGTCCGTCATCTAATTTGGTTCTGGGGTCGGTGATTTAACTTGGTACTGAGGTCCATCATTTAACTTGGTACTGAGTTCCATCTTCTAATTTGGTACTGAGGTTCGCTATCTAATTTGGAACTAGTGTCCGTCATTTACTTTTGGCTTCGAACTGCGACATCTAAAGGTGTACTGGGTCCGTCATCCAATTTGGTACTCGAGTCTGCTTGGTATTGGGGTCCATCCTCTAACTTGGTATCGGGGGTACGTCATCTAACTTGTCACGGGGTCCATCATATAATTTGGTACAGTGGTCCTTCGTCGAATTCGGTACTGGGGTCCTTTGTCGAAGTTGGTACCGGAGTCCGTCATCTAACTTGGTACTGAATCCGTTATCGAATTTGGTACTGGGGTCCTTCATCTATTATGGTACTGGGTTCTGTCATGGTACTATGTTCTGTCATCTACTCTGTAGTGTCATCTACTCTGTACTGGGATCTACCATTTAACTTAGTACCGGGATCTCTCATCCAAAATGGTACTGAGGTCCGCCATCTTCCGCTTAATCCTTGACGGTATCGCTGTGACTCATTGGGTTTACCCACTGCTCCAGCAATCTGCAAGTTGTAGGCGGCGCAGGTTCGATTCCTCCTTGACTAGATTTCTCTCTTCTGTATCAGTAAAACATTCACTGTGTGTATATCTAGCTACTTGACGTTGTTTTTGCCCAGCTTGTTCAAATATGTTCCCATGCGCAATAGAACACAACCCTACCAACCTACCGTCTAAATTGGTACTGGGTTTTTCATCTACTGAGGTCCGGCAAGACGGTCGAACCCCCAGGAGTTGGCACCGCTGATCGCATGAAAATGAGAAATTGAATGTCCCTTTTCGTATGCAGTTATTAAAAGATAAACTGAGATTAAAAGGAAACCAATACACACAGATGCTGTTTCAAAGCTGCCTTTTGTTCTGACTAGACATGACGAATGGTTAAATTTAAACCCAGCCCAAAACGACAAACAGCTCCTTAAACGGGTCCGTGGATGTGACAAGCTTTCGGATTTCTCACTTAGCAAAACGAAGATCCTATCGAAGCAGCTGTTTATGAAACCAGTGTCGAATTTTAAAAAAATCCACACTTAAGTGACTGTTCGGCACAGAAAAAAGGCACCCAAGTCCTTACGACTGGAATTCCTCAAAACGAACAGTCATCGTCACAGTCGGGTATGACTTAAGATGACACTCTTAAGAGGAAAGGAATAAATAAAACCAAGTCATGAATTTCACAATGCTGAGAGAGGAAATATCGCAGAGGACACACGAAAACGCAGAGCATCTACATAATAACTGGCTCGTCCACTCCCCGCGAATATGACGTGCATTATCAACGACATGGCCTACTTCAGGGTACCATTAAAAGTAAACGAAGAGGCGCGCAAAACTGCGCACGCTTTTCTTGTTTGTATGCGCTGTCACTTCGCAATGTTTTCTCCCCCGCATTGCAGACTCCTCACCACACCACCCTGAGCTAATCACCATTAGAATGGCAAGCCCTGCAGATGCTTTGCTCAAGAGCAACCTGTTGGAACAACCGAGAGATGCTTTGACAGGTTTGGCGAAAATCATTTTTTCATTTCAGCCCCCCGCGTCAGTGATCTTTTTGATTTGTGAAAAGATTTGCAGGAAGTTTGACTTTCCGATGATTGTTCGTCGCTTGTTTAGTTAGCGCATGGCATCACAACGTGGAAGCACGTTTTGTGGTCAGTTCGACTAGTATTTTGATGATTCTGATTAGAGATCACGGGACATATTTGCGGATTTAATTAGTACGAATGTAAGAATCTTTTCGTTTTTTTATTTTAATTCACAAATATTTACGGGTTTTATTGTTTTCAATACACGGATATGAATGATTATGAAACGGCCGACAGGTGTTTTGATAGGTTTGACGAAAATCGTTTTGTATTTGAGCCCCGCATCGGTGGTCTTTTTGATTTGTTAAAAGATTTGTGGAAGTTTGACTTTCCCGTGATGGTGTTTATCGTTTGTTTAGTTTGCGCATGGTATCACAACACGGAAGCACGTTTTGTGATCAGTTCGACTAGGATTTCAATGACTTTGCATTAGAGATCACAGGACGTGTTTTACGGATTTTAAGACCCGTGGTTTAATAACACGGGTATTTATTATCCCATATACACCGTATTTATACGGCATTAATATAAATTATTTACTATTCCATATACCGGGTATTTTTGCTATGCCGTATGCACCGTACTTACACGGCCATACCTCAGTATTAATATTAATTATTAATCCGTGTAAGTAGATTAGAGATCACGAGACATATTAAGGGATTTAAAATTGTTCTTAATGCATGAATATTTTCGGGTTGATTAATTTTATTGCACCAATATTTACGGGTTTTATTGTTCTTAATACACGGATGTCAGTGATTATGGAACATTCGAGAGATGTTTTGACAGGTTTGACAAAAATCATTTTTCATTTCAGTACCCGTCAGTGGTGTTTCTGATTTGTTAAACATTGCGGAAGTTTTAACTTTCCCGTGATGTATCGTTTATTTAGTTAGCGCATGGTATCACAAGCGTGGAAGCACGTTTTGTGATCACTTGAACTACGATTTTGATGATTTTGCATTAGAGATCACGGACATGTTAACAGCTTTAATTGTTCTTAATGCACGAATATTTTCGGATTTATTAATTTTAATGTACGAATATTTACTAGTTTTATTGTTCTTAATACACGGATGTCAATGATTGTGGAACAGCCGAGACGTTTTGATAGGTTTGATTGAAATAATTTCATTTTAGCCCGCGTCAGTGCTCTTTGCTTTGTTGAAAATTGTGAAAGTTTGACTTTTCCGTGATCTGTTAGTCGTTTATTTAGTTAGCGCATGGTATCACAAGAGGAAGCACGTTTTGCGATCAGTTCAACTAGGATTTCAATGATTTTGCATTAGAGATCACGAGACATGTTCAGGTGTTTCCTCGTCATCTGACCGTGGTTCGAAATTACGTGGTGTTGTCCTCGGATCTTCCCTTTTGAGATTGATCCCGGACCGTCAACAACAGCCAGTTGTGTTGCTCCAATGTGACGTCAATTAAAATACCTACCTAAATACCTACCTCGAGACATGTTTAAAGGAATTTGATACCCGCGATTTTGATACACAGGTATTTACTGTCTCATATATACGGTATATTTACTCGATATTAATATTATTTACTAACCCATATACACGGTATTTTCTATCCCGTATGCACCGTATTTACACAACATTTACTTGGCAGAAATATAAAAGATTTACTATGAGGTGTTCTTAATACACGGATATTTTTACGGTTTCTATTAATTTTAATGCACGAATATTTGCGGGTTTTATAGTTCTTAATACACGGATGGCAATCATTGTAAGAGTCAAGAAATGTTTTGATAGATTTGGCGAAAATCATTTTCTTTTCAACCCGGGTCTATGTTAAAGATGTGGAAGTTTAACTTTCCGTGATGTGTTCGTCGTTTATTTAGTTAGCGCATGGAATCACAACGCGGAAGAACGTTTTGTGATCAGTAGGACTAGGATTTTGATGATTTTGCACAAGAGATCACGGACGTGTTTAACGGATTTTGAGACCCGTGATTTAATTACACGGGTATTTATTATCCCGTGTACAACCGTATTTACACGACATTTACTCGGTATTAATATAATTTATTTACTATTCCATATACCGGGTATTTGCTAAGCGCCTGTCAGGGGTGTTTTTGCTTTGTTAAACATTGCGGAAGTTAGTTTCCAATGACGTATTCGTTTATTTAATTATCGCATGCATCAGAAGCGTGAAAGCACGTTTGCGATCATTTGGACTAGGATTTTGATGATTTTGCATTAGAGATCACTGGACGGCTTTAATTGTTCTTAATGCACGAATATTTTCGGGTATTATTGTTCTTAATACTCGAATGCCAATGATTGTGGAAAGGCCGAGAGACGTTTTGATAGGTTTGATGGAAATAATTTCTTAATTTTAGCCCGCGTCAGTGGTCTTTTTGCTTTGTTGAAAATTAAGTTTATTCCATGATGGATCATTATTTACTCAACGCATGACAACACAAGCGTGGAAACGTTTCATGATCAGCTGGACTAGGATTTTTGTGATTTCGGAGTAGAGATCACAAGACATGTTTTACGGAATTTGGTACCTATGATTTTAATTTATGGGTGTATTATCCGTGCACACGGAAAGCGCTTGAAAGTGTTTTTAATAGATATTTTCTGGTTTTATTGATTCTTAATACACGGATATTTACGGGTTTTGTTCTTAATTCACAGATTTTTATGGGTTTTATTGTTCTATATAGAAATACTTACGGTTTTTATTGTTCTTTATATACTGATTTGTACCGTTTTTATTGTTCTTAATGAATTGGATTGGTTATAATTTTGTGGCACTGAGTCCTCTTGGTACATATTGTGCCAAACTCAAGACTCATAAATCAAACTCGTCAAACACACTATTCTATACGATTAAAACAATTTCTCAATGTATAAATTTAGGTCTAAAAATATCTTGTATGAGATTCGAATATAAAAGCTTAAAAAATTCAATCCAATGATAAAATTAAAAGAAAGTCAGGTGATAAAATAAATAGTATGCAAAATCAAATGTGGTGTATGAAACCAATGTCATGTAAAAAGCTAAAAATGTTTGGATGAGGATTCTCCCCAACCATGTCTTCTAAAATATGAATCTGAATTAAAATATTTAAGATGGTATATGAATTAAAATATTTAAGATGTTGACGATTAAAATGAGAACATTCTATCAAAATGTGTCTTACCGTTAATGGACAAATGTGGTAATTGCAAGTTGGATTATCTTCTCCAAGGAGATGGTATCTATGGGTTATTCGAGTATGTCCAATACGGAAGCGTGTTATTACATTTTGCCTTCTTAAAGGTAATGATTTCCATTGAGATATGTTTGGTTTAATACAATAAAGTTTGTTCTTTCCATTCATCCTGCCATTTTTCTTCTAAAAATTTGTTAATACTAGATTTTAAGTCACGATAAGGAATGGTATGATTAATATTATTCAAGGCCGATTAGTCAACTATTTCATTTCCTAATATCCCAACGTGAGATGAGTCCAACAAAATACCAGGTTAAAATTTTTTGAATAAAGATGGATAAATTTTTTTCAATGATTCCAAAATAATGGGATGACTGGTATGATCAGGATATTTCAATGACTGTAAGACACTTAACGAATCTGTGAATATGATACATCTTTTATGATAATGATCAGATATATTTTAGTGCTTTATATACGGCCATTATTTCAGCGGTAAAAACAGAACAGAAAGAATGAAGCTTAAAAATATGAAGAGAATCATTAATGGTGAATGCAGCTCCAACATAGTTGGCCTTTTTTGATCCATCTGTGTAGATTTATGTAAAATTAGTGTTTTTCTTTATGCTGTTCATAGAGTTGTCCTTAGGTAATATCATAGGTATCTGCTTTATAGAAGTTTTGAAATTCAAAATCATGATTAAACCAAGGAAAGGAAACAGTTTTTCTGGGTGACTTTAAGTGAAGAAATTTCGGATCCATTCATTAAATTCTGCATTCTTAAGTAGAATCTATGGATAGAAGATGTTTTTGCCTGATAAAGACATTTCAAATATGAAGTGTGATGAATGGTATGCAATGGGTGATGAGGGGTTGAGGTTTTATTGTTAATACACGGATATTTACGGGTTTTATTATCCGTGTACAGGTTTCACTTCATGATCGGGATCTGAGGAGTAAACTCGAAATATCTTAATTTCATGTACTCCTTACATTTTATACCTTTCAAACAGTCCAAACAATTTAACGTTCCTGGCTTAAAATTTTATCGATGGTAGCGAGAAATAACTTTAGTCGGAAGAAAATGGAAAACAAGCATGTTTGCTTTGTTTACATTTTAAAGAGGGGTCGCCGCGATGCAGTGAGTTTGGCCACTGCTCTAGCAACCTACGAACTGTAGGCGGCACATGTTTGGTTCTTCCTTGGGTGTATTTCTCTCCTCTGCGTCAATATAACTTTCCTTGTATGTCCATAACTTGACGGCGCAGCTTGGCCAAATATGATCCTTGCGCCATGAAAACCCAACCATTTTGAAGAATACTTATATGACTATTATTGTTTACAGAAATGTACTAGATTATATTAGTAAGTTTCGTAAGTACCCATGAACCCGTACTTTTGAATACCCGTGTATTAGTGCATTTAATGGTCTCCGGCAACATAGAGAAGTCACTTTTTAAATTTTTCAGGAGAGCAAATTCCAAAATTGCAATGCTTTAACCACTATTCCAGAGGTCCTGTTATTTTAAACTTTAAAGCATTTCGTACTCATTCAAAGAAACATAATTTTTTTTATCTTTAATATTTTTTATTTTGGTAGGTAATTAATAAACGTCGCTCTGGAGCATCACAACGGGCTATTTTTTCATTATGAAAAACATATATTGTGGCTTTTCAATACATTGCAAAGGGCCCTTCAATTCAATATTTCACAAGTAAAATTACCAGTAATTTGCACTCATACAACCAATCAGAAACATTTCTGATCCTCTGGAAAACGTTTCTTAAATTTTGTTTTCAATATGGAACATATATATTGGGCTCATCACGAAATTTCCCTAAGCCCTTCTATTCAATATTTCACAAGTAAACTTACAAGTAATTAGCATTCATTCAACCAATCAGAAATTCTTTTGATTCTCTTGAAAAAAGGTGTTTTAAATTTCTTTCATAATGGAATAAAAAATTTGACTTATCACTGTTGTCCGGAGACCTTCGTTTAAATAATACAAAGAAACGAAATCAAAAACTTCGTATTAATTTCTTTTGATACACTCCCTGCCTTTCAAAGGGAAAGAAGACCCGAATTCTCACTGAAGCAACCCCAAAAGTCACGCACACCTGTCCTTTCGATGTCACGTATAAATTCGTTTTGTCACAAGAGTTTTATTTTCGCATGTCTTAAAAGCACCCGTCGTCACGGAGTCACCAGACTACGAGCTCGCTGGCTTGTTAATACAGCTGCTAAACGTTTCCCCAGTTGTTACGGCAACAAGCTTAGGTTGAAAAGATAAGTTTAGTGCACTACCATTCAGCTATGATGCGCCTGTTTACGATGTCATGATAAGTGAGTGTTCCGAATTCTATTTTCCCATCGATTTAGCCTTTTCTTTGTGTAGCTAAGGATACCACTTATCGATAGCTTTGTATAATTTACTTTATGGTGTTTGGATAGGGGATTGTTTGAGATGATTGTAATCATTTTGCAGTTTTTGTGTGTGTGTGTGTGTGTGAGACGAGTTAATGTTGGTTAAGTTTTGGTTTTAATGCATAGTTCAAGATTGATGTTTCCTTGATCTTTGTCACTAACATGTCAGTTTGTCCCAAGAACGCGTTTTCATGGAGATATGATTTTGTTATATACGTCTGAAAATATTGAAGAAGTAAATATACACATGATTATCCGTTGAAGAAGTTCGTGTTTGGTATAGGATTGTTTGAGATGATTGTATCATTTTGCAGTTTTTGAGACGAGAGATAATGTTGATTGCTTTCGTTTTAAAACAAATTCCGAGATTGATGTTTCATAGATCCCCTTCGTCAAACTAACATGCCAGTTTGTCTCAGTATAGTAGTTATGCATCCACATTTGCTTTTATTTAAACTTGCAAATATTAAAGAAATAAATAAATAAATAAATATATATATGGATACATCTTTGTAGAATCTTGTGTTTGGCTAGGATTGTTTCATTTAGCAGTTTTTGAAACAAGAGTAAAGGTAGGAAGATGTTATAAAAGAGTTGAAGTTGATTAAGTTTTGGCTTGAGTGCATATTCCGAGATTGATGCATCCTTGATCTTTAACACACTAGCACTTTATTTTGTCCAAAGAATACGTTTTCTGCAGATATGATTTTGTTACTTACGTCTGAAAATAATAATGAAGTAAATTAAAAGGGATAAAAGGTTGTAGAATTTTGTGTTTGGATAAGATTGCATCATTTTACAGTTTTTGTAACGAGAGGAGTTGATGTTGGTTATGTTTTAGTTTTACTGCATTGTCCGAGATTGATGCATCCTAAACCTTTGGCACGCTAACATGCTAGTTTGTCTCAATATAATAGCTTTGCATGCTCATTTGCGTTTATATAAATCTGCAAATATTAAAGAATTAAATATATACATGGATACACCTTTGTAGAATCGTATGTTTGGATAGGATTATTTCATTTAGCAGTTTTTGAAGGGAATTAATATTATTAGGAAGTTATGTAATAAGGAGAGCTAATATTAAGTTTTGGTTTTATGCATATTCCGGGGAGATTGATTCATCCTAGACCCTTTGGCACACTAACGTGCCAGTTTGTTTCAATAGATTAGCTTTTCATGTACATTTGATTTTGTTTGAGAGTCTGCAAGTATTAAAGAATTAAATACTTTTGTAGCATTTTATGGGGTTTGGATAGGATAGTTTGAGATGTGATACACATTGTATGATTAAAAGTTTTTTTTCAACCGAGACTTAATTTTGGTTAAAGTTTTTTTGTTGTAATGCATACACATCAGTGAATGTTACCATGGGGTTAACTGCTTTGGCAGGAAGTGAAAGCAAGAACGTGAGCCTTCTGTTATAATGTAATAGACATTTACATCATACAGATAAGCTCTTTATTAAGTGATTTGCAACATTTCTCTAGTTGCTTTGACGTATGAAATACAATGGGCCCACAACATTTGCGCTAACCCTCCTGGTGGTTGTCTCGACGAGGTATCTCTTCATTAGCAAATCTGTCCAAATCTTGATGGACGAGATATTTCGTCATGAGAAGAAAACTGATCAGATCTTTGTCTCGTCGTCATAACAAACTCAGCAATATCTTGATGATAACACATTATCAAGTGCCTGGAGTTGTCCCGAGACGACCTGTTTTCTCAACCTCTTTTGGTGTGACTTTGTGCGGGTTAATGGACTTGTGGATTTGGTCTAGCTGGAGCTAGACGTGGAGATTAGCAACAACAACATAGCAACATATCTTGATGACGAGATATCTCGTCATTAGCAAAACTGACCAAATCTTGATGGAGGAGATATTTCGACATTAAAAGAAAACTAATAAGATCTTGATCTCGTCATTAAAAACGGCAATATCTTGATAACGAGGTAACTCGTCATTTGGAAATTGGTCAGATCTTGATGGACGAGATATAGCGTCGAAACTACTTGGAGGGTTTACAGATCAGTACTGTGTGATTCTGATATTAACATCCCGTGATTTGTATGTCCTTGTATATAGACATGAGTTTTCCTAATTTCATTAAAATCGAAATTGAATTGCACATTATTTAAAGCGTCATTCTCTTTTCTAAAGCTAGATTTGCTTTTAAAACAAAATTAAAAGAAATTAAGATTAGATTAGTAAAGAAATCCTAGAAGAATTACAGTTTGATAACTAAGTATATAAATCATAGAAGAATTTCACACCTTGGTAACTTAGTAAAGAAACCTTTGAAGAATTACTCACCTATCAACAAATAGAAGTATTTACGTAAAAAATGAAAATAAAGATAAAAAATCATTACTTTAAAAGGGTGCGATAAAGATGTCAGATGAAACGAATTTGTATCAATACGCGATTTCATGCCTGTGTCACTCTTGAAGTAAAGTAAATAAAATGTACATTTTATGTAAATATTTTGTTAATAACAAAGACAGGAGCGGTGATAAAGATAAGTTTAGAAGTGAGCGAATGAAATATTTTTGGAAGAAAGTATCTCATTTTGTTCTACTATTTGATAAATTGATGTTTTGCATTTATACTATTTGATAAATTGATGTTTTGCATTTATACTTATTCACTATTAAAATAGGTTTGTTTTATTTTAACCTTCTGAGGAGTTCACATGCATAATTCAACCTTGCAACCTTCAGTATTCCCAGTATGACTTCTAACCATCTTTGACCTTTTTGACAAATATAATCTTTTCAGAGGATTCGATTCTAAGAAAAAGAGGCAATAGTATTTCTTCAAAGTATTCTATTCTAAGAAAAGGAGAAAAGGAGTGCCATAAGAATCTTTGCAAAGAACTCTAATCTAAGGAAATGACCAACAGAATCTTAATAAAAGATTTTATTCTGAGGAATTCTATTCTATGGAAACGACCGACAGAATCTTACTAAAGAATTCTATTCTCAGGAAAAGACAAATAAAATCTTTCCAAAGGATTCACTTCCAAGGAATAAGCAATAGAATCTTTCCAAAGGATTTCTATTCTTATGAAAGGAAATAGAATATTTTTAAAAGTTGAAGGATCATAGTCTTTCATCCAATAGATGCGGTTATTTAGTCCTTAAATGTGTTGTGGTGTAAAAGCAATACTTCACTACTCGGAAATCTTGTGATGCTCAGTGGGTTAGGATGGGCTGCTAAAATTTTTCCACTATACATTTTGGAGGCTATAGTTCAACCTTATCATAAAGATCAATGTAGTGTATTCATCTCGATATTAACCCTCCTGATGATTGTTTCTACGAGGTATCTCGTCATTAGAGAAACCAGATAAGAGACCAGATCTTGATGGACGAGATGTCTCGTCATTCGAAGAAAACTGACCAGATCTCATCTCGTTATCATCAAATAATCGGCAATATCTTGATGACGAAATACCTCATAATTAGCAAAATTAATCAGATCTTGATGGACGAAATATCTTGTCGAAACCACTTGGAGGGTTAAAAGATTGTAAAATATTGGAAGAGGGTTAAAAGAAAGAGACTTTTAGTGGGCAAATGGGTATCAAACGTCAGGGTTAAAAACCGGGAATTAATAACCGTTAAAAATCAGTTTTGGAGTTTGGTGAGAATTACCGTTACCGAAACATCATTGCTGACTTTCTTATTCGCTGTATCTTTATCTGCTTATGTTTTCAATATCATATTTGAGGGATTAGTTTATACGATGACAGTATGTGGCATAACGCCACCAGAAATCTAATCTGAACAGCAATTTTCGCTGTGAGGTCAAAGATTAAATAAACAACAGTTAGGATATGCCTCATCCACAGAAAGCGATTTTCTTCACTTTTGTTTCCACATGGTAAAAGAATTAATATTCCTCAGTTAAGAAGTAACTTAAGCTTTCTTTTTGCGGTTTTACCCTAAGTGTCGCGAGATATACGAATAGTGAACTATTGTTTTTACCCCGCAACGCACTTAATGACTAAGTAACTACATCTATTGTTTGAAAAAATCCATGTATACTTTCAACATTCAGAAAGATCTTATTACACTTTTCCTGAATATAGAATCCTTTGAAAAGAACCTTGCGTCAAAAAATCCAACTTTCAATCAACCTTCAAAAAGATTCCATTGCTCACTTCCTTAGAATACGATCCCTTAGAAAGATTCCATTGCACCTTTCCTTAGAATAGCATCATTTAGAAATATTCTATTGCTCTGTTACTAAGAAATAATCATTTGGAAAGATTCTATTTCTCTCCTTTCCTTAGAATAAAATCCTTATGAAGATTCTATTGATCCTCTCCTTAGAATATAATCGTTTGGAATTATTATATTTCTCTCTTTTCCCTAGAATATAATCGTTTGGAATTATTATATTTCTCTCTTTTCCCTAGAATAAAATCCTTTGGAAAAATTCCATTGCTCCTTTCCTAGGCGAGTATATATATACTTGGAATCATTCTATTTCTTTTTCCGTAGAATAAAATCCTTTGGAAAGATTCCACTTATCTTTTCTCTTTTCCGTAGAGTAAAATCCTTTGGAAAGATTTTATTGATTTTTGCTTAGAATAGATTTCTTTGGAATCATTCTATTTCTCCTTTCCGTAGAATATAAACCACCAGGAGGGTTAACCCACGAGGTTTCTCGTCATTAGAAAAATACTGACGAGATCTTGATGGACGAGATATCTCGTCTTCAGAAGGAAAACTGACCAGGTCTTGATCTCGTCATCATCAAAAAGTCGGCAATACCTGGATGGCAACATATTTCGTCATCAGCGCAATTGCTCAGTTCGTGATGGACGAGATATACCATCGAAACCACTTGGAGGGTTAAGCCTTCAAAATTTACACCCAGTTAGTGCCATCTGCTACGAAAGAAAGAACTAAAAGCCGGTAAACAGCGGTGTCGAATTTCCTTTGTTAACTTTCTGCTTTTGAGGATGTCGGCAATATTCAAAGCTTTTTGCATTGATCTAAGCTACGCCAAAAACAATAGCTTCCAACGCTTGATCTCATTAGCAGGCACAGACATCTCATTCTTCACAGTCACGTGACTTCTCCCAATGTCATTTGAATTACAGATGGTAGTAGGATCTGTTCCTTTGAGCGTGAACGATAGCAGTGATTAAAATAACGTAAATATGCTTTCGCGTATTCATGAATATTTAAACTGGGGCAATTAAATATAGGCGGATTTAATTATGACAAGGCCTGTGGCCACGTAAGGTTTATTACAGGACTGCTATTCTTGAGTAAGCGATTCAAAGGTTTGCTTGAATCGGCTTTAGACTATAAACATCGCTTATCTGATCAAACCGGTACTTTTCGAGGACGAGAAATTATTTGGAGTAAACTTTCCTGTTTTATGGGGAATGGAGATGGATATGATAAAGGTTTAATTAACCGTATCTGTTATTGGGGTTGTTGCATAAGTGATATAAAAATGAATGACTCGTAACAGTTTTTTTTAATTATGTTTGCTTCCTTTCACTTACCCTTTGAGTTCTATGTGAACATTAATTGGTCTTATATAATTGTGAGAGAAGGGTGAAACTCTATATATGATATCTTTATTTTAGTCTCAATCACACACACTTACCAGTTTTATCCTTTGGCCAGTGTTAATGTTACATGATCACAAAGAAACTTCAAAAAATTTATCTCTATTTAAACCTCTCTATATCGAGCTCTGTAAATCTATATATTGAGCTCTATGTAAACCTAAATATTCCTTATCTAATTGAAAAGTAGAAAGGTGGAACTATATGTATAAATATTTTATTATAAGTCCCAATTATTTACCCGATTTATTCTTCGGCCAGTGTTAATTTTACGATCTCTATGTAAACCTCTTTATATTGAACTCTATGAGTAAACGTAAATATTCCTTATCTAATTATAAAAAGAGATGGGTGAAACTACATATAAATACAGGGTGGGCGAAAAGTCCATGAGAGACACATTTCAAAATTTAATATAAAATCAACCAATTGTCATATGAGAGTGCGGTTTTCATAAAATTACTTTACATGGCATCAAGTTTTTTATTTTGGCATAGAAAATTCATAATTTAACGCATAGATGGCACTTTACGAAAAACAATATAAAAATTGTATACAAATAATTACAATACATATTAGAATTTATTAGAGCATTTTTGTCACTACATACGACCATATTTCAATGTGGGCACCCTTTGTGGTTTGAGCCACATCTAACCGATACTCAATTCCAATCCACGAATTTGCTAACATGGATTGCGGAATAGTATTGATTACTTACGTGATTCGTGTCTTCAATTCTTCAATGTTCGCCATCCGCGAGGAGTAAACCTTGTCCCCCACAAGAAGAAATCAAGGGGGGTTAAATCTGGAGAACGAGGTGGCCATAATAGTTTTTGCTCTTTCCGTTGGGGTCGTCATAGCTGGAATGGCGGATTGCAAGCTAACCTTACTAAGCTAGTGCTATACAAATAGCGCCATCTATGTGCAAACAATTGAACTATTTTTATGCCAAAAAACTTTATGTTAATAGTAAAGTTATATAGTTAAAACGCACACTCATATGACAATTGGTTGATTTTATATTAAATTTTGAAATGTGTCATGGATTTTTCGCCCACCCTGTATGTTTATTATAAGTCCTAATTCCCTACACGCGCGTTTTATTCGTCGACCGATGTTAATTTTATATTATCTCTAAGTAAACCTCTAGATGTTGAGCACTCTGTAAGCTTAAATATTCCTTATCTAATTATAAAAAGAGAAGGGTGAAACTATATGTAGATATGTTTATTTTAAGTCCATATTATTTTCCCGTTTTATTCTTTGACCAGTGTTAATTTTATATGTGATCTCTATGTAAACCTCTTTATAATGAACCCTATGAGTAAAGTTAAATATTCTTTATCTAATTGTAAAAGGGGAGAAGGGTGAAACTACATATAAATATGCTTATCATAAGTACCAATTTTCTACCATTTTTAGTCTTCGACCTATTTTTATTATCTCTGTAAACATCTATATATTGAGCTTTATGTTAACCTAAATATTCCTTATCTAATTGTAAAAGAAGAAGGGTGAAACTATATGTAGCTTTGTTTGTTATAAGTCCCGATTATTTACTCACTTCATTCTTCGGCTAGTGTTAATTTTATGATTTCTATGTAAACCTCTATATATTTAGCTCTATATAAACCTAAATATTCCTTACCTAATTTTAAAAGAAGGGTAAAACTATATGTAGATATATTTATAATGACTACCAGTTATTTACCCGTTTTATTCTTCGACCAGTGTTCATTTTAAATAAGCTCTATGTAAATCTAAATAGTGCTTATCTAATTGAAAAGAAGAGTGAAACTGTATAAAATATGTTTATTACAAGTTCTGAGTACTTATCCGTTTTGTCATCGACCAGTGTTAATTTTATGAGTTCTATGTAAACCTCTATATATCTCTATGTAAACATAAATATTCCTTATCTAATTGTAAAAGGATAAGAGTGAACTATGTATAGTTTATTATAAGTTCCGATTATATACTTATCTCGTATACCCTTCGATTAGTGTAAATTTTTTGTATACATCGGTTAAAAACTGAGAAAATGAACATACCTTAGAATTTCAAAAGGTATTGAATATTCTAAAAGGGGGTGTAGAAATTACAGTAATCTGGAGTTAGGTTTTTGGCCTGGTTTTATCTATCAAACGGGCAAATCTTAATAGGAATCAGGTACGAGGCATGTGCTGGCTTTAATTATTTAGGATTCTGTAAAATTTTGTATTGAACTCAGAATTGAAATAAGCTGTTTGTTATTTCGAAATGCCAATTATTTTCCTTAAAAATGCCTCCAATAAATTACAAGTAAAAACCATAATACGATTATTCGACTTACTATTTAAGTATAACGATGTGCCTAATATTAACTGTTATGAATGTGGTTTAACAATAAGCGTATAATGAATTTCGTTCTTGAGTACGTGGTTCAAAAAAAATTGCGAGGTGGCGGTAGTGTTTCTGTGGCGGTAGTGTTTCTGTGGCGATACGTGTTTGCTATAAGTATTCTGAATGTGACGTCATATGGCATGTTGTTTGTTGGTTACAATACAATTTTAGTATTTCGCCAATAAGAATTCCAAAGAATAAATTCTGAATTAATATATTTCCCTTCCGGATTGATCCCGGATCGTCACCAATAGACCATCGTATTGCTTCAGTGCGACGTTAATTCAACTACCTACCAACTACTGTTCTTGGGTGAAGCTTCTCACAATACAACTCCCTCTGGTGAACTATTCAAACTGGAGGATCCCAGTGATGATCAGGTATGGGGCATGTGTTAATTGTTTAGGATGTAAGATTTCAAGTAAACTATGAAACCTATAGATTGCATAACAACAAGCCAACAATGAATTTCCTTGAATGAAGTCGTACCGTAATCTGAACCTCTGACATGACCCAACTATACCAACCGAACACTCAGGTAAATTATGAAACCTATTGGTTGCATAACAATAAGCCAACAATGAATTTCCTTGAATAAAGCAGTATCGCAATCCAAACCCTCTGATAAACTATGTACTGCGATGAGATTAACTTGAAGAGTTAGGACGGGAACATTGCAACAATAAATAACGAATAACCAGTAACGAATTTCATTCTTGAATTCTTTGCGCTATAAAATCAACTAACCTTTTGAATGATACTTCATCTCATAATCTAAATCTTCTTCCGAACTGTCTATTACGATTATAAGCTTAACTCGAATTAGGAGTGTGGTATAACACTAAACCAATAATGATTTTCCTTGAGTGAAGCTTCTCAGTGTCGAAACCCTCTATCAAACTATGCATTACGAAAAGCCTCACTTCAACAGTTAGGAAGGTGGCATAGTAACAATAAGATAATAATGGGTTTCTTTGAATGAAGTCTCACTGTCCAAACCCTCTACAAAAAACTATGTATTACCAAAAGCCTCACTTCAAGAATTAGGAAAGTGGCATACTAACAATAAGCTAATAATGAATTTCCTTCTTGAATAAAGCTTCTCACTGTCCAAACCCTCTATCAAACTATGTATTACGAAGACTCCTTCAGCAGATAGGAAGGTGGCATAATAACAATAAGCCAACAATGAGTCTTCTTGAATGAAGCATCTCACTGTCCAAACCATATACATTTATCAAACTATATTATGTATTACGAAAAGTCTCACTTCAACAGTTAGTAAGGTGGCATAATAACAATAATGTAATAATTAGTTTCTTTGAATGGAGTCTCACTGATCAAACCATGTATTACGATGACTCACTTCAGCAGTTAGGAAGGTGGCATAATAACAATAAGCCAACAATGAGTCTTCTTGAATGAAGCATCTCACTGTCCAAACCATATACATTTATCAAACTATATTATGTATTACGAAAAGTCTCACTTCAACAGTTAGTAAGGTGGCATAATAACAATAATGTAATAATTAGTTTCTTTGAATGGAGTCTCACTGATCAAACCATGTATTACGATGACTCACTTCAGCAGTTAGGAAGGTGGTATAATAACAATAAGCCAACAATGAGTTTCCTTAAATGAAGTCTCGCTGTCCAAACCTTATACATCTATCAAACTATGTATTACGATAAGCCTCACTTCAACAGTTAGGAAGATGGCATAATAACAATAAGCGAATAATGAATTTCCTTCTTGAATGAAGCCTTCTCGCAATTCGAACCCTTGTCGTCCCGTAGATGCATCATAGTCTGGCAGCGAGGAAGCAGTTTCTTTCCTCTGGCGGAGATGCGAGAGAAGAGCTCTATCTCTTTCTGTATCAAGATTATCCTTGGAAAGCCGGGTGCTTCTTCGGGCTAAAAATCTATATTTACAGCGGTATCAGTCAGAAACACTTAGTACTTTGCCAAGACATCTTATCCTCTCCGACTCTCAGTTACTTCTCACAGCAGCTGTGAGGTGGAATCATTTAGCTGTTTAACCATGGAATCGAGAGGAATTGTTTGAGGATGAGACGGGGGACTGCTCCTGCGGGAAGGTTTTTGTAGTTCGTTTCTTAAAGACATCCTAGGACCGTGGAATTCGTAAGTAATTTCTTTTCTTAAGGTGTATATATACACGGGGACTATATGAAATTTTCGTATTAAAAATATATAATTTTCACAGTTGAAGAAAACAGTTTTGTATTTGTACAATTTTGTGTAGAAAGACAAATTAGATTGGAAATCATTCGTAATGTCAGTATTATTCTGAGGGTGTGTACATCTACTAAATAGAACTATTATTTTAAATTACCATCTTAAAATTAAGCATTTTCATGGTTGAAATTATCTAGGTTCTATATATGTTAATTATATACTTTGAAAGAAAGACTCATGTGTTATCAAATATTAATTAGCAAAGATAATTTGCATTTTTGTTTTAAGAAATTGTGCAATCTAATTTGTGTAGAAAGACAAATTTGGTTGGAAATTATTCGTAATTCCAGTATTTTTCTTAAGGTATAAAGAGACGCTAGAGCTATTTTGAATTTTCATCTTAAAAATATAGCATTTTCACTGTTACAAATATCTAAGTTAAAAAGATTTTTACTTTGAAAAAACCCTCAGATATAGTTCATCGATCAGTTCCTATATCAGTCAACCAATGTAGTCGTATGTTTATATTGTGATAAACATGTTCTAAGTAAATAGGTTTGAAAGACACATTTTTGTTCGGAACTTTCTGACACAAGTTCCATTAGCGGAAATTAATACGGGGCGAGTAAACTTTAGTTTGAATACATGTCTAGTATGTCCATCAATGAAATCGTGTGTTCCTATTGTGGTTAACATGTTTAGAGATGTTTGAAAGACGCATTCTTGTTCTTCGGGGCTTTTCTGACACAAGTTCCATAAGCGGTAATTCATACAGGGCGAGCGAACTTTTGTTTGAATGTATGTTTAGTAAATCCATCAATGCAGTCGTATGTTTCTATTGTGGTAAACATGTTTAGTAAATATGTTTGTAAAGAAGCATTGTATTTCTGAACTTTTTCTTATGCAAGTTCCATAAGTGGTAATTCATACAGGGCAAGCGAACTTTAGTTTTAATGCATGCATAGTAAGACCATCAATGAAGTCGTATGTTTCTATTGTGGTAAGTTTAGTAGAAATGTTGGAAAGACACATTCAAGTTCTTCGGAACTTTTCTGACCAAGTTTTTGTTTTAATGAAAATGCCGTTGCTTAGAAAAATTGTATTATTATTTCCAACATTTTGACATAGCAGAGGGTGAAAAGATTGGCTCGATTGTTTTCAAAATGTCAATTGACATGTCAAGGACATATCATGTTTTGATAATAAACGGAGATTTCGAATCGTCATATCAAAATTTATTTAGGTTGGTCATGTTTCATACGCAAACATCTCTCTGTTTTACAATAAACCGCAAAAACACAAGGACAATTAGTCTTACAAATAAGCGATTCAATTTTCTCTCATGGTTCCTTGCGTTTTGCTTAAATGTTTTATTTTAATTACTTAAAATGTTAAGACTCTTCTGGTGTGGTCATTGTTTAATTTTTCTGATAAGATTGATATTTTTATGTATAAAATATATCGTCGGCTCACATAGAAAAGAAACGCATTAACTGACAAAATAATTTTTTGCTGTACATCTGTTTAAAGACTATTAATTTTTAAGTCAAAATATAAAAATTACATAAGAGCATTTTGATAGTATTATTTATCTTTTAAACAGATTAAATATTACTTTGCATTTCTTATCATGATAATAAGCATTTAGTGTCTCCGAAAAAATTTCAGTTAATGAGTTTCTGCTCTAAGTCGGCGAAATTTTATTTAGAAAAATAATTCTTTCATTAATATATGTAAATTAATGTTTCATAATACACTGGTGTGCAAAACTTAAGCAACGACTGTTTTTTTGCCGTAACTCCGCAAGAAATCACCTGGGAGAGATGTAATTCAGAATACAGAGACAGTATTTTGTACTTAACGGATGAAGAAAGCATACTTGCGCAAAAATGAATAGAACGCATACAGTATGGAATCAAACAAAAAAGGCTTCATCGAAAGAGTAGTGTTGGTACAAATGATTGTCTGCCCAAGAGGGAGAACAACAAACAGATGCCCCTTCGTAAGGGATATGACCTCCATTAACTGCAATGGTTGCTTGGCACCGTCTCTCCATACTCAACACCAGATTATCCAACAGTTGTTGAGGTAAGAGGGTCCATTCCTCAATGAGCACCTGTTTTAGTTGTTGGGTGTTCTCCGGCGGATATAATCGTGCCGAAAGGCGTCTCCCCAAAGCATCCCACGTATGTTCTATGGGATTTAAATCAAGGGAGTACGCTGACCAATCCATTCTAGTGATATCTTCACTTTCTAGCAGCTCCTCAACAGCAAGAGTCCGATGTGGCCTGGCGTTATCGTCCATAAGAACGAAGTCTGCACCAATGGCACCTCGGAACAGACGTACGTGGGGGAGGATCATTTGCTGATAATAGCGATCTCCAGTAACAGTACCTCTCGAAAATTTGGAGCTTAGTCCACCCGTTTATCATGATGCCTCCCCAGACTAGAACGCTAGGACCGCCGTAACGGCCTCTTTCCCTGATGTTAGTGGGATAAAACCGTGTCCCTACCTCTCTCCATATCAACTGGCGTTGAGTATCGCTTGTGACACTGAAACGACTCTCATCTGTAAAGAGGACGTGACTCCATTGATGAGATGTCCAGTCTTTGTGTCCCTTGCACCAATCCAAACGGCGCCGCCGATGGGCAGCTGTCAATGGGATGCAGCGTTCAGGACGGCGGGCGAATAGGCCACCTTTATGAAGGCGTCTAGTCACAGTAAACCGCGATACTTGTCGTCCCGTTGCCGCACGCAGCTGCTGAGCCAGGTTGCCCGCTGACTGGTATCGATCTCTTTTCGCCTGCAGGACGATATATCGGTCATCCATTGGCGTTGTTTTTCTTGGCCGACCACCACCAACCTTTCTTACAGCTTTACCAGTTGTTTGGAAGGCTTTCCAAGCTCGTGAAACGACACTTTTGTCGATTCTAAACTCTTGGGCTACACTCGTCAAACTACGCCCTTCCTCGAGCTTGCCGATCATTCTACCACGTGTAAAGTCGTCCAGATGGTTTCTTGTAGCCATATTGCACATACGAACTCACTTGAACTTTCAGCGAATGCCTTTAATAGTGCCTTTCGTCCTTCTTTTTAGTGTAGTCTTGCACTGTGCGCGCTGACTGCACGCGTTTTGCGTGCCCTCACGTCACTTGTGACGTCTTGTTCCTGATATTTCCATACAAAGTACCTTTTTACTGAATTGCGTGTTCATTGTACTGAACGCAACAAGCCCTTTTTGTACAATTTCATGGCTGTCTGGTTAAAAACTACATCGTTGCTTAAGTTTTGCACACCAGTGTACAATTCCAGCTCACTCCATTAACCTTCCTGGTGGTTGTCACGATTGGGTATCTTGTCATTAGCAAAACTGACCAGTTCTTGGTTGGACGAGATGTCTCGTCATTAGAATGAAACTGACTAGTTTTCGATGGACGAAATATCTCATCGTTAGCAAAACTAATCAATTTCTGATGGACGAGATATCTCGCCATTAAAAGAAAACTGATCATATCTCGACCTTGTCATCGTCAAAAAATAGGTAATACCTTGATGACGAGATATATCGCCATTATCAAAACTAACCAGTTCTTGATGGACGAGATATGTCGTCTTTAGAAAAAACTGACAAGAACTTGATCTTGTCATTGTCAAAAAATCGACAGTATATAAATGACGAGATATCTCGTCATGGAAAACTGACCAGTTCTTGATGGACGAACTATCTCGTCGAAACCACTGGAAGGGTTAAAAAATAATTTTCTTGTCTCACTTATCGAAAAGATTACAAAGTAAGCACACATTTAATCCACAAAAAAGCTTCTTAAAATCAATGCTTTTCAGTTTCACTATCAAATTGTATACTTTAGTTTCATTTTCAAAATGTTTGCAATCCGTGCAGTTTCGTTATCAAATGTATACGGTCTGTTTGACCATCAACGTATAAATATATCGATATAGGGGAAATACAAGTACATCAGTCAACACGAGATTGAATCAGTGATCACGACCTTCACGTACTATCGATCAATAAAAGAAATATGCTGCATTTGACGTGGATTAAAAATTTCACCTATTCTTTTTTTACTTCAGTCTGCTTCTGTAAGAGATAAGAACACCTGGGAAAAAGAGGGTTCTTGAATTGATAATATTAATTTGAGCTGTGTGTTTGTATCTATATAATATATTTGCAGCATATTTGTGTAATACTGCTAAGATTTTATGTGCTTTATCATGGTGGGATACCGGTTTTGGAGGTTTTGGTGACGATTACCTTTATCGAAACATCATTATCAATTGTCTGAAAAAAATTTCTGTAAAAAAGAATTATTCTGCATTTGGGCGTGGATTAAAAACTTCGCATATTCATTCTGACTTTAGTCTCTTTCTGATAGAAGCTAAGAATACCTCGGAAATAAAGAGTTTGTCTTGAATTGATAATTAGGATTAATATGAGTAGTCTTTGCATTTATATAATATATTTGTGAAATATTGCTTAGATTTGATGCGTTTCATCATGGTGGGATACCGGCTAAGGAGGTTTTGATGGGAGTTACCGTTATCGCGAAACATCATTATCAGTTTTTTTAATTTCAATGAAAAGAAATATTCTGCATTTGATGTGAGTTAAAAATTTTACCTATTCATTTTCACTTCGGTCTCCTGTTCGGAGCTAAGTAAGAAAACTTGGGGAATAAAGAACTTTCTCTGAATGGATAAATATAATTAATTTGAGAATTGTTTGTATCTATAACTAGCAGAATAACCCGGAGTTACGGATTGAATTGGTTAACGAATTTTCGTTTTCATTAATAAATTATAATTCCCATTCATCCCATGTAACAACTATCACACTCTAATAAAGGTAATTGTTAAAGACCCAATTTCACAAATGTAAATAAATGTCATATTTAACATTTTACATTTTTTGTAGAATTTAAATTTTTAGTAAGAAAGAAGTCTCTAGAGTACCAATGTTACCCAGAATGCATAGAATAGTTCTGAGTATGCATATAAATGCCTTGTATGTCATTTAAAAACAAAAGCGTTTCCCAAAATTATACAATGATTAAAAATGTTTTAAAACTAATTAAACCATTATTTACCTTCATTACAGTTATTGAACGAAAAACATCAAATTCAAACAGATTCAAATCTTAAAACAGATTTTTAAAAAGCTTCGAACGAAAAGTAATGAATGTATCTGTTTTTCACTACAAAATACATTCTTGGAATATAATGGACACAAATTTTAAAAAGCTAACGATTAAAAAAATACCAAGGTTGCCATATTAGCTAGTTTTATTCTCTTTATCGTCTGTCAAATATATTCAGAATTTTTTTATATTTCGTAAAGAAAAATAAGGCTCGAAATAAACTATTAGAATTTAAATTCCGTAAAAATAGTTTTGGAAAATAATTTATATTTTAGCAGAACTGGTAAAACAATCCAAGTAATTGCAATGCTCAATATACCTTCCAGCTACTCCAAAACTACCAAATTATGGTTTATTTAAGTAAAGTTACTCAGATGTTTTAACTTGAAACTTGCTTAAATATGTAAACAAAGAAATTTCAAATAATCTATTCACTAAATTTAAATGTGATGTATCAAATATAAACATTAAATTAAAATATGTTGAACCAATCTTATGTGATAATTGTACAAACACAAGCACAAAATCGTACACAGAACGGGATAACTGATAGACAGACTTAAGCAACCAAGTTCAGTCACTAAATGAATGTAAGAACTCACAGTATGCAAAGTTTCTTAAAAATATATTCAACCGTTTGGACGTAGCACGGGAACACAAACATACAGACAGACGGACACCAAACGCGCAGGAGACGGATTTTGCAACAGAAGGATCTAAAGCGGATAGAAAACTTGAAATGGGTTGAAAATATTCAATGTACAAACACTCCATTCTTATTTATATAGATACATTTATGAAATATTGCTTAGATTTTATGTGTTTTATCATGGTGCGATACCAGTTTTGGTGAGAATTACCGATATCGAATCATCATTATCAGTTTTCTGATCGCGATTATAAAAAAAATTCTTTTAAACTTTATTTGCTTTGTGTTTCTAAGATCTTACTTCAGGGATTGGTTGTTCCAACAGCAGTGGCAAATGCCGTGACAATGAGATATTCAATGTGAGCCAGATGTTATGTGGAGGTTTTACCTCAGCTGCCTATTCCTCCCTTTCATTTTTACCCTCTCTACCCTTCTGCTTTTTGCTTTTACTTCCTCTCGTTGTGTTGCCTGTCTTGTGGTTGGCGTAGCTTGGCCAAATATGGCCCTTGCGCCACAAAACCCGAATACAACCAACTTCAGCTGCCAAATGTTCGCGTATAACACATATCGGGTTACCTTAAAATGCAGTTCATCGCCGTTTTGGCAACGTTTGGCATATAATTGCCGCTGACCCAATCAACTTACATATCGTCGGCTTAGAGTAGAAATTCATTATCTGAAATTTTTTCACAAAATTGCGGGGTTTTTTACACTGAATGTTTATTTTCATGCTATACGATAATTTCATACACTCATTATCCGTGTTTTCAACTTTTAAGGGGTTTTCAAAGTTCGAAAACATCATAAGAGCAAAATTATATTGAAACTTAAGACGAAAATCACGATGTGTGACATTCGTCTTTGTTTATCCCATGTTAAAAATATCTACTGTAAATCGTTAAAATGCTTTAATGATTTTCATGTCTGCAGTGTCAGCATGTAGTAAGAAAAGCTTAATATCATTAAAAGCACTCAATGAATTTCAGTTGAATTCCGTTACAAGTTTTCATACACTGTTCGAAGTTGAAATTCATTAAGTCACTTGATTAGTATTACCATTTCTTAAGAGATGATTTATACAATACGGGTGATTCGAAACTCACATGGCACACACTTCAAGGGGTGTTAGAGTACATACTAAAATAATCATTTTTCGTATAACATTGCATGGGCGCAAGTGACGCGTTAGGCACATATACAAAAGTTGCACAGGAAAGAAACAAAACGTTGATTTACATCATTATTTTACAAATACTTATTTACGATAACTTTCTACAAAAACTGCTCGAAGGTGCCACCACCAACATTAATGTAAACTTGGCAGCGTGGATTGGCGGACCGGTGTACTGATAACAAGGTGCTTGGTGATGAATTGCAGAAAAGAAAGAATTCCCATTCACACACATTTAGTAATAGCCTATACAAATGTCTGAAAAATATCTTTGTCAACACTATGGTCTTAAGATGACCAACTTTCGTCCATGAATTTAAGAAAGATTATGTAGGGACGAATTTTTAGCGACTCGACGTCACTTCAACAATTGTTCATAGACGGACTGGTTCCTTAAATCAGCCCTGGAATTGTATACAGGGTCATTCGGAATTCATGGGACAAATTTCAAGGGTGTTAGAGCACACTAAAGCAATAATTTTTTGTATAGCAATGTAAGGGCTCAATTGACGCGTTTAGGAGCAAAAACAAGAATTGCGCTGGAAATGAAACAAAATGTTTACAATAATTTTTTTACAATAACTGCTCAAAGTGCCACCACTAATTTTAATGCAAGCGTGGCAGCGTCGATGCATGGAGGATTTTTTCGAAACTAGAGTGCACTATTTGGTTTGCAGCGCTTGAACATCGTCCCTTTGCTGGAACCTGGCAGTTGAAAGGTGGGTTTCACAAGCTTGCCACGCTGCCAAACTTGCATTGATATTGGTGGCGACACTTTTGAGCAGCTACTGTAAAAAATCATTGTAAAAAAAGTAATTCTAAAATAATGATGTAAAACATTTTGTTTCATTTCCTGCGCAATTCTCGTATTTGTGCCTAAACGCGTCACATGGATCAGATGTTCAGAAATTCACCGTCGGATGACGTAACGCCTTGATTTGCATGTCAGAAACCGTTTGATCACTTTTGATTGGATAATGCTAATTAGGCTTGTCTTTCACACATTCCCTGCAAAAATGGGTTACATCGATTGGATATTTCATAGAATATCATTATTTTGGTGTATGTAAAGATAAATTTGGACATGAGTGTATTAGTCTATCAAATTATAAATGACAAAAATATCTTGCGTATGTATACACTAGAAATTACAAAAATTGACCAGAATATCGAATTTACTTTTATTGCTTCAAAATATTTTCCAATTTCTTAGGTTTTAAAGGATATTAAGATCTTGTAAATATTCTAAATGCTTTTCTAGTTGCAAGGATTTTTCCTTAGGTACTGTCACATTACAAACATGTTTCCAAAACTTTAAACTCAATTTCTGAAGAACTGTTTTTGAAATACGATGCTTTGTTCAAACAATGATAACTCAACAGTGAATTGATCTATTATAATTATTTTGTATTGTTATAATCTATATAATACAGTGGATGTTTTGAACCTCACAGTTACTAGTTAAGAAATTAATTTTTAGTTGATTTTTAAATGGATAAAATTCCTGAAAAAATCTTAATTGTTTTAGACTTCCATGGTGAAAACAATTGTAAAAAACCTATTCCCTCTAGCAACCTGATTGAGGGTCAAAACATGAATAATAGTATTAGGAATAATTTCCACAGGAACTGTCTTTCTGAACAAATTAGAATTTGAGATATCACTGTTAAAAAAACATGCCAATTAGCTGATATACCTAAATTAGGTAATAAATAATTAACCTAATCTGATTTTTTTTTCTCTGAAATGGTTTTAAGCATAAGCCAATAACTTGGAAAAAACTGGATTTTTAAAGATAAAATTAAAAAATCTTCTAGTGTATACGTACACTTAAATCATGTTAATCAAGAGGAGTCCAAACGTCCTTTCTCAAACTCTTGTAGAGACTGAATACGCATACGGCTTTGTAAAAAAAAAAAAATGAAAAGAGCATGCCAGAAATACTTGGATGGAACCCTTGCATCAGTAATGATCCCATAAATACAGCTTTCGGAAGAGCTAATGATCTTGGCTTATTCACAGACATTGATTATAGAGAAGGTCCATCGAGTAACACACAGTGATGACGATGTCACTGATTGAAACTCACATTGAATCATGCCCTACCCTTGAGTCGCGTTACTGCCGGAAGACCTCTTCCAGAAGATACTTAGATAAGTAACCTCTCGATACCGAAAAAATAAATGTACCAAGAACACTAATGAAAGAGAGTGGCAGCTCCTGTCGTATGCGCGAAGACTGGAATGAGCAGATGAACAACAAACTGCACAATATATTTTCAACCGTATCATTCCTGCCGTCTTGATGTTCTTATTACACGTCTTCGCATTGGCCATTCCAGGTTCACGCAGACATTTGTTTATTAATGAAATCGCACCTTCGTGTCATCATTGCCATCAACCATCAACCATACGCCATATTTTAACTTCTTGTTCACATTTTAAACATCTTTGTCGTCGATATTTTAATACCTCATCACCAATTTTATCGGATTGGTTGGATCATCCACCTCATCCATTACTTTTTACCTTCCTTCATCATTCAAGATTTTTAACACATCTACAATTGATCAGATTTAAAATTGAATTTCATAAAGTTTCATCTAATATGGAGACACCCCATCTAATCATTTTTGAAAAATAAGGTTTTACACCTTCTCAATTAAAATTTTACCTTTATATTTAAATTTTATGCAACTTTTTTTATTCCTTCCTTTCTCCTTTTAATGTTGGTCTGATTATTCTATCAATCTATTTTCTTATTTTATTGCCTTGTGTTTGGCGCAGCTTATCCTTTTCTGGATCTTGAGCCATGAAACTCAATTCAACCAACCAACCTGTTGCTGTATGTCTACCTAAGAATAGTTTGTACAAACTATACAACTTCTCATTCCACGAACCTAAAAAGGATCAATCCTTAATTTGAATGCTTTCACAAAACTAAAAAGAATTCCATAGTGTCTCGATTCCAGCTGAACTCCAAAGTAACTACGACGAACGCAATAAACGCAGAATGACAGTTCTGCAGCGAAAAATGCTGACGAAGAAAGGCAAATAACTACCTACATTCTAATCCATATCACTTGATCTACAGAGTGTTCTTCAAATACATAGTAGCAACATCTCTACCTATTATACGTCATAACACCTCCATACAAATCATTATATTTTATTTCATTTCCTTAATTTTTTAATGAGAAATGCATTGTCATATTGTAATATGTTTGAATAAAAACGTTGTCAAAATGCTCATATTTATTTTCTGACCTAAAAACTAATAGTTAGTCTTTAAAATGCAAGGCTGTAAAATTTGCTTTTAGTCAGTTAATCTCTGCTCTAAGCCGACAATATATCAATTCGGTATGTAGGTAGTTAATTTATGTCGCACTGGAGCAACGCAATGGGCTACTGGCGACGATCCGGGATCAACCGCGAAGAGAAATATATTAATTCGGAATTTATTGTTTGGAATTTTTATTGGCGATGTGCTAAAATCGTATTCCAAAAACAAGCCAATTGAAACAAGCCCGTTCAGAATACATATAGCAAACACGTATCACCACAGAAACACTACCGTCACCTGTATGTAGCTAGACAGAAAATACCTCATAGATAAGAAATTATTTAAGCTGTGTTTGAATCATAGACATGAGGTGTAAGTAGACTAAACATTGCTATTGAGAGGAGCTTTAAGAAGTGTGACCAACATGTCGACTTGTAGTCACGTGATTGCTGTGTGAAAAATTGACTTCTTTGGCCAATTTGGCATCTTATCGCCTCGTTTGATGATATAACATCTAATGACAGGGTAGGTGTTTGAATGCTCATTTCTATAGTGCCGACAAAATTGGCGAAATCGACAGTCTATTACTACGTCGCGAGGACCAATCAGATGATGAATCAATGAATGGACGTCTTCTCCCTTCCAGTACACCAATCAAATGATGAATGTTCGTTTCCAACCGACAGAAGAAAGTAGTCTAAGTGTCACGTTACTAGTTTTGGTCACAAGATCCTGTGCACATAAAAAGGTTACCATTGCTCACTCTACTTTTATATTTCCTTTATGGTTTCAATCTGTATAAGAGGCATTTTCTGTTAAGCTAAATATAGGTGGCGGTAATGTTTCTGTGACAATACGTGTCCAGAAAGTATTCTGATCCTGACGTCAGTTGGCTTGTTTATGGAATACTCTATTTTAGCACTTTACAATAAAAATTCCTATGAAGAAATTCCGGATCGATTTTTGATAGTTGATTGGTCAACACCAATTAGAACCAACGCCAAACGTCGACAAAACGGCGATAAATTACATTATAAGGCAACCCCGATAAGTATCATGCGAAAGCATCTGGCAGCTGAAGTAAAATCCTTGCAAACCCTCTGATTTGTTTGTTTGCACTGAAAATCCCTCGCATAGTCGGTTTGTAACCATAGAAGAAATATAAAAATAGAGAGAGCAGTGGTAACCTTTTTTATGTGTGCCCAGGATCATGTGACCAAAACTAGTTGTAACGTGACCTTTAGACTACTTTCGTCAGCTGGGTAGAACCGAATATTCATCATCTGATTGGTCCACGGGACGAAAGACGTCCATCCATTGATTCATCATCTGATTGGTCCGCGCGACATTGCTGTAGACTGGCGATTTCACCAATTTTGTCGATAGTCTAAAAATGCGCGTTCATACACCTTCCTCCTCATTAGATGCTATGTCGCCAAACGAGGCGAAAAGATGCCTAATTCGCCATCCAAGTCGATTTTTCACCGAGCAGTCACGTGACTACATCGACATGTTGGTGACATTTTTGAAGCTCCTCTCAATAGCAACGTTGAGTCTACTTACATCTCACGTCTGTTGTGATAACTATAAAAACATCAGGGGGTAAGGGGTTCGATCTTCTAGGAATTGCTGCCCGACTAGAGAGCCCACTAATATATTTTAGAATATTTCCCATTTTCATATCAGAATATTGCTGCTGACTAGAGCCCACTGATATATTCTAAAATATTCCCCATTTTCATATTATTGGAATAAGCTAAGCAAAAACTTCACAGTTATCGATAACTTGATATGAAATTCTCAAAGGCATTGTACGAACACGAACGGAAGTCACCCACAGAAATGATAAAATGATAGATTGGAGTGGTGAGCACTGAAGAAACAATGCGACACTAAGATCGACAAGGTCACAGTATCTGGACCACTTTGAGTGCAAGCAGTTTATATTAAATTGATAACAAACTCCTTCCAGCACTTCGTAAACCAGGTAAGGAATTCATTTTGGTGAAATCTGTTTACCTAAATGCACCTCAAAAGCGTATCTAGACTTTTTCTCCTGATATTTCGTTGTCGGTGCTGATTTAGCCTTTTTCTTAGAACCATATTGTAAAAGTAAATAAGAGATCTTTAACAAAAATTGCTTGTGTTTGTATATCCGTTCCCTTAGTAAATATAGTTGGTTTTGGCAGATCGGAAATTTTAGTGTTTTGAGGGATTTTGGTTTATTATTTTGTCTTGTTTGTGTGTTGTCTGTAAATATTTTTTGTTTGGACAGATCGGAAATTTCATTTCTATGTGGTATTTTATTTAGTCTTAGAGCCAAATGTATTTGTAAATAAATAAGAGATCTTTAACCGTTCAAGTGGTTTCGACGAGATATCTCGCCCATCAAGATCTGGCTAATTTTCCCAATGACGAGAAATATCGTCATCAGGATATTGCCAATTTTTATTGACGATGACGGGATCAAGATCTAGTCAATTTTTTACAATGAGGAGATATATCGTCCATCAAGATCTGTCAGTTTTGCTAATGACGAGATCTCTCGTCGAGACAACCACCAGGAGGGTTAACAAGCATTGTTGTTTGTGTATCCGTTCCCTTTGTAAATATTGTTGGGTTTGACAGATCGGAAATTTTAGTGTTGTGAAGGGTTTTGGTTTATCATTTTGTCTTGTTTGTGTGTTAGTTACCTTTGTAAATATTTTTTGTTTGGACAGATCGGAAATTTTAGTGCTATGAAGGGTTTTGATTTAGCGGTTTGTCTTATTGTCAAATTGTATTATATTACCTGACATTGTCTTGTATCTGGCGCAGCATGGCTAAATATTGACATTTCGCCATAAAACCCAACCAAACCAAATTGTAATAGTAAATAAATAAGAGATTTTTAACAAATATTACTTGTTTGTTACCGTTCCATTTATAAATATTGTTAGTTTTGACAGATTGAAAGTTTTGATATGAGGGGTTTTAGTTTAACCTTTTGTTTCTTGTTTGTGTATCAGTTCCCTTTGTAAATATTCTTTGTTTTGACAGATCGAAATTTTAATGTTATGTTAAGTTTTGGTATAACCTTTTGATCTTAGAGCTATAGTGCATTAGCAAATAAATAAGAGATCTTTAACAAACATTGCTCGTGTTTCTGTATCCTTTCCCTTTGTAAATATTGTTGGTTTTGACAGATCGGAAATATTGGTATCATGAGGGGTTTTCGTTTAACCTTTTGTCTTGTTTGTGAATCCGCTCCTTTTTCTTTTGATAGTTTTGACCGATCGAAAATTTTGGTATGAGGAGTTTGGGTTTTTTAACCTTAGTCTTGTTTGTGAATCTGTTCCTTTGTAAATATTGTTAGTTTTGACCGATCGGAAATTCTGGTATTATGAAGGGTTTGGGCTTAACCTTTTGTCTTGTTTGTGTATCCGTTAACTTTGTAAATGTTTTTTGCTTACAGATCGGAAATTTTAGTGCTATGTAGGGTATTGGGTTTTGAGTTAACCTTTTGTTTTAGAATCGTATTGCATTAGTAAATATATAAATAACCAACCCAAGTTAGGTAAGTATTTAATTAGCGTCACACTGTGTGTGTGTGTGGAGACACATCACGGGCTATTGGCGACGGTCCGGGATCAACCCCTGAAGGGGATGATCCGAGGACAACACCACGTAATTTTGAACCACGGTCAGATGATGAGGCAAAACCTGAGCTGGCACCCCACTCTCCAAACTTCCACATCACACCAGCGTGAGGACATTTGAGGCCCCGATAGATTTAATGTGCCCCAGCCCCCTCTATTCACGACGGTCTTTGGTTGGATTCGAACTAACAACCCTCCGGTTTTTAGTCCGTTACTCTTCCAACCGGGGTACCGCGGTCCTGACCAACCCAAAAACGTATTGTGTATTTTAACACGTTCCCTGCCGTGTGTACCGCTTTCATTACACACAAAACGTATCTTCAGGTGAAGTGATATATGATTTTGTATATTGTCAATATAAAATAAACTTATTTGTTTGCTATATTGTGCATTTGATAATTTCAATATAACAAACCAAACCCTACCAATAAATAAGTTTCCAGTTCAAAAAAGCGAAAAAGTAGATAATTTTTACATATTTTCAAATTCTATAACTCACGTTGTCTACAAGGACGGATTCGGGGGGGGGGCGGAGGGGGCGACCCCCGAGAGCATAGAAAATATGTTTATCAAGATATGATCAGAGAAGATTTTATAGGTTTTATCAATCCTCGTGAGCCTGAAAAAAATCTGTGGTAATAAAATCTCAAAGTTGACCTCAAACATAATGAAAATTAAGATTTCTCTTCAGCTTCTGAAAGTGAGTAATGAACATGATTCTTTTGAAGATTATAAAGATGCCAATATGTGTAACAAAGATAAACCAGATGAAGACAAAGATCCCCGAATGACTGGAGAAAAATTAGGTGAAACTGTGTTAAATAACTAGAAGCCTTAATCTCAATCTTGGTAAATGCATCGGTGTTGCAACAGATGGATACTCTGTGATGACTTCAGAGATTGTGGGAGCAGTCGCTACAATAAAAAAAGAGTAATAAAGCCGAACGAGCCCCTTATTTGAATCATTGTTTGAATTTGTCTATTTCTAAGTGTTCTTATGTACAATCAGTGCGAAACTCAATTGGAATCATTAAAGAGGTTGTATCTTTCTTTAAAGCTTCACCGAAAAGAAATGTTATACTCATTAAGCATGCAAGCGGTCAGCTTGTTTCCATGTGTGAAACAAGATGGGTAGAAAGGCATCTGTCTGTAGCGTCTTTTCTAAAAACATTGAAAAAATCGTAACATGCCTTGAGCAATTTCACAATGGTCACATTTTTCAAGTGACAACTCTAGCGTAACAGCTAGGACCCTTTTATGTGCAATCACTAATGGATAATTCATCTTAACTCTCGTGTACTAGCCAAACATTGCCCCTCAGTAGGTTTTTCAAAAAGAGACTATTAAAGTTACCAAAGCGACAGAGGTCTTGACCGATACTTTCTCAGTCTTAAAAAAAGCAAGAAGCTGATGCAGAATTCAGTCAGCTGTATGATCAAGCCAAAAAAGTGGCAGAAACTGTAGGAAGCACTATTCAAACACCCAGGATCACATCTATATAAGTTAACAGACCTAATACTGCTCTATCAAGCACAGAAAGTTACTTTAGGGTGAATGTATTTATCCCTATTCATGACTCCATAAACAGTGATATTGAAAACAGGTTCTCAAAAGAAGTTCTCAATCTCTACAAGCTCAACTCACTTCTACCAAAAGTCTGCTCATCTTCAACAACGTCCATGGGGTCAGTAATTAGGGATGCAGAAACACTGGCTAAAATGTACTACAGAGTAATTGGAGTTGGAGAGGGTGAAAGTGACTGTATTTCTAATCTGAAAGCAGAAATCAAGCTGTGGGTGGCAAAGTGGAAAAGGGAAGATGCAAACAAACCCCTTTACCAAGCTATGCAGTTGAGTGTTTGCAATTTTGCATTCCAGAAATTTTCCCCTCAATTAGATCTTTCATGTTGATTCTTTCTTCTCTTCCTGTGTCAACTGCAACAGCAGAAAGATCTTTCTCTACACTAAAACTGATAAAAACTTGGTTGAGAAACCGTTGTGGGCAAAACCGCTTAACTGGACTTGCTTTGCTATATGTTCATTGAATTTGCAATGTTCATAGAAACATCCTTATTGACAAAGAGAAAATTATAGATAGGTTTATTGAAAAGGGGGAAAGAAAGAAAAAACATGTTTTCTTAAGTACAGGAAGTTTAAAACCAGTTGTTCTTTTGTGATGTAAAAAAGTTTAAGTAATAGAACTCAGCATTCATACATTTAGGTTACTCTTAATTTGATATCAAAACTGTAACAATTTTAAACCGCCTGCTAATATACATGAAGCAGACCAAATATGTACTGTACGAGTATAGTGCTAATATGCACAATATAAACTCAATAATTTTTTGTATACAGAATTTTTATTTCAAAACGTTAACTACTCAGAACATAAAAAAACACAATATTACCTTCAAAACTACAGTTTTATGCACCTTAAGTAAGTTTTTGAGTTACCGAAACGGTGTAACATCATTCTTACTGTTTACATTCACTTGAAAATTGTATTGAAAAAAATAAAAGAATTTGTAAAGAATATTTAAATTTCTATTTATTACTTTCCTAATGCTGTTTTTAATATAAAAGTATGTTTATTTAGGAATTAAAAGCTAACAAAAACGTAACTTTCAACAACCTACAAAATACTATTTTAAAAGAGTATCTTCATGCTAATTTCAATGTTTATCTTTTAATTCGCTTAGCAGTTCTATGTTGACATAAGGCTTATAGAATTTGTGGTTTTTGTGTTAACAGTTATGTAAATGGAACCAGTTTTGCAAAGGTTTTAAAAGCTACGCATTTCAAGAAATTTAAAGTGATTATTTGTCTAAAATAAAATACATTTTTACACTAAATGTATACCAGTTTTAAGTCTCAAAACAGCTTAAAAATGCTAGTTTTTGAAGGTATTATTTCAAAACTTTCAAAACAGCTTAAAAATGCTAGTTTTTGAAGGTATTATTTCAAAATTTTCAGGGGGAGGACCCCCCTTTCTCTGGGGTATCCCATACCCCCAGCCCCGGTTAGTTGCTCCAACCGCCCCCACCCACAAAATTGCATTAATCCGTCACTGGTTTTCCATGCACATGGCCTGAAAATGATACTCATAAACGGCAGGGCAATGAATAATTTACCGTTATTCACCGTTAAACGTTTCTATAAGAGGCATTTTCTGTCAAGCTAAATGAATGTGGCGGTAGTTAGTGTTCAAGCGGCGGAATGTATTTCCTGTACGTATTCCGCACGTGACGTCACTTGGCTTGTTTTTCGAATACGGTTTCAGCACTTCGCCAATAAAATCCCATTGAATGAATTCGGAATTGATTTTTGATAGTTAATTGGCCAATGTCAATTCGATGAACTCTCCTTGTGGTTGTCTCGACGAGGTATCTCATCGTTAGCAAAACTGACCAGATCTTGATGGACAAGATATCTCGTCATTAGAAGAAAACTAAGATCTTGATCTCTTCATCATAAAAAAATCGGCAAGATATCTCGTCATTAGAAGAAAATAAGAGAAATCGACAAGATATCTCGTCATTAGCAAAATTGGTGAGCTATTGATGGATAAGATACCTCGTCGAAACCACTTGGAGGGTTAAACGCAAACATCGCCAAAACGGTGATAATTAACTTTAAGGTACCCCCGATATGTATCAAACGAAAGGATTTGGGTAGCGTGAGTAAAATCTTCGTATTCCGTCTGGTTTACTTGTTCTACACTGAAAGCCGCTCTCATATTGTGTTTTTAATTTTCCAAAACAAGCGTCGGTTTTAGGTACTTCTAATTTTTCTGGATAGCCCTGTCACCACATCTTGAAGAAATTCTAAAACATTGGCGACAAGAAATAGCGTTAATGTGTAATTCCAGAAAACGGTTTTCTAAAATAAACCAAGCTATTACAAAAATTCACTTGAATGAAAACGAGTCCCCAAGAAAGAATTTTCGGGTTGTCCATAATTTTTCCGGATGGCCCCGCCGAACTCATCATTAAGAAATTCCAAAACATTAGCGACAAAAAATCATATTAACGCGCGATTCCAGAATTCCAGAAAACGGTTCTCTAAAATAACCCAAGCATTCCAACCATTTATATAAATAAAAATAATTTCAGGGTTCCCGTGATTTTTCTGGATGATCGTATCACCGTATCTTGAAGAAATTTAAAACACTGCGACAAAGAAATCGCGTTAATGAGCGATTCCAGTATTCTTAAATAAACCCATCCATCCCAAGCATTCACGTGAATGAAAGTTAGTTACCAATAATATATATATGTATATATGTATATATATATATATATATATATATATATAATTCAAAATAACAAACCAAAACAAAGAGAAATCCAAAAAATTTTAAATCAAGAAATTTAAGAAAATTTTGAAAAAATGATGGAAGTGTTGGTGGATCAGGGCATCATCAGGGAGGAGCCTCACCCAGTCAACACAATATGGTGTTTTCTGCGTGTGAGCGGCAGTACACCAAAAGTAGCTCACACACCCCTCCAAACACCATAAGAAAATAAATTAGAAAAACAAAACCAGGGACAACGAAGGACACATACCAAAGATAAGTATAATACAAAATTAAAATTAAAAAGGAGAAAACAAACTTACCCACATAGATAGACCTAAGCTCGACAACAACCCGCCGCAAACTACATGAGGACCGCCAACAAATGCCATTCACAACGCCGAAAAATCAACATATGAGAAATCGGAACCGTAATTCCGACACGGAACCCCGACTCGAAATTCCGACTCGGAATTCCGAACCGGAACATCGAAAGTCGAAAAAATAGTGTTCGAATCCAGTTTTTTAATAAATTAATAAAATTGATAGTCAACAGGAAAGTCTCCGAAATAAGCTATTAAATAATATTAGTAATCTTAAATCTTTCAAAAATAATCTTATAAAAAGAGTGAGGGTATTTATTATTAAGAAGTGTGTTAATGAGATTATTACATTGCAAAAGAAAGTTGGATTTAGAGATGCCAATTTTATTGAAACGCATCAGTTGACCAGCAATTGTATTATAATAAAGTTTTTTAGAAATATTAGAATCCCAATATATTAATTTAAAAACCGGAAATTCAAAATCATCTCTCTTATCATAAATATTAATATCAGTTTTATTATTTAAAGTGTATATATTCAAGTCTAGAAAGACGGCTTTATTGTTATCTGAATTGGTTTTCAATAAATATAATTCATCAGGGTAAATCGAATTCCAAAGGTTAGCAAAATTGGTATCATTGAAAACAATTAAATCATCAATATATCTAAAGGCAGAATTAATTTGTAGGCAAAATTTTTTTTCATAATAATGAAGAAATAAATTAGCAAGAATGGAAGAAAAATTAGAACCCTGGGGTATACCCTTAACTTGAATAAATAAATGCTCACCGTTAAAAATAAAATTATTATAGATACAGAAGTTTACCAAAAATTCCCAATCCTCAAAATCAATAGTAATCAGATTTTTAAAGTCATGTTAATAGTAGTTAAGTATACATCTTTAAGTTTGCCCAATGGTATGCTAGTAAATAGGTCTTTAAAGTCGTAGGTTAGTATATTATTAATAATATTTTTATTTATATAATTTAAAACGTTATTATTATCACTAGTAATATAAGTGAAACCTTCTTCAATAATGGTATTAAGGATAATTTTTAGATATTTACAAAGTAAAGATACCGGGTTTAATCATATAAGAATTTGTACCACAAGTAATAAATCGGAATTTCACAGGATTTTTATGAAATTTAGGTACAACAGTTATGTAAGGTAAAATAATGTGATGATTAGAAATTTTTAATCTTTTATTTGAAGAAATAATTTTTTTAACAATAGTAGTATATGTGGATTTGCAGAACTTATAGGTATCAGAATTTTTAAGCTCAGTATCTAGCAAATTTAAGTATAGTTTTTTACAGATAATAGCATAGTTACCTGATGCTTTATCTACCGGTGTTATGAATTTATTTTGTAAGTCTTTTATAGCTAGCATTATTGCTTTATAGTAATCAGTGTTTTTTCCAGAAAGTGGGAGATTTTCATTTATAAAAATTTTAAAGTCATTGTAAAGTTTCCATTTCTATTCTGTGAAGAGGTAAATTGGGGTATTAAATTTAGTGGAAGTCAAAATACAAAAATTATCAATGTTTTCGAGGAAACTTTTAAGTATAAAACTTTTTTTAATATTATAAATAGGTCTGAATTTAGTACCTTTATACATTAATTCCCTTAATTGTTCATTATCAATAATTCCAAGATTGCCAGTTGCAATATGTCCTAAACTATCATTTAAATAAGGCCTATAATTTATATCGTTGCAAAAGCATTCACAGTTATCCCTATATAAATTAACCTTACTGCAAAAATGATTATAATTAAATATTTTTCTACCCAATGGTATATCATATTTAAAGCATTTTTTTATAGTATGAAATTTTATAGGAAAAATATTCATTAAATTATTTATAATTTTATTGAAATTAAATTTATCAAAGATTGGGTGTTTAAATCCTATTTTCATGTAAATTAAATTATCATTATTAATAGTTTTTTCATATTAATTTTAGAAAGTCGAGCTTTGTAAATATCATGTAGTAAAAGTAGAAAATGAGGATTAAGAGAGTCTAGTGTTGTGAAATTTTTTTTAAATTTGAGACAAGTTTTGTCATTCAAGGAAAAAATAAAAAAATTTTAAGGGTTTAAAATTAAAACTCCCAATAAAAATTTTTTTTCTAAAGTTTTGATATTTTCTAATGTCTGTAAATTGTTTATTGTTTTCAGAGTTTTTTAACTTTTTATTAATACCGCTATCCCTACAACCTCTATTCGTTTTGATTCTTGAAGTGTGGAATAAAGTATATGTGTTACAGTTACCTAAATTAACTTGTGAATTTTGAAATAAATCATTTAAACCATAAGGAGCAAGTGTTTTATATTTTAAGATGTAAATATTTTCTTTAGCCAGTCGTAATTCAGTATTGTTTATAATTTCAAGTATAGTAATAATTGCATTATTAAAGCCATGTAATGAGAAATGATGGAACTCTAAGTTAAAAGGGGAATGGGAGTTATAATTTTTAATATTACAGTGGTGTAGATTAATACGTAAGTTCAAGGAGTTACTGGTTTGACCTATATAACCCATACCACAAAGGCTGCATTTTAAATAGCAAATGACATTTGAGACTTTACATGCAGGCAAAGCAGAGTCGTCGGAGCTAGAAACATCCATTATGGTGGAACTATTCAGTTGAGGGCAAGTTTTACAACGTATATCTCTACATTTATAAAATTTAAGTTTATTCGAAGATTCGAAATTGTTATCAATAGGGTAACTTGATTTCGATCCATGGGGGTCCCCCAAAACCCCCACCACCCCCAAACACCCATGTACCGAGCACAGGACTTACCACATGAAAGGAAGTCCTTCTTGCCAGGCGCTAAATTATTAGTTGTACTTTTCATAAGGTTAAAAAAACATGCTAACATACTGACAGAGGGGTGCGCAAAAGCTGCAACTAACTCTGACAGGGAAATAATAATAAAAAATAATTTATATATATATATATATATAAACTCCTTCACATTGACGACAGAAATATCACATTAACATGCGTGATTCCAGATTCCAGTTTTCTAGAATAACCCAAGCATTCCAACCATTCACGTAAATGACAATTACTCACCAATAAATATAATTTCAGGATGACCCTGTGAACTTCACCTTGAAGAAATTCCACATCAACGACAGAAGTATCACATTAACGCGCGATTCCAGATAACAGTTTTCTAAAATAAACCCAGGCATTCCAACCATTCACATGAATGAAAATTAGTTACCAATAAAAATACCAGGGTCGCCTACAATTTTTCTGGATTGCTCAGTCAACCTCAAAGAAATTCTAAAACATTAGCGACGAGAAATCAAATTAACGCGCAATCTTGAATTCCGCAAAAGAATTTTCTAAAATAACCCAAGCATTCCAAGCATTCACGTGAATGAAATTTAGTCGCCAATAAAAATAATTCCAGGGTTGCCCATAATTTTTCTGGATGGCCTTGTCAACCTCATCTTGAAGTAATTTCAAAACATAAGCGACAGAGAAATCACGTTAATACGCAATTCCATAAGACCGGTTTTCTAAAATAAACCCATACCTTCAACCATTCAAGTGAATGATGGTTAGTTACCAATAAAAATAATTTCAGGTTGTCGGCAATTTTTCTGGATGGGTCTGTCAACCCATCTGGAAGAAATTCTAAAACAAACGACAGAGAACGCGTGTATCAACACCAACACGCGATTCCAGAATTGCAAAAAACGGCTTTCTGAAATAACCCAATCATTCCAACCATTAGCGTAAATGAAAATTACTCACCAATAAAAAATAATTGCAAGATGGCTCAGTCAACTTGACGAAATTCCACATCAACGACAGAGAAATCACGTCAACGAGCGATTCCAGAAATTCAGAAAACGGTTTGATAAAATAATCCAAGCATTCCAACCATTCGTTTTTGAATGAAAATTACTCACCAATAAAAATAATTTCAAGATGGCCCTGTCAACTTCTTGACGAAATTCCCAAGTCAACAACAGAGAAATCACATTAACGCGCGATTCCAGAATTTCAGAAAACGGTTTTCTAAAATAAACCCAGGCATTCCAACCATTCACGTGAATGAAAATTAGTCACCAATTTTTTACTCGCTGTACTTGAACTAAAATAAATGACAAACAAGAAACCCGTCAGGAGCTGCCAAGTTTCCTCAGCGCGAACTCTTTTTTCCACCCTTTGTTTTTATCATCATTATTATTACTTTCTTTTAATCTTTACATCTCAGACCAATCTGCCAAACGCAGGGACGGAACAGCTGTTACAGAGAAACAAATTACGCAAGAAAATACTGCCGACGTAAGCGAATTTTCAGTATTTCTTTTTCGCGAAGGTCGAACTGGCGGATCAAACGGTTCGTCAAACGCCGCTCGAATGGTTTTGCTGCGGTGTTGTTCAAGACAGTAGTTAACCGACTGTCGGATTTTGATCCAGACGCATGTGGCGATTCAGTTAATATTTGTTAACGGCGTTTGTGTGTGTGTGTGTGCTGGTGTCTTGAGAGATGACGTTGCCCTCTCCAGTTGCGTGAAGTACAAGTTCAACGATTAGGTTAGTTTTTCTATTATTTGCGTAATTATTTATACCACACCTTCACGAAAATAAATTGTGCAAATCAAAAGGGCATAGTAATCGACAGGATTTTGATCTTGCTGCACGTGGTGATTCAGTTAATAATTTGTTTGCGGCGTTTTGAAAGATGACATCACTTCCTATGTTGTGAAGCACAAGTTCAATGATTGGGTTAGTATTTGTATTATTCGTGTATTTTCTTGTATCGCACCATTTCTAGAAAAGTGATGTAATACGATATAATAAATTTTACAGGAGAGCCAAAAACTTGAAAATCTCTAGCATACTTTACTTATCAATTTGAAATTTGTCAAAATACATTGTTTATAAAAAAATTAGTAATCGACGCGGATTTTTATCTTGCCGCATGAGGCGATTCAGTAAATATTTGTTTGCGGCGTTTGATGTTTTGAAATATGACCATTGCCCTCTCGAGTTTCGTGAAGTACAAGTTCAACGAATAGGCTAGTTTTTCGTTGTTTTTATGTAATTCTTGAAATCGCAGTTTCTAGAAAAGTGATGCAATTTGATGTGGTAAATTTTTCGAATAACCACAAAGTTGAAAATCACGAAGCATACTTTACTTATCAATTTGAAATTTGTAGAAATACCTATTTTTACTAAAAATTAGTATTCGACAGGATTTTGATCTTGCCGCATGAGGCGATTCAGTTAATATTTGTTTACAACGTTTGTGTGATGTCTTGTAAGATGACATCGCTTTCTAATTTCGTGAAGCACAAGTTCAACGATTAGGTTAGTATTTGTATTCATGTAATTCTTTATATCGCTGTTTCTGGAAAGTGATGCAATTCGATATGGTAAATTTTACTGAAGAGCCAAAAACTTGAAAATTTCTAAGCATGCTTTACTTGTCAATTTTAAATTTGTCGAAATACCTTATTTTTACAAAAAATTAGTCGACAGGATTTATCTTGTCGCATGTGGCGATTTAGTTAATATTTGCGGCGTTTGGTGGTCTTGAAAGATGACGTTACCCTCTCCAGTTACGTAAAGTACAAGTTTAACTATTAGGCTATTTTTTTATTATTTATGTAATTATTTATACACCTTTTAAAACAAATAGTGTGATTCAAAAAACATGTTATTACAGCATAACCAAAAGATTGAAAATCTCTAAGCATACTTTGTTTACGAATTTGAAATTTGTAAAAATATCTTGTTTTTATTAAATATTTGTAGTCGCGACAGGATTTTGATCTTGCCGCATGAGGCGATTCAGTTAATATTTGTTTGCGGCGTTTGTGTTGTCTTGAAAGATGACATCACCCTCTCCAGTTTCGTGAAGTAAAAGTTAAACGATTAGGTAATTTTACAAAACCCTTTAGTGGAATTCCGGAATTGTGCGTTGACGTGATTGTATTATTCATGTAATTCCTTATATTGCATCGTTTCTAGAAAAGTGATGCAATTCAATGTAGTTAATTTTACATGATAGCCAAAAATTTGAAAATCTCTTGGCATGCTTTACTTATCAATTTGAAATTTGTATAAATACCTTATAACTAAAAATTAGTAATTAACAGGATTTTGTTCTTGCTGTATGAGGCGATTCAGTGAATATTAGTTTGCGGCGTTTGGTGTCTTGAAAGATGACATCCTCTTCATTTTCGTGAAGTACAAGTTCAACGAATAGGTTAGTTTGTCATTATTTATGCAATTCTTTATTCGCACCTTCTCGAAAACAAAAAGTACAATTCAAAAAGACATATTTTACCAGGAGAATCAAAAGATTGGAAACTTCTAAGTATACTTTATTTATCAGTTTAAAATTTGTAGAAATACCTTACTTTTTTTAAATATTGATTGACGGATTTTGATCTTGCCATATGAGGCGATTCAGTTAATATTTATTTGCGGTGTCTTGAAAGATGACACCGCCCTCCCCTCTCTCTATATCTATACTATTATTTAAATTTTAAAAAATTATCTGAATATAATCTCTCGGATACTATATTGGTTTCGTGCTTCAAGTTAATATTGAAAATTTAACTTTCTAGATATTTGTAGTATGAAATAAAAACTACTTATACAAGTTTTCAAAATGCGCTAAAAATTAATAATGCAGTTCTCATTTTACTACCAAGAATGCTATACAAATATTATTTCATCTGGATGGTAAAAAAGAAAATGTCCAAAAAATTCTAACTTTTAAATTGATATTGCTAAACTAAAGGAGTGTTTTGAAGAATTTTTAATCATACCATTTTTAAGCTGCTCACGATATTGTAACAGTTTACATTTTATTTATTACTTAACCTACCTAGTGGTTTCTACGAGATATCTCGTTCATCAAGATCTGACTAATTTTTCTTATGATGAGATGTCGCCATCAAGATATTGCCGATTCTTTTATGATGATCAGTTCAAGTTCTGGTTTGTTTTCCTCTAATGACGAGATACGGATGCCAAATGGTTTTTCTCCTATATTTACGGCAGTTATGACCATGATATTAAAAATGGGTTTTGCTATTTGAAATTTGGAAGTAATTTCTAAATAAATTTGTAGACGGTGTGTGTGTCCCTTATGTAAATGAAAGGCGCATCTATTTGTAGTAGACATTATATTCCAAGTATAATGACACTTTTTGTAAGACTGCAAATCCAGGGATGAGATTGACAAAAGGTGTTCAGATACTTTTTGACCGACCAAGATCTGATCAGTTTTGCTAATGACGAAATAACTCGTCGAGACAACCACCAGGAGGGTTAAAAAGGAGGGATGAATATTTTTTTAATTATGTCGCGTCTTACATAAATGTTTTGTAACATTTCTTTTGATTTAGCCCTCCAAGTGGTTTCGACGAAGTAGCTCGTCAATCAAGATCTGACCAATTTTGCTAATGATGAAATATCTCGTCATCAAGACGTTGACGATTTTTTAATGATGACGAGATCAAGATATGGTCAATTTTCTTCTAATGATGAGATATCTCGTCCATCAAAATCTGGCCAGTTTTGCTAATGACGAGATACCTCGTCGAGACAACCACCAGGGGGAGTGTTTTAAAGGAATAATGTGTATTTTATAATTAAGTCGCGCCTTACGTAAATGTTTTGTAACATTTCTTTTGATTTAATATAATTGTACTCTTTCGTTTCGAATTGGCTATGCCTAAATGTTAGTTTTAAGTTATTAAAACTTAATGCTTTGTCTCGCTGTTAAATAATAAGCTTTTAATGTATTTTTGATGAAAGAAAAGCACAAGAAAACATTCCATGATACACTGCCTTCATTGTGTTTATTCAAACTACTTAAATTTCCTTCGTTCCATTTAAATTCGTTTCTCAATGACATGCCCGTAATTATGCCACGACATATCAATCGAAAAAATACCTCAGATTAAACGAGCCCTATTCCTTTCTCGGTTACCAACACACCCAGAAAAAACCGACAATCAACTCGAAACGAATGTCAAAATGTCTAAATCCACGTGCCATTAAAGCACCCGCGCCAGCTGAGTATTTTTCCTTCATTGTGACAGAATGACAGTCGTGTGATCGGTGACTTACAAACAGGAAAGTTCAACCACGTGGCAGAAAAAATAAAACTAAGGATACAAACGGGAGCGCATGCCAGTCTTGCCGTCTTCATTCTCTTCCCTCATCTGACTGGTGACGTTGAAGCAACGGTAGCTCTCTTAAATAATGAGTTTCAGATGTCAGCGTAATTTCCGAGTTTACCTTAAGTGAGTGCAATTTTTCAAGAGGATCTCAGATTTCTTACAGTTTGACTGATGTTCACTAGTCTGCTATTCACTTCATAAATCATCACTTTAGTAGAAGTTTTAGAGAAGACAGTTGATGGAATATAAATATTTTTGTGAATGTCGCTGTTACGGGCATCCTAGGTAATTAGACGGAGGACTTTGGTTCACATACCGAACTTCAGAAGGGCCGCGGTGGCCCGGTTGGAAGAGCAACGGACTAGCAACCGAAGGGTTGCGAGTTCAAATCCAGCCAAACACCGCCGTGTACAAAGGGGGCTGGTGCACGTTAAATCTGTCGTGGCCTCAAATGTCCTCACGTTGGCGTGGTGTGGAAGTTTGGAGAGTGGGGTGCCAGCTCAGGTGTTGCCTCGTCATCTGACCGTGGTTCAAAATTACGTGGTGTTGTCCTCGGATCTTTCCCTTTGGGATGGATCCCGGACCGTCACCAATAGCCCATTGTGTTGCTCCAGTGTGACGTTAATTGAAATTCCCCCCCCCCCGAACTTCAGAAGTTTACTTAAAGTGAATGCAATTTTTCAATAACGTCTGAGATCTTTCTTATGGTTTAACCCTCCAAATGGTTTCGAAGAGATATCTCGTCTTCAAGATATTGCCTATTTTTTTATGATTACAAGATCAGATCTGGTCAATGGCGAGGTATCTCGTCCATCAAGATCTGGTCAGTTTTGTTAATGATGAAATACCTCGTTGAGACAACCACCAGGAGCGTTAACTAGTGTTCGTTCACCAGTCTGATGATAAATCATCACTTCATAGGTTTTAGAGAAGATAATTGATGGTACGTAAATCTTTTTGTGAATGTCGCTGTACGGTCATTCTAGGTACTTAGATGGAGGATTTTTAGGAGGAACTAGTCCACGTACCGAACTTTATAAGTTTGCCTAATATGAGTGCAATTTTTCAAGAGCGTCTCAGATCTCTTACAGTTTGACTGATGTTCACTAGTCTGGAATTCACTTCATAAGTTATCACTTTAGTAAAAGTTTAAGAGAAGACAGTTGACGGAATATAAATATTTTTGTGAATGTCGCTGAGAATATACGGGCCTTCTAGGTAATTAGACGTAGGACTTTAATTCACGTACCGAACTTCCACTTCAAACGTTTACCTAAAGTGAATGCAATTTCAAGAGCGTCTGAGATCTTTCTTACAGTTGTTTGACTGATGTTCGTTCACCAGTCTGAAATCAACCTTCTAGAGGTTTTAGAGAAGATAATTGATGGTACATAAATCTTTTTATGAATGTCGCTATACGGTCATTCTAGGTAATTAGACGGAGGACGTTTAAAAGAAGTTAGTCCACGTACCGAACTTTCACTTCAGAAGTTTACCTAAAGTGAATGTAATTTTTCAAGAGCGTCTCAGATCTTTTGTATGATTGTTTGACTGATGTTCACTAGTCTTTTATCCACTTGATAAATTATCACTTTACTAGAAGTTTTAGAGAAGACAGTTAATGGAATATAAAAATATTTTCGTTATGTTTCTGTACGGTCACTCGAGGTAATTAGACAGGGGACTTTAGGAGGAGCTTTATACGTAACTTCCACTTCAGAAGTAGTAGTCTCAGTCCCTCCCGAAATGGAAAAAGTACAACAATCCAATTTTAGAATTTCCGTTTATATTTTACCGGTATTGAAAATGTCGGTCATTTAACGATACTGAGAATGTCGGTGATTTACCGGTGCTGATAATGTCGCTAATTTACAGGTATTGAAAATGTCGGTAATTTACGGGTACTGAGAATGTAGGTAATTTATCTTTATTGAGAATGTCAGTAATTTTCAAACCAACATTACAGCCACGACTTTCGCCATTCCATCATCCACCATTTCCATGTCTTAAAATATCTCAACCTGTATAATTCAGTTGCATTCACCTTGAGATTTTACGAACTTATTCTATTCTAAGGCAAGCTTCAAAAAACAACTCGAATAGAATTAAAACACAACTGAAACGATTTATCACAAAAGACGGTTGTCACCCTTATGCATTATGCAGACAGGAAACTGGTTTCTAAGATCAATCAATACAAAGGAAAAAAGATAATTTGTTGTGATATTAACTTAAAGCTTCAAATCTTTTCTTTCGTCCTTCATTCTAAAGCCGGTTTGATTGTTTCGAATTTTACTATGCACTCATTGAATATAACTTACGACCGTATTCACAAGTCTCGAGTTAATCTGCCGATCGGCAAATCCGTGGGTCAGGATGAAACCAGGGATTATCCAAGAGCCATATTCACAAACCACGAATTGAGTGACCCGCCGATTAAAGCTATAAGCTCGCTGTGATTGGCTACTAGTCTCCTCTCAATCACGTGATATTGTTTACATTTTTTTACGATGCTGAATCGAGACATTCCATATTGGTCAAATAGTTCATCGGCAGAATTTATTCAAAATTTTGATTTTAATAAAATGCATACGGGTTTATTTTTAATAACAATTGTAATTCGGGTTTGGAAATAGAAAATAGTGTTGTGTAAAGGTATTTAATTTCAGATTGGATATTTATGGAAATTTAAGTTAAGCAAAGAAAGAATTATACTCAATTCCTTGACAAATCAATGTTATATGATTACTTTTATACTTGGTGTGTTGGTGCAAAGTATTTATTTTTCTTTCATACGTAGGTAGATTGGTAGTTAATTAACGTCACACTGGAGCAATACAATAGACTATTGGCGACTGTCCGGGATTAGTCCCGAAATTCTTTCATACTATTAAATCAACAAAAGCATTTTTATTTTGCGACGAATTGCATCTGCCCTGGTCAACGCAGCTGCATGTTTACGAATCAACTATATTCCGAACTATTCCTAACGATTCCGAAAGCTGATTACATCAGCAAAGTTTCATCACACGAAATTTTACAAATTCGGTATCAACCTCGGCTACCATACCTAATATTTGAGAATCATTAGTCAGAATACTGTAGTTTAGCTTTATATGCGTAAACTAAATCCCGTACCAACTTTCATGAAAGTCCGTTACCAGGGGTGCCTATCCCCCTCAAGCCCAATGGCGCAAATCCCCCAAAATTTTTCCTTACCGCCCCTTCAAAAAAATCCAGTTAACCATATAACCTTCATTGGGATCTCAAATTCCAAACTGACAAAGCTCTACACTTCGTATTTTGTAAATCAGTTAGAGATAAAAATAAAATCAAGAGATAAATTTGGATGAGATAAATAAAACCAGAACAGCAAGGAAAATGAACAGTTTTTATTTATAGGAAGGAATACTAACTTTTAAATCTACTTACCTAGAAAAGTCACCTGATGAATCATCTTGTATCTTTGTTGATGAAGCAATAGAGCCTGTATCGGCCACATCTTCAACTTTTTCCCACTTTCCATCACCTTTCTTAGCTTCCACAACTTTGTATTTGATTTTGATGTCGTTTTTGAATTTATACGTGTGCTTTTTACAGCATTTGTCCTGTCTATCCATGTCCATAGTGTTACACAATACTTCTAAACACTTATATTTAAATAAAGTTTTAAGCGCCCTCGGCATCTCTAGGATTTCCTTAAATAAACAAACAGCACTGAACTAAACTTCCTTTCCTTCTCCGAGACACTGCACAAAACGTACACGGCTAGCTACCTGCATTCAACTGGTGACTTAACTTTATCTTGTCTATGGGACTACAACGTTCCACATGACGTAACGGCGACGGACAGAAAACCCTCAAAGGTGACAGATGTTTATGAATGGGCAGGATATCAGCGCTGCCAACTAAGCGTTGCTCAATAAAAAAATTATGGAATAATTTTATATATTAATGTAGCGAAATTGTTGTCATAGCATGAAACAGTAGTCTTTTACACAAATTCAGAGATTTCTAATTACTTATTAATATATATATATAGTATATAACAAAAAAGATTTATTATAAAATAGTTTTTGCCCGAAAAATTTCCAAAAGAACGCCCTGAAAAAATCCCCCCCCTCAAAATTATGATGGCGCAACTTGCGCCATAATCCCCCTGCGGGCACCCCTGTCCGTCACCACACTGCCACAGGTCGTTTCTTATTTTTGCTTATTTCACATGGAATGAAAACCAACCTAAATACTATACTTGAATCTACAGGTATATTTTTCCAAACACACTACTTATTTGGTTTCCCAAAGGTAATATTTTAATATTTACCCCTTCCGTTTAAAAAGCTCGGCCTCTATAAGACTTTTTGGGGGCCAAGAGGTTTGGCCTGTTAGGAGATGGCGCCCATGTATCTTATAACTCTTAAGTTTTTAAACACCATGTGTCTGAAAACAAACCAAGCATTGAATATTTGTCGTGTTTTAAAAATTATTTTAAATTTTTAAAAACAATAGAAGTATTAACGATAAGTTGAATTCTTAGTGTTCATTTTCAAGTTCTCTAAGAAACAAAAATTTGCTGTTTCTCTTAAAGCATTGATAGCCTTAGTTGATTAAAGAGGCACAGTACCATTAAAACGCGAAAAACATCAATTTCGATAAATTTAGAAAGTCTAAAATGTTCTGATTGTGGTAAAAAACGCATAAAAATTTGTATTCTTTCGTTCACAATTAACCCTCCTGGTGGTTGTTGTCAAGGTATGTCGTCATTAGCAAAACTGACCAGATCTTGATCGACGAGATGTCTCGTCATTGGAAGAAAACTGACCATATCTTGATATTTTCATAAAAAAATTCGGCAATATCTTAAGGACGAGATATCACATCATTAGCAAAATTGTTAAGATCTTGATTGACGAGATATCTCGTAAAAACCACTTGGAGAGTTAAATAAAAAATAAGATAGACTTGTAGCAAAAAGATTTTCAACTATTTTAACCCTTCTGGTGATTGTCTCGACGAGGTATCTCGTGATTAGCAAAAGTGACCAGATCTTGATGAACGATATATCTCGTCATTACGAAACCTGACCAGATCTTGATCTCGTCATCATAAAAAAATTGGCCACATCATGTTGACAAGATATCTCGTCATTAGCAAAATTGGTCAGTTCTTGACGAACGAGATATCTCGTCGAAACAATTTGGAGGGTTAAGGTTTATCTGACACCTCTATTTCAGTTTTAACCTATTCATCTGTCAAGCTGCAGCAAGTAATGCTGGAAGAATAAATTTCTCAAACGTTAGATCTTTAGAATGTATCTTAGAGGCTCGAAGAGCTAAGAGAAGAGTAAAAAAGAAAATTTTGAGAAAAACATTTGAGGAAGGAGTTTTATATTCTTCTTGGGTGTTTTTAATTCTGAATACACCCCAATCCAATTTAATAAACAACAATTTCAACTTAAATCTCTTTTCTCAGAATAAGAATTTTCAACACTGCTCGAATTTTTTTAACTCAAACTACTAAACTTAGACACATGAAATTTGGAATGAAGTTGAATAATCATTAGAGCTTCAAAATAAAATAAATTTCGCACAAGTCAGCTTTGTTCAAAAATTTGTATTTCATATGAGAGAAATTCTCTAGCTAAAAATCAATCTTAAAAAGCTTAGCTAAAGTCTTACAAACTTAGCTAAAAATATTAAAAGCTTAGCTAAAAATCAATGTAAAAGGCTTAGCTAAAAATCAATTAAGTGAAATTTTAATTATTTCATATTTCTGTATTACTTGTGAGTTATATTTGTACAGTTTTGATTTAAAATATAAGTACTCTGGTATTCATTTCAGTCATTATGTTGGTAGAAATTGCATGGGTAGACTCAAAGTTGCGAGCAAGTTGTCCTCGTCAATATTTATCTAATAGGTTGAGTTTGTATAAATTCGAATTAAAATGTTACTTAATTTTAAAACACTAACCTCATTTTTCTGTATTGTGTAATATAGTGCACATCAACACAGTTTAAAGTTTCATTGTGATAAGCAGTAAATTTTAGGAGATATAGTTTTTCGAAATTAGTCTATTTCCTATTCAGAAGCCTTAGGGGCACATCTCCTTTAGGTGTGTACGGGTTTCACGGACCCGAGGTACTCTAGTGATCTTTCCTTTCCCATTAAGCTGTCATTAGTAAACTCAGGGGTCGCTCTCCTGGGATACCCACGCAATCTTTTTCTGCTTTCATCCCACTACTATATTCCCCAAATCCTTTTTTCCCTTTCACGACATTTTTTGCTTGACGTTGCTTTGTGTTTGGAGCAGCTTGGCCAAATATGGCCCTTGTGCCAAAAAACCTTAAAAAGCCCTACCTACTCAAAACGTTGCGCGAAAGTTGTTTTCGTAAATATTTGTTTCATAAATTAAGTTTAAGTAAATCCGGATAAAATATTACTTAATTTTAAAGTATTAACCTAATTTTTCTGTATTGTGTAGTCCTTCGGGTTTGATCCCGGACCGTCGCCAATAGCTCCAGTGCGACGTTAATTAAAATATCTATATTGTGTAGTATAGAGTGTAAATAAACACCACTGTTTAGTTCATTGACATACGCAGCAAAAATTAGGATATGCACTTTATCGAAATTTGCTATTTTCCATCCTGATTTGATTGATCCTTCAAGTGGTTTCGATGAGAAATCTCATCCATCAATATCTGACTAATTTTGCTGATGACGATATATCTCGTCATCAAGATATTGTCGATTGTTTTTATGATCACAAGACCAAAATCTGGTCAATTTTGCTAATGACGAGATACCTCGTCGAGACAACCAATAGGATGGGTTAAAGGTACTCTACCCTGTTTAGCTATTCTGTTTTTTTTGTCAAGAACCTCGCCACAATCTTCTGTTTGAGTATTTGAACGCAATGTAGAATCAGCGTCCAGATTTACGTTTATGGGAGCTTTAAAAAGATGATAATCCTGCTTCTTTGTTCAGAAACATAATATTTTTCGCATATTGATAAAGACATTGTTTGATTGTGAGTTTGAGAGAAGTTTTATTTGGTTGGGGCAATGCGGTTTGTCGTATCGTGATATTGCTGAGTAAATTCGTTTTTCGATAAGCAGGCATTGGAAGAAAATGTGTATATATATTGTTATAAGGCTCGTTTTTTACAAATCCTTTGAAGAAAAAATTCGTAAATTCTTATCCAAATGGCTGCTTACCGGAAAAAGAATTTACTCAGCACTATCACGCTACGACAAACAGCCTTGTGTCTCAAGCAAATAATTCTTCCTCTCTCAAACTCCGTCAACTATTCATAATATCTCGTTTTGCAACGAATCATGTCTACGTGTTAGCCCTCTGAGCCCACCTTACAAAATGTAGTATTCTCTGCATGATTTCTAATCAGTTTCGACCTTTATTAACAACATAATCTTCCCAGAGAATTCTATTTCCAAAGGATTATTTTCTAAGGTTGGTTGGTTTTGGGTTTTATGGCGCAAGGGCCATATTTGGACAAGCTGCGCCAAACACAAGACAGGCAATGTCAAGTTATTGTGAAAATAAAGTATGGAGAGAAGAAAGTAGAGAAAGATAGATTTGGTATCCTGGGGTCGACCCCCCTGTTTACCAGAGGCAGTAAACCCCATAGGAAAAGAATAGATCACTAGGCTCTACCTCGTATTCGTCAAATCCTTACATACCTAAAGATGTGCCCCCGAGAGGCCTATTTTAAGGAAAATTCCAATAGGATGTGTCCAAAGTATTCCATTCTAAGGAAAAGATCCAATAGGATCCATCCAAAGGATTCTTTTCTTAGGAAAGGACCTATAGAATCTTTCCAAAGGGTTCAATTCTAAGTAGAATACACAGATAGAATCTTTCCAAAGGGTTCAATTCTAAGTAGAATACACCGATAGAATCTTTCCAATGGATTCAATTCTAAGTAGAATACACAGATAGAATCCTTCAACTAGATTTGATTCTAATTAGATGACCGATAGAATCTTTCCAAATAATTCTATTTTAAGGAAAGGACCGATAAAATCTTACCATAGGATTATATTGTAAGGAAAGGACTTATAGAATCTTTCGAATCTATAGAATCTTTCAATTCTGTGGAAAAGACAATTGAATATTCCCGAAGGATTCTATTCTGAGGAAAGGATCAAGAGAATTTTCCCAAAGGATTCTGTTCTAAGGAAAATACCAATATGATCCGTCCAAAGTATTCTATCTAAGGAAAAGACCGATAGAATCTTTTTAAAGGATTCGATTCTAAAAAAAGGAGCGATAGAATCTTTCTAAAGGTCGAAAGAATCCATGGATTATTTGAACTAATAAATGTTATTTAGTTATGTGGTGTTGTGGGGCAAAAGCAATACTGCACTACTCAGAAATCTCTTGACGCTCAGAGATTTAAGTTATTTTCTTCACGAAGTTTAGCGATACTGGTCACTTGTGTGAACACAGATAAAATTTGAATTGTCATGTAACCAAGATTGATTTTCATAACTAACCTTACATTGCTTCACAACTCACTTTCAGACGAAACAAAACCATTTCCAAATAGATTTTTATGTTAAAATTCTATTGTTAAGTCACAGAGTAATTACCCATTTTCTAGGAAATTGTATCCAAATATTGCAACATTCATTAAGCGAAATCGAAATCCATTCTTACAATGGAAGACTACGTTTCCATTCACAGTATCGATTGAATGTGATTATTGTGATTTTCTTGAAGCTAAAGAAAGTCCCTTTGCTAAAAACAGTACGTGTCGAAATTAAATTGCGAAATGATCTCCTAAAAGTGTTATTAAAGAAAATTAATTTCGTGAACCAATTGCTCTGGTATTACGTATGAAATATTCTTTAGCTATGTGAATAAAAGAGCATAGCTTATATCCAGAGCTCACTCCAGATCTGTGAGGATTCTCAATCGTGCTTCTCTGAATTTTTGATTAATGCCTGCGAGATATTATGTGCTGCGAAGAGTTAGTGCTTCGCAGAGGATGACCACGATACATGAAACTGGCAATGAAGGTATTGATTTGAGTAATTTTTTCTGCTTAGTTCATTGATAACATTTTAGTCGTCGCTCCTCTGAATTCTTTATTAATGCCCGCGAGATATTATGTACTGCGAAGACAGTGTTTCGCAGAGAATGCCCACGATACGTGAAACTGGCAATGAAAGTATTGATTTCAATAAATTTTTCTGTTTCTTATTTCATTACTTAAAAGAAGATGAATACGATACTTGTAACTGGCAATGAAGATATCGTGTGTGCGTGTGTGCACTGCGAGCCTCTAACTGCTCGCGAGGAGTTAGAGGCTCGTAGAGGATGCCCATGATACATGAAACTGACATAAAAGTAGTGATTTGAATAACTTTCTGTTTCTTATTTCATTGCTTCGCAGAGAGTGCCCACTAGACATGAAACTGGATATGAAAGTATTGTGTGTGTGATTTGAGTAATTTTTGTTTTTTATTTCATTGGTAACACATTTTAGTCGTCGCTCCTCTAAAAATTCTTGATTAATGCCTGCTAGTTATTATGTACTGTGAAGAGTTAGTGCTTCGCAGAGATGACCACGATACATGAAACTGGCAAATGAAGGTATTGATTTGAGTAATTGTTTTCTGTTTCTTATTTCATTGATAACACCATTTTAGTCGTCGCTCCTCTGAATTCTTGATTAGTGTCTGCGAGATGTAATGTGTAACGAAGAATTAGCGTGTCATGGGATACCTATAATACATACATGAAACAGGCAACGAATATATCGATTTGAAAATTTCTTTCCTTTTTTAGTTATTTGATCATTAAAATGTTTTCCATTGTCACTCCTCTGCATTCCTGAAGGATATTCCGGATGAATTCTCGAGGAATAATTAAAGTAACTCGGACAATAAAATCATAAAAACAATTTTGAAAATTTTTGTTTTTAATTATGTAGAGTTTTCAAGCTTTAACATGATATATTACTTTTCTTCGTAGCTTATTTTTTAAAGTATTTATAAAATATTTTAAAGATGTAAGCATTCCTGTTAAAATACTCTTAAATGGCTGATTTCTCAAGTGACTTTGTTTACCTATCTCCCCTTAAAGTTCGTACCGAAAGCTTTGAAACTCCCAGTGTATAATTTGCAAATTATGTCAATCAAATGTTGAAATATTTGTATTTCAAAATCTTAAGTTAAAAAATCGAATAGGCTGTGTCAGCACGGCCGCAAGGTTTTACGTGAATACATCTTGTTAGCGCATAGTATTTATTTGGGTGTAATAAATAAAGGAGAAATTCAGTATTCAATTCAATGTTTATCGAAAGCTGATGAATTGCGTACAACTCTTCAACGTGATTACGTTCGATATATTTCTGCTGACTTTTCAACGAGTATATGCCGACATTATAAAATTTTTGAAACTTTACAACTGCGATTCAAAGTTTCACAACCAACACTGTATTCGATTTCACTTCTAATGTTTTAAATCGACAGATCTGCTTTCTTTTGAGACCCATTTCGACGCCGCTTCTCAGTACCGAGTAATTTTCAGTCCGAGGTTTGAAATTTGCGCAGCGGAAAGTCTCCAAAACGATTCCCTCCCGCTCATCGCGGCACACGAAGTCAAGGTCACTAACGAGTCTTTGTTCCCTCAACTATCGAATGATACTAGGATGCTTTGGTTCTCGCTGACAATAAAGAAAGATCGAACTCGATGCCCATTTTTCGCGAGGCTCAACTTTCCGTACTGGTCTGATTTCGACGATTCAGTCAAAAGTTTGCATCGTTTTTCTTTAATTAAAATAGCGGTCGCCTGGTTGCTAGAGCAGTGGACTTGCAACCGGAGGGTTGCGAATTCGAAACTCCATCCAACCAAAGACAGTCTCTTACGTGGGGCTAATTTAAGGAATAGACTCGACTGCTTTCTCGTGGGAGACGGACGATAACGGGATTCCTAGGACTGACTCTCTCGAAACTATCGGCACTAAACTTTAAACTTAAAACCAGAATCCGCGCTAACGGCGCCAATTGTGGAAGCGCTTTGTTTGCGTTCCAACCCATCACCTAATTTAAATGGACTCATTCAATACTACGTGACTCGCCTGCCCTTTCGCGGGATCCGGACTATATCTCGTCTGCGTGTCTGGTAAAAAATATTTGGAGGGCCGCAACTGGCCTGCGGGCCGGTGTAATCTGTACGGAAGGCTGTATCTGGACTTCTGGATCGTATAAAAATATTTGGAGGGCCGTATTGGGTCTTCGGGCCTGAGATCAATGTCTATTCGTTACAACAGATTTATTTTATGCGGTCTTACGCAGTACGGTTTTCAGTGGAAGGGCTATTTAAACCTGACCACGACGAGAAAAATAGCTATTTTTCAAATAGCTAATAATAGCGACACTGAAATCAAACCGAACAATCAAATGCGATTTTTAACAATTTTGATATAGGATTCGAAAATGTCGACTTTGCTGGTGTCTCAGCGTGTCATTTTAGCAATCTAGGGGGACAAAATTATTGTATCAAATACATACTGGTTTTGGATGGTTTTAAGAGGCTGGGAGTGATAAAATACTGGTATATATATTTCATGATTTTTAGTTAGTATTTGAATGCAAAAATAGGCTAAATTTAAAGAAATTTGTCAACTTCCTCCATATATAAGATATACTTAGATATCCTTATGTTCACGTGAATAATGGTCAGATATACCCAAAACAGTTTCATTTAAAAATAAAGTAGATGTATGAAATAGAAAAAATAAGAGAAGATATATGAAGAATATTTACAAAATTATTTACTCGGCATCCCAACTGCCTAAATAGCCTACTGATGTATTTAAATCAAGTGAAGGTTCTTCCAAAAAGGAAGCATTTGGCTGCGTTTAGTTTTAGGCCTAGTTCGTAAATTTGCCTATTATGTCTATTTCTTGACTCTTGCGCTTCTTCTAAGAGCGCAAAAGGCAATTAGAAGAATACAAGACGAAGATAGAAAAATCCCCACGTGGTCTTGCTAAGGGGACGGAATGCTTTTAACCCTCCAAGGGGTTTCGACGAGATATCTCGTCCATCAAGATCTGATCAATTTAACGACGAGATATCTCGTCATCAAGATTTTGGTGATTTTTTTTATGAGGACGAGATCAAGACGTGGTCAGTTTTCTACCAATGACGAGATATCTGGTCAAAAAGATCTGACCAATTTTGCTAATGACGAGATATCTCGTCGTCAAGGTGTTGCCGATTTTTTTATGAAGACGAAATCGAGATTTGGTCTGTTTTTTCTAATGATCAGATATCTCGTTCATCACGATCGGATCAATTTTATATAATGGTGGGGTATCTCACCTGACCAATTTTGCAAATGACGAGATACCTCGTCATGAAGATCAATATGTGGTCAGTTTTCTTCGAATGACGAGATATCTCGACAGCCAAGATCTGGTCACTTTGCTAACAAGATACCTCGTATAGGCAAACCAGCAGAAGGGTTAAGATATGACGTATTTCTGACAGTCTGCGACACTAAGAAAATTAAATTTTGTCCACCTAGATTGCGAAAATGACACACTGTCCCACCAACCTTGAAGAGGAATCAGGATGTAAATATGGCGATATACCATCTCTCTCACCTTTTGTTCGAGACAGCAAAAAATTAAATTGGAACGTGTCTTTTGATTTTCTTTTGTGAAGGAAACGAACTTGAACTTCAGTCCTTTCAATGCCAGATGTGCTGGTTGCATAATTACGAAAGGAACGCCGAGAATTCCATTATTAGATGCGTGAGGAATTTCACAACTTCTGAAAGGTAGTCTTGCTTGGGGAAAATTGTTTTGCCATCTGTTTTGCAAGCAACATCATGATTTGTCAGCGGCATTTGAGAACGGAAATCCAGCACTATGCAAGTTATTTGAAAAGCATTTTAGATTTTTAGTGGCGATTTTTCAGAAGGATATTCTATCCACCTTTGTGTATAATATTTGAATCTTTCCCTTCGGGATATATCCTGGACCGTCGCCAATTGCCCGTTGCTCCAGTGCGACATTAATTCAACTACCCACCTTTGTGTATGGGTTATTTTTACCATATAGGTAAGCCATTACAAATTTTATAATACCATTTTCGCTTCGAAACTACCATTTGCTATCATCCATCTGTCTTACAAGCAACATCTTGAATTATCAGTGGCATATGCAGGAACGGAAATCCATCACTGCAAGTTATTTGAAAAGTTTTTTAAATAGATTTTACAAAATGGCGATTTTTCATAAGGATATTCCATCCACCTTTGCGTGTGGGTCATTTTTACCATAGAGGTGAGCCATTATAAATTTTATTTTACCATTTTCGCTTGAAACTAATGTTTGCTATCATCCTGTTGCTGATATGTATAATGTGTAGAGGAGTGTATGCATTCTCTGGATGCCCTTCTAGTGCTAACGTACTTTGAAAGAAAAATGTTCAACCGTCCTGGTGGTTGTCTCTACGAGGTATTTCGTCATGATCAAAACTGACCAGATCTTGATGAATGAGATATCTCGTCATTAGAAGAAATCGGACCAGATTTTGATCTCGTAATAAAAAAATTGGTAAATATATTCATGAAGAGATAGTTTGCTAATACGAGCTACCTCGTCATTGGCAAAATTTGTCAGATCTTGATGGACGAGATATCTCGTCTAAACCACGTGGAGAGTTAAAGGAACAGTGGACTTTCAAAATCGATCCAAAAATCGATTTTTTTTTTTCATTTTAGCGTTAAAAATTAATTGATATCAAATTCTGTGGATAGCAAAACTAATTTTCAATTATGATAATTCTTAACGTAATTACATGCACAACATCAAATATATTAGATAAGTGTAGTAAGTCTAATACAAAAACGTGTTTTTCTCCGATTGAGATTTTTTGACATTCTTCTGATTTCATAATGCTCCCTGCTCATTTGGTTTACAATTGATTTTCTTGATTTTATTAGATTTAAACATAATTTAATGTGCAGAATAATATTCTTTATGTATTTCCTAATATCAAAACACTTTTCCTGAAGAAGAAGTAGAAGAAAGTTTGGTCTTTAATCACTTCATCGGTCTAAAGAAGCAATTCGTATTTCCACAAAATTGCAAACTGTTTTTGTTTTATTTCATTAAAAATGTCTTAATTTAATACGAATACTATACAAAGACTGTTAACCCTCCTGGTGGTTGTCTCGAAGAGCTGTCTCGTCATTGGCAAAACTGACCGGATCTTGATGGAAAAGCTATCTCGTTATTAGAAGAAAACTGATCAGATCTTGATCTCGCCATCATCAAAAATCGGCAATATCTTGATCCGAAGATATCTTGTCATTAGCAAAATTGGTCAGATCTTGGTGAACGAGATATCTCGTCAACAGCAAAATTGGTCAGATTTTGATGGGCGAAATATTTCATTAGCAAAATTGGTCAGATTTCGGAGGACGAGATATCTTGTCATTTGAAAATTGGTCAGATCTTGGTGGGCGAAATATCTCGTCATTAGCAAAATTGGTCAGATCTTGGTGGACGAAATATCTCGTCATTAGCAAAATTGGTCAGATCTTGGTGGACGAGATATCTCGTCATTTTTCAAAATTGGTCAACTTTTGGTGAACGAGATGTCTCGTCGAAACCACTTGGAGGGTTAAGAAAATTAGTGGGGGCGCGATACTCTTTTGTCTAAAAATGGAGAGGGGTGGAGATAAAGTTCTAAAAACACTGGGTTAAGGAAAGTTAAAAGTGTGAAGTACTAAAATCACGAGTCACTTTTAGAACATTTTAAATTTATATACAATCATATACTCAAACAAAATATAAGGAAATAAGCTAAAGTTCCTATTGCATGAAATTTGCTAACTTTCCTCGTATATTTCTACCTGTGAACGTCAGATAAAATATTTGCATTATCTTAGGCTTCTGAATTTATCTTTTATCAGGACAAAAAAATGGAGTCTAGTTAAAAAATCTATTCATTGTCTAACCATTGAAGCCGACTGTGTTGTGAAGATAATGTTACTATTTAGTATCATTCATAGATAGCAGAAGTCGCTTCCAAAATTGGTAGTCTCATTTGGGAGGAATATCAACTCATTTGGGAGGAATTAATAAATAACGATGCGAGAATACCTTCAATCTGTATTTCTAGAAGAACGAATGGGTCTTTTAAGGAATTTTCATTTCATGCTGAGTCGTTCAAATCAAAAGAGGAAAAAGAAGAGTACATAAACACGCAAACAAGAAGTCTCCGCGGATCTTACCGGGTCCCTACATAGAGGGAGGGATTCATTAGTACCATGGTACCGGTCCTCCACATAGAGAGGCTCTGATACCATACCTTGGTATCAGCCTCACATGGAATGGGTCATCAATACCTTGGTATCAGGACCCCACATAGAGGAGTTCATTGGTACCTTGGCATCAGAGCACCAGCTAATAGTGGACATTGATGCCTTGGTATCAGGACTCTACATTGAGGGGGGTCATTGGTACCTTGATATCAAGGCCCCACATAGAGGGGGACATTGATACCTTGGAATCAGAGCCCCACCTACAGGAGGACGTTTATACCTTGGTATCAGGGCCCCACATAGAGCAGGTCATTGGTACCTTGGTATCAGGTCCCACATAGAGCTCGTCATTGGTACCTTGGTACCGGAGCCCTACATAGAAGGGACAGTGGTACCATGGTATCGGGACCCAAGTGCTATAGGGGACCCGGGAAGTGTGCAAATGTTTTGTACTATAAAGTGCAGTTTGTTTTCTAAGTTCAAAAGTTATAAATCTTTTCATTGTACTTGTAGAAAAATGTACATGTGTCCAAAAAGAAAGGAGAAAATACTATACATTTTAATGCAAATTAAACATTGAATATTTGGAATACATATTTTTTCATGAGGGTTTCGTTATCTAGCTGGTACTAGGTCCTAGAGTGGAAATGTGGGAACCCTAGATCTTTCATATGGTCTCCGAAACTTTAAAATCCGGATGCTACAAAAACCCAGATTGAAATTATATCCCCGTAGACGGAAAGTTTCAAAAGTAGTATCATTCATAGATAAGGTGAGTGTAAAGTGCAGGAGTCATTTCAAAGCTAAACGACAGCCCTGTTACTCATTGGGGAGAGATAATGATGCGAGACCTTCAAACTAAAGTTAGAAGAGAACGAATGAGGTTTGCATTGTACTTTTAGTAAGTTTTCTTGCATGCTGAGTATATGACATATACTTATGATTTATACTTATCTAATGCTAAGTAGGATGTATACTTATGATATATACTTATCTAAGTTGGTAATGGGACCTAGAGTTGAAATGTGGGAGCCCTATATCTTTCATATGGTCTCCGAAATTTTAAAATCCGGATGCTACAAAAAAAACAGATTGAAATTATATCCGTAGACGAAAGGTTTTCAAAAGTAGCTATGGTATTAGAGTTAAAAATCTCATTATCTGACTACTGACGCGGATTGTGTCAAGATAATATTACTATTTAGATTACTTAGACGATCATTCATAGGTAAGGCGGGCGTAAAGTGCAGGAGTCGTTTCAAAGCTAAACGACAGCCCTGTTACTCATTGTGGAGAAACAATGATGCGAGAAGACCTTCAATCTTTATAGTTGGAAGAACGAATGAGGTTTGCATTGAATTTTAGTAACTTTTTCTTACATGCTGAGTAGTCCAAGGAAAAAAACGAAAAAGAAAAACAAAACCACCTAGACAATCAGTCTCTGGAACTTTCCGGGTCCTCCATATAGAGGGATTCATTGGAATCGTGGTATCGCCAGGACACCACATATAGAGGTGATTGGTATATTGCCCGATCCAGGGAATGTTAAAGTTTTTGTGCCATAAAGTGCAGTGTCTGTTTCCTAAGTTCAAACATAGAAATCTTTTCATTGTACTTAAAGAAAATTGCACATGTGTCCAAAAAGAAAAGAAATCTTCATTCTACTGGGACCTCAAATAGAGGGGTGATTGGGACCTGGAACCAAGAACTATAGGGGCCCTGGAAATATGAAAAAATTTGTGGTATAAAGTGCAGTGTCCCCTCCTAAGTACGAAATTTATAAATCTTTCCATTGCACTTGAAAATTGTACATGGTCCATAGGAAAAGATACATTTGCATACAGTTGTGCAAATTAAGCATTGAGTATTTGAAATTCATATATTTCTATTTCCTGAGGGGCTTCCTAGGCTCGTACTGAAGCCTAGAGTGTAAATGTGGGGCCCCTAGAACTTTCATATATATGGTCTCCGAAACTTTTAAAATTCGGTTGGTTGGTTTAAGTTTAATGGCCGCAAGGTCCAGTAATTTTTAAAATTCGGATTGTGAAAATATCTCAAAAAAGTATTTAAGAGAAGCAATGGAGTAGACAACGATGGGGGCTAGTTAAAAATCTACGCATTATCTGTCCACTGACGCCTGTTGTGGGAAGATATTGTTACTATCATTCATAGATAGGCGAACGTAAAGTGCAGAAGTCGTTTCCAAAGCTAGAAAACAGCCATGTTAACTCATTGGGGAGAAATAAATAATGATGCGGGAAGACCTTCAATCGCTATCACTAGCAGAACGAATGAGGTCTTTTAATAACTTTTTCTTTCGTGCTGAGTCGTCCAAGCAGAAGATGAAAAAAGACAAACAAAAGCACCTGCACAAGGAGACAAGGAGGGGGAAAGTGGAAGTCAGACACAAATCCCAAGCTACCGAGCGTAACATGTCTTCGTCTGTTTCGTTTTTAAATAAATGGAGACATGTGTTTGACACGTCATTTGATACATAACGTCGATTGTTTGACATACGCGAGCATTGAGAAAGGAGGTAGAATGAACTGGCATGTTTAACCCTCTGAGCGTCATGGGATTTCCTTGTAATGCAGTATTGCTTTTACCCCACAACACACTTAATGACTAAATAACCACATCTGATAGGTAAAAGAATCCATGGATTCTTTCACCCGGATATTAATAATAATAAATAATTTAACATAAAAACAATACAAATCTCACCATGTGTTTGATCATTTCTGTTTTTCATCGAAAAATGATCTTTTTCGTAAAGTGCGAGAAAAATCCTCAAATTAAGCTACAATTTTATCAGTAGACTGATAGCGCGTTAGTTTATATTAACCAAACCAAATTAAGATTCTAATGGGGAAGATTCGCTTCATGTTTTCAATTTGACCGGATGTTTCGTTTCATTAAACGATAACGAACCTTCAGGTCAGTTATCAGCTTATTAGTTACATTGCCTATGATTGCTGACGTCACAACTTCCGCAGTGGTTGTAAGACATCTAGGCCACACTGTTCGGCATTCCCCGTCCCTTTTAATGTTTACTTAGTTTCTCCTATTTTTAGCATTATATGCAACTTTTTATCTATCCATATTCTTTCGCTTTGTTTTTTAAAAATATAGTGAATGACCGATCGCTCACTGTGTAGTACATCGCAAGTTGGGCGTCTTACTGGATGACACCATGGCAAAATCTGCACGTGCGACAAAGAGTAACTCAGTTCTTTTGTATTTTAACCTTAGCTTTCCGTTGTTTGCTCTATCAGTTTTAAACTGTTTTTGTGTGTTCCCCGTCCCTTTTAATGTATACTCGGTTTCTCCTATTTTTAGCATTGATGTGAAACTTCTATCGTTCAATATTTTTCATTTTGTTTTTAAAAATATAGTGAATGACCGATCGCTCACTGTAGTGCATCGCAAGTTGAGGCGTCTTACTAGATGACACCATAGCAAAATTGACACCCGCCAAAAAGAGTAACTCAGTTCTTTTGTATTCTAACCTTAACTTTTCTCTGTTTTGCTCGATGAGTTTCAAACGATTTTGTGTGGACCTAATAGGAGTTACTCATTTCTCTTTTGTATTATAACCGAAGTGTTCCATTATTTTTCTCGATTAGTTACAAACTGTTTCTGTATGGCCAAATTTTCAAATGCCAAAAAGAGAATCTCATTCCGATTTTGTAATCTAATTTAAATGTTCCATTGTTATGCTGTGTGAGTTACAAACTGTTTCTGTGGTTAAATTTGCTAACGCCAAACGGAGTAACTAATTTCTCTTTTGTGTTATAACCTAAATGCTCTGTTTTGCTCAATGAGTTGGTTGCAAATTGTTTCTACATGACCAAATTTGCAAACGCCAAAAGAAGAAACTCATTTCTCGTTTGTATTCTAACCTAAATTTTCAGTTGTTTTGAAAGCTGTTTCTGTATGGCCAAAAGAGTAACTCATTTCCCCATTCTCATTTCACCTAAATTTTCCGTTGTTTTGCTCGATTAGTTACAAACTGTTTCTGTATGGCCAAATTTTCAAATGCCAAAAAGAGAATCTCATTTCGATTTTGTAATCTAATTTAAATGTTCCATTTCATGCTGTGCGAGTTACAAACTGTTTCTGTGGCTAAATTTTCTAACGCCAAATAAAGTAACTAATTTCTTTTGTAATCTAGTTTAAATGTTATTTTGTCATGCTGGACGAGGTTAAAAACTGTTTCTAGTGGCCAAATTTGCGAACGCCAAAACGGGTATCTCATTTCTCTTTTGTAATTTGATTTGAGTGCTCCATTGTTTTGATGGGTGTTTTACAAATTGTTTCTATGTGGCCAAATTTGTGGCCAAAAATATATCCAATTTCTCTTTTGTAATTTAATCTAGAATTTTCATTTGTTGCCGAATGTGTTACAAATTGTTTCTGTGACCAAATTTGCAAAGGCCAAACATCTTAACTAATTTCTCTTTTGTAATCGAATTCAAATGTTACTTTCTTATGCTGGATGAGTTACAAAACTGTTTCTGTTTTCAGAGGATCAAATGCAGGTAATTCTACAGCCGCTGAATTCAAGTGATGGAAACCCCGTGCATGTGGAAACGAATCTCCAAGACACTGTGGCATCTCTTATATCTGCTTACTGCACTCAGAAAGGCATCGGCTTCAAGAGTCATTTGGTGATATACGATTCCAAAAGAAGATCTCTACCACAGTTCAGCACGCTAGCATCGCTTGGAATCAGCAATGGACAGAAACTACTCATCGGTTGTACAGGTACAAAAATTGCTTATTTTTGTAGCTTTTATCTAGTAACATAATTGTAATAGGCTTCAGTCTTAAGTGGCATATTTAACCCTCCAAGTGATTTCGACGAGGTATCCCCTTCGAAATCTGGTCAATTTTTCTAATACGAGATATCTCATCAAGACAAAACTGCCCTATTAAAGTGTATGTATACACTAGAAATAACGAAAATCGACCAGAATATTGATGTTTTTTTACTGCTTTAAAATATTTTCCAATTTAGCTTTTAAACAATATCAAGGTCTTGTAAACATTCAAAATAGTTTTCTAGTTACAAGGGGTTTTCGTTAGGTATTGTTACCATGTACAAACATGTTTCCAAAACGTTAAACTCAATTTCTGAAAGACTTTTTGCAATGTAATGCTTCGTTCAAACAGTGATAACTCAACAATGAAATGATCTATTGTAATTATTTTGTGTCATTCTAATCTATATAATACAGTGAATATTTTGACCCTCAGTCAGTTATTAGTTAAGAAATGAATTTTTAGTTGACTTTTAGGTGATAAAATTTCTCAAAAAATCTTGATTTTTTAGACTTCCTTGGTGAAAAAAATAGTAAAAACCTATTCACTCTAGCAACTTGATTGAGGCTCAAAACATCAAAAATAGTACTAGAAATAATTTCCAACACGAATTGTTTTTCTAAACAAATTAGGAATTTTGGGTATCACTGTTCAAAAAATATGCTAACTAGCTAATTAAATATAAATTAGGTAATTAATGAATAGCTTAATCTAATTTTTTCGCACTGAAATGATACTAAGCACAAACCAATGACCTATTATAAAACTGGATTTTTAAAGTCAAAATTTAAAAAAATCTTCTAGTGTCACCTTAATCCAAGAAGGAATGAATAAACAAAACAAATTGTTCTTTGCCTCGAACTGGTGACAGCTCTTAACAGGTATTTGCATCAGGCTGGCCACTAAAGGGTGGTTTTCAACGCAAAGGTTAACTACGAGGGGGTTAAGGGTGGCTAAATTTGAGATTCTTTTAATCCAAAATTCCCTATAACCTACATATTTGCAACAAAACGAGAATATTTCACCCCTATATTTACAGTTACTTTTGAAATAAATCAAAGCAAGCCTTAAATATTTTAAACGTAGGTAGGTATTTTAATTAACGTCGTACTGGAGCAACACAACGGGCTATTGGTGACGGTCCGGGATCAATCCCAAAGGGAAAGATCTAGAACAACACCAAGTAATTTTGAACCACGGTCAGATGACGAGGCAACACCTGAGCTGGCACCCCACTCTCCAAACTTCCACACCACGCCAACGTGAGGACATTTGAGGCCACGACAGATTTAACGTGCACCAGCCCCCTTTGTACACGACGGTGTTTGGCTGGATTTGAACTCGCAACCCTTCGGTTGCTAGTCCGTTACTCTTCCAACCGGGCCACCGCGGCCCGCTTGTTTAAGGAAATATCGCATCTAGATAAGGGCTTGTTGGCTTGTAAGGGATTGTAAGAAGTTGCTTTCCTATATTCGTGAATAGCCCATTGTGTTGCTCCAGTGTGACGTTAATTGAAATACCCAAATACCCAATACCCTATATTCGTGAGGGCCGCGGTGGCCCGGTTGGAAGAGCAACGGACTTGCAACCGAAGGGTTGCGAGTTCGAATCCAGCCAAACACCGTCGTGTACAAAGGGGGCTGGTGCACGTTAAATCTGTCGTGGCCTCAAATGTCCTCACGTTGGCGTGGTGTGGAAGTTTGGAGAGTGGGGTGCCAGCTCAGGTGTTGCCTCGTCATCTGACCGTGGTTCAAAATTACGTGGTGTTGTCCTCGGATCTTTCCGTTCGGGTTTGATCCCGGACCGTCGCCAATAGCCCATTGTGTTGCTCCAGTGCCACGTTAATTAAGATACCTATATTCGTGAAGGTGGGAGGTAGTTGAATTTACGTCGCGATGAATCAAGGAACACAACTGGCTATTGGCGACTGTTCGGGATCAAACTCGAAAGGAATGATCCGTGTACAACACCTAATAATGTGGTACCACGGTCTGTTGGTTGGTTTTGAGGTCTTATGGCGCAAGGGTCATATTTGGCCATGCTGCGCCAGACACGACATACAATAACAAGTAATAGACAGACACAATGAAAACTTTACTGACACAGAAGAGAAATACACCCGGGGAGGAAGCACTTGACTGGAATCGAACTTGCGCCGCCTACAACTCGAAGGTTGCTAGCGCAGTGGGCATACCCACTGAGTCACGACGGCCCCTGAACCACGGTCAGATGACGAGGCAAAACCTGAGCTGGCACCCACTCTCCAAACTTCCACACTACGCCAACGTGAGGACATTTGAGGCCACGGCAGATTTAACTTGCACCATCCCCATTTGTACACGACGTCTTTGGTTGGATTCGAACTCGCAACCCTCCGATTTGCTATTGAGAGGAGCTTCAAAAGTGTGACCAATATGTGGACTAGAAGTCACGTGACTTCTGTAAAAAATAGACTTGTTTGACCGATTTTTCACTTTATTTCCTCGTTTAGCTATATAACATCTTATGAGAGGGTAGATGTGTAACTACGTATTTCTATAATCACTAAAAAATGGTGAAATCGCCAGTCTATATTATGGCGCTCGGACCAATCAGGGTAGGGTAGGGTATTTCAATTAACGTCACACTGGAGCAACACAATGGGCTATTGGTGACGGTCCGGGATCAATCCCAAAGGGAAAGATCCGAGGACAACACCACGTAATTTTGAACCACGGTCAGATGACGAGGCAACACCTGAGCTGGCACCCCACTCTCCAAACTTCCACACCACGCCAACGTGAGGACATTTGAGGCCACGACAGATTTAACGTGCACCAGCCCCCTTTGTACACGACGGTGTTTTGGCTGGATTCGAACTCGCAACCCTTCGGTTGCTAGTTCGTTACTCTTCCAACCGGGCCACCGCGGCCCTCGGACCAATCAGATGAGGAATCAATTGATGGTCAACTCCCGTCGTGGCTCAGTGGGTATGCCCATTGCGCTAGCAACCTTCGAGTTGTAGGCGGTTCAGGTTCGATTCCTGCCAGGTGCATTCCTCCCAGGATGTATTTCTCTCTTCTGTTCAGTAAAACTTTCATTGTCTGTCTATTACTTGAAATTGTCTGTCTTGTCTGGCGCAGCATGGCCAAATATGGCCCTCGTGCCATAAAACCCCAAAACCAACCAACCATCATTGAAACTATCAAAAAGGGTTGCTTTAATCAACTCAGCTGTTAAAGGTTATGAACTGTTTTCCGGTTGCTAGAGGTTCGTAAAAACGAGCGATAACTGCTATACGTTTCTGTTAAAATGTCTATTGGGATTGCATAAGCGGTCGGAGTATCGAATTACGTCTTCATTGTGTTCAAACTCAAAAAGTGTTGCTTTTATCAACGCAGCTGTTAAAGGTTATGAACTGTTTTCCGGTTGCTAGAGGTTCGTAAAAACGAGCGACAACTGCTATACGTTTCTGTTAAAATGTCTATTGGGATTGCATAAGCGGTCGGAGTATCGAATTACGTCTTCATTGTGTTCAAACTCAAAAAGTGTTGCTTTAATCAACTCAGCTGTTAAAGGTTATGAACTGTTTTCCGGTTGCTAGAGGTTCGTAAAAACGAGCGACAACTGCCTATAGCATTTCTCTTATCTATATTTAGATTGCATAAGCGGTAGGAGTATTGAAATTACGTATTCATTGTATTTGAAACTATCAAAAGGGTTGCTTTTATCAAATCAGCTGTTAAAGGTTGAATTTGTTCTCTTCAGATTTTCTTTTTATCAGATATCGAACTTTTACCAATGATTCGTTAACGCCTTCATTCTTAACTTGCATTTTGGATAAGGTGAGATAGTGTGAGGTGATAATAGATCGCGTTTGAAGTTAAACGGTAGTTACAAACTTTTTCAACTGTAGCGGTGTGGGCTTTGATTACCTGCATCAAAACTACGATTAAAGTAATTCCAATTATAACTGCAACTTCAAGATATTAAAATGGATAAAACTCAACCAGGTGAAAGAACAGCGTTATATTCTAGTAATTATAATTAGTTATATGAATTTGTCTTTACTGGAACAGTTGAATGTTGTATTTATCATTACGTGCAGTTTTTAATTAATCTTAAATTGTATCAATATTTATTATTGTTCAAATTTGTTTGGATTTTCGGAACAAACGTAAAAATTTAGTGATTGTTAATTATATTGTCTCGATTGCGATTTTCAACCTTTTTCATCTCATGGCACACATTACTAAAATTCTGCGGCACATCAAAAATTATAATTTTGGATCATCTCACAAAAAATAGGTATAATTTAGATTGATCGACAAAAAATAGGTATAATTTAGATTAAGAAAACAATAGTAATTACTTATCATTTTAGTTCCAGTGTCTAAAAATATATTTTCCAGCAATTTATTTACAATACTTTGTAATAAAAAATACTGAAAATTATTTATAAGGATATTAAAAATACGAGTATAACTTGAAATTATTTGTGAATACACTTGTCAAAAGTTCGATACTAAACCGTTGAAATGAAATAAATTTAACACAATTTGAACTTTTTCACAATGTGTAAGGGGCCGTCGAGGCTCAGTGGGTATGCCACTGCGCTTGCAACCTGCGAGTTGTAGGCGGAGCAGGTTCAATTCCTCCCTGGGCTTATTTCACTTCTGTGTCATGTCAGTAAAACTTTTTTCGTTGGTGTTTATGTCCATTACTTGACGTTGTCTGTCCTGTGTTTGACTCAGCATGATCAAATATGGCCCTTTCGCCATAAAAACCCAACTAACCACAATCTAAAGCATTCTTGCGGCCCACCAGTTGAAAATCCCTGATTTACACTAAAATAACCCTAAACGCACAATTATTTAACACCCCTAAGGGAGCCTATTTACACCTTTCTCACCAGGGTTTTGTAACTTAACCTGGGTATATTTCTCTCTTCTGTGTCAGTAACTTTCCTTGTGTGTTTGTCCATTACTTGACGTTGTATTCTGTTTGGCGCAATTTTGGCCCTTGCACCATAAAAAAACCCAAATCAACCAATTTACCAAGGTTTGCCAGCAGATTATAAGTATTGAATTTGGTACTACAGTGTCCTAAAAGTTCCCGTACTCCAACTTTAAAAAATCATTTGCGCGTGTATTTTTTTAATTATTAAATTTTATCGTCTGCTTATAATTTTACGGATTCTTTAATTTTTATCGTTTGGTTTTTCTTCTCGCTCAAGTTTGTGCGATAATAAAGTTCCACGTCATTTTGTTCTTCATTGCAAAATGAGTTTATCACGCATTCAGAGAATTGCACTTCTTGAGGCTTATTTTGAATGCAAATCATATGAAAGATGTAAAGAATTTTGGCGACATAAATATCCAGATGATGCAATACCGAGTAAAGATACGCTATATCAACTCGTTCGGCGATTTCGTGAGACAGGTTCGGTGGAAGACACAGGAGTGGAAGAACGAAAGTCGTTACACCAGACTTTGTGCAAGAAACTCAACGAAGGATATTGCAATCTCCTCATCAATCCGTGAGATGTTTGTCGCAACAAATGGGCACATCACGTGGATCGACACATAAGGCTTTATGTTGGAATCGGTCTCAAACCTCCAATTATAGTGCCGTGTGGGGCACATAAATTTGAAGAATGTAAATCTTTGAATGTATAAAAGTGAAGAAAGATTGGGGATCATGATCAGATCAGACTTCTTGTATGTTTTTAAACCATAAGACTTGGTCACGTAATAAAATTTATTTTTATGTATAAAAACTCTGTCTTCAATCGATAAAACCCAACAATTGGTTATGGGCCCAGTACGCTTCCACTGTCGACTTTCTTGGACCCTGAATTAATTCCTTCAAGCCCAAGAAAGTCGACAGTTTGTCGTATGGGGCCGCGACCATTCTGTAACTACTGCAAAAAGTCGGGACATTACGAATCGAAGTGCTTCAAGAAAAGCAATCGGCAGAAACCTGGTGGTGAATTATTTTATATGGAGGACAATCCAAAAACTGATCTTCAACGTGCCTATGCAGTTTCAAATTTTCCAAATGAAAGACCGAGGGAATTTCTCATTGATTCTGCTGCAACTGCTCACTTCTGTAAAGAACGCGATATGTTTACGACATTCAGAAAACTACCACCACAGAAGATCCTAGTCGGAGACAAGGACAGCACCTCGGAAGTATTAGGTATGGGTGATATTCAATTTACAGTTTTAGATAGAAACCGAAATTTTGATTTAACTTTAAAAGATGTGTTATACTCGCCTAATATGAGAAAAAATTTAATTAGTGGTGCTCGTATTGACCTTGTGGGAAACCAAATTAAATGGGGAAATAACAAAATGATTATTTATAATAGTTATAATAAATATTTGTTTACTGTTCCCAGAATTGGAAAATTGTATATCTTGAAAGGTTATCCCAAGATTAAAAATTATACATATGTAACTGGTTTAGATCTAGAAAAAGCCCACCGTAGGTTTTGTCATGTTAACATGCCCTTAATTGAAAATATGAGTAAAATTAATTGTGTAAAAGGAATTGAAAAACTTAATTGTAAAAATATAGATAAAAATTGTAAGATTTGTGCTATTGCTAAATCCACTAGAATATCCTTAAAAAGAAACTATATGTACGAAAGGAAAACTAAAACTTTAAAAGCTTTGCATTTTCGTGCTTATCGTGTAAAAATGTTACAGGAGCTAAAGCCACAGGACAATGAGAGGTGGCTTTATTGTTGCTGAAGGTTTCGGGTATTTATTCGCAACATCAACATTTTGGACAAAACATTTTTCTCCGATGAGGCATGGTTTCATTTAAGCGGTTATGTGAACGCGCAAAACTCCCGCATTTGGGCGACGACAAATCCCCATTCATTAGTGCAAAAACCTTTACATTCTCAAATAAATTGGCGTTTGATGTGCCGTATCACTCAGAAGGATTGTTGGGCCTCTGTTTTTCAAGTCAACTGTTGATGGCACTGTATACAGAGAACTTATCCAACAATTTTTTGCATTATTAGAAGTGAATGAACGAGATTCTTGGTTTCAACAAGACGATGCAACCTGCCATAGAAGTTATGAAACCATGGGCATGCTTCAAGATTTTTTGTCGATAGACTAATCTCAAGAAATCTGGCCACCTCGTTCCCCTGATCTGAGCATCCTTGACTTTTTTCTGTGGGGATATTTAAAGAACAAAGTTTATGAAGATAATCCCCAAACAATAGATGATCTGAAAATTGCCATTACTCAAAGGATACAAGAAATCAGTCCCAGCATCTTGAAACGCGTTTCTAAAAGTATGCGCGAACGACTTCAACTTTGCCTCCAAGAAAGGGGCGGACATTTTGAATATTTATTGTAAATGTGAGTTCAAATTTTTTTCTACGTTATGTTAAAAGTGCTTTTCACCATTAGCATAAAAATAATTGTTTTGAAGTTTGTTGTTTTTGTATAATAAATTCACGAATCACGTACGGGAACTTTTAGGACACTGTATTATTTACCACCTTACGGGAGCCTATTTACACCTTTCTCACCAGGGTTTGTAACCTAACCTGGGTATATTTCTCTCTTCTATGTCAGCAAAACTTTCCTTTCGTGTTTGTCCATTACTTGATGTTGTCTTCTGTTTGGCGCAATTTTGGCCAAATGTGGCCCTTGCACCATAAAAAAACCCAAATCAACCATCTTACCAAGGTTTACCAGCAGATCATGAGTACTGATTTTGACGAAAATTGTGAAATCTTGCATTTTCAACCTCGATTAGGAAAGTTATTTATATGTATAAATGCTTATTTGGCTTTATGAGGGTATTTTCAGTGCAAACAAATCAGACGGAAAACGGAGATTTCACTTCCTGTTACCCAAATACTCGCATGATACATATCGGGCTTACCTTAAGATGTAGTTAGCGACGTTTGGTGTTATATCTAACTGGAGTTGACCATTCCACTTTCATATATCAATTCGGAATCCTTTCTTTAGAATATTTTTTGGCGAAACGCTGAAATCGTATTCGAAAAACAAGCCCAGTGACGTCACGTTTGGAATACGTGCAGGTAAAACTTTCCGCCGTAGAAACACTACCGCCACCTACATTTAGCTAGATAGAAAAAGCCTTGAATAGGCTCGGATCGTTTAAATTTTCATTAACCATTTTTTATGACATTTAGGTACGGAGTGTAGTGAAGTAAAAATGAACCTTTAATAGTTACTAAGGAATGATATATTTTCTACATAAAATGTTTTAATTCAATTCTTAAAGTATGTAATTTATTTTCATTCAATAAATATAAAAATCATTTACTTAAAATTGGAAGGCTTACCTCAAAAATTAATTTCATCTTTCACCTATCAGAATTGCTGAAGTAATTTGCTACACGTATAAACATACACAGCTGCGAAAAAAATATACCACCCCAAATATACCATTTTTTCACATTTCCTGGGCCCTTATAGTTATTGGGCCCAGGTAACAATCACCCCTCTATGCGGGGTCCCAGAACAATGAAAATTTCTTTTTGAATACATGTACAATTTTCTATAAGTACAATGAAAAGATTTATATCTTTTGAACTTTGGAAACAGACACTGCACTTTATAGCACAAAATACTCACATTCCCTGGACCCATTCGTAGATCATTCATAGTAGAACAAGTTCAAATGTACCATTGATTGGGAGTATCTTCTAAAATTCATATGCATAAAATTTGCATAAGAGGCTTCATATATATCCAAATTGACCAAAAACTATAATTTCTAAGTACCGATTTTCACGTCAAATTTAAAATCTCGAAATTTAATCTCGGATACCAAGTTTATAAATCTTCTGGCTATTTCTGGATTATGATGGAGAGTTTTGACTGACTGATGTTATATTAGATTCACATACTTTTGTTCATATCTTTCGAAGTAATTTTCCTATCAATCAGTTATTTTTATTGTCGCTATTAAAGAACCCAAACAAAATCTACGCTTGGGCAAAAGTCCCCATTTTTGTCATTCGTGATCAATTGATTTTAGTGTTCATGTTTTAATCGCCTGCCCTGTGTTAACCATCACCGCTTGGAATTTTTTAACCCTTTGAGCGGCGTCACGAGATTTTCGAGTAGAGTAGCATTGCTTTTACCCCACATCACACTTAATGACTAAATAACCACATCTATTATGTGAAAGAATCCATGGATTCTTTCAACCTTTAGAGAGATTCTACAGGTCCTTTAATAAAAATAGAATCCCTTAGAAAGATTATATTGCTCTTTTCCTTGGAAGTGAATCCATGAAAAGATTCGGAAAGTTTCCATTGACCCCTTTCCTTAGAATAAAATCCTTTAGTAAGATTCTGTTGTCATTTCCTTAGAATAGAATCCTTTGAAATTACTCTTTTGCTACTTTCCTTTGAATACAATTCTTTGAAATTACTCGTTTGCTACTTTACTTTGAATAGAATTTTTGGAATTATTCTACTGCTCCCCTTTCTTTGGAAGTGAATCCTTTGGAAAGATTCCGTTGCTCCTTTTCACTAAATAGAATCCTTTAGTAAGGTTTTGTTGGTCATTTCCTTAGAATAGAATCCTTTGGAATTACTCTATTGCTCCTTTCCTTGGAATGTTTTTATTGGGTATATTTAATCTTGCGTTTGGCGCAGCTTGTCCGCTAACGGACTTTGTGCCATAAAACCCAAACCAACCTTTCCTTGGAAATGAATCCTTTGGAATGATTGTATTGCTCCTTTCCTCGAAAGTGAATCCTTTGTAATTACTCTACTATTCATTTCCTTTGAATGGAATCCTTTGGAATTTATTCTATTGTTCTTTTCCTTGGAAGTGAATCCTTTGGAAAGATTCCGTTGGTACTTTCCAGTGAATAGAATTCTTTAGCAAGACTGTCATTTCCTTATAATAGAATCCTTTGGACTGTTTTTATTGGGTTCTATTCAAAACTTCTATTCAAATATTCTATTCATAAAGTTCAAAACTGGTTAGAAGTGATGCAGGGAAGACCAGGTTGCAATTATGCGTGTGAACCCTTCAGAGGGTTAAAAGGACAATTTAACACTTGAACGATTTGATCGGGGAAACCTCATTCCAGCCTTTTTCCATTTTTCCATGCATTTGCTTTTTAAATTTTATTTTGTATTTTTACCCCATCATGACTTACTTCTCGTCGCATTTTCATCAATTTCATGTTATACATTGTGTTGCTCTGGTCCACATTTTTTAAATCAACAATTTATATACCTCTCATGTGATACCTGTTTATTTAGCCATTGTTTCATGTTGACCGACATTTTAAACACAAACTCGCTTGGACAGACCTGGCCTTTGTGACATAAAAATCAACCAATTAAACCATAACCGTTGAAAAATTTGTTTTAACAACGTTTTTCTTGTTGACCAACATGTTTTTTAATTTATTTATTCAGTCACACTGTTTGTACAAATATTGTTATCTTTTTATTCTACAAAACTAACGCTTGACAATTGACGCCTTCGCTTTTAATGTTTTTCTTTCTTAATGTTCTTAATGTATTTCTATTGATTTTATTGTTTTATCCCTCTCAGGGGTTTACTTTCTTGAAGTAAATACGGGAATCAACCCCGAGATACCCTAGTGATCAGTCCTTCCTTCACTTTTACCCTCGTCTGCCCTTCTACTTTTTGCTTTCTGCCTTCCTCGTTGCAATTTGGAATTTTTAACTTTGTTTTCTTATGTGTTTGACGGCAGCTTGGCCCATATCTGGCCCTTGAGTTTTTAAAACTACAATAAACCAACCAACTAATCGTTTTATCAAACGCTTGTTTGTTGGACAGCGCCATAAATCCCAAACTACCCATTTACCTATCAATACGCAAAGTTTCTTTGTTTAAATTATTGTTTGTAAGGAAAAGTTCGACATTTCTTGGTGCAAAAAATTTGCTGAAAATAGCGGCCATTAAGCAGCGATAAAACTAAAATAATTTTTATATATACTTTATGTATGAAACAGTAATTATTAAACTAATATTGTAAAAAATGTGAACAGCAATCTTGATATGTTTTGATGGAAATAAGTTCAGGACTTTTACAAAACTGAAAAATTTCATGTCTTTCCTCCGAGGAAAAGATTGCCATTATGGTGCAAAAATTAGTTAAAAATAGCGGCCATTAAACAGCGATAAACTAATTTTTTTTGTTTCTCTTATGAAACATTACATTAAACATCTTATTAAACATTCTTGGTGAAAATATTAACTAAAAATAGCGGCCATTAAACAGTGATTAAGCTCAAATAATTTTGAAATACTCTTTTTTGTATAAAACATTGATTATGAAATTATTATTTTTAAGATTATGAACAGCAACCTTGATATATTTTGACGAAAATAGGATACAAGACTAAAATTCTGTCTTTCCTCCGTGGAAATTTCGCCATTTCTTGATGCACAAATTAGCTAAAAATAGCGGCCATTAAGTTTATTACAGCGATGAAACTAATGTAGAAAGAGCAGAACACTGCACGTGCAAAGAAGAATTGTTCTTTTCCCCTGTAAGCTGAATCTAACAAACGTAACGTGGTCTGAAGTCAAATCAAATGGTGATGTTGGGCTGGAATTTTGATGATTTTGCATCTTTTTTTTTAGTAAGACTGAAATGATTTCCACGTGCTTAGATATATGTTTTGTTAGATTAAGTACCTATAGATGGTCTGATTTAAGTACCTTTGTTGGGTTATTTTCGTGCTTTCTACGCGAAATGGCATTTTTCAGGTTTTCCCGTCGTTTTAGGCATTTTGTGTTTCCTTGATCTTGTCCATTTCACTACGCTCGAAGATAGTAAAGGCAAAAAGTAGATTTACAAAATGTAAACACGCTTTGTAACTAATGTAACGTTTCATGCCTGATGTGAAATAAATTAAAATGGTGATGTTGGACTGTAATTTTGATGATTTTGCATCTCTTTAGAAAAACTGAAACGATTTTCGCTTGATTAGAAAATGTGTCTTTAGAAACGGATGATTTAAGTGCCTTTGTTGTAGGACTTTTTCATGCATTTTTAGGTACTTTTTGTTGTTGAGATAATTTTGGATGCTTTGGTGTATGTAAAAAAGGGTATTTTTGAAATTCTCCAGAAACCCCACTTTTCACATTCCCTAATTAGCAGATACGCTGGACATAGATATGAACTTGATGCAAGTTGGTTGTAGTTTTGTCATGGCGCGAGGGCCATATTTGGCCAAGCATAAGAAAACGTCAGGTAAAAGTGGCTGCAAGCTCGAAATGTTAAAAAATATTTGGAAATTATGTCATCTTAACTCTCCAAGTGGTTTCGACGAGATATCTCGTCCATCAAAATATGACCAATTTTGCTAATGACGAGATGTATCGTCATCAAGATACTGCCGATTTTTTATGCTGATGATCAAGATCTGGTCAGTTTTCTTCCAATGACGAGATATCTCCTCCATCAAGATCTAATGGTTTTGCTAATGATGAGATACCTCGTCAAGAGAACCACCAAGAGGGTTAATATCTTAGCTAGTTTTCTTAAGTTAGAATATTGGGGATGGTTTAGCTAAACTCTACGTTTGGGGGACGTATAAAAACTTATCCCTTGTATTATATTTCTTACAACTTCCTCTTTGCAACTAATATTTCACTCCCTAGCACGATATAATTCTAGTCTAGCTCTGGCAAATTGGTATTTGAGTCATTCCTAACCCTCTGAGGGGTTCGCACGCATAATTCCACCTTGCAACCTGCAATCTTTCCTGTGTGTCTTCTAACCAGTTTTGACCTCCTTGACCAATATAATCTTCCAAAGGATTATATTCCAAGGATCGGAACAATACAGCATTTCTAAAATAGTCTATTCGAAGGGAATGAGAAATAGAATCTTTCTAAGCATTATACTCTAAGGAAAAGAGCAATAGAATAATTCCAAAGGATGCTATTCTAAAAAAGGAGCAATATAACATTACCAAAAGATTATATTCTAAGGGAAAGGTAATAGAATCTTTCCAAAGGATTATATTCTAAGGAAATAAGCAATACAATATATCCAAAGGATGCTATTCTTAGGATTTTTAGGAAAGAAGCTACGGAAGTGTTCCACACGATTTACTTCCAAGGAAAGGAGCAATAGAACACTTCCAAAATATTCTATTATAAGGAAAAGAGAGAAAGAAATAGAGTATTTCCAAAGGATTATACTCCAAAGAGAGAAGCAATTGAATACTTTCAAAGGATGCTATTTTAAAGAAAGGAGCTATAGAATACTTCCAAAGGATTCTGTTCTAAGTAAAGGAGCAATGGAATCTTTCCACCGGATTCACTTCCAAGTAAAGGAGCAATAGAGCATTTCCAAAAGTTTCTATACTAAGGAAAGGAGAAATATAGTCTTTCCAAAGGATTACACTCTAAGGAAAGGAGCAATAGAATATTTTCAAAGGATGCTATTCAAAGGATGATATTCTAAGGAAAAGAACAATAGAATACTTTCAAAGATGCTATTCGAAAGAAAGGAGCGATGGAATATTTGCAAAGGATTCATTTCCTAGGAAAGGAGGGGGCCGCGGTGGCCCGGTTGGAAGAGTAGCGGACTAGCAACCGAAGGGTTGCGAGTTCGAATCCAGCCAAACACCGTCGTGTACAAAGGGGGCTGGTGCACGTTAAATCTGTCGTGGCCTTAAATGTCCTCACGTTGGCGTGGTGTGGAAGTTTGGAGAGTGGGGTGCCAGCTCAGGTGTTGCCTCGTCATCTGACCGCGGTTCAAAATTACGTGGTGTTGTCCTCGGATCTATCCCTTTGGGATTGATCCCGGACCGTCACCAATTGCCCATTGTGTTGCTCCAGTGTGACGTTAATTGAAATACCCCCCCTAGGAAAGGAGACCGTGATTCAAAATTACATGTTCTTGGATCTTTTCCTTTGGGTTTGATCCGGACCATCGCCAATAGCCCGTTGTGTTGCTCCAGTGTGACGTTAATTAAATACCTACCAACCTACCTAGGAAAGGAGCAATAAAATCTTTCTAAAGATTTCAGAATCCGTGGATCCTCTCATCCGGTAGATGTAGTTATTTAGTCATTAAGTGTGTTGTGAGGTGAAAGCAATACTACACAACTCGGAGGGTTAAGCGAGTCCTTTTTTAAAAAAGGTGATAAGTTTAAATGTAAACAAAGCACTTTCGCAATTGACAACTTTTAGCGCAAATTCTCGCTGAGTTTCTCGTTCTCTACCGAAAACGGTAGCAATAATACCGAATTAGCGGATGAGAATCATTTACGTCAGCCGCCATAAATGGTTTTGCATGAGGCAGCTTTCAACTGACGAAATTGACACCTTTCTACGAATGGAATCCTCCAGGGTCATCTGCCTTCTCATCAGACTCGCACTAAACTGTATTTCTGGTGTTTTTTGTGATTGGAAATATGGGTGTGCAGAATCCCATCATCAACCAGATAAATTCCTGGTCATGAATAAAATACCCTGTACATTTCTGACAGTTTCGATTCCTCTCTGTGTATGGGGCCGTCGTGGCTCAGTGGGCATACCCGCTGGTTGTAGGCTGCGTAGGTTCGATTCCTCCCTGGGTGTTTCTCTACTGTGTCAGTAAAACGTTCTTTGCGTGTGTATGTTCATTACTTGAAGTTGTCTTGTGTCTGGCGCAGCAAGGCCAAATATGGTCTTTGCACCATAAAACTAACCTCTCTGGGTGTATTTCTTCTGTAAGAGTAAACTTTTGTTCCGTGTGTATGTCCATTTATCTGAAGTTGTTTGGGGCAGCATGCCAAATATGGCCTTTGCACCATAAAACCATAAAACACCAACTAACCTCTCCAGGTGTATTTCTTACTACTGTATCAGTAAAACTTCAGTTGCGTGTGCCCATTTATTTGACGTTGTTTGGGGCAACTTGGCCAAATTTCGCCTTTTCCGCCATAAAACCGAACCCAAGCAACCCACCCTGTACATTTTTGTCACCACAATTCTTGTTATTAAAATTGTATTCCCATATTGTGTATGAAATTTTATGCTTTTTGTGTGACATGTTTTTATTTTTCCCTAGAGAGCTCATTCAGGCTGCAGAAGAACTGGCCTATCTTGGTGGCCGGGATAGCCTTGCTCATCGGTGTTATTGGCATTATCACTATTTCATTGGTTTATGGTTTGACCGGAGGAAAGTACCCTCTTGATGTGAGTATCTTCCACGTCGTGTTTTAACCCTCTGAACGTCACAAAATTCCCGAGTAGTGTAAAATTCCTTTTACCCCATAACACAAATGACTGAATAACCACACCTGTTGGCTGAAAGAATCCATATATTTTTCGACCTTTGGAAAGATTTTATTGGCCCTTTACTTACAAGAGAAACCCATGGAAAGATTTATTGATCCTTTCTCTAGAATAGAATTCTTTGGGAAGACTTGGTTCTTTTCTTTGATTAGTATTTTTTGGAAATATTTGATTGGTATCCCTTGCAAAAATTTATTGATCCTTTAGAATAGAATCCTTTGGGAAGATTTTATTGGTCCTTTTATAAGATTAGTATGCTTTGGAAATATGCTATTGCTGTGTGTCCTTCCTTTAGATTTGTATCCTTTGGAAAGATTATTGCACCTTTTCTTCGAAAAGAATAAATTGAAACGATTCTATTAGTCATTTCTTTAGAATATAATCGTCTGGAAAGATTCTATTGACGATTTCGTTAGATTGGTATCCTTTGGAAAGATTCTATTGGTCCTTCCCTTAGATTTGTATTCGTTGGAAAGATTTTTTTGATAATTTCCTTAGATTAGTAAGTACCCTTTGGAAAGTATCTATTGGTGCTGCCTTAGAATAGAATGCTTTGGAAAACTTGAAACCCTTCCATGGTCAGTGAAATCCCCAGATCTGTCTCATTGAGCATGTCTGGTATAAGCTTCTCCGTCAAGAGCACTACCCCCGTAATACGAGGACAACACCTCGAAATTTTGAGCCTTGATGGTCAGATGACGAGGTCAACACCTGAACTGGCTCACCACTCTCCAAACTTCCACACCACGCCAACGTGAGGACATTTACTTCCACGAGGGATTTAACTTGCACCAGTCCCCGCGTACACGACGGTATTTGGTTGGATCGAGTTTCTAACTAGCTTAACCCTCCAAGTGGTTTTGACGAGATGTCTCGTCCATTAAGATGATAAATTTTGCTAATGACGAGATATCTCGGCAAAAAGTCGGCCATATTTTGATGACGATATCTCGTCATCAAAATATGGCCGACTTTTTGATGATGACGAGATCAAGATCTGGTTAGTTTTCTTTCAATGACGAGATATCTCGTCCATCAAGTTCTGGTCAGTTTTGCTAATGATGAGACACCTTTTTGAGGCAACCACTAGGATGGTTGATGTACATCACATACTAAATTTCATTCCAATGGAAAATTGCCTTCTGGAAATTTGTGGGTGTAATGTAATTAAAATGTCCCAGTTGAACATTCCTTATACAATTATTTTTTTATTAAACTAAAGATAAAGTACACTGCTGGCCACCCAAATTGCAACACCAAGAAAGACAAGAGATATCACAACAAAATTTATTTTGTAGATAACATGTTGACAAGTATCAAATGATTAAATTTATACACTTCTGTGAAGTGTGGTTCCTGCCAAAATCAGTAGCCAGAGTAGCCGCCATTGTTGGAGATCACCGCTGCCACACGCCTCGGCATTGATTCAAAGAGACTTTGGATGTGTTCTTGGGGTACAGCAGACCAAGCAGCTTCCACACGTTGCCAAAGTGGATCTGGTGTGTCAGCTGGGGATGTATTCTGGGTCAATCGTTGAGCAACCATGGACCACATGTTTTCTATCGGCGAAAGATCCGGAGAGCGAGCTGGCCAGGGAAGCAATTCAATCTGGCGATTGACGAAGAACCCTTGGACAATGCGTGCCACGTGTGGTCGCGCATTATCCTGTTGAAATATGGCTGTGGGCAAGCCCTGAAGATAAGGAAGGACAACTGGCTCCAACACCTCGGAGATGTAGCGCTGGCTGTTTAAAGTACCGGCAATGCGTACTAGAGGAGTGCGAGAGTGATATCCAATACCGCCCCATACCATAATACCCGGTGCAGGACCAGTGTGGCGGTGCATAACGCAGCTGTTCAGCATCCTCTCTCCACGGTGTCTCCAGACTCGAATCTGACCATCGTGGTGTTGCAGACAGAAGCGTGACTCGTCAGTAAAGACAATTTCATTCCATTCTGCCGTCCACATCCTTCTTTCATCGCACCATTGGCGGCGGAAACGTCTGTGGTTCTGCGTCAAGGGTAGACGAAGCAATGGACGTCTTGCGGACAGACCACTCTGCTGTAAACGGCGTCGAATGGTACGCGCAGACACTGGATGATGCGGTACAGACTGAATGTGCCGTGCTATGGTTCGTGATGTGGCTGAGCGATCCGTCACTGCCATACGCACAATATGCCTGTCATCACGTGAAGTGGTGCACTGAGGTGGATGCGATCGAACACGTCGGTCCGTCGTACCCTCCTGCATCCAACGATCACATATCCGCATTACAATTGTTTGGTTTCGTCCAACACGACTACCGATTTCCCTGAAAGATAATCCACAATCTCGGTAGGCCACTATCCTTCCTCTGTCGAACTCGGATACTTGATCAAAAGATGATCGCTGTTTTCTACGAGGCATAATTGATCGTTTTTTTGAAAAAACCACAAGAAAAACACAATTGCCGTACTTGAAATCGTCGAAATCTCCAAGCCTTAAATAGCGCTTTGAAGTGGCGCCACAGGCGCGCGTGATGTGCGTCTGCGCTGAAATTCTAATCATTTGCATATCTCACCTCCGCTAATGCATGTTGTAAATTTCATATTATTTGCATGCTTCCTTCAGGGTGTTGCATTTACTGTGGCCAGCAGTGTAGTATTACTTCACTTAAATTTGCTTTTTTATTTCCAGTATGGTGTCGTCATGGATGCTGGTTCATCAAAGACAAATACCATAGTTTACCAGTGGCTGGGCAACAAGCACAAAGGAACTGGATGCGTATCTCAAGTAGAAAATTGCTTTGCCAAAGGTGCGTCATTTCTTTCGTTTTCGAATGTCATGTCTTTCTGTGGATGGTACAACGAGAATCTTTCCGTATCGAAACAATCTTCGTAATAGTGAAATAAGTACTAAATTCAAATGAACTAATTCAATAGTCATGAGTCCAAAATAGATGTCTAACCATTTTGGTAAGTCGAAACCCCTATTATCGTTGAGAAATATCATTACACTAGTACATCGCCACCTTTACATCTGAACTGGGGAAGTAAGTGTTTGTGTAACGCCGAATGAAGAAGTGTTATATAAACTTGAGTTTTTCACGTATTGCGTTTTGTAAAAACGCCGATGATTATGAAAACGTTATTTGAATATTTACTTTCGAAATTCTCATTTATTGACACCCTAGTGATACCAACACGTAAAATGTTCCAAAGTCTAGTCGGTGTGATAGCCTTGTAGTTAGCGCTCTGTCCTGGATTCGAATCCTGATTTGTGCATGGATATTCCTACCATAGACGTGAAATACAAGTGGACTGAGCATTGCTGTTGAGAGGAGCTTCAAAAAGTGTGACCAGCATGTCGACTAGTAGTCACGTGACTGTTCTGTGAAAATTGAATTTGGAGATACATCTTATGACAGGGTATGTGTGTAAATGCGCATTTCTATAGAGTAGCGAAAAAGTGATGAAATTGCCAAATTTACTCCTTTGTCGCGAGGACCAATCAGATGAGGAATCAATAGATGGGCGTCTTCTCCCGTTCCGTGGACCAATCAGATGTTGAATATTTGATTCCACACGGCAGACGAAAGTAGTCTAATGGTCACGTTACTACTAGTTTTGATGAAATGATGCTGGACACATAAAAACTTTATCATCGCTCACTCTACTTTTATATATTTCCTGATTCCTACGGACTTGAAATTTACTTTAAATAGAAAAAATTAGGTAAAAACTAATATGGGACAACATGCAATTTTAGCTAATTTCTTATACAGCTGTAAGGATCCCTCCTCTTTATTCAAGCGTCTCCACTATAGAGTAAATTCAAAGGTATCATTCAATTATGAAAGACCTCTTCTCTATAAATTTATGTGTATGCATTTTGCATAGGTCTTCATATCAAATTGCACATAAAGTTCATAATGAGAACACCCAATGTCGAATTTGTATCAAAATTTAACTTCGGATACATGGTTTCAAGTCATTTGGTCCAGACGTTTCTGGATTATGGGGACGGGAAATTTGGAGAACTTAATGTTACATTAGCTTCCTAGACTTTTTATTCCTATCTTCCTATAGCTGAATTTTTTTTTTATCATGCTACTTCTAAAGAACTGAAACAAAATTCTCGTAGTGCGTAATTATTTTTTAATATACAATATTAATTATGAAATTACTATTCGAAATAATATGAATAGCAACCTTCATATATTTTGATGGAAATCGATTCAAGACTTTTTATATAACCTTGCAAAATTTCAGCTATTTCCTTTCAGTAATGTTTTCACTATAATAGATATAATTGCTATTTTAGTTATTTTGGAAGAAAGCTGAAATTATGCAAGATTATATAAAAAGTCCTTTCTAAAGAACTGAAGTAAAGTCCTCGTAGTGCTTTTTTAATTAATTTTTAATCCGTTCTATTAATTATGAAATTAATATTCCAAAGAATATGAATAGCAACCTTCGTGTATTTTTACGTAAATCTGTTCAGGACTTTTTATATGACTATAAATAGACCTGCATAACACTATAAGATCTTAATTTTTCACCTTAATATAGGAAGTAAAATATTTAGATATATGTAAAATATGTTATAAAATGTTAAAATTTCACATTAACCTTCTGCGTGTCATAAGATTTCCGAGTAGTGTAGTATTGTTTTTTCCCTACAACACATAATAATTATATAACCACATATATATTGGGTGAAAGAATCCATCGATTCTTTCAACCTTTAGGAAGACTATGCTTCTTTCCGTGGAATAGAATCCATTTAATAACTATACACTGACGAGCCAAAACATTATGACCATCCCCACATTTTTCAATGAACTCGTCTGGATGACGTGGAGGGCACGTGATTAAGTGAGAATGGTATTTAACTGCTGCTGGAGAAGGTAAGTAATCATTCTTGCACTTACTTTTGCGAATGATGGGAAAGGCTGCTGATCTAAGCGAATTTGATAGAGAGCAGATCGTAATGGCCCGAAGACTCGGAACGAGTACCACCGAAACTGCACGACTGGTAGGGTGTTCACGATCTGCCGTTGTTAGTATTCATGCAGAGTGGATAAATGACGGTGACACCAGCAGTAGACGCCAAGGTGTTGGTCGTCCACGCGTCATCAAAGAAAAAGGAAGTCGGAGACTGTCCCGCTTGGTAAAGCAAAATCGGTTGCAGCTGTTTTGCAGGCCAAAGGAGGCGCAACGCGTTATTGAGTAGGTGGTCATAAAGTTTTGGCTCTTCAGTGTATAACCGCATATATTGGGTGAAAGAATCCATGGATTCTTTCAACTTTTAGAAAGACTAGTGCTTCTGTCCTTAGTATAGAATTAATTTAATTACTGGATAGCCAAATGTATTGGTTGAAAGAATATGGATTCTCACCCAATTCTCCATGGATTCTTCAAGTGTACCGTGAATTCCAATTCACGGTACACTTTCTTATACATTATTTCGGTTCTAAAAGAAATAACTGAAATTCCCCTTGATCTGAATCTAATTGTAAATTTTAAGTCAGCAAAAACAGGTCCTTCAACAAATTTGAATATTTCTGTTCAATAGGAGGAATAGCTGAAATGAATCCTATGGATTTGAGCCTAGTTATAAATTGCACTAAAAAAGTGACCAGCCATATAGATCCTGCCTCTCGTCCCAAAACTCCATTATATTTTGCTGCTACAGCGGGTATGAGACTGCTGAAGTAAGACACCTATTTTTTTCAATAATTTTGCTAACAATTCTTGTATCATTTTATACTGACTGTTATAAGCATTGATGAAATAATTGTTTTAATGAGAAATTAATTTCGCCAACAATTAGGTCAGTCTCCCAAAAGTTTCTTGATGCTTTCTAAAAGCGAACAATTGTAAGATTTTTAATAATTCATATTCACACAATCTGTAATTTTAGTATATTTTTATGCATTTTCATCCATTTTTTGTAATATTTTTCGCCAAATGGCATATTTCCATGCCAAGTGGCATGGTTTTTATATAATTTTTGGTTACTCTTGATTCATTATTTAACATATTTTTGTGATCGTGGCCTTAAATGTTCTCATGTTAGCGTTGTGTTGAAGTTTGGTGAGCAGTTTGCCAGCCCCATTGACCTCGTCATCTGACCTTGGTTCAAAGTTTCAAGGTGTTGTCCTCGGGTCTTTCACTTCGGGACTGATCTCGGACCGTCGCCAATAGCCCGTTTTATTACTCCAGTGTGACGTAAATTCAACTACCAGCCAACCTAAAACCCTATTTCTCACCCTTGTGCGAGGATAAATTTCTCTTCGGTAAAATTTCAAGTACGTAGTTGAATTTACGTCTCATGGGTCGTCCCGTACCAATCCGAAAGGATCCGAGGACACCACTTGATTGCGAACCACGGTCAGATGTCGAGGACGCAACTTGAACTGCCACCCTGCTCTCCGAACTTCCACGCCAACGTGAGGACATTTGACGCCATGACATTCAACATACACCAGCCCCACGTACACTACTATCTGGTTGGATCGAGATTCGAACTAGCTTAACCCTTCAGACATAAGATGTTCTGCACGTCGTAAAAGTCCAAGTGAAATAAAGTCCTCTTGACTGTTAAAAAGTAAGAAATAGGTAGGTAGTCAATTAACGTCGCACTGGAGGAACATAACAGGCGGTGATAACATATTGGTGAGGGTCCGGGACATATTGGTGACGGTACGGGATCAATCCCGATGTGAAAGATCCGAGGACAGTACTTCGTAATTTTGAAGCACGATCAGATGACGAGGTAAACACTAGAGCTGGCATCCCACTCCCCAAACTTCGACATCACGCCAGCGTGAGGATATCTGAGGCCACGACATATTTAACGTGTACCAGCCCCCACGTACACCACGGTTTTCGTTGGTTCTAGTTCCAACCGGGCTTCCGCGGCCCCATTTAAGTTTGGATCCACCAGCAATAAATTGCGTATCTGTTCCTTTCCTCAAATGCATTTCAATGTTTGGATGACTGATAATGACGTGCGTTTTTCCAGTTTAACTGATCCAGAAAAAGTAGAAGAAATCCTGGCTAATCTGGAAGTCCAGCTCAATGAAACAGGATTATCGGTGAGGGAAATCGAGATAATTTCTGGCCGGGACGAAGGAATTTATGGATGGATAACTGCAAACTTTCTTGAACAAACTCTGGAAGAACCTCAGGTAAATTGCTTTAAATATCTGGCTTACATAAAGGAGTTAATACTCACGCGATTCTACTTCTGAAATCGCTGTTAACCACATTTTCGACTCATTTTCATGATCCGTAACACCAAACAAAAGAATGAGATCCCTTATTTGTTAAGCCCTCAGGGGCATATATCCTTTTGTGTACGGACTTCACGAACCCTATTTACTCTAGTGAGCTTTCCTTTTTTCACGGTGTTTACTGAGTTTAGTAATTACGGGGGTCGCGCTCCCGGAATACCCAAGCGATCGTTTCTTGCTTTCATCCACTACTTTATCCCCCAATCCCTACTCCCCTTTTACGACATTTGTTTATTTGACGTTGTCTTGTGTTTGGCGCAGCTTCGTCAAACATGGCGTTTGCACCATAAAACGCCAAAACAACCAACTAACCTTTATTTTTAAAATACACTGCTGGCCACCCAAATTGCAACACCAAGAAAGACAAGAGATATCACAACAAAATTTATTTTGTAGATAAAATGTTGACCAAGTATCAAATGATTAAATTTATAGACTTCTGTGAAGTGTGGTTCCTGCCAAAATCAGTAGCCAGAGTAGCCGCCATTGTTGGAGATCACCGCTGCCACACGCCTCGGCATTGATTCAAAGAGACTTTGGATGTGTTCTTGGGGTACAGCAGACCAAGCAGCTTCCACACGTTGCCAAAGTGGATCTGGTGTGTCAGCTGGGGATGTATTCTGGGTCAATCGTTGAGCAACCATGGACCACATGTTTTCTATCGGCGAAAGATCCGGAGAGCGAGCTGGCCAGGGAAGCAATTCAATCTGGCGATTGACGAAGAACCCTTGGACAATGCGTGCCACGTGTGGTCGCGCATTATCCTGTTGAAATATGACTGTGGGCAAGCCCTGAAGATAAGGAAGGACAACTGGCTCCAACACCTCGGAGATGTAGCGCTGGCTGTTTAAAGTACCGGCAATGCGTACTAGAGGAGTGAGAGAGTGATATCCAATACCGCCCCATACCATAATATCCGGTGCAGGACCAGTGTGGCGGTGCATAACGCAGCTGTTCAGCATCCTCTCTCCACGGTGTCTCCAGACTCGAATCCGACCATCGTGGTGTTGCAGACAGAAGCGTGACTCGTCAGTAAAGACAATTTCATTCCATTCTGCCGTCCACATCCTTCTTTCATCGCACCATTGGCGGCGGAAACGTCTGTGGTTCTGCGTCAAGGGTAGACGAAGCAATGGACGTCTTGCGGACAGACCACTCTGCTGTAAACGGCGTCGAATGGTACGCGCAGACACTGGATGATGCGGTACAGACTGAATGTGCCGTGCTATGGTTCGTGATGTGGCTGAGCGATCCGTCACTGCCATACGCACAATATGCCTGTCATCACGTGAAGTGGTGCACTGAGGTGGATGCGATCGAACACGTCGGTCCGTCGTACCCTCCTGCATCCAACGATCACATATCCGCATTACAGTTGTTTGGTTTCGTCCAACACGACTACCGATTTCCCTGAAAGATAATCCACAATCTCGGTAGGCCACTATCCTTCCTCTGTCGAACTCGGATACTTGATCAAAAGATGATCGCTGTTTTCTACGAGGCATAATTGATCGTTTTTTTGAAAAAACCACAAGAAAAACACAATTGCCGTACTTGAAATCGTCGAAATCTCCAAGCCTTAAATAGCGCTTTGAAGTGGCGCCACAGGCGCGCGTGATGTGTGTCTGCGCTGAAATTCTAATCATTTGCATATCTCACCTCCGCTAATGCATGTTGTAAATTTCATATTATTTGCATGCTTCCTTCAGGGTGTTGCATTTACGGTGGCCAGCAGTGTATTTGGACTCTTGGTTTTCTTATTGGGTGTACTCCTCTCTTCACTTTACTTGACATTTTTTACTTGACGTTGTCTTGTGTTTGGCGCAGCTTCGTCAAACATGGCGTTTGCGCCATAAAACGACAAAAAAAACCCACCTTTATTTTTTTAATATTTCGACTCTTGGTTTTCTTATTGGGGGTACTTCTCTCTTTAGTTTCAGTGAAACTTTCCTTGAGTGTGTATGTCCATATAGTTGACGTTGTTTTTTGCGACTTGACCAAATTCAGTTCCTTGCACCATAAAACCGTCAACCTGATTTTCTTTTTATATATTCGGGTGTTCATATGACAGTGAAAGTTGCTTGACCCATTGACCATCTCCGAAAGGATCGCCGGGCCGCAGTGGGTACAACCTGGTATGGTTAGCTAGCAACAGATTTATAGGCGGCTCAGATTCAATTCCTGTCAGGTTCTCGATTCCACCATTGGTGTATTTCTCTCTTCTGTGTCAGTAAAACTTTCCTTGTGTATGTCCATTACTTTTGTTGGGTTTTATCGATTGAAGACAGAGTTTTATACATTAAAAATAAATTTTATTACGTAGCCAAGTCTTATGGTTTAAAAACATACTTTTAGAAAACAACAAGAAGTCTGATCAGATAATGATCCCCAATTCTTCACTTTTATACATTCAAAGATTTATATACATACATATTCTTCAAATTTATGTGCCCCACACGGCACTATATTTGGAGGTTTGAGACCGATTCCAACATGCGGCCCCATCGGTTGTAAAACCTCAGCAGATGTATTACAATTCAATATATCTATTTATATGAATCTAACAAAATATTTTTCTAATAATATTTTTAAATTTATTTAACAATAAAGGCTTCGTTAAAAAGTCAGCCAAATTATTTTCCGATGAAATATAATTTACGTTAAATAGTTCATCTTTTATTAATTTACGAATAAATTTGTACTTGATATCAATATGTTTAGTTTTCACATTTTCCTGACTATTTTTTGAAAAATAGATAGCAGATTGATTATCACAATATACTTGGGGTCTTATGTAATCACACAAACTTAATTCATTTATAATTCTACTAAACCAAATAACTTCTTTAGTGCAATCGGTTAGTGCAATAAATTCAGATTCCATTGAGCTAAGAGCTATGCACTTTTGTTTAGAAGATTTCCATGATATTGGGATGTTACCAAAATAAATTAAATAGCCACTGCTTGAATGTCTGTTTGTGAGACCACATCCCCAATTTGCATCAGAAAAAGCAATCAAATTTGAACTTTCTACATTGGAAAGATTAATTTTAAAATCCTTTGTAAGTATTGGTATTTTTGGTATTGGTATTTTCAATTAACGTCACACTGGAGCAACACAACGGGCTATTGGTGACGGTCCGGGATCAATCCCAGAGGGAAAGATCCGAGGACAACACCACGTAATCCTTTGTAAGAAAAACATAGTTCATAATATCAACAACGTAAGACCAGTGTTTGTAAGTATAACCATTACAAAACTGAGACATTATATTAACGGCAAATGCAATATCTGGTCTGGATCTATCTGACAAAAACGATAAACATCCTATTAAGGAACGATAGGGAAATTTCCTCATTAAATCATTTTCAATTATTTCTTCCTCTTTAACCTTATCAGGTAAGTTACAACCAATTTTAAAAGGTAAATTCACAAAACTTTTAGGAAGATCTTTGAATTTTGACATTAATTTTTCAATGTAGGTAATTTGATGTAAATAAATAGAATTTTCAATTTCTTGAAAGTTTACGCCTAACAAATATTTAGTTTTACCTAGGACTGTAAGATCCAATTTTTTGTCCAATAATTCGATTACTTCATTTATCAAATGTTCCCTTTTTGAAAACAAAACCATATCATCTACATAAACAATTAAAATTACATCTTTAAATTTGTAGACACAATTACACCAATTTAACTGAGAAAATCCTAATTTAGTTAAAATACCGTCTAATTCCAAATTCCATTCTCTGCCACTTTGATGCAGACCATATATAGCCTTTTCCAATAGACATACTTTGTTTTCGGATCCTTTCAGCACAAATCCTTTTGGCTGTTTCATGTATATAGTATCCTTAAGGTGTCCATATAAATATGCACTTTTCACGTCAACTTGACAGTGATACCAACCCAACATAGAAATCAATAGTACAAACAATAATTTAACAATAGAAAAATTCACAACTGGTGAAAAAATATCTTTAAAATCAATGCCGGGTTTTTGCTTAAAACCTTGAGCAACAAGACGAGCTTTATACCTTTTAGGTATATTGTTTTCGTCCATTTTTATGCTGTACACCCACTTACTTCCAATTATGGTTGTATTTGGGGGTGTGTCCACTAATTTCCATACTTGCCTATCCTTCATTATCTGAATTTCTTCATTCATGGCAGTATTCCATTTAATTTTATCCTTACTTGCTTGCGTTTCTTCATAACTTTTGGGGATTTCGACATTGTAACACTGATCATACATGTCGTACATTTGTTGGTCTAAAAAATTAGATTCATCACTAGAAGTAGATGGCACATTAGAAATATCCACATTAGGATGTTCAGTTTCTGGCTTAAAATTGAAATTTACAGGATCAAACCTAATCTTATTTTTAGTACAGTACTTTTTAATATCATTTAAAGATCTCATTCTCAAATTTTCAGGAGAATAATAGTATACATCTATTCTATTGCTTTTATTTCTAGGTTTTTCGATTCTACGCCAATTTGAAATGTTAAGACTTTTTAAGTTCTCAGTTTTAACTAAATCTTTAGAATCTAAAACTTGAGTTTCACTTTCCGATTTTACTTTTATATTTTCATTTGATTGATAAATAGGAATATCAGAATTAAGATCGAAAGAAACGTACTCAAAGTTTTTACCAAATAGTACATCAACAGCTTTCTTACTTTCGTCGATATGAACATGGACAGTTTCAACTATTCTCTTCTCGTTTGGTACATATATTCTGTAACCTTTAGTTTTCAAACCATATCCTGTCAAAATACCAAGTTTTGCTCTGGGTTGTAATTTATTTCTCTGTATTTTAGGAATATGAACATATGCCAAAGAGCCAAAAATTCTAAAATGTTTTACTGATGGTTTGAAACTAGTCCATATTTCGTTAGGAGATATACCCTCAGTTAATTTGTGTTCGCATCTATTTTTAGTGTGAATAAATGCTAAAAGTGCTTCTGACCAAAATTGTGGTTGTAAACCACTGTCTTGAAGCATAGCTCTGACACAATCCATGGCTGTTCTATTGAACCTTTCTGCAATGCCATTTTGTTCAGGGGTATAAGTTGAAGTTCTTTCGATTTTTATTCCTATATCATTTAAAAACTTTTTAAATTCTTTGTGACAAAATTCTAAACCATTGTCAGTTCGGACACATTTTAACTTAACATTTAGCTGTCTTTCAGCTCTAACCAAGTATTTTTTAAAGTAATCAAAAACTTCATTCTTATTTCGAATAATATAAACAGTTACTTTACGTGAAAAATCATCAATAATAGATAAAAAGTATTTGTTTCCACCTAGAGAGTTAACTGGAGCAGGACCCCACAAATCCATATGGATCCTTTCCAAAACATTTTTAGTTTTCCTTTCGTACATATAGTTTCTTTTTAAGGATATTCTAGTGGATTTAGCAATAGCACAAATCTTACAATTTTTATCTATATTCTTACAATTAAGTTTTTCAATTCCTTTTACACAATTAATTTTACTCATATTTTCAATTAAGGGCATGTTAACATGACAAAACCTACGGTGGGCTTTTTCTAGATCTAAACCAGTTACATATGTATAATTTTTCATCTTGGGATAACCTTTTAAGATATACAATTTTCCAATTCTGGGAACAGTAAACAAATATTTATTATAACTATTATAAATAATCATTTTGTTATTTCCCCATTTAATTTGGTTTCCCACAAGGTCAATACGAGCACCACTAATTAAATTTTTTCTCATATTAGGCGAGTATAACACATCTTTTAAAGTTATATCATAATTTCTGTTTCTATCTAAAACTGTAAATTGAATATCACCCATACCTAATACTTCCGAGGTGCTGTCCTTGTCTCCGACTAGGATCTTCTGTGGTGGTAGTTTTCTGAATGTCGTAAACATATCACGTTCTTTACAGAAGTGAGCAGTTGCAGCAGAATCAATGAGAAATTCCCTCGGTCTTTCATTTGGAAAATTTGAAACTGCATAGGCACGTTGAAGATCAGTTTTTGGATTGTCCTCCATATAAAATAATTCACCACCAGGTTTCTGCCGATTGCATTTCTTGAAGCACTTCGATTCGTAATGTCCCGACTTTTTGCAGTAGTTGCAGAATGGTCGCGGCCCCATACGACAAACTGTCGACTTTCTTGGGCTTGAAGGGATTAATTCAGGGTCCAGTACGCATCTGCTGTGATCAGGAGTAGACGCCCGTGTCTCCTTGTATCTAGATGACTTGTTTCTTGTAGCATAAGCATCGGCCACGATACTTAATTTTGTGCCTTCGTCTTTCCGCTTCAGCTCGATTCGGCTGGATTCTGTTATTAAATGTTTAGACAAATTGTCTAGCGTGAACTCGTTGTCATCCATCCTGTATAGCAATTGTACCAGATTATCGTATTCGTGAGGCAAATGTCTTATTAGTTGAAAGCAAACTAAAAGGTCTGGGATTTCGAATCCACCTTCTTTTATCTGTAACAGCTTCTCATGCACTCGTTTGCAGAAGAGTCCAATGGATTCGTCCTCCGGCTGGTAGCGGATTGAAAAGAACTCGTCCACAAGGCCTGCCAATCGTGCTCTAGATGCTGGTTCAAAGTTGGTCTTTAATATATCCCAGGCTTCCTTACCGTCCTCAGTAGATGAAATTAAGACTTGATATTTTCTGTCTATGCCCTGGTAGATAGTTGTGTATGTCCTCTGCTTCCTATAACGATAGTCTCTTTTTTCTTGTTCTGGAGCATCTTCCAATAATAGAGGTTCCGTTTTAATGATAAATTCCCAGCAGTTCCGGTCCATTAGCAATACCTTCATGTCCGTCTTCCACGTGACATAGTTGAAATCCGATAACTTCGGGAAGGAAAACATGGACATTTCTTGAATACCCATCATACTGGAAACCGGTAGTGGCAGAATTCAGGTTCAGCTTAAGGTCTGGGGCCCATAACCAATTGTTGGGTTTTATCGATTGAAGACAGAGTTTTATACATTAAAAATAAATTTTATTACGTAGCCAAGTCTTATGGTTTAAAAACATACTTTTAGAAAACAACAAGAAGTCTGATCAGATCATGATCCCCAATTCTTCACTTTTATACATTCAAAGATTTATATACATACATATTCTTCAAATTTATGTGCCCCACACGGCACTATATTTGGAGGTTTGAGACCGATTCCAACAACTTTACGTTGTCTTAAGTCTGGCGCAGCATGGCCCTTGCGCCATAAAGTCCAAAACAATGTGTCAATTGACACATTGTTTTGGCCAAGATGTACCAAGCAATGAGTTTTCCGTCATATAAATGTACGCACACAAGAAAAGCTTTCAATGACCCAGAAGAGAGAAATATATCCAGGGTATAATAGGTATCGAAACTGCACTGCCAACCTACAGTTCTCAGGCTGCTAGCACAGTGGGCGAGCCCACAAAGTCCGGCCATAGAGGAAATATAACAGTAGAATGAGCAACTAAACTTTTTATGTACCCAGGATCATGAGACCAAAACTAGTAGTAACGTGACTCTTAAACTGCTTTCGTCTGTTGGGTGGTAACTGACATTCATCATATGATTGGCCCACGGTGTGAGAGAAGGGAGCTAGATGTAAATTGACACATTGTTTGAATACTAAAAGTGCACTTTTCGTATACTACAAATGTGATTTCACTAATCTAGAATTACAAAACAGAAAACCATGCGCAGATTTTCAAAAGAGTATGATTTTCTATGGTCTTCCAACAAACTTTGAAACATTGGAAAACTTGGCCAAATATATCTTGCGCCATGAAAACCAACCATTGTTTTCGTTGCTTTTGCCAACCAACCAGAGCCAGAATATGAAAGGGTTTAAAAACCGGTAATGAAATACTGGTAACTCAATTTTGGTGATTGGTGAGAATTACCGAAACTGAAACATCGTTACCTGCGGGGCCGCGTTAGTACAGTCACCTAGTTAGTACAGTCATGGATTCGCAACTGTAGAGTTCGAGACGAGATTCAACCAAAGACCTTTGTGTATGTAGGGGCTTAAATCTGTCGTTTGCTCAAATGCCCTCACGTTGGCGTAGTGTCGAAGTTTGTCGAATGGGGTGCCAGCTCAGGTGTTCACCTCTTCATCTGACCGTGTTTCCAAATTACGAGGTGTTATTCTCGGATCCGTACTTTCGGGATTGATCCCGGACCGTCGCAATAGTCCGTAGTGTTGCTTCAGTGCGACGTAAATTTATCTACCCACATACCTGCATACTTTTGTGGTTTAATGAAAAGGGTATGGTGAATTTTCCTAAAATCCCATTTCGCTCTGGGGTGGTGTGGAAGTTTGGAGAGTGGGGAGCCAGCTCAAGAGTTGATCTCTTCATCTGACTGGTTTAAAATTACGAGGTGTCCTCGGATCTTTCCCTTTGGCATCCGGACTGGTGTTGCGTTGGCGGGAGATACTGAGCGGGAGGTCTACACCTCCAATGAAGTTGTCTTGCTGTACTGAATTGCCACGAGTTTCCAGAACTTTTTGATGTGGAGCAGGTCTTGGTGGCGTCCAATGAGAATGCAGGTAGAGTCACGTGACGATACTACTTATCCAATGAGACAAGATGTAAACAGAAAAAGGAGTATGAACTTAGAGAATGAACAGAAAAACTATTTGGGCGGAGTTACGTTGAGAAGTTAAAAAGTGGTGATTTAGAGTTAAAATTTAACAATTAAGTATGGCTCTTGGCCGTTTGCTATTAATTTTTCGACGAAAATCATATCCGGGGATTTGTTCTATCGTGGTGTTATCAATCCCTTTGGGATTGATTCCAGACCGTCGCCAATAGTCCGTTGTGTTGCTCCAGTGCGACGTAAATTCACCTAACCAACGGTTAGCGGTTTTCTTAGTAACGAGATTTCATAATTTCAGCATTTATATTATTTAACATTCTGTTTTCAGAAAGTCAAACCATGGGTTCCCACAACGTACGGAGCTTTGGACATGGGAGGAGCATCAATGCAAATAGCATACGCCTTGCCAGAAAAAGAAACAAATAGCACATTACCCTCAACTCTAGACCTTCAGCTCTATGGGCAAACACATAACGTCATGTCCATGAGTAACCTGTGTTTTGGAAGAGATGAAGCCGAGAGGCGGTATAGATTTCTTTTAGTGAAGGTAAACCGTTTTCTGCATTACTTGTTTTGAATGTTTTCGGAATTTACCATATCCCAAACATGATATACCATCAAAATTGATTTACGCACTTCAGATTCATATAACCCCACAGCCTTCTTAAAAGCATTTGTAGGCCTTGGACAAAACAGTTACTGAACACCATCTCACAGGAATAAAAATGGAAACGATCTATGCGATAAAACATTAAGGAGTTTTGATAATTTCAATAAAATCAATGCGCTTAGAGCATAGTAGGCCTTGGAACAAAACAGTTACTGAACACCTCACCTATTCACATTAATCAAAATGGAAAGGATGAATAAAATAAAACATTAAGAGATTTTGATAATTCCAATAAAATCAACGCTGAAGAGCATTGTAGGCCTTGGGCAAAGCACTTTACCGAAAACCTACTCACCCGTTCCAAAGGATTCTGTTCTAAAGAAAGGACCAATAGAATCTTTCCAAGGGATTCTATTCTAAGGAAAGGAATTATATAATCGCTTCACAGGATTACATTCTAAGGAAAGGAGCAATATAATCTTTCCAGTGTATTATTTTCTACACAGTGGGTGAATAGAATCGTTCCAAAAGATTATATTCGAAGGAAAGGACCCCAATAAAATCTTTCTATGAAAGATTTTATTGGTCCAGTATGATAAAATCTTTCCACCTTCAATATGAAAGAATCTATGTATTTAAACCAACAGATGCGGTTTAGTCATTAAGTCTATTGTGGCGTCAAAGCAATACTACATTACTCGTAAATCTCGCGACCCCTCGGAGGGTTAATTATTTAGAGGTGGGGACTCTTGACATTCCCCGGAAAGGATTAAGGTGGTATCCAAACACAAACGGAAGCAGGAAAAGTGATCTCTGGATTTGAATGTTGTCATGGAAACGGAAAAGATAGGAGTGGGGTTAACCTTGATTCTCCTACTTAAAAGTAATGGATGGCCTTGATACACCTATTAAAAAGTAATGGATGGCCTTGATAAGCTTATTAAAAAGTAATGGATGGCCTTGATAAGCTTATTAAAAAGTAATGGATGGCCTTGATAAGCTTATTAAAAAGTAATGGATGGCCTTGATAAGCTTATTAAAAAGTAATGGATGGCCTTGATAAGCTTATTAAAAAAGTAATGGTTGACCTTCATTCGCCTATTTAAAAGTAATGAATGACCTTCATTCGCATATTTAGAAGTAATGGATGACTTGGTACACTTGTTTAAAAGTAATGGACTATAATCAGGAGCGCACCAGGCTTATTAATCTGGAGGGGGCTACATTTTCATCGTAAGCTCTTTATTTAGGGAGTGATTTTAAATTTCTTTGAAGTACAGACTAGTTTTAGAGTTACTTAGAGACTAGTTTTAGAGTGCGTTACCTAAAGACTAGGTTTTAGTGTGTGTTACCTAGAGATCAGTTTTAAAGTGACTATTCCAAGACGAATAGAAGCGATATTGAAGGGAGGAGGTTCCAACGTTTCAATGAAGTATTTGAATTTTCAATTACTTTATCCAGTAAATGAGAAATAGGACACTTGTAAATGGGCTAAAAGCAATGAATAAATATCAGTTGACAACAAGGAGAAAATATCAACACACCTTTATACAGAATTTTTAAAGCAGCGAGACCACTGAGTTAAATAAGGATATTTTTTGCTTTTTATACGATTTGGCAGGGGCTAAGGCCCCATAGCCGCTTCCGCGGGCTCTATACCTGACTATAATTATGATTTCTTGAGTAGCGTATCTTGATACTGTACTCAAGAAACTACTATAAGTGTTAATTTTATAAATATACTGTGGTGTAGAAAGATATGCCTTTAACTTGGATCGCATTAGATGGAAGGGAGTAAAATTCAATGTGCAAGAAGCACAAAAAGATTTAGTAAATATTCAATAATTGAAACTGATACTTGTGTTCCTAGAAATTTTGTTTCGATGGTTTAGATAATCATTCATTTTGGATTTTGTTTTCTTTGTCTGTTAGAATGTATCGCAAACAACTACGGAGGATCCCTGTTTACCTGACGGATTCATATACTATATTACTGGGGCTGATTTGTTAGGTCGACCGTGTACAGAAAGTAACAAGTTTGCTGCCGAATTGGAAAGGGATGCATCCATTCTGGTAAACACGCATCATTATTTGAAATAAAATTATTGAATTATCATTAGTAACAATTGTTAGTCCTAATTGTTAGATGTTTTCAAATTCAAGAATTCTAATTTATCTGTCCATATTTGTTTTAAATGATACTAGCTGAAGTACCCGGCGTTGCTCGGGTTGAATTGTTTATAATTCATCGTAATATACTCAATATTATTCCTATGGAAATTTCTAATTGTTTTTAGCCCCAGGACAAATCGAACGGGCTTAAATGTGTCCCGCAGAATCTACAGGATGAATGTACTACATTTAGTGTGAATGGGTCTGACATTGATCGTATAAATACGCAATGTTATTCCTGTGAGGATTTCGAATTGTCTTTAGCCCCCTGTACCATATCGACGATAAAAAAGACCCCTTTCTATAAAAATCTTATATTATCAAAAATTTACATTCCAATAATAAAGCTACAGTTTAAGAATTTACAGACGTGATACATAAACGATATGATACTGAGCGATTTTCAGCGAAACCGTACCCATCTGCGATTGCATCATACTCTAAGATTCTAAAAGAACTCCAAAATCATCTTGAGAGGCGACTCCTGTAGATATATTCTGATGTCATCTGCACAACCAGACCAGGAGAGAGCGCCCCCTAACTCACTGTAGCCCGCCTATATCAGTGATCTAATAGGGGAAATTATTTAGGGGCACTATAACCCGAATTGCTTCATATTTTCGAAACACTTGATTCTGATCGAACAGATCATTACCAATAACTATCGGTTTTGTAATATACACTGCTGGCCACCGTAAATGCAACACCCTGAAGGAAGCATGCAAATAATATGAAATTTACAACATGCATTAGCGGAGGTGAGATATGCAAATGATTAGAATTTCAGCGCAGACGCACATCACGCGCGCCTGTGGCGCCACTTCAAAGCGCTATTTAAGGCTTGGAGATTTCGACGATTTCAAGTACGGCAATTGTGTTTTTCTTGTGGTTTTTTCAAAAAAACGATCAATTATGCCTCGTAGAAAACAGCGATCATCTTTTGATCAAGTATCCGAGTTCGACAGAGGAAGGATAGTGGCCTACCGAGATTGTGGATTATCTTTCAGGGAAATCGGTAGTCGTGTTGGACGAAACCAAACAACTGTAATGCGGATATGTGATCGTTGGATGCAGGAGGGTACGACGGACCGACGTGTTCGATCGCATCCACCTCAGTGCACCACTTCACGTGATGACAGGCATATTGTGCGTATGGCAGTGACGGATCGCTCAGCCACATCACGAACCATAGCACGGCACATTCAGTCTGTACCGCATCATCCAGTGTCTGCGCGTACCATTCGACGCCGTTTACAGCAGAGTGGTCTGTCCGCAAGACGTCCATTGCTTCGTCTACCCTTGACGCAGAACCACAGACGTTTCCGCCGCCAATGGTGCGATGAAAGAAGGATGTGGACGGCAGAATGGAATGAAATTGTCTTTACTGACGAGTCACGCTTCTGTCTGCAACACCACGATGGTCGGATTCGAGTCTGGAGACACCGTGGAGAGAGGATGCTGAACAGCTGCGTTATGCACCGCCACACTGGTCCTGCACCGGATATTATGGTATGGGGCGGTATTGGATATCACTCTCGCACTCCTCTAGTACGCATTGCCGGTACTTTAAACAGCCAGCGCTACATCTCCGAGGTGTTGGAGCCAGTTGTCCTTCCTTACCTTCAGGGCTTGCCCACAGCCATATTTCAACAGGATAATGCGCGACCACACGTGGCACGCATTGTCCAAGGGTTCTTCGTCAATCGCCAGCTCGCTCTCCGGATCTTTCGCCGATAGAAAACATGTGGTCCATGGTTGCTCAACGATTGACCCAGAATACATCCCCAGCTGCCACACCAGATCCACTTTGGCAACGTGTGGAAGCTGCTTGGTCTGCTGTACCCCAAGAACACATCCAAAGTCTCTTTGAATCAATGCCGAGGCATGTGGCAGCGGTGATCTCCAACAATGGCGGCTACTCTGGCTACTGATTTTGGCAGGAACCACACTTCACAGAAGTCTATAAATTTAATCATTTGATACTTGGTCAACATGTTATCTACAAAATAAATTTTGTTGTGATATCTCTTGTCTTTCTTGGTGTTGCAATTTGGGTGGCCAGCAGTGTATATCCCTCATGTTTGAGGTACCAGTCCCCAACTATAAGAACAGTGGGCCCGATTTACGAAATCCCTATTTTTTATCTCGTATTCAATGAAAATTGGAAAACACTCTTCGGTCATACAATGTTTCGAAAATTAGTTTTTGCACATTTGTTTGTTTTTACACTTTTGTTGTACAATGTGCTTTTTCCATTTCCTGACAAATTGAACAAAATTCAATACCTAATTTCAGGAAAGAATGTCTGAAAAACACAAATTAAATATTGTTTTTCTATTAAATGCATTTAAAAAAAATCAGGTTTCATTCTTAGTGTCGCCATCTATATTCTTTCCTATAAATTAATTGTTCAATGGTTTGAATTTTTTCAAATTCAAAATTAAAGCAATTAAACCTAAAGAGGTTGCGAATTTAATTTTCGTTTATTCAACGGCACCAATTCCTTTGAGCCTGGGCCCTTTGTCCCTCTTCCAGATATTTTATACAGAGGGTCCCAAATAAAGAACAAATTCATTTGTTTTGAGTTGTGACGTTATTGCAGCCGAGTTCCATGAATATCAACATATGTATTCATCGATATAAGTGTTTGAAACTTACTTTCCCTTCCCAATAATCCCTCCAAGTTTGTGATGATACTTATATCGATTAATTTTGTTTGTGAAGTCTATTTTACTGAGCACAGGATAAAAATAACATTTGTATTGCCATACCTGATATCAGCAACATAATTTCTACACACCGATGTGACACGCAATAGAATGTCAGCTTGACAGATTATGGCTCAATGTACGACCTTCAAAAAATCTCTCAATTATGTTAATTAACGATTTATTTTTCTCTTATAGACTAACACTTACAGTTTCATTGGAACAAGTTCACCAGCTTTGTGTATGGCTAATGTCTCCAGGCTACTGAATGACAATTTGTGCAAACAATATGGATTTAAGGAGTGCTTTAAGAAACTTGACAGTATTCCTGATAATCAAAAATATCTGGTATATTTTTATCACTAAATGAGCTGAATAGTTAAAGTAAATTTTAAATTGCACTTTTGTTTATATTTTAATGATATTAATTGATTAAATTAATATTTTTTAACTTTATGCTAGTACCATTCTACTTTCAGGCTTTTGCAACTTACTACTTTACAACAAGTTTCCTAGGTGTAACCAATGGATCTTTAAAAGATTATGAAAACGCAGTAGGAACTTTTTGTGCAATGAATATAAGTGAGGTAAGCACAATTTTTTAAAATTTCCTACTGAGCAACATGAATGACAAGAAATTGAATTGCTTTTACGGTAGAATCAAATATAACCTTTCTACCTGGATATTTGAGGATTTAAAATAGTACGCAATGATGGAGAGAGATGTCTCCTTTCACTGCAGTAACAAAGCTCAAATTCATCACTGCACAAGGCCATTTGAGTATTCTTGTATCGGCTAAGACTTAAAATTTGCTTGAATTGATACATTTTAATGCAAACAATAGAGAAATTGATATACTTAGTTCCACCAACATTAACTTCAATTAAAGAAAAGGTAAATACGCTAGGGGTAAATGTATAGGTTTACTAGTACATTAATCCCACATTTAATTATGATACATATATACCTTGCATTACTGCAAGATTAAGTGTTGATTACAATGTGCATAATTTTAGGCTTTTAAAAAGGTTAAGTGAGGTTCGAAATGATGTTCCAAATTGTTGAATCTTGGAGATCATTTTATAATTTAAGAATTGCATTAATATGAAAGCTTTTTTACTGTTTTTTGCACCCAGGTTAGTATTTGGGAACCTACATTATAATGTACACGTTTGATGTGATTGCTAACACGACCAACTACAACTCGTACAAAATGAAACGACTGCAACATATATTCAAATAGTTCTGGCAATGTTTATTAAATATAAATGCTTGTCATAAGGGCCACCATATACTCATCTCAATGGTTTTGGTTATTTATGAATGTATTCCTCAACACTAAAAAACTCACTCAAGGCCCTTGTATAAAAACATAATTTGAGTTTAAAGAAAGTTTTAAAACTGAAGATCTGCCCCAAAACAAATTCGTTCAATTAATGTAATTAACTGTACAATTCCTTCAATTGAAATGAATTCATCTAGAAAAATGGCAATATAATTTATTTAGATATGAAATATTAATGCTTTGATCTACAGTTCAATTTTCTGATCCAAAAAATAATCAAAGGAATTAAACTGCAGATCACTTATTATGCAATGATCATTCGCAACTACTTGTTTAATTTCTAGACATGAACAGAAAATATTGGATGTTTAGATGCAAATATTTTAAATAAAACTTGTAGATGTTTGGCACGCAAAATATAATAGATTCAATAGAATATTAAAAATCTTGAGCAAAAGAAAAAAAATTCAAATCTAATTTTCTTCTATGTGAAATAACATTTCTTATTAAAAATTATTTTTCCGAATTATTTCCAGGTGAAAGATATGAGTAACAGCAGCTATGCCACACAATACTGTTTTAATGCAAATTATATTCATGAAGTTTTAATCAATGGATTTGGTTTTGGTGAATCTACTTGGAAAAATCTAGAGTTTGTATCAAAAGTAAGTGCTTAACTCCTCCTAAAATTTTTATTTTAATTATTTTCAATAAATATAAATTGTTGCCATACCCAATTGAGTAATCTTTACTTTTGTGTTTGGGGCATATTTTATGTGATTTATATTTATTTTACAAGCAAGTTATGTATCTTTTCAGATTGCTGGGAAAGATGTTGGGTGGACACTAGGTTATATGATAAAAGCAACAAATATTATTCCAACGAAAGCACCATTGCCAAGACTGATATCAGCTGCAGCTTTAACAGTATCCTTACTTCTATTTGTGATTGTTGTTATTGCAACAATAGTATATGTATATCATCATCACCGCAAAGGAGACCCAAGGGAAACACAGCCCTTTGGAAAGGCTTGAACAATATGAAAATTTCAAAACACTGCATCAGACTAAATTTGCCAACCATCTCAGTACTTATATGCAGCAGCTATTGATAATACTTGAAATATCTTCTCAATTTGTATCACTGTCAGAATTAATGAAATGTAAAGAGTATACTTTATAAAGAAATATTTCCTTTAAAAGGTCTTAATTCTTGATTATGACCTCAAGTCTAACATTCATCAGGACTTCGGTAAAATTGACGCTTTCTCAATTAGTCAGCATATTTTTCAACTATATTAAAATAGATTAAAATACTAAAATTTGAAAGTATAACTTGCATAAATACTGAAAAGTCAAGAGAACTAAAAATATTTATTTCAAACAGCTTTCTGTCATTTTATAGAAATTCCTTCAAAATTGATATTGTAATTAAATAAATTACTGGAGGAATGAACAGAAAAATGCATTGTCTGTTCACTTTAACATTAAATCAAGTACATTAAATAGGTAAAAAATGCCGAGACAAAAATAAAAATTTCTAAGTTAATTATAATTTGACTATGCAATATAAAACCAATAAATAGACTTTGAGTCAAATATAAAGAAACAAGTCAGTAAAATTATATTTTAATCAAATAAGTACTTTTTACAGTCAACTATTTGAAACACATTGAAAAATATTGAGTCTGAAGCACAGCATAACAAATAAAGTACACTCAAAATAGTCTAAAACCAATGCATATAAAGTTGCGAACATAATAGAAAATATTAATTTTAACTTCCAAAACTAAATTTCAAGAAAAAAACTATTTACAAATATGTACAACAGAGAATGAACTCATAAAATTGAAGTTGCAAATTAATTCTGGAAACATCACAAATACTTTTGTTAGTTACAAAATCAGTTCGTGTTTGCAGTTATCTGGCAGGTTTTGAATTCAAAAGTGGGATTTCTGATACATAATTTCATATGTGCAATACAACTAGGCAAACAATTCATGTAGAACTTAATACATGATCTTTGAATTTTTAATGACTATTACTACAATACATTGATTTAAAAATTTGTTTCTCTATAAAATTCAAATACTAAATTATAATGTGCACATTTTTTTAAAATTTACATTTGAATTTTGAAAGTTTGTGATATACTTTTTGAGAATTAAAAAATATTTTGTATCTAATTGTGTTCAGTGATAAATACTTCATTAAGGTTTTAAAATTGTACTGAAAAACTTAAGCTTAGGGAAACTTAAAGCTTAGAGGAATTTAGACTTAATTACCTTATTTATAAAAAATAAGGAATTATTTTCAAATCCAGACTTTTTTAAATTAGCTTTCTGATTTTAAGATATCTGTTTACCCAGTCCATAATTGCACTTACCCGAAATATCACACATTTATAAAGTGCATTAAGTTACTAATTCAAAATATTGAAAGGATTAATTGCAATACAATTTTTATGGCTTTATGAAGATTTAAAAAGTAATTAAAATAAAAAATAATTTTTGAATTGATTAAATAATCTCTTCATTGAAATGTAACAAAATATACTATGCATATACTAGACAACTCAAACAAGTGCAAAAATTACTCAAAATATTTAAAATTGAAAGTAGCAATGCAAGTTTTTTAAAAAATAGTTATTTACATATTGAAAAACTATGCTTAACTTCTGAAATTTGATTATCTGAAAATTTTGGTTAAGACGCAAAATATACTATGATTAAGTATATTAAAATTTGAATTTTAAACTGATAAGGTAATTTTTGATTTATATATAATAGGAATGAGTAGAGATGAAAACACCTATCAGGAATGATGCATATTGTAACAAATTCGGTTTTCTTTAATTCAAATCGAATATCGAACTAACTTTCAAAATATGTTTGGAAAATTCAACTCAAACTTTGCAATATGCAAATATTTCCTACTTCCACCCAAAATGGGGTTGGTAAATGCTTGAATACAAAATATATTCAATGCACTAATGATTTTTTATTTCATACAAATGTAAAATGGTAAATTTAAGAACTTTTGAAGAAAATGGAAAAGACAACAAAAATAGTTGTAAGCTTTATAAAATTAATTTTCGACAGAAAAATTTGTTTCTTACACAAAATATGTATCAGAATCTAAAATTACCAATTTTAAATAAAAGAAATTAATATAAACTGATTTTTTATTGTGTAAATTCAACTTTTTCAAATGATAAAATGAGTACACTACAATGTTCATTCAAAGAAATTAATCATCTGAATCAAAAGTATTTCCAAAACAAGAAAACAGCATTACTTTAACACAATTAGATTAAAAACAATCCAATTTCCATTGAATAATTATTTCAAAAGCACCATAACATAAAATCAAAACAATCAATTTTAATATTTTACAATAACAATTCAAAACAATGCTAAAAGATGCATAGCATAATTTTTTAGGGCATACAGCTTTATCTCAACTACAAGAGGTTGAATACATAAAACTAAATTAAAAGGAAATGTTAATCAAACACAATATTTAAAGAAAAAAGCCAAGTTGGTTCACTTTCCATTTAAATTATCTGGCTCTTTTATTCATGTATTTAAATTTTGGAAGAAAATTCCCTTTACATTTTTGATTACACAAGGTATTTTCGGAAAATGTAAATTCTGATAAGTAACATTTTCTGAGTCAAGCTAATAGATGAACATTGGGTCAATTTAAAGACCCTTCAAGATTAATCTTGTATAACTTCGAATATTCTTAGTCTCAGTATGAGAATAGTTCAGTAAAAATGCTTGGGCCTATAACAGCAATTCGAAAATAGGTACTCAGATCCCTACATGACCATCGAAATAAGTACAAGATCAAGTGTTTAATTTTAGATCAAGTAGAAAATAACAATTAACTTATATTACAAGACAAAAAAAATCTTAAAAATTAATGTATATTGTGTCAAATATGTTTGAATGATAGGTTTGGTGTGAATATTTTTTACATTAAAAAAATCAAAATGGGAGTTTTCAAAAACTGCTTAAGTTTGAAGTTTATGAATCATTACATTGTATCACTATGTTTGGCCAAAGAGGATCAAGAGGATACAAAGTTTTATAAATACAGCAGCACCTTACTTTTTAATCAAAATGTTACAAAGTAATCTTAAGGCACAATACTTATCTTTTACACAAATATTCAAATCTTGAAAAGTACTAGCTAAACGTATTGCATACAGAAAACTGAAAAGTTATTCTTTTTAATATAATATAAACACAATGAAACCTGTACACGGCCGCCAACAGTCATGGAGCGCAAAAAAACACAAGTGATCTCTGGTCGTAAAAATCTTACAAATAAATATTTTATTTTTAGATAAGTATTCATAACAAATTAATGCTATAAATAGCTTAAATTTTAGCATTACATAATATTTTTATCATTTTTATAAACATTAAAAAATCTAGTTTTTATATTACCTGGAACTCATTAAAAAATATGGTGAAAGGGTTAGCTTAACTTTTCGAAAGGACAATAGAGAAAGGGGTGTTTCATCCTATATGAATTTATTTTTCATTATTGCTATTTTCCAATATTGATATTCTTTAGTACCATTAATGTATGTAAAATATTTATATACTTTGGTCAACCATTTCAAGATGGGGCACCAGATGCCCCACCATCCCTGAAAAGGGTTAAGGGTCAGAAATAAGTGAATAGACATTTATGTAATGACAGATTCAATGGGACATTTATGTAACTGCAATTGTAGCAATGCACATGCATTATATATACTTAACCCCTTACCCTCACTAAAGGCACTTAATCAAGCTTTATTTAATAAAAAAAATAACATTTGAGTTTACTTTTTTCCCAAGAAACTCCTCAAAATTTATATATTTCTTTGATAAGTAATTCTCAGCAAAGGTTAAAAACTTTAATATAATTGAAAACCTATCATATGCAATTTATCCATCAGCAATTACTAATGTAATTGCAAAATGTAACTAAGAAAATAAATTAGTAAGTATTTAACAAGAAGTAATTGAACAGGATTGAAATTTGAACTAGGTCATTTTTAAGGTATATTGCTTTGCTATGTAAAAATAGGAAATGTCAATCATTAGTTTAACATATAATAATTTTGCAGTTAGTTATCAGAAACTTTTGACATTTCTAGCAGTTGGTTGGTAGTATATTTACCTATTTTCCATGTACACACACAGATGTTTCAGTGACCAAACTATGTTAACACAGTAGGGAATGGGCATTAAATACCTTATTTGGCATGAAAACTGTTGTGGTACAACACTACTTTGTCTAGAAAAATAATGAGTACCAGTGCGACATGATTTTCATACATGGACCTGTTACAGTACATCATGTGATTGCCTACAAAATGTTTTAGATTCAGATTTTGATAATAGCAGGTATTGACTAACACTGATACATACACAGAAATAAATATTTTTCTACATTATGTGAATTGTCTGATATTTGTGATACGTTATTTTTCATGCAAATCGAGCCATGTAATTGCTTAATTCAGGGAAACACCAGTTTCGAACCTAAAATGATAGTGGTTGTGGTCATGTGAGACTAAAGGAAACAGTGATTAAAATCACTGGAAAAGTATTCTATGCCCCAAGAGAAAAGTGGTCTTCAACACAAGTGATTGCATAGGAGAGATCTCCAACACAGGTTTCAATGAATACATATATTGCAACATTTGTATAAATATCAGAATACTTGGTACAATGCATGAATCGGTACATAAAAGGTATGACAAAAAATAATAGAACTATACCTGCAGTCAATGACTGCATGATTCATGGGTTACTGACCTTGATTCTGTTTAACATTACATTCTCCACAATTCCATTCAGCATGTTACAATTTCAGCTGTTTCTCTTGAATAACTATTACATACAAAACTACTTGTAGTGGAAGTGTTATCATTGTGCATCAGAAAACAGTTTTAAAATTGAATAGTGTGGTTTACAAATTTGAAATTGAAGGACAGCTACTGAATCTTTTTCAATGTCAACAGAAGTCCATGGAGAATTCTTGCCAAGTATTTGAATGGCATAAAAATCAGTGGAGCCGAAGTGGAAGATGATTAATTAAGACGCCTAAATACATCCCAAACATCAAAAGTGAATAAAATAAGTGAAATTCTAAAGAAAAGGTCAAAAATAGGGTACTTGAATGATGGCATAGATGGTGAATAGTCTCGAAAAGTATACATAACAAATTGAGCAAGACAAAAGTTTGCAATGAAGTTCTAAATCTTTTTACACTAGAAAAGAAAAACGAAAGGGCATTCAAATTAACGATTTAAAGTAAATGTCATAACATGGAATGAGACCTATACTTTTCAATATGATCCTAAAACTGGAAAACAATATAATGAAAGACACTGGAATTACCAGGACTGTAAAAAGCACAAGAAAATACAACTTCAAAAGGCCATGTTGGAAAAAAAAATATTAGAAACGAAAAAGGAGATGTGATATTGGCTGAGGGGGTTCCAGTACGCGACTATGAACTAACACAACTAGAACTCTTGCCAGAACTTGTAGTTCTGGCAAGACCAGAACATTTTAGAAAGGCCAGAATTGTGGGTAAGAGATTCATCCTGTATCAAGACATCCTGTATTAAAGAATGATTCATCCTGTATTAAAAAGAGATTCATCCTGTATTAAAGAATGTTTGAGAAACAAATCACAGCACTCAAGCATTTACCTTTTACATGAAATCTGGCCCTTGTGATATTTTTGTAGAAAAAGAGATAGCCTTAGAGCAATAGCCTTAATGAAAGCTTAGCGTCAAGGTAAGCTGCAATACCCTTTTAACTAATGAAAAACATATATGTAGCAATGTGTGCAGGCAGAAAGAGCACTTTGAAAGCTAATAGGTAACTTTTTAAACTTAAATACATCTACTATATCAGTCCAGTTGTTTAATTGTCACACCTCTTATTTATATAAGGCACCAAATGTGATAGCTTGTTTCTATATTTACATGGATGCTAAAAACCATGGATTTCTTCCAAAATATCAGGTATTGAACATTTAATTTACTCCTTCAAAAATACACATAGATGAGTGAAAATAGACACTTTAGCTGAATATCATTTTCATACATTTGACAAATGGGACTATCAGATACATTTTAGAAGTATACTGAACATGTTACTCATTGTTTAATGTTTGCAAATGAAACATTACAATGTAACAAATAAAGTTGTAGGGGAAACAGCTTTGTACTCCTCCTCCCAATTATACAGGTTTTATTGATTTTTCAATCAAAAATTTTGATTTTGCAACCAGAATCATATCATGGAAAACAGATCAGAACTAAGATACATGCACAAAGAGATTTAGACAGATTTTAAGAATGTGAGATAGTGGAATGAAAACTGATCACAACAAAGATTTATAAGGGGTAGATAAAATGTATTTATGAACTGCTTGATCAACAGGTCAATTTCAAGAGTAGCTTAGCACTTACATTTTTAAGAGGAAATGGTAAGACATCCAGAGGGAAAGCCTGACATCAACAATACAACAGTCGAGGGAAATCTTTATAAATTACAATAAATCTACAATATACATCAATGTATACACAGATTTAATGAATTAAATAACTTAATTTCTTGGTTTATTTTCTACAACTGTACGAGAACCAGCTGATATTTAACTTTTTATCAAATTTATCAGCTTATTATTATAACTTTTTATCAGCTTTTAATCAAATCAATCGATTCCTGCATGTTACAACAAGCAACATATTTAAGATATAAAATGCTATGAATATATCAGTGTGCATTACTGAAGCACGTACATAAATAAACAGCATTTGTTTTACAGAATTAAAAAAAATTGTGTTCCCCAGGTTCGAACTGAAAACTTTTTAACTGCAATATGAACATCATTTTAAGACAACACACAATTACAGAATATATGTAATTTCTTAGTAGGGTCTTTTCGATTAGTGCACTTTTATAACTTTAAGTTGTTTATGCAAGAAAAGAAAAAGATCATTTACCAAGAACAATACAAGGAATGTGAATAATCATTTACAAAATACACATATTCCAGTATGTGCAGAAAAATTTTCTGATTAAAATTCATCTGGAAACTTCTTTAACAATAAAATTCTGAAACTAAAGACAATAGAATCAAGAAGGAATCTTGCATTCCGCTTGTGTAAATTCCTTACGTAAGTTCATAAATATTACAGAATTATCACAATGTGTGAGTGATCTATGCATAAAATAGAGTAATTTGTAAATTCAAGATGATCCCAATTTTAAAAATGAAGAAATATAATTAAATTTTATATAGAAAAATGCATAACAAAAATAATTATGACAAAGGAATAGAAAAATTATTTATAAAATTGATTTAGAATTTGTATAGGCATTATTACTTTTGAAGGATTCAGTACAGGTTCACTAAATTTTTCTATAAATTTTGTCCCCTAAAATAAAGCCTTTAATTTGATTTCACAATTAACTACAAAATACTTAAATCCATATTGTAGCTGGATTATAAAATTAGAAAGATGCAGATTTAATTACATATTAAATTTGTGTTGTGTATTGCAATACTTATATTAAAATTTGGACTTATCTAGGAAGAGTAGAATGAAAATACCTACAAAATAGATGTGCTCTTGAATATTGAAAGTGATAAATAGAATTTCTGAGGCTAATACAGGAATGCATTCCAATGAAAGACTTCTAACGGGATTGTGAGATTGAAGCACTTGTACAGCTGCTCCAAAATTTTCATATATCTTAAATGCAATATATCTTTTAAGCCATTTTTAAAAAGGCATAGATTTAAAAAGAAATCAACTTACACTTACAATACCAAAATAGTTAATATGCACTCAAAATATGTATTATAAATAGTATGAATAATGAAATAAAACATCTAAATCTACAAATAAACAAAACAACTACCCAAAAGATTAAAAATGCAGTCACAGAAAATCTATCCCATGACCAATACTGCTTTGAGTACAATATCAAACATTAAAAAGTTGTGCAAAGCTTCCAATACGGCAGTTTATGTAACAAATATATATTTAACATTCATAATATACAGTAAATATTATGATAATATTTCAGGAGCTTGGTGAATATACTGAGGCGGCTTTTGAGCTTGTAATGAGGTTGGAGAATGAGCAGAAGATACAGAATCAACTGTAACACTTTTAGATTGCTGTATTTGATGCCAAGTATCACCTAATGCTTTTGCAAAATGATCATCCACTAAAATAAAAATAAATTTTAAGTCAAGCTTTAATCAAACTAAAATCTGATAAAATGGTGCAACTTTTGAATGTGTACAATGAAAATTAGTTTCTATAAGAGATTTCAAAAGAGAAATTAAAGGCAAAAGTCGTAACATATGTTTATTTTAAAATAATGTACAGAATAACATTAACTTAACACATGGCATCAATGCATTCATATCATCTACAAATATGATCAAAATTACAAATATTGAGGGGTAAGTTTAGTAAGCTAGAGGAAAATGTAAATCTAAACTTGATTGACCCCAACTAAGTTCAGAATCAGAAGAAATAGGGATGGATTAATCAAATATCACTATCTAGAAAATATTAAGGTTTGATGGAAGATTACAGTAGATTAAAGTCGAAATGTATTTAACACCACACTGTAGCACATTAAGATTTAACATTTCATTAATTAGTTAGTGATGCTGAAAGCATTGGAATTGCAAGGATGTCAACTGAATTGCAAGTCATTTATAAACCTTAAGTCTGTCAAGTGCCAAAAGACACGAAAAACTGAGTTTCGTGTAACCATATAGGACTAAATTAGATTTTGAATAGCAGGAAATTATTTCGAGTTAAGTACACTTTTTCATTTTATAATTTTGTTGATGTCTTTCAATTTATTTTGTTTCAGGAAACAATAAGCCTTACTTTGCTATGTAGATTTCGTTGACAAAAAATAAATATATACTTATCTTCTCATATTTGTGTTTTTGAAAAAAACTTTCAGAATGAATAAATTTTAAAACTGCTAAATTTTTACTTTGGTCACTAATGAATTAAAATTAAAAGAAGGCAAATTAATTATTGGTTCACAACTAGACAATTAAATTCACCAACTAGATTAAAATATTTTTAAATGGACATAATAGGATAATCCAAAATTGATTTTTTGAGTTAAACATAGCGAACTGTAACGATTGAACAATGCACAAACATTGGTGCATAGAAATATCTCCATGGAAGGTATGTATTTAATTATTAACACCGCTCTGGAGCAACACAATTGGCAATGGTCTGGGATCAAACCCAAAGGGAACTCCATGGAAGGAAAGGTATGTAATATTTTGAAAGAAAGCTAGCATTTTACATCTTGGATATCTAAATATCCAAGAAATATTACTAATATATAGTACATTTAATCAGACTTCAACAGAGCTAAGAGCAATTGTAACTTACAAACCAGTTAACAATTGCTTTAACTTAAAATTCATACACATCAAAATGAAATAAATCGTTAAAAAGTTAAAATATTTCAAAAAACTTAATACTGATGTGATATTTAAAATAATAATGTTCGATAAATATGTTAGGTTGGAGTCTAAATTTATTTGCATTAACATGAATTGTTAACAGGTAAAAATTTTAATTCACTTTATTATGAAAATTACTTTTCTATCCGGCATTTTTGCTTTTGTATTTTATTAAAACAAATGTAGAAACAAATCCATAGCTTAAAAATCTCTTACCAGTGATTGACACACTGTTATTTGAAGACTTTGAAAATATTTGCTGATAGTCTTTGCCCAAGGAACGTCGAAAATGTTCATCAATAACAGGATCACAAGAGCCTTAAATAAAAAAGAATTAATTTGAAAAATTAAAAGAAACTCAAGGAAAAAATTTCGAGAAATATTTTAGCAAATATAAAGGCAGATATGTTACAAAATATTATTTTAATTAAAAAACTAAAAGCAGTAAATTAAAAACCTGACAATTCTACTTAAAATATTATCAATAGAAATAACAATTTGAAAGGATCAAATTCAATAGAGTAACAATTATTAAGGAAATTACAATGAAGTATCCCACAGAACAAGGAAATTATGTAACACAAGAGTAATATATGGTTCAAACACATCTGTATACTATTTGACATACTATGAATACAATACACAATATAGAAATAAATTGTTAATAGATTAAAAATTCACACACCTGAAACAATTTCTCGTCGATGGCCAGGCCTGATATCTTTTGCTTCAGAATTTTTCGTGTTATTGTTTTGGCAATTGTTCACACACTGGTCATCAACATTGTCATTGCTATTACTGTCACTCACATTAGCAGAACACATTTGATGAGCTAAATCAGAAAGATTGCATTGAGTTCTCAGTAAAGCTGATGCACATGTTATCACAGATGGTCTTAATTGTTGCTTATGGGAGTTATGTGGCTCAGGTGACATCATTTGAGGTTTCTTTCTGCTCATATCTAATGGCTGATCATAATCTTCTTCCTCAGCAAAATTTGAAGGTGGAGCAAAATGAAAAGCCTCATATGTGTCATTAGTGAGAGGTGAAGATGGTGAAGAGTTCACTTGTGATGAAACTTTATAAGAAGGCATGAAGACAGGAGACAGTTCTTGGCTGACACTGTCAGGTGAGGATGACATTGATCTATCAGAGAAACATTTTTCGAGATCTGCTTCACAACTGAAATAAGGATTATTAAAAAATTAAACATTGCTTCATTTACAATGAAAAGTCAAATGTTACAATACTGTAAAAATGCATAGATCCAATAAAATTTGCTAACATAAACAAACTTGTAAATTTAAAAAAGGAAACGTTTAGTTTCTAAAGTATTGTACATTATACTAGGTTACTACAATTGCTCTGAATACTGCTTATTCTATAGTCAATATTTTGTTGAGTTTTGTACACCTTCTCCTCGGCTTATGATCTATGTGACTTAAGACCATCCGCACTTACGACCACAAAAACAAATAACTAAAAATAGTAAATAAAGAAAGATAACTAAATTAGTATGGTCAAAAAGATACAATAGAGTACATATTATGCATTTTCACATTATGTACAGTAATTATACGTACATAGGTTGAATTTTTGTGTTTTATGTACAATTTTTATAACCCGTTTGAATGAAAATAGTGTTGGAAAATATAAATCCAACTTACGACCTGTCAGTCGGAACAGAACTCAGTCGTAAGTCGAGGAGACCCTGTATTTGTCAAATCCTAATAGAATCTAGGAGTATAGAGTGTGTTACAGTATCTATCAGAAAGCAGGGCTGCCACAGCCAAAGCACTTGTGAAATAGTAGCATTAGTAGCATAAATCTTACAAATAGTACCAAAAATAGTTTCCTCTAAAATGTTATTTTAGTAGCAATCTTTGCTCAAATGCAAAATGAAATGGCTAAAATATAAAATGTGCTAATTAAGTATGAAACAAATTAAGATCTTGCCAAGAAATTAAAATTTTAAAATTAAAAAGATAAATATTTTCTTAAGATTTTGATGACAATCTATCAACCACGGATTTTGATGGGGGGTTTTATGGTTGCCACGGCTTGGCACCAAAACTTTGAAATTGGCATCCCTTGAAAATTTTCTCCCAAAAGAAAAGTCTGAGAAATATTTTTCTATCCACTATCAGTTAAAAAAAGTACAAAATTTTTGTTAAACTTTGGTGAATTTTTGAAGTCACCAAAAGTTTCGAAAAATTGCCAAAATAGGGCTTTTGAGACAATTTTGCTTAAAAAGATACCCCTAGTCGCTAAGGTCGGAAAATAGTAGCAAAAAGTCGCCTTTTTCCTGTGGTAGCTCTGAGAAAGGCATAGTTGGTGATTAAAGTGTTCTGGTAAAATTTGGTATTGAATGTTACTAGGTGTTAATCAGAAGCTAATGATTTTTATCTAATAATTATTTGTATTAAATGTTTACTAAAATTAGCAGCAATAGAAAAATAACTGAAAATTTCAATGGATATTTAAAAAAGTAAAATACTGAAATTATACCAATTTTTCTAATTTTAAAACATTTAAGAGTTTAATTTCATGCCATTCATAAAAACTTAATAAGACGATTATGAGGTGCTCCAGAGATATCCAGGTCTATTTTTCTTATACATTTATGTGGGTTATATTTTAAAGATCAGCATTCCATCTGCCACTCCCTGTGTGTAATACAGGAAATGAAGAAGCGCCGCCAAGTCTAGACAGACTGGCTTAGGACGATTTTCCCAGATGGTTGCAGAACGATGATGCGAGAAGAGGATGGCGTACGGCCATGTCTAATGAATATCAGATGAAGTGAAATTATTAACTATTTTTCATCTGTAAATATTCCTTCTTTATTTGTAAATAAACTCTTTGTTAATTATGTCGCTTTTATCCCTTTTGCTAAAGTAGATTCTGTATGCAAACTCATCATAAAGTGGTGAAGGTATTCTACATTTATTAAAATTTATTCTTAACTTTTTAAAAGTATACTTACAATTACGAAGTTGTTCAAATAAGGTGCATAATATATTAATAATATATTAACACTAGTTCGAACTCTGGATGGTATTTCTACAAAAGTACAAAATCAAAATTTTCAGAGGCACTTTCCAATCTCAGCACCTATAAGGTTCATGCCTCTCACCTTGGATGTGGATTTAGACTTCCTATTTGCCCATGGGAAATGTGCACTACCAGTGTACTTGTAAAATAAAAATCTTGTGAAATGCTTGAGTTTACTGTCTATCCACCCACCACACTCTTAATAATGCATTCCTCATAGATAAAATGCTTCATCCTAAATATATAAGTACAATCAAAGTTTTAAAGTTTTCGGACTCTTTGTTCATGAACTCTTGATAAAGTCTACAATGAGTGCATCAGATAGGGAACAGCTACAAAATAAATACTGTTTAAGATAATGTATATCTTTTATCTTATCAAAGTTATACAATTGGTACTGTGGATTAAATGCCAATGCAGCAATGTAGTTAAAGAACCATTCTAAGGACTCAGCATAACTCATTCCCAATAATATCCTAAGGGTAGCAGATTTGCCTACAAAAATTTGCAATGTTTGTTCAAAATATAAAATAAATTATACTGAGCCAATAAACCTACAAATAAGAGTTTACAGGGGTTAATTTCAAGAACTTCAACTTTTTATTGTTCTTATGTCTCTAAGCAGGAAAGGTGTATTATTTATTGTTCATAGCAAAAATCTGTCTTCCCTAATTTCTGTATATGGCCACTGATTGGTTTTAATCTTTGTGACCACTAAAATGTTTCCACGGATTCTTGCAACCAATAGATGTGAATGTGTAACAATATAATGTGGTGCATTATAAAGACACTAATATGTACACTGAAGTGCAAGAAAAACTGGAACACCAGTCTAATAAATGGTAGACCTCCCAGAACTGCAGAAAACCTCCATAGAACTGCAAAAATACAACAGCCCATAAATTCCATGAGCTTGCAGAAGTAGTATAAACTTTGAACACCATTCTTGCCAGCTGACATTGGCCATGTTCAGCCAGTCTCTTTAGACACACCACTGTCATAAGTTACAGGTTTTGTCCTGGGTATGCTGATTTGAATCAAGTAATTCTTTATTAAAAAAATCATTGATTATAGAATAGAATTTTATAGTTTTTAAGTATCATGAAATTGAATTCAAATTAAATAAATACAAGGCCCAATAATGATTTTTATTGTTTTAATCTTTCAAAAGTCAGTCCGGTAGTTCCTTAACTCTCTTATATATTAATATTTATTAAGATATTTAATATTTAACCCTCTTATATATTAATATATGACATAATACTATCTAGAGCCTACACTGTGATTTGCATGTCTCATGTCTGACACATGTAAACATGTAGGAACAAATTAATTAAAATCATAAAAATCATATTTAAATTTTTTTAAATCAAGATTTTTTCGCATCCTGGTTTTGCCAGAATTCTTGTAGCCACTGTACACCCTTGAAATGGTAGTACGTGAAAATCCAAACTTCCCTACCTCCGAAATGTTATAACCCATCTCAAGTGCTGTAACTATTAAACGAGGTTGAAAATCACTCAAATCATAACTTGCCATTCTCATGCATAGGTGGTATTGCTATGTATTTGCATAGGCTTGTCTGTACCAGTTTTTCTGGCACTTCAGTGAACAACCTAACACTGTAATTGCTTTAACATTTTAAACTGTAAATAGATACAAAATAGAACTGTTTTAATTGGTTTATGATTTGGAAAATAAAGGTAAAAGAACCATTATAAATAGAAAATATAAAAAAGAAAAATCTTTATAATTGTCAAGAAAATATGATAATTAAGAGTATTTTTTATCAATAAATGATTTGACATAATCAACAGGCTGTTGGAAAAAGATAATACTTTCTTATATCTGACTACAGGGTGTCACGCAAGTTTGTTAACATCTCAATAATTCATAAAGTTGAAAAATTGAAGTGCAGTTTACACAAAAAGGTCTCAAGAGGGATTTTTTTTGGAAGGGAAAAATTTAGTTCAAATTTTCCCCGATAGAGGGCGAGACAGCAGTGTTAGCAGTCATGGCATTGAAAACTAGATATTTATTCATATACAGGAATAAGTCATTTTTTGTGATGCCAATTTAAAATTGGAATTTGCACATTGCCAATTCCAATTTTTATGATTTATTGAAATGTTAACAAATGTATGAAACACCCTGCAAGTATAATGCACTTCAATGTAAGAAAATACTAAAATAAGCCTGTGTAAATACCTGTGTCATTTCAAAACACACAAAATTAATTAAATGAAAAGAAAAATGGCATAAATTATACATATTAATTAACAATTGAGATAACTTGAAAACATCAACTCACTTTAATGGTGAACTATTGCTTTTTAATCTTAATCTAACAGGAGGAATAGTTGGGGAATCTCTGCGAATTCTATGTCTTTTAAGCTTCAACTCTCTAGTAGGTAATTCCTTTAGAGTACTTTCACGATTATCCAATGTATCCATTCTGTAATATAACATAAAAAATTAAACTGATTCTGTAAATAATTTTTTTGAAACATTTTTACTGAACAAAATTAATTTAAACACAAAACAAGGATTCCTTTTCAAAATTTTTCATTCTCATTAAAACTATTAACTAAAATCTACTAAAACTATGATTGACTATTTAAGTTAGATTTATAAAATTAGTATTATTCTCAAATGCTTTACATGAAAAGGCTATAAAATCAAAGCTCGAAAAACATACAATTACAGTTAGTATAAGAAAATTATTTTTCTTAAGCTCCCCTCTGCAGTTTTTTACTAATAAATTTAATACTCACTATTTTTTAGAAATTATTTCAACAGGAATGATGAGCTAAAGAGTTGAAATTTTGCATTATTGTATAAGTCCCTCAGAATCGATTTCCATCAAAATATATGAAGGTAGCTACGCATTACATTTGTTAATATTAATTTTCCAACATTGTAGACTAAAAATTGATTTTAAAAAGAAATGTTACGTAAATTTTAATTGGACCTTTAACAATTAGCTATAGAAAAAATTTCAGTGTAATAGATTATTCGGAAAGGTATGAATAAGTCGGAGAAATTAATTAAACATTTATGCTTCAAACATCCCATACTCATAATCCAGAAACAGCTGGACCAAATGATTTTAAACGGTTCAATTTTGATGAAAATTCAAATTTGGCCATCATTGGGTGCTGTCGTTGGAGATTATGAAGTTTGTGCCCACTTCAATATGAAGCTAATCTTATGCACATAAATTTATAGACATCATCCCCTATTTCATGCAGAGGCCTCTGGTTGACCATGTCAGTAATAACATGACTGATTTTCAGAAATGTTTAACCAATACACAGAATTTCAGAATTACGTAAAATTTTGGTTAATATGATTACATCAGAACACTGAAGTCAGTTCTAGCCATCGGCTCTTACCCTATTCTTTATTCTTATTATTTTTACTCAATCTCCACTAGCAGGATTTTTTCCTTATTTAAGCTTGAATTTTTGAAAAATCCCAGTTAACATTACGGCCTAGGCGCAATTTAAATATCTTTCAACAAGCCACTGCAAATTATAATGAAGTGTCGAAAAGAATACCACACTATAATGTGGATTGGAACTTTTGGATTATTATATCACCAACCTGTCGATCTTTAGTTAAAAGTATGGTATTTTGCCTAATTGGCGATTTTTCGATCGCGCCGCCGCGTCACATAGGACTTGCGTTATAATTTCAATTTTCTTTGTAATAGCCATACTTAAAGGTGAAATTCAGTAACAATTACTGAAAATTGATAATGGTGGGCATCTGTTAATGGCATGTTTGAATTTGCTCTATGAATGATGTGCGAATAAAGGGGTGGTTGAATTGCTTTCCTCGCAGTTGTACCTCTGAATGTATAGCATGTTTCAAATATGGCTATTTTCTACTTGTTCAAGCAAGGTATAGAACTTCACTCACTGAACCTGGTACCCAAATGTAAATGCCCTGCTCTCAGTTCCAACAGGATTTGGACTGGAATCCCAGTAAGGGCCAGTGTTATGTTAATGCATTAGTGGTTTGGAGACAAGTCCCTGTCTATAATTAGCCCTCGTTCAGCAAGTGCAAGAGGGTTCGATCTCGCAAGTTTCTCACAAAAGGGCATCATTTATATGCTGGGTACATGCATACTAATAAGGTTTTAACGTGATACCTATATCAACAGCAAGTTAAGAAATAATTATAACCTTCAAAAGTATTTTATTAGAACCAGAGCATTCAAAAATCAAACCATCCAGTTAATCAAGAATACTGGTGGTATACATCTGTGGACTACCACTTGGGACTGTTAAGAATAAATTAAGTCAGACCAACGAAAGACAACACATTTCTCATTACAGAACGAAACGAAAAACGACAAAGCAAACTAAGACTGGAAAATAATACAACTGGAAACTGAAAATACAACTCATTATTTTAAATTACCAACTGAAAATGTTACCACTAAAACATTAAACTTCTCAAACACAAATAGATTATTGTTTAACTAGTAGTGCAATTACATTCAACAGGGCCAAAAGGGTTAAGGCCAAGAAATATTAATATTTTTAAGCCTAGCAACAACTATTTAGTCATCAATTGAAACTAATAATGCAAGTTTTCCTCTATAAAAAACATTAGGCCATGCAAAAAATTAGTTTTTCATTTATTTTGAAAGGGATTTCAATAAAATTAATTTCAAATGTGTATATCAATGGCTCACATATTAGGTACTGTAGGCAATGGCATATAACATAAAATGAAGCAGTTGGAGTCTATGACATTGCCTAGGTGGTTGGTAGTTGAATTTACGTCACACTGGAGCAACACAACAGACTATTAGTGAAGGTCCGGGATCAATCCCGAAGGGAAAAATCCAAGGACAACACTCCGTAATTTTGACCAAGGTCAGATGACAAGGTCAATACCTGAGATGGCACCCCACTCTCCAAACTTTCACACCATGCCAACGAGGACATTTGAGGTCACAACAGATTTAACATACACCAGCCCCCACATACACGACTGTCTTTGGTTGGATCAAGTTTTGAACTTGCAACCCGCAGGTTGCTAATCCGCTGCTATTCCAACTGTGCTACTGCGGTCCACGGAGTAGCCAGGATTGGCAGAATTACACCTTTTGGGTACCATTTAATTTAAAGCTAAAATTATTTGTATTGTATTGTCTTTGCGGGAAAGGAAACAAAGGTGAATGAAGTTGACTTATAAGGTTATCTATAGTTATTAAGCATTAGATTTTTGTGCCTTTCATCCATTCATGGCATCCCCAGTTATCAACATTACGTTATGCTATGCGCTACTAAGCAAATAAATATTTTGTATATTTATGTACTTTCTTCAACATTAGAAACAGAAAATTTACTACCATCAATCATCTGAACTGGTTCCATAAGGCAAAATTAAATCCATGCCTAATTCTCTCTCTCAGTCACCTCATCCAACATTCTGTTATGGTGCTTCGTTATAGGAAGGGAGTGAAATTGTCACCACCAGAGCCAGGGGTAGCATTTCCCTTCACAATATAAAGTTTCATTTCCCTTGAACTCAAATGTATAAGGTAAACGAAAAGAAACCGCTGGTCAGTGAAACTAATCTATTGCAACTTTGTACATAAATCTAATTTCTATTAGATTAGAGTAGAATATTTTAACAAATCCCCTGGCGCTATCATTGATAATGATTTCAATTCGATGAACATTTAACTTTTCTATTACTTTGGAAGCAGTTGAAGTCCATCAGCCATTTCCTGCATGTGCCACTGCAACATAGGATTCACGAATTCCTTGAATTCGTTAAAATTTTCCAGTAGATTCGTGAAAAAGCGACCCTCAATTTAAACTCACTGCGATATAATGACCAATACAGAAGGCAAGGCAGTTTAATGCAAGTTCTTGAAGACTTAGAAACAATTTGGCATTACCTTATGTCAGTTTAAAGTATTATAGATGAATTAATTCAAAGCACTGAATGTTTTATAAAAAAAGGTTAATTGGTGCTAACAGATGTTTTTATCATTTTCAGTTAAAATTAGACAAGTACTTGGCATTATAACACGCATGCAAAGAGTATTAAATGTTCAAATAAAGCCTCAAAGAGGTAAAGTTAACTTTTTTTATAATTTACTTAACACTTTAGTACTTCCATTAATTCATATTGTTGCTATATATAGATACCGTGCTAACTTAAAATTTACTTGATCACTATAGCAATGCATACTGAATACATTCTATGCTTCTAAGTTATCAAAATTTCTTGATCCCTTGACTTCCAAGGTTTTATTGTATTTACATATGCATGAGGTTTTAGTTTTTAAATATTATAGTTCAGGCTGCCACGAAAAATAATTTCCCGTATCACTCCTTTTTCCTAACATACATAGATCACGTATATTGCTCTTTATGGGAGAGCTATGCTAAAATGTTATTTTATGGAAAAAACTTGAAAGGAAGACATTTATGTATTATATACATAACAAAAATTTAATACGCTCAGTGTTAAAGGGAGGTAAGACACCGTTTATGTCCCACCACCAGTCTAGTGCATTCCTTGACATCCGAATATCAAATGAAGGACTATTAATATACCTTAATCTTCTGAGCATCACGAGATTTACGAGTAGTATAGCATAGCCTTTACACCTCAACGCACATGACTAAATAACCACATTGATTGGTTGAAAGCAACGATTCTATTGATCAAGGTCAAAACTGGTTAGAAGTCATGTACTGAAGACTGCAGGTTGTCAAATGGATACATGCATGTGAACCCCTCAGAGGGTAATAAAATATACACTAGTCAACCCTTTTGAGCTTATGGGACGTCCCACTGTAACTGAAAGGATTAACAGAAATGAGAACTTAAAAAAGGAAATCAGAAAATATGACTTCTACAATTCCAAATATTTCTATATGTAGACAAAAATTATTTTATCATTAATTACTCATGCATGGAAGACTGCAAGTTGTCAAACGGATATATACATGACAACCCCTCAGAGGTTAATATACCTAGAATATACATTAGCCTTAATCCTTTTATGAGCTTCTGGGATGTCCTATTGCAATTAAAAGGGTTAACAGATTTTAGAACACAAAAATAGGAAACCAGAAAATATTACTGCTAAAATTCCAAACATTTCTACATGAAGACAAAAATTATTTTATATTTTGAAATGTCATCAGTTATGCCTGCAATGTAAAGTTTCCCAAGATATAGAACTAAAAATTCAGGTATTTCCATTGGTGATGAACTAAAGAGATGTTACTAAAATAAAACCTCAAGAGTCCTTGAAGGTTCTTCAAATGTCTTTCTCCTTTTCTCACATGCTTCATTGATCTCTGCATCAAACATCACAATATGGTATTGCACCAGTTCTGTTAAGGATGTAGGCCACATAGTTTGCATAGCTCAAGTTCACTCAAGCGTGAATAATCATGAATATCAAAAATAAGATATTCCTTTTTGGATTTTTTGCATGACTGTATACTGGAGAGGATTTAGTATTGTATAACATATTTGTTTAGTATTTATATAAAATTAACAGGAAAATCAAAATTCTTCAGATTTTTTAATTGTAAAAAATATTTAATTATATAACTATGTATAATACCAAAACAATATTATAATAAATATATGCTTGTACAATAACTTAAATAAACTATGATACTTGTAGGTGTTGGGAAAGTTTTTCTTACAAGTTTCAGTATTTTCTAAGAAAACGAATGGATAGAAAATTAGCATTCTCAATACCATAAATACTCCAAGATGGAAGGCATTCATTTTGAGAAAATAAGATTTAAGAGGTTCAGAATTTGTATTAATTTAATTGAGTTTATTAGTTTTATCAGCATTTTTAAAACTTCTAACAGGAGTTGGAAAGATGAAGTACCATTTAAAAGACCATAAGACAGACAATCCAAATACATCAATATTTTTGAAAATTTGGAGATCCAACTCATCTTAAGAGTATGAATGAGCTGAATGTTTTGCACTGATTTTTGCTGCTTTCAGCTAGCTGAAACTTTGAGGTTAAAATTAATAAACTATTTAATCAGACAAGAATGATTATCTATAACCTATAATTTTGATTAAAAATAATATCACAGATAATGAAGTAATTATTGAATACACAGAAATGAAGGACAGGAATGAGCAATTGAAATACTAGTTTTTATTTAAATACATGTTAATGATCTTGAGTAAACAAGTTATAGATAAACAATTGCTATATCAATTGTTTTATTATTTTTCCCAAAACATTCTAGGGCCCAAAATAAAATTTTGCATTTGCACACATAAAAGCTACATTTACACATGTTTTCTTAATTATCATTTTTATTTCCCAAAAGATACCCCTACAGGGCACATCTTCGGGAGTGTAAGGGTTTCACGAACCCGAGGTACCCTAGTGTTCTATTCTTTTTCCATGGGATTTACTCTCTGGTAAACATAGGGTTGTGATCCCAGGATGCCCAAGCGATCTTTTCCCTTCTTTTTACAGTTATTTGTTGTTGTTTGCAGGTTATGCCAATTTAAATCGGCATACCTGCAGACCCTAAAATCGCAATTTAAATCAGCTTGATTTAAATCGAGATTTTAATCATGATATAAATCAAGAGATTTTATTTTAAAAAATCATTGATTAAAATGAACATTTTAAATTTCATTTTCCTTTCAGCATTAATTTTCATTAATATTGAGAATGAAATAACTATGAACACAAGATGAATGTTATTTATTCAAATACGTTAAGTAATCTGTTCATGAAAAAATAGACACTTAGTCATAACAAACGTTTTCTAGTCACAAAAGCATTCCAATTTTGCACATTTATCTTTATAATTGGGAATTTTAATAATTTCATTTTATTTTGTAATATGTTGGGGTTAATTTTTATTTAAATTCATTGGGAAATTTTATGCATTGATCCCTAAGAATTCTTTACACTGCTAGCATAACTATTCTGTATTTACGGAATTGAAATTTGGAATTAAAAGTTAATTTGCCCATCTAATAATTGAGTGAGTATATTAGCAAAATAGATTATGGATTGAAATGGAAAACTATTTTAATGATCATGACTTATTATTGCAAGCTCAAAATTTCAATCAATTGGCATGTTCTTAGGGAATGCTATTACACTTATTCTATGCTGTTCGTAGTGAAAAGCTTCATTTTCTTGTTTGTTACGTATACGTTTACGTGAATGTAACTAAAATATTGGAATGTAACTAAAATATTGGAATGTAACTAAAATATTTATTAATGCTGAGAAAATTTGAAAAATACGCATATTTGATTTCAAGTCATCTATATTTTCATGTCTCATTTTTTACTATTCACGTAAAAATGACATTTTTTCATCAATAAGTCGTTTTGCAAGCTAAATATTTATGAGAAGTAGGAATTTGTCATGGATTTTGTAGCAAGTACGTTTCTAATTTTCTATTGGTGACATATTTTTCTCAAAAACAAGTCTAAGCAATTAATTACGTTATATAAAAATAACTTAAGAAATTCTATGCATTTTATTCATATGTGAAAAATATAATGCACAAAAATTCTGAAATTTGTCTGTCTGATTTTCGATTAATTTTACACAAAAATTTATAATATCTGGTGTTAGTGGGATTGATTCCACAACCTCATTTATCTGAGTTCAAAAATTTCATGTCATCAGCAATGGATTAAAATCAAACTAATCTAAACCGTTCAAGAACCAGATGCGAAAACATTGCTTATGTATGGCCTTTGTTGTGCTATTCTATTTACACTATCATGTGATTACCTTTGCTAATTCCTATATCGCGTTTTAATCTTTCAAAATTTACCCTGCTATATTTTCTAATACATTAATGTATACATCATAAATATTAGTCAAACATAAATCAAAACTATCTAGAAACTACACTAATTTGCATGTCTCATGTCCAACTAGTTTAAACTTGTATGGGCAAGGGATTTATTAAAATCATAAAAATCTTATTTAAATAAAAAAAATCTGATTTTTATTATTTTTTAAAGCATGATTTTTTTCACTCTGGTTGTCTGTCTTCTGTTTGGTGCAGCTTGGTCATGTACTTGCGCCATAAAACCCAAATTTAATTTTTTTTAATGGGAAAGTATCTTGGAATTCATCAGTTCAAAAGAAAGTGGTGTTGATAAGGTTTTGAAAATGGGGGAAATTAACAAGTGAAAACCCATAAAAATATCACACATAGTTCAAAGAAAAAGTTTCCCAAATATTCAGGGTATCCGACGACGTTTAAAAAGTAATTTTGATCAAAATTCTCAAAAAAATTTCATTGTCTCATATTGAAGCCCAGTTTCTTAAGTTTCAGAATCTGCAACTGTTTTAAGTCTACGATAAATAGAAATAAATTATAGCAATTTTAGTCATACTGAACGACGGAAACCGAAACCGGAAGTACGATTGAAATGGCCGGAAGTTGGGAGGTTTCCGCTAATTTTTCAAAAATAAACATAATTTTAAATATAATTTTATTGAAACTGTTTTCTATAAACGAGCCTTAACATTTTGCATCAAGTTTCGATGAATTGCTGTGAAGAATTTGGCAATTGCATTGCTTCACGTGATGTTTACAACTTTGTAGCAATTGCTTTACGTTCTGCCTGTGGTATTTTTTGCTGAAAACTATTTTAACCGCGATCAACGAACAGCTTAATTAATAATATAATTATTTATTAAACTTTAGTATCAATTTAAATGGGAGGGCCAAATCGTAGAACTCGAAAGAGGAAATTTCATGGAGATCGGTTCACTTCTGTTAAAGTTGAACCTAAGACCCAAGATGTGTCGACTGATAGCAGTGCTTAACTTCAGAACTCTAAAAAACTTTTGAGAGATGACTTTGTTACAGGTGAGAAAGTATTGGACATCTCATAATTGATATGGAGATATTAATAAGTTTTTTTACCATACTATGCTGTCCAATTTGTTTTAAAAGCTTGATTGAAGACTCAAGGTTTGGACTTTTGTAAAATTTAAGATTTAGCTACATATAATGAGCGATAACTTCTTAACATTTCAATATATCTCTTAGATTCTAGTTTATTGCCTTCACTAATCATAGATATATGGTACTACAAGGAAATAAAAATTAATTCAACAGAAATTTATACAGTGTTTGCAATATTGTGGTCATTTTCATTGAATTTTAACTAAATTTGCCCAATATACGAAAATTTAACGAGTGAGTGCATTATTTTTTATTTTTATTCATGATTTTGAACCATTATCTAATAAGAAAAATGTTTAAAATGTGCTTTAATAGTAATTTTCAAAAAAATTGTTCCGAATCTAGTCGGATACCTTAAAGCATGATTTTTTCACACTCTGGATGTCTGTCTTATGCTTGGTGCAGCTTGGTCATGTATGGCCCTTGTGCCATAAAACCCAAATTTAATTTTTTTTATGGGAAAATATCTTTGAATTCATCATCAGTTCAAGAGAAAGTGGTGTTGGTGAGGTTTTGAAAATGGGGGAAATTAACAAGTGAAAACCCATAAAAATATCACATAGTTCAAAGAAAAGGTTCCCCAAATATTCAGACCAACTGCATTCTTCATTACTTTTCCTGATGCCACATCAAGAGCTCATAGGATGATCATTCAAGGTAAAAAAAAAAGGGTGAAATCGGAAATTGGGAGTCCAAATAACATTACAGCTAAGATCATAACTCTTTAATGCTGTTTTAATGTTAATTTTGATACCATATACCAGTAATTCCAAACCAAAGAGCAGAACATTTTAATTGCTTCCTGCAACCTATCTAATTAATTGGATATTTTCTCTGCACTGATTGATGTCCTTGAATTTTTCAGAACAGCAGGTGTTTTGCATAACTATGAACACATACATAAAAGGTCATCAACATAGCCATAGGAAACTAAAAATCCCATAAGGGAACAAATTAACCTTAACATTGTGGCAAAAAAGAAGTGAGTAAACGAGATATTCGTCTGGTTTTGAAAATTTTCAAATTAAATGACAAATTTTGTTAACATTAAATATTTTACACATAAATCAAAATTTAATCAAGTGATTCTCATGAGCTTTATCAAAACTGAAACCAGTCTCTTATTTCAAGGTTAAAAATTCAACGAACTCAATAATTTGGATAAGTGAAATTTTAAAGTACAAATTTTTATCAAAAGAAATAAAAAGGCCTATAATCCCCAAGCCTGTCAGTCAGAGAAAACATAATTTTTCATGAAAATTTTAGGGCAAATTGGAACTGTAATGTAAAATACGAAAAGTGGAAATTCGAGGATCCCAAGATTTTTATCATTGGGAAAACCGAACTGACATTTTTTACAGAACTGAAATCTGTTGAGTGGCTTGCTGGGGACACTTAGAGGTGTTTAAGCCCCTGAGGAAAAGTGCTTTAAGAATTTTTAATTGAAAACGTAATTGCAAAACTAAGCATTTGATGTAATCCCCTCAATTCGACAAATCTAAATTTTAAATTTTTGTTATACTATCCATCATAATGATATATACAGGGTCCCCACATAAGGGGGATGTCACTGTACCATATGGCATCAGGCCTGAAAGAGTTGGCTGATTGTCTTGGGTTTTATGGCACAAAGGCTATATTTGGCTAAGCTGCAAGACTAACAATGTCAAATATTCAATTAGAGAGGAATAAAAGCAGAGGCCCAGGGCAAAAGTACACATATCAGCACAAATCGTCTTTCATAATAAACTATTCCTTTCCAAGTTGCTGCTGAAAAATCTGAAAATAGTAATAGTAAAATGGCATGGAAATAATCCCCATCCTCTTCAAAAATGAATTGAAAATCTTTTGAACAGAAACCAGGACAAACATCTAAAGTTCAGATAAAATAGGAGTATCAATATTTTCAGAAGTGGATTATAGGCAAAAACTAAAAAGAGGGTAGTTTAATCCTCTGTTCTTGCAATTTGTTAAGTAAGAGAAGGATCTGGATGTCAGATTGATCTTAAGAGTTCTTCGAAAGGGATCAAAATAACATATCTCTTCCCAAGCAGTAGAGGATTAAAAAAGATGCTCTCTCATTTTCATTTGTTATGATCTATGAAGACAAGAACTAACTGCAACCAAAGGAGTATGTTTTATATTTACTGTATGAATACAAGTGATGATGCAATGTATTCCACTGCAACATGTGGAATACATTGCATCACCATGGTTATACAGCAGTTGCATACATAATTGGTTGGTAAATTTGGGTTTTGACACAAGATCCAAAAATGGATAAGCTACGCCAAACAGGGCAATAAAATTCAATTAAAATATAATGAGGGAGGAAAAACAATAAAAAAGTAGAAGGGCAGGAGAGGGTACAACAAATTGGAGGACAGATTACTAGGGTACCTCAAGATTGTGATGCCCAAGTTTACTTCAAGAAAGTAAACTCCCTGAGAGGCTGGCCTGAAAGAGAGAGGGCCATGAAAATGCAGTTTTTGTACTGCCATGAGTTCTCTATCACAAGAACAGCTCCAGACATAAAGTCTGTCCCCGTCTGTTGCCATAGTAACGCATCTTATTCTATTTTCCAGAGGATACTTGAAGAAATATATTCAAGTTTGTCACAGTATGCAAAATGACAATTTGGTTGGTTGTTTGGGGTTTTATAGAGCAAAGGCCATATTTGGCTTCTGCTCTATAAAATATAAATAACGGCCATATTTGGCCTTTGCTCTATAAAATATAAATAAAGGCTGTATTTGGACAAGCTGTGCCAAACACAATGACGGAGGAAGAAAAAACAAAAAAGCAGAAGGGTAGGCGAGGGTAAAAATAAATGGGAGGAAAGATCACTCACAATGACAATTTGGAAATATATTGGTCAATAATTTTATTTGTCACAAGATCTATTCTTGTATAAACTACCACTTTTCACTGCCAATGTTTTCGAAAACAAAATAAAATTTCATCATCCCTGAGTCACTCCTACACAAAATGAACGAGTCCTGTTTTATAGCGACCGCCATCACACAGACATGTCAGGAGCAGTTCTCATGGTAGACAGTCAAAAAATGAATAAATCTTCCCATTGCATTTATAATAAAGCTGTACAATAACTGCAATAAGGAAAATAGAAACATTTCTGCAAGCTGAACATTTAGAACTCAATGCACTTATTGGTTTTAATGACAGGCCTATTATTTAACTTGGTACTGGACCTGGAATTCAGATGGGGCATATGCAATTTGAGTGTGTAGGTATTGGGATAAAAATTCTATGGTGTGGGTATGAACTGACAAAACAAAGTCAATACTAAGTTTATAAATTAAAAATACAATTTAAAGTTTTATTTAAGATTTAAAAGTTTTGCTTTAGCAATGTTTTAAAATGCCACTGGAAATTAAAATTCTGAGGTAAAATCGAAATTCGCTCATTTTGATTTTTGGAATGCCCCCAGCAAAATCTTGTTTGAGTAATGACTGTTACAGTATGAGTGTCTTCTCAGACAATTAAAAAAATTATTTTTATCAGTTTGGAATTTTTAATTGCCACATTTAAATGTCAGGATTAGTGCACAAAATAAAACTAAAGAAAAATGAAGCTTGTTTTAGATTTATTTAAAGCAAGACTTGAAAATAAGAGCAGTTTTATATGGAAGAGGATCAAAATGGGATAATATTGTTAAATAAACAATTCATAAAATTTCAGCAAAATAGAAAATTTTCTTTCATAACTTCACTTTTGATGGGAATTGGTTGTTTTTCTAGTAATCTTATAATTAATTTAGCATTTATCAGTAATTGATATTATCAATTCAAGTAGTTCAGTAAAATTTGTTTTTTTAATAGTTAAATATATTTTAGTCAACAAATCTGAAAATATTCCATACAGTTGGTCTCAAAAATACCTGGGTCTAGGGCTACAAAATGACTTGATCTGCCACTGTAAACAGTAGCACTAAAATTAAGCACATCAAGTAAATCTAATTTAAATTTTGTAGTTCTTTAAAACCAGTCTTGTACAATGTTTGTTAATTTATAGACAAAATGAAAATTCAAGCACATTGCCTTTTCAGCCAAAAGCAGATATGCTACATTAAACAAAATAGGCCTCCTAAAAGTTTAAACATAAAAATAAACCGAAAAGATTGAAATGCAGGGAGAAGTTATAAAATAAAATAAAATAAAAAGTTGAATATTTAAAAAACAATTATTCTAAAATCATTTCACTAAATATTATCAATTGGTTTAAATTCAAGTTCCTTTACTAATGAAAGTGTTAAAGGTTAATGGTTAAAATTTTAATTAATTTACGTTCCTTAGATTTTTTAAAATTATAACTGTCAATTTGGTTTGTCACTCTACAATCTCTGCTACACACTCAGACTAGGAACAACTTGTTCCTAAAAACTGAAAAATGATGTCAATGCACCCAATAGTACAAAAGGTTGCATATTGGTTCAGGATTACATTAGCTATGATTGATTTGGTGATGAAAAACCGTTAAAGATATATGAATTCATTGCTTCCAAATCATAAGTAGATATCGTGGGTATCTGAGAAAAGAAAATTATTAACTTTTGGATTAGAAGTCACAAGAGAAATTGAAAAAATTACGCACAAACTATATCTGAAGGACTTTAAAGGACTGTCAATATCGAATACCGAGACATAAAGTCAGAAGAGAACTCATTTATTTTTACAACCGCTTTAACTTCAACAAATAAAAGTAGTATTATCATTACACAAACTTCACACACTAAATTCTACTATATATTTAGTGTGAAGTGTTACACAAGTGTACCCAGGATTAAAGTTAACTATCCATAAGAAAATCACGATTGTCCTACACTTAAAGTTTTCTAAGTGCAACCCAAAGTCTAATAAAACAAATTTCAAATAGTTCTTTCAGTATTTAGAGATTATTCAGAAACTCAAAAATTGTAAAGTTTGACAAATCAAAGTTAAATTGCATTCCTTAAATAAGTAAAAAATAAAGTGAAAATAACACAATTTTAAGTTTCTCAATCGAAACAAATCTTTACAATGCATTCTGTATTCTTTCAACAATAATTCAAGTCCCAAAAATTTAAACTTATGGAACTGATTCTTTATTTTGATTAGTGTGTATGAAACTAGTGTGAGTTTCAAGAATATCACACAGGACATCTATAAAAACCTAGACACAAGTGATTTCCTTTCTTGTTGACACACCCTGATCAAACATTATCAATATATAACTATTAGTCTCACACACCGGATACTAGATATTTAAGTTGCTCCCAGTTTGGAAAATTTAATAAGCAATCAAATTAAATTAACTAAGCACAGCTACTAATAGAACATAGAGAACGCTGGCACCAGCATAATGAAGCAGACTATTTTTGTGTATACTTTGTAGAGGGATTTTCAAATAATGCTTCTCATGTTCCAGCAAACAATACATTTTTCTCTTGATTTTACATATAAATTAACTTAACTTTGAATTCATAATACGTAAACAATGACTGGAGCGGAAACTAATAAAAATCGGCTCAAAAGAAATTCCCTGAACTTCAAAATGTTGATGACTGGTAACGAATCCATATCTACCATGCAGGCAAATATGCCACGAATTCGGGTATTGATTTTAAAGTAATTAGTCGCTTCATCATAGAATTTAAAGATATCTCAAATTATATCATTTAGGTGAAGTATGATTTTTGCATGTGAATAAACCAACAGAAACAAAAACTTCCCAAATACCAAAGCGGAATTTCCGGAAATTTATAAGTATATAATTAAGTATAATAAAAACTTGATATTTATAAAACAATGTTACATAAAAAATATAGGGAGATCATGATGAGATATTGAACTTACTATGATCAGAAAATAGTGTACACAAGAGGAAAACACATCAGTACCTCACAGTCGATCAAGTCAAGACGAACACAAAAATAAAACAAAAAATATTCCAAACATCAAGAATTCCTACGCAAATTCCATACCTTCTTCACTTCTGATCTCTGTTACGGTACACTGCATCTGTGCATACAATGTGAGGCTGTAGCAGGTAGGTAGATAGTTAATTAACGTCACACTGGAGAAAGTAATCGGTTATTGGTGACGGTTTGGGATCAATCCCTAAAGGAAAGATTCAGACAACGCCAACGGAAGGTAAGTAGGTTTATTAACGTCACATTGGAGCAACACACGGGCTACTGGTGACGGTCAGGGATCAATTTAAAAGGGAAAGATCCGAAGACAACACCACATAATTTTGAACCACGGTCAGATGACGAGGCAACACCTGAGCTGGCACCACACTCTCCAAACATCCACGCCAACGGAAAAGATTGGAGGATTGCGAGTTCGAAACTCGGTCCAGCCAACGACCGCCGTGTACACAAGGGCTGGTGCACGTTAAATCTGCCTTGGCATCAAATGTATTCATGTTGGCGTGGTGTGGAAGTTTGGAGAGTGGAAAGGCAACTCAGGTGTTGCTCTCGTCATCTGACCATGACTTAGAATTACGAGGCGTAGTTCTTGGATCTTTCCATTCGGGATTGTTCTCGGACCGTCACCAATAACCCGTCGTCATTCTTCAGTGTGACGTTAATTAATTATATATCTACCTACTAAGGACATCGCTCCGTAATTTTGAACCGCGGTCAGATAACGGGGTCAACACCTGAGCTGCCCCCACTCTCCAAACTTAAACACCACTCCAACGTGAGGACATTTGAGGCCACGACAGATTTAACGTGCACCAGACCCAGTGTACACAGCGGTCTTTGTCTTAACTGCGTTTCGAACTCGCAACCCTCCTATTGCAAACAGCTCGGCATCTGACCGTGGTTCAAAATTACGTGATGTTGTCCTCATATCTTTCCCTTCGGGATTGATCCCGGACAGTCGCCAATAGCACGTTGTCTTGCTCCCGTGTGATATTAATTAAAATTCCTTCCAACGTATTCTTCATCGGGCCGCGGTAACCCAGTGGAAGAGTAACGGATTAGCTACCAGAGGGTTGCGAGATCGAATCCAACCAAAGACCAAATTGTACAAAGGGGGCTGGTGCACGTTAAATCTGTCGTTGCCTCAAATGTCCTCATGTTGGTGTGGTATGGAAGTTTGGAGATTGGGTTGCCAGCTCAGGTGTGACCTCGTCATCCGACCGTGGTTCAAAACTACGTAGTGTTGTCCTAGGATTTTTCCCTTCGGGATAGATCCGGGAGCGTCGCCAACAGACCGTGTGTTTCTCCAGTGTGATGTTAATTAAATACCTACCTACCGATTGCTAATCCGTTGTACGTTGCCCTTCCAACTGGGCCACCGCGGCCCTGCACTGGTATAGATATGAAGCTGTTATTTTGCTTCTGGGAAAAATAACAGTGTTTTCTCTGAGACTCGTACGTCGATTACCTAAAAATTAATTTTACAGACGTCCCCTTTTTCTAAAGGCCAGTTAGTAAAATTCAAGCTTCACTGAATTATGATCCTATGTATCTTATATTTTGTTTACCGAAACATAACTGCTTAGTTCTGTTATTTTAAACAGGAACAGCTGCTCCTTTGGTATGTAATACCGAAATGACTACCAAAATTAACCTGTTTGACTACCAAAAAAAACCAGCCTTGTTTCACAAACACGGTTTTCAAAAGTATCGGTGATTGAGTAGCAGAGTTCTGTGATTAGCTTAACATCCCTACCCTGCAGTTTGTAGGGATTTCTGCTTGAATGCGTAGGGATTCTGCTTGGGCTTTAGGGATATTCATTTATCCAGTGATCAGACTTCGTTTATGTTTGACCGTATGCCACTATTCCGAAACTTAAAAATGAAAACCAAACCTTTTAACTTGTTAAAATATGGACAACGAAATGGTTTCGTCTAATTTCAAGAATTGGTAGTCTAAACGGTCACAGTTTCTGATCCGACAGAACCGCGATTTTGCTTTTGAAAGTAGAAGCGAAAGTTAAGTTTTCTGTTTTGCGAGACACAAGAAATTACCCAACCGATTTTGATAACGCTAATTGTTTCAGTTAGACTAACTTTCATTTTCACATATTTTTAAAACATTTGTATTGTTTATTTTCCAAACGATTTAGAGAACCTTGCAAGAAAACAAGTCAATGTATAAAACTAATATAACTCCCAACTATTTCTAATTAAAGGAACAAAGTTTGTATTTCTTTGTTGTGTCCAATCACCCCTAAGATATTTATATTTATCTTAAAGATGCCTTGTTAAATTTGTCAAGTTTCGCCACAAAATGAAAATAGTTTAACTCAGCTTGTGTTCGAATTAAACTCATTATGGCCCAGGTATTGCTTGATCAAAAAAATAATCAGCTGAGATTAAAAAGAGGACTTTATGAAATCGCTAGGAAATTATTAACTTCAGATTTACCCCAAGATACTGATACGTTGACTGTTTCTAGTAGATTAAGGAAAAGAAAATGTCCTAAGAAAGATAAGTGAGTTTTATTATGGTATTTTTTAAGAAAATATTTGGAAGTTTCTAATTTTTTCTGTTAATATAACATCTGCGAGTTGAAGGCAATATAGGTTCGGTTCCTGTAACTTACCCTATCGCTTCTCTCTTTGTCAGTAGAGCTTTCTTTGTGTGTGCATGTCCATTACTTGACATTGTCTTGGTGTAACTTGGCCAAATATGCACCTTGTGCCATAAAATACAACTGTCAATATAAAATTCCTTTTTGGTTGTAGTGTAAGATCTTTAAGATATTGAATCATTGATTTTAACAAGTCTCAAGAGTAAATATATTGATTGCTTCAACAATTTCAAATTAGTTTTCATGTTTATACTTGATATAATTTACTTTGAAAATGGTTCTTTTGATTTAAAAATTTAGTTTTAATTTTGTCAAGTTTCCATTTTAATACTATAACTTTCTTTGGCGCAGCTTGTCCCCTTTTGGACCTTGCACCATAAAACCCTAATATCCAATCCAACTATAACTGTCTTTCGTATGTGAACGTGGATTATATGTGTACTCAATCAATACATCAAATCCTTCTTAGACTAAATGTGCAGCCTATAAGAATCAGTTGATGTTTTGGTGATAAGTTTTCCATGGTTTTAATGTTTGTGTTTGGCTGATTCTGGTGATATTGGAGTATGACAGCAGTAAAATGAGACTAAAATTATATGAAGCGGGTGAAGACTCAAAGTATTCTCACCACATGCAGGCAGGCGGAGTAGCTCTCAGGTGGAAAGCAGGTGTCATCACCCCAGCACTAAGTCTCGGCTTGAGGCTCTACGGCATGGTTAGCCACCTCCGAGAACATCTCGATGTCCTTCAATTCTAGATGGTTGCGCAAAAAAGACCTGAAACACCAAATTGTCATTTCCTTCCATGCGATACAATCTTGTACACCTCCAGTATCCTCGTACTGCACTTAGTGTCTTACGGTCTTCATGTAATTGCAGGAATTTCAATTACTCTGGGATCCTTATCCAGCCAGATCCGGCTCTCGTGTTATAAACCTAACCCTATTCTGTCGCCCCTCGGGGGCATATCTTTAGGTGTGTGTACCCTAGTGATCTATTCTCTTCCCATGGGGTTTACTGCCTCTGGTAAACATGGGGATCGTGACCCCCAGATGCCCAAAAGGTCTTTCTCTATTTTCTTCTCTCCATCTTTTCTTTTCACAATTACTTGACATTGTCTTGTGTTTGGCGTAGCTTGGCCAAATATGGCCATTGCGCCATTAAACCCCAAACCAACCAATCTTTCATGTGTACATTCGAATACTATTTCGTGACTGAAATCTATGTTGAATTGTGTGAGAATTATTATGGAAGGATAGGGGCCATTATTATGGAAATTTTTCTATCTACACTCAAGATAAAATTTTTCTTTTCATGCAGTTAACATCTAAAAGAGTGAAAAGAAACTACTGGATACTGCAAATAATGTTGTGTAGCTTAAGTTAACTGTACCCATGAATCCTACCTTTCATTAGAGATTGGTGTTGAACTTCTTAGTAAATCGACTAAACTTCAGTTGAATTTTCAAATCAATGAACATTTAATTTTTTGATTCCTTTGGAGCTGTCTGAAGCTCATTAGAAACCCCCTTAAGTGTGCCACTTGTTCAGTTTTCAGCAAAAATAATCATTTAATAATATATAGTATTCTCCTTCATATTGAAAATAAAAAATTCGTATTAAATCGTATAACTGGTGTGTAAAAAGTTTCTATATGATATTCTTAGTTCTTTATAAAAGATAACTGTTTCTTGCCAAAACTGAAGCCATATATTCTGTTTCAGTAATAGTTCAGCAACTTCAGAAGATGTATCTCTCACCCCTAGTTTATCTTTACAAGAAGTTGGAAGTCTTGATTTTGAAGACAGTGAATCATGTGATGATCCTGTTGAAAATGTACCATCTCCTGATGTAGATCAACCAAGTAAAACTAAAGTTAAAGGGTAAGGACTGTTTATTCAGATTTTCTTACCACATTTACCTGTTCATACTTTTACTAACTTGTGAAGTTATTCAAATTATTGATATGCAACAAATTATATTTTGTATGTTCATATGTGTAAGTGCCAGTTTTCACAAACTTTTAGGGCTGCGGTAGCCCAGTTGGTTGAGTTGTGGATTAGCAATCAGGCTTGAGAGTTCGAAACTTAATTCGACCAGACTCATGTATATGATGGGCTGGTGCATGTTAAATCTGTTGTGGCTTCTAATTTCCTCACATTGGTATGGTGTGGAAGTTTTTAGAGTGGGGTGCCAGCTCAGGTGTTGACTTTGTCATCTGACTGGTTCAAAATTAGGAAGTGTTGTCCTCAGATCCAGGACCTTTGTTGATTGCCCGTTGTGTTGCTCCAGTGCAATGTAAATTTGACTACCAGATTGCACAAACTTTTTCCAAAAATAAAAGATTTTATGTGAGGGCTTGTGTTTTATTAGAATAAAGTATCAAGATGGCTAAAAGCAATTTTTCCCAAAACAAATTCTGTTTCATGTTTCCCAAGAATAAATCATGGTTCAACTAAGTAAAATGTGATCTCTATACATGTGATATCCGTTCCGTTAAGAAATAATTTTTCAAGTTAAGTAAATCAAGAGTGGCAACTCTAGAATTGTTTCAATGTTCTGTATCGTATGCATGTTTTTGATTTTTTAGTCCTAGTTCCCTGTTGTAGAATTATTGTTTTGCTGCTACCATGTTTTGTCCTCAATAAAATAATTTAGCCATAAACGTGTGTTGTCTCTGCACTAAAAACCTTCAGGTTATGAACCCAGATTATTGTTTGGTGGCTAATTTTGAAACAAAAGTAAAAAGTTCCAGACAACGAAAAGAAGAAAAAAACAACTAAAAATTGCTAATGTATTTAAAGATTTAAGCAGTGTTGAAAAACTGAAAAACCAAAGTAATTTTCCAGTGTGGAGGTTTCAATAAATATACTTTTTAAATCTCATTCTTTGTTCGATATAGTAAACGGAATTGAATCAAAAGAAGGCTTAGCTGATGGTGCATTTTCTTCGTGGACGAAAAGAGATGCGCAAGCACAAAGAATAATTATGACAAATATTGATAAGAAGGTTATGATGCATATTTTAAATTGTGGAAATAGTTGCGATATGTACAAAAGACTTTGTGCAATATATGAATGGGATTCTGAGCAGCAAAAATGTAACTTGTTGCAGGAATTTTTTAATTACAATTTTGATTCTGGAATCCTATATTGCTGCGCATATAAGTAAACTAGAAAATATAGCATTCTGTTTAAAAGCTGACAAAGACACAGATGATGAAATGATAATATCGAAAATTCTTTCAGCTCTTCCAGAAAAGTACAAACACTTTCGAAGTGCATGGGATTCCATAAACAAAGATGACAAGACATTAGAAAATTTAACAGCTTGATTGCTGAACGAAAAAAATTCCAGTTAAATGCTTGAAATTCAAGAGGAAAGTGTTGCATTTAAAGTTCAAGAAAAAAGATGCTTCAGATGTAACAGCGGAGATCACCTTGCCAGATCCTGCCCTAAAATTAAGATGCAAGAAAAATATGTTAAAGAAAGAAAATGTTATAAGTGTAACAGTTCTTCGCATTTTGCTAAAGATTGTAAGAACCAGAAAAATCAACTTCATTGTAACATCTCTAAAAAAAACTAATCATGTGGGAAAAGATTGCTATTTTTAAAAAAATTTGAAAAAACAAGTTTCCTTTCTTGCTCCTAATAGAAATTCTACTCACAAATGGGTTGTCAACTTGGGATCTTCTAGTCACATGGTAAATCGCGAAACATTGTTGGAAAATTCTGTGAAGATCTCAACAGAAATTGGTCTTGCAAAGAATTCAGAAGTGATGGAAGCAAAAGTGTCGGAAGTGTCAAAACAGATGGTTGCATGTTAAATCAAGTGTTATATGTTCCTGAACTGTCTAAAAATTTATTGTCAGTAAATGCTATTACTAAAAACAAAGGAGAAGTGAAATTTGTTAAAGATAGAGTTGAAATTTCTAAACAAGGTGAAATTGTGTTAAAAGGTTATAAAAATGAAATAGGACTGAAATTGATTTGAATAAACAAAATGAAGCATTGTTGACAGAAAGTAAAAATTATGCAGACGTATGGCATCGTAAACTTGGACATTTGTGTGAAAAGAACATGAAATTTCTATTGAAGCATTCAAAACGCATGAAGCTGTCAGAAAAAGAAATAAAAGGTATGTCAAATTGTTGTGAAGTATGCCTAAGAGCTAAACAAGTTAGATTTCCTTTTAAAACTGAAAGAGCTACTAGACCTTTGCAAATAATACATACAGACATATGTGGGCCTATGGAAGTAGAAACGAGGTACTGGAATAGATATTTTTTAACCTGTTTAGATGATTATATACATTTTGTTATGGTGTTTCTGATTAAAAGCAAATCTGAAGTTCTCAATGTTCTAAAACAGTATGCAGAGGAAGCTGAAGCAAAATGGTCACTTCGTGTAGCTAAAATACATTGTGAGAATGGAGGTGAATATACTTCAAATGAAATTAAAAGTTCGTGCAAGTCAAAAGGTATCAAGTTAGATTACACAATTTCACATACACCTAAATTAAATGGGAAGGCTGAACGCTTGAATCGAACTTTGCTTGAGAAAACTCGGGCATTGATTTTTGATTCTGGTCTTAAAAAATTAATGGGGTGAAGCATTAAGAACTGCAGCATATCTAATAAACCAAAGTCCTACTGAAGCTACCGAGGTAACACCAGCTGAAATGTGGTATCAAAATAAGCCTGATTTGTCGCGATTGCAAGTATTTGGAAGTGTAGCTTATGCAAAGAAACTTGGTCAACTAAAAAAATTGGATTCTAGAAGTAACAAACTTATTTTTGTAGGATATACTCACAATGGCTATCAGTTGTGGGATGAAGAGAAAAGAAGAATAGAGATTTCAAGAGATGTGGTATTCCTTGATCCGAGAACTGAAGAAAGAAATATTTTATCACTTCCAATTGATGCTGAAGAAAATGAAGAGAATATAGATTCCAAAGAATCAAAATTATTTCAGACAGATGAAGAATCACAAGAAAACAATGAGGAACTTGGACGAGGCAAAAGAATAAAGAAACCACCTACTCATCTCACTGATTATGTTTTACTTACATATGAAGAAGCAGTAAATGGCCCTAATAAAGAAAATTGGAAAAAAGCTATAGAAATCTGGAAAAAATGAATTATAAGGTGACTCAGGTGTCCAATAATGAAGGAAAACCTCCCACTGCCCTGCCATCTTCCTCAATTTTTCATATCTCAGTTTTTAGAAATAACCCTATTCCTTCAGAATATACAAGCTACTGAACTGAAAAAATTGCCCCTTAACTGGAATCATACTCCAAATCACAGACCAAATAGGAATCATACTTCAAGTCATGGTTATTAAACCAAACAAAAAATTGCCAATAAATCGATATCCCATTTTCTTTTAATGAAACATTGCCCCATGGAAACTGCTTAATCTTTGACATGTCCCTTGTATATTATATGGAAGAAGCATACATAACATTTTTTTAACCTCTTCATTCAAACTGACCTCAAACCATTAAATCTGAAACCAATTGCAATTCAGATGTCGTTTTGGTTTTATATGTGAAAGGTTTCTATTCTGAATGCCATGAAAAGATTTTATAAACACTTATGTAAGAAAATTCATTCATCTAGCACATTCATAAGGCTTAGGCATAGAAGTTATAACTAGCTTTTGTAAGCGCATTTAAATATTGCTTAAAAGTGATTAATTTTTATTTTCGAAAAATATCAACCCTGGTAGTTAATAGTTAATAAAACATTCGTGTGATGTTTTTCAGTTCTCTCAAATGCAACCCTCTAAGGATCATACATGTATATATCTGTTCTACTGCAGTCCTCCCTGCAAGTCTTACTAGTTTTGACCTTCTAGTTCAATAGAATATTTCCTAGGATTCTTGCAACAAATAGATGGGGTTATTTAGCAATTAAATGTGATATACAGTAAAGGCAATGTTATTGTACTTGGAAATCTTATGCCACTCAAAGGGTTCATGTGTATAGAATGTTTTTTTATAGAAGGGCCTCAACGCAGAAAAATATTTTTGTTGAATTGACATCATTTCCACCAAATAAAATCCTGAGAAATCATCCCACCAATTCTCAAAAGAATTTTCCTCTTTGCTGAGAATGAGTTGAAAATTACTGGTTTCTCAACTAGTTTTGTCTATATAGGCCAAGAAAGTAAGCAAAAAAGGTTTGCTTTATCTGCCTGTGAAAGTTTCTTCAGTTGTATTTTAAAGAAAATACAGTTTTATTATTCTTTTTCATTCATAATTTTCAAGTTTCTGAAAATCAGATACTATCTAAAACCATCTCTGCAGCATTTGAAGACATGCATTTCATTTTTACTCCTGAGTGATTTCTTTAGTCCTTATGCACAAATAAAGTAATGTTTAATATATTTTATTGCTAATGAAACTAGACTATTTAACGTATAACTTTTCTCAAATATGAAATATTGAAAATATCTCTTCAGATTTTCTTGTGTGATTTGTGGACATGTGGCATCTAGTTCTCAACGGTTGAAAGAACATCTTAGTCGTCACACAGGTGCAAAACACCTTGAATGTGAAATATGTGGAAAAAAATTTGCCTGGAGATATTCTTTTAGAAGTCATATGGTGAGTTAATTTTAGTATTAAAGTAGAAACAAGGTTTCAAGCTGCTTTCATATATGAGAAGTCCTCTGTAAAATGTTTCTTTTACTGTCAAGTTATAAAACTTTTTGGATATGTATAAGTGTTAATTGATTTCTCAAGAGCTTCGTATATGCCCTTGACAATGTAAGTATAGTATATAATCATGAAGTTTTTCTTTCTCTATTCAAATAATGAATTTAGTTGGGTTTTCTTAACAATACATGCTTCAATTATGTCATTTTGAAGTAAAAAATATTTTGGGTGAAGATGAAATTATGTAATTTGTAGGGTGGTTCTTGTACAAAAGTGGCTCAATTTGGGTTCTAAGTAAACATTAAACCAAGTAAAAGCATTGTACCTGAATAGAGCCAGACTGAGAAGATAAGCTTTAGACACTCTCACACCAGGTTAAACAAAAGGCAGGGATTGTACTAATTAAGGTTCAATCTGACACTATTATATCCAATGATAACACATTGGAAAAAGTGGGACAATCCTGAGACCTCCATTTTATATCTTAATTTTTTCTCTGAAGATAATTTAATCCACAAAAATCGAAGTTTTGCTTATCACATGCGTAAAATAAGAAAATAGTAAAAAATCATTAATCTTAGTTCACTTAGCATTACAGCCTTTCAATTGTAATAAAAATCTAAAAGAAGATAGGGCCCTCTCTGAAATTCTGAATATGTGACTGATCTGACTTAAACATATTACCAAAATTTGATAATAAAGCAATCAGCGTTAAGCAGTTAAATAATAGTTTATTAAAGACATCTTAAACAGCTAAGAACAGCATGCAGGACATAAAAAAACAACAGAGTAGGCATAGGAACACAGTTACTGTTAGAGGCATATCTAACAGGTATTGATTTATAATTCAACACTTACCCTAAATCCATACTTTCCATTCACTAAAGGAAATAAAGACAAAAACATACATAAAACAAGTTGGGAAGTTAAGTTCTAGTGTCAACTTGACACATCCCAATTAGCTGACGAAGTTTCTGGAAACGAACCTTTGGTAAAGGTTTCGTGAAAATGTCTGTAGCCTGAAATTCACTGCTACAGTACTGAACATCCAAAAGTCCATTTGAAACTTCTCTCGAACAAATTTATATCAAACATCAATATGTTTTGTTCGATTATGAAACTCGAGACTTTTAATTAATTTTATGGCACTTTCGTTGTTAACCTGAAGAACAGGAACACTGATGGGAGAAATGTCCAGGAACAGTCTGTAACCAAACAGCTTGTTTCGATGCCTGGCTGGCAGCAACAAACTCGGCTTCTGTTGTAGATAGTGACACATTTCTGACGTCTGCTGGCCCAGGTAATCGCTCCTCCACTAAACTTGACCATTCCTGAGGTAGATTTTCTTGTAGAGGGATCACCAGCATAATCGGAATCACTGAAGGCTTCCAATAGGGATGAGCTGTTGATACTTGACTGATACAAAATATCCCATCTTGTGGTTCCTCGTAAATATTTCAAGACTTTCTTGATTAAACACCAATGTAGTTTTAATGGCCTGTCCAACACCTGAGATAGCACACTAATTGCATAAGCGATATCTGGTCTTGTGACAGTAGCCAGGTACATGAGGCTACCAACGGCTTGTCAGTAGGGTGTTCCATCGTCAAGTTTTTCAGACGGTTCCAATGATAACATGTCCTGATCAATAGGAACACAGACAGGATTGGCAGTACACATCTTAAAACAGTCCAAGACTTTCTTGCAGTAATTTTCTTGGTGAATGAAGATGGACCCATCCTCTAAATATTGGATCTGCATACCTAGAAAATAATTTGCAGATTCAACCTTGATACTAAATTCTGCGAGTTTTCCAAAAAACATATCAAGCAATTTTTCATCTCTAGCAACAACAATTCCATTATCAACATAGAGGACTAACAACAAAGATTTATCGTTGTTCACAAACAAACAAGGATCACTGTCCATCTGTTCAAGTTTACAGTTCTGAAGAAGGCTCTTGAACCTTTGGTTCCAACATCTGGGAGCTTGCTTCAGTCCATACAAGCTTTTCAATAATCTGCAGACTCGTCCAGAACCATCTTCGTATCCTTGAGGTTGCTTCATATAAAATTTCTTCATTGAGCTCTTCATATAAGAATGCACTCCTCACATCAAATTGTGCTAACTTTAAATTATTTTTTGCAGCAACACGTTTAACAGTTCTGATTGTATCCCAATGAGCAACTAGACTGAATGTTTCCGTATAATCTATTCCAGGCTCCTGTGAAAAACCTTTCACCACAAGTCTGGCTTTAAAATGTTCTACTTCACCATCAGCATTTCGCTTAATCTTGTAAACCCAGCGATTGTCAATGGCTTTTCTATCTTCTGGTAGGTCCACTAACTTCCAAGTGTTATTTTCACTCAGTGAACCCAATTCCTCTTGCATTGCACTTTTCCACCCACTTGTGTTACCTGAATGAATGGCTTCTTGAAAGGTTACTGGCTCATCTTCAGCAAGCATGACAAAATCATCAAATCTTGATGGTTTCTGCATTTGAGCTGTCTCGTAGATTTGTTTTGTTTTCACCATCCTCAATGGAATCTACATTCTCAATTTCAAAAGCTTCCCCATTTCTGGTACTATCTGTTTCACACAAGTTTTCCATAGAATGCATAGGAATCTGATTCACTAACATTTTCTGTGAAGTAACCTCACTTTTAAAAACAATGTTCCTTGATAAAATAATTTCATTTTTATCTGGAATCCATACTCTATATCCTTCATTTCCACAGTATCCCACAAGATGTCCCTTCAAAGCCTTTTTGACAAATTTTTTCCTTTTCTGTGTAGGGATATGTACAAAGCGCTCTGTACCAAAGATTTTCAGATGATCAATTGCTGTGGCTTTACCAAACCAAAGTTCATATGGTGATTTACCTTCCTCTGGAGAAGGACCTGTGCAATTAATCACATGCAGCTGAATTAACAGCCTCACCCCAGTCTTTCTGGTAAATCCCTAACATGAAGCATGGATCTTGCAGCTTCAACTAAAATTCTATTTTCCCTTTCAGTTACTCCATTTTGTTCAGGAGTATAAGGCATTGATGTTCGATGAATTAGTCCAGCTTTCTGTACAATATCATGGACATCAGAGTTGTTGAACTCTCCACCTCCATCAGTAAATAGTTCTTTCAATGTGTAACCAACAGTCTTATAACTTCTCTCAAAAACCTAGGTAACATGACTTTAACTTGACTTTCTTTTATTACATAAACAGTCCTATATTTGGAATAATCATCTTTAAATGCCACAAAGTATCTATTTCCACCCAGCGACTTTTCAGGCATTGGATCACACACATCAGCATGAACAAGCTGACCAGGTTTTGTAGGATGTTCTTGGCACGAGCCAAAGCTAAGCCTATGCATCTTGCCATACATACAGGTATCACAAAATTCACTGTCAAGCTTTACATCAATACCTTTGAGTTTTAGGAACTTTTGAACATGGCATTTATTTTGATGTTCCATACGCTCATGCCATAACTGAAGACTCATTGTCGACAACCACACAAGCCGATTCAGGAATTATAACACTTAAAAGAAGTCTAAACACTATTGTGTCTTATGCCAATGGCTACAGTTTCACCACTTTTGTTCCTGAACTCTCATACTTTGTTATCAGCATACTCACAAAGTCCATTGTCTAATACAGCACTAGATGAAAAGAGATTGTGATCACTATTGGGAACATACCAAACTTTAGTGAGTCGACCAGGTTTCCATTCATCACTAACAAGCATTTCAATTTGTATCTCACCAATACCTTTGGCAAACATGGATCTTCCATCACCTAATCATAATGACTTTGGGATATCAAATTGTTCATAACTGGAAAACCAATTTAACTTGGGTGATATATGATGTGAAGCACCGGAGTCTATAAGCCAGTAATCTTGACTCTTCAGCTCAGCAATCGTCATAAAGGCTTGACCAGACTTCGATTCATCTTTATCAGCATTATTTCCAGCTTTTAGTGTATACCAGTTCTTTTTCAAATATTCAAGATGGCCACATGCATAGCACTTCATTTTCTTCTTTCCATCTTTTGGATTAGTTGCAGCTTTTTCCGGGAACTTTCTGCCATAACCGCTATTTGGCTTCCCTACAAAAGCCATACTCTTGCTTTCATTTCAACGGGAGGTTTCACTTCTTCCAAACGTTGCTCATGAAGACGTAACCTTTCAGTAAGGCTTGAAAGAGTTCTTTCACTGTTTGGAACAGATTCCCAGGCATTTTGAATTCCAGGTATTCATTTGGTAGCCTATTCAAAACTGTTAGGAACATAGATTTTGGTAGCTGCACATTTTCATTCCTCAGCTCTTCCTGCAAAATTCTCTGCAATTTGGATATATGGGTAGCAATATTGTTTAGGGGATCTTTCGTGTAGTTGAAAAGTTGGGAATACAGCAAATCTAACCTTCGCTCGTTTTCTGCTCATAAACACAATAAAGAGCATCCCACATTTCTTTTCCCATTTTACACATTAAAATGTGCTGTTTAGGCTTAGGCTCAACACTAGAGCCAATTATGTATCGAGCTATGTCATCTGCTTCCTGATAAGCTTTCAAGTTTGCTACATGTGCTTTTCTTTCATCCTCTGTTGCAAATACTGTGGACGATTCAGGCTTAGTCATTTCACCCAGTACTATGGGCTTGGCTTTCTGTACTGTGAATTGCAGTTCAATGTCAAATTTCCAGCTCACCCAGTTCCTTTCACCTTCTAACTTCTCAATGAAATTGAATTTCTCCATGTTAGAGTTCATCGCTGAATAGAATGCACGTACCTTTGACGATCAGGAACTTAAGCCTAATGACTTGCCTGTTACAATATGTATCTCTTTCAAAGACTATTCAGCGAAGCTCAAATCAGCATATCTGGGCCCATATAACCACTTAAACATTACCAAAATGTAATAATAAAGGAATCAGTGTTAAGCAGTTAAATAATAGTTTATTAAAGACATCTTAAACAGCTAAGAACAGCATGCAGGACGTTAAAAACAACACAGAGTAGGCATAGGAACACAGTTACATTTAGGCATATCTAACAGGTATTGATTTATAATTCAACAATCTGGACTGGATTCTTTTCTCTACATTTGTTTCACCCTATCCCTCCACAAAAACAGACACCTGATGTCTTGCTTTTATGACGGCTCACACCTTTTCTTAACAAATTTTTTTTTACAACCTACTAAAACATGTGTAAAGCATTAGTCTTCACATTAATGGTGTAAAGGTTTGTGAAACTCCTTATCTTCAAGCTGTCAATTGGCCACTACATCTCATAATATATTTTGATGTAAATTGATTCAGAATAATTTAATGACTGCAAATTTTTAACCCTTTCATCATAGTTTCGTTGCTGTAATGAAATTAAATGGCTATTTTTCTTTTTATGAAATGACTAACTTCCCTTCCAGGAGGAAAGAGTTGAATATTACATAGACAGATAAAGAGACTGTCCAAATCAATTTCCTACAAAATTTATTCAAATATTGATTGCATCATAATTAAGTTGCAGACAACCAACTTAGAATTATTGTTAAAGTAAATTTCTTGTTTTTATTTGATGATAAAAATTTAATTATGCTTTTTAAAAAAGTACTTGAATCAATTTTAGTCAGAAAATCTCAGAATAATCTGGACATTCAGCTACAAAATTATCTGCCCCTAAGGTCTCAAATTAACTTGTTCCACTGCTGTTAAAAAATTTTATATTGTGTGGTGGACAGTACTAAAAACAAAAACCTATCTTTAGATATGTGACAAAAAATTAATTTGTTTTTTGACGGGTGAATATACTTTGCTTTTGAAATTATGATACATATTTTAGTCTCAATCTCTTCATTCATAAAATATTTTCTTGTTTTAAAAATATTTTTCAGATGTGATATTATATAACTAACCCTTAGTTATGAATATAAAATTAAGCATTTCCACACATCCCAATATTCCAGGTGTCCTTGAGTGATTAACAAGTTTTGTTAAAAATAATTAGTTCCAAAAACTCTAAATCATACACTAATTTATTTTGTGTCTTAAATTATAGGCATCTCACAGAGAAGACAATCCAAATAAATGTACCATCTGTGGTAAGAAATATTGTAATAAATCATCAGTCAAGAACCATATGTTAAGAGTTCATGGCAATCCCAAAAAAGATTTCAAATGTGAAAAATGTAGTAAAGAATTTGTAACAAAGCCTGAATTAGAGAGGCACAGTTATAATCACACAAAAGAAAAACCATTTGTATGTGAATATTGTGGAAATGCTTATCGATTCAAAGGTGCACTATTGGTGCATTATAGAATTCATTCTGGTGAAAAACCTTACAAGTGTGGATTTTGCGATAAAGCATTTATACACTTGTCTTCTGCAATTGGACATCGCCGTAGACATACAGGAGAAATGCCTTTTCAGTGCAAAGAGTGTGGTAAATTATTTCGAGTGAAACGTGCTATGACAGCTCACATGTCTGTACATAGTGAAAAGAAACCATTTAAGTGTGATAAATGTGAAAAATCATTTAAGTCCAGGAGTGGCTATCGCGTTCACTTAGATTTTCACCTTGGTGTTAAAAGACACAAGTGCAAATTTTGTGATCGTGCATTTCGAGCTTGGTGTAATATGCATAAGCACATGAAGAGGCATCTGGGTGAAAAACCTTATACATGTGATATGTGTGATAAAACTTTTATTGAAAAACAAGAACTGAAAAATCACATGAAAAGTCATTATGAAACAAGTAAAAAATGTGACAAAGTATCTGAAAATCAAGATGTTCTAAATAACTGCACTCAAATTCTTACTTCTACTGATTTGAATTGTTCAGCACCAGATATTGGAGCACCAACCCAATTCAATGAACCTCATCCCACAGATGAAATTATTCCCTCACACATTGATATCACAGATAACCAGGCTGTAATGTATGATTGCAGCCTCCCAAATTCTATGGATAAATGTCCAGACAAGTGTCAATTGCTGCAAGACAGTTATGTGTCTCAGTTTTTATATCCTCAGCATTCAAATGTGCAATATGCTTCACAATCTGTACCAGTTCTTAATATGTATTCTGATACTGGGACAATGCATAATAGATCTGGATGCTTATCTAACCTGAGTTCGGCAAATTATAACTGTATATCATTAAACAATCAGAATTATGGAGGTTTTCCATATAATCTTCCTAATTCAGATGAACTTCTGTCAAAGTGTAAACTGTGCAGGAGTCTTTTTCATTCTACAATGGTTTTACGAAGTCATCTTATAGAATATCATAGGATAGAAGAAGAAAACGTTGATGAATTAATAAGTTGATTATACTTTGAATTAATAAAAACATTTGTACATAAGTTGTAATAGTTATGGAACTTAAGCAACTGTTTAACTGAATTTTAAGATTCTGAAAATTTTGTCTTAATTTTTTGTTTACATTTTTATGGAAGTAAAAACATTTAAACATACGTAATTTAGTGGTAATAATTAGCATAATAGGATCTATGAAGTATATCTGTTTCTTGCCACTTAATCTCTGATCCTCGAAAACTTTAATTTTCACAAACCTTTTTACTTTTAATAAATTAGATAGTTTATCATCAATTTTATTCATATTTAAATCTTCAAATAAAAGTAGTCTACATATTTAATTTGCTCATTACATAATTCTTACAACCTTTGATAACAACTCCTCAATTCAAACATTAAGTATATTAGCAGGGAAAAATGTATTTAGATTAATAGGCGAGCTTCAATTATTTCTGTAATATGCATGTAATTCAATTTAGATTCTCAATATTTTCCTGTTTTTATAAAGCATAAACATCTAAAGCAGATTTGCTTAATGTATTTATATATATATTTTTTTTCTATCTACTTCGATTTGAAATTGTGCATTTTTGTTAACTTCTATCAGTGATACTTACCATTTAGACTGCAAGTAAGCCTCATAATTGGTTGAATGTTGTAGATTTGCGACAGGGGGTAAAAGGTTTGTGTCAAAGATACCTTTAACTAATACCTACATACATAATTTAAATATGTTCAGGATACTTTTTAACTTTGACACAAAATCAATGTAACTCAATTATGAATTTATAAATGATTTAAATAACTTTATAACTCAAGCTTCTCTCAAGAAAAGCAAATCGTGTAGAACCAGGTGAATTATTGCCAGATCAAAAGACAGTTTAAGGACCAGTCATACAACTGGCAAAAGCAGGTAACTAAAGTTTTGCAAGTTAATGGAATTTAAAGTTCCAAATAGAGGGTATGTGCTCTAGAAAGTTCCACATTTATGAGAAAATTAGAATTGGCCTTAGGATCCAAAGCATTTTTTCAGTTGAGTACAATCTAACAATTGAGAAAAACTTAAAAGCTAAATGTTTTATCATGAAATAGTTGATAACAGCTATTGACCTTGTCAACTCAGTTTTTCAAGATGTTTCAGAAGTTTAGGCAATAAACACTCATATTCCTCGTTTATAAAGTAGCTTAAAATTCTGTGTATCACAATTCTACTATAAGTATTAAAGAGAATCATCCAGGGCTGCCAAAGCACTTGTGAAACAGCTTTAGTTGCATTAACTCTTAAAATAGCAAAACCAATCTCTTAAAATTTGTTTTAGTAGCAGCTTTAGTTTCCCCCAGTAGCTATATTCTTGGCAAAGGGTCTTCCGAGACACTGGAGCGGAAGTATTTGGCGTGAGTTGACAGTTCTTACCTTTATAAGAAAAATACTTCATGCTTGGTTATGCCTCATGTAACCGATCAGAATGTTTATATTTACTAAATGTTGATGGTTGGGTTTTATGATGCAAGAGCTGTATTTGGCCAAGCTGCACCAAACAATGACAGATAACCTCCAGTAAAGGTCAGAAACAAGTTTTACTGATAGAAGAAACACCCAGGGTAAGTTACAAGAATCAAACCTGTGCTGCTTACATCTCGTGTTTTCATTCCATTGGAGAGCAGTAAGTCTTAAAAACATTTTCCCCAATGAAGCAGAAAGCTTGAATTTGCTATGTTTGAAAAAGGGGATTTGATTTTCGTTGATCTATGAATTTTCAAAAAGTCGCCAAAACTTACAAACTAAGTTTTTAAAAAATAGCAGTTGCGTGTGGAAGCCCTGTCATCCTGGTAGTATTCGACAAAATGTTTTAAATTAGAATTTCTTTAAAATGTTTCACAAAATCTAATCAAAATAACTCTTGTTTTATTAAAATTTTTAATCACTTAAAATATCTTGATGTCATCGAGGTCTTTTCGATTCTCATTTGTACTCAACGTTGTCGAGTCCTTGTGTTTAAAATAAAAACAGCTGTTATGTTTTCCAATCATAAGCTATTTTTTTTTCTTCCACAACTTAAAATATCACAGCTTGTTGCTCTTCATGACACTTCATTTTCACTGTTCATAATTTTAACTGCAGGAGCATGTTTAACCACCATTGGAAATTGTGATTTCCTAACTTCACTATTTCTAGGATATTTTAATTCATTCTAGACCCTCACAATTAAATGTTCAGTAACTTCAAAACAGGTAGTACATAAATGGTTATTAATGCCACATTTCTGAGTAGGGTGTAGTTAGCAGCAAATTTAAGGGCTGCACTTTTGTGGATTTCAGGAAAATATTTTAAATATTAATTTTTAATGCATTTTAAAATAAGCTAAAATTGAAACCAGTTCCACTATCCCATAGCACTAGTGGTTATAAGTACATGTTGGAAAAACTGCTGTTCTATAAATTGCCATATTTTTACTAAGTGAAGCCTAAAGTAAAATGTAATTCTGCAAGTATTCCTTTTAATTTAAGGTTAAACATAAAATCCTTAGTTTCTAATCCTGTATTAAAGCTATCTGGCTTTAAATGGAAATGGTCAAAAACTTTATACATATCTAGATTAAAGTACAGTAGTTCAATATGTGAAGTTTCACTAAAATTTCCTTAATATTAAGCATCTTAAAAATTATTCCGTGTATTGTAATTAATTTCTTTATTTGTAATAATATAGCATCTCGGTTATTGAGCTTTAGTTCCATTAAAGTCAACACAAATGTTTGATACTATTGATATTGACTGGATCGCTCATGTTAATATATTGGGTCATCCAGAAAGTTCTGCGGTTCTTTATGATAAATACCAACGAAGCAGTACAAAAACTTAAGAAAATGTTATTGAATCACATAAGCACCATTTTGTTCTATGACTTTCTGCCATCTTTCCGGTAGCTGGAAAATTCCTTTTTAAAAAAGTCATTAGGCTTGTAAAGAAGTTATCGAGGTGCTGTTTGAGTCTCCAAAGAATTGAACTCCAGGCCGTTCAGAGAATTTTGAAGTGACCTGAAGAGGTGAAAATCTGAGGGGGCAAGGTCTGGTGAATATGGGGTGACGCAAAACATCTCAGCCATACTCAATAAGTTTTTGTCTGACATTCATTGTCATGCTGGACAACACCTCGACGATTGGTCAGTTCTGGCCACTTTGCTTCGATTTTGCTTTTAATACTGCCATTTAAGAACAGTATTTTTCTGAATTTATTGCCTGATTTTGTGGCAACAATTCATAATGAACAATTCCTTTTTAGTCCCACCATACACAAAGCATTACTTTTTTGGGATGCAGCCTCCCTTTCGATGTTGGGAGGTTCATTTGGCTTACCCATGATCTTTTACTTGTAAGATTATTGTATAGTATCCACTTCTCATCTCCAGTAATGAGCTGTTTCAAAAAAGGAGCTTCATTTCGATTCAGCAAAGAATCACATGCCAGAATTCGAGCAAGCATATTCTGTTGTGCTAAAGTATGGGGTACCCATGCATCGTAGTGGCTTATATACCCAATCTTCAGATGATCACGAACTGTACTTTTTTGAATATTTAGTCTGATAGTTCCTGAACTGTGTAACGTGGATTTTCAGCGATGGCATCTTTTAATAGGTCCTCGTTTACAGAGGATGGTCGTCCAGAGCGGGAATTTCCGCACTTAAATTTATCAAACCACCTTCAAACTGTGTCATCAGAAACAGCACTTTGTCCATATACAGCACAAATTTTACGAGCAGTCTGACTAGCATTTTTTCTTTCTTAAAATAAAAGAGCATATGATGAAAATGAACTTTTTGGTTCTCCAATTTTAGCATTGCAGTGAAACAAAAATTGTGCCACAACAGAAGCTAGGATTATCCAGTGAAAGCAGAAAAGACAAAATTTACATGTCTGCTTCAATCAAGGTCACTCCTTATCAGCGGTAGCAAAATAGTAACAAGAAAGCGTGCTTCGATTTGAAAAACCGCAGAACTTTCCGGATGACTCAATACAAGGAGTGAAATCATCAAATATTGAGGTTTGGTTTGTCGCTTTAGTAATTTTTTTCTACATACAGGCTAATTAGACCCACAAATTTATGCAAAAATCTTTCGAACATGTAATTTTATAAATATATTGCAGCATAAGAAAGTAAATGCAATGTTTTTCAATTGTTTCTAAAATAGTATACAACTTTTAGTTTGGTTTGTCACTAAACGAATCTATTGGAATTTGAAACTGCTTTAAAAAACAAAAATCAAGGGTTATTGATTTTAAAAAACATTCATCTGGTATAATATGTAATGTGATATGATCAGAAGAATTAGATGTAGAATATTTTTAAAAATTAAGACATATACAGAATAATTCAAAATTGATCTGTTACTTTTTTCATTTGTATAGAATAAATTATTTTTAAATGCAAGTCACCAAGCATTTATTTGGACCAGTAAACAATTTTAAAACACCAAATACAACACATGAATAGTACATTTGGGAACATTTCAACAATCCTCTACCATAAAACGTATTCCAAATAAAATTTACCACACAAGTTTTAAATTCATTATGATCTTAAAATATTCTAAAGCATTGATCTTTTTAAAAAATGCAGTATATGAAAGAAATTGTTATTGAAAGCACATTTTGCAAAAGAAAATTGCATCAAATTGATAATACAATTTTTTACAAATCCTCAAGATTTTTTATTTCATAAAAAATTGGTCTCCAGTGCATCAAGAGGGACATTTAAGTATAAATGTTATTAATGAATAAGAATTAAAATTAAATGGAACACACATATATTGTAATTCCATACATACATGTAACAAATCTATCAATAGAACTGTTAGAGCTGTAAAATGTTAAAATTATTTTCATCGTTTATCCACCTGATCAGTTACTTGGTATTTGCAGATATGTATTTTACAATTATGTGAAATGAAATTAAATGTAATTCCACATTAAACACTTCAAGCTTTAACAGTTTCACAATATAGAATATCTCAATTAGCAAATGTTTACTGCTACCAGTCAGTGCTGTCTTAAAAGCATTAGAGGAACAATATACTGTTGCCCCTACTTGTTCATTCACAAATAAAATTTTAGAGCCAAAGATAAAAAACTTTTATATTTATAACTGATATTTCAGTAAAGTCAATAAAAAATATGTAAAGTGCAGATTATATATAAATAGAACGTTTTGAACATTTTAAGAAATAATGAATTGATAAACTATTCAGAATAAATACATTTTATTTTAATATTAAGCAGACATATAGGTGGAGGGCAATACTTCATTCAACAACTTGCTGATACTCGTCTGGGATAAATCAAGAAACTTACTCTGCAAGCTTTTCTATAATCAACTTCCTCTTTTGTACTCAACTGATATAAATGTTATTAAATTCATGTTTCATTTTCATCTGCAAATATATATCATTTATCAACTCTATTAACAAACATGATCATCCTCAAAGTCAAAATGTTGCATGATACACATCTGGTTTAAAGTTATAATTAATATTAACCAGTTGGGATTTGTCAAAGGGTCCTTTGAATTGTGAGCTGGCAGACCAATGCACAGAATGCCCATGTATTAAAACTACTGACCCCAACAGTTACCGAAATGACAATTAAGAGTAGGGAGTTTGGCACTTGGAACAACTACAATAAATAATGGAATGATAAAAACGCTAAACTAATAAAATTGCAAACGAAACACATGCTCATAATAGCAATGGAAAGATTCATATCTTAATACAAGTGATATTACATGTACAACAGAAACAATGAAGAGGGGTTACATTAAGGTTATAGTAAGTATTTATTAAAAACAAAAATTGCTGCAAGAAACAATTTCATGATTGTAATATCTTTTACCAAATATTCAATTAAAGGACTAAAGAAAAATTAAAATTCACTCAGCTGCTTTCATGATTGGAATGCATAAGGGGGTTAACATTTATATATTTCTAAAACAAGACCAAAATCCTTATTCAATAATAAATTTGTGTGAATATATTTACACCTGTAATAGAAATTTTAAAAATAGATGGTTTTACTTCACTGAACTCATACCTTAATATGTAATATTTACTGTTTGGCATCAAATTCGATTAACAAATAATAATTTAAATTATTAAAACTTAGTCCTCATTTCTAAATTGTACATAAAAGGGGGATTTTATAACTCCCATTTTCAACATTTATAGTAAAAGCAAGATAAATATGCCAATATAAATGAACATTTTTAAAGCTAAAATATAAAACTAATGGCTAAAATACATAAAACTAATGAAAACATGTTTAAATTAAAAAAGATTTCTATTGGTAGTCAAACCAGGTTTGAAAAAATATTGCAAATCTAACTCAATGCACAAAAGTTAAATAAATGCTTCATTGTAATGAAAAGCACATTCACATTGAAGAAAATTTTATACTAAAAAAATTCATTTTACTGATAAAAATAGACCTTGAAATTATTTAATAAATTCAGGATATTCAATCATTATTTAATCACAATAACGACAAGGGAAACACTGATCATAATCAAATCATTTCACCCATGAAAATTGGTCGCTGAAGTGATTTGATGTGAATTCATGGGAATTAGATAAGAAATCCAGAGTAATGCACACAATCACAGTATAATATAATTTTCCATTGGAGGTCTTTTTTCTCTGGGCTGCTCACATGCATATGCATTTAACTATAAAAGAAAATTTCAGTCAAAAATTACTTTGATTTTTTACCAAAGAAATAACTAACAATTTAACTAAATATTTTCTAAAGCCTTTTATTAAGGTGATATGTAGTCATTGTAAAATAGAATAGTCAACCATTTTCCATTCCATTCTTACGTTTACAGCTAACTTAATTTTATTACTTCTATGAAGTTTAGAATAGGCATTACATCTTTAAATGACTAACACTTAAATCTATTAAAAAGAATATAAAAGTGGTTTTAAAAAATGACCTCAGTATTTATCAAATATAATAAAAGGTAAAGTAGATTTTAATTTTTAAAAAAGGAAGGCTTTAAATCTGAAAGATATACTAATTCAAGGTGAAGTCTAATAGATAAAATTACTATCCCATACTAATTTTATGAAAGAATAAGAACATAATATTTTCCGTTTTACCTCATACAAATTGTTTGTTTCTGCTCGTAAAGGAAGAATTTTGTCCCAGGTATCTTTTTCTTTATTTTCATACACCCCAAACGGGTATGCCTAAAAGAATAAAAAAACAGTACACAATCATTAATGAATGCAATATTTTTAATTCAGTAGTTTTAGGAGCATGTGTATCAGATGATACATGTAATATAAGGAAAACTTTACTCTCAGTATGCATGAGTATATCTGTTCTACAAGCTTCAGGGGTCTTAAATTGGAAATCTAATAACCAAATTGGTAAAATCGGACACAATGTGAAATAGACAATACCGTATGAAATATATTTTGAATTAAGAATTTGAAAAATTTTAATGCAATATTCATAAAAAAATGTTTTTGTACTCAAAAGCCTCATGTTTGGCCAAACTTAATAGAAGTTTACAGCCAGAGATTCTCTATAATCGAGGTACTCCTGAATGGGAATTTTGACCCATATCTACTTGGAGAGAAACCTAAATCGTTTCTTTTCCCTTCATGAACCACTTTTTAAGTGTCCTTAGAGAGACACATAGTAAATCTTCTGTATTAACAGAATGGACATCATTTAAGTTACCACACAATAAAGCAATACATTGTGAAAAAGTACAATATCAGTCTGCAAGAAAAAGGCTTAAAGTAGGAGGTCGTATAACAGATATTCACCACTGCAAGGATTTTTGGATAAAAATCTGAAAAGAATTGGTACATTTTCTTTTTACGATTCCTTACATTTTTTTGCATTCTACTTAACAAAACATAAATTATTGGGTGCTTTTCAGTGCTTAAAAACAAGGCATTATAGCTTCAGAACAGGTCAAGGCATTCGAATTTACACAGAAACTACTAGAGTACTAAAATATAATCAAATAAGAAAATATACTGAAAGAGGAATCGGTAAGAAAAAAGGGTGAAAACCTATTACCTAATATGAATATATTTTGCATATAACAAAATTTCATCGTTTTAGTTACATAAGAGATGCTTCTAAGTCCCACTACTCATCTAGAACATCTCCTAGACATCAGGATATCAAATGAGAATATTCAAACTTAATAACCTTAATATATCCAGAATATTTATATATAGCCTTAACCATTTCAAGAAAGTGAAATGTCACATGTTTCATAGCCGTTAAAGGAATAAAACAATGCTTCTCAAACTGCATTTAGTTAAATCTGCTTTGAATATAAAATGTACAAATTTGACAATTGTTTCATTTCTTTTCAGTAAAACTATTATATTATAAAATGATTTGTTTCTACATCAGAGCAATTTTCAACCTTTTTCATCTCAAGGCACACAAACTAATTACTAAAATTCTGTGGCCCACCAAAAATATATATATTTTGCTGATCCGTCAAAAAATAAGTATAGTTTTGGTTCGATTTATAAAAAGAATAGTAATTATCTACCCCCTTTTTGCTCCATTGTAGCTGTTTAAAAAAATTTTGAAACAAAATATGGGCAGTGAATTCACAAGTCAAAAGTTCAAAACTGATTCATTGAAATGAAATAAACACCATTTAACCATTTCACCATCCGTATTATGGCACAACAGTCATTCTTGTGGCACACCAGCTGAAAATCAAGGTTCTGCAGTAATTTTGATCTGTATCTGTCTTCAAGTATGCTAGTATGATTTACTTCATTCACTTTTTGAGGATAAAATAAACCCCTTGGCTTCCCTGCCCAATGAACTGGATTCATTATGATTTACAATACTAAAATGACTAAATGCTTAACATTGCTATGTGAAAAAAATTGTAAAAATAAAGCAAAATAATCACATACAGGATTGGTTCGTGGGACAATTGCATTTGTATGTTGTATCCTGACTTGCAATTCAAAGGTGAACTCTAGAAAGGAAAAAATTGTTTTGAGATGTACACAGATGTTTTTATCAGCAAATTATTCCTAATCATATTAATTTTTTCAATTAAATATTCAGTTGAACTCAATTTTATACAAATATGAGAGAATTTTCTCTTATATTTTAAAATTCATCAGAAAACAGAACAACTTTTTAAAATAGAAACAAAATTACTAAATCAATTAGCAGTATACAATAAAAAAGAAGAAAAATGTACAAATTGGAAGTTTTAGTTGCAGGCAAATTTTGTTTAAAATTTCCTGGGTAAATTTCAAGCGCTTTTCAAAGGACAAAATTTTGGCATTTTCAAGTACTTTTCCAGATCCTGAGCCAGATTTTAATCACTACTCCTCAACACAGAAATAGAATGAAAGGCCAAATATGCAAGAGATGAGATACATAACCTGGTCATGTTTTTCTCTAGATCCAGAAATGAAAATACAGGCCAGAATGAAAGTTTGCTTTTCCACAACTGATTTTTTGTTGTGATTATTATTTTTATTTTTTATTGAACAAAAGCAAACTCCCCATGCACCACAGAAGTACAACACGGGGCTTACAGAAGTAAGTTGATTTAACAAAGAAACAGTGGAAAACAATTTAACTAAAATTACAACATTTTATGAACTTGGCAAATGAGTAGAAAAGCAGATTAGATTTAACAAAAACATTGAGTTTCACTGGTCATTCTTAATTTTCTCAAATCATTTTGTAGGCATATTCTTGAATTTTTAAATGCAGGACAACTAAAAAGAATGCTTCACATCTTGTGGCTGCTTTTTAGAACATTTGCCCATATCATTAATCTGAAGATGAAACCTATATAGATATTAAACAAAATTTCCATGGCCAGATAAAAATTGTGTAATTTTGAAGTTTGTGAAGAAAGATAATTCTGAGTTCAATCTATGCTTAATAGTAGAAAAACTTTTTGGTGTGGCCAGCTTTCTCAGACGAGACACTCTCTTCATTCCACTTAGCAACAAGCTTGTCATGATGAGGCTTTCAACACTTAGAAATGTTACAATTTACATCAATTGCTAAATTAAAAGCGTCTGGCTAAAAAATCAGCTCTTTCATTCCCATAAATTCCAGTGTCCATGCACATAAGCAAAGAAAATCTGAATTCCTCTCTTTTTAAGAGAACCAATTGTTAAAAGCCTTTCAACAACTAGTTTTTCTGTACTTGCAATATGCTTCAGTAAATGTAAAGAGGAAAGAGAATCGCTACAAATAAGGAATTTTGAACAAAAATTTCCATTTTCTTTAAACCACTTAACTGCAAGATTAATACAATGCAATTCTGCTTGAAAGATAGTGCATTCATTCCGGATACGATGTTTATAAAAGCCGCATTCGAAGTTGTCTTCAAATAAAACAAAAGCAAGGCCAACATTGTTGTTCATCTTACTACTGTCGGTAAAACAGATTTTCTGAAAAAGCTTCTCCACATTTTTCTTGTACTTAATTAGATGAATTGGTTCTAAAACAGTCAGATGAGGGATGTCGCAGAGAGGCAATTTTCCCATCAACACAGTCCATCGAAAAATCATTTAAAATCGAAGCATACAATTCATTTTTGCACTCAATTTCCAAGTCTAAAGGTGGAACTCCAGGTATAGCAAAGGTTGCTTCATTACTTAAAGTTCTATAACCTCTGACAAGATGCAGAATGTTCTCTATTGAATCTTCCTCAACCTGTGTCTGTTGATCTTAGTCTTCAAAGCCTGTCCCCAGATCCAAGATGCATAAGATATGAAAGGCACAATACCTTGTTTATACATAACTTTTAAAACCTCATGGCCTACTCCAAACGTATTTTTGGCAATACGATACAGGCCAGTAAGGAATTTTTCACATTTATTGGAAACATATTCAATATGCTTTTTGAGTTTTCTGTCCAGGAAAACACAAAGGTACTTAAATTGGTCAAAAATTCAAGAGTCAAATCCTCAAGGATCAAAGGTGAAATAGCATCTTCATCCAATTTTCCACCGAGAATCATAGCTTTACTCTTGGAAGGGTTGAATTCAAGTTTGTGAATGTTTAACCACTGGGAAATAAAGTGCTCTCAAGATGATATTTTGAAGAAGCTATCCTTGAAAAATCAGCAGAATATCATCAGCAAATGCAATTTTGAAACAGTCAGAAAGACGAATTGAAAGATCGTTTATAATATTCCAGACTAGGTCCAGAAACAGAGCCCTGGGGACGACCTCTCTAAACAAATTTTGCCTTCAGATCCGATGAAAAGTTCTGCAGTTCTTTCATTCAGAAAACTTCCAAGAAGGTTAAATAAATCTTTCGGAATACCAGCATCTTTTAAGATTTTCAAAATAGGCCACCATGCATTATCAAAGGCACCCTTTATATTAAGAAATATGAGCACACTTGTCAACCTCTTCCCATGCTGCAGAATGTCACACAATCGAAGCAGTGTCTGCAGTAGATTTTTGAGGAGTGCCCAAAGGATAATTGCTTCAGGATGCCCAAATTCGGCATCACTGAAGAAATTATCTTTCTTCCTCAAAAACCAGTTAATTCTGTTAATAAACAGTGTTTCAAGGCATTTTCCCAATGCAGACAATAAACTAATGCATCTAGCATGATGAAGGTGAGGAATCCTTAAATCCAATGTCTTAGGGATCAAAGCAACACACGCCTTCTTCCATGGAGCAGGAAAGACACCCAGATTTAAACAGATTGAAAAGCTTGAGTAAAAAGTCAGGAAAAATACCATGGAATTGCTGAATTATTTCATTAGGCAGCGAATCCGGTCCAGGAGTTTTATTTCTTTCAGTTTTTTAATAATGGACTCTATTTCAGAGGTAGTAAAAGGACAATCTTCAGCAGATGAATATGGTCTATGCAATTCAAAACGCATAGTTCTGTGAACATTATCATCATCACTTTCATTATCAGTTGGAAAACACTTTGTCATCACAGCAGAAATAGTTTCAGTCAAAGACGAGGTAGCAACCCCATTTGGAAGTTTAATTCCAGAAATCTCTACTCCCCCCCTTCATGAAGTTGATTTTAACACCATACTTATATATATTCTTCCAAACATTGTATAGTTGAAAGAAATTATCTCCAAGAGTTGAGTTTGGCATCTGACAATTTTATCTTATATTTGTGTTACAAATCCATATACACTTAGCTTTAGATTTCTTTCACAATAATATTTTGTTCCCTTTGATATCCATGTCTTGCAGCATTCATGTTTTCTCATACATTCAATTTCTATGGACCAACAGGGAACTCTCTTGGTTACCTTTTTATATTTGGGATAGATGCTGTAGCAATTTGAAAAAGTACAGAAGTAAAATTATTAACTATCTTTTCCAGTGAATTTATCGGAACAATCTTCAAGATATAAATCATGCAGTTCACTGATACATAAGTCAACAAATAAAGACCAATTTGATCTATAAAAATTAAAAGAACATGATGGATGAAACATATTTGGAATAAACATATCAAATTCAAAAGTAATCATTTTGTGGTTCGAGAGAGAATCCTCCTCAGAGATATCCCAATTCTGAACATACCAGAGAAGTCCCAAGCTACAAAAAGTAATATCAATGTAACTAGAACCCTGTGTTGAGCTGAACGTAGGACCACGATCTTCATTAATAACAAACATCTGATTTCCACTTAAGAAATCACAAATCTCCGTACCTCTACCGTCAGAAATAGGGCTATGCCAAATTTCTGACTTGCTATTCGAATCCATTCCACACAAAAAATGACTTGGCTTCTTGGAAAATAAAATGTTTGAGACTTTTGATAAATCCATATCAATATTGGTTATTTTTGGGTTCGAAATAGGCTGAACAGGTAGTCAAATTCATATCACCAATTTTAAGATCAAGAGCAACAACTTTATAATCGGTGTTATTTATATCCAGGAAAGAGGAGAAACAGTCACCACAAATAATGATAGCCTTGACAAGTTCTGCTACACCATCATAGTATACTTTATATTCGTTTGGATAAACAGGAAGAGTTCCCCTGTAGCAGTGCGGTTCTTGAATTAATGCAATGAAGATATCATTCACCTCCATGTGAAAAATAAGTTGCTGGGTAGCATTTTTGGATTTGTGCAAATTGATTTGAACACATTTAAATGCAACTGATTTATCAAGCCTACCCATAAAATATTTTTGAAGAGGTTTGTTTCATCATAAAATTATGACTAGGGCAGCATGCTGTAAAAGGCTTGTGATTCACGTCGAAGTGTGCAGCAGCATTCTTTGTCTTTTTGTTAAATCTAATACAATTCACACACACTTGAATATTCTTATTACAGTCGGAACTTTTGTGTTAGCCAGTGCAGTGATAGCAAGTTAGTGTATTCCTACACTCAGAAGCTCTATAATTATATCCCAGACATGAAAGAATCTATTTAGCACAATAAAGTCCTCAACCTTATCTGCATTCCACATAACTATCATTGAATTCTTTAAAATACATTTACGCATAGCAGAATGCACTTCAATCACCACACTTCTCTCATGTTCAAATTGCTTCAAAGTGAAACAAACTTTAGCTTCCTTCCGAAACAATGATTTTAGGATTTTGATCAGCAATAATCTCTAAAAGGTCTTCATTTTTTACATCATTTGGAATATTTTTTACTACAAGTGTTGGGTTTCTATGCTTTGGGAGTGAAGGTTTAAGTTTAAGAACAGTTGAATCCTCTTGTATAGCAGAGAATAATTTCTCCTTATCAGATCCTGAAACACATTTGATTAGAACTTTATTATTACCAATAGTCTTCATGTGGCGAACTCCAAACTTATTTTTCTTCGAATCTATTTCAGTTTTAATAATCTTTTTAACGTCATCAGATGTACAATTATCTGCACTAACAATAACACAACAATCCAAATCATTTCGATTGTTGGGTACAGATGGCACCACAACATTTGCATATGACCTCTGGTTGACCTTCACACATTTCATTAAACTTTCTTTACAAGTTTCTCGAAAATTCGAAGACTTAATATAAACATGCTTCACAACAAGAACTTTTAACTCACCCCATGCCCTTGCATTATCTCGGATCTGCTGATTCATATTGCACTTTGAAAAAAAATCGCAGTTTCTTCAGTTTTGCAACATTGATCGTAAGCCGCGTAAAACGCATCTTCTTCGCCATGTTGCATCCTCCTGTGATTATTTTGAAACTCAAAATGTGTTGATCAACTGTGGTTGCTCATAGAGGAAAAATAATGATTGTCAAAGGGATTTAAATTAGATTCCAAACAAAGAGGTGCACCAGTCACTTCAAACAAACTTAATACTTTTGTGGTAAATTTTATTGGAAAAAATTGCAATCAAGAAAATCTTAAAGCAATATATCTGCACATCTTAAAGCAATATATCTGCAAATTTAACAATCCTAAATATACACCAAAAATTAGTAAATATTAAAATAAATTGAAAATGATATCATAACATATTTCACGACCCACTTTTATAAATATATATGTAATAACCCTGCTTGTAAGCTCACCAAATCCTTTAACTTCACCCCAACCATCCTTGACCGAAATCCACCATAAATTCAATCACTCCTAATGACAAAGTCATATGATGCCCCCGTGGTCTTACTTTTGTGACCCTGAGTCTCCTTCACCCCATGTGAGCATCACTGGACATTCAGAAAGAGGTTATAGAGTGGACGACACATGTGCCTGATGTCTTCTGATCTGACAGTGTCTTAGATTGCTGTAACTACTCCGTTACTGACTAATAAAAACTTGCTTTCCAGTATTTCTGTCATTCTCAATCATGACTGCTTAAAATAACCCAGTTTTCCGGGGATGTTACATGTATACTATATAGCAAATTCAGTTCTAAATACACTTAAATATGTAAGAAGTTGTTAAAATGCAGTTTAATTATATAGTTATGAAAGTCAATATACAAGTATTTTTTATAAATTATAATAGCACAGCTCATTGAAATGTCTATTAATAAAGTAAAAAAACACTGAGACACCACAAAAGATGTAAATTTAAAATGTAGCCTTCTCACCTTCTACAAAGCGCTCATTTGCAATTTTCTCCAGATCATTATCTTTATTTATAGCAGCGCATACAGTGATCAATTCATCAACAATGTCAATCATTTGATGGTTGCTAAAAATAAAAATTGTAAAGCTATAGTAAGTAAGGTCATATTACTTTTCATGTTAATAATTTCAATGCTACAGATATACATAAATATAAAAATGGTCACTTAGGTTTCAATTTTCGTAAGTGCAAATTATTTGTTTCAAAGAGCCATGTTCAATTTTTAAAACTGAGAATCAGCTTTTTCTCATTTGCTGAGTTTACCATCCAAAATATTATAGAATTATCAATAAATATTACAGAACATAACAGAAATACTCATTTCTGTAGCAACTATTAAGTAACAATTATGTTATAGCACAGAATGGTAAGACAATGCAATTTCAGTCAATGAAAAAGTACTTCAAGGTTAAGATCTGTTGTCCTGCTAAACGTTCTACTCTATTGAAAGTTAATTTTTGGTGGTGGACTGTTCCTCGCAGTTGCAACCACATAACAGAAAGGTATGATATAACAAAGGACTGGCAAAACACGAGGCTTGGAAGCCACATGAGGTCTAACATAATTTTTTACAACCTATTGAATCACATAAAAAGCAAAATAAAATACAGGGAAATGTAACAGAACAATGGTACCAACCACACACATACCTACTATGACAGATCTTAAGACATACAAAACCAAAAAAAACTTAAATCAAAACCAGACATTTTTTTTGTTTTTGAACGTACTCATATTTTCACTATGATACAAGCATGGAAGGAAGAATGTTTACCAAAAAAGGAGTCGAAGCATAGCTGTTTGATAACCAATGTTTTGCAAGTTATTGTAAAAGTGCTGTTTTGGGAACGAAAGAAATTTGCAGAGGTTGCAGGCATGTCTCTTTTTTCTAATAAAACTTTGTTCTCAGATCTAAATTTGTCAGGATTTGGGGGTTTTCAAATGAATTCAGTTTCTGAAGAAAACAAAGAAAGGTGAACATATCACTGATTAATTTATATAAGTTGAGTGAATTAAATAAGTTTTTAAATGTGTTTTGTCTTCAAAGCTGTTTTATATGCAGCCCATGGAAAAACTGCACTTCATCAAAGTAGCCCATAGAACAATTTGAGTTGGCTGGACCTAGTGTAATAGGTGATGTACCATTTTGAGCCTTTTGTGATATTATTCTCATTGCAGAAGGTTTGGTTACTCTATGGTCAATCTTATGCTACAAAAGGGCTAATTAGACCAAAATCTATAGCTTAATTCTGAGTGAGCATCATAAAATTTCCAAGCTGTGTAGTATTGCTGTTACCCCAACACATGACTAAATAGCCACTGTCCAGCACAATATAGTGGGTTCATATAAGTAAACTGTATAATTAAAACTTATTTATTTACAAAATTCTCTTTACATTAACAGAGGATGTGGCTCTAAAATAATGATTTCATGAGAAGCACTTCCATGCATCCGTACAAAATTTGCACTATGGCATCAAATTAAATCAAAAAACAGTTAGTCAAAAAATTCTTGATGCGAATATTTCTGATAACATGAACACAAATTCAAAAGATATCTCCTCAAATATTGCCACAACTGGCATCTAAAGAATAAGAACAAAAATAAACTGCAAACAATTTTTAATTCTCTGACAGCCAAGATATCAATGTGCATACACAAAAGATAATCATTTGGCACTGACGCACAAACAACCAAATCTATTGGTTGAAAGAAACCTAGGAAAGATTCTACTCATCAAAGTCAAACTGGTTAAACCAAAGTTGCAGGTTGCAAAATGGATACTGCAAAATGGATCCACTTTAACCCCTCAGTGAGTTAAAGTGGATTCCAAACCACTATGAACATCCATACTTCGACCAGGATTCAAACTTAGAGCTAGTTGAACCAAGGGCCAAAGCAATAGCCATTAGGCTACCAGGCTCCTTCTGGAAAAGGAGATATTGAAATGCAGAGCAAAAATCATTTGAATCATCTCAGCTTTAATGATGAAATTTCAGAATTGACAAGGGATACCTATTGCCGATTGTATTTTTGGTGAGTGTAATGAGTCATCTTTACAAGCAAATTTAACAAAAATTAGTGCAGGTTTTCCAATTTCCAGATCTTTATATTTGAAAAAAAAAAGAAAAATTAAATCAAAAATACAATATTAAAATAAAATGTTAAATATATTTTGTTACCCCAAATCCGATTCTTAAAATCAAAAGTTTAACATTGTTTTCAATAGTTTTGGTCATGTCTGTAATTCCATAATCATTTATCAGAAACTAAAAAATTTATTGACTTATGGTCAATAGCAGGAAATTATTTATATCATACCTCATTTTAAATGTAATTAGATTAATTGTTAATATTGAACTATGCAGATTCATAGCAAAAAAGTTAAAGGAATGCCTAAAATAAATCAATATTCAAAAACTCCAATTCTTTGTAAATAGGTTATAGCTTTTATAAATAATAGGTATAAAGTTCAAGACTTCAAAATAAATTGACATGAAATAATTTCTCTTTTGCCACTGTAAACAGCAAGGTAAAAACTAAAAGTTAATCAACATTTTTAAGAAAAATAGAAGTTATTTTATTTAGATAATTGTAACTTACTTTCTTATTAAGTAATCCTTCACCATGCATTCAAACACAAACTGCTCAACAACATCATCTGTATCAGATTTCTTAAGAATAAAGAAAACTCGTATTTTATGCTGCTGAACTAAGAATCCATGCGCAAAATCAAGAAAATTTATAACATATTTTTGGACATCATTATTCCGGCAAATCTGCATAAGAGAAAATTTAAACAGAATTAAATGAAAGTCGAAAATAAACCACTATATGAGAGGGATTTTCAGTGTAAACATTAAAACCAGACGGTCTGCAAAGTTCTTTTTGCATAGATCAATCCGGAATTCATTCTTTGAAATTTTATAGCTGAAGTGCTGAAATTGTATTAGGAAAACAAGCCAACTGACATCACATTCAGAATACATGCACAAAACATGTATTACCACAGAAACACTAAAGCTACCTACATTCATTTAGCTTGACCAAAAATGCCTCTCATACCCAACTTAAAGGAGGCTAACAATAATTTTTGCAACTACAAATAACAATGTCATTTATAAAAGGCAAAATTCATTTCAACATTTTGAAAAAAATTTGTCAAACAAAATATCGCCAACATATTTGCCTGAATTATGTTGAAATGACGATAATTAATGATTAAGAGTTTAGCAAAACATGTGAAAGATAATGTTATTTTGTCTACCAAAGAGTACCGCATGGTGGAGATCAGTTACACTGCTATATATACTGCAGTGGCTCCCAAACTATGTCAGACCCCCTGGGTTCTGGACATGGTTTCAGGAGTCTGCGTAAAACATAAATTTCATTAACCGAAATAGAGAACTTCGAGAAAAAATAAAGTATTCCATTATTCTCTGATTCTTTAATTCTAAAACCATGCTCTAAAAAAGTATTATCAAAAAATGTCTGTTTTGAAAAATGACTGGCATTGCAGCTAAGGGGATATTTCCCAGTGATGATTGTGAAATCGCACTGTGGCTACAATACTGCCACAGCTAAAAAAATTAATTTCTAGTTTATGTGTAGAAAGATTGAATTGCTTCTGCATGCTGTTAAAACTGCCCTCAACTGGGATCTACTGTTGGGGCAGTTTTGCAGAGGCAGCAGCATGTGTTAACAATTTTTCTATGTTTAAAACTAGAAATTAATTTTTTCGTTATGGCAGCTTTCAGCTGGGGTGCAGATAACTATGATCTTATAGAGGTCTACATATGCCTGGTTTAATTTTATAATCTCGAGGGGTCCATGATAATATTTAACTTTCAAGGGGTTTTGTGGACTGAAAAGTTTGGGTTGGTTGGTTGTTTTTATGGTGCAAGGGCCACATTTGGCCATGCTACACAAGACATATAGTATCAATAGACATACACACACAATGAAAGTTTACTGACACAGAAAAGAGAAATACAACCAGGGAGGAATGCACCTGATAGGAATCAAAGGTTGCTAGCACAGTGGGCATATCCACTGAGCCACGACTGAAAAGTTTGGGAACCACTGTGCTACTGTACTGTTTGTTAATTTTTGTACTGTGGCTAAGTTCACCATAATACTCCCCTTCAATAATTTAGTAGTAGCTGAATGGGATAAATGTCACCATTAGTTGAAAGACAGCTATATTAAAATCAGATGTATTTCTGTATGTGTGGTCATGCAATGCCTTTAACAGCCATGTGAAGACGAGGTTGAATGACAATATAGAATGATGCAGTGACAAAATAGAGGCAGTGTCTGTTATCGCGGGGCTTCAGACAGTTGTTGGAAGTAATTGGCATCGTATTGACAATTCACTGTGGATCATTCAACGAAGTGTGTTTTGAATGCTGTAAATATCATCTGGTATTTCAGGCTGTTACTATTTTACTATTTACTAAAAGTTACTATATTACTAAAAGTTACTATTTTAGATGCTCAGATACAAAATGAATCGGCTAAAGCGCAAAATGTGCCAATAAAATATGAAACAGACGTTGAAATCTTGCCATGAAATTTGAAATTAAAAAGCTACATATTTTCTTGAGGTTTTCATAACAATCTAGCCACCATATTTGAATGGGGTTGTTTTCATGGATACCACGGCTTGACTCCAAAACTTTGAAATTGGCATCCCTAGGAAAATTTTCTCACAGAAGAAAAATTCGTATATTTTTCTGTTCGCTAGACAATTTTTAAAAAATTCCTTTATTTTCGAAGAGTTGCCAACATTTTGAAAAAAAGAAACTTTTGCTTAAAGATACCCCTTGTCGCCAAGGTTGGGAAATAGTTGCCTGTGGCAACCCTGTAATTGTCCCAGAAGTGCCATCAGGCTTGTTTTCGAAAGTGACCTAGTTCATAATCATGCCTACAAATCACCAATTTAGCAAGATGTGTAAGACAACAAAATCAAAAAGCACTCCATAGTGGAGATAAATTACACAGCATTTGACTATCAAAACCTTGAAAGTCCAAATTTTTTGGTTTGAGATTTTAACCACTAGATACAAATGTGTTTACTAAACTTGCTTCAAAAGCTCCCAAGTCAACATCAATTATAAAGTTCCCTATCAGTGAATTTTTAAACTTGTATTTCATAACTGGTCTACAATTTGGTATCTAGTGTTTTGTTGTTCCAGAAAAATTTATTTCAAATATTCCGAATTTATCTTTTATCAAAAATACAGTGGAATAGGAGACTAACAAATTATAATTTAATTAATAATCAATTTATACAGGGTGGCCCAAAAGTCACTAGACCATTTTAAAATATAACTTTTTTGCTATTAATTTTTTCAAACTTTTTTTCAGATTATTTATATGTAATCCTTGGAAAATAGTTATGGAGAAATTAACGACAGAATGAGTAAAAATAATCCAATTTTACCTACAAAATCAATGGTCAATTGTGCTAATCCAAAGAGCTTACATTCGTCAGTTGAGAATACACCAGAGGTATGGTGGCAGCTAGATGGGACAACTCCTCATACAGCTCATCCGATGATGGAGCTTGTAAGGCGAATTTTTGAACAGAAGATAATTTCGCAAAACTCTGAATTCAATTGGCCTCCACACTCACCTGACCTTACAGCTCCAGGGTTTTTCCCGTGAGAATATTTAAAAGAAAGAGTAAACCTCAGATCATCCAGCAATTGAAGGCCAATATTCGTACAGAAATAAGCCAACAAACATTATGAGAGGTGATGGAGCACACTTTAGAAAAAGCCCACCACTGTTAAGAACAAAATGGTGGCCATTTGAAGGATATAATCTAAAAAAACTAATTAAAAATAATTTCCAAGGAGTATATTTATTGTTTATAAAAGAATTAATGTGAATTTTTAATACATAAGAGTTATTCTATTTTTAAATTGTCTAGTTACTTTTGGGCCAACCTGTAAAATTAAAACACATTGAGTACAACTGCTCACTTTACATCAACCAAAAATGTCGATTTTGACAACCATTTCTAGTCGGCCATCAAACAATGACAATTGTATATCAATTTGGGCGAAACAAATTAAATTTATATCGATTAAGCAAACTTCAGTATTTATTTTTGTAACAGCAATAACATTTCATGGAAGCTCAGGCTCCTTGAGTCCCTTTACATACGTCCCAGTTGTATTCGTATTTTTGTACAATTTTAAATATTTTAATGTGTTTTGTATTATTTTAAAAAATTTATTGTTATTTACCATTCAACTTGTGGTTTTACACGACATGAAATCACATATTTTCTTGGTTACTTTAAACAAACATGCAATAAGCAACTGTAAAAATAACAAAGTAGATTTAAAAGACAAAAATGAAAGGTTCCACGTTAAAATTTAAATTTTTTTCTGAAATACTAAAAGGCATGTAAAGACTAAATAAATTCAAGGATATGGAAAAACGAGCAAAATTAAAAATAATATTCCTAAAATCATGTGTTCAAAGATTTTTATTTTAATGTCACTTATTTTTACAAGAGAAAAAATTACCCAAACAGGAACATTTCTCCTCACTGCCTTCTTGAAAGAAGATCTGGGATACACATGTTTTGCATATAGAATTTGATGAATAGCAACTTCAAGAAAGCCACAGAGAGCTATAGATATCTGCCGCTCCTCTTCTTGATCCATGTCCTGATCCTTCTGCTCTTCCATCTTTTAACTATTTTATCCAAACTCCTCTTAAATCCCGACTTGTTGCTTAATATCTAGGTTCTGTTTACAAATCGTTGTTTTTGATGACTACTTAGACAGCTTTTAATGACACTGGAAGGGGAAATGCCCCGAAAACTGCACGAATTAAAAATAATTCCTCGTCTTTTATTAAGCGTTTCTTTTGAAATAATCATAAACACTGCGAAAAGAAAGCGAAAGTTGTTTTGCGCAATGTGCCAGTTACAGTTTCGAAAGTATTTGCCGTTATAAGATCCGTAGGTATTCTAATTAACGTCCACTGAAACAACACAACGGGCTATTGGCGAAGGCCCAGGATCAATCCCCAAGTGAAAGCCTTTATAAGGGGGGGTATTTCAATTAACGTCACACTGGAGCAACACAATGGGCTATTGGTGACGGTCCGGGATCAATCCCAAAGGGAAAGATCCGAGGACAACACCACGTAATTTTGAACCACGGTCAGATGACGAGGCAACACCTGAGCTGGCACCCCACTCTCCAAACTTCCACACCACGCCAACGTGAGGACATTTGAGGCCACGACAGATTTAACGTGCACCAGCCCCCTTTGTACACGACGGTGTTTGGCTGGATTCGAATTCGCAACCCTTCGGTTGCTAGTCCGTTGCTCTTCCAACCGGGCCACCGCGGCCCTCGCCTTTAAAAGGATTGGATTGGATGTTAGGATTTTATGGCGCATGGTCCAAAAGCGGGCAGGGCCGCGTAGCCCGATTGGAAAAGTAACGGATTAGCAGCTGGACAGTTGGGAGTTCGAATCTAGCCAATGACCGTCGTGTACAAAGGGGGCACGTTAAATCCGTCGTGGCCTCAAATGTCCTCACGTTGGCGTGGTGTGTCAGTTTGGAGATTGAATTCCGACTTGCAACCCTCCGGTTGCTAGTACGTTACTCTTCAAACCAGGCTACCACGGCCCGCAAAACACAGGACAAAAAAACCATACCAAAACAAAGGGGGGTATTTCAATTAACGTCACACTGGAGCAACACAATGGGCTATTGGTGACGGTCCGGGATCAATCCCAAAGTGAAAGATCCGAGGACAACACCACGTAATTTTGAACCAGGAGCAAAACAAAGGAAAATGTTTTATTTTATTTTTATTATTTCAATTAACGTCACACTGGAGCAACACAATGGGCTATTGGTGACGGTCCGGGATCAATCCCAAAGGGAAAGATCCGAGGACAACACCACGTAATTTTGAACCACGGTCAGATGACGAGGCAACACCTGAGCTGGCACCCCACTCTCCAAACTTCCACACCACGCCAACGTGAGGACATTTGAGGCCACGACAGATTTAACGTGCACCAGCCCCCTTTGTACACGACGGTGTTTGGCTGGATTCGAACTCGCAACCCTTCGGTTGCTAGTTCGTTACTCTTCCAACCGGGCCACCGCGGCCCTCAAAGGAAAATGAAGGGGGGGAATTTCAATTAACGTCACACTGGAGCAACACAATGGGCTATTGGTGACGGTCCGGGATCAATCCCAAAGGGAAAGATCCGAGGACAACACCACGTAATTTTGAACCACGGAAAATGAAGGATTATTTCGTATGCAGGTATGTTTTAAATAACGTCGAACTGGAGCAACACAACGGGCTATTGGTGACGGTCCGGGATCAATCCCAAAGGGAAAGATCCGAGGACAACACCGCGTAATTTTGAATCACGGAGAGATGACGAGGCCACACCTGATCTGGCACCCCAATCTCCAAACTACCATACTACGCCAACGTGAGGACATTTGAGGTCACGACAGATTTAACGTACACCAGCCCCCTTTGTACACGACGGTGTTTTGGCTGGATTCAAACTCGCAACCCTCCGGTTGCTAGCACGTTACTTTTCCATCCGGTCCACCGCGGCTACGACGACGGAACAGGATCAGTCCCGAATGTAAAAATCCAACACACGTTTTCATATGAATCAAAACTAAAACTAAAATAGCATTAAGTTCATGATTAATTCTGAGAAGGATTTTTGATGTAAACTAACAGACGGGGGTGGGGGGTATTTCAATTAACGTCATACTGGAGCAACACAATGGGTTATTGGTGACGGTCCGGGATCAATCCCAAAGGGAAAGATCCGAGGACAACACCACGTAATTTTGAACCATGGTCAGATGACGAGGCAACACCTGAGCTGGCACCCCACTCTCCAAACTTCCACACCACGCCAACGTGAGGACATTTGAGGCCACGACAGATTTAACGTGCACCAGCCCCCTTTGTACACGACGGTGTTTGGCTGGATTCGAACTCGCAACCCTTCGGTTGCTAGTCCGTTACTCTTCCAACCTGGCCACCGCGGCCCACTAACAGACGGGGGGGGGGGAATTTCAATTAACGTCACACTGGAGCAACACAATGGGCTATTGGTGACGGTCCGGGATCACTCCCAAAGGGAAAGATCCGAGGACAACACCACGTAATTTTGAACCACGGTCAGATGACGAGGCAACACCTGAGCTGGCACCCCACTCTCCAAACTTCCACACCACGCCAACGTGAGGACATTTGAGGCCACGACAGATTTAACGTGCACCAGCCCCCTTTGTACACGACGGTGTTTTGGCTGGATTCGAACTCGCAACCCTTCGGTTGCAAGTCCGTTACTCTTCCAACCGGGCCACCGCGGCCCACTAACAGACGGAAGACGTGGTTTTATTTCCTGTTACCCAACTTTTTTCGCTCGCATGATACATATCGGAGATACCTTAAAATGTAATTTATCTTCGGTTAGGGCCTAGTGTGGGATTTAAACTAATTGACGTTGACTAATTAACTATCATACATAAATTCGGAATTCATTCTTTGGATTGGCAAGGTGTGAAAATTTGGAGAGTGGGGTTGCAGCTTAGGTGATGACATCGTTATCTCGCCTTGGTTCAAGAATGCGAGGTGTTGTCCTCGGTCTTGTCCCTTCTGTATTGATCCTGGATCGTTGTCAATTTCTCGTTTTGCTCCAGTGCGACGTAAATTCAACTGCCTACCAACCTGCCTGCCTTTATTAAGGTTATCACTTGTTTTTGGTCGAACTACTTTTTTTATTGCTAATTTTATAAACTGTCTCATCTTGGGGAGGTAGGTATTTTAATTAACGTTACACTGGAGCAACACAACGGGCTATTGGGGACGGTCCGGTATCAATCCCAAAAGGAAAGATCGAGGACACCACGTAATTTTGAACCACGTCTTGTCTTAGGAGGTAATAAAAAAATTAAAAAATTCCTGTTGGCGAAATTTATATTGTTTCGCTCGTTTTTTTCTGAAGTTTTTCTGAAAAGAAAGATTTGTCTTTGAAATTTTTCTGCAGGTCACAAAATGGCCGATTATATTTGTGTATGTTGCTTTGAAACCCAAAAAATAAAACGAAATGAGGAATTATGTGACCAATAAAAAGCACCCTATTCGATTCCGAACAATTCGAAACGTACTCGTTTTCAATTTTGGTTACGTTAGGAATTCACTGGAGCAACACAACGGGCTATTGGTGACGGTTCGGCATCAATTCCGAAAGAAAAGATCCGAGGACAACACCACGTAATTTTAAACCACTGTCAGATAGCGAGAACACCTGAGCTGGCACCCCGCTCTTCAAACTTCCACACCACACCAACGCGAAGACATTTGAGGTCCCTACAGATTTAATGTGCACCAGCCCCCTTGAACACGACGGTTTTGGGCTGCACTTAGTTTAGAACTCGCAACCCTCCGATGGCTAATCTGCTACTCTTCCAACTGGGTTACCGCGGCCCCTAATATACAGGGTGAGTCTAAATTGTTTTTACTAAATAAGAGGGGTGATAGTACCCATTCAGACGAGCAATAATTACCATGGAACATAGGGTCGCATTCCACTCTGAGAGGCAGAAAAGAGTAAAGTCGAAGCGCGTCGAGTATGAACAAGTCATCGTCTCTGCGGTCGTTTTGTCCGGCACGGTTCGGCACTTCTTGAATGCCACATATCCCGCACGATGGATCGGACGTGGCGGACCTGTGGCTTGGCCTCCTCGCTCACCGGACCTCAACCCACTGGACTTTTTCTTCTGGGGCACATGAAATCTTTAGTGTATCAGACAGAGACGTAACTTGAGGGGGGCAGACGGGGCATCTGCCCCGGGCGCCGGATTGGGGGGGGCGCTAAATTGGCCGAGTATTTTTTTACTGTAGATATTTACGTATGATAAAAAATGAAGAGGAAAAACTTATTAGTAGACTGCAAAAACCAAAAACTATAAAAGGAGCTAAATGCAGAATGTGTGAAGAAATAGCAGGAAAGCTTAACCTAGATCCTCTTTTTAAAGAAGTACGGAGGAGGAAGAAGCGGATGTTTGATGAGAAGGGCGAAGTGAAAGCTATGAATTCTCAGAAGAAAAAAGTTCAGATTATTGATTATACAAATAATAGATCGGATTCTGAATGAACTGAGGCAAAGGTTTCAAGTCATTCAAAACATGAATAGTTCATTTGGTTTCCTCAATGGAGCTCGGTTTGAAACAATGAATGGAGAAGAATTGAAGAACCAGGCACTTGAGTTAGCTACCACATATAAAGAAGACTTAGACAAGGACTAGCTGGCGATAGAAGTGGAGAGTTTTAAGTATCATGCCTTGGATTTAGGCCCTAATATGAAAACGGCTACACCATCAGGTCTTCTGGCGTTAATATACAAGAACTGACTTGAAGACGCGTCCACCAACATAACGACAGCGTTGAGAATTTTCCTCACAATACCAGTCTCAGTCGCCTCAAATGGAGGGAGTTTTAGCAAACTAAAGATCATAAAAAATTACCTCAGAAACTTAACAGGACAACAACTACTAACCAACCTGAGCATCATATCAATAGAGCACAAGTTAGCTTCAAAGCTATCTTTTGGGGACATTGTAAAAATGTTTGCAGCCGAAAAAGCCCGTAAAGTTAAGTTTTAGTTCAAGCTATCTGTGTTTAAATTAATTTTTTCACATTTTGTCACTAGATTAAGAGATTGTGAAAAATGTCGAAGTATAATACTCAAGATAATAACTTGAGTAAAATCTGTTATTAATTCTTGTTCCAGTTTTCCAAAATCCTTGAATGGTTTTCGGTCGACGTTTCGATAATTCTCTTTTTAAAAGCACAAAAGTCCATGGGTGAGACATCTGGAGATTTAGGAGGAATATCAGTAAAGGGTATTTATTGACTTGATACCAGTTTCTTGTTCCATTTTTTCCACGAATTTAAAAGTGGATTTAGATGTGTGGCTGCTTACTTTATCCTGATGCAGTTCTACTGATTGTTGGCACCTTGAGTAAAGATATAGTATTTATTTTTTGAATATTGAGGATAAAATAGGGTCTTGATAATATGTGGGAGTTGATTTTTACATTCCCCCTCCTCTTTACTTTTAATTTTCCATTATATGCAAAACCCGCAACAATCCTAAATCTCTTAGAGAAAGTTCTCACGTTAAAGTTACAAAGTTGAACAACGTTTTAAGATTTTTCTCCTCTTTTATGATAATAAATTGTTCTTTTTTATTGCAATCATTTAAATACACCCACGCCTCGTCTATTGTCGCAACATTTTTCCATCTTTCTCCAGCTAAATGCTTGTCATACAGAATTCTGCAGCGAGTTCTGCTTTCTGCAATATGTCGTGGCGATGGACGATGAACATTGTATTTTTTGGCCTTTTTAAGATTCAAATCACTGTTAATTATTTCATTTACAGTTGAAACTGAACTTTTAATGACTTTGTAATAGTCCTTTGACTTGGCGAATTCTCTTTTAAAATTAAAGATCTTACCTTACAAATATTTCAGAAATTCTTTTAGTTTTTTGGATACGTATTTGAAAGTATTTTTCCACTTTTACGCGTTTATTCCTTTCTCATTAATAATATTATTTATCGTACCTTTAGATATAGATAGTAATTGAATAAGCATAATTCTCTTCGGAAAGAGCGGAAACATAACCTTCCATTCATTGCTTATTTAAAAGCGCCATTTTGAAAGTAAACAAAACTCTGAGTTAGCAGACGATAAGTTATACTTTAACTACTTAACTGCTGCGAAAATAAAATTATTTCGTAGCATACAATTTTTTTACAGCTCATCAAAATCATTCAAAAAATGTCCGAACAGCCTCTGTATTTATCATAATTAAATATCCTATTATAAAGCAAGTCTTGATTTTGATGCAGTCCACACATATCCCGATATCATTTGATAAAACCTTTTCATTTAATTTGCAGCGATTATAAGTATGAAAGAATATACCAAACATACTACTCTTAGATTATTTGTCAATGAAATATCTTAGAATTAATTAGGTATTTTATCTTGTACTAAAAATGAAATTGCTGCAAATTAATTTATTTACTTTTGAAATCAAGCATTCACCATCTAAGTTTAATAAAAAAATTTGGACTAGTGGAATTAATGTGTGGTGGCGATATCAGGTATTGTCGGGGAGGGTTTTGGTTTGGTTGGTCGGTGGGGTGGGGGTGGGGGGGCGCCAAGACGAGTTCTTGCCCCGGGTGGAAATTAGCCTAGTTACGTCTCTGGTACCAGACGCCTGTGGACTCGGCTGAAGATCTCGTAGCGAGAATCGGTGTTGCCGCAGAGAAAATTAACACAACACCAGGAATCTTCGAGAGGGTGCGCCAGTCATTCCTTTGCCGGTGTGAACTGTGCAACGACACTTGTGGCCGCCACTTTGAGCACTTGCTGTGAGTTCTTCTCTGATCAATAAATCAGATTGCGCAACTTTTGGTATCGTTCATTCGCTTTCCCAACACTGTTATAAGTTCATGTTGAAATTCTAATTTTACTCTTTTCTGCCTCTCAGAGTGGAATGCGACCCTATGTTCCATGGTAATTATTGCTCGTCTGGATGGGTACTATCACCCCTCTTATTTTATAAAAACAATTTAGACTCACCCTGTATATATGATGTGAACTAAAATAACATTAAAGGAAGTATATTACTGTGAGAGCTCAATAAAGTGACAAATCTCAGTTGGCCTATAATAAGCAGTAAAATGAATATTCTCGAAGAACATTTACGGGTCGCGGTAGCCCGTAGCAACAAGGGGGTTGCGAGTTCGAATCCAACCAAAGACCATCGTGTACAAAGGGGGCTGGTGCACTTTAAATTCTCTCGTGGCCTCAAATGTCTTCAAGTTGGGTGTAGAAGTGTGAAGAGTGGGGTGCCAGCTCAGGCGTTGTTCTCGCCATCTGACCGCGGCTCAAAATTACGAGGCGTTGGATCTATCCCTTCTGGAATTGATCCCGGACGGTCGCTAATAGCCCGTTATGTTGCTCCAGTGCGACGTTAATTAACTACCTACCCACGAACATTCGCGAAGTATGTTACGTTAAGTATTGAGCATGTAAATCGAACCTGTTTCAGGACATTCCTTTTTTATCCGTTAGCTTGCTCCCGTCATGTTGCTCCAGTGCGACGTTAAATAACTACCTACCCACGAACATTCGCAAAGTATGTTGCGTTAAGAAGTATTGAGCATGTAAATCGGACCTGTTTCAGGACATTCCTTTTTTACTTTTCAGAGAGTTGGTTGGGTTAGGTTTTACGACGGGCCATATTTTGACAATCTGCCCCAAACGTCAATTAAATGGACATACATTCAAGGACAGTTTTACTGACACAGAAGAAAAATATGTACATAGTGTACCGGATGAGATGGAGTGATGAAAACTACAAATGGTAGCGTAAAATAACTGGAAACATATTCACCACTACATTTATTCCTACAGCTATTATATACAAATTTACAGATATTTTGTGACAGAAGGGTTCGGCTGAGGTTAGGAACGAGCGTCCTCTCGCTTCTCGGTCTGGATCGCAACTCTGATTTTCCCAGAGATTCTTCGGCAACATCTAAGGAAAAATCCACTTGAAGTGGAATTTTAAGTGTAGTCAAGAGGCTTGATATTTATGAGATCATGAATGTCAGTGTAACGTCAGATGAGGATGTTTTATGGAGTGCTTGGAACTTTATAACCGATGTAATGTCAGATGAAGTGCTGTAAGAGGTCGGGTAAGTTACGGACAGATGGTTACTTGTGAAGAATTTTATGGTCTCTGATTTAGACAATTACGGAACATGACGTTTCGATCGGAAAAGCCGCCTTATTAGAGGGGGTTAAATGGGAAGTGTTGCAATAGGGAGGAATCGAACTTGTGCTGCGCCTCCTATAACTCGCAGGTTGCTAGCGCAATTGGTAGGCCCACTGCGCTATGGCGACCCCATTGCTGAGATACTATGTACCTATATGTAATATCGGAAATATGATGGAGGTGCAGGTAGTTGAATTTACGTCGCACTGGAGGAACAGAACGGGATATTAGCGACCTGTTCCGGTAGGTATGCAGTTAATTAACGTCGCACTGGAGCAACACAACGGACTATTGGCGACGGTCCGGGATCAATCCCGAAAGGAAAGATCCGAGGTCAACATTTTCTCGTAATTTTGAACGACGGTCAGACGCCGCGGCTGGCATCCTGCTTCTCAAATTTCCACGCCACATCAAACTAAGGACATTTGAGGTCACGCCAGATTTAACGTGCACCAGCCTCCACATACACGATCGTCTCTGGTTGAATAGAGTTTTCAAACTTGCAACCCTCCGGTTGCCAATCCACGACTCTACCAACTGGCTGCCGCGGCCTCTGATATATGATGGGATAAGCGCAGAAAAAGAATATCCATACCACTGCTAGTATGTCATTAAATTCTTATAGAATACATATTAATTATTAAAGTATAATAATTTTAAGAATAAAGCATCTGTTATACTGTATGAAGAATATAAAATAGTATTTCATTCATTTGTAGTACTTTATTTGTAGATATCTTTTAAATATAAGAAACCAACACTTTTGGAGGCTTAGCCCCAGCCCACCCCTAAAAAAACCTGATTACGCCACAGCTCAATAGACGTTTACAAAGGGAATAATGGAAAGGAGAAAAACAAGCGGGCCCATATCTGATTGTGTCATCAGTTTGGAGCGTCGGACTTTGACTTTTTAAAATGTTCAGTTCAAACCACTGCGAAATTTTCTTCCCAAATTAGAAAAGATCTGGTTCAAGAGCTTTGAAACAATACCACGCACAATCGTATTGCACTCACGTTCGTCCAAGATAAACTGCGATACTATAAAAAGTGTACACCGGTTAAGGAGAAAACTATTTTTTAAATGTTCAGTTCAAACCACTGCGAAATTCCTTCATATATTTCAATGGCTTCAAGAGCTTTGAAACGATACCACGCACAGTCGTGTTGCGCTCAAGGTTGCCGAGATAGACTGAGTCAGACGTGGCGGACACCCAGAAAAATCGCATCACTTCCCCACCCAGGTGGAGGGAGGGAGCTTCGTACAAACGATGTATTCTGCAGTATGCGAATTGGACTTCATGCTGTTTACGAATATGCTAACACAGTTCTTCCCAAAGAGTGGCGGGGCCGTCGTGACTCAGTGGGTATGTCCACTTCGTTAGCAACCTTCGAGTTGTAGGCGGTGCAGGTTCGATTCCTGCCAGGTGCATTCCTCCCTGGGTGTATTTCTTGTGTCAGTAAAGCTTTCACTGTGTGTGTCAATTACTTGATATTGTATGTCTTGTGTCAATTACTTGCTATTGTATTGTGTCTGGCGCAGCGTGGCCAAATATGGCCCTTGCGCCATAAAACCCCAAAATCAACCAACCCAAAGAGTGGCTCTCGTTTTCCTAGGTCTTTGACAAGCAGTGACGGATTGGCTCACCAGGAAATTCAGGAATTTCCGGGAGGCTAGAGCTTCTAGGAGGCTTGTAATTCTTCAATAAAAATGTCTTAAAATAATGTGACTAAACAGAATTTATTGTATGCAGTAATTGAAATGCTTTCCTCCAATTGGAAAATAATAAAATGTTCAAAGAATTAACGAAGTACAACCTATATCGTAAAAGTTCAAGGACTGCGATAGCCCGGTTGGTAGAGCAGTGGATTTGCAACCGGAGGGCTGCTAGTTCGAAACTCGAACCAATCAAAGTCCGTCGTGTGCGTGGGGCCTGGTGTACGTTAAATCTGTCGTGGCCTCAAATGTCCTCACGTTGGCGTGATATAGAAGTTTGGAGAGTGGGATGCGACCTAGTGCTGACCTCATCATCTGACCGTGTTTCAAAATTACAAGATATTGTCCTCGGATTTTTCCCATCGGGAGCGATCCCGCTAATAGCCCGTTAGGCTGCCCCGGTGCGACGTTAATTAACTACCTGTTTCTTGCTTTTTAACACTGACAAGTGTGCCTTACTTCAATTGGATTTTTATGTGATGCAGAATATCTTAAAATATCTGATCTCCCGAATTTTAGATCTATCGCTCTGGGATTGATCCCGGATGTTGCTCCAGAGCTACTTAAATTCAACTAGCCCCCTTTCGCCTCGGGCCGCGGTGGCCCGGTTGGAAGAGTAACGGACTTGCAGCCGAAGGGTTGCGAGTTCGAATCCAGCCAAACACCGTCGTGTACAAAGGGGGCTGGTGCACGTTAAATCTGTCGTGGCCTCAAATGTCCTCACGTTGGCGTGGTGTGGAAGTTTGGAGAGTGGGGTGCCAGCTCAGGTGTTGCCTCGTCATCTGACCGTGGTTCAAAATTACGTGGTGTTGTCTTCGGATCTTTCCCTTTGGGATTGATCCCGGACCGTCACCAATAGCCCATTGTGTTGCTCCAGTGTGACGTTAATTGAAATACCCCCCCCCCTTTCGCCTCAAACTAAAATATGAGCTTGAAGTAGTGGAATTTACGTTGCACTGGAGCAAGTCAACGGGCTATTGGTCTATAATTAATTTTATGTATGCCCCTAATTAAAAAATGCCCATTAGTGAAGTTCAAGCTTAACTTTCTTATGAATCCCGCTTACCATAACAATTGTTTAGTTCTGCTATCGTAAACAGGAAGAACTACTCTAAGGATACTGATAGATAATCTAAAAAAGGACTCTAACCTAAAGGAACACCACCTTGTTATCTAAGCAAAAACTTTAATGGATAAACGTATCATTACAAACTGCATACAAACTTTAATGGACGAACTTTATAAACTTTAAAGGACGAAAAAACTGTATATACAAACTAAAAAACTTTAATGGACGAAAAACTTTGCATACAAATTTTATCGATGAACAAACTGTACAAACTTTAATGGGCAAACTTTACATATAAATTTTAATGAACGATAAAACTTTACCTACAAACTTATAGAGAAGCGATTAACATACAAATTCAAATGGACGAACAAACTTTGAATAAGAATTTTAATGGACGAACTTCTAAGCTATTGGCGACGGCCTAGTCCATTAAAACGGACGACCTAGGGGAAAGATCCCAGGACAACACCTCGTACTTTTGAACCACAGTCAGATGACGAAGATAAGCTTGAGAAAGGCCGTATAGCATAATAAACGCGTAAAAAGAGGTCTGGGTTGAGATGTTTACGTCGAAATCGGCTCGATCCGTTTCGGCCTTCCTGGTCAGATAAAGGAAATGCACTTTCGCCGTTCCATTTTCACATCATTCGGGCTGTGATGCTCTCTAGAGGCCCGGCCCAGATGTGGGCCAAAAATAGAACGGTCGAAAATGAAACTGAAAACAAGTCTCAACGAGATCGTTTCGGAACAGAAATCGGATCTCAGGCATTATTACGGTTATGGAGGGCCGCGGTAGCTCGGTTTGGAGAGTGGGGTGCAGCTCAGGTGTTGACCTCGTCACCTGACCGTGGTTCAAACTTATGAGGAGTTGTCTTTGGTCCTTCTCTTCGGGATTGATCCCAAACCGTCGCTAATAGCCCGTTGTGTTGCTCCAGTGCGATTTTAATTAAATATCTACCTACAGCAACATTTAGGATTGGACGCTTATAGCAGTAGTTCTCAGTATTGTGAGAGCGGGACACGGTAAATTCGTTTTTGATAAGACGAGGAGACGGTTCTAACAAGTTTACTAATTACCTTTCCAAATTTTTAAAGTTCATATATTAAACTAACGCAAGTATTAATTATGGCATGGTCATAAAGAGTATTAGTACATTTAGGTATACAGTGTGGCATATTGACAAGTATAAAATTATATTTTGATTAATTTATCAATCATTGGATTATTGAAATCTTGTAGAGTATTATAGTTTCCTCTTGTCAACACCATTTAATTAACTTATGCTGATTTTTACTGACATGCCTAATTTTTATCACCCCAAATTTATGTGTTTGTTGCGCCACTATAACCTTCAGTACGAGGTTCCTTAACTCCAAAATTAAACAAAGATCATAGTGTCTCTTATTTATATTAAAATTCTATTAAAAAGAGTCTATTATATATGTATAAATTCAAATCACGAAGCAAGCACTTACACACAGCAATGCGAACTAGCGAAGAAACAGCATTCAGAAAAAGGATTTGATAACCGAATACTGAGTGAGGATATTGCCTAAATCAGAGATGCACAGACCACGGCCCGCGGGCCTTATCTGCCCTCCGTTGATTTGCTGGCAGCCCGCCTCCCCATATGTTAGTTTAACTCTAGGGTCATTCCACGCAAAATAAGCAAATCGGCTGTGGCTGTCATATCACCGATTTTAATGAAAATCAGTTTTTAAATAGATCACATATAGTAATGAGCAACTGCAAAATATTAGGTTTCAGAAATCTATATTTTGCTAATTATTGACATTTAAAGTTCAAGGTCACATAAATTTAGATTTTCTAGCACTAAAAGTGGCCTGTTTGCGACCCTATACTTCAATAAGTTATTGACACAAATTTAAAATGTTTATATCGTTGCATTCTTCAGAAAAAGGTCTCTTAGAAAACGTAAGAGTATAATTTAATAGCCGTCATTGCTGAATCTGAGGGATCGACGAAAATAGAAATTTTGCCAATTTGCTTCAAATTTCAAATTGCTCTGATATCTCTAGAAATGGAAAGACAATATTAAAAATTATTCTTAATGAAGAGCCTTACCTAACAAATAGCGTGGAGCAATTTGGTGATTGTATTTCTACTCCTTTATAAAGAAAAAAGCATTTAAAAGTAAAAAGTATGGAAAAATACGATTTTTCAATTTTTAAAAATGCATATTTCACTGTGAGGGAATGCTCCAAGAACACCAAAACTTTTCAACATAAAAGAGCAAGATGTCTATTATATGTCCTGAAATTTCCATAATTGTAATTTGATTATTTTTGTCTCGGGAAAATTTTTAATTAGACGTAAATTTTACTTTTTTATCGCCAGCTGATAATGTGAGTTATAACCTGTTAATATAAAAAATGTAAGAATGAAATATAACTATTAATATATAATATAAGAATATACTATATAATATAAGAATGAAATATAACTATTATTATGGTGCACGTGCAATTTTAACATCAAACTTCTTTTTAAAGTTTTTTGCTTAATCCAAGGAGTGTTTCCATCAGTAAAATAATTAGGTGGGAATTTAATTTTGTTAGAGAAGTCTTTTCGATTTGCTTTTCCTTTACGTAAGTATTAAATATTACTACTTGTGAATATTAAATGCGTTTTGTAAACATTAAGCATTTTTTGTCAGGTAAACACTAATTTTGAGAATAAAGAAAATTTAAACATCGTTGTTAAACTCGATTCTCTTAAATGTACATAACTCACGAATCCTTTTCCCATATTTATCACAATCACTAGTGAAATAAGTAAAGATTTCAAGAATTCAGCAGCACTAGGAAAATTTTAATTTAAGCAACTACGAAATTGAACAAGAGAACCTTTATCAGATTGAAAGTGAATTTGAAGACAATCAAGTAAAGGTTTTAAATGTTTAAGCTTTTTTTAATTGTGATTTTGATATCCTGCTTTTAAAATTTCCTTCAAAAGTTAAAAATAATCTGGTATTTCATTATTTCCATTTCATTATTTTCATTTCATTGTTGACATATGAAACGAGTAATATGCATAGAATGGGAAGGAAATGCTATGATTAGCGATAATAAACATTGCCAGTTAGTGCGATACTAATGGCATATGGTAACCCGTCGTAGAACATCCGAATAGTCGTTTGGCGACGAAACTTTCAGTCGCCAATTGATTGGAAGGGCAAGAACGTGTTTTTGCGTTTTACTAATTCTGTTATTGTTACTTTGAGACTCAAAATACAATCCTGAATTTTTTTACAAGTAATAGACATATTAAACTATATTCTTCCAAAATATAGTTTTCGTCAGAGCTGCCTTCATTACATTTTGCGCGCCTATTTTAAGTGGAAAATCGTCATTTTATAATTTTCCTTTGCTGTTTGGAAGATGAAGGAAATAAAAGCCGACTTCTAAACTTCAGCAGTAGTTTTATCATACCTAGCACTGTATCTGGTATGAATTTTAACGATGCATTTAATTTCCTTTAGCCCATAGAAACCTTTTTAATTCTATCAAAATCGACTATTTTCCATTTTTCGCTACTAATTTTTAGATTAAATATGATGTTTAAAATTGTTGTTTCCAAATAGATAAAAAGAGAATTCTTCATAGATTACAAAAATATGAAATATTGTTGTCTACGTTAAGTAGTTTTTGAGAAAGATCTTCAAATATGCAACACCCAGCGATTTCACAACTGCTCTTCAAATTTCAAGTCCTTAAAATGCCTGAAACTTCTAAAATATTTTATTTCGAGCCAAAACATTTTGGATATCGTTACTTATGCATAAACTTAACCCCTATAGCAAATTTCATGAAAATCCGTCACCCTACGGCCACAGGTTTTTCTGATTTTTGCTCATTTCACATGGAATGACCCTTTAACAAGTCACACGCGATTGGTAATTTAGGTTAAAACTTCTTTGCAAGATATTAAAATGCGCAAGTCTCTTTGGGTCAACATATATCTGTGAACAAACGTTTTCAGTCATGATATTAACAAAGCAAAAAATTGGTACCGCTTGACTAATGAAAATTTAGAATCAATTATGATGCTACAAAAATCGAACCAAATATTAAAACAATTGTCAAATCAATGCAATGTCACGCATCAAATAAAATTATTTATCTACTTTTATTATATTTCTTTTTTGTAGCAACATAAAATATAAATAATAAATATCAATAAATTTTAATAATATATGTTAGATAACTTTCCTGTTTTCTTTGGCGACCCTCCCATAAATCAGTGAATCTGGTCCTTGGTCTTAACAAGTCTGTGTATCCTGGGCCTAAATCGGTAGCCCGGTTGGAAGAGTAATGGATTGGCAACCGGAGGGTTGTGAGTTCGAATCCAACCAAAGACCGTCGTGTACAAAGGAGGATGGTGCACGTTAAATCTGTCGTGGCCTCAAATGTCCTCACTTTGGCTAAGTGTGGAAGTTTGGAGAGTGGGGTGCCAGCTCAGGTGACCTCTTCATATGACCGTGGTTCAAAATTACGTGGTGTTGTCCTCGGTCTTTCCCTTCGGCACTGAACCCGGACCGTCGCCAATGGCCCGTTATGTTGCTCCAATGCGACGTTAATTAAAATACCTACCTACCTGGGCATAAACTTTCAGTGGATAATAGTAATCCATTAAAAAAATTTTTGCTGATATGGTCTTTGATATTTGTTACACTGATATTCAGTTCTGGATATGAGATTTTCGACACGTTCAAAAATTATTCTCATCGAGGTGTAAGCAGACTCTTACTGGAAGAGGGAGATCAGGAAAGATGTTCGATCTATGTGTATTACCAGTAATACAATTTTCTTTTCTTGTGGCATTTCTTTTATAAATATTCGACGCTTGAAAGTTTTGCCGTTGTTTAATGCGTATCAAGTCATTCACGATTGAGTGTATATGCTTGATTGATATAAAATAAATAAAACAACTTCTATAAACATGTCATAAAATAAATCAAATGCAATAAGCTTGCCATAAAATAAATCAAATGCAACAGTCTAGAAATAGAATAAATGTAACAAACTTATAAAATAAATGAAATAATTATAAGCTTAATATAAAAGAAATAAATGATACAAAACGAGGTCGTCACAAAATAAATCAATTACATAATAAACTTGTATAAAATTTATAAACTAGTTATATAAAATAAAGTAGGAATTTATAAAACTTGTTATATACAATAAAGTACGAATTTATAAACTTGACATAAATTGTTTATTGTGGGAAGTTTATTACGTTTGCAGCATTTTATGACAAGCTTACTGTAAAGTAAATATAATAATCTGGTTAAAAGATAAATAGTCTGAATAAAAAAATAGTAATAATAAATAATCCTAATAAAATTTTCATCTCTTTTGGCATTTCATTGAAAAATATTCGACGCTGAAAGTTCTATGGTTGTGTAATGTAGATCAAGTATTTAGCGACTGTGTGTATCGCTGTTAAATATAAAATAACTACAATAAACGTGTCGTAAAATAAATCAAATATACGATTGTCATAAAATAAATCAAATGAAATAATCTGGTCATAATAGAAACAAAATAAATATAATAACAAACTTGCAAAAGGAATAAAATAATTATAATAAAATGAATAAATAAAATAAAACGAGCACAAAGAAAAAATCAAATAGAAAAAGATTGTAATATAAATAAAGCACAAATAATAAACTTTTCATAAAATAAAAAGTCCATTTCGTGAGTTTATTACATATACATTATTTTTTGACAAGTTTTTGTATTTACTTTGTTTATTTTAAAACAAGTTCATTATAAAACAGAAAGAAAAATCTTGCAAAATAAATGGTCTAGCTTATCAAAAATTAAATCAATCAAATATTCATTTTATATGACAAGTTCGTTGCACGTTACTTTTGAACAGGTTATTAAAAAGTAAATGGAAAAATGTTGTCAAAAAATAAGTAACATTTCAATGGTCTTCACAAATTTTCAAGTTTTGAATAGGAAAGAAAATTGAAGTTAAAAATACAAATAAAATAAATTTAAAACTTACATAAGTAGGAATGCCTTTCCGTACAATTTTCCTGAACCAGGAGTACGGATAAACCTTTTTCACGAACAGAACGTGATAAAACAACAGCTCCAGAAAGCCGCATATCGCAACAGATGCACGTCGTTCATTTTCTTCTGCAACCTTATCAACTTTAACTGGTGCGTCTGGATTAGGATTCAGCATAGTTCCGAACTCTCGCTCATCCAGTAGCAAAATAAACAGCGCGGAGAATTGCAGAGGACAACGAAAGCAGCCGGATTGGTGTTTACGCAAGGACCTTGAGTTCGGCGAATTTGGCGCGATTCGATAAGTTATGGCGATGTAGAAACCCTCCGTACGTCCGAGGTTTCACTTCATCCATTCCATTTTCTTCGAGTATCGAAAAATTTCCATTCAAACCGTTGCAAAATCATTCTTTCTGAGTTTATTGGGGAAAAAATTCCATTTTCAATTGGGTTTTTTGAATACCATAATAATGTTTGCAAGGTAGTATTTTAATTAACGTCGCATTGGAGCAACACAACGGGTCATTGGCGATGGTCCGGGGTCAGTTCCGAAGGGAAAGATCGAGGACAACACCACGTAATTTTGAACCACGGTCAGATGAAGAGGTCACACCTGAGCTGGCACCCCACTCTCCAAACTTCCACACCACGTCAACGTGAGGATATTTGAGGCCACGAGAGATTTAGCGTGCACCAGAACCCGTATACTCCACGGTGCTTGGTTTGACCAAGTTTTGAACTCGCAATCCTCCGGTTGTTAATCCGTTACTCTTACAACTGGACTACCGCGACTCATAAGTATATTTTTATACGAAATAAATTGGCTACGAAACCCAGACCCCTCATCTGCAGTAGTCCCTACATGAAACACCAAGTATCCCTAGTACGCTTTGTTTAACTTCCACAAATTTATTATTTTTCTCTATTCGTTTGTAACTTACCCTGATTGTATTGCACTCTTCTGTGTTAGTAAAACTTTCCTTGTGTGCATTTCCATTACTTGACGTAGTCTGCCTTATGTTTGGCATAGCTTGCTCAAATGTGGCCCTTGCGCCTTATAACCCAACAAACCTTATATACTCTTTTGCACACTTGTTCCACGTTTCATTATTTAACACTCCAAGTGGTTTTGACGAGATATCTCGTCCATCAAAGTCTGACCAATTTAGCTAAATTGCTATTTTTTTGACGAAATATCGAGTTCTCCAGGTATTGCCGATTCTTTTACGTTGACGAGATCAAGACCTGGTCTGCATTTTTTCAGATGACAAGATGTCTCGTCCATCAAGATGTAGTCAGTTTTACTCATGACGAGATACCTCGTCGAGCCAACCACCAGGAGGGTTAAAGACAATGAGGGTTTAACTTTTTAAATTTTGAAAATGGACTGCTCATTACAGAACAAAATCTTCCGACATTTACCTGGAGGTTCTGGCTAACACTCTACACTAAAGTTTGCAAACAGGCATTTTGGTGTGCACCCTTTAGAGATGTCAACATGTGTGATCCGTACTAACAGGTTATGTCACTGGGTTGAAAGCTCTGGTTGATAATCAATGAGCTAACCCTTTGAGCGTCATGAGATTTTCGTGTAGTGTAGTATTGCTTTACTCCCCAAAACACATGACTAAATAACCACGTATGTTGGCGTAAAGCAGGGGTAGAGAACCGTTTCATGTTGGAAGGTCGCATTTCCAAGAAACTCCAATTAGATATACTTCTGGGCTCTAAACCTCGCGGTGAATCGGGGAGGGCGTGGGTCGCGAATTAGATATACTTAAAAATGTACATTATTTTGTAAAAATCTAACTAGTTGTTGAGTATTTTCCTAATAGATGGCGCGCAGCAATACAGTCACTCGGGGGTGTCATTGCGTCGGCATGTTTACGTTAAAAGGGGCTGCTTAGTCAACCCGTTTTTTTCTCTTACTTCCTGCCGAGAACCAACCTCGCTGTCATAAGGCCGGTTCACATAAGGCGTTTTCGAATGCGCGTTTTATGTCAAGACAAAACGCGGGTAGCCAAAGTACACAGAGTTCTACTGCAGTGTTCACATGCAGAAATCGCGAGAATCCACGCGTTAGATACTTCAACAATGTGCGACAATACTTCCGCTTACTCTTAGTATGAAAGGGATATCTGCAAAAAGAATTAGTTGCGACTATTGACAAAAATATAATTTTTTCAAAGAAAATCATGTTTCTGGTATCCATCTGACGTAAAATTTCACGCTGATTTGAAATCCGTTGAAATTTTGATTCTTTTTTTAACCATTCAAAAGAAACTTAGAAGAAAAACACAATTTAATGCATAACAGAAACTGACCTTTCCAAACGCCCAAGAGGTGTTCACATGACGACTCTCGAAATTCTTACCATGCTCTCCCCCTGATAGAGGAAAGCATGCCTAGATGAAAATGAATTTATTTGATAGTTTCTTACTAATAAATAGTATATAAAATTTTATATGCAATATAAATAAAAAAAAATACTGGTGACTAAATTCCCAAAATATGATTCTTCTGATATAACTGGTCTCTTGCTGTTTAGGGAGACCCAAATAACATGCCAGTTGCTGTTAATATCTTTATTGTCAGGTATTACGATTATAAAGACATCTCGGACAACCTGTTTTTCAAACCAATTTTACTTTCCAAGTGGTAATCCCGGTATGCGTTTTTTGTGTTTATAATCTATATAGTATATAAAATAGGATGTTTGTGTGTATGTATAAATGTATATTTTCTATACAAATCCACACCGTTTGACCAATCCATACCAAATTTGGTGCACTTATACTTTAGAACACTGCGGTCAGCATAGGCTAACTCTTAACCCCCGTTCTATTGGTCCTAGGGGGGCTAAAAACTATTCGAAATTGCCATAGAAATAACATTGAGCATAGATTGATTGCTTTAGGCAGCTATGTTGCAACCAGTGTTGATCGAAAAACAATTTTTTCCGAAACAAATTAAATTACAATATTTATGTTTGAACTGACTGTTTAGTTCTTCCCATGATGTAAATAAATTATAGATATTTTATTGATGAAAGAATATTTTAAAATATTTATTTTTGGCAAGGAAATTCAAGGAAAGGTTTTCAGGAGTTCAAGGATTATTTTCAAGGAAAGTTGGTGCATATTTCGACCAACTTTCCTTAAACAATTTATTGAATACGTAATGATTTGTAGAATTCTGTTTCATAAGCTTTTTAGGTAAGGCGTGTAACTTATTTTAAAATGTCCGGAATAGATACATGTGAATCCTCCGTTGAAAGCAGTGATTTTCTTTCTGAAAAATTCTGTAAAATCGACCTTCTGCTTTTTGAATAAATTTTATCTATTCAGTTTAATTTGTCTACACCGATTACATTTATTTCTAACCCAAGCACCGTTATTCCAAAAAGCACAAACGAAAAACTCAATGATAATAAAAGCGTAATTTTGCTACTCTATTTGACAGGTGTAATGTGCATTTTGTTATTCTTGCTCCTGGAGGTGAAACTAAAACTATTGTGTATAATCAAGTTTTGTGTTACATTTATAATACAGTGAATTTGTAAAATGTTTTACTTCATGATGTGTTTACTGTCCTTATATCTTTAAAAACCTATTAATGTAATTACTTTGATTTTACACTATAGATTGATTTGATTCATTTTCCTGTCTAATTGATGATTGGGATAAATACCCGGGCAAAGCCATGTTTCGGTCCCATGTTTGAGCATTACTAAATTTAACTTTTAATTGATTGTATAAGTATTTCCTACTTTATTTGACAGGTGTAATGTGCATTATTGAATTAAAGTTCATTATTATTGTATTTCAATGAGTTTTATATTTTTACATGAATATTTAATTGATAAAGAAAGGATATTTAAAATATTTTATTTTTCATAATTCACATTTTGTAATGGAACACGAGAAATTTCAACTCCATCATAAAAGCGTAATTTTGTTATTTTAGATTTGGCTAACTAGGGGGGGGGGTATTTCAATTAACGTCACACTGGAGCTACACAATGGGCTATTGGTGACGGTCCGGGATCAATCCCAAAGGGAAAGATCCGAGGACAACACCACGTAATTTTGAACCACGGTCAGATGACGAGGCAACACCTGAGCTGGCACCCCACTCTCCAAACTTCCACACCACGCCAACGTGAGGACATTTGAGGCCACGACAGATTTAACGTGCACCAGCCCCCTTTGTACACGACGGTGTTTGGCTGGATTCGAACTCGCAACCCTTCGGTTGCAAGTCCGTTACTCTTCCAACCGGGCCACCGCGGCCCTTTGGCTAACTAGAATTAATGTTTTATTATTTTATAAATTTGATTTAGAATCCCGTGTTTGTGTATTTGAGTTACCACAGCGAAATTTTGCAGACATATTTGAGCATTACTAAATTTCATAAGTCATTATAGTCTTTATCAATATTTTTCAAATGTCTTTTTTCGAATTGCTCTATTTCAGAATACACTCAGGCAGTCGAAATTCGACACTGCGCATCTTTCGTTTTTTTAATTTTGCATTTTTTCGTCGGAATTTCGTTTCTGTTTGTATTTATGTCTTAATCTTTTACATATTGCACTATATTCAGAAATTAAATGTATATATTTGCGTCCGAAATATATTGTAGAAGCTATGAAAAAGTTAAAACGTATTTTCCGTACAACTTCATGATTGCATTTTTCTGTGAAAGAAAAGTGATTATTCCAATTCACTTTTCAAGCAACATTTAACCATTTCAACCTGAGCAACGCTGGGTAATTCAGCTAGTCTTTTGTAAAGGGCAACTCCCTATTGGATAACGTGATTCAAAATTACCTGGTGTTGTCCTCGGATCTTTCTCTTCGGGATGGATCACGGACCGTCGTTTTATTGACTTAAATGACCATTTTGTTGACTTAAAAATGACATTAAAATCTAAAAAATTATTACTTTCGTTTGCGTATTTGTTTTGTTTAGGCACCTCATATCTGTTTGGGAAACTAATTGAGATGGTTCAGATGTGGGACATTATTAGTTGCCACTGGGGAGAGAATTTAAACGCTTCGATTTGCAAGAACGTTTTCGAATTTACGGAAAAATTCTGATTTTCTTTTCTCAATTACTGGTAGTTTGGCGCAGCTTGAATCGACTTGACCCTTGGGCCATAAAAAAATCAATCAACCGATAACAATACGAAGACTCCGAGTCATTTGTATTTTTTTATATATGCATGCCTATATACAAAGTACAAAGATAACGGCAACAAAATTCGGTCCCTGTCAATCGCGAAAACTGCTGGCGCGAGTCTACGAGGAGGAACAGGGCTTGCACATTTAGAGAGACATTTTGAGAACAGAAGAACAGGTTAAAAAACAGTTCTTTTAAAAAGAACGGAATATCAAAGAACTGTTCGCCGAAAAGAAGAGTATTTCCCATCCCTACCAAGAGGTGTTCACATCATAACGCTCGAATTTCTTATCATGCTCTCCCCCTGATAGAGGAAAGCACTCCTTTAATATGTAAAATAAATGTATTCTGTGCTTAAATTGTATAAAAAATCTTATATACGATATAAATAAGAAAAAATACTGGTGACTAAATTCCCAAAATATGATTCTTAAGATATAACTGATCTCTTGCTGTTTAGGGAGACCCAAATAACATGCCAGTTGCTGTTAATATTTTTATTGTTTTCAGGAACAATTTATTTTGTGTATTGAATATTTTTAAAATTTTCTTTCATGGTTTAGGGACCATCAACCACGAAGACAGGATTCGTCGCTAGATCTTATTCGTTTTTATTCCAAGTTCGGATGTTTAAGTATCAGAAACGTTGTTTGACTTTCATTCGTGCCTCCATTTATTTTCTGGTTTCGGCCATCTAGGGGAAGTTTGATGTTTTTGCAGGCAGGGGATTTCGAACGACCGGAAGTGGCATCATTAAACGTTCGCCGCTAATAAGTCTGGAATGCTACATCCAATAGAAATACGGACACGTATTTGGATTGGTTTTTGACAAAGAATTACGATGTATCATTGCGCTCGTTTAAAAACATGAATATGAAAGACGAGCAAAAATGCATTAGCAAAAATAAAAGAATTTATTCTATAAAATTTGGATTAAATCAAAGGGCCGCAATAAGTACATAGGCCACACGTGGCTTTAAAGCTACAGGTTCCCACCCCTGAACTAAGGAATGTTCCAAAGTATGCGGAAAGTATTCATATCACTATTTTAGTTTTTACTACAGGTTAAATATAAGAGCGAACAGCACTTGGTAGGGTGACCACTGACCACTTGAGTGCTGGCACGTTCCGAGGAGGCATCTAATAATATTGGCTCCACTGATTAATTAAGCTATCCAGCCCCTTCCACCTTTATTTTTATTGAAAAATAATTCATTTTATGAACTGTCTTTTCTGATTTTCTCCTTTTCGATGAGGAGATAGCTGCTTCCCATAGGGTGCTCCATGAGTAGGGATGGGGGAAAAGAACAACCTGTTCTTTTTCACCTGTTCAAAAAGAACGGGAACAGCCTGTTCCCACTTTGCACAAAACCCTGTTCTCCGTTCTTTTTGTAAAAAGAAACATTCAAAAGTTTTCTACTTCGATTTTAATATTACGGGTTGAAATGGGAATTTTGCAAAGAAAATAGTTTCTCTTTTCTCGAAATTTCTAAATTCGCTAAAAATTTTCATATTTTCTAAATCATGCAAAGTCCGAAACACACTGTTTCCTGTTGATTCATTCACCCGTTCTGTCCATAAAAAACTCCCAGCTCTGAGACTACTTCCTGTTCGGGAATCGATTCCTGCTCTCAAACTGTTCCGACCCTGTTCTCCGTTCTCAGAGATGTTCTCGATGAACCGTTCGCGGAGCTGATCTCGCTGACTGCTCCCGGAACTGTTGATCCCCCGCTTTCACATTGCAACATTGTCTTTCCCAGTAGAGGGCGCCCGTGTGCTCACTTATTAGTCACTTTGGCTGCCCTGCCTACCATGTGCTCAACCATTCCCGCCTGACGTCACGCATCTTAGTGCTACGAAGTTTTTTGAGACCTATAAAGCAAAGGAAATCATGATTATGTGAATAAAATCCCTTACAAATTTTTAAAATAAAGTTTTATTTTCATTTTCAATATTACTTCAGAGACGCTTGTACGTAACCATGTGGCTCACAAGCCGCAGTTAGCCGATCCCTGCACTACGCCATCAATTCAATGTGAGGAGGGGTGTTTTTAGTGAAGAGATAGAATTGCGCGATAGTATCTATCAGATCGGTCCGCGCAGATATGTCATGGTGGAGGAAGGGCTACACGCGGGCTACACGGGGACATTAAGTCTAGAGATGGTACAAATAGTGATTTAACAGTAACAGTTCTAACTGTGACTGCTACTGAAGAATATCTGTGATTCTAAACTGTGACTGAATCTGATTGGTTGCTTGTAAAGTATTTCGTAGCCACTCGTAGCAACGGAATGTTCGTATTGATGTTTTAAAATCCTTAAGTAGATCATTTAGTAAGCGTAATACACAGCTGAGTTAGTAGCGTCACAGCTTACAACACCAAGGAACCCAATTCGAACCTAGGTTTTTCTTTTCATCCAGAACAAATGAAATATCGTTTAATTTTTAAAAATTTAATCAAACACAATACAACTCAATAAACCTACAATTTAAATTGAATAAAACATTTTTTGTCGATGAGCCGTTTTTTATATTAAGCCCCTTATTTCTTTCTCTAAAGATACTTTTCCCCTCAATAAACTATTTCAGACATTTTTTCTCTTCTTGACAGTGATGGATCGTCATTTTGAGCTATTATGCGCAGGTAACTTAGTAGCCCCTTGCTCATTACTGGTTTTTGCAGATTAAAATATATCGATATTTTTATTCCATATAAATTAAATTAAATTTCATAATTAATCAAACATTAAAATCAAGAGATATGCATTAGAATACTTGATGACTTTGCTTCTAATTAGATTCCATGAAGAATTGAATATATTTTGTTTCCATAATTTTTTAATGGTTGATGACTTGGGACTTGGAAATCGAACGGTCAATGGGGGGTGAAGAGCTTGAATCCAAAGGTCCTTTGGTCCAGTTGGAGGTAGTGCCTGGAGAGTAGCTAAGGAGTACAGCACAAGAATGCAGGTATGCTCTGAACAATTATGAAGTGGAAAAAAGGGGGAAGAGAAGAAAGTTAAATTTATGGTAAATAAGTAGTATTCATAGTGGCTCTAGGCCGTTTTTTGAATTCTGGTCTACGGTGATCGTATCTGGGGATTTGTGAGATTGCTGGGTTTGAGCGAAGGTATAGTGTTTTGAAAAATTTCGTGCTAAGTTTGGCAATAAATTCTTTAATTTCAAACATGTTAAGTTCATCCCTGATTTTGTTATTGCGATAGTACCAGGGACTATCAGTTGCCATTCTGAGAGTGGTGTTTTGTAATGTTTCTAATTTTTTCATGTGTTTTAGCTGCACATCCCCAGATAGGACCAGCGTAGGTGACTATTGGTCGCAACATGGTCTTGTACAAGAGCACTTTATTTCTGATATTCATTTTCGAGTTCCTATGTATTAAGGGTATAATACTTTGCGCGCACCTAGGAACTTATTTCGGATGGAGGTGATATGTTTATTCCACGTTAACTTGGAGTCCAACGTGACCCCAAGGTATTTGCAGTCAGGTGACCAAGGTATATTTGTATTAAAGAGTCTTAGGGGTGGAGGTAGATTTATTTTTCTGGTGAACAGGACAGCTTGACATTTATCAACATTTAGTTGAATTTTCCAGCTAATTAACCATGACTCAAGTGCTTGTAGGTGATTTGTGAGTGCAGTCCAAAGTAGTTTGAAAGTACCATTTCTTGCTAGTATTGCAGTATCATCAGCGAACATGCATAGAAGTGTCGCGTTGTTTTTGGGTATGTCGTTCACATAAATGTTAAATAATTTGGGTCCTAATATGGAACCCTGTGGTGTGCCTGCCTGAATGGCACGTTGAGTGGAGAGTGTTTGGTTTACACGAACGACAAAGTGCCTACGTGTCAAGTAGGAATGTATCAGGAGTATGAGTGAGGCAGGATAGCCGAATGTAATGAGTTTGTAAATTAATCCGTTAACCCAAACCCGGTCGAATGCTTTTGCTATGTCAAGGAAGATAGCACCAGTGCTTTGTTTATTTTGGAATCCTTCGGATATATACTCAGTGACTCTGAGTAATTGGTGAGTTGTAGACAACTGTTTTCTAAATTCAAAAAGGGTTGAGGTATCAGAATATTTGCTCGATTACAGTGCTGTAATTTACTGTAATAATTTGCTGTATTAACAGACTTGAAGACTCAAGTCTGTTATTATTAATGTGCTCTGCAATTTTGCTGAGCACAGTAAGAAGGCTAATGGGTCTGTAGCTATCAGGAGCTGCAGGATTTTTGTTTGGCTTTAGGATGGGGACAATAACAGCTGTCTTCCATGGTTGGGGGAAAAGTCGAATAAGAAGCATTTATCAGATAGGTTATTTGACCTGATTTAAGAAAGGTTTCTTGGATTAATATTGCATCGGGGGAGTGCTCGAGTACAAATTCGCGAAGTTCAAGTAAGCGCTGGGGGAGGCCATTTGCATTCCAATAGCACAGCCTCAGACCAGTAAGGGGGCCACTCATTTGGTAGTGGTGTTAATTCCGTTTAAGCTGGTGACAAGCATGAATAGCTTGTCAGCAGGGCAAGAGCAACTTTTTAAATTTTGGACTAAGTGCATAACATTTACATCGGCAATTATGCTTTGTATCTCTTTAGAGATCCATAATTCCGCGAATATTGTTTAGGTCTCCTAAGGGAGGGTTGGTTGAACTGGTCTGGGCTGGGTGTTGCTTAGAGTCCTTGGGTGCGAGGGGTACCTCAGTGGTTTGGTTTTGGGTGGGTGGGGGGTTGGAGCCTTTCAGCTTGTCAGCATGAGAGACCCCCAGTTTCTATCGGTTTGTAATTAAAGGTTTTGGGCTTAGGGTACTTAGTGCACCCTTTGTAATTGGCCGTGTGCTCTTCACTGCAGTTGGCACATTTAGGCTTTTTATTTTTATTTGGGCAGTAGGCAGACTTGTGGCCCTGCCGCATATAACACATTTGGACCTCATTCTACAGTTATCAGAACTATGGTTAAAATTTGACAGTTATAACACTGAGGCACCCCTCGTTTGTTTGTGTATTTTTCAACTTCGACCACCAGACACATGAATTGGGTCAATTCAAAAATCTCCATGGATTTTTCTCCAGGGAAAAGATGGATTTGATAAATAGGCAGGAGCCTTTTAGTTTTTAGTTTTTTCAATTGATTAACACGATCAATTTTGAATCCCATTTCTTGCAATTCATGCTTAATTTCGCTACATAGAGTAGTTACAGGGAGTCCTTTGATCACGACCTTTAAGGATTTTTTTCGTTTTTCAGTGATCTATAAAAGTAATTTATATTGTTGTCATCAAAGTGCTTGGTGATTTTGCGATGCTCTTCAGCAGAGCTAACATTGAGTTTAGGAAACTCGCCTGATAATTTTCCTACTACAAGAAAGCCTAGGGTTTGATTTAAATTACGGATTACCGTTCGGTAATTCTCAGTAATATTAACCATTATAGGGGGATTTTGGCAGGACTCTGCACAACATTAACACAATCATCATCAATATTTAAGTCACTTAATACATCAAATTTGTTATTACATACAATATTATTTTGGCTACTTGGGCCAGAATTAGAATTGTCATTAAAAGCATTAAATTATTGTTGGGTTTTTTGGCAGGAAGGGAAGCAGAATTGCTCGACCTCTTCCTTGATTTGGAGGATTGAGCATCCAATTTCCATTTTTCCATTTCATAAGAGAGTTATCAAGTTCAGAGCACCTACCTTTCAAGTGCTCCAAGTTCTTTGCAGTGGTTTCAATGTGGCTGGCAAGGTCCGGTAAATTATCCATGCCACTGGCTGAGCTGATGAAATTTTCACATTTCCGTATTTGCGAAAGGATCGAGTCCTTTGCAATAATGAGTTTCTCGTAAGACAACTCTTTATCCATGAAAGCCTTTTCTGCTTCCGTAATATCCATGGCACTACTATCGTTGTTAATTGCACTAGCGGTATCACTATTCGGAGCACAGATGGTCGTATTAACCGGAGCACTATTCGTGACACAATTCGGAACACTACTCGTAACGCAGGACGAATCACAGTTGACAGCACTATTCACGCCAAACGCACTTTCCGATGAACTCATATTAGTCAATCCAGTCCTGAAAAGGACTCTAGAGTCGACTAGGCCTAGTGATGGTCGAATGAGAGGAGCAGCGACAAGCACGTCCGTTCAGTTCGGAGGTCAAAGGGGGAATGACACATGGTTATGCATTTTTGGAATTTCTCTCGACTCTTCGGAGCAAAATGAATATTCACTGCAGTAAAATAAAAAGCAAGTTCAACCGCATGTGCATTTTTGCTTTCTTTTTCTGTGGCAATACTGATCTGTGAGGTTAAATGCCACTATGGTTTAAGCGGTCTCATGCATCCCGAATTACCGAATCACAGATACTCTCAATCACTGGTCCAAAAACCACTGCTACCCAATCGCTAATGGCTTTGTAGAGGAATATTAGAAACCCTCAGTCCTCGCCCAATGAATGGGGAAAATCAAGTCGTGGGGAACTATCCCCATCCTACAAATGCATTTGAAGCCGAGGTTCCCCCAACAAACGGAACACGGCATAGTGCGCAAATTCACCAATAGATAGCGCTGCATGTATTGGAAACCCAAAGGTGGGTAATTTCCGGTGAACGAATCTTTTTACTGACTCGATTCAAATGAAACGAAGCTTTAAAAACAAACGATTTGCCTATCACCAATCACCGATGCTTTACGATGGCTCACGAGTGATTCCAGTAATCCAATATATGAACCAACTCGTGACACAGTTCGGAACACTATTCGTAACGCAGGGCGAATCACAGGTGACAGCACTATTTGCTCCAAACGCACTTTCCGATTAACTCATATTAGTCAATCCAGTCCTAATAAGGACTCTAGAGTCGACTAGGCCTAGTAATGGTCGAATGAGAGCAGCAGCGACAAGCACGTCCGATCAGTTCGGAGGTCAAAGGGGTTATCCGAAAATGTCTCCAATTTCTTACCATGCTCTCCCCCTGATAGAAGAAAGCACGCCTAGATGAAATGAATCTATTTGATAGTTTCTTACTAATAAATAGAATATAAAATTTTATATGCAATATTAATAAGAAAAAATACTGGTGACTAAATTCCCAAAATATGATTCTTCTGATGTAACTGGTCTCTTGCTGTTTAGGGAAACCCAAATAACATGTCAGTTGCTGTTAATATTTTTATTGTTTTCAGGAACAATTTATTTTGTGTATTGAATATTTTTTTTAAATTTACTTTCATGGTTTAGGGACCATCAACCACGAAGACACGATTCGTCGCTAGATCCTATTCGTTTGTATTCCAAGTTCGGATGTTTAAGCATCAGAAACGTTGCTTGACTTCCATTCGTGTCTCCATTTATTTTCTGGTTTCGGCCATCTAGGGACATCAAAAGGAAGTTTGATGTTTTTGCAGGCAGGAGATTTAGAACGACCGGAAGTGGCATCATTAAACGTTCGCCACTAATAAGTCCGGAATGCTACATCCAATTGAAATTATTCATTTCATTAATTATATATTCATTTTCTGTCAAAAGAAACCTCGATCATTTTTTACCATTTTTTCCGAAAAAAACTCGTGCTTTAAGTGGTTAATAACAATTCACCACCAATCTACACATGGGATATTGAATCCCTTCTATCCTTAAATCCAACCATCATTATTGCTGGAGACATGAACGCGAAACAGACATTGGAATGGCAGCACATCAGACTCACAAGGTAAACAATTTTACTCCTTTGCGAATTACGCAGGACTAAAGATAGCTGCACCTGACACACCGACTAGATACAGCAGAACTAGTGCTAGCACCATCGACTTGGCATTGATCAAGGGATTCCCCAATAGTTATACTATAGACTCCAACTCAGAAATGTCAAGTGACCATAACCCTGTCATGATGGTGTTTGACACTAGTACTGTTGTGTCAACAAACACTGGAGCCTTTAGGCCTAACTGGGCGAAATTCACCCAAGCTCTATCCAACATTCCATACACAAACTGCACAGCCACCACAGAAAGGGAGCTTAACTCTCATGCAGACGCACTCACAAACACTATCAACAGTGCATATCTTGAGACTGGTAGAGTCGTGCACACTCCCCAAACCAGCAACCTACCTAAACACTTAATCACCGCCGGACAGCCCCCTCATGTCCCGAACTTAATCAGGTTACGAGTGGTTTGAATTGGCTGCCGACGAAAAGTCAGGTGCGAACACCCGCCCACAGGGGACGCAGCCCTCGCCGTCTTGGCCCGGTACAACCCGATGTTCTGGGCAACTCTCGCTGCCAAGATTGACCGTTTGTAATTCGAATACTACAAAGCAAACGAATAGCAAACAACGTGACTAAGATGAGAGGAAGAGTGGGACCCTCCCATTAATGTACCCTCCACGTCATGCGTAGGAACACACAAGTGAACTGCGGCAACAAGATCCGGCCGGTTCCACACATCGGGACGCCTTCCGCCCGAAGTTCCCCGAAGGGTTGACCACGAGTAGGGAGATCACTAGTACGGTATTCCTACCGAACCCTGATATGACAGGGAGGTACACCATTAGTCGCCTCTTACGACACGCAGGGCTGCGGTGGGGCTATTCTACTACCCGACCCCGCACGGGGACTACCTAAACACTTGCGTGAACTAATTAAACTCAAAAACAGAGCACGCAAAACTTGGCAGCGAACAAGAACAGCAGCTGACAAAAATCTAATGAACAGAACCCAACAAAAGTTCAAGGACTCAATACAACACACACAGCAATCCTGGAATGACTACATCACTTCGCTCTTTGCGGAGGATGGGTCAGTCTGGAGAGCTGCTAAAAAATTCAAGAAAACATCCAACAGACTACCGCCCCTTAAAGGGCCAGCCAGTATTGCAAACACGGACACTGAAAAGGCTGAAATTATGGCCGACAGCTTTTAACTACAGTTCCGTGAAAACAACATAAACAATCCAGATATAGTCAAAAAAGTAAACACATCACTAAGCCTTTTCTTAAATACCACACCTACAGACCATATTGAGCCTGCCAAACCTTCGAAGGTCCTTTGCTATATTGGAAACCTGAAACCTAAAAAGAGCCCTGGAATTGACTCCATCTCTAATGCCATGGTACAGAAACTACCAACCAAAACCATTTTTCAACTCACCACAATCATTAATTCTGTTTTGTCTCTCCGACACTTCTCCTCAATTTGGAAGACAGCTGTTATTGTCCCCATACTAAAGCCGAAGAAAAATGCAGCACAGCCTGACAGCTATAGGCCAATTAGCCTACTGACTGTACTCAGTAAAGCTACTGAGTACATAATAAACTCTCGACTAGAAGATTACTGCCAGAAGGCCAAAATTCTTATCCCGCAACAATTCGGCTTTAGAAAACAGCTGTCGACAACCCACCAACTCCTTCGAGTGAGTCACTATGTCCTCGAGGGATTTAGATTTGGGAAAAGCACTGGAGCTATCCTCCTAGATGTAGCTAAGGCATTCGACCGTGTTTGGATAAATGGTATTATTCAAACTCACCACATTAGGCTTCCCTGCCTCACTAATACACCTCATCCATTCCTACCTAACAAGTAGGTAGTTTGTCGATCATCACGACGTACCATCCAGGCTGGTACACCACAGGGTTCCATCCTTGGACCTAAATTATTCAACCTGAATGTGAACGACATACCACAACATAACACTGCACTACTCTGCATGCTTGCAGACGATACTGCAATACTGGCCCAAAGCAACAAATTTGAAAACATCACCAAAACACTCACACGATACCTCCATTCACTGGAGTCCTGGCTTATCGACTGGAAAATATTGATCAAAGTGGACAAATGTCAAGCTGTCATGTTCACACGTAAACAAAACCTACCACCATCAGTCAAACTATTCGACATAACTATCCCATGGTCCCCAGATTGTATCTATCTTGGTGTCACGTTGGACAAAAAATTAACTTGGAATAGACATATTACCTCCCTTAAATCCAAGTTCCTAGCTGCACGTAATGTTATTTCCCCTCTAATTTCTAGGAACTCCAAATTGTCAATAGATACTAAAGTGCTCATTTACAAAGCCATGCTTCGTTCTATAATCAGTTGTGCTTGTCAGGTTTGGGGATATGCTGCTAAAACCCATATAAAAAAACTTGAAACTCTTCAAAATTCCACCCTCCGAATTATTACTAACAGTCCCTGGTATTACAGGAACAAAATCCAAGAACTTGGAATTCTAGAACTCAAAGAGTTTTTCGGCCACCATCAGTAAGAAATTCTTTAAAACCCTCAGTTGCAATGAAAACCTTGCTATAGCGCAAATCCCCAGATATGACCATCGCCAACCTGTTAATTTTCACCGCCCCAGAGCCATTTTAAACTATAACAGATAGATTTCCAATTTCTGGAAATCATGTGTTCACTAAAAACCGTAATGTTACTATAGAAGTCATGGTGTAGTGGATGAAGCCACGCCCCGATGAGCGGTTCGTCTTGCGGAGGGAGGCCTCACGAGTTCGAACCCGACCAGCGGAAACGTTTTATTTTCCTCTCAAATTATTAAAAATAGTAATTATTTACATTTTTTTCCAATTTTTTCTGTAATTATTTATCACATTTTTTTTCCTTCAACCTAGTATATTTATTTTATTAAAAAAAAATTTTTTTTCTAATTTAATCTGGCACTTTTTCAATTCTGATACTTGTGTATTTAGTATTGTCACTGCATCTTCAAGCATATTATAAATTTCTCTTTAGCACTCGGCCCCCTTTTACCAGTTCACTACCAAGTCCCTGCACTACCAAAAATATATTTCTGAAATTTAAATATTATTACCTTGAAATTATACCACCTGAAGATTGAGGACCTACGGCCCATATGCTTCTCAAAATCACGCCACAGGCCAGTCTTACGGTTTTTTAAATAAACATACCACTGGTTTCATGCTTCTATCACAGTTTCCGAGTTATTTACGAAGGTTGCAAATAAAGTAGTGGCAACGTAGCACAGAAAGTCGCAGAACATCGGCATGCGGAAACAGGATATCAGAGCAGTGAGGTGGCGCTGTTGTCGATGTGTAGAGTACATAAAACCGTCGATCCAGTAGAAGGGGTAGTTGCTGCGTGGCATTGAAGTGGACAATTTCGTTTCTACCGCTCTAAATCATGTTTACAAAAAGTGATCAGCGGTCGTGGATTAAAATCGAGGTTGCCCGTGGCAAAAATGCATCGCAATGTTATCAAGGATTATCTGAAGCCTGTGGCGAGAATGCGTTACCATATAGGACGGTTGCACGATGGGTCAAAGCGTTTAGTGCAGGTCGGACCGAGACTGCGGATTTGCACCGCACAGGTCGGCCATCCATTCCTCAACATCACGTTGACATCGTGAATGGTCTCCTTTCCATAGACCGTCGATGGACTGTCCGGGAATTATCCGTTGAAGTTGGGCTCAGTCATCAAACGGTGTGGCAGATACTGAAGAAAGGTCTTAACATGAGGAAAATTGCTTCCCGCTGGGTTCCACATCGACTCACGGACGTACAGAAATGGCACCGGTATGCACTGTCTGGTATCCACCTCGACAGATACCGCAATGACGGAGACGCATTTCTGCAGCGTATTTTAGCCATTGATGAGACGTGGGCTCGAGCCTGAATTAAAGCGTCAATCTAATGAATGGCGTCATCCAGGTTCGCCACGTCCACAGAAGTTTTGTCAGGAACCCAGTCGGGTGAAGGTTATGCTGATTGTGGCACACGACTACGAGGTGTCATTCTTACGCATGCTGTGCCTCAAGGAAAAACTGTCAACGCAGACTACTATTGCCGATTTCTACAGCACCATCTGCGCCCGGCTATACGGCGCAAACGTTCACGTTTATTGTGGGAAATCTCGTGTTGCATGACAATGCTCGTTGTCATGTTGCACAAGCTGTAAATGATCTTTTGAGACGGTGGTCTTTTGAGGTGTTGGAACACCCTCCGTACTCACCTGACATGAGTCCTTGCGACTACGACCTTTTTCCTACGTTGAAAGAATCCCTTCGAGGCATCCTATTTTCTGACGGGCCGTCTGTGATCCGAGCAGTAGGGCGCTCCGTCGCTGACATCAACAGACAACACCTAGCCAACGGTATCCTACGGCTTCCTGACATCTGGCAAAAGGTACAAGACTTTGCTGATGATTATTTTGGAGGAATGTAATGTAATTTTGCTTGTACGTTCATTAAAAAATGTTTTCCAGGTATGTTGCCATTACTTTATTTACAACCCTCGTATTTTCAAAGTTAGGGGTCCTTCATGAAACACCCTGTACTTCTAGCTATAGATTTGAAGCTGTTACTTTGCTTGTGGGACAAATAACGTTTTCTAAGACTCGATGCCAAACAACTTTTTTTCGCTTGTACTTGGGAAGCTACTTATGTTGATTCGCATGTCTCAGTTCAATCAAACCACCGAAACGCTAAAAAAAGAGTAGAGTAAAAAGTTTGAGAAGATAACTTCTCGGTAGGGTGTGCTATGCACGGAGTGCACGGCCGCGAAGCGTCCTTAACCTCCAGTCGAAAGTAGTGAAAAACTTAATAAAATGTTACAATGCCCAGAATTAGTTAAAAATTAAGGAAAGAATTTTCAAAATTAAGTATGGAGTTTGTAAAAATTAATAGTGAGGTTTGGGTAGTGCAGAGTAATCCAAAAGGAAATTTTAGTTGTATTTTAGTGAAAGTTGTATGTTTGACGGTGATGTTTTTAGGAGGATTGGTGTGGAATTTTTTACACCCCTTCCATGAGGCAACGTGGCCTAATTCATGGCAGTTTACATCTGGGGTTAGTTTGTTTGGGTTGTGTACACGTTCCTGTACTATGACTTAATCCGCATTTTAGGCAGCGTGTTTTGAGATGACAATTCTCGCTGCTGTGTCCAAAAAGGTTGCAGTTAAAGCACTGAGTGGGACCCTTGTTCCCTCTGTAGTGCTCAACTGTAATGGACATATAGAGGCAGTTTTGTATTTGATAAATGTTTTTCCAGTTTTTCGTTTTCAACAGAGTAACAAGAAACATGGGCAGTGGAAGTTTAGTTCGTTGTTGGGTCATTTGGGCTATTCTTTCGATGACAAAACCTTTGCGTTCTAACTCTTTTTTAAGGTCGGATTTAATAGTATTAGTGGGTAGTCCTTTTATGACAACTTTTACTGGGCGGTTGTTGCTTGAGGTGATTACATAGTATTCTATTTTGTTTTCTGTTAGGTATTTAGTAAGGGTTCTGTATTCTTCATTTTATGTGGTTGTTTTTATGAATTCTCCGGAGAGTTTACAGATGGGGTTAAGTTTAGTTTTTCTTTTATTTCATCGAGGACCACCATGTGGCCGTTTGCAGGTCTGATATGAATGGGGGGGGGCATTTTTGGCTCTGGGAACAAGTTTGGTGGGTCATCAATGACCTCTTCTAGTAATTCAAAATTGTTTTGTGTTTCTATATCCGTTGGGTTGTGGCTGATTGCCAAATTATTTCTGGCTGTGAGCTTTTTGGGTAGGAGGCCGAAAGCGTCATTAGCATTGGAGTTCGATCTTTTGTTTGATTTACGAGTAGTGTTTTCATGAATAGTACAATTTGTTGGGCAAGGTAACAATAAGAATTCCACTGACCTTCTATTTCGGTATATTCCTTCTTGGCCTTGTTGTAGTCGGATAGGAACCATTCCTTCCAGTCTGAGCTTGGATCGGCAGTCCCAGGAGAATTTGCTGAGTTTCAGGATTTGTAGACTTTTGTTGAGTTCTCGTCGTAGTTGGGTCTTTTTCTCACAGACGACCTTTGGATGCATATCCTTGATAGCTGTGGTAACATCCTGGCACTCAACAACATCCACATTCATTTCGGCATCTGCCGACTTCATGAGAGTCGGCACGTTATAGCGATATTTGTGAAAATTCACTGATCGAATAATAGTAGCGGGGCCTTATGAAGGACCGCTGTTGATGCTTCTGAAGTTAGTACTTCAGTAGCCGTGATGGCATGCGATAGATATCTGCGTTTCAGGAAAGCTGAGAAAGTGCGTCCTGCTAGGGCGAAGATAATCCAGCGTAATCGTAAATTTGAGAAGATAACCTAATATAGTGGCAAGAAAATATTGAAGTTTTTATTTTTATTTACTGGTGGTAGATATGTTAACGAGTGATTCAACACTGTTATTTCACTTTATTCTTTGTATTTCCATATTTGCCACCCAGTACGTTCCAGTTAATTAATTACCATTATCTTTTTAGATTGTCATTTCTGGTCAGTAAGTCGATTATATTTTATTCAGAGGCAAGTTCAAAAACACTTTATTCACAGGCAATTAGGAAACGAATCTTTTGCAATTCCAAAGAATATTAATCAAACTTGTCATTTTCAATAATTCCTCCATCATTTTAGGCACTTTATGGGCAAATTTTATCCATTTCAAGTTAACAAAATCAGGGCCCCAATAGATTTTAAAAAGGGGAAATAGAAAAGAATTTTCTGTAAATATAATGGATTAGACATTTACGGTTCTACATAATGGGAGTGTATCTCAATATTTTTCATATGAGCCACGTCTCGTGTATCTTAAGACCATCACTAACCACAATTTTTGCTGTTATTTGCCGAAAGGCTATTTTATCGTACCTCACAGGAAAGATATAAAGCTGTTATTTTTGGGCAGCTACGTGTCCTAAGTGTTGTCCTCGGATTTTTCCCTTCGGGATAGATCCGGCAGCGTCGCCAAGAGACCGTGTGTATCTCCAGTGTGATGTTAATTAAATACCTACCTACCGATTGCTAATCCGTTGTACGTTCCCCTTCCAACTGAGCCACCGCGGCCCTGCACTGGTATAGATATGAAGCTGTTATTTTGCTTCTTTGAAAAATAACAGTGTTTTTTCTAAGACTCGTGTGTCGATTACCTAAAAATTAATTTTACAGACGTCCCCTTTTTCTAAAGGCCAGTTAGTAACATTCAAGCTTCACTGAATTATGATCCTATATTTTTGTTTATCGAAACACAACTGCTTAGTTCTGTTATTCTAAACAGGAACAGCTGCTCCTGTTGGTATGTAAGACCGAAGTGATTATCAAAAAGAACATAAGTCTTGTTTCACAAACACAAAACTTTGATAGACAAACATACATTTACAAATGTTGCATGTTGCCCATCCAACTGGGCCACCGCGGCCCTGCACTGGTATAGATATAAAACTGTTATTTTGCTTCTTTGAAAAATAACAGTGTTTTTTCTAAGACTCGTGTGTCGATTACCTAAAAATTAATTTTACAGACGTCCCCTTTTTCTAAAGGCCAGTTAGTAACATTCAAGCTTCAATGAATTATGATCATATGTATCTTATATTTTTGTTTACCGAAACACAACTGCTTAGTTCTGTTATTCTAAACAGAAACAGCTGCTCCTGTTGGTATGTAAGACCGAAGTGATTATCAAAAAGAACATAAGTCTTGTTTCACAAACACAAAACTTTGATAGACAAACATACATTTACAAATGTTCCATGTTGCCCATCCAACTGGGCCACCGCGGCCCTGCACTGGTATAGATATGAAGCTGTTATTTTGCTTCTTTGAAAAATAAGTGTTTTTTCTAAGACTCGTATGTCGATTGCCTAAAAATTAATTTTACAGACGTCCCCTTTTTCTAAAGGCCAGTTAGTAAAATTCAAGCTTCACTGAATTATGATCCTATATTTTTGTTTATCGAAACACAACTGCTCAGTTCTGTCTAAATACGAACTAGCAAAAATAAATTCTACATAAGTTGAAAGATGAAATACAATCTTGTGTGTTTCAGTGACAAAATATCGTTTTTACTAAACTGAAATTTTTCATGTAATTTCTATTAATTCCTTAGTTTTTTTAATTTTTGCATTCTAAATAGATAGGTAGTTATTAACGTCGCACTGGAGGCACAACGGGCTATTGGCAACGATCCATGATCTATCAAAAGGGAAAGATCCGAGGACATCGTCAAGTAATTTTGAGCCACGGTCAGATGACAAGTCAAAGCTTAAGCTGGCAAATCCTCTACAAACTTCCACGCCAACGTGAGGGCATTTGAAAAAAATGCCACGGCAGATTTAACGTGCACCTGTCCACGTGTACACGACTGTCTTTGGCTGGGCCGAGTTTCTAACTTGCAATTCTCAATTTGCTCTTCCAACTGGGCTACCTAAACAGGTTGATTCGTGTGATTATTTTGCCTTAGTTTTCTCATTTATATGGCTACCATATGAAGGAAAACAAACTTTCATCAGGGAAGTTTTGAATTGTTTTCTTCAATCCCAAAATAACTTCATCTATCCTTTCCGTTCAAACCGCCTTTTGAACTCATTTTTCTGGTTTTAATGAATTTTTTAAAATTTCTACGGATTTCGGGAAATTTTCCTCAACCTCATGACGTTGAATATCCAATAACGGATCATTGTAAAGCACGTAAATTAATGCATTCATGAAAATTTTTTTGCTTTTTATTTTTGCCCTAGATTTGAGAGAAATAGAAAAAGTTGTCACACAAAAATTTGTATCACGCATCTGTCATCAAAGCTTTTAGTAGAACGTAACTGAAGATTTTATATTTGCAAAACTACTTTTTCTACTGATAGATAAATGAGCTTCGCAATTCAAAGATGAATTCCATGAGAAGGAAGTAATGTTTTATATTGGGTGTCATGATACATCTCTCATATCGCTTGTAGGGAGAGAGAGTGAATTTCCATGGAGCTCCTGGGCCGAAGGCTTTGTCTCCAGATAACAAAGTACTTGTGTTCCGAATACGTTTGCTTATCAGAAACTTTCAACGGTTTAGCAAAGTCTTGGATGTTAGGTTATCAAGGAGATTATGTGATTTGCGTTGCATGTTGATTTGACCGCTTCAGTCTTCCCATAGAAACACTGAAACTCATATAAGGGAGAAAGATGCTATTGTAATAGTTGTAGTGGAAAAGAAAATATAAGTCTCTTTTTATTCACTAGTGGTGGATATTCTCACTAGTGAGTCCACAATGTCATTTTATTGTATTGTTTGCAATTCCATATCTGCCACCCAGTAGGTTCACGTTAATTAATTACCTTTACATTTTTAGATTCCCCTTTCTGGACAGTAAGTCGATTATATTACATTCGTTTATGCATAGAAGTAAGTTGAAAAACTCTTATTCACAGGCAATTAGGGAAAAAATGTTTTGCAAATCGATTCGAAAGAATTTTAATTCAATTTTTGCGTCATTTTCAATAATTTTTAGATCATTATAGGCAATTTATTGGTATTTCTAAGTTAACAAAATCCGGGCCCCAATTGATTTTTCTGGGTGGCTCCAAGGAATTTTGAATGATTTGCTTTCGATGATTTGATTTGATTTTTTTGCATGATTCGCCAATGATTTCTGAATAATTTGTTTTTGATGATTCGATTTGATTTTCTCTTTATGATTTGCCGAAGATTTGATTTGAGTTTTTCTAATGATTTCCCAAGGAATCTTGATAATTTTTTTGAATGATTTGTTTTGATGATATGCCAAAGATTTACGAATGATTTTTTTTGGATTGATTTTAATTTTTTTGATAATTTGATTTTTGAATGTTACTATTTAGAGCAAAATGGCTAGAATTTGTGAGAGATACCAAATGAAGATGAATGGCTTTTATTTTGAGAAAAATTAGTAGGAGTACCAAATGAATATTAAAGGGTTTTGAGAAAATATTATGAGCATCTCAAATGAATTTGATTAGCAAGATTTTTCTGTGTTATGTTGGTTAGGCTTCTGAGAGTTCTTTGAGAGTGAATTGTTTTAAAATCGCACTCCTCATTTTTCGAATTTGCCAAACACGTAAACGACGAACATCAGTCGTACACATTCTTCATGTTATCCATTTCTATGATGTGGCCACTCATGGATTTGGGTGTATGATGAATTGACATGACTATCCCTTGTGTTACTCCTTCTCTATGATGAGGGGAGACGTCTTCTCACATAGAGTTGGACGCATGGTCGAGAGGTGCTGTCTGTTGTCATTGATTGTTGTCTATATTTATGTGAAGTGCTTGGATTTCGTAAAAAGGATGTAGAAGAATAACTGATCTGATTGTTCAGCTAAACGTGAATCAATCCACTTTTGACAGATCCATTGGATCCTTGCAATTTGCGCTAAGTGGGTTTTAGATTTTTCATGGAGCACAATATCCAGGTTCCCCTATGCTCTGTCCATCCTCTATAGCCAGTTGCTTCCCATATTGACTGTTCGCGTAGGAGAGAAAACAGTACATGGCAAGCAAAATACGGCATCTTTTTCTTGGCTATATACCAGTCATTTTCTTTTTACACTTTTATTTGGTAAAACTTCATTCTTCCATGATGGGTTGAATTTTCTTCCATCTGTTGAAGGAAAAGTGACAAGACTTTCCAAATATAGTGCTTTATTTATTTCCTCAGCTGACAGTTAGATGTTGGCATATGATGCTGGATCTCTTGGGTTTATCAATCCATCATAAGGAGAATCTTCAGTTGTTAGAGTTTCCTCTTGTTGAATGGAAACTGAAGGTCTTTCAGCAGATGGATTGCTACATGATTCTACCTCTCCATGTCCTAATTCAATTTCAACTTTTCCTGGCTTTCATTTTCATCAAGGTTTTCAAAATCTACGCCTTGGGTCATACTTGATGAAGAGGGTTGTATTTCTAAATCTTCAATGACGTTTTCAGGAATCGAACAGCACTGAACTAAAATTCCTTTCCTTCTCCAAGAAACTACACAAAGCGTACAAGGCTAGACGGCTACCTGCATTCAACTGGTAACTTAACTTTATCTTGTCTATGGGACTACTAGCGATCCACATGACGTAACGACGACGGACGGAAAATCTTCAAGGTGACAGATGTTTATGAATGGTCAGGGTATCAGCGCTGCCAACTAAGCGTTGCTCAATACAGAATTATGGAATAACTTCCTAGTGAAATTGTTGTCATAGCAGGAAATAGTCGTCTTTTAAACAAATTCAGAGTCTAATTACTTACGAAAAATATATATATATAACAATAAAAAGGTTTCTTATTAATATTTCGCCCGAAAAATTTCCAGCCTGAAAATTAAAAAAAAACGCCCTGAAAAAATCCCCCGCAAAAAAAATTCTGATGGCGCCACTTACGCCACGATCCCCCTGTGGGCATCCCTGTGTCTGTAATACTTCTGTCCGTAAAAAAATCGCATGGCTATTGCTTAGAAGATATACAAATAGTTCTCTTACCAAGTCCCTGCACTACCAAAAATATATTTCTGAAATTTAAATATTATTACCTTAAAATTATACCACCTGAAGATTGAGGGCCTACGGCCCATATGCTTCTCAAAATCACGCCACAGGCCAGATATACAAAATGATTCACGGCTTCCCGAAATGAACAGACATTTGCGCCATCTATCGGTTACCTAGTAAGTAAAAGTATGAAATCTGTATCGCTGTTCTAATAGAGTTGTTGTATAACGTGCTATCACATTTATGCATACCTAAATTATTTTCAATTTGAGGAATATTTCATGGACTCGAGTCTTCGAATCTCCCCTCTAAATTTGGAAACTATCAATCCCTGAGTGATTGAGACTTTCCAAATAAAAGTCCTATCTTAATAGTTGTTGCATAACGTGTTTATCTGGGAATATCACATTGATGCATGCCTAAATTATTTTTAATTCAAGCAATACTTCATGAAAGACAGGATTCTCTTCGAATCTCCCCAATCCCTTAGTGATTGAGACCTGTCACACATCAGAGTCAAGTCAATTGTGTAAGTCACCACTATTTTTATATGCATTACAATGTACTAATAGTTTCAAAGGGGAGTGGAGAATTCGTTTGTAATCATCTACAATAGATAAAAAACGAAATGCGAAAGCGTTTTGTTGGCTGAGAAAAGGACTAAACAGATGACTTTTCAAATGAAAGTGTTCAGATTTTGAAACGAGTTTTTAGCACATTTATTAGATGCTGTTGGTTGATTACGGGTGCATCAACTCAATAACCTCAACAATCATTGACATGTTTCGCTGTCCATATTAGTCAAGGCCGATCAGCACGATTTTGCCGCTTGGGGGATAGATTTGTTTTTCAGAGCTCATTTTGGAACTATGGAAAAGACGCTGTTTATTCTCAAGAGCCATTATTTTCCTTCTATAGAAAACGGGTGTTGAGACAAAATATGGAGATCGAGAGACTCGTTTGTTTCCTTAACCCTTCAAGTGGCATCAACGAGATATCTCGTCATTTAGATATTGCCGATTTTTATGATCAAGATCTGGTCTTTTCTTCTAATTACGAGATATCTCATCCATAAAGATCTGGTCAGTTTTGCTAATGACGAGAAAGCTGGTCGAGACAACCACAAGGAGGATTAATTAAGAAACATTTACGGTGGTGGGTGACTTTAGGGTTTGGATTGTTTTTATCGTGCGAGATACTTTGTCCAAGATACTAGAAACACAAGACAAACATCGCCAAGTAATCGGCATATACGCACAAGAAAAGAGTTTTACTGATCCAGATGAGATTAAATATTAAGTAATTAAATATTATTAATCTACTTTTTAATGTTGATTTGGTTCTTTATCTGATGCGTATTTAAAAAAATTAAGAAATGCGCATTGGTGTACGTGTGTTGGCGCAGCTTGTCCATTACTGACCTTGTGCCCATTAAACTTGAAACAACCAACCCAGATGAGAGAAAATACACCCAGAGTAAGCTGCGAGGGTAGTTTCAGGACTTAAATGGCAAAACGAGCTGTAAAACAATGGATAAAAGATACTTCTAAAACTATTTTTGGACGGCCTATAAAGATAGTTTCCAGCTTGGAAGATGCATACCATTAAATGGAAATTATATTGAAAAAAACCCATTTAATATAGAAAATTGGAATAAGAAAACAAAATCAGTTCCCAGAACATTGAAACATCCCTCAGGAATTGGATCCTCATTTTGCTCCGAAGAGTAGAGAAATTCTTAAAATGTTAAAGTGGATATGTTCAAAGACGGTGATTCTAAAAATCTATTTCGAAGCAGCTGCAATAAACGTCTTTAGACCGATGTAGAAATGGTTCATTGTTTGTTATCTATTTGTATTATTCCGTACAATGTTATCATATAACTAAGTACTTTTTAAGAAAGAAAATAAGAATTTCACATTCATAGTAGGGATGTTAAGCGAATCACAGAACCGCTACTCAATCACCGATACTTTTGAATCACAGTTCTTACCTGCTACTGGAATATCAAAATAAAAGCGATTGGGTAGCAGTGGTTTCTGGACCAGTGATTGAGAGTATCTGTGATTCGGTAATTCGGGATGCATAAGACCGCTTAAACCATAGTGGCAATATTTAACCTCACAGATCAGTATTACCACAGAAAAAGAAAGCAAAAATGCACATGCGGTTGAACTTGCTTTTTATTTTTCTGCAGTGAGTATTCATTTTGCTCAGAAGAGAATTTCTAAAAATGCATAACCATGTGTTGAAGTGGATATGTTCAAAGACGATGATTCTAAAATTTTATTTCGAAGCAGCTGCGATAAACGTCTTTAGACCGATGTAGAAACGGTTAATTCTATGTATTTTATTTGTATTATTCCGCACAATGTTATGTGATAACAAAGTACTTTTTAAGATTTTTCTATCTACCACCATTAAATGAAAATAAAAACTGATATATATTCTTGCCACTAGATTAGAATAGTTCTATAATACTCAGATGAAAATCATTTTAACGTTTCAGCGGTTCGATTGAACCCTGAGACATGAAAGTCAACATAAGTAGCTTCCCAAAAAGTAACTGCTTATTCATACGTGTGAAGTATTATAAAATCGCCTTTTGGCAGATAGCAGCAAAAATTCAGCTCAGTCAGTTTTTGAATGATTTGTTTTGATGATATGCCAAAGATTTTCGAATGATTTTTTTGGTTTGATTTTAATTTCTTTTTATTTTGAATGTTACTATTTAGGGCAAAATGGCTAGAATTTGTGAGGGATACCAAATGGGGGGAAGATGAATGGCTTTTATTTTGAGAAAAATTTGTAGGAGTACGAAATGAATATGAAGGGTTTTGAGAAAATATTATGAGGATCCCAAATGAATTTGATTAGCAAGATTTTTCTGTGTTATATTGATTATTCTTCTGAGAGTGAATTGTTTTAAAATCGCACTCCTCATTTTTCGAATTTGCCAAACAAGTAGACGACGAACATCAGTCGTACACATTCTTCATGTTATCCATTTCTATGATGTGGCCTGCGTCGTTGTTCGAACTATCTTTTATAATTTTTTTAAATCTCGTACGGCGTCATTTTTTGGTTTTGTTAATTTTTTAACTGATGTCATGATATACTGAGTATTTAATTATTACCTATATATTGTCGTGATTTGATGTGCAATGCTTAACTTTTCTCTATATTGTTAAATAAACTTAATTGCTATTTTTAACTATGGTTCATCTTCCTCGCCACTTTGTAGCTGGCATTCAACATGTTAATTTATAATTAATGAACAGATATATAAGTCCTCCGCTTACACAGTATTCCGAGCAGGGTTAGCGTAAGTTTGGTCACATTTTAAACAAAAATTCCACTATACGATCAGTCGCTACTGTTGGAGTCCTAGCATTCGAACCTTGCATGTTGTAATTCAAACTAACCAGAAAAGGAAACATGACTGGCCTATTTAACCGCTATTACTTCAGTTCTAATCGACGGGTCGTGGCGGATGACGACTTACCTGCTGTTTACCCAGTTATCCAGCAGTTTGGTGTAAAGCCATTCCACAAAATGGCCATTGATGCCAGGTTCTGGCACAGATGAACCAGGTTCTGGCATCAAAGCAGTTGAGAAGGCGTTTGAGGAAAATACGTAACGTGGCGTTTGTGGTTTGAGAGAGATTTTCGCTATACTAAATTCTGTTAAGTAAGTTAAGTTCTGAGTGAAGTATTCACGAACCTGACATTACGATTTGTGCCATACGCATTTTTTCTAATAGATTAATGATTAACAAATTAATTAATGGTTCTTCGCCAAATCATACGCTACTTGGTTTCCCCCGAGTTCTACCGTTTGAAGAGATTCAATGTAGGTGCACCTCACAGATTGGTTACTTACAGGGAGATATAGGATAAATAAACGTGGTTGGGACAAGCTCATGGGGAGCAATGCAACTTTGCAAACAAATTTAACTTCATGATGGGCTTGGCTTACAAGACTATATATATTATTGTATCGTAAGTTAATTTTTATAGTGGTAGCTAAGTTTGCCACATATCGATACTCGAACTTAGACAAGGGATGGCCACTTTATGTTTTTTTATCAACTTAATAGACATAAAGACTAGGTTCTTTTAATCCATGGCTTTTGTTCACTCTTCTCTTCGACCATACATGGTTTCCCCTTTCAATCTTCCGACACTCCATTTTCCACTTCCTTCCTGCTCGGTCGCAGCGTCCTCTTTTCGAATTTTGTCGAACATTTTGCAATTCGTTTTTTAACGTTTCGAGTTTGATCCATAGTCCCACATATCGAAATATTCATCAGATTAAACCCAAGAGCGATTGAGAAGCACGAATTCGTATTATGTAATACGGACAAAATCAAAAATTCCGGAAGCTTAAAGAAGGAAAAATCTGCTCTTTTGCCCACAAAACTCGTTTTTTATGAGAAAAGAATGTTTTGAAGTGCTTTCCTCAAAATTTTACCTTCTGTTCAAAAATATTTTTTTGAAAATTGTTTGAATTAAAAGGCGTGCACTGTTTAGAACATTCGCGTTCCACAACTCTTTCGTGGAGAAGCGCTAATTTAAGAAATTCCCATTTCTTATGGTTCGTTGGGTTTTTATGACGAAGGGGCCATATTTGGCCACGCTGCGTCAGACACAAGGTATGCAGTATCAAGTAATAAACATACGCAATGAAAGGTTTGACTGACCCAGAAGAGAGAAATACACTCATGGAAAAATCACACCTGATAGGATTCGAACCTGCTTGTGTTTGGTGGAGCTTGTTCCTTTTCGGACCTTTCGCCATAAAACCTAACAATCAATCGGATTGATACGGTTTCTGTGTGAAGCGGCTCGTAGCTAGTATTTGAATCAATCTTTCTGCTAGTTGTAGGTTATTTAATCATATTTAGTCCTTCAAATTAATTAAATTTCAAAGGGTATTTAATACTTCTGAACGTAAAAAAAATCGCATGGCTATTGCTTAGAAGATATACAAAATGATTCACGGCTTCCCGAAATGAACAGACATTTGCGCCATCTATAGGTTACATAATGATTAAAAGTATGAAATCTGTATTGTTGTTCTAATATCTTGTACATAAAGATCTGGTCAGTTTTGCTAATAACGAGATAGCTCGTCGAGACAACCACAAGGAGGATTAAGAAACGTGGTGGGTGACTTTAGGGTTTGGATTGGTTTTTATCGTGCGAGATACTTTGTCCAAGATACTAGAAACACATGACAAACATCGCCAAGTAATGGGCATATACGCACAAGAAAAAGGTTTTACTGATCCAGATGGGATTAAATATTAAGTAATTAAAAATTATTAATCTACGTTTTAATGTTGATTTGGTTCTTTATCTGATGCGTATTTAAAAAAATTAAGAAATGCGCATTGGTGTACGTGTGTTGGCGCAGCTTGTCCATTACTGACCTTGTGCCCATTAAACTTGAAACAACCAACCCAGATGAGAGAAAATACACCCAGAGTAAGCTGCGAGGGTAGTTTCAGGACTTAAATGGCAAAACGAGCTGTAAAACAATGGATAAAAGATACTTCTAAAACTATTTTTGGACGGCCTATAAAGATAGTTTCCAGCTTGGAAGATGCATACCATTAAATGGAAATTATATTGAAAAAAACCCATTTAATATAGAAAATTGGAATAAGAAAACAAAATCAGTTCCCAGAACATTGAAAAATCCCTCAGGAATTGGATGCTCATTTTGCTCCGAAGAGTAGAGAAATTCTAAAAATGTATAACCTTAAATTAAAGTAGATATGTTGAAAGACGGTGATTCTAAAATTCTGTTTCCAAGCAGCTGTGATAAACGTCTTTAGATCGATGTAGAAACGTTTCACTGTATGTAATCTATTTGTATTATTTCGTACAATGTGTTATATGATAATAAAGTACTTTTTAAGAAAATAAGAATTTCACATTCATAGTAAGGATGTTAAGCGAATCACAGAACCGCTACTCAATCACCGATACTTTTGAATCACAGTTCTTACCTGCTACTGGAATATCAAAATAAAAGCGATTGGGTGCTAAAACCCATATAAAAAAACTTGAAACTTCAAAATTCCATCCTCAGAATTATTACTAACAGTCCCTGGTATTACAGGAACAAAATCCGAGAACTTGGAATTCTAGAACTCAAAGAGTTTATCGGCACACCAGTAAGAAATTCTTTAAAACCCTCAGTCGCAATGAAAACCTTGCTATAGCGCAAATCCCCAGATATGACCATCGTCAACCTGTTAATTTTCACCGCCCCAGGGCCATTCTAAACTACAGGGTGTCCCATAAATTCCGAAATAGTTTAAAAATTCATAAAAATTGAAGGAATTGGTATATTTGAATGCGGTTTGCGATAACGTTATTCTCATGAAAGGGGATTTTTTTGGTAGAGAAAAAAAAATTAGTTCAATCTTTTGTCAATAGAGAGCGCTGTACGCAACCAATCACAGGAAATATGCAAATCAGAGTCCTACAAAATGCTGGGTGTATGATTTAAAGCTCATTTCTGAATTTTCCTGTGATTGATACGTATTCCTGTGATTTCATTGTGATGTTGACATTGGTGGATAAAGCACTATACCAATAGTGCTAATAGAAAGCAAATATACCAATTCCTTCAATTTTTATGAATTTTTAAACTATTTCGGAATTTATGGGACACCCTGTATAACATAGATTTCCAATTTCTGGAAATCATCTCTTCACAAAAAACCGCAATGTTACCATAGATGCCATGGCGTAATGCATAAAGCCACGCTCGATGAGCGGTTCGTCTTGCGGAGGGAGACCTCACGAGTTCGAACCCGACCAGCGGAAAAAATTTTATTTTCCTCTCTTAAATTTTTAAAAATAGTAATTATTTACCTTTTTTTCCTTCAACCTAGTATTTTTTTATTTTATTTTTAAAAAATTCTAATTTAATCTGGCACTTTTTCAATTCTGATACTTCTGTATTTAGTATTGTCACAGCATCTTCAAGCATTTAACAAATTTCACTTGGCACCCTCTTACCAGTTCACTACCAAGTCCCTGCACCACCAAAAATATATTTCTGGAACCCAAATCATTATTACCTTGAAATTATAACACCTGAAGATTGAGGGCCTATGGCCCATATGCTTCTCAAAATCACGCTACAGGCCAAAAGCAGATTGGGTAGCAGTGGTTTTTGGACCAGTGATTGAGAGTATCCGATTCAGTTGTTCGGGATACATGAGACCGCTTAAACCATAGTGGCAATATTTAACCTCACAGATCAGTATTACCACAGTAAAAGAAAGCAAAAATGCACATATGCGGTTGAACTTACTTTTTATTTTTCTACAGTGAGTATTCATTTTGCTCCGAAGAATCTAGAGAATTTCTAAAAATGCATAACCATGTGTTGAAGTGGATATGTTCAAAGACGAAGATTCTAAAATTTATTTCGAAGCAGCTGCGATAAACTTCTTTAAACCGATGTAGAAACGGTTCATTCTATGTAATTTATTTGTATTATTCTGTACAATGTTACATGATAACAAAGTGCTTTTTTAAGATTTTTCTATCTACCACCATTAAATGAAAATAAAAACTGATATATATTCTTGCCACTAGATTAGAATAGTTCTATAATACTCAGATGAAAATCATTTTAACGTTTCAGCGGTTCGATTGAACCCTGAGACATGAAAGTCAACATAAGTAGCTTCCCAAAAAATAACTGCTTATTCATACGTGTGAAGTATTATAAAATCGCCTTTCGGCAGATAACAGCAATTCAGCTCAGTCAGTTTTTGAATGACTTGTTTTGATGATATGCCAAAGATTTGCGAACGATTTTTTTTTTGGTTTGATTTTAATTTTTTTTTTGATATTTTGAATGTTACTATTTAGGGCAAAATGGCTAGAATTTGTGAGGGATACCAAATGGGGGGAAGATGAATGGCTTTTATTTTGAGAAAAATTTGTAGGAGTACCAAATGAATATGAAGGGTTTAATAAAAGCGATTGGGTAGCAGTGGTTTTTGAACCAGTGCCTACCCTGAGACATGAAAGCCAACATAAGTCTTCCCAAAAAATAACTGCTTCTTATTTAAACCTGTGAAGTAATATAAAATCGCCTTTCGGCAGATAACAGCAAAAATTCAGCTCAATCATGGTTGAATCACAATTAAGAACAACAGATTCTTCAGTAGTAGCGAGATTACTGGTTAACATCCTGTGTTCCGAGCAGAAAATATTTATCTATTGTATTTGGGTTATTAAATAGAGTGGTGGATAAAGTAATGCATATCTCTTGACTTTAATATTTGATTAATTATAAAATTTTATTTTTATGAAATAAAAATGTAGACATATTTTGTTCTGAAAAAACCAGTTATGAGAAAGTATTAAGTTACCTGCGCCTAATAGTTCAAAATGACGATCCATCACTGTCAGGAAGAAAAATGTTGCTTTTAAATTAGCTTATTGAGGGGAAAAGTATCTTTAGAGAATGAAATAATGGGCTTAAAAAAACGGGGCTCATCAGCGGAATAAAAATGTTAAATTCAGTTTAAATTGTAGGTTTATGAGTGCTATTATATTTGGTAAATTTAAAAAAATGTAGATTTCGATTGTCCTGGATGAATAGAAAAACGGGTTCGAAATGGATTCTCTCTGGCGTTGCAAACTGCGACGCTAACTCAGCTATTTATTTTGTCAACATCCGGTTGCTATACGAGTGACTAGAGATACTTTACAATCAACCAGATTCAGTTTGGAATCGCAATCACAGTTTAGAACCAGATTCTTCAGTAGTCAGTTAGAACTGTTGCTGTGAAATCACTGTTTAACATCTCAAATTTATAGGCAGAAAATATTTATCTATTGTATTTGTGTTATTAGAGTGGGAATAAAGTAGCTCGGTGTTGCAAAATGAGGGGAGAGTGAATTTTCCATCGAGCTCCTGGGTCGAAGGCCCTGTCTCCAGATTACAAAGTTGCAACATGAGAAAACGTTTAGTTCCCCTTCTCACAATTGATTTAAGTAATCATATTTCCCTTACAGACATTAACGTTTTTATAACATAATGAAATACTCATTATAATAACGTCTTCAGAGGAATTTTACATTTTACTTACTGATCACTATGAATGGAGAACATGCAACGCTATCTGTTGGTACATGCAACGCTATCTGTTGGTGAATTTGCGCACTATGCCGTGTTTCTTTTTTTTGTTGGGGGTACCTCGGCTTCTTCAAATGCATTTTTTTTGGGGGGGGGGATAGTTACCCAAGCCTTGATTTTCCCCATTCATTGGGCGAGAACTGAGGGTTTGTAATATCCCTCTTCAAAGCCATTATTAGACCCACCCCACTTAAGGATCTCAAATCTGGGTATCCACAAGTGCTTCAAATCTGAAAAGACTGCAGATCTTCCAAAATCGTACATTACGTACGATGGCGAATACTGCATTTTTTGTCTGGACCAAATTCAAACATTCGGACCTTCACGTTAAGCCCATTGTTGAATTTTTACAGCAGCTTTCTTCGAAATTCTTCCTTAAAATACCTCAGGTGCCAAACGAAGCAGTACGGTCATTAACACCACATGACTCAATTGTTGTCATCTCGCAGAAAAGACCACGAGCTATTCTCCACAAACTGTTCAACAACTTCCCTCAAAGGCCTAAACGTGGATGTGTTCTGTTTGGACCCTGATGTCTGACTGCAACTCCTATAATTCCTTCCCCATTAATTTCTTTTCCTACTTGACTTCTGAACATCAACAATTCGGGCTTTTCAGACTCGATTGGACCACTCATATCACTTTTAAAGTTAAATTTTAACATTTAATTCGTAATTTCTCACCTATTTAAATAGCTTTCCCTTTATTTATTACTCCCGCTCTTCGCAGTCAGAGTTAGTTATGGTGAGTTTATAGTTTAGCGTATTGCGTTGAACCAATGAGCGACGATAACGTGATTGACAGATGGCCGGGATTACGCAAGCCTTTGCGTTGCGTTCAAAAGGGAGTTGGAGAATTTTTAACTTTCGACGCATAGGAAAGCGTCACATGACCTACTTTGACGAATCAAAATGCAACGTCTACTGTTTTGATTCGACTTCGAGAAAATGTCGGATGTGTTTTCGACAATCGTGAAAAATCCAAGCAAAAACCCTTGGCTAGCAATTTCCAAAGCTGTATGAATTACTGGTGAGTTCATGTCTTCCACTATTATAATCTATGTACCTCGAAAACATGTATTTACTGTTGGTAAACTTTTTAAAACAATCGAATTCATATTGTGCACCGCTGATTTCAACGATTCTGAGACAGAATTTCCGTTTGTTTCCAAAATCAAAGTTCGTCCGTTTATTATTGGCGTGCATTTATACGCACTTTATTCTTTACACTTACACTTTATTACCAAGTTCTGAATGCATACATTACGGTCTAATGCACTCGTTGCACATGAGAAAATCCTTTTTATTTCTGCATACAATGAAAATCAGTGTTGGCAAATGCTGAGCATTTGTCTATGATGGCATTAACTCATAGCTCTAAGTACTTTTGCATAAATCCACTACAGCCTTTAATTGCTGTGTGCTTACTGAAAATGTGAACACATGCAGTGTTCACATCAAACTGATCAGCATTGACAACTTGTCTGGAATCACATAAAACAGAAGGTAGAGAGAATCAGTCAAGCCAATCTAAAAGATTGGCAAATGAACAGTTATGGATGTTAAGTGTCGAAAAATCCAAGTAATTTATCTTTGAATCATTAATCTTCTGTTATGCATAAACGAAACGAGAAGACACTTGAGGTCTATTTAGTACATTCACCTGCCAACAAATGTTACTGTATTTTTTCAACAATTCAATTAACAAATTCTTCAAAGATAATGTCATTGGAGGATTTCATAGTGAAGTAAAATTTATTTCCCACCGAAAAAACTTCTGGCTTCACCTAAGTGATATTGGTACTTCTAGACCCACCGAGGGAAAGCATGGTTAACGGAATGCCAGTTAGTGTACGCCAAATGTGGTAACTTGTTTATTTTACGTGACTTAAATTGTGCGTCAAATATTGAATGATGTGCGTCAATGATAGGAATGGCAACCTTAACGATATAAACAGCTTCATGAAAATAATGACTATTTTATTAAAAGGGTGGTGCCGTGCTGACGTTTATTCCCTTTCAACTGTTTGCACAAGCCATCCGGTACCAGGATCAATAAAGTTGTATGGAGATATGGGACGCGAACAATAAGTTTTTGTAAGAAGTAATAACACATATAATGGGTAAAATAATTATTTAAAACCCTTAACATCTTTATAATAGTTACGTTTGTGAATTTAAAATTAGTCATTATATTGATGCTAAGTTGCAATGCATTTAATGTACATCAGTTGGTGAGAAAACATTTCTATGCTTACAAGATTAATTACTGTAATGCTTCCTTCAATACATTTAATGTTTTACCATAGGTGACAAATAGATATTGCGAGTATGCAGTATCATAATTTTTCATCTACTCCTGCATGACCTGTGATTATGTAATTTGCATTTTGCTTACTTCATTTTATATTTCAGACTTTATTCTCTAAAGATAAGGAAGCTGAACTTCTGGAAGATATCAGTTGCCCAGTTAATGGCGAAAGAACACCCCTGAGCCACCTGATATTAGTTTTGCTAACTGAATGAGCATAATTCTAGTGTGCAATACTTTTGCACCCTTCCTAACATTATTAGATTTATAATTAAATAAATTTAATATAAAGAATTTCTTGTGTGTGTATGCATTTTATTGTTCACCATTTTATCAGTACTAGTTTCATGATAAAATTTACATGAAAACTTTCATAAATAAGGTTCTGTTTAATATAATAGAAAGTCAAATGCAGAAAAATATTGAACCTTTTTTTAAACACTTAAATTAATAAAGTGAATTTATTGAAAAACTAATTTTCTCTTAATGTCTCAGGTAAATATTTAAAAAAGCACATTACATGCATCATTTTACAATTACATTTATTTTAGGGCCACGGTGTCCCAGTTGAAAGAGTAACGAATTAGCGACCGGAGGGTTGCGAGTTCGAATCCAACCAAGGACCGTCGTGTATAGAGGGGCTGATGCACATTAAATCTGTCGTGGCCTCAAATGTCCTCACGTTAGCATGGTGCGGAAGTTTGGAGAGTGGGGTGCCAGCTCAGGTGTTGCCTCGTCATCTGACTGCTGTTCAAAATTATGTGGTGGTGTTCTCAGGTCTTTCCCTTTGGGATTGATCCTGGACTGTCACCAATAGCCAGTTGTGTTGCTCCAGTGTGACATTAATTGAAATACCTACCTACATTTATTTTAAATGAATTATTCTCATCTGTTTCCAGTATTTTTTCCACCGCCAGTGAAAGGCATTCAATCCAAGTATTAAATATAGTTACATAAATTTTCTTGGAATATTTTAATAGAAAGTTTATATGAAACACACATTTAGTGGGCATCTGTTTCCATTCTTGTACCTATTATCTTGTATATTTAATTATACATATATCTTGAAATTATATGAAATTTCTGCTATCTGTCTTATAAGTATTGTCCAATACTTATAAGACAGATACTTATAAGACATAATTAAATATAAAAGATACAAAAATCATAAAATAAAGGACAGTATGATGTCTTGATCAAACTAAATCTAAAGGAATGAATGATAAATAAAAAGGACATAGTTACTATATACATGTGTAATATATAAATGAATTTCTAAATATAAAAAGCACTCAAATAGCATTTTTCCTAGTGTAGTGAGTTGACACAAGAAAACAGCTATTCTCAATTTTATGTAAAATTTAAACCCTCAGTATAAAACATTTGTGCTGAAAACAAATGAATTATACCATTGGAAAATTTTAACAAATGTTTCGATGACAATACAAATTTACTACTTCCCAAGAAATCAAGGTGTGTTTTTGTTCATTGATGAAATTGAAACATTAACAGAATTTTCTAACAAAAATTCAAAGATGAAAATTAGGTTGCATCAATAGAAAAATAATCACTTGAGTTAAATAAAAAGGTCATAGTTACTATATACATGTGTAATATATAAATGAATTTCTCTAAATATAAAAAGCATTAAAATAGCAAAAGTTTAAAAAATCTTTTAGGCAGAAATGGATCATTCCTAGCTACTGATAAGTTGAATTTATTGTACCAAACCAAAGGAAAAAATGTGCAGTGACTCCAATTCATGAAAGCTTAATTTGTTCTATTTAATGTGAAAATAAATGAATATTCAAATTTTTTCTTCATATACATGCAAGGCAAAATACATTTGACCTTGTGTAGTATTTTACAAAGGTTCTGACGAGTTTTTAGTGAAACATTGGTTAGTGGTTGGCAGGATTAAAATGAGTATACATCGGAGATATATTTAGATTTCAAAAACTAGGAAACCCCATCAGATACCAAACTTCATATTTTAATTCAATTTTACATAAGCTCAAAAACTAAAGATTTTAAAACAAATTATTCATCTAATAACAGAATTTCATGCTCTGATTAAATTTATCCTAAAGTTTTGATTAAAAGTAGACATTTGTGTTTGAAAAATAGTTTTAATTTTGAATTATTCGAGTGTTCACAAAGGTACAATATTTTTGAGAAATCCAGATTTTCTTGTTTATTCTATTTTCGGTTAGGTTTGGAGTTAGTTTCCAGTGATATTTTCGTAACGCTCTCCGATACACACGTCTATCCCTGAAAAGTAAACAAAATACGTAGCGACATCTAGTGTGCGTTATAAAAAGCTGGTTATTGCGTTACGACGGAAGCTCTCAGCGCTGGACCACTACCCATTGCGTTTGCGTAGACGGAGTCAAACGCATACGCAAAACTATAAACTTGCCCTTAGTCAACCCGATTTTTTCTCTTACCTCCTGCCGAGAACCAACCTCGCTGTCATAAGCCCGTTCACATGAGGCGTTTTCGAACGCGCGTTTTACGTCAAAACAAAACGCGGGTAGCCAAAGTACAGAGTTCTAATGGAGTGTTCACATGCAGAAATCGCGAGAATCCACGCGTTAGATAGCTTCAATAATGTGCGGCAATACTTCCGCTTTCTCTTAGTATGAAAGGGATATCTGCAAAAAGAATTAGTTGCGACTATTGACAAAAATATAATTTTTTCAAAGAAAATCATGATTCTGGTATCCATCTGACGTAAAATTTCACGCTGATTTGAAATCCGTTGAAATTTTGATTCTTTCTTTAACCATTCAAAAGAAACTTAGAAGAAAAACACAATTTAATGCATAACAGAAATTGACCCTGCCAAAAGCCCAAGAGGTGTTCACAAGACGACTTTCGAAATTCTTACCATGCTCTCCCCTGATAGAAGAAAGCACGCCTAGATGAAATGAATACATTTGATAGTTTCTTACTAATAAATAGAATATAAAATTTTATATACAATATAAATAAGAAAAAATACTGGTGACTAAAGTCCCAAAATATGATTCTTCTGATATAACTGGTCTCTTGCTGTTTAGGGAGACCCAAATAACATGCCAGTTGCTGTTAATATTTTTATTGTTTTCAGGAACAATTTATTTTGTGTATTGAATATTTTTAAAATTTACTTTCATGGTTTAGGGACCATCAACCACGAAGACACGATTCGTCGCTAGATCCTATTCGTTTGTATTCCAAGTTAGGATGTTTAAGTATCAGAAACGTTGCTTGACTTCCATTCGTGTCTCCATTTATTTTCTGGTTTCGGCCATCTAGGGACATCGAAAGGAAGTTTGATGTTTTCGCAGGCAGGGGATTTAGAACGACCAGAAGTGCATCATTAAGCGTTCGCCGCTAATAAGTCCGGAATGCTACATCCAATTGAAATACGGACACGTAGTCGGATTGGTTTTTGACAAAGAATTACGATGTATTATTGCGTTCGTTTAAAAACATGAATATAAACAAAAATGAATTAGCAAAAATAAAAGGATTTATTCTATAAAATTTGGATTAAATCAAAGGGCCGCAATAAGTACATAGGCCACACGTGGCTTTAAAGCTACAGGTTCCCACCCCTGAACTAAGGAATGCTCAAAAGTATGCGGAAAGTATTCATATCACTATTTTAGTTTTTACTAGATTAAATATAAGAGCGAACAGCACTTGGTAGGGTGACCACTGACCACTTGAGTGCTGGCACGTTCCGAAGAGGCATCTAATAATTTTGGCTCCACTGATTAATTAAGCTATCCAGCCCCTTCCACCTTTATTTTTATTGAAAAATAATTCATTTTATGAACTATCTTTTCTGATTTTTCTCCTTTTCGATGAAGAGATAGCTGCTTCCCAGAGAGTGCTCCATCAGTAGGGATGGGGGAAAAGAACAACCTGTTCTTTTTCATCTGTTCAAAAAGAACGGGAACAGCCTGTTCCCACTTTGCACAAAACCCTGTTCTCCGTTCTTTTTGTAAAAACATTCAAAAGTTTTCTACTTCGATTTTAATATTATGGGTTGAAATAGGAATTTTGCAAAGAAAATAGTTTCTCTTTTCTCGAAATTTCTAAATTCGCTAAAAATTTTCATATTTTCTAAATCATGCTAAGTCCGAAACACAGCGGTTCATCCTACAGATGTTGACACTGTTTCCTGTTGATTCATTCATCCGTTCTGTCCATAAAAAACTCCCAGCTCTGAGACTACTTCCTGTTCGGGAATCGATTCCTGCTCTCAAACTATTCCGACCCTGTTCTCCATGTTTCATAAAACTGTTGAAGTAATGCGAATAGAGAAACTTTCTAAGGCAATTTCTAGGACATCATTCGTAGGTGCAGTAACGTTTGAAGGAATGTGTTTTCTGTACGTATTTCGAACGGGAAATCAGTTGACGGGATTTACGAATACGATTCCAGCTCTATACCAAGCAAAGATCCACAGAATGAATTCCGAATGGATATCTAAAAGTCGATTGGTCAACGTTAAAAAAAATCAAAAGCAAAAAGATGGCAATAAGGGGATAAATTACATTTTAAGAAGGGATAAACCCAGAGAATACCTACAGGGTGATTCAAAACTCAACGTACAAACTTTTAGGGGATGTTGAAAACACAAAAACAAAACAGAATCACAAAGGAATGTGTGACCGGAAACCCCAACCTGATTAGTTGGAGGATAAACGAAGATGCTGAAATGACAAGCCAGTAATGGGTCGAAAAACTCTTTATTTAGCAATACTTTACACTAGGATAGTACGTGTACACGTTAAGTTTCACAAGTGCTCAAAGTTCTTACCATCGCTTCACAATGCACTCTTCACAACGGCGACGCATTGATTGTCGGACCCTTTCAAAAATACCCGGCATTTCGAGGACGTTTGCAGCTGCGACGGAGATTCTTGCGACGAGGTCGGTGTCAGAATCAACGGTGGTCTCGTAAACCATGGCTTGTAGGGTCCCCCACAAGAAGAAATCCAGGTTAGATAAATCGTACGATCGTGGTGGCCATGGGACAGGTTCACCACGCCCAATCCATCGAGGTGCAAATGTTCTGTTCAAGTAATCACGTACGGTACGGGGAAAATGAGGCAGCTGCGTGTCGTTCGTGGCCGCCCTGCATCATGCCTGCTGCTGCAGAATGTCCCGTATTTATACAGGTTACGAAGCAAATTCCCAAACATTTGGTGATGCGGTACACGTCTCTTTGGGTACCGTTCGTCATAGAACCGCGCCGCAGCCCTTCCGTTGCCGTCAAATGCGCACAATGTGCATGTCCGCCCTTTCAGCGTTCGTAAATTGTTGCATGCTCTCCGTACGCAATCGGAACTTTAAATGACTATCGCTGCATTACAATAACAGCGCTGGCGAACAGCGCCCTCCAGCGGATAACACCGCCCTCAAGCGTGCATAACTGTGGATGGTAAGAACTTTGAGCACTTGTGAAGCTTAACGTGTACACGTATTGTCCTAGTGTAAAGTATCGTTAAATAAAGAGTTTTCCACCCATTATTGACTTGTCATTTCTGCATCTTCGTTTCTCCTCCAGCTTATCAGGTTGGGGTTTCCGGTCACACATTCCTGTGATTCTGTTTTGTTTTTGTGTTTTCTACCTCCTTTAAAAGTTTGTTTGTTGAGTTTTGAATCACGTTGAGTTAGAAAGCGAAAGTAAAATCCGAGGACAGCTTCTAGTCTGCTTCCACTGGAATTCCTTTTTGTTGATTTATCCACCACTAGCGAATAAGAAACATTTTTATAAGATGTATGCAAAGTAGTAATTCATCAGGATTATTTGTCAATGTTTAAAAACGTTTTGGTAGTTCAATTGAATTGCCGAAACTAAAGATGATACAAAAAGTGAATTCACAGTAAAAGTTCTAACTCTGACTGCTGCTGAATACCTGTGATTCTAAACTGGGACTTAATCTGATTGGTTGATTGTAAAGTATCTCTTAGTCACTCGTAGCAACGGAATGCTCGTATATTGATGTTTTAAAATCCTTTAGTAGATACCTTAGTAAGCGTAGTGCACAGCTCAGTTAGTACTGTCGCGGATTACAACGCTAGGGAACCCAGTTCGAACCTAGTTTTTTCTTTTTGTCCAGAACAAATGAAATATCGTTTAATTTTTTAAAATTTAATCAAATACAATACCACTCAATAAACCTACAATTTAAATTGAATAAAACATTTTCCGCCGATGAGCTGTATTTTATATTAAGCCCGTTATTTCTTTCTCTAAAGATACTTTTTCCCCTCAATAAACTATTTCAGACAACATTTTTTCTCTTCCTGACAATGATGGATCGTCATTTTGAGCTATTATACGCAGGTAACTTAGAAGCCCCTTGCTCATAACTGGTTTTTGCAGATTAAATTATATATATAGTTTTATTGCATATAAATTAAATTTCATAATTAATCAAACATTAAAATCAAGAGATATGCATTAGAATATTTGATGAATTTGATTCTAATTGAATGTAAATTATTGAATTTTAATTATTAAATAATTCGCATACCAATATTTTTTCTTTTAAAAACAGTTAAATTAATTACTCTTATCTAAAATATTGGTTAGTTGAAGAAAATTTTTTTACACCGTATGCGTAACAAGACAATTTCCTTGCATTTGATAATCTGGAGGTACTGAAATATTCACTCACACAAGGAGTAACTGTTTCAAAACATTAAGCAATTTTTCTAAATCCGAACATGGTAACATCCGAATCCATTTGTGTTTATAAAAATCAAATCTAAAATTAACTATTTTCTTTTGCCAAAGCAAATATTGTTTTCTATAATTTTTATAAATTCATATGCATAAAATATGTATAAGGGATTGTCTTCATATTAAATTGCATACAAACACCCAATTTTTGTGTAAAATTTAGAATTTATATCAAAATTTAGCCTCGAATGCCATATTTCAAGTAATTTAATTTATATTTAAATTTTTAAAATTATTATAATTGCATTTCAATCACATTACTTTCACACACTTCAAACTTTCTTCCCTTTGTTAATACCCATAATTCATCTTTGAATTCTAAAGCATGGCTGCATGTAGGTAAAACTGAAGAGAGTGAAATTGTCTCAGTGTAAAAAATCAGCATGCAGCCATGTTCTTATTCTATTCACTAGCGAAATCAAATAATCATCTTCTGGCACCCCTGATTTAGACTCATTCAATGTAGTCTTTCAGAAGCACCTACTTTTACACACATTATTCATTTTTTTAGAATTAAAAACAATTTACAAGAGGTTGAAAAGAAAATTTTTATGTTTTAACAAAACCAAAAAAATAGAAAAAAATTTCTAGCTCATGTGTTCTTTATAAAAATACAACTTAATAAATAATCAGATAAAGTTGAAGAACAATAATTAATTTGCCATTTAAAATAGCGAATTTTAAAAACGCTTTCTTCTGAACTTTCCTTTAAACTGTGGAGCTTATTTATGTAGCCAAATGCGCGGCAACCTGGTGTCATAAAGCCTCCTTTAGCATCCAGTTGAAAATCCTCTAAAGAAACCCGAATCCGTCACAGAGCCCCACCCCACGGCCCACACTCCATCGAGGGAATCACCGATAAACCAGCAGTCACCCCTACCAAATCACCGATACTAAGTCACAGTTTTCACTGAAACCGTATCACAGATCCCGGTCGCAGTAGCAATATCAGCCAAGCGATCGGTCAAGCGATCAGCCAAGATATCAGCTTAGGTATCAGCTAAGCGATATCAGCTATCACTGCTACCGAATCACGGATACTCTCAATCACTGTTCCTAAATCACTGCTACTAAATCATGGTTATTTTGATATTCCAGTAACAGGTAAGAACTGTGATTCAAAAATATCTGTGATTGAGTAGCAGTTCTGTGATTCGCTTAACATCCCTAGTTCGTTGAACAATTAATTAATTAAACTAACTAATTAAAACCATACAAACAGCACCATCTTTTGGAAACGATAAACCACCTCGATTCAAATTTTTAATTAAATCATAACTTTCCTCAACAACCATTTGCTCATCATACACCAACCCTGTTTTACACAGTTCGCACTTTATGTTTCTTAAAATTTTATAACAATAGCCTGCCAAATAAATTATCACTGACATTTCATGTTCAACTTGTTGAAAATCACTTTCTTCGAGATGTCCGGATTAAATGAGTTGTCCCACTGTTTTTGTTCTTATGAGGAACAATCTAAGTTTTCTGAAAACTGGCTATATATGGGTATATTTCCGAAAGTTTGCGATGACAATGTAAGAGATAGAATTCTTAATTTTTTTTTCTGCGATTCGTATAATTGCCTGATCGATATGTTGTACTGACCACCTGATAATTGGCTATATTTTCCAAACCGATATTCCAAAGGTTCTGTTTGAAATTTTCCTAACAAAACATAATTCATTTTAAGTTCTTTTAAATAATATTGGGTAATTTTCAACATTCCATGAATTGTGTGAGAAAAGAGATGTATGAGTTTGGGGTGAAAGTTTATGAGGAAAATCACCGGATTTCCAAGTATCAAGCCAGAGAATCATTTTCTTCAAAAATAACAATTTACGGTCATCTGGATTCTCGATTAGAGGTGTTTGGAAATGATCTTTAAATCGTTGTCCTTTCAATGGTGTTTTCACATTGACAATTTTACACCAGGTTGATACAATATATATGAATTCAGCTATTTCTTCAGAATTTTCTATTTTCGTTCCAAATTTCAATAGGGCCTCTTTCACAAACGGATTGAAAACTTTTAAAGATAGACTGACATTCTGACGTTCAAAAGTAGTTGGAAATAATGCTTTCAGCGATAAGATATACACAAATTTCAATAATTTATCATGTTCTAATTGATGTAACAATATTAAGGAATTGAAATTTGCAATTTTTCCCACCTGTCTCAAAGTCTGGGAAGGTTAAGATCTTGTTACTCTTAGAATTCAAACAAATATTTTTTATACATTTTAGTAGATGAACAGAGTCGTATAAGAAGAAAATAGGGATCGTGTTGTTATATGGATGTGGATAAACTACGCGCTTGATTGATTTTTCGGTGAAAAATTCCTCATAGCTTTGCCATTGAGTGCATTGTTATCAATGATAATACAAAATACTTTGTAGCTTATCTCTTCTAATTTAGTGACAATTGTTCGAATACAATCAAAAAGAGCGTCACTGCTGATGGTTGAAGTTGGAAATATATGAATAACTTTTTTTAACTTTGATGTGACACTGGATATCATGAATGCGTAAGCGGATGTAGCCAAAGAATTGCCGTTAAATGCATTCCCTACAATATTTCCACCTTTGAAGTCCAAATAACGTTGAACGTGAATTTTTCATCCATAAGCAGTATGACATTTTTCTCACGCTCTTCTAAAAGTCTGGAAAGAGAAAGTGCGTATGCGAGAAACAATTTTCTATCTCCATCGGTTGGATCGGTTAAAAATGTATTGCAAACAGTTTTTATTTTTGATGGATAAGGTAAAATCAGTTAACTGTAGTGCCGTACATATTTGTATGCGTGTGAGCTTATTGAGTGCATAACGGATGAAAAATCGTTATGTATTTGCAGAATAACGATATCTCTTTTGGAGTAACATGAAGTTTTAACTGTTCTGAAAGAAAGTTGAGAGAAGCACGTTTATCAAGGTCATCACACTCTACTTCAACCAAGACATTTCTTAAATTATGTATAATTTGTTTGAAGCGATTATTACCATAGTTGGCTGAAGAATGTTTCATTGATATTTCATTTATAAAATTCAAACAATTTTCAATGACTTCCAAATTATTAATGTGACAAGGTGTTTTGATTTGATTGTTATCTACAAAAATTTCTTGGCCATATAAATATGTTTCCATCTTCAGATTTGAATGTATTACAAGTGTAATTTGTAGCAGGTTCCGGATTAAAGTAACTTTTGACTTCTCAATTAGTTTAAACCAATTTTGTTTATGAGGTAATGAATCCAGAATTTCTAGTAGCCTATTAAAATTTTGAAAAGATATAGATTCAAGATGAGCAATGAACTCAGATTTGCTTTCGTTGATAGTTCTCAATAAATTGTATTCCTCAGTTTCACGAATTTTATCTTCCCTGCTTTTTACGAACGGTGGGACAAGTTTTCGAGAGATATTTAGGGCAATTCGGAAATATACTTGGTATAGCACCAACTTTTAAACGCAGACGTTTCATTGAATAGGTAGAACACTCGCCAGTTTTTTTGTTGAATTTCGATACATTCCGGACGATATCATCGTTTTGAAAATGAAGTTCAGCCTTTGCTGCGTTTGATGGTGTAAAGTCGGCTCGTGGAATCGCCCTGAGCCATCTTTTTCTAATATTTTCATCTTCTGGAAAGGAGAAAACCGCCACTTTTGGTGCATCACCATATCCATAATTTTCAGAGCAAGGAGCTATACAGCATCTAAAGGGCATTTTGGATAGCCTCGTTTAACACCTTGACACTGTAATGTTCCACAAATGTTATATAACAATATTTAACTGCACTTACTTTCCGGTAAAATAGTATAAAAAATCTAATTTCTTACGCTACATTAAAGGCAATCCACTAGTAGCCGGCCATGTGGCGATGTTTGTTATGACTACTAGTTAGCGAGTCACGTGATTGAAACGTCACAGCTATCTGGCCTTGTTATCTCGGTGGTAACGGTTTGATCCATAGGTCCCACATATTGAAATATTCATCAGATTGAACCCAAGAGCGACTGAGAAGCACGAATTCGTATTGTGTAATACAGACAAATTCAAAAAATCTGGAAGTTTAAAGAAGGAAAAATCTGCTCTTTTTTGCCCACAAAACTAGTTTTTTATGAGAAAAGAATGTTTTGAAGTGCTTTCCTCAAAATTTTACCTTCTGTTCAAAAATATTTTTTTGAAAATTGTTTGAATTAAAAGGCGTGCACTGTTTAGAACATTCGCGTTCCATAACTCTTTCGTGGAGAAGCGCTAATTTAAGAAATTCCCATTTCTTATGGTTGGTTGGGTTTTTATGACGAATGGGCCATATTTGGCCACGCTGCGTCAGACACAAGATATGCAATATCAAGTAATAAACATACGCAATGAAAGGTTTGACTGACCCAGAAGAGAGAAATACACTCATGGAAAAATCACACCTGATAGGATTCGAACCTGCTTGTGTTTGGTGGAGCTTGTTAATTTTCGGACCTTTCGCCATAAAACCTAACAATCAATCAGATTGATACGGTTTCTGTGTGAAGCGGCTCGTAGCTAGTATTTGAATCAATCTTTCTGCTAGCTGTAGGTTATTTAATCATATTTAGTCATTCAAATCAACTAAGTTTCTCAGGGTGTCTGTACAGGGGTGCAAATCCGCCCTCAAGCTCAATGGCGCAAATCCCCCAAAAAATTTTCTTTACCGCCCCCTCAAATTCAGTTATCCATATAACCTTTATTTGAATATCAAATTTCCAACCGAATCCACACAAAGCTCTACATTTCGTATTTTGTAAATCAGTTAGAGATAAATAAAGTTAAGAGATAAATTTGGATGAGATAAATAAAACCAGAACAGCTAGGAAAATGAACAGTTTGTATTTATAACAGCAATTTCATGTATGAACAATGATATTAAACTTTGCAAATGAAATAGTATAGTAAAAACAGATGTTTTGAAAGATTCTGAATGGTTATATGCATGGAACAAATATTTTACCTTGACCTTTTGTATGAGAATAATTTTTATATTCATAAAAAAACTCTAAAATTGAGTGAATGGAAGAATAGAATATAAACAAAATTGAACACATCAATGAAGATTAATAATTTAATAATCAGATATTGAAAAAACGAACTAAATGTGTAAAACTAATGATATCGTAGTACTATCGATATGTTTACATGAGTTGCGTAAGTATTCATAAAACCTTTAAAACTAAATTGTTTTAGATTAGTGACAAAAAACCAGCTATCTTATACGGAGGGAAGAGAAAACATTCGAAACTCTGGGTTAAAAAAATCTATAGTATGACCAGAAAATAAATTCTTTAAGCACAGGGATTTATGTACTATTTATAAGATTTTAACAGAAGCTTTTTTCTGTGCAGTGATATGGCAAACTTTTCGATAATTTCTTCATTTGTGATTTTCTTGAGAATGTCATTCTCAGATGATAGTATCAATAAGCTTGACAACCAATCGTCCCCTAAGCTGCATCTTCACCTGTTCTTTACAATCTTTAAACGACTCATCGTCCTTACCGCTGAGCAACTTGTGACAGGTAACGATAAAAAGAGATGATACAGCATGGTGAGTTGAGGAAATGCTGACATATACTGCAGGCATCTGTAAGGCCTAATAAAGCCTCTTTTTACCCACTGATCAACAGACAAAAGAAACTCATCATGGTCTGAATTTTCTTCCTCATCTCCATCTTTACGGACTTCAACTTCATTTCCACCTTCACCTCCTGAAACGTCGGATTCCCTGTCCGGTGTCCTATTTTTACACTTTTTCTCTAAAATCAAGTCGGAAATGTCAATTTCTGAGTGAGTAACCTCATACACATTTGCAAAATTTTCTAGTTCCTCTATTATTTGGTCACTTTCAAGATCGTAAAACCCACACAAGTCTATCACTGATGAAGAATCGGGCAAGAATTTATATCCCTGCTTTTCTTTCTCTTGCAATTCTCAAAATTCCTTTATGTGAAAGCACTCACCATTTGTGAGATTATAGAAAGAGAACTGTCAGAGAATCTGTCATTGAGTTGATTAATAAGTGAATCTAGTACATGAAAATAAACTTCAAATTTGATCCTCTTAAGAGGATCATCTATTCTTTCATCGATAGCCATTTCATCCATAAACCTTACGTTTTCTGCTTCTGATGTGGGGTTGCGAAATATTCGCATCAGCAGAGGCAAGAATTGAATCATTCACTTTATTCCACTCCGACTAACTTCGCATTTTTAAAAGTTTGGCTTTGGTTTCAGCAACAATTTTTGACCCTGCTATAGTCAATTATTTTTTTATTGTAGATCAATTGTGATTGGTGACAACACTTTGAAAATAGCTGATTCAACATGTATTGAGCAAATGCTTTCAAAATCGGTCATTTGTTTTCACAGGCCAGTTGCCAGTGCCTGAGTCATTAGTTTTTTGTCAATGGACAAACTATGCAACGTCTCCTTTATTGTGTCATAAAAGGTGACAACTATTTGCATGGCATCATTTCTGCTTGACATCTTGTAGTTTGCACTTTTTCAGTCTCCTTATTTTGGTTGGACCTTTGTCCAAGTTCGTAGTAAAAAGATCATGCCTTGTATGACCTGACATGAAGACATAATTCCTCTAAAAGAAAAAATAGATTTTTCATTTGGGGCATGTCCATAGATTTTTCCACAATTAAAGCAAATCTGCGAAGAACACCATATATAGAGCGCTTTGGGATATTCTCTGGATTAGCGCTTTTACACCATTAAATTTTCCTCTCATATTACCAGCCCCATCCACACTTTGACCAACAATTCCACTTGGATCAAGACCAAGTAAATTCAGGCATTTCATTATTTTTTAAAAAAGATTTTGGCCTGTGGTATATCCACTAGTGAAAACCTTAATGAGCCGTTCTTCAAGTTTGACATTTTCCTGTGGGGCACCATGTGGGTCAGCATGCTCAATATAACGAACCACTAATGTTGAACATTCTTTTTTACTGTCTTGAGTTGAGTCTAGAATAGATAGTATAAAAACGACTAACATTTATTCTATGATTTTTGAAACAACGATGTCACTCATTTTGTTAATTACATCATAAACGTTTCGATAACCCAAGAAAATAGACCCCAACTTTCCTTTTCCAGTTCTAGCTTTATCAATTTTTTCAAGGCATACCCTAGCATCAGAACTATATTTACTCAATAGCCTAAAAAGACCCATGTGTTCTCAGTCCATCACAATCGAGAGGTGCTGTCTGTTGTCATTGATTGTTTTATTTAAGTGAAGTGCTTGGATTTCTTAAAAAAGGATGTAGCAGAATAACTGATCTGATTGTTCAGCTAAACGTGAATCAATCCACTTTTGACAGATTCATTGGATCCTTGCAATTTGCGCAGATAAGTGGGTTTTATATTTTTCATGGAGCACAATATCCAGGTTCCCCTATGCTCTGTCCATCCTCTATAGCCAGTTGCTCCCCATATTGACTGTTCGCGTAGGAGAGAAAACAGTACATGGCAAGCAAAATACGGCATCTTTTTTTGCTATATACCAGTCATTTTCTTTTAACACTTTTATTTGGTAAAACTTCATTCTTCCATGATGGGTTGAATTTTCTTCCATCTGTTGAAGGAAAAGTGACAAGACTTTCCAAATATAGTGCTTTATTTATTTCCTCAGCTGACAGTTTGATGTTGGCATATGATGCTGGAACTCTTGGGTTTTTCAATCTATCATAAGGAGAATCTTCAGTTGTTAGAGTTTCCTCTTGTTGAATGGAAACTGAAGGTCTTTCAGCAGATGGATTGCTACATGATTCTACCTCTCCATGTCCTAATTCAATTTCAACTTTTCCTGGCTTTCATTTTCATCAAGGTTTTCAAAATCTACGCCTTGGGTCATACTTGATGAAGAGGGTTGTATTTCTAAATCTTCAATGACGTTTTCAGGAATCGAACAGCACTGAACTAAAATTCCTTTCCTTCTCCAAGAAACTACACAAAGCGTACAAGGCTAGACGGCTACCTGCATTCAACTGGTAACTTAACTTTATCTTGTCTATGGGACTACTAGCGATCCACATGACGTAACGACGACGGACGGAAAAGCTTCAAGGTGACAGATGTTTATGAATGGTCAGGGTATCAGCGCTGCCAACTAAGCGTTGCTCAATACAGAATTATGGAATAACTTCCTAGTGAAATTGTTGTCATAGCAGGAAATAGTCGTCTTTTAAACAAATTCAGAGTCTAATTACTTACGAAAAATATATATATATATAACAATAAAAAGGTTTCTTATTAATATTTCGCCCGAAAAATTTCCAGCCTGAAAATTAAAAAAAAACGCCCTGAAAAAATCCCCCGTAAAAAAAATTCTGATGGCGCCACTTACGCCACGATCCCCCTGTGGGCATCCCTGTGTCTGTAATACTTCTGTCCGTAAAAAAATCGCATGGCTATTGCTTAGAAGATATACAAATAGTTCTCTTACCAAGTCCCTGCACTACCAAAAATATATTTCTGAAATTTAAATATTATTACCTTAAAATTATACCACCTGAAGATTGAGGGCCTACGGCCCATATGCTTCTCAAAATCACGCCACAGGCCAGATATACAAAATGATTCACGGCTTCCCGAAATGAACAGACATTTGCGCCATCTATCGGTGACCTAGTAAGTAAAAGTATGAAATCTGTATCGCTGTTCTAATAGAGTTGCTGTATAACGTGTTATCACATTTATGCATACCTAAATTATTTTCAATTTGAGGAATACTTCATGGACTCGAGTCTTCGAATCCCCCCTGAGTGATTGAGACTTTCCAAATAAAAGTCTTATCTTAATAGTTGTTGCATAACGTTGTTTATCTGGGAATATCACATTGATGCATGCCTAAATTATTTTTAATTCAAGCAATACTTCATGAAAGACAGGAGTCTCTTCGAATCTCCCCAATCCCTTAGTGATTGAGACCTGTCACACATCAGAGTCAAGTCAATTGTGTAAGTCACCACTATTTTTATATGCATTACAATGTACTAATAGTTTCAAAGGGAAGTGGAGAATTGGTTTGCAATCATCTACAATAGATAAAAAACGAAATGCGAAAGCGTTTTGTTGGCTGAGAAAAGGACTAAACAGATGACTTTTCAAGTGAAAGTGTTCAGATTTTGAAACGAGTTTTTATCTCATTTATTAGGTGCTGTTGGCTGATTACAGGTGCATCAACTCAATAACCTCAACAATCATTGACATGTTTCGCTGTCCATATCAGTCGAGGCCGATCAGTACGATTTTGCCGCTTGGGGGATAGATTTGTTTTTCAGAGCTCATTTTGGAACTATGGAAGACGCTGTTTATTCTCAAGAGCCATTATTTTCCTTCTATAGAAAACGGGTGTTGAGACATAAAATATTAAGATCGAGAGACTCGTTTGTTTCCTTAACCCTTCAAGTGGCATCAACGAGATATCTCGTCATTTAGATATTGCCGATTTTTATGATCAAGATCTGGTCTTTTCTTCTAATTACGAGATATCTCATCCATAAAGATCTGGTCAGTTTTGCTAATGACGAGAAAGCTGGTCGAGACAACACAAGGAGGATTAATTAAGAAACATTTACGTGGTGAGTGACTTTAGGGTTTGGATTGTTTTTATCGTGCGAGATACTTTGTCAAAGATACTAGAAACACAAGACAAACATCGCCAAGTAATGGGCATGTACGCACAAAAAAAAAAGTTTTACTGATCCAGATGAGATTAAATATTAAGTAATTAAATATTATTAATCTACTTTTTAATGTTGATTTGGTTCTTTATCTGATGCGTATTTAAAAAAAATAAGAAATACGCATTTTGGACGGGTGTTGGCGCAGCTTGTCCATTACTGACCTTGTGCCCATTAAACTTAAAACAACCAACCCAGATGAGAGAAAATACACCCAGAGTAAGCTGCGAGGGCAACCGCAGCTTAACGATTAACCGCAGCAAAACGAGCTGTAAAACAATGGATAAAAGATACTTCTAAAACTGTTTTTGGATGGCCTATAAAGATAGTTTCCAGCTTGAAAGATGCATACAGTTAAATGGAAATTATATTGAAAAAAGGATTTAATATAGAAAATTGGAATAAGAAAACAAAATCACATTTCTCACAACATTTAAATATCCCTCAGGAATTGGATGCTCATTTTGCTCCGAAGAGTAGAGAAATTCTTAAAATGTATAACCATGTGTTAAAGCGGATATGTTCAAAGACGGTGATTCTAAAAATCTATTCCCAAGCAGCTGTTATAAACGTCTTTAGATCGATGTAGAAACATTTCACTGTATGCAATCTATTCGTGTTATTTCGTACAATGTGTTATGTGATAATAAAGTAATTTTTAAGAAAGAAAATAAGAATTTCACATTCATAGTAGGGATGTTAAGCGAATCACAGAACCGCTACTCAATCACCGATACTTTTGAATCACAGTTCTTACCTGCTACTGGAATATCAAAATAAAAGCGATTGGGTAGCAGTGGTTTTTGGACCAGTGATTGAGAGTATCTGTGATTCGGTAATTCGGGATGCATGAGACCGCTTAAACCATAGTGGCAATATTTAACCTCACAGATCAGTATTACCACAGTAAAAGAAAGCAAAAATGCACATGCGGTTGAACTTGCTTTTTATTTTTCTACAGTGAGTATTCATTTTGCTTCGAAGTGTCTAGAGAAATTCTAAAAATGCATAACGATGTGTTGAAGTAGATACGTTCAAAGACGGTGATTCTAAAAATTTATTTCGAAGCAGCTGCGATAAACGTCTTTAGACCGATGTAGAAACGGTTCATTCTATGCAATTCATTTGTATTATTTCGTACAATGTTAACATATAACAAAGTACTTTTTAAGAAAAGATTTTGCTACCTACCACAAGTAAATAAAAATAAAAACTTTTATATTTTCTTGCCTCTATATTACAGTAGACTGATGTTATTTAACAGGTAATCACTGTTCAACGTTTCAGTGGTTCTATTGAACCCTGAGACATCCAAATCATCACCATACCTGTGAAGTACAGGGTGTCCCATAAATTCCGAAATAGTTTAAAAATTCATAAAAATTGAAGGAATTGGTATATTTGAATGCGGTACTAACAGGTACATTTTTCCGTACTAACAGGTGATGTCACTGGGTTGAAAGCTCTGGTTGGTAATCAATGAGCTAACCCTTTGAGCGTCATGAGATTTTCGTGTAGTGTAGTGCTTTACTCCCCAAAACACATGACTAAATAACCACGTATGTTGGCGTAAAGCAGGGGTAGAGAACCGTTTCATGTTGGAAGGTCGCATTTCCAAGAGACTCCAATTAGATATACTTCTGGGCTCTAAACCTCGCGCTGAGTCGGGGAGGGCGTGGGTCGTTAATTAGACATACTTAAAAATGCACATTATTTTGTAAAAATTTAACTACAGTTGTTGAGTATTTTCCTAATAGATGGCGCGCAGCAACACGGCCACTCGGAGGTGTCATTGTCGGTCGGCATGTTTACGTTAAAAGGGGCTGCTAAGTCAACCCGTTTCTTTTCTCTTCTTGCCGAGAACCAACCTCGCTGTCATAAGGCCGGTTCACATAAGGCGTTTTCGAACGCGCGTTTTACACGTCAAAACAAAACGCGGGTAGCCAAAGTACAGAGTTCTAATGGAGTGTTCACATGCAGAAATCGCGAGAATCCACGCGTTAGATAGCTTCAATAATGTGCGGCAATACTTCCGCTTTCTCTTAGTATGAAAGGGATATCTGCAAAAAGAATTAGTTGCGACTATTGACAAAAATATAATTTTTTCAAAGAAAATCATGATTCTGGTATCCATCTGACGTAAAATTTCACGCTGATTTGAAATCCGTTGAAATTTTGATTCTTTCTTTAACCATTCAAAAGAAACTTAGAAGAAAAACACAATTTAATGCATAACAGAAACTGACCTTGCCAAACGCCCAAGAGGTGTTCACGTGACGACTCTCGAAATTCTTACCATGCTCTCCCCCTGATAGAGGAAAGCACGCCTATATAAAAATGAATACATTTGATAGTTTCTTACTAATAAATAGTATATAAAATTTTATATGCAATATTAATAAGAAAAAATACTGGTGACTAAATTCCCAAAATATGATTCTTCTGATATAACTGGTTTTTTGCTGTTTAGGGAGACCCAAATAACATGCCAGTTGCTGTTAATATTTTTATTGTCAGGTATTACGATTTTAAAGACATCTCGGTGAACCTGTTTTTCAAACCAATTTTACTTTTCAAGTGGTAATCCCGGTTTGCTTTTTTGTTTTTATAATCTATATAGTACTATAAAATCGCCTTTCGGCAGATAACAGCAAAAATTCAGCTCAGTCATGGTCGAATCACGGTTAAGAACCAGATTCTTCAGTAGTATTGAAACACTGGTTAATGATCACAGTTATGAGCAGAAAATATTTATCTATTGTATTTGGGTTGTTAAATAGAGTGATGTATAAAGTAGCTCGCAAAAGTAATGCATGTCTCTTGAATTTAATATTTGAGTAATTATAAAATTTTATTTTTATGAAATAAAAATGTAGACATATTTTGTTCTGAAAAAACCAGTTATGAGAAAGTATTAAGTTACCTGCGCCTAATAGTTCAAAATGACGATCCATCACTGTCAGGAAGAAAAATGTTGCTTTTAAATTAGCTTATTGAAGGGGGAAAGTATCTCTAGGGAAAGAAATAACGGTCTTAAAAAACAGCTCATCGGCGGAATAAAAATGTTAAATTCAGTTTAAATTGTAGGTTTATGAGTGGTATTATATTTGGTAAATTTAAAAAAATGTAGATTTCGGTTGTCCTGCATGAAAAGAAAAACGGGTTCGAAATGGGTTCTCTGGCGTTGTAGGCCGCGACGCTACTAACCCAGCTATATATTACTGTCAACATCCTGTTGCTATACGAGTGTGTTGAGATATTTACAATCAGCCAATCAGATTCAGTTTGGAATCACAATCAGTTTAGAACCAGATTCTGCAGTAGTAGTCACAGTTAGAACTGTTGCTGTGAAATCACTGTTTAATATCTCAAATTTATAGGCAGAAAATATCTATTGTATTTGTGTTATTACAGTGGGGATAAAAGAGCTCGGTGTTGCAACATGAGGGGAGAGTGAATTTTCCATGGAGCTCCTGGGTCGAAGGCCCTGTCTCCAGATAACAAAATTGCAACATTAGGAAACGCTTAATTAGTTTCCCTTCCCACAATTGATTTAAGTAAGTCTTTGTCATACAGACATTTTAATAACATAATGAAACTCATTATAATAACGTCTTCAGAGGAATTTTACATTTTACTTACTGATCACTATGAATGGGGAACAATGTTCGATTGTAGGATTGAGTTGGTTCATATATTTCATTGCTAGAATAACTCGTGAATCATCGGTGGGTGGTGATGGGCAAATAGTTTCTTTTGAAAGCTTCGTTTCATTTGAATCGAGTCAGTAAAGATTCGTTCAAAAGAGTTGTTCACCAGAAATAACTCACTTTGGGTTTCCGGTACATGCAACGCTATCTGTTGGTGAATTTGCGCACTATGCCGTGTTTCTTGTTTGTTGTGAGGAACCTCGACTTCTTCAAATGCATTTGTGGGATGGGGATAGTTCCCCACACCTTGATTTTCCCCATTCATTGGGCGAGGACTGACGGTTGGTAATATTCCTCTACAAAGCCATTATTAGACCCACCCCATTTATGGATCTCAAATCTGGGGATCCACAAGTGCTTGAAATCTCAAGACTGCAGCTCTTCCAAAATCTACATTACGTACGATCGCGAATACTCCATTTTTTGTCCGGACCGAAGTCAAACATTCGGACCTTCACGTTAAGCCCATTGTTGAATTTTTACAGCAGCTTTCTTCGAAATTCTTCCTTAAAATACCGCAGGTGCCAAACGAAGCACTACGGTCATTAACATCACATGACTTAATTGTTGTCATCTCGCAGAAAAGACCACGAGCTATTCTGCACAAACTGTTCAACACCTTCCCTCAAAGGCCTAAACGTCGATGTGTTCTGTTTGGACCCTGATGTCTGACTTGACTCCTATAATTCCCTCCCCCACTAATTTCTTTTCCTACTTGACTTCTGAACACCAACAATTCGGGCTTTTTAAACTCGATTGGACCATTCATTGTATCACTTTTAAAGTTAAATTTTAACATTTAATTCGCAATTTCTCTCGTTTAATTGCTTTTCTTTTATTTATTGCTTCTTCGCTATGTGAATGTAGTGTTCTTGGAGATTCGTGGCGAGCAAGCTTTTAGATGCAAAAACCCAAGCACCGTCGGTCGCGGTCAGTAGATGGAAGGGTGACCTCACATCTCCTACACGGCCGAAAGCTTTGTTCGCCTTTCTCGGAAAGTGACATGTCCAGTCCAGTCATGGTTTGTAAAACTTTTGAGAAACAATGATTGCTGGTCGTGTTTTATTCGCACTTCACGTTAAGCTTTTTTTCCACTTTTTAAATTTTACTGTATCCTTCAGGGAGCGATGCGCCGGAATCACAATTGTCAGCTACTGCCTGCTTCATATCTTACACCATCCGATTTATATGCTACAAGCTGAATTACCCTGCGCTGCTTGGTTTGAATTGATTGTAATTCATCGTAATATTACTCACTGTTATTTCTATGGGGATTTCGAATTGTTTGTAGCCCCCTCTGCAGACCCAGGGCAAAAGAACGGGGTTAATTTATAGCCTATGTTTCCCGCAGGATTATAAAGAATAAATGTACCAAATTTGGTGTGAATTGGTCTAACAGTGATCATAAAAATACTCAACGTTAGTCCTGTGGTTATTTCGAATTGTTTTTAGACCCCCTGCTGACCTAGGACAAATCGAAGGTGCTTAATATACAGCCTATGTGTCCCGCAAAATTCTGAAGAATGAATGTACCAAATTTAGTGTGAATTGGTCTGACATTGATCGCATAAATATGCAATGTTATTCCTATGGGAATTAAGAATAGTATTTTAATCCCCCTCTGTCACATCCAAGACAGATAATACTGGGGTTAATATGTAGACTACGTTACCCGCAGAGTTTCAAAGAACGCGTGTACAAAATTTGGTGTGGATTGGTCAAACGTTGTAGATTTGTATAGAGAACAGACAGACACCAACTCTGCTTTATATATAGATTATAGCCAGTTCAAAAAATCCCTTGTTAAGATATTCATAATTTTAATGTTGTATCATGACTAAGCTAACTGTTCGCATCTGTGACAGTTTGTCGCTCTACGGTCAATTTTTACTAGATAGGGAACGTACGGCTTATAAAGTAGATTTCGAATCACTACGAACATCCATGCCATGACTAGGACTTGAATCCAGAGCGCTTTGAGCTGAATAACAAGATTTCTCTCGGAAGTACATGCCCATAAATAAATACATTAATATTTTTATTTACACCTTTAAAAGTTTAAAAAATAAATAACTTGTTTTATTTAAATGATTTTGAACTTCAATCAATTCATGAAAGGATTTGATTCTCTGTTCCTCTTCCCATTTCAAGGAGAAGGAATATTGCAATTAAACCTTATTTTTCCTTCATAACTTAGGTCAAAGCCCTTAATACTCTGAGTGTAGTCTCCTTAAAATTCATCCTAAAGTAAATATACTTAATTGCAATATATAGCCTTCACTATTAATCCTACGATTAAAAATTAGAAAATAGCTGTTAGAAATAAAATTTGAAAATAACATTTTAATTTCAATTTGAAATTGTTAGCATCGACTTAATGAACAAATGAAATTCTGTTTCATACTGTTATAAACTTTGAATTTTACAATTACAATAAAAGCCCTACTTTGTTCGTTTACTTCATCATTCATCAATATTAGAAAAACTAACACACAATCTTATCGCGATTCAGAGTTCGGCCGTCACCAACAACCCGTTGCGTTGATCCAGTGCGACGTAAATTCAACTACACACCATCCTAGTTTGGCCCTCCATAAAATAATGACAAAAAAACAGCATTGAACGCTATAAATGTGTGTTGAATCTAACTTTGAAAAATGTTCTGTTTGTGTTCGAGATTGGACATTCAGGGTCTCATACCTCTCGTAACATGAATTTAGCTCAAGTTGAAACTTTAATACTTAGGTTTTTCGCGATACATTTGTTTTATGCTTGATGGATCGCAGGTTATAGCGTCAAAATATTTCTATTGAGTAGTATTAATAAAATATTTATATCCATCCGTATTAATTTCATATTAAAGGTTAACATGCTAATTTAATGACTTTCTATACTGACGCATTTTCAATGTTATATCTATTAGTGCAATGATTAAAATAGTTTACTCTGTTGCCATGATCATTTTAATTAATTAAAAGCTAACATTCTATATATGAAGCTCATTTAGAATGAGATTTTTTAATGATTCATAAGAAAATCATTTTCATAGAAGTGAATAAATTACCTTAAAATATAATTGCTCAAAGCGTAGTTTGAATGTTTTAAAAAATAGAACATTGTAAAATACACAGAAATGTTTAAAGCAACGAAATTTTTGTAGAAAAATGAATAAAATGTTAAAAGAAACATTTCGTCGTCAATTTTTATCAAAGCTAAGTCAATATCCTTTTTCTTAGCTTTTTTAAATTAAATTAGAAGATATTTAATGAACACGACTTTATTATGAAAAACAATTTTTGTTTTCGAAAAGAAAGCAAATTCATATCTGGAAATAACAGAAAACGCTTTCATAATTACAGTGTGTTACTCAATTTTAAACTTACAACATTTTGTGAAGAAATTGAGAAAAGAAACACGAAAGAAAAAAAGTCAAGTCAAAAAAATAAAACGAGTGTTTCCCCTCGAACCGAATCAAAAGAGTAAATTATCTAAGATCCAAATCTCCAAGATTCGAATCCCAAATAATTCACATGATCCAATGATTCACATGATTCAATTAATCAAATGATTCGCTGAGTCAAATGATCCGATGATTCAAATGTGGCCGTGGTAGCCCGGTTGGAAGAGTAACGGATTATCAACCATAGGGTTGCGAGTTCGAATCCAACCAAAGACCGTCGTGTACAAAGGGGGCTGGTGCACGTTAAATCTCGTGGCTTCAAATGTCCTCATGTTGGCGTGGTGTGGAAGTTTGGAGAGTGGGGTGCCAGCTCAGGTGTGACCTCGTCATCTGACCGTGGTCTAAAATTACGCGGTGTTGTCCTCGGATCTTTCCCGTCGGGTTTCATCCCGAACAGTCGCCAATACCCCGGCGTGTTGCTCCGGTGCGACGTTAATTAAAATACCTACCCTACATGATTAAAATTTATGACGGGGGTATTTCAATTAACGTCACATTGGAGCAACACAACGGGCTATTGGTGACGGTCCGGGATCAATCCCAAAGGGAAAGATCCGAGGACAACACCAAGTAATTTTGAACCACGGTCAGATGACGAAGCAATACCTGAGCTGGCACACCACGCCAACGTGAGGACATTTGAGGCCACGACAGATTTAACGTGCACCAGCCCCCTTTGTACACGACGGTGTTTGGCTGGATTCGAACTCGCAACCCTTCGATTGCTAGTCCTTTACTCTTCCAACCGGGCCACCGCGGCCCCCAAATTTATGACGGAAAGTTTCCGAAAACTTTCGTTGGCGCTCCTTTACAAAATTATTGACTAGCCAAAATGGTTTAGTCCTCTAGAACTCGGGCTTATGATGGTCCATATTTAACATTCTAAATATGTATATTTAGGGATAATGAAGAGACTGCTAATTCAGTGTTTAGATTTTGATATAAAACATTTGCACATTTCTATTGAACATTCCTTCCTTAAAATTCAAGTCTATGCTCACTAGTAGTTAGCTCTGTAGTTACCCATGTGGACTCTGAAATCGAAAATTTAAATTTAGTCTGATCCCAAAATAAATGCTTTGTTTGGTTTCTACTCAAGGTGTCCGATGACCTTAGTCGATAGTGCACATAAAAAAGAAGACATTATCACAATTTTATTATCTTTAAGGGGACATAGTACCCTAAAAATTACCGAAATGTCGAATTTATTTTATCATCATTTATTAATTATACAACTTCAGTGAATATGTGCGCAAAATTTTATATCTGTAGCTACATTATTTTGCGAGTTATTGAAGTTTTTCTATCGAATCTAAGGACTGAAACCGAAAGCATTTAAATCTTAATATTGCTTTTTCTCAGCTTTTTATTTTTCATGACTACAGTGTGCTTAAAATGCTAAGGCTATTTTTGTAAATGCTGTAGAGATTTGAAACTTTTTATGGTTTTTTTTATAATGATATATTTGATAACTTTGTGCATGGAATAGAATTTGAAAAAATAGTTATTTTTTCAAAAATTGATCAGATCAACTATGATTGTCTTTTTTGAAGTATTTCAGTGTTTGTCACACAATATTTGTAAAAAATAACCAACAATGTTATAGGAAATCCCATGCTCAAAATTGTGGGGAACACTTCATGGAAGACAGATAAAAAAATTTGAAAAAAAAAATTAAATTTCCAGATGGGTAGGAATTTGAAAATAATTAATTTTTTTTATAATTGAATTTTTTTAATTATTGTGAATGAAAAAAAAATTTTTTTCTTTTGTAATGTTTTTGAATAAGGTACACTAAAACATTTTCTTGTGAATATGAAATTAAAAAATATTGTTCGAAGGACTATGACCCCTTAACAATTAAGAATGTTCCAGAAAGGAATTAAGGCACTGAAGAGGATATTGCCCTCAAGAGAGCCTTGAGAAACATGGAATACCTGTTAAACCTTCATTCCACTTTTATCTCATCCAAAATTACAAGTGGTTCTGAAACACTATTTCACCCAGTAAGTTTTCTCAATCACTGCCGAAACGAACCCTAATCTGGCCCCTTCTTGCCTCACGTGCGTCTTTTGCACATCTTTCGACAAGGTTTACCAATTGGTGATAATTATTGCTGAATTTGGCGAGATCCGTGTATTGTTTCATCATCCACAAATGATGGCTGCTTGTTTACTTTGACAAAAAGGTTACACAAGTAAACTAGACTTCTCAGGGAGAGATCCCTTACCATAATGTGGCTTATTTGATTCGCCTGTAGAGTGTACTTAGCCCTTTTAGATGGAACTAAAAATAAATCTTGGCAAGAGACAATCCTTTCCCTCCCCGATTATCCAAGAAAGGTATATTTATTTTTTAGCTGGGTGTGCAGCACTTGAAATACATTCAGCAGTGGTGTCCAAAGTGGTCGATATAACATTGTTAGGGGTCGATAGAAAAAATATAAGACAAAATATCCAAAACTTTCTGAAGCGGTACGCCCCTCTTTGCTTGCATTTCCAAGCTCATACATGGTTGAAGCTGTTTTCAGCCATGTTAATTCCATTTTAACAAAGCAAAGAAATAAACTAGATATAGAATTCCGAGGTCGATTTAAGGCTGAAACTAATTTTGAACCCAACATTGCTAATCTTGTCAAGAGTCACGCAGCACACCCTTCGGATTGACAACGTTAGTAAATTGTATACTAAGTTAATAAAAGTCTTATTTTCGTATATATAAGGAAGATTGTATTATTGTTATTTTGTTATCTGAATAAATTTTATATTTATATATTATTTATCCCTTCTATCAAATATGTAATGTTGAGCAGGACGTCAAAAACAAAAACGTATCCCGTTGAAGTTAACTGCAATATATACTATATTATACATATAACGTTAGTAAATTGTAAAGTAAATAAGTCTTATTTTCACATATATAGGGAAGATTGTATTATTGTTATCTAAATAAATTTTATATTTTATACATTATTTATCCCTCCTATCAAATATGTAAAGCAGGATGTCAAAAACAAAAACGTATCCCTTTGACGTTAAGCCAATACAATAATATATACTATATTATACATACAATAGACACACATACAAAAACAAGCGTCTTTTTTGCTTGTCCTATTATAATTACATTAAAATAGAGGGGGTAGATAAAAAGTCAAGAAGCCCTTGAAGGGGTCGACGGTCCCAGAAGTTTGGCGACCCCTTTCACTAGTGTAAACACTCGGCACAAAAACATGGACAACGAACAAGAGGAAAAAATAGATAAAAAGAAATTGAAGTAAGAAAAAAAACCAAATAAACAGCAGTTATTCAGTCTGGGCTTGGTGAAGTAGATTTTTAAATTTATAAAAATAACCATCCACATCTAAGCGAATCGGTCTTCAGTTTAATCTGATGCCTGCAGAAAATACTGGAAAAGTTATACATACCAGTTGAAAGTAGTTTCTTAGAAAAGGTACCACGACAGGGATGCACAGACCGCGGCCTTCGGGCTACATGCGGCCCTCCATTGATCTGCTGGCGGCTCACCTCACCATTTGTTGCTTTAAGGACCCGTTTTCTGATTTTCAAAAATCAAAACCGTTGCTTTGTAGATTTATTTAGCAACCATTTCGCCTGAACGCCTGAACGTCAAAAGATGCCACATGCAAAAAGATGAGAACCTGCGAAATAAATTCTATGAAAACAATTTTAACTTCTATGGTTGTGTCGGGATAAAAGCAATTGCAAATCGTTGCAACATAATGCATTAAAATGCGCAAGCGTCTTTGGGTCAACATATCTGTGAACGAACTTTTCCAGTCATGAAACAAACCAAAAATCAGGAACCCCTGAACTAATGAAAGCCTAGAATCAATTTTGCTCTTGGCTACTACAAAAATCGACCCAATTATTAAAACAATTGTTAAATCAATGCAATGCCACGCATCAAACTAAATTCTTAAAAACTTTTTACTATCTTTCTCTTTGAAGCAAGGATTAGCAACCGGAGGGTTGCGAGTTCGAATCCCTCCAAAGACCGTCGTTTATAAAGGGGGCTGGTGCACATTAAATCCGTCGTGGCCCCAAATGTCCTCGCGTTTGCGTGGTGTGGTAGTTTGGAGAGTGGAGTGCCAGCTCAGGTGTTGGTCTAGTCATCTGACCGTGGTTCAAAATGACGAGGACCGTCGCCAATAGCCCGTTGTGTTGCTCCATTGCGACGTTAATTAAATACCTACCAACCTGGGTCGCCAAGGTTGAAAAATAGAAAAAAAATCGCCTTTTAGTTACCTGTGGCAGACCTGTATTTTGCGGGCTGCGGTAGCCCAGTTAGGAGAGTAACGGATTAGCAACAGGAGGGTTACGGGGTTGAGTCCAACCAAAGACCGTCGTTTACCCGGGGGCTGGTGCACGTTAAATCTTTCGTGGCCTCAAATGTCCACGTTGGCGTGGTGTGGTAGTTTGGAGAGTGGGGTGCCAGCTCTCAGGAGTGACCTCGTCGTCTCACCGTGGTTCAAAATTATGTAGTGTTGTCCTCGGTACATTCCCTTCGGTTTTCATCCCAGGCCGTCACCAATAGCCCGTTGTGTTTCTCCGGTGCGACGTTAATTAAAATACCTGCCTACCAACCTCTTTGAAACAATATATATGATAAATATAAACAAAATAAATAAATGATGGATAACTTTCAAGAACTTTTCGGCTGTCTTCCATAAGTCACGTGGCCGTCGTGGTTCAGTGGGTATGCCTACAGCGCTCGCAACCTTCGTAATAGACAAACACAATGAAAGTTTTTACTGACACAGACGACAGAAATGCACCTGACAGGAATCGAACCTGCGCCGCCTACGACTCGAAGGTTGCTAGTGCATTGGGCATACCCACTGAGCCACAACGGCCCCATGGAAAATAGGAAACGGTCCGTTTCTACAACATATAGGGGCAGATTTTGTCGAGAATATCTCATGGTGTCAAACTAAGCTCATAAGTTTAGTTTGCATTTTGAGATTTCTAATAGGAGTTGAACGGGAACGAAGTATCACTTAAAAGAGCATTAAATAGACTACTTAAATCTCAAAAATAATAAATTGGAAAGATATTTTGAAAATTTTGATTCCAACCCCCTCTTTCACCTCCATATTTTAAAAGTAGGGGAAGGTGTACCTTGGACATATATGGACCTTGGACCTACAGTGATTGTGGCTCTATCTGTGTTGGGTTAGTTTAAAACCAGTCATTGTAGTTTGTCTATTTGCCTATAGAGGCCTCCACCAAGTTGTTCTACTTGATGAGAGTTGCAGTTTTACCGGGGAAAATAAAACTACTTTTCACCTATTTTTTGAATGCAAGTATTTTGCTTTTACTACTTTTTCTTCTCTAGCCACTACATTTTGTTTTCACCGATTTAATGAGTCTTTTAAAGCATTCTCTTAGCTACAAAGTCATGAGTTTAAAACAAGATTTAGACTAACCTTAAAATGGCTGATTATCAATTGCCTGTTTTTGAAATATGACCAAGATCTTAGTCAAAGTGTTGTACTTTGAACTGGTCCAAGGTACAACACCTCTGATAAAATTAATATAACCAAATAAATTTTCATTAAATCAATTATTAAATGATATTTCTATTAAGTTATATAAAAAATTGTAATATCCTCTAAATTTAAGGTAGTTAAGAGTTAGGCCTATACTGAAATAGATAACTTAATTGTTGTTAGTTGATGTTCATTGTTTATTTCCAGGAAAAGGCAGGAAAATGCCACGAAGTAAAATTGGAGTGAAAAGAAAACCTATAGTAAAAGAAGATATTGAGAAGGCAGTAGAATTAACTATAGATAAAAAAAATGACTGTCTATGGACTGCTAAACAAATGAACATTTCAAAGACAACCTTGTTGAGACGCCTTAAATCACACAAGGAATTAGGATCGGAAAAGTTTTGTTATAATAAGAACAATGATGTTTGAAAAGTTTTTTCAGATGAAGAGGAGATCGTTTTAGTTGAATATGGGTCATTCCATGTGAAATGAGCAAAAATCAGAAAAAACCTGTGGCCGTAGGGTGATGGATTTTCATGAAATTTGCTATAGGGGTTAAGTTTATGCATAAGTAACGATATCCAAAATGTTTTGGCTCGAAATAAAATATTTTAGAAGTTTCAGGCATTTTAAGGACTTGAAATTTGAAGAGCAGTTGTGAAATAGCTTGGTGTTGCATATTTGAAGATCTTTCTCGAAAACTACTTAAAGTAGACAGCAATATTTCATATTTTTGTAATCTATGAAGAATTCTCTTTTTATCTATTTGGAAACAATAATTTTAACCATATTTAATCTAAAAATTAGTAGTGAAAAATGGAAATAGTCGATTTTGATAGAATTAAAAAGGTTTCTATGGGCTAAAAGAAATTAAATACATCGTTAAAATTCATACCAGATACAGTGCTAAGTATGATAAAACTACTGCTGAAGTTTAGAAGTCGGCTTTTATTTCCTTCATCTTCCAAACAGCAAAGGAAAATTATAAAATGACGATTTTTCACTTAATATAGGCGCGCAAAATGTAATGAAGGACAGCTCTGACGAAAACTATTTTGGAAGAATATAGTTTAATATGTCTATTACTTGAAAAAAAAATTCAGGATTGTATTTCGAGTTCCAAAGTAACAATAACAGAATTAGTAAAACGCAAAAACACGTTCTTGCCTTCCAATCAATTGGCGACTGAAAGTTTCGTCGCCAAACGACTATTCGAATGTTCTACGACGGGTTACTATATGCCATCAGTATCGCACTAACTGGCAATGTTTATTATCGCCAATAAGCATTTCCTTCCCATTCTATGCATATTACTCATTTCAAAATGACAATGTGAAACCCCAAATCAACAATGAAATTCCAAATTATTTTTAACTTTTGAAGGAAATTTTAAAAGCAGGACATCAAAATCACAATTAAAAAAGCTTAAACATTTAAAATTTAAAACCTTTACTTGATTGTCTTCAAATTCACTTTCAATCTGATAAATGTTCTCGTTCAATTTCGTAGTTGCTTAAATTAAAATTGTTCTAGTGCTGCCGAATTTTGAAATCTTTACTTATTTCATTAGTGATTGTGATAAATATTGGGGAAAAGGATTCGCGCGCGCGCGCGTGAGTTATGTACATTTAGGAGAATCGAGTTTAACAACGATGTTTAATTTTTTTACTCTCAAAATTAGTATTTACCTGACTAATAATGCTTAATTTACAAAAAGCATTTAATATTCACAATAGTAGTATTTAATACTTACGTTTCCAAAGAAAAAAGCAAATCGAAAAGACTTCTCTAACAAATTAACTTCCCACCTAATTATTTCACTGATGGAAACACTCCTTGGATTAAGCAAAAAAACTTTAAAAAGAAATTTCATATAAAATTTTGCACGTGCACCATAATAGTAGTTATATTTCATTCTTATACCGCATTTTTTATATTATCGGAGGTTATAACTCATCAGATGCGATAAAAAGTAAAATTTATGTCTAATTAAAAATTTTCCCGAGACAAAAATAATCAAATTACAATTATGAAAATTTCAGTACATATAATAGACATCTTGCTCTTTTATGTTGAAAAGTTTTGATGTTCTTGGAGTGAAATATGCATTTTTAAAAATTGAAACATCGTATTTTTCCATAATTTTTACTTTTAAATGTTTTTTCTTTATAAAGGAGTAGAAATACAATCACCAAATTACTTCACGCTATTTGTTAGGAAAGGCTCTTCATTAAGAATAATTTTTAATATTGTCTTTCCATTTCTAGAGATACCAGAGCAATTTGAAATTTGTAGCAAATTGGCAAAATTTCTATTTTCGTCGATCCCTCAGATTCAGTAATGACGGCTATTAAACTATATTCTGACGTTTCCTAAGAGATCTTTTTCTGAAGAATGCAACGATATAAACATTTTAAATTTGTGTCAATAACTTATTGAAATATAGGGTCGCAAACAGGCCACTTTTAGTGCTAGAAAATCTAAATTTGTGACCTTGAGCTTTAAAAGTCAATAATTAACAAAATATAGATTTCTGAAACCTAATATTTTCCAGTTGCTCATTACTATTGTGACCTATTTAAAAACTGATTTTCATTAAAATCGTTGATGTGTCAGCCACAGCCGATTTGCTCATCTGCTCATCTTCATTATGGCTTAACGTTAAGAGATGTCCGAATTTTAGCCTACCAGTTTGCTAAAGAAAATAACCAACCATATGACAAGTCCTAGAATGACAATAAAATGGCAGGCAAGTACTGGTTACGTACTTTCCGCAAAAAATATGCTAAGGAGCTGACTTTACGGAAACCAGAAGCAACAAACCTGGCTCGATCAGCAGCTTTTAATAAGGCAAATGTATCTTTGTTTTTTGAGAACCCCTATAAAAATGTCCTACAAAAATACCCTGGAATTTCAACCTATAACATATACAAAGACCTTTCCTGTTAAGGATGACTGGAGCTTATAGAACCTCCCCCACCGACTCTCTACACTCTCTCTGCGGGATCCCCGCTCCACTTGACTCTAAAGTCTCTATTCCAAATTCCAAATTATTAAAAGGCGGCAGCTCGAACCATGGCTCAATCTGTCACTTGATGAAATAGATTTCAATCGTACAATAATAAATATTACGATTAATTGTAAAATAGTTAAATTCAATTCACAACCAATTAAAGAAGATTACGAGGTGTACACCGATGGCTCCGGTATAGATGGGAATATCGGGGCCTCGGTGTGCATCCTCGATAACCAGATACCTATTCATATCTTTAAATACAAACTAAATGGCTACAACTGTCTTTTCAGGCAGAGTTTCAGCCATATACCACTCAATATTATTTGCAGTTAAATACAATAAAAAGATTAACATTTATAGTGACAGTTTGAGCTCAATTCAGGCCTTCACCGCCTTCAATCACCTTTAATTAGATCTACTTATGTTAATAAAATTAAAGAAAATATTGCCAACTATACTAACCTTTTTAGCCTGAATTGGGTTCGAGCACACGTGGGGGTGGACGGTAATGAGCTGGTCAATCAGCAAGCCAAGCTGGCCGCAACATGTGGCGAGGGATTGGTTGTTGCTGCCCCACTCTCTTACATCAAGAGGAAACTGAGGAGTCAGTTGACTCGAGTGGCAGGAACACCACAATAAATCGGAGTCTGATCTCCGGCTGAAGGAGTTCATGCCGGAGATCAGTACTGCCTCCCCTCGTCACAAATAGATATATTGTCTGGTTTCTCACGGGTCATGGCCCGTTCATGAACTACCTAAAAAGGTTTCACTTGAGTGACACTGACCTCTGCACTTGTGGGTTGGTGGGCAGTGCGGACCATTATCTCTTCAGCTGCCCGAGTACATGTAATTATCATTTGAGAGAGCCAGCGGTACCTAATAAGCCCGCTTGGCTCTCTGGTATACTAAAAAATATATCTTCCCAAATTAGGGTTAAAAATTGCGTATTGGCAGCTGGAGAGGTGGCCAATCGCCCACCACCCATTAATTGATCTCTTTGAGGCAGCCCTTTTGTGGTTCCTCTTGCCCGGTTGTTTTGTTTTAAGATTTTAAATCATGGTTCACTCATTAAATTCATCTATTTATTGTCATTGTTCATTCACCCTATTTAATCTATTATCATTCATTGTCCTTGTTATTTGCCCCAATTTGTGATTTTGTCTTAATCTGATTATTATATCTTGTTTGTATTAATGGATTTTGTATGTGTTGTAAATAGGCATATTGCCGGTTGTCAAAGTTTATCTTTTTGATTGTCTTGATTGTTTTGCATGTTATTGTTTCCCTTGTTTATTCTTTTTATATTTTTAAGCTATACATTGGTGCCTTATGACCTTGTACACTGGCGCCTATTATAAGCCAGTTTTAGATTTTATTGTGTGCTCTTTTTCTCCACTTTTATTGTAATTACTTATTCAGAAAATTTTTAATGATCCTTTCTTAGGGGCACCTTTTTATAAGCCCTTACATTGTTCTTTCTCGTTGCCTGCTTGGGTATGATTCTCAATAGTGGCGTCTCATATAAGCCATTTTATTCTATTGGATACCCTTATATGAGCCCAACTTAACTGAGCCTGACCATTTCTTTAAAAATTACTTCTGATATTTCTCGGAGTCGAGCACCCACCTTGTTGTTTCTTTGCTCGACTCCGGGTTACTCTTGGTCTTCTACCTTAAACGAGAAGTATTTAGCCTTATTGATTTTTAGATGTTTTTGGAGTCGAGCACTTTACTGTTATCCTTGCTCGATTCCAGGTTGCTCACATGTTCTCTTTTCTTTGTGTTTCTTGTTTGGCCTTGTTTGCCAGTTCTTTTTTGCTTGTATTATTAAAAGCTGTCCGGGGGGTTGGGTTTCCCTTGGTCCTCTTTCGTGGGCGCTGTGGATGTCTGCCCCCGCTTCCCATGCAAAAGCTCTAAGCCTTATTCGGCGAGCTGGGAGGCGGTGGGTCTTGAAGAACCTATAACATGGAATTGTGATGAGACGGGCATATCAACTGTACACGTCCCGCCTAAGGTCCTGGCATCAAAAGGCCTAAAACAGGTTGGATCAATGACAAACGCTGAGCGCGGAACCAACATAACTATGATTTCTGCAATCAATACTGGTGGTGGATACATACCTCCTATGTTAGTTTTTCCACGTGTAAATTTTAAAGATTACATGCTGAAAGGTGCGCCAGTAGGGAGTATTGGAGGTGCCAATCCGTCTGGGTGATCTAATGAGGATCTCTTTTATGAGTTTTTCAAACATTTTGTCAAGCATAGTCGATCAAGCCCAAGGAAAACCCAACAATTCTCCTTGATAACCACGAAAGTCACATCAGTTAAATCAATCCAGATGGCCAAAGATAATTGGTTACGTTTGTTCCACATACAAGCCACAAAATGCAGCCACTAGAGCGCGGTGTTTTTGGCCCCTTGAAAGCTTATTACAATACAGCAATGCGAGAATGGATGAGGTCCCATAATGTTGGAAAACCAGCGGCAATCTATGATGTTGCTCAGCTGGTGGGAAAAGTTTTCCCTTTAGCTTTCACTCCAACAAACATTATTCATGGTTTTAAAGCATCTGGAATAGAACCTTTAAACATTAATATATTTAAAGATCATGAGTATCTGCCTGCCAATGTAACAGATCGGCCAATGCAGCCTTTGAGTGACTCCCAAACTCAAAATTATAAAACTGATAGCGAAAACCAAGAAAGTATTCAGACAGACTTACAAGTAACAAAGGACCCTGGGCTGAATTGTGGTCCTTCAACCTCGCACTTTACTAATGCTCGGACCCCATCTTTGAAGATAGTATCACCAGAACAAATAAGGCCTTATTCTAAAGCCCAGCCACGAAAGAACACCGGAGGGGTAAGCCGAAAGGAAAATCCTGTGTTTTGACTGATACACCAATAAAAAAACAAATAGAAGAAAAGGCACTAAAATAATTTAAAAAGCTGAAAAAAGCCGAGACAAATAAGTTTTAAAAAGTTGTTAAAAAGAAATTAGTTTTCAGTTCTGATTCAGATATTGAAGAAATTGACTTAGACTACTTGTGTGAACAGTCAGGAAACTCAGAAGAGGATTTCACTGATTTAGAAGATCCAGATTATAAAAGTATGAATGTTGGTGCTTACATTTTAGTAAAAATATCATCCCAGAAAACAAATATTTTGTAGCAGAATCAGTTGCAGTTAATGAAGATTCCTTTGATGTTCAGTACCTGAAAAAAAATCAGAACTCCCAAAAGTTTACCAAAGTAGATAACAGTTTACCAAAGTGGAAAAAGATGTGTTTTAAGCTTCCTAACCCAACTGTTAGTGGTAGTTCAACTCGCCAGCTAGAAAAATTAAGATTTGGTGTTAACCTTTCACAATTTAAGGTTGGGTGAGTTATCAAGTTTTAAATTCTGATTTAATTTTAGACATACTGTGGAAGTGCGACGTTTAAAAAGTTATATTTTAGATTGAACTATAAGACTGACCCATAAGACTGCAGTAGCCAAGTTAGTTCTATAAATTATTGTATTTGTATTGTACTTTTGTTAACCTACTTATGTTTAATAAATATAAATATCAAGTTATTTTAATTTTACCTCGATGTAAAATTGTGGTCCAAGGTACAACATATCTAGGACCGAGGTACAACACGGATGATGTACCTTGGTCCCTAATGTAAAGATTTTTTCCTTATAAAAAATTACATAAAGTATTCTACACTTTCCCAAAACATATAGTACATAAATACCTAAAGTTTAATAAAACTTCATTCTTAATATTTAAAAATCAATAATACGCAAGTAAAGAATTAAAATGTCAAAAAAGGTCCAAGGTACACCTTCCCCTATTCTAACTGCAAAGTGTTAATCTCAAAATTGAAGTTTTAAAAATTTTGGTTCTAACCCTCTTTAGCGCCACATATTTTAAAAAGTCTACTCCGACTCTGCTGCAAAGTATTTTGAAAATCTTGGTTCTAACCCTCTTTAACCCCCTATTGTAAAGTACTCCAATTGTAAAGTGTTAATCGCAAAACGAAAGGTTTTGGAAATTTTGCTTTTAACCCTCATATTTTAAAAGGTTACTGCAACTGCAAAGTGTTGATTTCAAAATTGGAATTTTTGAAAATCTTGGTTCTAACCCGCGTTAACCACCTATTCTTGTAAAGTTTACTCCAACTGTAAAGTGTTAATTTCAAAATAGATGGTTTTGAAAATTTTGCCCTTCTAACCCTTTTAACCATCTTATTTTAAAAGGCTACTCCAAGTACAAAGTGCCAATCTCCAAAATTGAAATTCTGAAAATTTTGGTTCCCAACCCTCTTTAACCCTCCATATTTTCAAGTCTACTCCAATTTCTCTCTTTCTAAGTGTAAAAATTAAAATTCTTGAAAATTTTATTTCTAACCCTCTTTAAACCCCTATTTTTAAAAGTTCACTCCAATTATTATCACTATTTATAGCAAATTTCACTTTTGAAATTTTTAATTTTGAGAAAAATTTTTTGCCCTTTAATTCCCATATTTTAAAAACCTACTGCAAAACCTTAACCTCAAAATTTTGAGAATTTTGGTTCCAACCCTCTTCAACCCCCATGTTTTAAAAGGCTCTCCAACTACCTAGAGTAAAAATAACGAAAAACACTCGGAATATCTCCACTAGACTGGTTCTTCGACTCTGTTGCTATGGAAACCCCGGGTTACAACGAACGTAAGATCGCATTTAAATAAAACACAAAATGCGACAAATAAGCTCGAGTAAAATCCCACAGCGCGAAAATCAGCTGGAAGTAGCAAAAATCGAGTGTCTCAAATCCCCGACTGTGAAAACTGGTTTTTAAAATAAAACACCTCAAATACAAGTGTACTCTCTTGAGTTTCAGAAAGGCAATAAGTTTATTTCTTCGCGTCATCCTTTTTTTCACCTAAATATGATTTTAATCTGTACATCGTTTTTGATTACATCGATTTATTTTTCTTTACGGAAATTGAAACTCAAAAGTGTCGGCCACCCATTTCCCACTAGAAGTGGGTGACCTCGTGTGTGACCAACTCTCGTATTTCCCGTATTAGTGCTAATTTTTTTATCCTTTCATCTCCTGCATTGACCACAACAAAGATTGCGAAATTATATATTAAATTACATATTTTATTCCCGCCAAATAGATGTCAATAATAAACATCCACTGTCATCGCAGTTTAAACTTATAGTACTCATTCATAAATATCGAAAAATCTATATACGAGCTATCTACACTGCTGGCCACCCAAATTGCAACACCAAGAAAGACAAGAGATATCACAACAAAATTTATTTTGTAGATAACATGTTGACCAAGTATCAAATGATTAAATTTATAGACTTCTGTGAAGTGTGGTTCCTGCCAAAATCAGTAGCCTGAGTAGCCGCCATTGTTGGAGATCACCGCTGCCACACGCCTCGGCATTGATTCAAAGAGACTTTGGATGTGTTCTTGGGGTACAGCAGACCAAGCAGCTTCCACACGTTGCCAAAGTGGATCTGGTGTGGCAGCTGGGGATGTATTCTGGGTCAATCGTTGAGCAACCATGGACCACATGTTTTCTATCGGCGAAAGATCCGGAGAGCGAGCTGGCCAGGGAAGCAATTCAATCTGGCGATTGACGAAGAACCCTTGGACAATGCGTGCCACGTGTGGTCGCGCATTATCCTGTTGAAATATGGCTGTGGGCAAGCCCTGAAGGTAAGGAAGGACAACTGGCTCCAACACCTCGGAGATGTAGCGCTGGCTGTTTAAAGTACCGGCAATGCGTACTAGAGGAGTGCGAGAGTGATATCCAATACCGCCCCATACCATAATACCCGGTGCAGGACCAGTGTGGCGGTGCACAACGCAGCTGTTCAGCATCCTCTCTCCACGGTGTCTCCAGACTCGAATCCGACCATCGTGGTGTTGCAGACAGAAGCGTGACTCGTCAGTAAAGACAATTTCATTCCATTCTGCCGTCCACATCCTTCTTTCATCGCACCATTGGCGGCGGAAACGTCTGTGGTTCTGCGTCAAGGGTAGACGAAGCAATGGACGTCTTGCGGACAGACCACTCTGCTGTAAACGGCGTCGAATGGTACGCGCAGACACTGGATGATGCGGTACAGACTGAATGTGCTGTGCTATGGTTCGTGATGTGGCTGAGCGATCCGTCACTGCCATACGTACAATATGCCTGTCATCACGTGAAGTGGTGCACTGAGGTGGATGCGATCGAACACGTCGGTCCGTCCTCCATCCAACGATCACATATCCGCATTACAGTTGTTTGGTTTCGTCCAACACGACTACCGATTTCCCTGAAAGATAATCCACAATCTCGGTAGGCCACTATCCTTCCTCTGTCGAACTCGGATACTTGATCAAAAGACGATCGCTGTTTTCTACGAGGCATAATTGATCGTTTTTTTGAAAAAACCACAAGAAAAACACAATTGCCGTACTTGAAATCGTCGAAATCTCCAAGCCTTAAATAGCGCTTTGAAGTGGCGCCACAGGCGCGCGTGATGTGCGTCTGCGCTGAAATTCTAATCATTTGCATATCTCACCTCCGCTAATGCATGTTGTAAATTTCATATTATTTGCATGCTTCCTTCAGGGTGTTGCATTTACGGTGTCCAGCAGTGTATATCTCTATTATCTCTATATATAAAATCTATATCTCGTATAGCAGAGTTAGCGTGTCTGTTCTTTATACAAATCTACACCGTTTGACCAATCCAAATCAAATTTCGTACACTTATTCTTCAGAACCCTGCGGGTAACGTAGGATGCATATTAACCCCCGTTCTATTTGTCTTGGGTGTTCAGAGGGGGCAATTCGAAATCCCCATAGGAATAACATTGAGTATTTTTACATCAGACCAATTCACACCAAATTTGGTACATTCATTCTTTAGAATCCTGCGGGAAACATAGGCTTATATTAACCCCCTTTCTATTCTTCCTGGAACTGTAGAGGGGCTAAAAACAATTCAAAATCCCCATAGGAATAACATTTAGTAATATTACGATGAATTACAAACAATTCAACCCGAACAATGCCGGGAAATTCAGTTAACCTTAATAATCATGTGAAAGCATAGGATATATCCCCCTGTAGCATGCAGTAAATCTTCATTCATTTTCATGTATGCATACTATAGATTTCCTAGGCATTATATACAATGCTTGCATTTTATGTATTTTTTGTCGGTAAGATTTTTTTATTCCAAATCATCACAACTTAGAGATGGATCTGAACAACTTAACCATATGAGGGCAACAAATATCTCACCTCTCGAAACTGAAGGTCACTGAGAGAATCGCTAAGAGTACTTCGGTCCCTCAAACATACTTTGCCTTACTTTTACTTGTTCTGTATAATGCTTAGGCATTACATACAACGCCTAGGGAAAGTATAGTGTATTAAAATAACAGACATTTCACGCTTTGCCTAAAAACGGCACGCGTTCTATAAATTTCTTAGGCATTATATACAATGCCTACATTTTACACTTTGCCGGTAACATTTTTTATGCCCCAAGTCATCACAACTTAGTGATGGATCTGAACAACTTAACCACGAGAGGGCAACAAATATCTCACCACTCGAAACTGAAGGTTACTGAGAGGATCTCTAAGAGCATTTCGGTCCCTCAAACCATACTCTGCCTTAATTTTACTTGTTCTGTATAATGTTTAGGTATTACATACAACGCCTAGGCAAACTTTTGGGATGGAGGAGCCAAACTTGTCCCTCACAACAATTTAAAAAATATTCGAGAACCATAATGTTGAGAAGCCTTTCAAATGAAGTGGGTCCCAGCTGCGTAGTTTCAATTCTCACTTCTTGGCTCCACCCCCTCTGCTGGTTTCAGCTCGCACTTTCGCGAGAGCGAGCGTCATTGTCTTACTTGTCTGTTATGTTCCTTCTGTTTTCTATCTTGTATGTGCTGTATGTAATAAAATCAATGGAAAACTGAAATTGGTTTTGCTGCGAATGGAAGGCAGAGCTCTCACCATAAAAGGTTGATATCGGGTAGATATTTTAAAAGAACCTGAAAAGTGAAACGGGGATTCCCTGACGTTTCATAAGGGGCGTCCACGACAGGACTATCCTTGTTTGGTAAGTGACTATCTGAGACTGCCTTATGATGGAAATTTTGAAGAAACGTGCCACTCTTCGACAATCTTTCTCGATCACGGCCCATAAATTGGAGCAGTATCTTACGTGTGAACAATTGGATTTTCAGCTATGGAACACACTGAAAGATCAGATGTCTGATAAATTTTCTCGGCTGGATGCAACTCAAGAAAAAATTTCCGAGCTTCTTCTGGAAAGCGAAGATCCAGAGGATGCTAATAAGTATGAAGAAGCTTTTTGACAGCCGAAGGCAACCGGGATACGTACTTATGTAGAGTTGTGTTCTCGAGTTGCAATGATTTCAAAGAACTCGAAACCTGAACTTGATCACTGTGTTGAACGAAAATACGAAACTTCGATTATCTAAGAATGCACTGAAAAAATTCTCTGGTGATCCGAAAGAATTTGACTTTTTGGAGCATCTTTTACAAAATTCCTGACAGTGATGAACTAACAGTCACAGATAAATTTCATTATTTATTAGTCTGGTTCCAGATTCTCGCGCAGCGAGATCAATAGAAAGTTTTCCACTGACTGCAAAGAACTACCCGAAAGTAATCGGGCAACTGAAATTTGCTCTTCGGTCGCGATGAACTGTTAGTTCAAATCTACGTCAGAGATCTTTTGTGCCTGGTGATGAAAAATGCCGCCACTGGTGAAGCATCGAATGACTTGTCCACTCTCTACGATCAAATAGAGACGAAGCTGCGGGCTCTGGAGAGCTTGGGATGCACCAAGGAAAAGTTCGAGGACTTTCTGGGACCATTTGTTGAATCCTGTCTGCCCGAGAACATTTTGCGAGCCTGGGAGCGGAGTAGAGCATTCGACGATGGTGGAGACAGAAGTTGTGAAAGATCCCTCGAAAAATTAATGAATTTCTTGCGACACGAAGTTGAACCAAAGATGATCAATTTAGCGCGAGCTGGGTTTGGTTAAAATAATAGTGGGACTGTGAGTAGACGAGGTGATAAAAATTCCCTTTTAGATTCCCCGGATTTTGCCACTGCTGAAGCGTTAATAAGTACTGATCCTCCTAAAGGTAAGAATTCCAGTTGTTTATTTTGCAACGATAAATCTCATAACAGTTCCGAATGTGTCCATACACATAAAATGTCATTTGATGATAAAAGGAAACTTTTATTTAATAAGGGTGTTTGCTTTATTTGTTTGTCTTTTGGACATAAGTTCTAAATGTAGAGTTAAAATGAAATTAAAATGTTCAAAATGTAATGGAAGACATGTTTTTGAATGTGCACAAATAAAGGCGCTAGCATGAAAAATTATCCAAAAAGAGGAACGCCGAAGTTTCTAATACACTTTCCAATAGCACACACTGCAGAAGTGTACAGACCCTATACGTTGAGATCGGGTGACAAGGTCAAAGAAAAAAGTAAGGCCTCTTTTGGTCACCGCATCCTCTTTCTTATGTGGGGGTAAGAGTTATGGGACAGTTGAAGGGGAAACCCATTCGCAGGGAGAGTAGTGCACGGATTGTTTGGGGGAAAGGAGACGGAACCCTCACATTCCACTCTGTTTACCCGATTTCGGTGAGTGATTTAGATAATTCTTACAGTTGCTCATTCGAAGCCTTTCCGGAAGAAAAAATCTTGCGTTTTTGTACATCGTGTCAATGAATCTCAAGTACTCGAGGATCTAAGAAATAGGAACATTAAAATTAGATTCCTTTCGTAAAGATTAAATCGAGTTGTTGATTGGCGTTGATGTTATTGGGAAATTATTAACTGGCAAATGTATCGCTTAAACTCTGGTTTGAGTGCAATCGAAACAACTTGGCTGGACGGTAATAGGTAGAAAGGATGATGCATGTGAGAGATAGAATTTTTTGAAGATGTTTTAACAGTGTGCTCTCTTTACATGTAAGTTATCTTTTTAGAGAATTGTGGGAACTTGATGTTTTAGGAATTAGCGACCCCATTGAAAATATTTCCAAAAAGAAAGAGTTTGCTGATTATTTAACAAACTTCAAGTCAACGCTAACTATTCTTCCAGATGGTAGATATGAATTAGGATTGCCATGGAAATCGAATTCCTTGGATTTACCTACCAATAAACAGTTAACTTTGACACGATGCGAGAAACCTGTTAAAAGATCAGAAGATAAGGATTTTCTCAAGGAATATCAGCAAGTATTTCGGGATTGGGAAAAATTGATTATTGAACGAGTTTCAATTACCGATTTAGGAAACAAACACTTTCCCACATAGACCAGTCATTAAGGCTATTGAAACAACGAAAGTCAGACCAGTTTTCGATGCGTCTGCTCGAGAAAAGGGCAAGCCTTTCAATCAGTTTACATACTGGACCCAATTTAATAGAATTAATACCTGACATTCTGGATAGGTTTAGAATGTATCCTATAGGCTTAAGTGCTGATATTGAGAAGGCATTCCTACAAATTAGAATCACGCCGGAGGATAGAAATTATTTGTGTTTTTTTTACCCTAGTGAGGGGAGGAGGTATTAATTTACCGACATTCCCGGGTTGGTTTTGGGGTTACTTGTTGTCCTTTTATGTTAAGCGCTTCAATTGATCATCTAGATCAGGGGTGTCAAACTGGCGGGCCGCATGTGGCCCCTGAGGTAACTTTTTGTGGCCCACGATGCTCTGAAATAAAATGAAAACAGGACAATATGTTATGAAGGAAATAGTACTTAGGGGAGATCGAGGCAATACCGTACACACAATTTCGTCATGTTAAAAATGTGTGAGCAACTATTATCGTCCATGAAATTAAATGAAACGGCCTACAGATCAAAATTAACTGATAAACATCTATCTGCCATAATGAAGATTGTCTGTTTTCAGTCTTTGAATCCAGATATTGGAAAACTAGTAGGAGGAAAGCGCTGGCAAGTTTCCGGTAAAAAAAAATAATTTTAGTTTTACAAATACATTAAATTAAATAAACGTTTAAATAAAAGCAATTATATAGCAATATCATAAATTATTACCGTAAATTCACTTAATTACATAATGTGTTTTAATTATCCTATCCATATTCCCGAATCCTCACTTCAAAATATAATTTTAAGAAAATTTGTAAATGTGATGTGGCCCGCGTGAATCTTACCAGTTGCATTAAATGGCCCTGTGTTTTAATTGAGTTTGACACCCCTGATCTAGATAATTCTCCACCCGAATTTGAGAATGTGGTAGAGAAATCAAGACATACTTTTTATGTAGATAATTGTCTCACAGGTGTGTATGACAATAATGAACAAGAAATCGTTATAGAAAGTGTTCAAAGGCTTATATCAAGAGCTTGCTTTAATCTACGGGGTTGGGAAGTAATGTATTTTGTAAATATACTTCTAAAATTTCGGGATACTTCAGTTTTAGGTATGTTATGGAATCTAGATAACTCTCAAATGTGTTAAAAATGTTAAGGATGTGTCAAGTGATATTCAGATTAGAGATTGCTATTGTCAATTGTTCAACAAATTTTCTATCCAATTATTATCGCCCTCAACATTGCTTCCTAAACTTTTATTACAGGAAACTTGGAAATCTAAAATTTCTTGGGATGAAGTTTTACCAAGAGGCATTCTGGACAAATTTTTGAAATGAGTTATGGAAATTCCTCTGTTGAAAATTCTAGAGATACCACGTCATATAACAATTGATATGCATTCTGAATTTCATGTTTTTGTAGACGCCTGTAAAGATACGTACGCAGACTGTATTTTTGTAAGAATTACTAATTCAAATAGCACGTATAAGCATGATTTTTACCCTAAGTCCAGAGTCGTCCCTTTGAGAAACTTGAGTGTCCCACGACTTGAGTTGATGGCATGCTGCATTGGGGTTAGGTTAGCAAATTCTGTCCGTAATTCTCTTGATTTACCAGAAATTAAATTAACATTTTGGAGACGATTCACACAATTTTTTAAGGTTCGATTTATTATTTTTAATATTTTAAGCCCTTATAGATGTACAATCTACGATAATAAACCCCCTAGAACATCAGTTATTTTATAAAAATATTATTTTAGATATATATTGATTGCAAATCTATGAAATCTTTTTTTATAGAACGGGAAATGCCAACAGGTTTTATTAAGAATTCCAAAGTTAGAACATCTATTTCTATCATACTAGCGTAGCAAATACTAAAAAACGAAAATAAACAAATGTAAAATACAAGTAAATCGCTCACCTGTGAAAGTAATGTTTCCACCTTTAATAAATTTGGAAAAACATCCATATGCACAGCACGATAGAACCATGTTAGCTTTCACTTTCAATGCATTTGCCATGGAAGAAGAGTCTAAGGATCACATGACTCTGTTTTTGGTCACATGATCATGTGGACATAAAAGGGTTGCCATAACTCACTCTACTTTTATATCTCCTCTATGTCGTGCACAAGGGGGCTGGTGCACGTTAAATGTGTCAAGACCTCAAATGTCCTCATGTTGGCGTGGTGTGGAAGTTTGGAGAGTGAGGTGCCAGCTCAGGTGTTGACCTCGTCATCTGACCGTGATTCAAAATTACGAGGCATTGTCCTTGGATTTTTCCCTTCGGGATTTATCCCGGACCGTCGTCAATAGCTCGTTGTGTTCCAGTGTGAAGTTAATTCATTACCATTTACCATACCATTACCAATCGAATACGAAGACATTGGTATTGGTATTTTCAATTAACGTCACACTGGAGCAACACAACGGGCTATTGGTGACGGTCCGGGATCAATCCCAGAGGGAAAGATCCGAGGACAACACCACGTAATTTTGAACCACGGTCAGATGACGCGGCAACACCTGAGCTCAGTAATTTGGCTAAATTTACATCTAATGAAATTCATGTTAGAAAATGATTGCTGATATTTATACGTAGACCCGAAGATACTGAAAACACCAAAATCAAACTTTTTCAACTCGATATGAGTCCGGAATACTATTCCGTACATTGCAAATCATCGAGTCCACCTTCTGTAGGTCTTTTATAGCAGTCTGCTTGTGCTGCGAAACCAGATTGCATTTTTCTTTTTCCAGTTCTATTTCAGTACCAAGAAGTACAAAATTTGGAGCTCCATAAGTCTTCGCTTGTCAAGTTCAGCAATTGTATTTCAAAAGTAGCCCTGTCATTATCAAACGGAGAAAATTTTAATTCCTTAACATATTAAGGGGATTTCAGTTTTAAAGTCATGATGGCTCATCTGTTGTTTTTCTTAGTTTTTCTTCGTAGCAATGTTGAAAAGCACCTTAAATAATATATTTTATTAACACGTTATATAAATGCATTATATACAGTATATAAAAAAGAACTAAGTGATTATTAAAAACTAGCTTTTCGACCCGTGCTCCACTCGGGCCAAAAAGCTAGTTGGTTCGCTTCAGGGCAGTATTGTGCCATGGTGTAATTGCCTCTCATGGGCCAATGCCCAACTTGCGTATATATCACTCTTAAACCCCAAATGTCCTCACGTTGGCGTGGTGTGGAAGTTTGGAGAGTGGGGTGCCAGCTCAGGTGTTGCCTCGTCATCTGACCGTGGTTCAAAATTACGTGGTGTTGTCCTCGGATCTTTCCCTTTGGGATTGATCCCGGACCGTCACCAATAGCCCATTGTGTTGCTCCAGTGTGACGTTAATTGAAATACCCAACCCAATACCCTACCCTTAAACCCCAAACAACTCCAACTAAAATTACACTAAAAACCTTTGGGATTGATACTGGATCGTCGCCAATAGCCCGTTGTGTTGCTCCAGAGCGACGTTAATTAATTACCATTTACCATGCCATAACCAATCGAATACGAAGACATACAGGCCTTCCATTATTTTGTGCAAACATTTTTTAACTACCTACTTAAATTAATTGCATAACTACTTAATCGTTTTTAATTAAAAACACTAATGACGTTTTGTGAGACCTATAAAACAAATCAACACACCATTATGTGACTAGCTTTAGTGTTTAGCAAAACTAGCTTTTTGGCTCGTGTTCCACTCGGGCTAAAAAGCTAGTTGGTTAACCTTAGGACAGTATTGTGCCATGGTGTAATTGCCTCTCATGGGCCAATGCCCAACTTGCGTATATATCACTCTTTTAAAACCCAAACAACTCCAACTAAAATTACTTAAAACCTTTGGGATTGATACTGGATTGTCGCCAATAGCCCATTGTGTTGCTCCAGTGCGACGTTAATTAATTACCATTTACCATGCCATAACCAATCGAATACGAACACATACAGGCCTTGCATTAATTTTGTGTAAACATTTATTAAATACCTACTTAAATTAATTGAATATCTACCTAATCGTTTTTAATTAAAAACACTAATGCCGTTTTGTGAGACCTATAAAACAAATTAACACACCATTATGCGATTAAATCCTTTAAAATTTTTATAAATGAAGCTATGATATAGTTTTATTTTCATTTTCAATTTTACTTCAGAGCCATATGTACGTAGCCAGAGCCGCATGTGTTTCGCGAGCCGCTGTTTGCCGATCCCTGATTTTGTATAATACAATTGTTAAAAACGCCTATCACAATGTTATTGTTAATCATGTATTGTACCTTTGATCAGCAAAATGATTTTTCTTTTCCACGTGCGTCTTTTTTTTAAATTGCAAGTGGCAAGCTGATGTAAACAGGAAGTCATCTTTCGAACAACGCTTTCGTGTGATCGTCTTTTCAAATGAATCATTGTACCACTTTTAACCTTTATAAACATTCAAAACCAAATGTTATTGCGTATTTATTTGTGCATTCACCATCTAACAAGAATAACAGACATTTCATGCTTTGCCTAAAAACATCACGCATTTTATCGATTTCGTAAGGCTTATACAATCCCTGCATTTTACACATCGCCGGCAACTTTTGTTTTATTGCAATGTCATCACAACTAAATGATGGATCTGAGCAACTTAAACACGTGTGGGCAATAAATATCTCACTACTCGAAACTGAAGGTCAGTGAGAGGATCTCGGGTAGTAAGTACTAGACAGCTGCGCTATGGAGCACTTATGGAACGGGATTTATAATCTATTTTATTGGTATAGGCTGTATTAACACAAAGCAATACACGCGTGTGTATTTTCGTTTGGTAAATGTTGACTTAAATTCTTTGTAATTGTGTAATGTTATTTTTTGTTTGAATAGTTCGCTTTCGATTTCGCTGTTCTTTGTGATCTTGTGTCCTTTGCAAGTTTATAGTTAAATTGGCTTGATTGTTGTGAACGAAATAATATAAGTATTCATTTTTTGTCTTTATTTTGCTACAGGCGGGGCCGCGGTAGCCCAGTTGGAAGCGTCGTGGATTAGCAACCGGAAGGTTGCCAGTTTGAAACTCGATCCAATCTAAAGACAGTCGTGTACGTGAGGGCTGGTGCACGTTAAATTACGTGCACCAGCAACGTACAATGTGTACGTTGTTGTAGCCTCAACTGTCCTCACGTTGGGAAGATTTGACATTCTTTTTTATCTTGTTTCATTACACAAAGTGTTTTAACTGGTGCTTTTCAAAAGGAGTATCTCAATGAACAGAGATCGCAGAGGTCGAACTGACCAAAGCTAGATGGACGAGATATCTCGTATTGGAAGAAAACTGACCAGATCTTGATCTCATCATCAAAAACTCGCCATTATTTTGATGGCGATGTATGCGGTCATTAACAAAATTGGTCAGATTTCGATAGACGAGATATCTCGCCGAAACCACTCGGAGGGTTAAATCAAAAGTAAGCTAGACTTGAAGCAATACTTTTTGCTGCTGTTTTAACCCTCCTGCTGATTGTTTCGATGAGATATCTCGTCATTAGCAAAACTGACCAGAGCTGGATGGACGAGATATCTCGTCATTAGAAGAAAACTGACCAAATCTTGATCTCTTCATAAAAAATCGGCTATATCTTGAAGAGATATTTCGTCATTAGCAAAATTGGTCAGATCTTGATGGACGAGATATCTCGTTGAAACCACTTGTAGGGTTAAATCAAAAGTGAGATAAACTTGAAGTGACTTACTTTAAAAAATGTAAAAAGATCCAAATCCTCGTATGGCTATTGGATTTCAACTTTGCCCTCTCCGAAAAGAATTCCTAAGAAGAGGGATATATCGCCACTAACAATATTGATCAGATCTTGATGGACGAGATACCTCGTCGCAACCACTTTTGGGTTAAATCAAAAGCAAGATAACCCTCTTGGTGGTTGTCTCGATGAAGTATCTCGTCATTAGCATGTGGAGAGTACGCAAAGAAAATCTTAGCTTCCTGCCAAAATTAATAACACTTCGTTTACCATTTACCATCTGACATTTTGTGTAGTGAATAAGTTTCTACAACAGCTTTTTGATCGTATGTAGATCTACTTCGCACCTTGATCGAACTTTAAATCCCTTCGCAACATCAAAACATTGTGATGATTCAAACTGTATTCATCGCACTTTGGAAACATGTTCTCATGTATTTTTTTGTGTGGACTGTCACAAACCTCCATTGTCTCAGCCCTGTACTAGACCACATCCTAATCTTGATCGTTGTAAAAAGAACTGTCGGATTATTGTTAATGGGAAAACAATTTCTGTCACGTTAGAGTAAAGCCTGCTCATATTCTGCTGACGCTATTAACATCAATTTATCTTTGCCTTCAAAATCTACAGGTTCCAAGGAAACAGTTCAACCTCTCACAACAAGAAGTGGAAGAGCTGTACATTTCTCCAAAAGGCTGATTGAATATATTTAACTTTTCATTCGTACATATTAACGATTACCCTTGTATATTTGTGTTTACTCATTCGTTTTCGATTCTTCACTTTTCTCTCCATTAGTATTTCTCGAAATATTTATTGAGTTTTTTCAACCGCACAAATGTGCATATCTATACATATAAAGCAGAGTTGGCATCTGTCTGTTCTCGATACAAATCTACACCATTTGACCAATCTACACCAAATTTGGTACACTTATTCTTTGGAACCCTGCGGGTAACGTAGGCTACATATTAACCCCGTTCTATTTGTCTTGGGTGTGCAGAGGGATGTAACGTCCCTACATCCTGGATAGAGCACATACTAGGGAGGGTTTCTCCCGGTCTGGCTGTGCAGATGACGTCAGAGTTAACATCTACAGGAGTCGCTTCTCAAGATGACCTTGGAGTTTTTTAGAATCTTAGAGTATGGTGCAATTGCAGATGGGTGCGGTTGAGCTGAAAATCGCTCAATATCATATCGTTTATGTATCTCGTCTGTAAATTCTTATCTGTAACTTTATTATTGGAATGTAAATTGGTATGATAATATAAGATTATTTTTATAGAAAGTGGTCTTTTTTATCGTCGATATGGTAGAGGGGGCTAAAGACAATTCGAAATCCTCATAGGAATAACATTGCGTATTTATACGATCAATGTCAGACCAATTCACACTAAATTTGGTACATTCATCCTGTAGAATTCTGCGGGACACATAGGCTATATATCAACCCCGTTCGATTTGTCCTGGGTCTGCAGGGGGCTAAAAACAATTTGAAATCTCTATAGGAATAATATTGAGTATATTACGATGAACTATTTTGGTATAGGTATTTTGGTAAACAATTCAACCCGAGCAACGCCAGGTAAATCAGGTAGTTTTTCATAAAATTGAGTTGTGTTTTCAAATGTATATAATCGTTTATTATTATTGTATATTGTTCCTCGGTATCCCTCATTCACTGGGGATACTCTGTGGAGAAGAACGCAGTGAAAATCTTGGTTCCTTGCCAAGAGCACACGATGGCCTTACAAAAAGAGCAGACGATGTGTGATCGCAAGGCTACTAGCCTTGGTGTGATCGCTTTCTTGTCCAAGTTTGTAGTGCGCATGCGCGAAGAATAACGTATGAGAGAGCGGGAAGAATTCTGTTACCTTTTCGGTTGTTCTTTCGTCTTGTGTTGTCATGTAAGAAATAAATGATTATATTGGAGTCTAATTGCACACCAGCAACACCACAGGCAAAACTGACCAGATCTTGATCTCATAAAAAAATCGGCAATATCTTGATGACGAGCTATCTCGTCATTAGCAAAATTGGTCAGATTTTTTTAGACGAGATATCTCGTCGAAACCACTTGGAGGTTTAAATCAAAAATAAGATAAAGTCTTGAAGTAAAACTTTTTAAAAATGTAATAAGATCCAATCCTCATATGACTATTGAATTTTTAACTTTGCCCCTCCGAAAACAATTCCTATAAGAAAACTTTATAAATTAATCATAAGTAGTTTTTCACTTTCATACAATGGATAGTTGTTCATTCGCATAACAAGTATTCTTGAGTGATTTTGAGACTTTTCTCCTGAACAAAATGTTCTTAGAAACGTTTTCAGTGGAGCTAGACGGTCTCTACAAATTACAACAACGGTTTAACAATAATTCACAACATCCCTTTTCGAAGATTTTTTTCTAGTGGGTGCCAATGCTTCTCAAAGGCTTCTCTTTTTTCAATACATTGAAGAGAAACTTTTTAACATTTCTCTCTCTCTCTCTCTGAACTTCACATAGAACGGCCATTACTAAACTATATATTTTTCTTTCTGAAAGAATTCGTTTCTTACATAATTCAATAACTTGTCTTATGCAACGTGTTAAAAAGTAGATGTTTCTGGGAGCTGCTTGCTTCCGGATTTTGAAACCCAGTAAAATCTATCTTATATCAAGCATCAAACGGCCCTTTCTAGCATCAAAAGACCATTCTTATTCTAGTTATAACTTTGCTTTAAAAATTCTCTCTAACAACATCAAGTGGCCATGCATTAAGTGAAATGGCAGTCATAATTTTGTTTTCAAAACTTCTCTTTAATAACATTAAGTGGTCCTACAAAAAGTTAAATAGGCAAAATTTTATTACAAAAACTTCTACATTAAGAGACCCTGCATCAAGTGAAACATTTCTAACTCTAGTCAGAATTTTGCTTTAAAAACTTCTAGACCAGTAGAATCTTTCCGAAGTATTCTATTCAAAGGAAATAATTAATATAATTCTTCTAAAACGATCCTACATTGAGTGAAATATTTCTTACTAGTCAAATTTGTTTTAAAAACTTCAACATTTTCTGACATTTCAATTAAGATTGTATTATTGAATTCACTACAACACACACTGCTCTGTTGGGAGATCCACCCTACTCACAAAACCAAACTTTTTTTCGAAACCTCTTCCCGATTAAAAACCAGAAATGGAAGAAATACAACGTCCTGAGTAAATTAAAATAGCTTCGAAAAGGCTGTTTCTAAAATTGGATTAATTAAATAACCATGGAAAAATTACAAAGCTTTGTTATGTATATATTACAGTTTATGTGATTAATCGGTCATTACTAATATTACCGAAATTACATAAACCGTATGAATTACATATTAATATAAAAGACGCTCGGTTATTATTAATATTAGCCGGTTATTAACACTAACTGGATTTATTACATAAACCCTAACATATATGGTTATGTAAGGCTTTTGTTTTCAAAGAGGACATATTCCTTTCAATCAGTTGAAGATACGTTTCGGTGTTGAATTTTAATCCTCGGAAATCGGCGGTTTAACACTCGGTTGAAGGTTAACGCATGCGCAGTACTATCTTTTTGCGAAGGAAGACGGATACTATTTTGTAAACAAAACAAAATGGACGACACATTTCACTGTGCTAAATTACAGTATTCTTGCGGTTACGAACATTCAACTGATCTTATATGAATCAGAACAAGAACTCGATGATAATTTTTAAAAATAGATATGCCCAGGTGGTTCCAACGATATTCTGGCTAGACAGAATATCACCCAATGAGAACGAAGGGTAGAATACGAAAATAAAAAAGCAGCAATAAGAAACATTCTATTCTTGACTTTAAAGTAGAAGAAAAAATGATTATATATGATATTTTGGAGGGAAAGAGAAAGGCAATTTTTTGTACTTGTGTGTGTACCGTTGAAATATAATTTTTTTATAAAAGTTGAAGTTCCCTTTTATTTATTTTTCACCAAACATTGACGCCTTCATTCTGATTAAGGATTCTCAAATATTAGGTATGGTAGCTGAGATTGGTACCGAATTTATAAAATTTATTCGTGTGGTGAAAGTTTGTTGATGCTATTAGCTTTCGGAATCGCTAGAAATAGTTCGGAATGTATTGTAAACCAGACAGTAATTGACCAGTTAGCGTTAATTTTTCATAAAAAAATTTCCCTAGAGCTAATTTGCAATTGTACTTTAGTGCTTGCATGTATTTTTAATTAGTTTCTCACGAGTATATCGGAATGTTCTTGTGCTGTTATTATTAAATGGTGCCATTTTGCGATTGTATTCGGAAATTAATTCGGGTTAAATTCGGAAATTTTGATTTTTAAGTCTGAAAAATATGTCGTTAATTCATTCTTCTGATTTAATTATTAAGTTGGAAAGTTAATTAACGTCGCACTGGAGCAACACAACTTGCTATTGGCGACGGTCCGGGATCAATTCCGAGTGGAAAGATACAAGGAAAACGCCTCGTAATTTTGAACCACGGTCAGATGACAAGACAACACCTGAGCTGGCACACCACGTTCGAAACTTCCATAGCACGACAGGTTTAACGAGCACCAGCCCCCGTGTTCACGACGGTCTTTGGCTGGACCGAGTTTCGAACTTGCAACCCTCCGGTTGCTAATCCGTAGCCCTTCCAACTGGGATTCTTCGGCTCCCGAACCGTCATCAATAGCCAGTTGTGTTACTCAGTGTGACGTTAATTAAAATACATACCTACCAAAATACATTTGTATTTCAAGTTAGTTAAAAACCTGTGTATATCTACAAATGATTTTACTCAATTAAAAATATAATTTTTTATATTTACAAAAACGTGCATGAAAGCATTTCATCAACTAAAAATATTGTTTCATTTACTCACACAAGGCATGACAATAAAATACATTTGCATACAAAGTTAAAGGTCCGTATGTCAAATACGATTGTTTCATTTACTCACACAAGCATGAAAATAAAATACATTTGCATACAAAGTTAAAGGCCCGTATGTCAAATACGATTGTTTCATTTACTCACACAAGCATGAAAATAAAATACATTTGCATACAAAGTTAAAGGCCCGTATGTCAAATACGATTGTTTCATTTACTCACACAAGCATGAAAATAAAATACATTTCCATACAAAGTTAAAGGCCCATATGTCAAATACGATTGTTTCGGTCTTCTAACACTAGGTCCATAACGGAAGAAGCCACGGAAGCCCAGTTGGAAGAGAAACGGATTAGCAACCGGAGGGTTGCGAGTTCGAAACTAGGTACGCCCAAAGACCGTCATGGACACGGGGGCTGGTGACGTTAAATCTGTCGTGGCCTCAGAGGTCCTCACGTTGGCGTGGTGAGGAAGTTTGGAGAGTGGGGTGCCAGATCAGGTGTTATCTTATCATCTGACAGTGGTCCAAAATTACGAGGCGTTATCCTTGGATCTTTCCCTTCGGGATAGATCCCGAACCGTCCCCAATAGCCCGTAGCTCCAGTGGGACGTTAATTGAAATACCTACCTCATGCAAAAAAGAAAATAATGTATATTTACACGCAAAAAGAATGAAGGCCTGCCTGTCTTCGTATGCGATTGTTGTTAAGGTCTTATAACGCCATGTCCAAAAGCGGACAGGGGCCGTCAATAGGTATGCCCACTGCGCTAGCAGTTTGCGAGTTGTAGTCGCCGCAGATTCGATTCCTGTCAGGTGTATTTCTCTCTTCTGTGTCAGTAAAACTTTCATTGTGTGTGTTTACTTGATATTGTATGTCTTGTGTCTGGCGCAGCATGGCCAAATATGGCTCTTGCGCCATAAAACCTCAACCAACCAAACACGGATAAGCTGACCAAACTCAAGATTAAAAATAAAACAAACTTTAACCAGGTAGGTAGTTAATTAGCGTCGCACTGGAGCAACACAGCGGTCTATTGGCGATGGTTCGGAATTTATCCAGTGGGGAGAAATTCAAGGACAGCGCCTTGTAGTTTTGAACCACGGTTACATGATGAGGTCAACACTTGAGCTGGCACCCCACTCTCCAAACTTCCACACCACGCCGACGTGAGGACATTTGAGGCCACGACAGATTTAACTTGCACCAGCCCCCTTGTACACGACGGTCTTTTGAACTTGCAACTCATCTATTGCTAATCCGTTGCTCTTGCAACCGGGCTACCTCGGCCCTTCGTATTCGACTGGAATTCAGGTCTAACGCCATGTCCAAAAGTGGACAGAGGCCGTCAATAGGTATGCCCACTGCACTAGCAATTTGCGAGTTGTAGTCGGCGCAGATTCGATTCCTGTCAGGTGTATTTCTCTCTTCTATGTCAGTAAAACTTCCATTGTGTGTTTACTTGATATTGTATGTCTTGTGTCTGGCGCAGCATGGCTAAATATGGCCCTTGTGACATAAAACCTCAACCAACCAAAAACGGACAAGCTGACCAAACGCAAGATTAAAATATAAAACAGACTTTAAGCAGGAGGGTATAAAATTAAGATGGGTAGATCACCAGTTGGTTGGTTGGTTTGGGGGTTTTATGGCGCAGGGGCCATATTTGGCCATGCTGCGCCTGACACAAGACATACTATATCAAGTAAACACACACAATGAAAGTTTTAATGACACAGAAGAGAGAAATACTCCCAGTTAGGTAGATCACCAGTCACGTCTAAATTGTATGTCTTAGAACGGGACAGGTTGATTTAATCAATTAAAAACGTCATAACTTATTAATTCATACAGACAAGAAAAGGAAATATAATTCCACACAAAATTATCAAGCGGAAAAATAATTGAGAATTTCTCGAAAAAGCATCTTTACGAGATTTCAAATCCCTTCCTGGAAGCTCAAAAATACGAAAGAATATCTTGAAAAAGAACAACTTGGGAAAGAACAACTTCCGCGCGCCAGTAGGTTAATGGAATCCACATAAAAATAATAATTTCCGATTAAAGAAAATACTTTTTCGAGATCTGGAATCAATTCATTCTCGTTTCGTCATAACGGTTCATTGCAGAATATCTATGATTCACGCCATCTATCATTCAGCGAATCCCTTGAATACGAATGTTACGAATAGCCCCTGATTGGTCCTTCTCTATAAACAAAAAAAACTTTCCCCGTCCCATAAATTCATACTCGGGGTTAGTAGCTCGAAGGAGACGTACTTTCTCTTTGGAGGTTAGAGTGCGAGCTTGTCTTTTCTAATTTCGGTAAGTCGTGAACTTGCTTTATTGTTCTAGAGTAAAATATTGCTGCTTTTTTAATTTACTGGAATTGAAAACGTGAGAATTTTTAAGAAGATTCTGTAGTTAATTCACGACTGAAATAATATACCCCTAAAATTATGTTTTAAATCAAGTTATATTATGTACTAAAATTATAATTTTGCCATTTTTTTGAAAAATGCATAGGTAAATTTATGACTTAGCGAATTGGTACTGAAATTGTTTTTTATAAACTGAATAGTAAATTTTGCTACTTAACTGATGATGAACTTTCGTTTTTAACCTAGTTTGTGATTAAAACTAGATACGAAGTACAATTGTAATTTCAACACAGCTGAAATCGAATTTCGGTTTCGAAAGTCTAAAATTATATAGTATTTGACTTTTTAAAAATAAATGATATTTACATACGTTATTAAAAAGTACTTTCGTTTTGGTTTGGCAGCGAGCATTTTATTATCAATGTCGCTGGAGTCTTATTAAAGATAGCTTGAATCTAATTACTGTTTTGAACTTGCTTTATTAATGTAGATCAATATATTGCAGCTTTTTTCATTTACTAAAAATGTACAGCATTTGCGACTTTTTAAAAATAAATTATGCTTACAAGCATTATTGATAGCTATTATCGTTTTGATAACTATGCACACCTAGATTAAGCGTTTTAAGGATGTTTGTAATTAAAAGCTAGGTAAGCGATGCAGATTGTTATAAAAATCTATTCTCTTTTGCAGTTATAATTAGCGTCATCTTGAAGGCCTTCGAAGAACCTCTGAAATCTGATAAAGGTAAGTTTTACGCTTACTTTATTGGTGTGTAGTAAAATATTGCTGCTTTGTATTTATTAAAATTGAAAACTTGCGAAAAATTTCTTTTAGGATTCTGTAGTTAATTCACGACTGAAATAATGTACTCCTAAAATTATATTTTAAACAAAGTTATTTTGTGTACTCAAAATTATAATTTTGCGATTTTTTAAAAAAATGTATAGGTGAACTTGTGACTTAACAAAATTAGTATTTCAAATTGTATGTTATAACACCTTTTTAAAAACTATTTTGAATAGTAAATATTTACGCCATAACTGATGATAAATTTTCGTTTTTAACCTAGTTCATGATTAAAAGCTAGATACTAAGTACAACTGCTATTAAAAGGATTTCAAGACAGCTGAAATCTAATTTCGATTTTGAAAGTGCATTGTCAATGTATGCAGTAAAATATTGCAGGTTTTTTAATTACTAAAATTATACTGTATTATAAGACTTTAAAAAAATAAATTACATTAAAGTAAATTTACGACTGTAATAAACTACTAATTTCTGACTTAACCCCGAGATACTATGAGTTTTCGCTTTCTAATTACTGTATTATATTGTATTTATGACTTAAAAAACTTATATTTACATACGATATTAAAAATTTACTTTCGATTTGGTTCGGCAACGAGCTTTTTATAATCAATGTCAATGTTATTAAAGATAGCTTGAATCTAATTACTGTTTTGAACTTGCTTTATTAATGTAGAACAATATATTGCAGCTTTTTTCATTTACTAAAAATGTACAGCATTTGCGACTTTTTAAAAATAAATTATGCTTACAAGCATTATTGATAGCTATTATCGTTTTGATAACTATGCACACCTAGATTAAGCGTTTTGAGGATGTTTGTAATTAAAAGCTAGGTAAGCGATGCAGATTGTTATAAAAATCTATTCTCTTTTGCAGTTATAATTAGCGTCATCTTGAAGGCCTTCGAAGAACCTCTGAAATCTGATAAAGGTAAGTTTTACGCTTGCTTTATTGGTGTGTAGTAAAATATTGCTGCTTTGTATTTATTAAAATTGAAAACTTGCGAAAAATTTCCTTTAGGATTCTGTAGCTTTTAATCTAGTTTATGATTAAAAACTAGGTATTCAAGAATTATTAAAAGGTTTTCAAGACAGCTGGAATCTAATTACTGTTTTGAACTTGCTTTATTAATGTAGAACAATATATTGCAGCTTTTTTCATTTACTAAAAATGTACAGCATTTGCGACTTTTTAAAAATAAATTATGCTTACAAGCATTATTGATAGCTATTATCGTTTTGATAACTATGCACACCTAGATTAAGCGTTTTGAGGATGTTTGTAATTAAAAGCTAGGTAAGCGATGCAGATTGTTATAAAAATCTATTCTCTTTTGCAGTTATAATTAGCGTCATCTTGAAGGCCTTCGAAGAACCTCTGAAATCTGATAAAGGTAAGTTTTACGCTTGCTTTATTGGTGTGTAGTAAAATATTGCTGCTTTGTATTTATTAAAATTGAAAACTTGCGAAAAATTTCCTTTAGGATTCTGTAGCTTTTAATCTAGTTTATGATTAAAAACTAGGTATTCAAGAATTATTAAAAGGTTTTCAAGACAGCTGGAATCTAATTAGTTTTGAGCGGGCTCTATTAATTTAGAATAAACGATTGCAGCTTTTGTAATTACCAAAATTATATCCTATTTACGGCGTTTCTAAAATAAATTGTATTTACAAAGGTTATTTCTAAAAGTGAGCTTCAGTTTTCATTCAGCTTCCAGAGAGTTATGCACACTGGCGTCGTACCTTGGATATTTTATATCTGTAAGGCTTCCAGACTGATAGGTTCCACTACTTCCGTTTTCGATTGTTGTTTTATACATTCGATTGGGATGAATCACATCGGTGGTTAGATGAAAAGGTGATTTTGGCCCCACCAAACCCTCTAATATAGAAACTTACTACTGTAATAAACTAAAAAATAATTATAGAATGGTAAATTTTTCTGACGAGATGCTATGAGTTTTTGCTTTTAACCTAGTTTACGATTAAAAAATAGGTACAAGGAACAAACTTTATAAAAAGGATTTTATTTCAAGTTAGCTGAAATCTAATTACGGTTTTGAACGTACGTGCCTTATTAATTCAGAATGAACTATTGCAACATTTTTTAATTTTTAAAATTATAAAAATAGTCGTATTTATGACTAGACCCCGGATTTTTAAGTTTTTACTATTTAGATAGACTACCAAAATTTTATTGTATTTATGACTTTAAAAATAAATTATACTATCAAAGGTTATTTAAAAGTTACCTTCGTTTTGATTCGGCAACGAACATTTTATAATCAGCTTCAGCTGGAGCTTTTGAAACATATTTGGAATATAATTATGGTTTTGTGCGTACTTTACTAATGTGGAATAAAGTGCTGAAGCTTTTTTAATTACTAAAATTATACTGTATTTATGACTTTTTAAAAATAAATTCTATTCACATACTTTATTGAAAAGTTTACTTTCTGCTTCGTTGAGCAACGAGCTTTCTATGTGTCGCTGGAGCTTTACAAAGATAGCTTGAATCTAATTGCGGTTTTAAACGTACGTGCGTTATTAATTCAGAATAACTATTGCAATGTTTTTAATTACTAAAATTGTATTGTATTTATGAATTTTTGAAATAAATTATATTTATATACATTATATTAAGTCTACTTTCGTTTTGATTAGGCAACGAGCATTTTATAATCAGTCGATGGAGTGTTATTAAAAATAGCTTGAATTTAATTACTCTTTTGAACTTTTTATTAATGTAGAATAAAATATTGCAGCAATTTTGGTTACTACAATAGTATTGTATTTACAACTTTTTAAAAGTTAATTATATTAAATTAAATATACGACTATAATAAGCTACAAAATTATAACAGCTTTAAAAATTATATTATTAATAAAATTAAATTTTTACGACTCGTAAAGAATTATAGATTAGTAAATTTTTCTGACTTAACGAGGTATTGAGTACAAGTTACTAACTTTATTAGAAGGTTTGCAAGATATCTGGTATCTAATTGCGGTTTTGAACAAACGTGTTTTATTAATTCCGAAAAACTATTACACATTTTTTTAATTTTTAAAATTATGTTGTATTTATGACTAGACCCCGGATTTTTAGGTTTTATCTATTTAGTTCTGTGTACTCAATTTTAAATCTGTCAACATATTTATACGATTTGGGTAGGTAGGTAGATAAGGGAAAGGTCAGAGGACGAGGTCAACATCTGAACTGCTCATTGAAACTTTGTTTTCACCATTAGATTCCTGTAGTCTTTTTTCACACGGAACTCCACATGTCAATAACTAAGAACTCAGAGCTCTAAAATTTCAATGTTACTAGAAAATTTTATTTTGACGACTTTTAAATATATATATATATATATATATATATATATATATATTAGTGTAAATTTCCAACAAACACCGAAGAGTTTAAACTTTGAAAGCATAAGGCATTTATTAACTAGAAGATAACGTTTTTCGATTCCAGAAATTATAAAATTTACTTGCGTGAAAGAGGTTATCACGAAGCATAGCATAATTTCAGATATAGAATTCAAAATAAAAGGAAAAACAATTTACCCACCTTATTTCTGTGTTGTGATTTGCATAAGTGGAAATGAAACCGTTTTTTATTTTTTCTCTCCTCTCGTATCCAATCAGAAATTGACTTTTAAGGAAAAATTTTAATTTCTGGACGAAATAACTGTGTGTGTGTTATCTTAATTACCACATTTTGTGTTTCGGCCCATTCATTTTATATTTGAGCAAATAAAATTGCTTCTAAAATAAGGTCGAGAAGAGATTGTTTGCTCTAAAAAGAATTTGCTATTTCACAAGTGCTTTGGCTGTGACAGCACTGCGAACAGTAGTGATTTAACTGTTTGTTTCAAGTGTTTTTTCATTTCACGCCCTTAAAGACACGTGATAATGACAGAAAAACCAGCAATTAAACATTTCTGTCTGTTTTCAAGAGCCCTACGTTAGCGCTTTTCGAACTTATTTCTTCCGGCTCCTCCTCAATAGAAGGAAGAGGCGCGTTCTTGTGACAATGAAACTTGTTTCTGTTTCGGGATTGGCTTGCACGCTCTGATGATTTTAGTATGGGAGGAATTGTAATATCAGCTGGCATCAGACTTCACAGCTTTCGTGTGAAGACGAATTTTTCATGGCTTTTATTTTCAATTTTTTCTGAGTTTTGTTTTGCTAAGCTGAAATTCACGACACTTGTTCATTTGCGAAAGTGTTTTCGTTAAATAGTTTTTAAAACTCGGATCTTTTTTGGGAGGGGCTGAAAATAGGGATGCAACAATTCAAAAATGATTGAAGGGCTCAACAATTATTGCCGAACATAGGAGGTCTGGGAACTTTTCGAGCGTCCTTTATCGTAAAATGTACATAAATTTTTAGTATAAAATGTTTTCCGCTCAGTTAGGAAAAATTTATTTTCAATTTTTTCTGAGTTTTGTTTTAAAAATTTGAAATTCGCTACACTTTTCCCTACACGAAACTTTTCGTTAAATAGCTTTTAAAATTCAAGATTGTTTTTTTGGAGTGGCTACAGGGTACATACAGGGATGTAACTATTCAAAAATAATTCAGAGAGCACAATACCCAAACATACGAGGGGACTGATTTCCAGAGTTTATTGTGGGAATTTTTTGAGCAGAACTCATCTTAAAAATTACATAAATTTTTAGTTTAAAATTTTTTCTTGCAATTGTTTACTACTAATTTTTTCTGTGTTTCGTTTTATTAAGTTGAAATTCCCGACACTTATTCTTTTGTGAAACTTTTCGTTAAATAGTTTTTAAAACTCGGATTTTCTTTGGAGTGGCTGAAAACAGGGGCGTAACAATACAAAAATAACTGGGAGGGCTCCATAACACATGAAAGGACTGATTTCCGGAGTTTATTGTGGGAATTTTTTGAGCAGAACTCATCTTAAAAATTACATAAATTTTTAGTTTAAAATTTTTTCTTGCAATTGTTTATTACTAATTTTTTCTGTGTTTTGTTTTATTAAGTTGAAATTCCCGACACTTATTCTTTTGTGAAGCTTTTCGTTAAATAGTTTTTAAAACTCGGATTTTCTTTGGAGTGGCTGAAAACAGGGGCGTAACAATACAAAAATAACTGGGAGGGCTCCATAACATGAAAGGACTAATTTCCAGAGTTTATTGTGGGAACTATTTGAGCGACCCTTTTTTAATATAATATTTACATAAATTTTTAGTTTTAATTTTTTTCGCTTATTAATTTTTTAACTATTCATTTTACATTCGAAGAAAATATTTTTAAGAGAACACAACACCCCTAAAAATGAGCAAAAATATCGAATTTTTAAATTACCTTATATTAATTATACAGTTTTAAAGAATGCATGCAACATTTCATAGCCGTAGCTACATTATTTAGAGAATTATTCAAGTTTTCTATCGAATATGTCAAGAGTGAAACCAACTAACTTTTAAACCGAAGTTATTTTTCTCAGATTTCTGCTGTTTTTTATGACTACAATGTACTTAAATATGCTAAGACGTTTTTTTGTAACTGATGTAGGGGTTTGAAACTTTTGTGATGCATTTGATAGCTTTGTGCTTGGAATAAGGATTTAGAAAAATAGTTAATTTTCGAAAAATTGATAAAAATCAATTGCGGCTAATTTTAACTGTTTTTCATAGTGCGTGTTGCAAAAAATGTTTGCAAAAAAGTAAACAACAGAAATCCATGAAACCATGCATAAAAATTGTGGGAAATACTTCAAGAAAATATTCAAAGAAAAAAAATAGTTTAAAATATTGAAATTTACAAAAGAAGCGGAAATTTTAAAATATGCTAGTATTAATTAATCGAACTTTTTTAATGTTTGTTTTTTCCTTTTGAATGTACGAGGGAAATGAGTATTGGGAAAGGGTTAGGAGATTTTATCGTAAATAGTAGTAATAAACTGAAGCATTTTATCGTAAATAGTAGCAGAACAGTGTTTTTATTTGTTCCTTCCAGAGCGCGGAATGAGGGATTGTTTATCAGCTCTTTTCAAAGGATGCATGATCGTGCTTCCTTCTGCGCTTGCGCCCCGTTTAAATGCGGTGGGAATTTTTTCGAGCAGAACTCATGTTAAAATTTACATAATTTTTTAGTTTTATTTTTTTTCGCTTAATCATAATTGTTTATTTCTAATTTTTCTGAGTTTTGCTTTATTAATTTAAAATTTACGACACTTTTTCTTTTATGAAACTGCCTTTGTTAAATAGTTTTTTGGCGCTCAGATACTTTTTTTAGAGTGGCTGAAAACAGGAGCGCGCCAACTAAAAAATTATTTAGAAGGCTCAATAAATCAAAGATAGGAGAGAACTGGTTTCCAGAGTTTATTGTGGGAACTTTATAAGCTGCCCTTTTCTTAAAATTTAAAATTTGCGTGCATTTTTGGTTTTAATTTCTTTTGGCGTGGTTAGTAATTTTTTTTTATTGTTCATTTTGTTTTAACTAAAATTTTTAAGGCGACAAAGTACCCTAAAAATTACCGGGAATATCCAATTTTTTTAATGTTTTACATTAATTATACAGCTTTGCAGAATGAATGCAAAATTTTATAACTGGCCACAACATTTTAAGAGCTAAGTTTTTCCATCGATTTTGTCAAGAGTGAAACCAACTAACTTTTAAAGTCCTTTTTCTCACCTGTGTTTTTTTATGACTCCATTGCATTTAAGGGCAATTTCTGTGACTCACGTTACAATCAGACATCGATTTTCAATATTAAATTTCGTGTAAATAAAAAAATGGATTAAGATTACAAAATGAAAATCGATTTATAAACTCATTGGTATATTCCTAAAGCACCCGTGTCATAATTTAGAACTTAAATATGGAATTGTTTTTCCAATGGCAACATTTTATAACTGTGACTCACGTTACCAAAAAAAGGACATCTAATTTTTAAACTTTCAAAAATGACCATTATTTTCTTCTAAGAGAAGTTAATAGGAATCAAGAACCCGAATGCTTCATTAAGAGTACTAGGTCATGTCTCACATAAAGAAAATGAAATTGTTGCATTTATTAATAAAATAAATTGACATTTTGTGACTCGCGTTACATTTGTGAATTCTGAGAACTGAATGCTTAGTAATAACGTCTATAAAATTTCAATCTGTGCTAAAATTGGCTTTTTTATACATTTGAGAATAATTGCTTATCAATGAAAGAAATTGTAATTAGAAAAATTAAATAATGCCCTATAAACATATTTATGTGCAGTAAAAATGCGATGTAAATAAATTATCATTTTGATTCAAAATTGTGTTTAACATTAAATAAAAAATGTATAGATCTACAAAAAATCCAGTTTAATATGTAGTTACAATATTTTTAATTACGAATATAGTTAAGACATTTCAAATCACAAATCGTAATGAATAATAATTAATAAAAAGTTTCCCAGTTGGGGCCATAGCAACGACTTCAACTTCATTACGGCAGTGGTGATGAATTCAATAGTATTGTAAAATTGATTATCTTATTCACTTTATTAGGATCACTGCATGTTTTACTTCAACTATCTTCGGCTTCGATGTGGTACAAGAAATATTACTTGATAGGATATTCATATTTTAAGGTATCCCCTGTATACCTTTAAAACGCCATTTTCACACAAGTTTCATATTTTACATACTATTATACTACAACTCTAGCTCTTCAAAACACTTCGGATTTTACTGCGACCATTAGAACTGGAGATACACAATTTTTAAAAGTATTGACATTTATATTTGACATGGGTAGGTATTTTAATTAACGTCGCACTGGAGCAACCCAACGGGCTATTGGCGAAGGTCCGGGATCAAACCCTAAGGGAAAGATCAAAGGACACTACGTAATTTCGAAACACGATCAGATGACGATGTCATTCCTGAGTTGGCACCCCACTCTCCAAACTTCCACACCACACCAACGTGAGGATATTTGAGGCCACGACAAACTTAACGTGCACCAGCCTCTTTGTACCCGACGGTCTTTGGTTGGATTCGAACTCGCAACCCTCCGGTTGCTAATCCGTTACTCTTCCAACTGGGCTACCTCGGTCCATATTTGACATAGGAGTTTATATTGTTTCTATCCTTTCTCGAAATGAAATTTTCGCTAAGTGTTATCCACCGCAAAACGCAATATCTCAGAATACACCAATTAAATTGTTTTGAAATTTTTTATACATGTTCTAAAGATTATAAAACAGGGTTTCAACTATTATAATTAAGAAATATGTATTTAAAAAATTGAGCAGGATGTAAACCTGAATATTTTTTGCGTTTTTCTCTTTTTTCATGCATGACTGACGTTCAAGTTCACAATTATTTTAAATATAACCATATATTAATAATTGTAGTTCAATACTGAATCAATGTTTTTAGAAGATAATGCGCATTACAAACTGAAAAAGTGTTGACTATTTTTGAAGTATGACGTTTTTCGTAAATGGTATTTTTTGGCTGATTTTTTTTACTTTTTACTCCATTTTTATAAAAAAAATACAATATTTTCCGCCATAAAATGCTTTTCTAGTAGAAATCAATAAAAAAAATCTAAGTTCCGTGATAATTTCAAAACATTGCCTTCCCGAAAGTAAGCAGGGTTATGTATACCGATATCTTATGTAATGAAATCTTTTTATCCCTATTATTGGAAATATTTTGGAACAAATATGCTGTAATTGAAGATCTGAATTTCTCTCTGCTATTTCTTCCCTTGTAATTTTAATTTTTTTTTAATTTTTTTGTCTTGCTTTTTTAGCAGCTTTTACTAATTCGTGAGCATTATTTACCAAACATTTTTTTTCACTTGGTCGAAAACTTGTTATTTCACACTGCCTCCAATTCCGTCTACTGGACCCGTGCCATGAGATGTTGCAAAATAGCTCAATAATTGCAAGATCGTGCATAGCTGCCATAGATATGCCTTAGCTTGTTGGCGCTTAAGGTGGAGGTATACAATAGAAGATTTTTTAAAATTTTGACTTGAAAAATCCAGTTTTTTCCACCATGTCATTGGCTTACGCTTAAAATCATTTAAGTGAGAAAAAAATCAGATTACGGTACTTATATTAATTATCTAATTTAGATATAATAAGCTAATTGGCATGTTTTTTGAACAGTGATATCTCAAATTCTAATTTGTTCAGAAAGACAATTCCTATAGGAAATTATTCCTAATATTATACTTCATGTTTTGACCCTCAATCAAGTTGCTAGAGGGAATAGGTTATTTTTACAATTGTTTTCACCAAGTCTAAAAAATAAAAAAAAATCAGGAATTTTAACATCTAAAAATCAACTAAAAATTAATTTCTTAACTAATAACTGTGGTTCAGACCTTTCGCTGTATTATATAGATTACAATGTTACAAAAATAATTATAATAGATCGACTCATTGTTGAGTTATCACTGTTTGAACAAACGTATTGCAAGAACAGTTCTTCAAAAATTGAGTTTAAAGTTTTGGAAACATGTTTGCACTGGTGACAGTGCCTAACGAAAAACCCTTGTAACTAGAAAAGTATTCCGAATAGTTACACGATCTTGGTATCGTTTAAAAGCTCAGAAATTGGGAAATGTTTTGAAGCAATAAAAACAAAATCGATATTCTGGTCAATTTTGTGATATTTCTATTGTATACATACACCTTAAAGAAACAATGCCCCAGAAATTATGGAACGAGACCCGGAATAAGTTGATACAAATCCAAATATGACCCAGAGCCTTCTATCTTTGGATGATTGTTTTCTGCATCTCGTTTCCATGTTAGGCTTCTGTTTCCCAGGGCAGTGGGGGGGGGGGGGGGCGGTTGGAAGAGTAACGGACTAGCAACCGGAGGGTTGCGAATTCGAATCAAACCAAAAGACCGTCGTATACAAAGGGGGCTGGTGCACGTTAAATCTGTCGTGACCTCACGTTGGCGTGGTGTGGAAGTTGGAGAGTGGAGTGCCAGTTCAGTCCTCGTCATCTATCTGACCGTGGTTCAAAATTACGTGTTGTTGTTCTAGGATCTCCCTTCGGGATTGATCCCGGACCGTTTCCAATAGACCGTTGCGTTGCTCCAGTGCGACGTTGATTAATTATCAACCTAACTACCAGCATCGGTATTTTTCATTGTAGGACGGTGCTCTTTTATTCGTCATATTTTCCTTCTTGCTTTATTTTTCTCCACGCTTTCTTTGCCTCTGCAGATGCTGTAGGTGCCATAGTAATAATTTTTATATACCAAAGAAAAAGAATACGTTTTAATGAAAATAAATCTAACACAAAATCGTTTCCACTTCAAATTTTAATGGAAGAATGAAAACCAATTCTTTGCGTATGACATGCAACCTAAGAACAGGTTATGGGTGACTCACGTTACAAAATGAAATATGTTCTGTCTTTTAAGGAAAAGCATGAATTAAAATCATTTGTTCATTTGCTCTTAGTCTTCATACAAAGCAAGAGGAAAAGTGTAAAATAATGGAATTTATAAAAGGAGTGGAAATTTAATAGGCAAATATTTTGTCATTGAATTCTTTTATGATTGCTTGGTTTTTTCCTTTTGAATGCATATTTCATGAGTATTGGGTATGTAAGTATTTTTAATTAACGTCGCACTGGAGCAAGACAACGGGATATTGTCGACGGTCCGCGATCAATCCCGAAGGGAAAGATCGCGGACAACACCACGTAATTTTGAATCACGGTCAGATGACGAGGCAATACATGAACTGGCACCCCACTCTAAAAACTTCCACACCACGCTAACGTGAGGACATTTGAGGCCACGACAAATTTAACATGCACCAGCCCCCTAATCCGTTACTCTTCCAATCGGGCGGCCCTCATATGAGTATTGGGAAAGGGTATAGTAAAACATTTTATCGTAGGTAGCAGCAGAACACCAGTGTTTTGCTTTTCTCCTCCCCGAACGGGGGACTGTTTATCAGCGTTTTCAAGGACGCTTGATCGTTCTCTCTTGTGCGCATGCGCCCCGAAGCTGCTGTTTATGTTTAGAAGCGAGAGAGCAATCGTTCTGTTGACTGTTTGGAGATGTGTTCGTTTGTCTGTAAATAAATGTTGTCCTGAGATTTGATTTCATTTTTCGTATAGTGAAAACTAAGTTTGCGTACACACTTACTATTTGCAATTAGACTGTATTATATGCGGAAAATAAATATTTCAAGGAGAAAAATGGAAAACCAAACAAGCATAATTGCACAGAAAGTTTCTATAGCATTTAAACAAACATATTTACGCATTTTAACGCAAATAGATAAGTAAAGCAAATATCCATTATACTCTGTAGTGATCTAAAATAATAATATACAAATTTTTGAGGAATACACAAAACAGGTCTTACAAGCTGAGAAACAGGCTACCCGTAACAATACAACTGGCCCCAATACCAGGTTATATGAGGGGGATATTTCAGTTAACGTCACACTGGAGCAACACAACGGGCTATTGGTGACGGTCCCGGATCAATCCCAAAGGGAAAACCGAGGACAACACCACGTAATTTTGAACCAGGTTATATGAGGGCCGCGGAAGAGTAAGATTAGTAACGGGAGGGTTGCGAGTTCGAATCCAACCGAAGACCGTCGTGTAGAAAACGGGCTGATGAATGTTAAATCTGTGGTGGCCTCAAATTACCTCACGTTGGCGTGGTGTTGGAAGTTTGGAGAGTCGGGTGCCAGCTGAGCTGTCACCTCGTGATCTGACCGTGGTTCAAAATTACGTGGTGCCCGCGGATCTTTCCATTGGAGATCGTTCCCGGACCGTCGCCAATAGCCCGTTGTGTTGCTCCAGTGTAACGTTAATTGAAATACCTACCTACCAGAATTTTCCGCTTATCTGACTGGTTGTCTTAAATCTTTGGATGCTTTTCCAGTTGATGAAATTTGAATTTGTGAATCAAAACTTTTGGGTTAGGGGGCCGCGTTGCAGTGGATTAGCAACCGAGTGGTTGCGATTTCGAAACACGGTCCAGCCAAAGACGCCGCGTACTCGGGGGCTGGTGCGCGTTAAATCCGTCGTGGCCTCAAGCCCGTTGGTGTGGAATGTTGGGCTGCCAGCTTGGTGTTGACCTCGTCGTCTGACTGGTTCAAAATGACAATGCGTTATCCTCGTATCATCTTTCTTTGGGATTGACCATCGCCAATAGCCCGTGTGTCGCTTCAGTGTGACGTTAATTAATTACCTACCTGCCTTACGAGTTGTCTGAAAGATTAGACACCATCGAAGACTCAGGGGCGGGACACTTCATAGAGGAACATTACCAGTTTTGTCAATGAACTCCCTTTTGTTTTGGAAGGGGTATGAGACACAGTCGAAGCAGGATAGATTCATTCCTCTCTGTGGTATCAGTAAAACTTTCCGTGTGGGTGTATATCCATTTCCTTGACTAGCCTAGTTGGAAGAGTAACGGATTAGCAACCGGAGGGTTGCGAGTGTGGAAGTTTGGAGAGTGGGGTGCCAGCTCAGGTGTTGCCTCGTCATCTGACCGTGGTTCAAAATTACGTGGTGTTGTCCTCGGATCTTTCCCTCTTGGATTGTTCCCGGACCGTCACCAATAGCCCATTGTGTTGCTCCAGTATGACGTTAATTGAAAATACCAATACCATTTCCTTGTCTAGCCTAGTTGGAAGAGTAACGGATTTGCGACCGGAGGGTTGCGAGTTCGAATCCAACCAAAGACCGTCGTGTACAGAGGGGGCTGGTACATGTTAAATCTGTCGCGGCCTCAAATGTCCTCACGTTGGCGTAGTGTGGAAGTTTGGAGAGTGGGGTGCCAGCTCAGGTGTTGTTATAGTCATCCGACCGTGGTTCAAAATGACGGGGTCTCGTCCCGGACCGTCGCCAATATCCCTCGTGTTGCTCCATTGCGACGTTAATTAAATACCTACCACCCATTTACTTGTAGACCCTCCCTGGGCCGACTCCCCATTGGTTTAGAGTCGTAAAATGACCCAGGGGGAATTGATTCCCACTGCTCACGAAAGAGGGAGATACCAAACCCCCAAATAGCATTTATTATTACTAAAAGAAATTTACATGGGCAGACAGGGCTACCAATCAAAACCAAATCACCCATTTACTTGACTTTGTTTGGCGCGGCTTGGCGAAACATATACCTTGAGCCATCAAACCCAGCCAACGTATATTTTGGTGACGATTATTAAAGCGGCCGTCCTTTCTCAGTGGGTCTGCCCATTGCCCTGGGAAAACCTTCGAGTTGTAGGCTTCGCAGGTGCGATTCCTGACAGGCGCATTCCTCCCTGGGTGTATTTCTCTCTTCTGTGTCAGTAAAACTCGTTGTGTGTGTATTCTTGATATTGTTTGGAACGGGTGGCCAAGTTGGGACTGCTACAGAGATGGCTCCCTTGCCTTGTGATCCATGTCCTTATGATCAATAGCAGACGCGCTATACCCATGACTACAGAAGACGTAGGTAGGTATTTTAATTAACTTCACCCTGGAGCAACACAACGGGGTGTTGGTGGCGGTCCGGAATCAATCCAAAGCTATAAGGATATTGGGATGGGGAAAGGGGTAGCCACCAAATATAAACAAATACATACTAAGTCGACTGAAAGTTTCGATATTTGTCTTTCTCTATACTATTTATTTTTGTAAATTTATTTGTGAATTTCAATGAAAGTTTCGTTAATAAATTTATTTTTATTCAAGGTTTCTACTTTGATCATCAGGCCAGTTAAGGAAAATGCCGAGATCGAAGAAGAAGGGATGCCGCATGCAGCAGGAGAAGTGCCCATACGTATATGGGTACACATGTGAGCGTGCTCTCCTGGACCCAAGCAAGTATGCCTTGGAAGTGCTGCCTTTGTCGAAAAAGGCAAAAATTCATGAAGATTGTGTTTTGTGCAACACTAACCCAATCGGGCGTGTTTGGACACGTTTGGTGTGTGGTGATACATTTCACCATACCTGCATTACTCGTTGGTTCCACACTACCAATCGATGTCCAACATGCAAGAAGAACACTAAAGAACGTGCCTTCGAGTTTCGAGGATTCGATTTTTCGAAAAACAGTACGATGCGGTCATTCATCTCCAGTGGAAGTTTTTACCAATCGCCGCCCGACACGCGGGATGGGCACTAAGGCTGTTATTTTTGAATTGATGTTCCTTTTTCTGAATCTTATTTTGATATCAATATGAATAGTAGAGTTGTATGATAGACGTTTATATCAAAAGTATAAACAAATATCTTTATATATGAAAAGTATATACTCCACACTATTTTTTCATGTTCGTTAAGACTCATTCCATATTTCTTATGTGATATTAAAAACTAAATGCGACATTGCCAAATGTCTTGCTTTATATTTGGTTTCAGTTCCTTTTCAGTTTATAAGAGACTTGTTCTCTACAGAGTCAAATTGGCCAAACTAATTTGAAGTAATAAGCACATGTCATTCAACAAAGAATTTATTAAATGTTGCTATGTGTGAGGTACAGCTTTGATTCAGACTTTTTTTTGGCAAAGCTTTGGCGTGCCTTTTGTGTCGCCAAGGAAGTATTTCGTAGAAAAAACACCAATGTAGGCTTTGCGGAAAATAATTAAACATTAACCAAAAGGATTTTAAAAATAGAAAATTCTAGTAATCCTAGAATCAAAGCTGTACACTGAAAGTTATATGAATACCAAAGATATGTTAGTAGATTAAATTAAGAAAATTGTTTTGGGAATTGAATCCTAGAGAAACAATGCAATTATTTCAATAGCATTTTGTAAGTGTGTGCACACACATGCAGTGCATATTTTAAAACTGATGTACTAAGTATATTTCCCATTTCTCTCTTCAGATATCCAAGTCTTCACTATTTGAAATGCTAACACTGTTGTTTTTTTTATAAAAATTGAAAATGTTTATTTTATTTTCTTGTAACTGGATTGAATCAAAGAAATGTTTCATATAAAAATATGTTGAGTCTAGGGCATTGTGATTTGAAAGGCTAACACTATTGTTATTTAATACATGTGTTTCAGTTTATTTTCTTGTAACTGGATTGTAAATCCAAGAAATATGTTTTATATAAAAATATGTTGAGTCGAGGGCATTGTGATGTTGTATTTTATGTTTCGTATTTTGGCACTAATTATTAAATTGTTTCTTATATTGTAATTATGAACAACTGATTTACTGTAATTAAAGTGTAATTTCTAATAAATGGGATATCAGTTGAAGATTGATTCATTGTCTGTATTAAAATACTCGAACACATGGTTTTAATTTTTAAAACTTAGTTTACTTAGTTTTTACACTTAAAACTTTGAAATAAGTTAAAGATGAAAAGGCAGAAAAATTTATTACACTTTATATAAGAACTTGTATATATTAAATTTATAATGAAGTGTTATCCTTTTATGTAAATGTGAGTCGATATTTTAATCTAGAATTTCAAGTATTATGAATTTGCATCAGAAAATAGAATTCAAATGTTTGAATAAAAGCAACAAGATACCAGATTAATTTCAATTGCTTAAATCTTTCAAAAATTTTCCATGTTATATTTACCAAGTCCTCATAATATTGATGTTTAACGCAAATCAATTCCATCTAGAAACTACACTTGACTTGCATGTCTAAAAAGTGGTAATCTATTAGGGGGAAACACATTAATAAAAATCTAAAAAATAAATCCAACTTTATTTTAAAAAATCATAATTTTTTCATACCCCTGCTTTGCAATTGAACTCATGAAAAGCGAAGAGTTTTATGTGAAAAGTTAATTTGCAGAATAAATTTAATAGTAGAAGAAATGTATTGTAAGGTTTTGGAAGGGCCTTGTTTTGATGAATTGTTTTAAATATACTTATTCACCTATACTTCCAATTTTACATTAATCTTTTTTGATAAATTGTGTTTTAAACATACTATTCGCTATACTTTTAATTTTACACACATTTTTCGATAAATCGTTGGAAACACTATTCCTATGAATTTTTTTGATTAATTGTGTAATATACTATTCACTATACTTCTAATTTTTCAGGAATTAAAAGTCAATTTGAATAGAAGTGTTATTAGCAGAAGAGAATATGAATCTGAAATTAATGCAAGATCAGCCACATTTTAATTCAAATCTTTCAATGAAAAGTAATATGTCGCATTTTCTCAAGAAAAGTGACAACTGGAAAAGAAAATTTAATTATCCTTTTTCTATTCTTGTATCCATTACTGAATTTTAAAAACAATATTAAATACCCAATGAAAAAATCGAAATCAATGTAACCAGATAACTGATGCAGCATTTAAATGGCTATTTTATTCACTAAATTAGACATGAATAGAGAATTGATATAAAATAAGCTAGTCACACAGTAAAACAGATTAATTCTACTTTGTGTGGATAGTTTATTGGTTTCGAAATATGAATTTTGAAAAAGTTGAAAAACAAAACAATACTCCCTATCACTTAAGAGTTTTTGGTACTTTTAAATTAATAAGTACTTATAAAATAAAAGAAACTTCAATTTTTGGTACTGAAAATCATGCAAAAGTAAGTTTTTAACGAAGAATTTGTTGATACAGATAACCCTTATACTAAAATGAATACGTTAAAATTTTTAATTTATTTGTTGTTCTTAACTGTAATTAAAGGTATAAAATACAGTGGTCCCTCAGATGTTATGGTGTCAATCTCCTAGTTATTATGATGTATAGAAACCCACAATTGGGGGCTCGGCTAGGCCCATAATTTTTTCTCCCTACGACGTTTTCCAAGCTATATGGTTTCAATGGATACTCAGTGGTTTCAATGTTTGTTAGACTGTTTTGCGTTCGTTTTTCTCAGTGTCATGTTATATTTTGGTCGACAGCTCTTCACATGCGAGGTCGTAGCTATTAACTTACCACTTGCAAGACGTACTCCCATATGTTATGGTGTTGTGTCAATCTCCCAGTTATGATGTAGACCAGTGGTGCGCAAACTATTTTCATTTCCGGCCCCCAATTTTGTTTACTATTTTGTCGCGACCCCTGGATAGACAATAGACTTTTTTTAATCATCAACGTAGTTAAAGTTGAATTCTGTTTGGGATTTGCGCTTATGTTTGTGCCTTATTAGAAGTCTAAATAAAACGCATAATTTTATGAAGCAATGGTTTTATTTATGCATATGGGTATAAATATTTTTTAATGGAAAATACTTTAAAAAACGTACAACATAAGAATTCAATGTGAGGTATGAACTTGCAAAGAGCTCATGATTGTTTCTATGTTCGGATCTGTATTTGAAATCGCAAGCCGTAAGTGATCCTCTGGATCCAATCGAGATCGATATTTTGTTTTAATGGCAACTAATTTTGAAAAGCCGGTTTCACATAAGTAGGTCGATGCAAACTGAATCAAAATATTAATTGCATTTTCAATCGATAACCAAAATTTCTGGCAAGTCAGACTTAAATCGAATTCGCAGTGTTTCATGGCTTGAAACATCAATTAACTTCTTTTTCATTTAAAGAGAGTGGATTTAAAAATATCAAACTAAAATGGATCACGTATCCAACCTAATTCATTATCTAGAAATTTTCGAAAAGTTTTCTCCCAATTTTATGACGGGAAATGGTGTTTTTAAATATCAAGAAATCTATATTATTTTCTTTATTAAATTCTGAAAAGCACGGGAACATGTCTGTGTTGTTTTTGTTCAATTCTCCTTGCCAAAGTATCAGCTTATTCTTAAAAGCTTCAATTTTACTGCTCGATGTTAAAATGTTTGTATTCTCTCCCTGTAGACTTAAATTCAAATCGTTAAGTTTTTCGAAAATGTCAACCATGTAACTGAGTTTTCCGAGCCAATCTTCATTAATGGATGAACTTGCCAATATGTTTCTTTTCTACCAAAGAAATGTAAACTTTGTTTCTCAAATCGAAAATACGTCGCAGTATTTTGCCGCGTGAGAGCCATTTGACTTCGGTAAGTAGTAATAATGTATCATACAACAGAACCCATCTCATTACAGAGTATTGAAAAGAGACGACTGTTTAGGGAGCTGTTGCTTTTAATGTAATTAATTACAATAACAACATCCTGTAATATCTTGTGCAATTCTTCATCAATGTCTTTTGCAACAAGAGCTTGTCTATGTATGCAATGGTTGAATACTATATGAGGAGAAATTTTCTTTATTAACCCTCTTAGTCATTTTTTACTACCTGTTAATGCTGCAGCATCATCAATGCAAACCGCGATACAGTGTGTCCAGGTAAGGCCATTTGTTTCAAAATATCTTAAAAATTTCAAATATTTTCTCTCCATTTGTTTTTCCTTCCAATTTTTTACAATATAAAAAATCTTCTGATATGTCTTCTTCATAAACGTATCTCACCTAAACAATTAATTGAGACACTTTAGAAATGTCTGTAGTTTCGTCAAGTTGTAGAGCTTATACAGAGTTTTGTAATCGATTTAACAGAACTGATTCTATATTACATGATATGGCGGAAATTCGGCGAGAAACGGTATCTCTTGATAATGGTATCGTTTTTAAATCGTTACCATATTTTTCTCCATGCATAATTGAAGTCATTTTAATTGCTGAAGGAAGAATGAGTGGTTCTCCAATTTTATATGATTTCAAATTTTTTCCTATTAAATATGAAACTTCTAAGGATGCCCGTAAAGCCTTCTCAGGAATTGCGTATTTTTTCAAAAATACATTGATTTTTCATACTTTCAGCTCGTTTTTTTTAATGTTTCTGATTTATTTGCTAATTCTTTATGTTTGGTTCCAAATGTCTTTAATTTAGCAGGTTTCATACTTTCATTTGCTAATTTATCCCTGCAATTAACACACAACGAATGTTCTTACCCATTAACGCAATATGTAAATCCATATTTAATGAACTCTTGATATTTTCTCAATTTTTTATTAGATAGGACATTTCGTTCGATATTTTTTGATGTAGAAACACTGCCATTGGATTCATTCAGTTTGAAGTTCATTGGATGTTGGCCCATCATTCTCATTTGTATTGTCATTCTTTTCATTTTCTGGACGTTGGGTACCTATTTTTAGCTTTTATCCATCATGAGGGTATTAAAACTAAAACAAAAGTATAAATATACAATATTTTATTTCTTTGCGTTTGTTCAATCACGTGCGGCTACCACGTGGGAAAAAATAAAGTCCGGGATTACTCTGTATAAATCATGTTTATTTGTAGTTTATTCAGACGAGAATTAAAGAAAAGAAAACTTAATTATAAGAGAGACATTTCTTTATACCAATTGCACATGCTCGCTACTTGAAATAAAAAAATACAACGCTCAAGTAAAAATTTACTCATGGTAATCGAGGCAAGTAAATATCTCAACTGGTGTTGCCAGCACACATCTATATTGTACACAGAGGTTACAGTGATTCATAACATACAAATATTGGAGCTTACTTAAAAAAATACAAAACATACAAAATTAATTATAGTGATTTAATATTATGTTTAACATTACTTACTCCAAAGATGGGAAAATATATATTTAAAAATTACAATTAGCGTTTACTTTTCAAAATTGATCTCACTATGATCTTAAATTTGTACTTGCACTTAAACTGCAAAAGCAGGCTTTGTTTAGTGTGCCACCATCTGTAATCCAAAAACAGAACTAACTGTTCCCTTACACGTTTTAAAATAGTAACTACCCTTGTAGCGTTTCCAATGAAATATCAGTTAAGGATGATTGATTTTCGAAAAAAATCAAAAACGAAAAAAATAATGCAAAATATTTAAAAAAACATTTTTTCTTTATAAATATTTTAATACCTATATTGATTATTTAATTGTTTATTATTGCCCTCCGAGCACGCTACTGAACTGTCCTATATCTAAAAAATATGTTATGTTCATACCCGATTGCAAATTTTACTTAAAATTAGCAAAAGCAGTATATAAACAGAATTACAGAATGCACTTGAATGAACGTAAGAAGCATCAAAACCGAACTACAGACGCACAGATGGAAAGAACTGCACAGTCCTAGCTGTGATCACAGTATAAAGACTAAATATCAGGGGTGCACACCTAGATTGAAAAAATTGTAGTAAAGATGGCCACTGCTAAACGTCAGACCGACCCAAGTTGCATATGAAATCGACAATTATCTTTTATCACTATGTCTGTTCGCCTGCCGAAGTATAGGTATTATATACTAATACAGACAATTGTTTTCGTAAAAAAATATAGTTATTTTTTTATAAATAATATTATCTCATTTCACTATTTTACTGGTACCTGATACTTGTTGAAGAAAAGCCTTATATTTTTTATTGTCAAATGAGTTTCTTTGAATTTGGCGACCCACAAAAATTTTCAAGCGACCCACGGTTTGCGCACCACTGATGTAGACTACCAAGATTCCCACAATTAGGGGCTCGGTCAGGCCCGTAATTTTTCCCCTTACGACGTTTTCCGAGTTATATGGTTTCAATGGTTTTTTAACTGTTTTACTTGTGTTCATTTTTCTTGAATGTCCTGTTTTTTGTCTATTCATGCGAGGTCGTAATCGTGAAGGATGACCGAGTTGTAGGAGCATAAGAGCCACCCCACTACACACAAAATTTCGGACCCTGTGATTGGGCCGCCAAAATCCCACGAACGAAACTACCAAGCGTGATTTTCGCTAATCCATATCGCCACATGAAATGCTGCAAACGTTACCTTTTGGAGCAAAATGAACACGTGTGCATTTTAAAAATAACGGTAATATATAAGGTAGTTTGTTCCAAATGTGTTTCTTGAAGTTAAGGCTTTTTAAAAGTGGATTGGTGGGTGTTTCTTGTTTTATATGAAGCTTGGAAACTAGCTAAGTTAAAAAAAACGTGACTTGTGAACCGATAAGTGCGGTATAGATACTTATAACCTATTCAATATGAAACGAAATGTTTGTAAGTTACTTTAAAATCTGATCACTGTTTTTCCATTGTGTATATTATTGAATTAGGCCTATATGTAGTCAGTTAAAATGAGATTTAGTAAAAAAATATTTAGATTACTATGCTCTGCATTCAGTGTGAAACAAAATTTAAGGTCTTTTCTTTCCATTTAGAGATTGAATTAAGCCTAGAAGCAAAGAAATAGGATTCAGTAAAAATAGTAAAGATATCCAGAAACTGAAAGGTGGCATGCAAATTACAGATAGTTTTGATTTATTCAAACATTAATATTTTTATGTGAAACATTAATGTATTAGGAAATATAGCTGGGTAAATTTTTGAAAGATTAAAATGTCGCAGGAATTAGTAAAGTAAATCATATGATAGAGCAAATAGAACAGTGCCCCAAATGGCTAGCATAAGCAATGTTTTTACATCTGATTCTCAAGCGATTTAGATTTGAGTTTAACCCATAACCAGTGACATGAAAGTTTTGGACCCAGATAAGATTATAGAATCCCGGACACCATATTAAGAATTTTTTCAATCATACAAATTTCAGAAATTTTTTACCATCATTATATATTTATCATATGAGTAAAATGTTTTGAATTACTTTAATTATTTTGGTAGAATTTAATTGGTTCAAGACTTGCTTTTGAGAAAAAGTCATGTCACCAATAGAAAATAAAATAAAAGGAGCTTACATCATGAAAAAATTCCTACTTCTCATTAATATTTAGCTTGCAAAAATAACTTATTGATGAAAATTGTCATTTTTTGTAAGTTTGCAGTAAAACGTGGGACGTGAAAATACATAAATTTAAAATCAAATGACTATTTTTCAAATTCTTTAAGCATTGACATGTATTTCATAGGTATATAAAAGGGTTTTTACATAACACAAGAAAATGAAGCTTTTCTCTATGAACAGCATAAAACAAGTGTCACAGTGGCCCCCAGAACTTGCCAATTCAGTGGAATTTTGAGCTTGCCATAAAAAGTGTATCATTCCAATCATAATCATTGAAATATATAAGCTTTCTGCTTCAATCCATAATCTTTTCTTTAACATATTCAATTATCAGATAAGTGAATTAATAACTTCAACATTACAAATTTCAATTCCAATAGTTATTGTAGCAGTGCAAATAATTCTGAGGGATCAATACATAAAATTTCTCAATAAAATAAAATAAAAATTAACCAATATATTACACAAAACAAAATGAAACTTAAAATTGCTAATTATAAAGATTTATTTGCAAAATTGGAATGCTTTTATGATACTACAGAAAATACTTTCATTGTCTTTCTTTTTTTTATGAACAGACAACAATACTATATAAATAACTAGAACATCTTAAAAAAAGAAAGGAAGTTGGGGGCCATAATTTTAATAACTTGAGTGAATATATTTCAAGCATCTTTCATGACTGAGAATGGTTTAAAATTGGCCATGTGCGATTTATAGTCAAATGGAATGTTTAAAATAAAACTCACGCTGGTGAGCAGGCTTGTGAGTCAATGGCCCAAAATTGGAAATACAGAAGTTGTTCGGACATTTTTGAGCGATTTTGATGAGCTGTAAAATATTGTATGCTACGAAAAAATTTAATTTTCGCAGTATTTAAATAGTCAAAGTATAATTTATTGTCCGCTAACTCAGAGTTTTGTTTACTTTCAAAATGTCGCTTTTAAATAAGCAAATGGATGTAAGGTTGTTTCCGCTCTTTCCGAAGAGAATTATGGTTATTCAATTATTCAAAAACGCTGTAAAAGTCATGGTTTTTCAATATCTAAAGGTACGATAAGTAATATTAATAAAGGAAAAAACGTAAAAGTGGAAAAATACTTCCAAATACGTATCCAAAAAAGAATTTCTAAGAATATTTGTAAGGTAAGATCTCTAATTTTAAAAGTGAATCCATCAAGTCAAAGGACTATTGCAGTCATTAAAAGGTTCAGTTACAACTGTAAATAAAATAATTAACAGTAATTTGAATCTTAAAAAGGCCAAAAAATACAATGTTCATGGTCTATCTGTACGACATTGCAGAACACAGAACTTGCTGCAGAATTCTGTATGAAGAACATTTAGCTGGAGAAAGATGGAAAAATGTTGTGACAATAGACAAAGCATGGGTGTATTTAAATCACTGCAATAAAAAAGAACAATTTATTATAAAATACAGGAGAAAAAAATCTTAAAACATGGTTCAAAGCATTTAAGAGAACTTTTCTCTAAGGGATTTATGATTGTTGCCAGTTTTGCATATAATGGAAAATTAAAAGTAGAGTGGGAAAAAAATGTAAAAATCAACACATACTATCAAGACCATATTTAATCCCAATATTCAAAAAACAAATACTATATCTTTACCCACAGTGCCAACAATCAGTAGAGCTGCATCAGGATAAAACAAGCAGCCACACATCTAAATATACAATTAAATTCTTGGAAAAATGGAACAAGAAACTGGTATCAAGTCCTTTTACTAATATTCCTGCTAAATCTCCAGATGTCTCACCCATGGATTTTTAAAAAGAGCATTATCAAAACATTAAACGAAAACCATTCAAGGACTTTGGAAAACTGGGACAAACTACCTGTCAATACTACAAGTCATTATCATGGAAATTAAGACGTAAAAAGATAGTTAACAATAAGGGCTATCAAATAGAACATTTAAAACACAAAAATTTTATGTAAAAAAATTTATCTTCAGTCCATTAAAACCGATTATATACATATCTGGTAATTATGATCCCAATCAACAATACTGTTATTTAGTGTCTTCAAAAAGGAAGGATGATTTTCAATAATTTTGAGTTGAACTGAGTACAAGCAAAGTTCGTAAGTTATTTGAACAAAATTACATGTATCTTATTTCATTTTCAATATAATTAAACATTACAGAATTTCGATTTAAATCAATGATTTTTTTAATAACTACTCTACTGCCCCTGATCCTAGTCATTATATAAAGATAGAGTTTGTTAATTGTAATATACCTAGATAACCCTAAACTTTTCAAATTCCATATACAACTTAAAATTTGAAGAATTTAGTGTTATTTAGGTATATTACAATTAACAATCTTTATCTTATCTAGGATCAGGGGCAGTAGAGTAGTGTGCAAAAGCCAGCCTCATTATCTAATAAGATGGAAAATATAATACTCACAAAATTATATTTTATTTCTTTAAAAAGTTTTGCAATCAAAAAATTTTAGTGTCAATATTTAGTTGATCCTAGAAGCCCTCCTGTTTGTTTTGAGTCGTGTGGCTGTTTGGAAAGTTCCTGTTTATGTATGCCTTTCTAAAGCTATTACATATTTCTTGTTCTAATAAACTAGATAAGACTTGTAAAGAGATTCCAATAAATAGATAAAAAATAACTATATTTTTAATGCTAGATGTTTTGATATAAAGTGGATAGAGCATTAGGCTTAGCAGCAACATTTGTGAAACTTCTTTTAGGGATTCCTTTAAGCTGAAGATAATTTCAAATCAGCTATAAAATGAATGTGTGCATTTATCTTGGATGAAGCATTTCACATTATAGAAGTTTTTTAACACATTACCAGAACCTACATTTGATAATTAAAGGCATTGCAGTTTTGACGAAACTCCTCTTTGAAAATTCATATAAACACGAATGTTTTGTACTGTAGAATATTTGTTTACTTTTTACAGTGAAATGAATACTCAAACATTATTCAAGTACATATCAAGCCCCAGAGTGTTCAAAAATACTGTTATGTATTAGAAGTTTGACATTTAGAAGGCAAATAAAATAGTTCATTTAATACAAAGGTCTTTTATTTACCAACCAGAGGATGTTCTGTTGGGTAACATTAAAAAACCCAAGATGACCATCAGAATCTTCCCTTTGATAAAAACATAAAACATGCACTATGAATCAAAATACAATACAAGTAAATGGATACAAATATTTTTTTATCTACCAAGGTTTATATCCTGAGCTATACTGTGATCACTTACAATTGCTGAGATTCAGCAGGTAAAAAACTTGCATAACAGACTAGGATATGTAACAGATCATAAATGTAGATAGAGGCATCTTATCTAAAATCTTTGTTTACTAACCAAAAAGTAAATTCTATTGGGTAGCATTAAAAAATGCACACTCGACAAAATCCACCATTTGATACAACAAATGCAAAATCATGTATATAGATCAAAACAGAAATTGCAATTTTTAATAAAAATGGGTGTAAATATTGTACTCATTGATATTTATATCCTGAAGATTGCTCGGATAAAACTGTTATGTTATGATCAAAGGTGGTCCATTTCTAGATGAATTATGATGATGTTTTTGCTTACATATGAGCAGAACTTGGGGATTCCCTGCATTGCTCGAGTGAAGGAAGATGAGAGACAGCAAGCAAAGGACTACAGGATTGTCGTAGAAAAGGGTGAGCAACCCAGCATCCATGTCACTACCAGTCCTCTGAACAGATAGATGGCAATAGCTTTCTGGCAAGACATTTGAAAATCGAGTTTCAATCATTCCTCACCTGACTCCCAGGTTATGCTCATTTTATATCTTTATTTGGACACCATCGACTTCACTGATATAAATCCCTAGTAGGGGCCACCACACTGCTGTCATAGAAAATTATATTAATTGTGTGTAGTCTTTAATGAAAGGAAAGCTGATACCATCATTTCAAAGTATTGACAGAATAGAAAAATGCAAGTTCTTTAAAGTTTCACTTACTCCAGACATGAGATTCATTTATTGGATACTTCTTGCAAGTTTTGCAATTTCTGCTGAGTAGCATTCAAAACAAAGCTCATTTGACAGATTGTTACTTAAGACTTACATCCGTAAATATCTTGTATTATACCTTCTGCATAATAATTCATATTAAGCATGTACACCCATCTTTAATGAATATACAAAAATGGTTAAAGGTAGACTGAATGAGAGTTATAACATGCAGACAATCCTTGCACATTATAACTCATTCAGCAGGAACACCCAGCTTAGAACAAAAATGGCTAAAGGGAATTGATTTGAAGCTGAACATACACTCATGCAGAAAATATGCATTACGAATCATAGTAAGTAATAGGGACAGGAATCCGTATTAACCATAGTTCGTGTATTTTACATCACTTACTGTACAATTCTTGGCCAACAGATAAATTGTGTTCATCAAAGATTATACAGGTGATTGTTGATTATTCGTAATTCTTGATTATGCAATTGAGCAGATGAATTTTCACCATTTAACAAAAAGCAGTGATCAATTTCTAAGCCAACAGTAGCTTCTTTAAAAGGCACTCTTATTCCATCGTCTTCGGAATCTTAATTTATACTTTTTGTTCGGGATTGGAATTTCGTTCATATTATCAGTTATTCGCATTAAGTGAGTTAGTCTTAATGTGGTTGAACTGTATAATAAAAGCAATTGCACACTATAATGTCAAGAGAAAAATTATCAAAGTATTAGATCCAAATATGTATAAATAGAAGCAAATGATCTAAAATCTATTTGCCAGCTAAAAAGTATATTCTGCTGGGTTGTTTGGGTTACAAGCCACGTTTTACCTACAATTCGGAAAAATTGAAAAAGATTATAACTAAATGAAAGCGGATACAAAAATTGTAACTTAACTAGATTTAATCCTTGCGAGTATTAGTTCATATTCCGCAGGAACATCCAGCTTTCATCAACGTAACAAATATGGCTAAAGCGGCTTCAGAAGCTGACGTGTAGAAAACGTGCATTACGAACCATAAACACAATATGCTAGAGCAAATACAGGTATAATAACAGCATACAGAAATACCCATTCCATAGTAAAACATTCAAGTTGACTCAAGGGAATCCAACATTTCTTTCAGCAAACGTAAAACATGCATTTTATAACAATATGAAATACCATTAAATGTGACATGGTGTCACAGATATATATCCTTAACTACCTGGCTTTAAGCTTTGCGGTTGTTAGCTCATATATTTAGCACGAAAAATAAACTAAGATACAGACCAAAAAGGCTGAAATATTAACATTTGTCCAGAAGCGGAACGCTATTATTAGGTTATATTTACAAATGTTTTGCTAGAAATTAACTTGCGTAAAACATCCGGAGGGCAAAATTAAAAAGCCTCGGCACACACCAGCGCCATCTATTGAGCGTAGCTACTAACTCACTAATCATAAGACGAACTCCAGGTGATAAGATCTCTTTTTTCAGATGTTCTAATTGTAAATAAACGTATTTCGTCGAACAGATATTAATGTGTTGTATCAATCTCCCAGTTGTTACGATGCAGACTCCTTTGACTACCATAGTAGGTAGTTAATTAACGTCACACTGAGGCAACACAAAGGGCTATTGGCGAGGGTATGGAATCAATCCCGAAGGCAAAGATCCAAGATTATTTATAAGATAGGTAACTACAATTTGTAAAATTTGGCACTTCTCACAATGTCGATATCAGAATTCAAATGCACCAAAACACCTGAAACTTTTCAATGTTTGATAATTATTGAAATTCTAACCGTTATTCTTCACTTAATACGTCATCTGACCGTGGTTCAAAATTACGTGGTGTTGTCCTCGATTCTTTCCCTCTGGGATTGATCCCAGACCGTCACCAATAGCCCGTTGTGTTGCTCCAGTGTGACGTTGATTGAAAATACCAATACCAATACTTCACTTAAAAACATTCAAACCAATGAAACATTCCGAACTACAAACCTGGCCGCGGTAGACCGGATGGGAAAGTAACGGATTAGCAACCGGAGGGTTGCGAGTTCGAATCCTACCAAAGACCGTCGTGTACACGGGGGCTGGTGCATGATAAATCCGTGGTGGCCTCAAACGTCCTCACGTTGGCGTGGTGTGGAAGTTTGGAGAGTGGTGGGGCCATCTCAGGTGTGACCTCGTCATCTGACCGTGGTTCAGAATTACGTGGTGTTGTCCTCGGTTCTTTCCCTTCGGGTTTGATCCCGGACCGTCGCCAATAGCCCGTTGTGTTGCTCCAATGCGACGTTAATTGAAATACCTACCAACCCGTAAAAATTAGTGAAGTTGATAGTTGTTTTAGTGACACCAGTTTAAAATCAACAATGCTGAAACTTGAGTTTAAGAGATATTCCGTTTTATCAACTTCCATGTTTGAATTTGGAGGTACAGGGTGGGCCAAAAGACCACGAAGGTTTCAATAGTTAGCAATTCCTTAGCTTTTATTTGGATCATTCCCTTTGGGATTGATCCCGGACCGTCACCAATAGCCCGTTGTGTTGCTCCAGTGTGACGTTAATTGAAATACCCCCTTAGCTTTTATATTTCAAATTCACAATACCGTTGAATTTTATACAGTATCTATAAACAATAAATTTGCCATGGTGTGAAAAATCAAATCTTCAATGGTGACTATTCTTTGCTTCGCACAATTGTGCCCCTTTCAAGGTAGGCAGTTAATTAACGTCGCACAAAAGAAACACAACAACGGGCTATTGACGACGGACCGGGATCAATCCCGAAGGGAACTATTCAAGGACAACGCGGTCCGCGGTAGCTCAGTTGGAAGAGCAACGGATTAACAACCGGAGGGTTGCGAGTTCGAAACTCGGTCTAGTCAAAGACCGTCGTGTACATGGGGCTGGTGCACGTTAAATCTGTCGTGGCCTCAAATGTCCTCACTTTGGCGTGGTGAGTAGTGTGGAGTATGGGGTGCCAGCTCAGGTTTTGACCTTATCAACTGACCGTGGTTCAAAATTGCGAGTAGCTCTTGGATCTTTCCCTTAGGGATCGATCCCAAATCGTCGTCTATAGCCCCATGTGTTGCTCCAGTGCTACGTTAATTAACTACCTATCTATCTACCAAGGACTTCGTTGGGCCAGAATTATTGATCCTTGGTAATTTAATTAATTAATTAATAATTATGAAATTAACGTCGGATTTTTATCTAGAGGGGTCGTATAAAAATTAAAAACTGAATCCGCTTAAATTGCTATCACGTGATAATTTTATTCACATATCTTAATTACTTACCTTATTTGGTGTACTTTTGCAATTTACATTGCCTACCTATCTCCAAATGGTAAAAGATAAATTGCGGAACAACGTTTTAGGGACACCCTGTATACAGGGTGATTCTACGGTCATGGGACCGCGGCCAACCGCTGCACTTGCGACCATACATTCTATGGGGGAAAGTGTTTGTTTCGTTGTGTTCTATCACCCCCTGAAGTTTGTCCCATTACCATAGAATCACCCTGTATAATTCTTTTTCCTATGAAAATATTTTAACTAAAGAAAATATACCTACAAATTCCATTTACTTTGTAAGCAGTTTTTAAATTTTCTTTCGCAGCAATTAACATCTACTTTTATTTAATTTCCTCTCTGAAGTAACATTTTAATATAACGGTTTTTACAATAAGAAATTAATATATTTATTATAGTGTATATGATTTATGAATATAAGGAAGTAAAAAATGATCAATTTTTCAATAGCTAATGCATGTGATTAAATGAATCCAAAATTTGTAGAAAATCAAATTACACATAATTTTCAGTAAAACTTTCTAACAGTGAAGAAAAAATCTTTATTGAATTTTAAATAGCTTGAAACCAATGTTAAGCAGGAGGCTCTCCATATCTAATAAAGAGCCATGTAAACATCAAAATAGCAAAAGTTACTAGTAACTTTTGAAGAGATTTAACTCTTTATGTTCTAAAATTTAGTCATTAGTTAAATTTTCCTAATAAAACAATTATAAGTTCTTGAAATGTTTTGAAGTTTATGAAATATCTGTATTTTCAAATCTATAATTTGTTCCAAGAAAATATTTTAAGATTTTATGCAAAATTTGTGAACATTTTGCTACCAGTACAAATGATAACATTTTTCTTACAAGAAAAAAAAAAAAAAAATCGAAAACGTTCGAGTATCTCTCTACTGTAATTCCTAAGTACAGATCGGCAGATTATCGTATCTGCTGATCTTCAAATATAGTAATAGAATTATTACCTTCTTGTGTGTCAGACATAAAGGTTGTGCCACATTTGCTACCAGTAAGTTAAATTTTAAGCTGATAACAATCTTATAATGGTTATACATATTGGTGGTGATAATGTTATACTGTAATTTAAATTATAAGCAAAAATGTTGTTAGGTTATAATGACCTCTAAAAAAGTCAAACTTTTATTTTTCTTTAGTCATAGGTTATTAACTTGTTGATGGAAGGAAAGATAATACTAATGCCAATATATTTTGCGTAGTGTTTTTTTCACACTTTCTCACGATCCTTTTAATAGAATGCACAATAACTATGATACACCTTACTTTTCTCACATCTGACTGTCCCCAAAGGGAAAGATCCGAGGACACAATACTTCGTCATTTTGAACCATGGTCAGATGACGAGGCGACACTTGAACCCAGTCTCCAAACTTCCACACCACGCTAACGTGAGGACATTTGAGACCAAGACAGATTTGACGTGCACAATCCCCACGTACACGACGGTCTTTGATTGGATCTAGTTTCGAACTCGCTACCTTCTGGTTGCTAATCCGCTGCTCTTCCATTCGGGCTACCACGGCACTTGGTGAGAAAATAATATATTTATAGACCGTTAAAATTCTTTGCGGTCAAACTGACCGCTTCCTTAATTCTTCTGTTAATATGTAAAAAGTGCTAACTATTGCTCATGATAAAATTTCCTTTTGATTTGAAAATTAAGAAGCATTGTAATATAGAATGTTTTGACGAGATTAATTGTTCAAATTGCTAACAAATTTGTTTTTCGTAAAATACTTTCCACCAGACTCATTAGGTGTTCTGGAAAATTGTGTGTGTGTGTGATAAACCCTTCATACTTAAAGTTAATTGTAGAATATTTTATTCAGGTCTAAGGTACTCTTCCTGCTTGCTGTTTGGTTTCTCTAGATTTAGTTTTTCATAAAAACTCTAGTTTAGTTCCCCGGTACTCAGGCACTTTTCAAACAATAATTTCCAATTTTGTATAATTGTGTCTCATATTCCACAAGGAATCTGCATATGATGAGCAAAGTTTAACTACCGAAGACCCTGATTTTTAAAAGAATAAATCATCTACGCAATCAATAGTTATAGATCGGTTGTTTTTATATAAAATAGGATGCACTTAATTGAGTGTTAATCGCGTTCAATGAATTGAATACATACTCAAATATGTGTAAACATAGATAACATCTTTACTACGCTAATTAAACACAAGAACTTTCCCCGATCACTACAAATTCCTTGAGGATAGATGTCTGGTAAAACTGCGAAACGAACCCCGGGGAGCCCAATCCACAAAGCAAATGAAACAGCAGGGGGGAGTGGTTAATGGTTTTGGAAATTTCTGGTTTTCACACTTTTCAGCAGCGTTTTTCTCAAAAATGGTATTTATTTTATTAATGAGGCTCCTTGTGTAAATGCTTCATATTATTAGTTATTGAATAAAAGAAAAATTGTCGTTTTGTGAGGTTTGATTCGTCTTCTGTGAGTTTAATAATTCAAGGCGAAATCCGATTCAGTTGTATGGAAAACGTCTAGGCGCCAGGGTCTGACTTTCCCGCCAGTTCAAAGCAAAAATGATACTACGTAAAACGCGTCATACTGCAACTCGTTTTTCGGCCAGATGTCTCCCCCCCCCCCCCCTGGCACAACCTTTATGTCTGACACACAAGAAGATAATTATTCTACTACTATATTTGAAGACCAGCAGATACGATAATCTGCCGATCTGTACTTAGGAATTACAGTAGAGAGATACTCGAACGTTTTCGATTTTTTTTTTTTTTCTTGTAAGAAAAATGTTATCATTTGTACTGGTAGCAAAATGTTCACAAATTTTGCATAAAATCTTAAAATATTTTCTTGGAACAAATTATAGATTTGAAAATACAGATATTTCATAAACTTCAAAACATTTCAAGAACTTATAATTGTTTTATTAGGAAAATTTAACTAATGACTAAATTTTAGAACATAAAGAATTAAATCTCTTCAAAAGTTACTAGTTACTTTTGCTATTTTGATGTTTACATGGCTCTTTATTAGATATGGAGAGCCTCCTGCTTAGGGGTAAACTGGAACTGACAACCGGTGTTGAGAATAGGATCTAGCGACGAATCGTGAACAGTTCGTTCTTTTTTCCCCATACCTACTTCTAATCCTGATGTCCCGAAACGGGTCGGATGCGGCACGAGGAACAGGAGTGATCAAATGAAATTTGAGATGTTTAGAACAAAAATAGTAGTACTATATCGTGTCCTGATGCGATTATGTCGAGATAATTGTGCTCGAAGTGGCTGGGGTGAAATCCTATAGAAAGGAAGACGACTTTAGCTCAAGATATAAGCTATCGATTTATCTCTATTTCTTGATTTTTTATATCCAATCTGTTCGCGCAGTTCGTATCTCCATGTGAGTCATCAAGATGTTGATTTTTTATGAGATCAAGATATGGTCAGTTTTCTACTAATGATGAGATATCTCGTCCATCAAGATCTGGTCAGTTGTGCTAATGACGAGGACACCTCTTCGAGGGGACTTACGCAACCTAGGAAAACTTTTTTGGGATAGAGCGCCGGGGCCATCGTGAAAGAACAGGCCTGAGTGCAGCTTCTGTGACGCCACGATAGGGGGCCATTGGGGAGAAGAATTAGCAAGCGAAGAGTCCGCGATCAGACGGAAACAGTAAAATCTCGATATAAGGAAATCCATCAATCCATGTTTCCAATATTTGAAACATCACAGCTCAACCTTTTTGTTGTCAATATTGGATTAATTTTCACACATAAAAATATTCGTTCCTTTGTATTTCCGGGATTAACATAAAGTGTTTGGAGCAATTTTCGTTAAGAGATCCCAGTACCATATAATTCGTTAAAATGTTGAATATTTGTCTTACATTAGAGTTTTGACCTTTAGAAATAAGTGTGCTGAATTTTGGAACGAATAGAAGCAGTTTTAAAGAAGTCATTTAGTAATTATAGAGCAATTTTGAAAAGACTTCAATGGCCATGCTTATGTGACAACTAATGGGAATATTTTCCCGTTTTCTTGTAAAATTCAAGTTGAAGTAAATGTAGACAAAATATTTTTCCATTCCTTTCCTATTTAATAGTATTCATTGTCTTGATTTATGTAATACTTATTTTTAGAATAAATTACGATATTAAACAAATAAAATTCTGGATAACTTGACAGCTTAAAAATAGTTATAAACTGTAGTTCTATTTATATAAAGAATGAAACAAATCCATTCTTATAATATGATTTGTAAGAAATCTTTTACAATAGTTAAAACTTGCATTTCTGATTGTTCACTTTTTATTGATTTGACTGTTCACTTATTAAATCCTAGGGTCTTTCTCTGTAAATCAAATAGTGCTCTGAAATTTCTCAGACTAAAGGCGTGTTTCACAAAATTGAGTTTGTCTGAGGCGAATGAAATTCAATAATTACATTTTATGGAATTTTCAGTATATAAAGGTGTTAGCCTGTCAAAATACAGGGTGATTCTACGGTCATGGGACAAACTTCAGGGGGTGATAGAACACAACGAAACAAACACTTTTCCCCATAGAATGTATGGTCGCTAGAGGGCGCTTTCCATTTCGGCACAAACACACAGTCCGACGCAAGTTGGGGGGGGGGGTATTTCAATTAACGTCACACTGGAGCAACACAATGGGCTATTGGTGACGGTCCGGGATCAATCCCAAAGGGAAAGATCCGAGGACAACACCACGTAATTTTGAACCACGGTCAGATGACGAGGCAACACCTGAGCTGGCACCCCACTCTCCAAACTTCCACACCACGCCAACGTGAGGACATTTGAGGCCACGACAGATTTAACGTGCACCAGCCCCCTTTGTACACGACGGTGTTTGGCTGGATTCGAACTCGCAACCCTTCGGTTGCAAGTCCGTTACTCTTCCAACCGGGCCACCGCGGCCCCCGACGCAAGTTGGAAAGAAGAGGCATGAAATATGGAAACAACACTTTAATGTCAAACAAACATCAATAACTGCTTGACAAAACGAAATAATACAATTATATTTGCATAAATTAAAGATAAGTACAAGGAACAACGGGTTCCTTGTACTTATGACAGAAATGACTTGTACAAAACATGAGAAACTTTTCACATGGAAATGAAACATGTACAGTCAGTCGGTAAGTACAACGCAAATGCACAATTACAGAAGCTGTTCAAAATGTCGACCACCACACCTGATGCACTGGACTGTGGCGTGATTTCGAGAAGCTTATGGGCCATAGGCCCTCAATCTTCAGGTTAAAGGACGGCAAATTTTGGGGTAATAATAGTTTATTATACTAGAAATTCATTGTTGGTTGTGCGGGGACTTGGTAGTGAACTAGGTAAGAGGGTGCCGAGTGCAAAGGAGAAATTGTGAAATGCTCTAAGATACAGTGACAATACAAAATACACAAGTATCGGAATTGAAAAGTTGCCAAGAAAATAGAAAAACATTTTTTAAAAATAAAATAAAAATACTACATTGAAGGAAAAAAGGTGAGGATAATTTACTGAAAAAATTGGAAAAAAGGATAAGTAATTACTATTTTTAAAAATTAAGGAGAGGAAAATAAAAATTTTCCGCTCGTCGGGTTCGAACGCGCGAGGTCTCCCTCCGCAGGGTGAAAAGGACGAAAAAAGATCCTTGGACCGTGGCTCTATCCACTACGCCATGGGTGCTACGGTATCAATGCGGATGATGAGTTCTAGGGTTTGTATTCTATCTGTTATGATTGAGAATGGCTCTGGGCCGGTGTATATTACTAGGTAGACGATGGTCATATCTGGGGAATATTCCAATTAGGAAGAATGGAGACAAAAGCCTGATTCTGTAGCTATAAGTCTCAAGGAAATCAATCAACCAACCAACCAATATCTGGGGATTTGCGCTATAGCAGTGTTTTCATTGCAACTGAGGGCTTTATAGAATTTTTTACTGATATGGCCGAAAAACTCTTTGAGTTCTAGAATTCCAAGTTCTTCTCGGATTTTGGTGTTCCTGTAATACCAGAGACTGTTAGTAATAATTCTGAGGGTGGAATTTTGAAGAGTTTCAAGTTTCTTGATATGGGTTTTAGCAGCATATCCCCAAACCTGACAAGCATAACTGATTATAGAACGAAGCATGGCTTTGTAAATGAGCACCTTAGTATCTATTGACAATTTGGAGTTCCTAGAAATTAGGGGGAAAATGATATTACGAGCAGCTAGGAACTTGGATTTGAGGGAGGTGATATGCCTATTCCAAGTTAGTTTTCTGTCCAACGTGACACCAAGATAGATACAATCTGGGGACCATGGGATCGTTATGTCGAAGAGTTTGACTGGTGGTGGTAGGTTTTTCTTGCGTGTGAACACGACAGCTTGACATTTATCCACGTTGATCAGAATTTTCCAGTCAATGAGCCAGGATTCAAGTGAGTGGAGGTAGTGTGTAAGTGTTTTGGTGATGTTTTCAAGTTTGTAGTTTTGGGCCAGTATTGCAGTGTCGTCTGCAAACATGCAGAGTAGTGCAGTATTATGTTGTGGTATGTCGTTCACGTACAGGTTAAATAATTTGGGTCCAATGATGGAACCCTGTGGTGTACCAGCCTGGATGGTACGTCGTGATGAGAGTGTCTTGTTTATGCGAACGACAAATTGTCTACTTGTTAGGTAGGAATGGATGAGGTATATTAGTGAGGCAGGGAAGCCTAATGTGGTGAGTTTGTGTATAAGACCATTTACCCAAACACGGTCGAACGCCTTAGCTACATCTAGGAGGATAGCTCCAGTGCTTCTTCCAAATCTAAATCCTTCGAGGACAAATTCAGTTACTCGAAGGAGCTGGTGGAAAGAAGAGGCATGAAATATGGAAACAACACTTTAATGTCAAACAAACATCAATAACTGCTTGACAAAACGAAATAATACAATTATATTTGCATAAATTAAAGATAAGTACAAGGAACAACGGGTTCCTTGTACTTATGACTTAGGACAGAAATGACTTGTACAAAACATGAGAAACTTTTCACATGGAAATGAAACATGTACAGTCAGTCGGTAAGTACAACGCAAATGCACAATTACAGAAGCTGTTCAAAATGTCGATCACCACACCTGATGCAGGCCTCGCATCGCCGACGTAACGCTTTTATACAAGCGTTTGACTGCGCTCTCTAGCGGCCAACCGCTGCACTTGCGACCATACATTCTATGGGGAAAATGTTTCGTTGTGTTCTATCACCCCCTGAAGTTTGTCCCATGACCGTAGAATCACCTTGTAGATTAAAAAGTTATCGAGATCTTACTATTTGTAACTTGATTCATATTAAATTGTTAGGTTCATGTTTAATACATTTTATTTTCCTGATTATGCATAACTTTAATTTGCGATCTTGAGGTTACTCGTGCCTTTTTAAAAATTTTTATTAATTATTTAGTTCTAATTTTTAAATGAGATTTGAACTTATATTCATGGAACTTCACAAAAAAAAAAGCTTGCACAACTGACATGTTAATATATTGTGCTAGAGCTTCCATAAATTCTTCCCGGACCATAGATGTGACGTCCGCTGGTGATTCAGGGTCGTCGTTCGTGTAGCATTGCACTTCCGGCAAGAGCTTTTGAAGCTCTTCCCTGACATCTGTACGTACCAGCGATCTTATGTCACCGATGTCTGTTTCGACCTACACTGCAGAGACATTAGACAGCCTCTGGAATCTTGGTCGGGCGATATGTCTTCGTCGGAGGCTTTCTATTTCACGGCAGCGTTTCACAAAAGCATCGACGGTCTCATAGTCCTGAACCAACAGGATCTGGTACAAGTCCTCTGCAATCCTCTTCATGAGATGGGCTACTTTCTCGACTTCTGGCATGGAGGGGTCAATTTTTCGGCACAGAGCGAGTATGTCTTGGATGTATGATTCAGCCGTCTCGCCGATTTGTTGTGCACGTATAAGCAACAATCTCAGCTTGACGCTTTATGTCATCTGTTGGAAAAACGTGTTGTTCAGGGAATTCCTGAACGCAGTCCAATCAGTGAGTGTCCTCATTGTTATCAAAACCATTGTCGGGCTGTTCCGGCGAGATAGAATATGACGTTCGCCAGACACATCTGTTCGTCCCAACGGTTATAACTGGCGATTCGTTGAAAGTCCTTGAGCCACCTGCGAACGTCTGGTTGGTCGTCTCCAGAGAAAATGCATGGACTTCTGGGTGGCTGGTAGGTCAGGAACGGCACTGGTGAGATGGTGACTGGAGCGGAGCTGGCAACTGGGAGCTTTTGCTCGGTGTCTTGTTCAGGCATTTTTCTCGGGCCTCTACTTGGATCTGGTAAAGAGCCAAACTCCGGAGGGAGTCCTTGAAGACGTTGACTTCTGTGTAGTTCTTCCGCCGTATTTATTTTACCCGGCGCCTCCACCAAACCGTCGCGTAGATTTATCATAGGTAGGAAGACTAACCTGTCTAGGTGTATCCACTAAAGGCGAGTGAGAACAAAGATTGCTGATCTCAACTCGAGACTATTAATCACTTGAGCTGAGTGCTACATCGGCTTTTATACATTTGACGAAACAACTCGAATATTCCAGACTTGGAAAGTTCTAGAAATTTGCATAATACAGAACATACGTACAAGCGAGAAACAAACACAAATAAAAATCTATTTTTAGACAACTTGCTTCTAGTGGAATTCGAACCCGTACCTTCCGCTTCGCAGTCAGATACTATACCGACTGATCTACGATATTCAGTCGGAGGGAATAAGTTTCGCTACATTTCCCCCTCCTAAAGAAGCAGCGTCCCGCTGCAACCTGATCTGGCTTCTTGTAACAGGTCTCGTGGAAATGCTGTGCTCTCTTCCGTCATTTAGTTGTTCCTTTGGATCAAGATAGGGTTTTAACCTCAGGGCGTGGACTACATCTTTTGAACTCCGCCGTTTGCTCTTCCATACTTTCTACTTCGTATGTTACGTCAGATAGTCGTCGTGTCATTCGATACGGTCCGAAGTAACGCCTTAGGAGCTTTTCGGACAGTCCAACCTTTCGTACTGAAGTAAAGACCCAGACTAAGTCTCCGATGTTGTAGCTGACTGGTCGATGTCTCTCGTAATATCGTCGTTTGTCAGTTTCTTGATCGTCGAGGATGTGGATTTTTGCAAGCTGTCTGGCTTCCTCTGCCCTGGTGATCAGGTGTTGCACGTAATTATCGTCATGATTTTCTGTATTGTGCGGAACAATTACGTCTAGGAGTCTGGATATCTCTGCCATGAACGAGAAAGAATGGGCTGAATCCTGTAAATAAACTGTTTGTGTAATTGTGTTATATAAGGTGTTTTTTTATGGAACAATTGACTACACCAACTATAATCTGAATACTTCTGATTCCGAAATTCAAAACGGAACATCGGGGTATGGAAGATTTCTCAGAAAAGTGTCGTATGTGGGAAGCATAAGGGTCTGGATGCGGCCTTTTTCATCAAGACAGCCTCGGACAGTCTTGATGAAAACAGTTATAGCCCTTTGGCTATAACTGGTTTTTCTAGTGTGGGAAAAATACCCCATTCTCGCACCAAAGTTGTCCGAATCGAAGGGGACCATAGAGAAGGAATAGTCTTTAACCTCTTGTGTCGTAGACGCCATGAGGGGTGAAGAAAACGTGGAGTTGTGCTTCTACAGTTTTGATTCAAACAAATTCTGGATACATGATATATATCCTTGATATGACAAAATATTCTCACTTTTGAACTCACAAGAACAAAAATGTTGCCACTTTAAAGCAAACTCGTTCCTTTTTTAGATAAAAGCAATTTATTGTGAAAGGAAAACGTTTTCTTTCAGTCTGAAAGAACTCATGTCGTAGCCTTTAATTTGGTTAAAATATTAATGATTCAAAATCGCTAAATACAATTCCTATTTCTGGGTACCTTGCATAATCCACGAAAACATCACACTTTTTGTGTGAGAGGGGAATACTTTATGGTTCATATCTTTATTACGATGATAAATTGCAACTCGATACCTTAACTCAGTACTAGATTATTTAGATTTAGGCATTCGAAAAAATTATTAAATGCAATGCTCATAGAACGTTAACTCAATTCTATTAGAGTGAGGAAACGGTAGAGGGAAGACCTAGTTATTCCAAAATTATTTTCTGAGTATGTACCTGGGTTTGGGTTTGGTTGGTCTCTATAGTAATTTTTTCCTAATTGAAGGCTAATTCGACTGGAACCTACGACTTAAAGTGGATTGTAAATCAATAGATACATTCTTTCCCCGATCAAGATTCAAAGCCTTTTCAACCAAGGGTCAGGAATACGTGTGTCTGGATAAGGAAATATTCCCGTTTCAGATAGACTCCGCTCATTCATTCTAATACACTCGTTTAGTTCTAGGTTATCCAAAACTACAAAGGATAGTGAAATTTTTCGGGAGCTTGAGCATTACTTTTCAATTTTGTAAAATTCAGTGCGGTTGTTTGACATTCCGAAAAGTTTAGTTAACTTATATATTAACATGTCAGTTGTATAAGCTTTATTTTGTGAAGTTCCATGAATATAAGTTCAATCTCATTTAAAAGTGAGACTGAACTAAATAATAAAAATGAAAAATTAGCCTCAAATTCGAAAATAAAAGTTATGCATACTCAGGAAAATAAAATGTATTAATCCTGAACCTATAAATTTAATATGAATCAAGTTACAAATAGTAAGATCTCGATAACTTTTTAATCTATATATTGTATATAAAGCAGAGTTGACGTCTGTCTGTTCTCTATACAAATCTACACCGTTTGACCAATCCACAACAAATTTGCTACACTTACTCTTTAGAACCCTGCGGGTAGCGTAGGCTACACACTATTAACTCCCGTTCTATTTCTCTTGGGTGTGCAGAGGGGACTAAAAACAATTCGAAATCCCCATAGGAATAACATTGAGTAGTTTTAAGATCACTGTCAGACCAATTCCCACCGAATTCGGTACATTTATTCTTTAGAATCCTGCGGGAAACAGGCAATATAATAACCACCTTTCTGTTCGTCTTAGGGGGACTAAAAGCAATTCGTGATCGAAATAGGAATAACATTCAGTATCTTTACTATCATAATTCGACCAATTCACAACAAATTTGATACGTTAATTCTTTGACTACTGCACGTAGCACAGGCTATATATTAACCCCCTTTATATTTGTCCTAGGTCTAGAGAGGGCTAGAAACCCTTAGAAATCCCCATAGGAATAACATTAATATTACGGTGAATTACAAACTTTTCAATCCGAGCAACGCCTGGTAATTCAGTTCGTCTTTTATAATGCATACGAATGTGAAAAATAAAGTATGGCTGTTGACGAAAATAACCTTGATACAGATTCAAAACATCTAAAAATATATAACTCAATTGTGTCCATCACATATTTATGTATGTGTTGAATATTTTCCCTGTCTTCTCGGAAAAGTAATGACCAGAACCAGACTTTATCCCTAATTTGACCAACCTGGGAAGTCAGAAATGTGCTAAAAACAGCTCAGTAAATTAAATTAAATATATTTGTTTTTTTCGAATTTAAGCTCCCATACACCCTTCCACTTATGTATTGCATTACGTACATGTTTAACACTGAAGTGAAATCTGGCTTATGTCTAATAACAAATTTACTCACGAAAGACGGTCTGATTCCATATTCCGTTCATAAGCTTCCATTCAAGTCTTGTTCGCTCAATTTGTAAAATTACTTTCCGAATAAAATAAAAATGGCATCTGAAATTATGTGAGTTTCTGTATTCGACAGCTTCCATTAATAATATAATCCACATCGTCAGCTTAGAGCAGAAACTCATTACCTGACATTCTTTCGGGGATACTAAATGCTTATTTTCCTGATGATGGTAAATGCATGGTCATTGAAATATGTTTAAAAGATATATAACACTATCAAAATACTCATAATTCTTATTTTCTTACCTAAAACTAATAGTTAGCCTTTAAACAGCTTTATGATAACATTATATTTATCAGTTAATGAGTTTCTGCTCTAAACCGTGATATGCATGTTTACGAAATATTGCTCGGTGAACAAGGAAATATCATTTTATGGTAACGAACGGGGAACCTTGTAAAGTAAAAAGTATAGGATACATGAATGATTGAAAAACAAATAAAACTTGAGTCAAATTTGTTTTTAAATCAATCATTGGAGTCGATCAAGAACTTGCACATTTTCTCAGTCGGGTGTGGGGCACAAAGTACAGACCATACCCTTGTTATTATGTGATATGTATTAGTTTCCCGAAGACATTCGTTTCTACCATGTGACCGCGATTTCGCCGTTAAAAAACTTGTTCGCATCTCCACTGTCGAAAAATGTGCCACTTTTATTAAGTCTTCTAATAAAAAATAGTCAGTTTAAGGTGATAAGAAAAAGATGTTATTGATTTGAAGATATGGTGGCCCAAACATAAGATGATGCTTTCCCATTGAATGTATCCTCCATCCCTTACAAATGGGCCAGCATATCGAATTCCTATCAAGGGGTTAATTACCCTAGAAAAAATTGAAGACATAATCAAAGTGATGAACTAGATCCCAGACGAAGATAACATTCGAACATTCTACGATGAGATGATTCACCAGTGGCCAACTTGTGAGAGGTGACTGAGAATAAAACTGAAGAATAATTTTTTCTTTCGACATTTATACCGTTCTTCATGTAACTAAATAATCCGAATTATATTTCACATTGACTTGACATCATTTTTGACTCGCCTTAAAATAAATTTTTGAAGTCTGATATTTATTTTATACATTACTCAATACCTTTACGTTTGATCAGACGTACATATACATGAGGAAACCCCATACGTCCACAGACTGAAAATCGATAATTTAATTCTTCGTCACCTGAGTCCTTAATTGAGCACAAAGATTGCATTTAACTCAAATAAATGGATTTGAATGGAAATAATTTTCTTTTTCGTTACTGATTTCTGCAGAAACCCCTTTTCCTTGATTTCCCAAAAGTTGCTCACAGTGGACTTGTGGGATTTCTAAAATAACCTATTCACTTTGAAGCTTCACTCTTATATGATAAACCATTAAATGACCTTGTATTTCTGAAAATTTGCTACATGCAATAAATAAAACCAACTGAAAAACAAGCAGCTAAAATAATGACGCTGTTAGATAATACTCCAAGGCTAGGATTTCGATGGCATTTATTATTTTATGAAAACCGAATAAATAAAACCCATGTGCATATTCAAACGAGAATGATTTTGTGTGGTCTGTCTGCCAACAAATTTTAAAGATCCTTTTAGGAAAAATATTATTTTTCGTTTATTACCAATATTCAAGAAAGAGGTGAGACATGCAATTCAAGTTAAAAAAATCAAATCTACAATTCCAGTGATGAATTACCCACTAGACGTATAACAAAGATGTTTTTAAAGATGGGCCTTACAAAGGAAAAATATTGTATGAATAAGCACTTCTTATTTCCAAGAAAGAAAACTTTTTTAAATAAATTACTTTTGCTGAAAATTAGCTGCTGCTTTCGTCAGACCACACTACGGCAATAACGTTTATATGGTCTTTTCTATTCCACACCCCATCGATTGGCGCGAATGTCTTTTCCATTGACACTCCACTGAGAAAAACTTGTTGATCTCAATGAAAACCAGACATTTCCCCTGCGGTCATTTACTTTGGCCATTTTTCCCAAGCTGGTAAGACCACTGAAAGGATGGGGGGGGGGGCAGAGAGGGCTCAAGCCCCCAGGCGAGGAAAACGTTAAGTCCGCTTTGCAATGAATACATCCTCCATTCCTTGTAACCCTCCATTCCTTGTAACCCTCCATCCCTTGTACCACCTTGTAGATGATTTTCAATGATCATAAGCAGGCAATTTCAACTTACATCTCCGTTTATTTTTCAGACGCTTATAATTTACTTTTCCTTTACAAAGGATAAAATTACCTGAGTGCTGCTAGGATTTCTAAAATGTAAAATTAAAAAAAATTGTTTCCTGAAATTCTGGTGAACTCGAATAACTTATTTAAAAAAATTGTGTTTGGTATGTTTGGGGAAGTTTATAAAATGTTTTCGTTTGAGGAAGTTTCTCTAGTACATTTTGGGTCGTTTTCAGAAAAGCTGTAGAAATACTAATGCGATTTTTTAAAATTATAGTAAAATAAAAATTCTGAAAAGCTGAGCCTAACACCATATAAAGTCTAAAATTGAATCTTACTCATGACTGAGAAAAAATCACAACTTTGAACACTAAGAATATATTTCAATTCTAACGTGTTTATTGCATCTTTCCAATGTTGCACTTCTATAATCTACTGATTATCTTAACTAAAAGAAATTTATTATTGATGCCATATAAAATGGTCACCAAAAACAAACATCATCTAGTTATTTAAAGCAGAATACTGGATGATCAAGAGACATCAAATTGCAGCATTATTTTAGCTTTCCATATTCAGTTAGATTCAAACAAAATGCAAATTCGAGCTAGAAAAGAAAACCAGTATTTCTATTTGCATGCAAAGATCAATTTCAATACAATGATAGAAACCTTCGAGTTGCATCCTGAAAAGTAAAATTGTTTCTTTTTACATAAAAATACAATAATAAAACCTAGAGTTGCATCCTGAAAAAGAAAAATTAATTCTGTTTCTTTTTACATAAAAGTACAATGATACAAATCTCTTGAGTAGCACTCTGGAAACAAAAATTAATCATTTCTTTCGATACACTGGTTTATATTTACCCTCAAGTAGTTACCATGCTTTTGACCTACATAAATCTCAAGGGTATATCTTGAAATGGCTACATCTCGAATTTCCCACTAAAATCTTAGCAGTAGCTAGTCTTATGAATATGTGAGGTTACTTTAGAATCATCCTGTATTTATTTGCTACTTATCTAAAATATTTCTTGACAATTTAATTCAACAATCTTGATCTTTCATTACATCTTATAATCTTGACAATGCAAAATGATTGAAGCAAATCTTCAAAACCTGTAGTTGTCTTGTCTTCTCAACATTTAATAAAACTAATTTATTGCTAGATGGATAGTCAGTAGCTACACAGAGTTTCAAAAATAAATTTCCTAAAGTCAAAAGTATTAAATTCCTTTCTAACATCTAAATTCTTAACAATCTGATGTACAAAGTATGATATAAAGACACCACAACTAGTGCTATCTGGTTAAAGTGAAGAGGGCATGAAATTAACTAATCTTCATGAAGATTTAAAGCTTACAGATCTGATTTTTCCAAAATAGAATGGAATCTTTGTAATTTTCAGCAGAAGTTGTACCCAGGGGATCATAGAAATCAAATTTTTTCTCTTGAATTTTTCCAACCAGTAGAACCCAATGATAATTTTTATTTAAAGGTATAAATAAATATTCACTAAGAACAAATTGCACTCCAGCCAATCGATTCAATATTTCATTAGTGTTACTATAATATTAGTGTGATATAATTCATTTCAAAGCACCTGGCAGCCAAGGAATTAGTACCACAAAGGATCTTACTTAAAAATCCATCAATAACACTGTCATAAAGCCAGCCACATTTGAAATCAGATGCTGCAGTTGTTAAGGTCAAAATTTCTTCGTTTGGAATATAGGGATCAAGAGATTTAATTTCTAGCAAGCTAATGAAAATGTCATCAGTGTAGAATATGGGCTTAGTAATATTGTTTAAATCAAGTTTCGGAGTAAAAGTTTTGTAATTTTCAGTAGTATATTCATTATTAAATGCTTTTTGACATAATAAACTATTGTCTTTACTTAAATAACTCTGTCAAATCTAGCAAATTGTCTTGCATGCCTTTTTTTGAGTAAATGTAAGATAATTACCTGCTTTGCATTTGGAAGATTTAGTGGCTGTTGTTTTAAAGAAGCTTTGGTGTATCAACTGATTTGGAGATATAGGTACAAATGGCATTTTATTACTAAACTCTTCCAAAGTCTTTGATTTAACTGCACCTTTGCATTCAGATACAAGATTTTTTAACGTTTTGGTAATGTTAGGCAATAACACTTTTTTAACAGTTGGATCATGAATAAGAGCAAGTAGCTCAGACATTAAATTTCTGCATGACTCAAGCTTGTCTTCAACAAAATGTGGCATAGCATCTGGAGAAATCTTGGGTTTTGCCACTAATTCTAACGAGGAGCAAATTTCCATCTTTTCAATAGAATTATCACTGATAGACAAAGCTCTGCAGGAAATCGAATGAATTTTATGGATATGCTTGCATAATAGAGCACTCGCAACCACGTGGTCTGACCTTAGCAACACCGGAATGACGTCCCTAGCAACCGTTGCTGTAGGACAAGCAATGGCTTCTGTTCCATTAGTAAGCATGGATGTTTCAGTGCGAAATCGCTACGATCAAAAAGTATCTATCATAAACGGAATGGATCCGTATGATTTGGACAATCCAAACGCCTCTTCGAATCCTGAAGATTTTCCAAAGATCAATTTATGGTGTATTGGACATTATTTAGTTTTCAAAACTTCCCACTACACATACAAAGATTTTAACGCATATAAAAGTTTACAAGCATACAACCAATTTGCATGTGGATGGGTTCGTGACGTGTTTGTTCATAAAATTAATGAATGGCATGTTGTTGTTGGAAAGGTATGTTTTTGATAATTTTTTCGTATTAATTATATTATTGTTAAGATGATGCTATTCATTATGTCAGAATACTACTTAAACAAAATCTATTGCTATCTATTTTTTTAAAGCTATGCATTTTTTCATTGTAATGCTTAAGTTAATTATTGTGCTGATATGTATTGTATTGAATATAGCTAGGAGCATTTACAAATTCTAACCAGCTGTATTGGGCTGCCCATCAGACTGTTGGCAGCCATGCAAAGATAAAAAAAATATAAATAATATTCAGATCTCTGAAAAGAGATTATTCACAAATTTATGATTGCTTACAAATGGATAATTCTTTTTTATTAACTTTTTCTTAATTTAAAAAGATCTGTTTTTAAAATGAATTGCTTTTATGAGATACAAAATGTCAATAAAGAGTTTTTTTGAAAAATTAGGTAAAACTGGAGAATTCAATGCCCTTTTTACCAAGATGATTTTAAAGTGTTAATTGTAAATTTTTGAACACTCTTTGCCATGAAAAGCTAATACTTCTTCATTAAGTATGAAAAGGAAACCCTTTGGCAACTATTCGCATATGGTTGGCTTTTTTTCGGGTTTGGCAAAAAGGGCAATGGATTTTCCAGTTTAATTAAATATTTATGTGGCAATTGATAAAACTTTCTTAATTTTCTATTACAGGTCATGCATTCAATGCGAATTAATGAAAAACCCTTACAGGTTTGGATAATTGCAGCGAAAAATGGAGAAATCAATTGTGCACATTGTCAATGTATGGCTGGTTTAGCAGAAGCATGCATCCATATAGCGGCCATATTATTTTACATTGAGAGCTACACAAGCCATGTCCAAGAGAAAAGTGTAACTGATGTTGCTGCATACTGGACTCCACCTGCAGCTGTAAAAAGAGTCTCTATGGCACGAGTGGACGAGATAGATTTTTCCAAGAAAAAGCTTTGTAAAGATACAAGTAAGTTAAAATAAACAATTTCATTAAAGTAAATATATAACTGGTATTTGCTAAAAATATGCTCTTTTGGAATAATGGGTAATGGTTCAGTTATGGACAAAAGTCTGGACTTTTGTCCATAACTGAACCATTGCCCAGACTTTTGTCTTCTGATCCAGATGAACATAAGCCCAGAAGAGTATTTTTTAAGTAAATTTGACTCATGTCGTTTAAGCCTACAATTTCTCATATAACTGGTATATTTCAGAAACTAAAAGTCCTCTTCAAAAAAAGGGAAAAGAACTGACTGATGAAGAGTATTCAGATTTTTTAAAGAAATTAAGTGAGGTAGAAACCTCTTCTCCAATAGCTGTATTATTGACCGAGAGTCCATTCTGTGACAAGTAAGCCATTTTTATATAAGCTACACAAGTGAGATTTGATTTTTCAAATAGCACTTTCAATCATGAATTGTTTTTATTGGTTCAAAAAATCCCTATGCATTTGGTATCAACACAAAGATTTACAGAAATGAAGATTGTAATTGTTAGTATAAAAGGATGTTATACAAAGCATTTTTAAGCTATATAAATTGAAATATGTATAAATACAATTTTTGTTGCCAAAATAAATTGTTATTCAGTTAGTTTCTGTTCCATTTAAAAATCTACTTTTGTTATTAAGTTAAATATGCCAACTTTATATTTAACAAGTTTTTGATATTTGTGTTTTTGAAAGTATTATATTTATCTCTTCATGGGTTTAACTATTATTCTAAGTATGTTATTCTGTCAATCTTCAATTTGTCCACCTACCAGTTAAACAACATGTTTAGTTTCCCCTTTTGATTTTAACAATAAATGTTACTTATATTTTTATTTGCAGATATATTAATCCAAGACAAAGTTTTAAGCACTATCTGCTCCAACACCGCAGAAAAATATCCTCCAAAGCTACAGAATTTGTAGAGAGGAATTGCAAGGAGGATATAAAAAAAATTTTAAGCATCGCAGAAAAAATTAATATTGAAACCAACCCTCAACAAATTGAAGCTTTAGAGCAAGAAACTAGACAACAATCAAAATCAAAATTGTGGTTCCAGTACAGAGCAGGTAAATGAGAATTGTTTATTGTGAGATTTTTATATTGATCAATATTAAATTAATTTCCCACGAGGAGTTATTTTTTAAAAGGAAGAATTATTTAACTTAACAATATACATAACAAAAGAATTAGAAAATAAAAGCTTTATGTATTAGATTAGGTACACATTTCAAATGAAATATGAATTATTAAAAATGCTTAAAATAAAAAAAGTATACCATTACGATAGAAATCAAACAGGCAATGCAAGTTTACATTTTTCCTCTACCTGAAACTTTTTTAAGCCTAATGTTAAAACCTGAAATGCTTACCAAAGTTTAAACCTGTATTACTGTCAATTTTTTTTTGTACAGAAACAATTAAAAGGGTGACTTGTATATTTTAAGAATAAAATTTTATTTTATACAACACATACATCAAAGTTAAGCAAGTATTTCATAAAAGTTGTCTTTCCTTTTATATTTAGGACGTATAACAGCATCTGTGATGAAAAGGGTTTGCTCGGCTTCTTTGGTTAAACCACCAGTGAGTCTTGTAAGAAGAATAGTTTATCCAGAGAAGCTGAAGTTTTTCTCAGCAGCAACACAATGGGGTTGCACCCATGAGAAGACTGCCAGAGATGAGTATGAGAAAAATCATACACCCAGAGCTTACTATAAGCAGTTGTGGATTTTTTATTAGCAAAACAATTCCGTATGTGGGTGCAACACCAGACGGCATTGTTCATTGTGCATGCTGCGGTAAAGGATGCATTGAAATTAAATGCCCATACTGTGTACGGGATGATTCTCCTGAGGACGTAATGGAAAAATCAGACTTTCTGGATAAAAGCTTAAAGGTTTAAAAAAAAAACCACCAATATTATTTTCAAGTTCAGACACATTTATTTGTTACTGAACTGCCATATTGTGACTTTGTTGTCTGAACCAAAGCAAGTATTTATATCGAGAGAGTTTTTCCAGACAATTCCCTATGGACTTCATTCTTGGAGAAGGCAGAGAGTTTTTTTGGAAAAATCCCTCTTCCAGAATATATACCAAAACGAGTGAGAAAGAAAATGTCAATCAAAACAATAAAGCACCAATTGTTGTCCGATTATAATAAAATTTTGGAAACATTATTGCAATGTATATTAAGAATAATGGAAGTTTTGTTATTTTGAATGAAGCCTTAGTGCAGATATGTATTAGATTATTTGTATTGTATATTTTTATACGTATTGTATATTATTTTATGTATTTGTATTGTAATGTTTTTTGTCCATTTGGTTAAAAGGTGTCTAATTCAAATTTAACATGTATTCTCCCTTTCTATTGCCTTTATTGAAATCTTAGACCTTGTGTCCACTTGTTTAATATATATACAATACAAATAATGTGATAATATAGAATACAAATACATCAAATAATAATATACAATAATATCATTTAATAATATACAATATGAATACATCAAATAATATACAAATACATCAAATAATATACAAATACATCAAATAATATACAAATACATCAAATAATAATATACAATACAAATACAATAATGACTAAATACAGAAATAAAATCAGGGAAACTTCAAAAGATGGAAGATGAAAATGGTGAAGAACATAACTGGGAGTTAGATTCAAATTTCATGGGAGACTGCAGAAAGAACCTTTTTTACAATGGATGCCAATCTACTATATTCAAGGCATTTGTGAAATAATACTTTCAAATGTCAACACACACGTTTACTTCACTTTGACGATTAATCCAATGGCACTACTGTAGGACATAAATTTATCAATCCACAACAAACTAAGGCAATTTGATTTAGTAATGAAGGGGCATCTTCAAAAGTTTGGGTATTTAACACACGTATAGGCAAAACTGAATGTAAAATTTGATATTTCTGACGAAGGCTTCCTATAACCCTTTCTACATGAATTCTTACATTAGAAATTTTTCTATTTCGCTCTACGTCATATGGCGAGAGCTGTTTTTTTCCTTTAGTAAAAGATGGCATCTGTACTTGTGCACAGTACAGTTCTACTGCATCGGAAATGAGGAAACCCCTATCCGAGAGAACAATGTCTCCTGGTAGTAACTGTTCCAAAATTCCACAGTTCAAGGCAATTTCCTTGTCACTTGCACGTCCACCCCATCCAGAAGAAATATAAGTTATGGACCCTTGGGGGCTTATTCCTATTAAGTACTTGGCTGTATGGTGTTGTTTATAGTTTGACCACACTTGAGCTGAAGACATTAAACTTGAAGGTTTCTCTATTTTTAGTTCGAAACAGTCAATAATTACAGCAACCTTTTCCCCAAAGGTGTCGAGGAAAACAGAAGGCATTGTTTTCCTTAATACAACCCTCTCGGGCCATGATATGAATCTCTTCAGCTTTTTATACAATAAATATGTACAAGTTTGAAAAACTCTAGAAGCTGTTGACAAACTGACCCCATACCTGTAAGCAAGGTCGGTCAGTGATAAATTCAATCTCAGCCTTTGAAGGGTTAGAACCATTTGCTGGAACTTTGACAGCGATGACGTGGATGTTTCACTTAAATCACTGGCAATTAAATTAAACACAAGCATCAAAACTTGAAAGTTTGGCAAACCTGTATAAAATTTTGTCTTCTTATCATCTTTAAAGGATTCTTCGGTAACCTTCATACTGTTTAGCTTCTCTTTCAAATTAGTGACTTCAACAGTGTAGGTATTGATAAGTTCCGACATACACTGAATGTCTTTAATCGAAAGCTCGGTTTGAATTTCGATTGAACGTTTTTCAGTAGGCAGAGTTTGCGCTGCAAAATCACACTTAGAAACAGTAGAAATTTCAGCAGTTGAAGAAATGTCTGCTTCAATAGCATTATCTTCCACTTCAAAAGATTCATCTGGTTCAATATCTTCAGAAGTTGATCCAGTCTGGGCACTGCTGGCTCCTGAGCGAAACTTTGCCCGATGATACCTATTTATAGGCGAAGTTGCATCACGTTTGTTCCTGTATCCCATCAGAAGGTGAGGAGCCCAATCTGGATGCAGAACATCAGATAATTCTGCTGGACGTCCTGAAAACAAAAGTTTAAATTATAAGTACTCTTAATATTTTAGTAAAAAACATTAAAGACTCCAAAAATATTCTATTTAATATTAAATTGGAGTAGATAGGTGTGTCTGAATGCACAGGAGAAATTTGCTAAAAAAATGTTGCTGATTTTTATTTTTAACAAATTTTCAGATTCCCTTTTTTAATAAAAAGATGTGCAAGACCACTGTCAGAAAAATTTATACTAGCATTCTCTGAAAGATTTTTTAGAAGGATAATTGTCATAATTTGACAATTTTGTGCTTTAATGAGATTAATTGAGAGAAGTTTGATGACAATCTAAAGCAAGACGAAATTTTCTACATACAATATTAAGAACTATATATAAAACTATAATAAGTAGTAAAATTTTGTGGAAATCTCTGAATTAAACACTTTCTGCCAAAGCTGTTCCGTTGTATATTAAAATAACACATAAATTTGTTTCCAATTCACTATTATATAATCAACTTACCAGTTATAAAATGCTTATCACAAATCTTTGCATATTTTAACTTTGTTTCAGTCAAGTCTGATCGCTTTAAAGCAGCAATCCATTTCTGACGTCTTTCTATCGTCAATTTCACAAATTCAGGAGATCCTCTTGTAGGAAATGCGGGTATTCTAAAAAAGGAATTAAAATCCCTGTCTCCTCGAGTCGAACAACCAACAACGGCACAAAAGTTAGGCATTTTATTAAGATAATAAGCTAAGTCTGGTCAAAAGAATTAGTTATGATACGTTAAAATGTTCAGAATCGCCTGTGTATCAAAACATATTTTTCCTAAAAAAATTGAATTATTTAAAGGTTTAAAACTTCTAGACTTTTTAGACTCCTTAAGATAACCTAATGGACAAATAATGAATGCATAACAATTTGTTTGTCCTACAGCAGTTAACAGTTAAGAAAAATAACTGATCATGACGTCACCTGCGAATGCTCTATGGGTTGTTATCAGGACAATTACAAATATACAAGTGACTGCATAGACTTATACATTTTCCATCTAAGCACTTTGAAAAACAATGATCTTCTTGAGGACATGCTTCGTAAATCTGCTCTACGATGTATTCATTGTGATCATTAGATTCAGATTTTATTATCCATGATTGACAACTTATTTCAAGTATCTGAAGATCAGGAATTTTCATTGCTGATAAATGTCTTCGATAAGTTGGTGGGTATATTTTCTTTGGGCAGTTAGTGAAAATATACATGTGGGTCATAAATATATCTTCTTCAATTAGTAAGAGGGTTTCAATCAGCTGATCTAATCGCCAGTTAAATTTTCGTTGCAAATAAGTCGTTTTAAGTTTATTGTGAAATGATTCACAATACATGTTCGTTTCAGTGAAGGAATGGGGAATATTCCTATAAGCCATTGTCCAAAGACTTGCTCTTTTTCTAAAGGCCAGTTAGTAAAATTCAAGCTTCACTGAATTATGATCCTCTGGATCTTATACTTTTGTTTACCGAAACATAACTGCTTAGTTACTTTAAACAGGAACAGCTGCTCCTTTTGGTATGTAATACCGAAGTGATTATCAAAAAGAACATAAATCTTGTTTCACTAACACAAAACTTTGATAGACGAACATGCATTTACAAATGTTGCATGTTGACCATCCAAGTGGGCCTCCGCGGCCCTGCACAGGTATAGATATGAAGCTGTTATTTCGCTTCTGGGAAAAATAAGTCTTTTTTCTAAGATTCGTATGTCGATTACCTAAAAATTAATTTTACAGACGTCCCCTTTTTCTAAAGGCCAGTTAGTAAAATTCAAGCTTCACTGAATTATGATCCTATGTATCTTATACTTTTGTTTACCGAAACATAACTGCTTAGTTCTGTTACTTTAAACAGGAACAGGTGCTCCTTTTGGTATGTAATACCTTAGTGATTATCAAAAGGAACATAAATCTTGTTTCACTAACACAAAACTTTGATAGACGAACATGCATTTACAAATGTTGCATGTTGACCATCCAACTGGGCCTTCGCGGGACTGCACAGATATAGATATAAAGCTGTTATTTCGCTTCCGGAAAAATAACAGTCTTTTTTCTAAGACTCGTATGTCGATTACCTAAAAATTAATTTTACAGACGTCCCCTTTTTCTAAAGGCCAGTTAGTAAAATTCAAGCTTCACTCAATTATGATACTACGTAAATTATACTTTTGTTTACCGAAACATAACTGCTTAGTTTGTTACTTTGAACAGGAACAGCTCCTCCTTTTGGTATGTAAGACCGAAGTGATTATCTAAAAGAACATAAGTCTGGTTTCACAAACACAAAACTTTGATAGACGAACATACATTTACAAATGTTGCATGTTGCCCATCCAACTGGTCCTCCGCGGCCCTGCACAGGTATATATATGAAGCTGTTATTTCGCTTCTGGGAAAAAAAAGTCTTTTTTCTAAGATTCGTATGTCGATTACCAAAAAATTAATTTTACAGACGTCCCCTTTTTCTAAAGGCCAGTTAGTAAAATTCAAGCTTCACTGAATTATGATCCTATGTATCTTATACTTTTGTTTACCGAAACATAACTGCTTAGTTCTGTTACTTTAAACAGGAACAGGTGCTCCTTTTGGTATGTAATACCTTAGTGATTATCAAAAGGAACATAAATCTTGTTTCACTAACACAAAACTTTGATAGACGAACATGCATTTACAAATGTTGCATGTTGACCATCCAACTGGGCCTTCGCGGGACTGCACAGGTATAGATATGAAGCTGTTATTTTGATTCTGGGAAAAATAACAGTCTTTTTTCTAAGACTCGTATGTCGATTACCTAAAAATTAATTTTACAGACGTCCCCCTTTTCTAAAGGCCAGTTAGTAAAATTCAAGCTTCAATGAATTATGATCATATTTATCTCATATTTTTGTTTACCGAAACACAACTGCTTAGTTCTGTTATTTTAAACAGTAACAGCTGCTCCTGTGGGTATGTAATACCGAAGTGATTATCAAAAAGAAAATAAATATTGTTTCACTAACACAAAACTTTGATAGACGAACATGCGTTTACAAATGTTGCATGTTGACCTTCCAAGTGGGCCTCCGCAGCCCTGCACAGGTATAGATATGAAGCTGTTATTTTGCTTCTGGGAAAAATAACAGTCTTTTTTCTAAGACTCGTATGTCGATTACCTAAAAATTAATTTTACAGACGTCCCCTTTTTCTAAAGGCCAGTTAGTAAAATTCAAGCTTCAATGAATTATGATCATATGTATCTCATATTTTTGTTTACCGAAACACAACTGCTTAGTTCTGTTATTTTAAACAGTAACAGCTGCTCCTTTTGGTATGTAAGACCGAAGTGATTATCAAAAAGAACATAAGTCTGGTTTCACAAACACAAAACTTTGATAGACGAACATACATTTACAAATTTTGCATGTTGCCCATCCAACTGGGCCTCCGCGGGACTGCACAGATATAGATAAAAAGCTGTTATTTCGCTTCCGGAAAAATAACAATCTTTTTTCTAAGACTCGTATGTCGATTACCTAAAAATTAATTTTACAGACGTCCCCTTTTTCTAAAAGCCAGTTAGTAAAATTCAAGCTTCACCGAATTATGATCCTATGTTAATTATACTTTTGTTTACCGAAACATAACTGCTTAGTTTGTTACTTTAAACAGGAACAGCTGCTCCTTTTGGTACGTAAGACCGAAGTGATTATCAAAAAGAACATAAGTCTGGTTTCACAAACACAAAACTTTCATAGACGAACATACATTTACAAATGTTGCATGTTGCCCATCCAACTGGGCCTCCGCGGCCCTGCACAGATATAGATATGAAGCTGTTATTTCGCTCCTGGGAAAAATAAGTCTTTTTCTAAGATTCGTATATCGATTACCTAAAAATTAATTTTACAGACGTCCTCTTTTTCTAAAGGCCAGTTAGTAAAATTCAAGCTTCACTGAATTATGATACTACGTAAATTATACTTTTGTTTACCGAAACATAACTGCTTAGTTCTGTTACTTTAAACAGGAACAGCTGCTCCTTTTGGTATGTAATAACTTAGTGATTATCAAAAGGAACATAAATCTTGTTTCACTAACACAAAACTTTGATAGACGAACATGCATTTACAAATGTTGCATGTTGACCGTCCAAGTGGGCCTCCGCGGCCCTGCACAGGTATCGATATGAAGCTATTATTTTGCTTCTGGGAAAAATAACAGTCTTTTTTCTAAGACTCGTATGTCGATTACCTAAAAATTAATTTTACAGACGTCCCCTTTTTCTAAAAGCCAGTTAGTAAAATTCAAGCTTCACTCAATTATGATCCTATGTTAATTATACTTTTGTTTACCGAAACATAACTGCTTAGTTTGTTACTTTAAACAGGAACAGCTGCTCCTTTTGGTATGTAAGACCGAGGTGATTATCTAAAAGAACATAAGTCTGGTTTCACAAACACAAAACTTTGATAGACGAACATACATTTACAAATGTTGCATGTTGCCCATCCAACTGGGCCTCCGCGGCCCTGCACAGGTATAGATATGAAGCTGTTATTTCGCTTCTGGGAAAAATAAGTCTTTTTTCTAAGATTCGTATATCGATTACCTAAAAATTAATTTTACAGACGTCCCCTTTTTCTAAAGGCCAGTTAGTAAAATTAAACTTCACTGTATTATGAAACTACGTAAATTATACTTTTGTTTACCGAAACATAACTGCTTAGTTCTGTTACTTTAAACAGGAACAGCTGCTCCTTTTGGTATGTAATAACTTAGTGATTATCAAAAGGAACATAAATCTTGTTTCACTAACACAAAACTTTGATAGACGAACATGCATTTACAAATGTTGCATGTTGACCATCCAACTGGGCCTTCGCGGGACTGCACAGATATAGATATAAAGCTGTTATTTCGCTTCCGGAAAAATAACAGTCTTTTTTCTAAGACTCGTATGTCGATTACCTAAAAATTAATTTTACAGACGTCCCCTTTTTCTAAAGGCCAGTTAGCAAAATTCAAGCTTCAATGAATTATGATCATATGTATCTCATATTTTTGTTTACCGAAACACAACTGCTTAGTTCTGTTATTTTAAACAGTAACAGCTGCTCCTTTTGGTATGTAAGACCGAAGTGATTATCAAAAAGAACATAAGTCGGGTTTCACAAACACAAAACTTTGATAGACGAACATACATTTACAAATTTTGCATGTTGCCCTTCCAACTGGGCCTCCGCGGGACTGCACAGATATAGATAAAAAGCTGTTATTTCGCTTCCGGAAAAACAACAATCTTTTTTCTAAGACTCGTATGTCTATTACCTAAAAATTAATTTTACAGACGTCCCCTTTTTCTAAAAGCCAGTTAGTAAAATTCAAGCTTCACCGAATTATGATCCTATGTTAATTATACTTTTGTTTACCGAAACATAACTGCTTAGTTTGTTACTTTAAACAGGAACAGCTGCTCCTTTTGGTATGTAAGACCGAAGTGATTATCAAAAAGAACATAAGTCTGGTTTCACAAACACAAAACTTTGATAGACGAACATTCATTTACAAATGTTGCATGTTGCCCATCCAACTGGGCCTCCGCGGCCCTGCACAGATATAGATATGAAGCTGTTATTTCGCTCCTGGGAAAAATAAGTCTTTTTCTAAGATTCGTATATCGATTACCTAAAAATTAATTTTACAGACGTCCTCTTTTTCTAAAGGCCAGTTAGTAAAATTCAAGCTTCACTGAATTATGATACTACGTAAATTATACTTTTGTTTACCGAAACATAACTGCTTAGTTCTGTTACTTTAAACAGGAACAGCTGCTCCTTTTGGTATGTAATAACTTAGTGATTATCAAAAGGAACATAAATCTTGTTTCACTAACACAAAACTTTGATAGACGAACATGCATTTACAAATGTTGCATGTTGACCGTCCAAGTGGGCCTCCGCGGCCCTGCACAGGTATCGATATGAAGCTATTATTTTGCTTCTGGGAAAAATAACAGTCTTTTTTCTAAGACTCGTATGTCGATTACCTAAAAATTAATTTTACAGACGTCCCCTTTTTCTAAAGGCCAGTTAGTAAAATTCAAGTTTCACTGAATTATGATCCTATGTAAATTATACTTTTGTTTACCGAAACATAACTGCTTAGTTCTGTTACTTTAAACAGGAACAGCTGCTCCTTTTGGTATGTAATAACTTAGTGATTATCAAAAGGAACATAAATCTTGTTTCACTAACACAAAACTTTGATAGACGAACATGCATTTACAAATGTTGCATGTTGACCGTCCAAGTGGGCCTCCGCGGCCCTGCACAGGTATCGATATGAAGCTATTATTTTGCTTCTGGGAAAAATAACAGTCTTTTTTCTAAGACTCGTATGTCGATTACCTAAAAATTAATTTTACAGACGTCCCCTTTTTCTAAAGGCCAGTTAGTAAAATTCAAGTTTCACTGAATTATGATCCTATGTAAATTATACTTTTGTTTACCGAAACATAACTGCTTAGTTCTGTTACTTTAAACAGGAACAGCTGCTCCTTTTGGTATGTAAGACCGAAGTGATTATCAAAAAGAACATAAGTCTGGTTTCAGAAACACAAAACTTTGATAGACGAACATACATTTACAAATGTTGCATGTTGCCCATCCAACTGGGCCTACGCGGGACTGCACAGATATAGATATAAAGCTGTTATTTCGCTTCTGGAAAAATAACAGACTTTTTTCTAAGACTCGTATGTCGATTACCTAAAAATTAATTTTACAGACGTCCCCTTTTTCTAAAGGCCAGTTAGTAAAATTCAAACTTCACTGAATTATGAAACTACGTAAATTATACTTTTGTTTACCGAAACATAACTGCTTAGTTCTGTTACTTTAAACAGGAACAGCTGCTCCTTTTGGTATGTAATACCTTAGTGATTATCAAAAATAACATAAATCTTGTTTCACTAACGCAAAACTTTGATAGACGAACATGCATTTACAAATGTTGCCTGTTGCCCATCCAACTGGGCCTACGCGGGACTGCACAGATATAGATATAAAGCTGTTATTTCGCTTCCGGAAAAATAACAGTCTTTTTTCTAAGACTCGTATGTCGATTACCTAAAAATTAATTTTACAGACGTCCCCTTTTTCTAAAGGCCAGTTAGTAAAATTCAAGCTTCACTGAATTATAATCCTATGTATCTTATACTTTTGTTTACCGAAACATAACTGCTTAGTTCTGTTACTTTAAACAGTAACAGCTGCTCCTGTGGGTATGTAATACCGAAGTGATTATCAAAAAGAACATAAATCTGGTTTCACAAACACAAAACTTTGATAGACGAACATGCGTTTACAAATGTTGCATGTTGACCTTCCAAGTGGGCCTCCGCGGCCCTGCACAGGTATAGATATGAAGCTGTTATTTCGCTTCCGTAAAATAACAGTCTTTTTTCTATGCTCGTATGTCGATTACCTAAAAATTAATTTTACAGACGTCCCCTTTTTCTAAAGGCCAGTTAGTAAAATTCAAGCTTCACTGAATTATGATCCTATGTATCTTATACTTTTGTTTACCGAAACATAACTGCTTAGTTCTGTTACTTTAAACAGGAACAGGTGCTCCTTTTGGTATGTAATACCTTAGTGATTATCAAAAAGAACATAAATCTTGTTTCACTAACACAAAACTTTGATAGACGAACATGCATTTACAAATGTTGCATGTTGCCCATCCAACTGGGCATACGCGGGACTGCACAGATATAGATATAAAGCTGTTATTTCGCTTCCGGAAAAATAACAGACTTTTTTCTAAGACTCGTATGTCGATTACCTAAAAATTAATTTTACAGACGTCCCCTTTTTCTAAAGGCCAGTTAGTAAAATTCAAGCTTCAATGAATTATGATCATATGTATCTCAAATTTTTGTTTAGCTAAACACAACTGCTTAGTTCTGTTATTTTAAACAGGAACAGCTGCTCCTGTGGGTATGTAATACCGAAGTGATTATCAAAAAGAACATAAATCTTGTTTCACTAACAAAAAACTTTGATAGACGAACATGCATTTACAAATGTTGCATGTTGACCATCCAACTGGGCCTCCGCGGCCCTGCACAGATTTAGATATGAAGCTGTTATTTCGCTCCAGGGAAAAAAAAGTCTTTTTCTAAGATTCGTATATCGATTACCTAAAAATTAATTTTACAGACGTCCTCTTTTTCTAAAGGCCAGTTAGTAAAATTCAAGCTTCACTGAATTATGATACTACGTAAATTATACTTTTGTTTACCGAAACATAACTGCTTAGTTCTGTTACTTTAAACAGGAACAGCTGCTCCTTTTGGTATGTAATACCTTAGTGATTATCAAAAATAACATAAATCTTGTTTCACTAACGCAAAACTTTGATAGACGAACATGCATTTACAAATGTTGCCTGTTGCCCATCCAACTGGGCCTACGCGGGACTGCACAGATATAGATATAAAGCTGTTATTTCGCTTCCGGAAAAATAACAGTCTTTTTTCTAAGACTCGTATGTCGATTACCTAAAAATTAATTTTACAGACGTCCCCTTTTTCTAAAGGCCAGTTAGTAAAATTCAAGTTTCACTGAATTATAATCCTATGTATCTTATACTTTTGTTTACCGAAACATAACTGCTTAGTTCTGTTACTTTAAACAGTAACAGCCGCTCCTGTGGGTATGTAATACCGAAGTGATTATCAAAAAGAACATAAATCTTGTTTCACTTACACAAAACTTTGATAGACGAACATGCGTTTACAAATGTTGCATGTTGACCTTCCAAGTGGGCCTCCGCGGCCCTGCACAGGTATAGATATGAAGCTGTTATTTTGCTTCTGGGAAAAATAACAGTGTTTTTTCTAAGACTCGTATGTCGATTACCTAAAAATTAATTTTACAGACGTCCCCTTTTTCTAAAGGCCAGTTAGTAAAATTCAAGCTTCAATGAATTATGATCATATGTATCTCAAATTTTTGTTTAGCGAAACACAACTGCTTAGTTCTGTTATTTTAAACAGGAACAGCTGCTCCTGTGGGTATGTAATACCGAAGTGATTATCAAAAAGAACATAAATCTTGTTTCACTAACAAAAAACTTTGATAGACGAACATGCATTTACAAATGTTGCATGTTGACCATCCAACTGGGCCTCCGCGGCCCTGCACAGATTTAGATATGAAGCTGTTATTTCGCTCCTGGGAAAAAAAAGTCTTTTTCTAAGATTCGTATATCGATTACCTAAAAATTAATTTTACAGACGTCCTCTTTTTCTAAAGGCCAGTTAGTAAAATTCAAGCTTCACTGAATTATGATACTACGTAAATTATACTTTTGTTTACCGAAACATAACTGCTTAGTTCTGTTACTTTAAACAGGAACAGCTGCTCCTTTTGGTATGTAATACCTTAGTGATTATCAAAAAGAACGTAAATCTTGTTTCACTAACACAAAATTTTGATAGACGAACATGCATTTACAAATGTTTCATGTTGACCATCCAAGTGGGCCTCCGCGGCTCTGCACAGGTATCGATATGAAGCTATTATTTTGCTTCTGGGAAAAATAACAGTCTTTTTTCTAAGACTCGTATGTCGATTACCTAAAAATTAATTTTACAGACGTCCCCTTTTTCTAAAAGCCAGTTAGTAAAATTCAAGCTTCACTCAATTATGATCCTATGTTAATTATACTTTTTTTACCGAAACATAACTGCTTAGTTTGTTACTTTAAACAGGAACAGCTGCTCCTTTTGGTATGTAAGACCGAAGTGATTATCAAAAAGAACATAAGTCTGGTTTCACAAACACAAAACTTTGATAGACGAACATACATTTACAAATATTGAATGTTGCCCATCCAACTGGGCCTCCGCGGCCCTGCACAGGTATAGATATGAAGCTGTTATTTCGCTTCTGGGAAAAATAAGTCTTTTTTCTAAGATTCGTATATCGATTACCTAAAAATTAATTTTACAGACGTCCCCTTTTTCTAAAGGCCAGTTAGTAAAATTCAAGCTTCACTGAATTATGATCCTATGTATCTTATACTTTTGTTTACCGAAACATAACTGCTTAGTTCTGTTACTTTACACAGGAACAGCTGCTCCTTTTGGTATGTGAGACCGAAGTGATTATCAAAAAGAACATAAATCTTGTTTCACTAACACAAAACTTTGATAGACGAACATGCATTTACAAATGTTGCCTGTTGCCCATCCAACTGGGCCTACGCGGGACTGCACAGATATAGATATAAAGCTGTTATTTCGCTTCCGGAAAAATAACAGACTTTTTTCTAAGACTCGTATGTCGATTACCTAAAAATTAATTTTACAGACGTCCCCTTTTTCTAAAGGCCAGTTAGTAAAATTCAAGCTTCAATGAATTATGATCATATGTATCTCAAATTTTTGTTTAGCGAAACACAACTGCTTAGTTCTGTTATTTTAAACAGGAACAGCTGCTCCTGTGGGTATGTAATACCGAAGTGATTATCAAAAAGAACATAAATCTTGTTTCACTAACAAAAAACTTTGATAGACGAACATGCATTTACAAATGTTGCATGTTGACCATCCAACTGGGCCTCCGCGGCCCTGCACAGATTTAGATATGAAGCTGTTATTTCGCTCCTGGGAAAAAAAAGTCTTTTTCTAAGATTCGTATATCGATTACCTAAAAATTAATTTTACAGACGTCCTCTTTTTCTAAAGGCCAGTTAGTAAAATTCAAGCTTCACTGAATTATGATACTACGTAAATTATACTTTTGTTTACCGAAACATAACTGCTTAGTTCTGTTACTTTAAACAGGAACAGCTGCTCCTTTTGGTATGTAATACCTTAGTGATTATCAAAAAGAACGTAAATCTTGTTTCACTAACACAAAATTTTGATAGACGAACATGCATTTACAAATGTTTCATGTTGACCATCCAAGTGGGCCTCCGCGGCTCTGCACAGGTATCGATATGAAGCTATTATTTTGCTTCTGGGAAAAATAACAGTCTTTTTTCTAAGACTCGTATGTCGATTACCTAAAAATTAATTTTACAGACGTCCCCTTTTTCTAAAAGCCAGTTAGTAAAATTCAAGCTTCACTCAATTATGATCCTATGTTAATTATACTTTTTTTACCGAAACATAACTGCTTAGTTTGTTACTTTAAACAGGAACAGCTGCTCCTTTTGGTATGTAAGACCGAAGTGATTATCAAAAAGAACATAAGTCTGGTTTCACAAACACAAAACTTTGATAGACGAACATACATTTACAAATGTTGCATGTTGCCCATCCAACTGGGCCTCCGCGGCCCTGCACAGGTATGGATATGAAGCTGTTATTTCGCTTCTGGGAAAAATAACAGTGTTTTTTCTATGACTCGTATGTCGATTACCTAAAAATTAATTTTACAGACGTCCTCTTTTTCTAAAGGCCAGTTAGTAAAATTCAAGCTTGAATGAATTATGATCATATGTATCTTATACTTTTGTTTACTGAAACATAACTGCTTAGTTCTGTTACTTTACACAGGAACAGCTGCTCCTTTTGGTATGTAAGACCGAAGTGATTATCAAAAAGAACATAAGTCTGGTTTCACAAACACAAAACTTTGATAGACGAACATACATTTACAAATGTTGCATGTTGCCAATCCAACTGGGCCTCCGCGGGACTGCACAGATATAGATATAGAGCTGTTATTTCGCTTCCGGAAAAATAACAGTCTTTTTTCTAAGACTCGTATGTCGATTACCTAAAAATTAATTTTACAGACGTCCCCTTTTTCTAAAGGCCAGTTAGTAAAATTCAAGCTTCACTGAATTATGATCCTATGTATCTTATACTTTTGTTTACCGAAACATAACTGCTTAGTTCTGTTACTTTAAACAGGAACAGGTGCTCCTTTTGGTATGTAATACCTTAGTGATTATCAAAAAGAACATAAATCTTGTTTCACTAACACAAAACTTTGATAGACGAACATGCATTTACAAATGTTGCCTGTTGCCCATCCAACTGGGCCTACGCGGGACTGCACAGATATAGATATAAAGCTGTTATTTCGCTTCCGGAAAAATAACAGACTTTTTTCTAAGACTCGTATGTCGATTACCTAAAAATTAATTTTACAGACGTCCCCTTTTTCTAAAGGCCAGTTAGTAAAATTCAAGCTTCAATGAATTATGATCATATGTATCTCAAATTTTTGTTTAGCGAAACACAACTGCTTAGTTCTGTTATTTTAAACAGGAACAGCTGCTCCTGTGGGTATGTAATACCGAAGTGATTATCAAAAAGAACATAAATCTTGTTTCACTAACAAAAAACTTTGATAGACGAACATGCATTTACAAATGTTGCATGTTGACCATCCAACTGGGCCTCCGCGGCCCTGCACAGATTTAGATATGAAGCTGTTATTTCGCTCCTGGGAAAAAAAAGTCTTTTTCTAAGATTCGTATATCGATTACCTAAAAATTAATTTTACAGACGTCCTCTTTTTCTAAAGGCCAGTTAGTAAAATTCAAGCTTCACTGAATTATGATACTACGTAAATTATACTTTTGTTTACCGAAACATAACTGCTTAGTTCTGTTACTTTAAACAGGAACAGCTGCTCCTTTTGGTATGTAATACCTTAGTGATTATCAAAAAGAACGTAAATCTTGTTTCACTAACACAAAATTTTGATAGACGAACATGCATTTACAAATGTTTCATGTTGACCATCCAAGTGGGCCTCCGCGGCTCTGCACAGGTATCGATATGAAGCTATTATTTTGCTTCTGGGAAAAATAACAGTCTTTTTTCTAAGACTCGTATGTCGATTACCTAAAAATTAATTTTACAGACGTCCCCTTTTTCTAAAAGCCAGTTAGTAAAATTCAAGCTTCACTCAATTATGATCCTATGTTAATTATACTTTTTTTACCGAAACATAACTGCTTAGTTTGTTACTTTAAACAGGAACAGCTGCTCCTTTTGGTATGTAAGACCGAAGTGATTATCAAAAAGAACATAAGTCTGGTTTCACAAACACAAAACTTTGATAGACGAACATACATTTACAAATATTGAATGTTGCCCATCCAACTGGGCCTCCGCGGCCCTGCACAGGTATAGATATGAAGCTGTTATTTCGCTTCTGGGAAAAATAAGTCTTTTTTCTAAGATTCGTATATCGATTACCTAAAAATTAATTTTACAGACGTCCCCTTTTTCTAAAGGCCAGTTAGTAAAATTCAAACTTCACTGAATTATGAAACTACGTAAATTATACTTTTGTTTACCGAAACATAACTGCTTAGTTCTGTTACTTTAAACAGGAACAGCTGCTCCTTTTGGTATGTAATACCTTAGTGATTATCAAAAATAACATAAATCTTGTTTCACTAACGCAAAACTTTGATAGACGAACATGCATTTACAAATGTTGCCTGTTGCCCATCCAACTGGGCCTACGCGGGACTGCACAGATATAGATATAAAGCTGTTATTTCGCTTCCGGAAAAATAACAGTCTTTTTTCTAAGACTCGTATGTCGATTACCTAAAAATTAATTTTACAGACGTCCCCTTTTTCTAAAGGCCAGTTAGTAAAATTCAAGCTTCACTGAATTATAATCCTATGTATCTTATACTTTTGTTTACCGAAACATAACTGCTTAGTTCTGTTACTTTAAACAGTAACAGCTGCTCCTGTGGGTATGTAATACCGAAGTGATTATCAAAAAGAACATAAATCTGGTTTCACAAACACAAAACTTTGATAGACGAACATGCGTTTACAAATGTTGCATGTTGACCTTCCAAGTGGGCCTCCGCGGCCCTGCACAGGTATAGATATGAAGCTGTTATTTCGCTTCCGTAAAATAACAGTCTTTTTTCTATGCTCGTATGTCGATTACCTAAAAATTAATTTTACAGACGTCCCCTTTTTCTAAAGGCCAGTTAGTAAAATTCAAGCTTCACTGAATTATGATCCTATGTATCTTATACTTTTGTTTACCGAAACATAACTGCTTAGTTCTGTTACTTTAAACAGGAACAGGTGCTCCTTTTGGTATGTAATACCTTAGTGATTATCAAAAAGAACATAAATCTTGTTTCACTAACACAAAACTTTGATAGACGAACATGCATTTACAAATGTTGCATGTTGCCCATCCAACTGGGCATACGCGGGACTGCACAGATATAGATATAAAGCTGTTATTTCGCTTCCGGAAAAATAACAGACTTTTTTCTAAGACTCGTATGTCGATTACCTAAAAATTAATTTTACAGACGTCCCCTTTTTCTAAAGGCCAGTTAGTAAAATTCAAGCTTCAATGAATTATGATCATATGTATCTCAAATTTTTGTTTAGCTAAACACAACTGCTTAGTTCTGTTATTTTAAACAGGAACAGCTGCTCCTGTGGGTATGTAATACCGAAGTGATTATCAAAAAGAACATAAATCTTGTTTCACTAACAAAAAACTTTGATAGACGAACATGCATTTACAAATGTTGCATGTTGACCATCCAACTGGGCCTCCGCGGCCCTGCACAGATTTAGATATGAAGCTGTTATTTCGCTCCAGGGAAAAAAAAGTCTTTTTCTAAGATTCGTATATCGATTACCTAAAAATTAATTTTACAGACGTCCTCTTTTTCTAAAGGCCAGTTAGTAAAATTCAAGCTTCACTGAATTATGATACTACGTAAATTATACTTTTGTTTACCGAAACATAACTGCTTAGTTCTGTTACTTTAAACAGGAACAGCTGCTCCTTTTGGTATGTAATACCTTAGTGATTATCAAAAATAACATAAATCTTGTTTCACTAACGCAAAACTTTGATAGACGAACATGCATTTACAAATGTTGCCTGTTGCCCATCCAACTGGGCCTACGCGGGACTGCACAGATATAGATATAAAGCTGTTATTTCGCTTCCGGAAAAATAACAGACTTTTTTCTAAGACTCGTATGTCGATTACCTAAAAATTAATTTTACAGACGTCCCCTTTTTCTAAAGGCCAGTTAGTAAAATTCAAGCTTCAATGAATTATGATCATATGTATCTCAAATTTTTGTTTAGCGAAACACAACTGCTTAGTTCTGTTATTTTAAACAGGAACAGCTGCTCCTGTGGGTATGTAATACCGAAGTGATTATCAAAAAGAACATAAATCTTGTTTCACTAACAAAAAACTTTGATAGACGAACATGCATTTACAAATGTTGCATGTTGACCATCCAACTGGGCCTCCGCGGCCCTGCACAGATTTAGATATGAAGCTGTTATTTCGCTCCTGGGAAAAAAAAGTCTTTTTCTAAGATTCGTATATCGATTACCTAAAAATTAATTTTACAGACGTCCTCTTTTTCTAAAGGCCAGTTAGTAAAATTCAAGCTTCACTGAATTATGATACTACGTAAATTATACTTTTGTTTACCGAAACATAACTGCTTAGTTCTGTTACTTTAAACAGGAACAGCTGCTCCTTTTGGTATGTAATACCTTAGTGATTATCAAAAAGAACGTAAATCTTGTTTCACTAACACAAAATTTTGATAGACGAACATGCATTTACAAATGTTTCATGTTGACCATCCAAGTGGGCCTCCGCGGCTCTGCACAGGTATCGATATGAAGCTATTATTTTGCTTCTGGGAAAAATAACAGTCTTTTTTCTAAGACTCGTATGTCGATTACCTAAAAATTAATTTTACAGACGTCCCCTTTTTCTAAAAGCCAGTTAGTAAAATTCAAGCTTCACTCAATTATGATCCTATGTTAATTATACTTTTTTTACCGAAACATAACTGCTTAGTTTGTTACTTTAAACAGGAACAGCTGCTCCTTTTGGTATGTAAGACCGAAGTGATTATCAAAAAGAACATAAGTCTGGTTTCACAAACACAAAACTTTGATAGACGAACATACATTTACAAATATTGAATGTTGCCCATCCAACTGGGCCTCCGCGGCCCTGCACAGGTATAGATATGAAGCTGTTATTTCGCTTCTGGGAAAAATAAGTCTTTTTTCTAAGATTCGTATATCGATTACCTAAAAATTAATTTTACAGACGTCCCCTTTTTCTAAAGGCCAGTTAGTAAAATTCAAACTTCACTGAATTATGAAACTACGTAAATTATACTTTTGTTTACCGAAACATAACTGCTTAGTTCTGTTACTTTAAACAGGAACAGCTGCTCCTTTTGGTATGTAATACCTTAGTGATTATCAAAAATAACATAAATCTTGTTTCACTAACGCAAAACTTTGATAGACGAACATGCATTTACAAATGTTGCCTGTTGCCCATCCAACTGGGCCTACGCGGGACTGCACAGATATAGATATAAAGCTGTTATTTCGCTTCCGGAAAAATAACAGTCTTTTTTCTAAGACTCGTATGTCGATTACCTAAAAATTAATTTTACAGACGTCCCCTTTTTCTAAAGGCCAGTTAGTAAAATTCAAGCTTCACTGAATTATAATCCTATGTATCTTATACTTTTGTTTACCGAAACATAACTGCTTAGTTCTGTTACTTTAAACAGTAACAGCTGCTCCTGTGGGTATGTAATACCGAAGTGATTATCAAAAAGAACATAAATCTGGTTTCACAAACACAAAACTTTGATAGACGAACATGCGTTTACAAATGTTGCATGTTGACCTTCCAAGTGGGCCTCCGCGGCCCTGCACAGGTATAGATATGAAGCTGTTATTTCGCTTCCGTAAAATAACAGTCTTTTTTCTATGCTCGTATGTCGATTACCTAAAAATTAATTTTACAGACGTCCCCTTTTTCTAAAGGCCAGTTAGTAAAATTCAAGCTTCACTGAATTATGATCCTATGTATCTTATACTTTTGTTTACCGAAACATAACTGCTTAGTTCTGTTACTTTAAACAGGAACAGGTGCTCCTTTTGGTATGTAATACCTTAGTGATTATCAAAAAGAACATAAATCTTGTTTCACTAACACAAAACTTTGATAGACGAACATGCATTTACAAATGTTGCATGTTGCCCATCCAACTGGGCATACGCGGGACTGCACAGATATAGATATAAAGCTGTTATTTCGCTTCCGGAAAAATAACAGACTTTTTTCTAAGACTCGTATGTCGATTACCTAAAAATTAATTTTACAGACGTCCCCTTTTTCTAAAGGCCAGTTAGTAAAATTCAAGCTTCAATGAATTATGATCATATGTATCTCAAATTTTTGTTTAGCTAAACACAACTGCTTAGTTCTGTTATTTTAAACAGGAACAGCTGCTCCTGTGGGTATGTAATACCGAAGTGATTATCAAAAAGAACATAAATCTTGTTTCACTAACAAAAAACTTTGATAGACGAACATGCATTTACAAATGTTGCATGTTGACCATCCAACTGGGCCTCCGCGGCCCTGCACAGATTTAGATATGAAGCTGTTATTTCGCTCCAGGGAAAAAAAAGTCTTTTTCTAAGATTCGTATATCGATTACCTAAAAATTAATTTTACAGACGTCCTCTTTTTCTAAAGGCCAGTTAGTAAAATTCAAGCTTCACTGAATTATGATACTACGTAAATTATACTTTTGTTTACCGAAACATAACTGCTTAGTTCTGTTACTTTAAACAGGAACAGCTGCTCCTTTTGGTATGTAATACCTTAGTGATTATCAAAAATAACATAAATCTTGTTTCACTAACGCAAAACTTTGATAGACGAACATGCATTTACAAATGTTGCCTGTTGCCCATCCAACTGGGCCTACGCGGGACTGCACAGATATAGATATAAAGCTGTTATTTCGCTTCCGGAAAAATAACAGTCTTTTTTCTAAGACTCGTATGTCGATTACCTAAAAATTAATTTTACAGACGTCCCCTTTTTCTAAAGGCCAGTTAGTAAAATTCAAGCTTCACTGAATTATAATCCTATGTATCTTATACTTTTGTTTACCGAAACATAACTGCTTAGTTCTGTTACTTTAAACAGTAACAGCCGCTCCTGTGGGTATGTAATACCGAAGTGATTATCAAAAAGAACATAAATCTTGTTTCACTTACACAAAACTTTGATAGACGAACATGCGTTTACAAATGTTGCATGTTGACCTTCCAAGTGGGCCTCCGCGGCCCTGCACAGGTATAGATATGAAGCTGTTATTTTGCTTCTGGGAAAAATAACAGTGTTTTTTCTAAGACTCGTATGTCGATTACCTAAAAATTAATTTTACAGACGTCCCCTTTTTCTAAAGGCCAGTTAGTAAAATTCAAGCTTCAATGAATTATGATCATATGTATCTCAAATTTTTGTTTAGCGAAACACAACTGCTTAGTTCTGTTATTTTAAACAGGAACAGCTGCTCCTGTGGGTATGTAATACCGAAGTGATTATCAAAAAGAACATAAATCTTGTTTCACTAACAAAAAACTTTGATAGACGAACATGCTTTTACAAATGTTGCATGTTGACCATCCAACTGGGCCTCCGCGGCCCTGCACAGATTTAGATATGAAGCTGTTATTTCGCTCCTGGGAAAAAAAAGTCTTTTTCTAAGATTCGTATATCGATTACCTAAAAATTAATTTTACAGACGTCCTCTTTTTCTAAAGGCCAGTTAGTAAAATTCAAGCTTCACTGAATTATGATACTACGTAAATTATACTTTTGTTTACCGAAACATAACTGCTTAGTTCTGTTACTTTAAACAGGAACAGCTGCTCCTTTTGGTATGTAATACCTTAGTGATTATCAAAAAGAACGTAAATCTTGTTTCACTAACACAAAATTTTGATAGACGAACATGCATTTACAAATGTTTCATGTTGACCATCCAAGTGGGCCTCCGCGGCTCTGCACAGGTATCGATATGAAGCTATTATTTTGCTTCTGGGAAAAATAACAGTCTTTTTTCTAAGACTCGTATGTCGATTACCTAAAAATTAATTTTACAGACGTCCCCTTTTTCTAAAAGCCAGTTAGTAAAATTCAAGCTTCACTCAATTATGATCCTATGTTAATTATACTTTTTTTACCGAAACATAACTGCTTAGTTTGTTACTTTAAACAGGAACAGCTGCTCCTTTTGGTATGTAAGACCGAAGTGATTATCAAAAAGAACATAAGTCTGGTTTCACAAACACAAAACTTTGATAGACGAACATACATTTACAAATATTGAATGTTGCCCATCCAACTGGGCCTCCGCGGCCCTGCACAGGTATAGATATGAAGCTGTTATTTCGCTTCTGGGAAAAATAAGTCTTTTTTCTAAGATTCGTATATCGATTACCTAAAAATTAATTTTACAGACGTCCCCTTTTTCTAAAGGCCAGTTAGTAAAATTCAAGCTTCACTGAATTATGATCCTATGTATCTTATACTTTTGTTTACCGAAACATAACTGCTTAGTTCTGTTACTTTACACAGGAACAGCTGCTCCTTTTGGTATGTGAGACCGAAGTGATTATCAAAAAGAACATAAATCTTGTTTCACTAACACAAAACTTTGATAGACGAACATGCATTTACAAATGTTGCCTGTTGCCCATCCAACTGGGCCTACGCGGGACTGCACAGATATAGATATAAAGCTGTTATTTCGCTTCCGGAAAAATAACAGACTTTTTTCTAAGACTCGTATGTCGATTACCTAAAAATTAATTTTACAGACGTCCCCTTTTTCTAAAGGCCAGTTAGTAAAATTCAAGCTTCAATGAATTATGATCATATGTATCTCAAATTTTTGTTTAGCGAAACACAACTGCTTAGTTCTGTTATTTTAAACAGGAACAGCTGCTCCTGTGGGTATGTAATACCGAAGTGATTATCAAAAAGAACATAAATCTTGTTTCACTAACAAAAAACTTTGATAGACGAACATGCATTTACAAATGTTGCATGTTGACCATCCAACTGGGCCTCCGCGGCCCTGCACAGATTTAGATATGAAGCTGTTATTTCGCTCCTGGGAAAAAAAAGTCTTTTTCTAAGATTCGTATATCGATTACCTAAAAATTAATTTTACAGACGTCCTCTTTTTCTAAAGGCCAGTTAGTAAAATTCAAGCTTCACTGAATTATGATACTACGTAAATTATACTTTTGTTTACCGAAACATAACTGCTTAGTTCTGTTACTTTAAACAGGAACAGCTGCTCCTTTTGGTATGTAATACCTTAGTGATTATCAAAAAGAACGTAAATCTTGTTTCACTAACACAAAATTTTGATAGACGAACATGCATTTACAAATGTTTCATGTTGACCATCCAAGTGGGCCTCCGCGGCTCTGCACAGGTATCGATATGAAGCTATTATTTTGCTTCTGGGAAAAATAACAGTCTTTTTTCTAAGACTCGTATGTCGATTACCTAAAAATTAATTTTACAGACGTCCCCTTTTTCTAAATGCCAGTTAGTAAAATTCAAGCTTCACTCAATTATGATCCTATGTTAATTATACTTTTTTTACCGAAACATAACTGCTTAGTTTGTTACTTTAAACAGGAACAGCTGCTCCTTTTGGTATGTAAGACCGAAGTGATTATCAAAAAGAACATAAGTCTGGTTTCACAAACACAAAACTTTGATAGACGAACATACATTTACAAATATTGAATGTTGCCCATCCAACTGGGCCTCCGCGGCCCTGCACAGGTATAGATATGAAGCTGTTATTTCGCTTCTGGGAAAAATAAGTCTTTTTTCTAAGATTCGTATATCGATTACCTAAAAATTAATTTTACAGACGTCCCCTTTTTCTAAAGGCCAGTTAGTAAAATTCAAACTTCACTGAATTATGAAACTACGTAAATTATACTTTTGTTTACCGAAACATAACTGCTTAGTTCTGTTACTTTAAACAGGAACAGCTGCTCCTTTTGGTATGTAATACCTTAGTGATTATCAAAAATAACATAAATCTTGTTTCACTAACGCAAAACTTTGATAGACGAACATGCATTTACAAATGTTGCCTGTTGCCCATCCAACTGGGCCTACGCGGGACTGCACAGATATAGATATAAAGCTGTTATTTCGCTTCCGGAAAAATAACAGTCTTTTTTCTAAGACTCGTATGTCGATTACCTAAAAATTAATTTTACAGACGTCCCCTTTTTCTAAAGGCCAGTTAGTAAAATTCAAGCTTCACTGAATTATAATCCTATGTATCTTATACTTTTGTTTACCGAAACATAACTGCTTAGTTCTGTTACTTTAAACAGTAACAGCCGCTCCTGTGGGTATGTAATACCGAAGTGATTATCAAAAAGAACATAAATCTTGTTTCACTTACACAAAACTTTGATAGACGAACATGCGTTTACAAATGTTGCATGTTGACCTTCCAAGTGGGCCTCCGCGGCCCTGCACAGGTATAGATATGAAGCTGTTATTTTGCTTCTGGGAAAAATAACAGTGTTTTTTCTAAGACTCGTATGTCGATTACCTAAAAATTAATTTTACAGACGTCCCCTTTTTCTAAAGGCCAGTTAGTAAAATTCAAGTTTCACTGAATTATGATCCTATGTAAATTATACTTTTGTTTACCGAAACATAACTGCTTAGTTCTGTTACTTTAAACAGGAACAGCTGCTCCTTTTGGTATGTAAGACCGAAGTGATTATCAAAAAGAACATAAGTCTGGTTTCAGAAACGCAAAACTTTGATAGACGAACATACATTTACAAATGTTGCATGTTGCCCATCCAACTGGGCCTCCGCGTCCCTGCACAGGTATGGATATGAAGCTGTTATTTCGCTTCTGGGAAAAATAACAGTCTTTTTTCTAAGACTCGTATGTCGATTACCTAAAAATTAATTTTACAGACGTCCTCTTTTTCTAAAGGCCAGTTAGTAAAATTCAAGCTTGAATGAATTATGATCATATGTATCTTATACTTTTGTTTACTGAAACATAACTGCTTAGTTCTGTTACTTTACACAGGAACAGCTGCTCCTTTTGGTATGTAAGACCGAAGTGATTATCAAAAAGAACATAAGTCTGGTTTCACAAACACAAAACTTTGATAGACGAACATACATTTACAAATGTTGCATGTTGCCAATCCAACTGGGCCTCCGCGGGACTGCACAGATATAGATATAGAGCTGTTATTTCGCTTCCGTAAAATAACAGTCTTTTTTCTAAGACTCGTATGTCGATTACCTAAAAATTAATTTTACAGACGTCCCCTTTTTCTAAAGGCCAGTTAGTAAAATTCAAGCTTCACTGAATTATGATCCTATGTATCTTATACTTTTGTTTACCGAAACATAACTGCTTAGTTCTGTTACTTTAAACAGGAACAGGTGCTCCTTTTGGTATGTAATACCTTAGTGATTATCAAAAAGAACATAAATCTTGTTTCACTAACACAAAACTTTGATAGACGAACATGCATTTACAAATGTTGCATGTTGCCCATCCAACTGGGTATACGCGGGACTGCACAGATATAGATATAAAGCTGTTATTTCGCTTCCGGAAAAATAACAGACTTTTTTCTAAGACTCGTATGTCGATTACCTAAAAATTAATTTTACAGACGTCCCCTTTTTCTAAAGGCCAGTTAGTAAAATTCAAGCTTCAATGAATTATGATCATATGTATCTCAAATTTTTGTTTAGCTAAACACAACTGCTTAGTTCTGTTATTTTAAACAGGAACAGCTGCTCCTGTGGGTATGTAATACCGAAGTGATTATCAAAAAGAACATAAATCTTGTTTCACTAACAAAAAACTTTGATAGACGAACATGCATTTACAAATGTTGCATGTTGACCATCCAACTGGGCCTCCGCGGCCCTGCACAGATTTAGATATGAAGCTGTTATTTCGCTCCAGGGAAAAAAAAGTCTTTTTCTAAGATTCGTATGTCGATTACCTAAAAATTAATTTTACAGACGTCCCCTTTTTCTAAAGGCCAGTTAGTAAAATTCAAGCTTCACTGAATTATGATCCTATGTATCTTATACTTTTGTTTACCGAAACATAACTGCTTAGTTCTGTTACTTTAAACAGGAACAGGTGCTCCTTTTGGTATGTAATACCTTAGTGATTATCAAAAAGAACATAAATCTTGTTTCACTAACACAAAACTTTGATAGACGAACATGCATTTACAAATGTTGCATGTTGCCCATCCAACTGGGCATACGCGGGACTGCACAGATATAGATATAAAGCTGTTATTTCGCTTCCGGAAAAATAACAGACTTTTTTCTAAGACTCGTATGTCGATTACCTAAAAATTAATTTTACAGACGTCCCCTTTTTCTAAAGGCCAGTTAGTAAAATTCAAGCTTCAATGAATTATGATCATATGTATCTCAAATTTTTGTTTAGCTAAACACAACTGCTTAGTTCTGTTATTTTAAACAGGAACAGCTGCTCCTGTGGGTATGTAATACCGAAGTGATTATCAAAAAGAACATAAATCTTGTTTCACTAACAAAAAACTTTGATAGACGAACATGCATTTACAAATGTTGCATGTTGACCATCCAACTGGGCCTCCGCGGCCCTGCACAGATTTAGATATGAAGCTGTTATTTCGCTCCAGGGAAAAAAAAGTCTTTTTCTAAGATTCGTATATCGATTACCTAAAAATTAATTTTACAGACGTCCTCTTTTTCTAAAGGCCAGTTAGTAAAATTCAAGCTTCACTGAATTATGATACTACGTAAATTATACTTTTGTTTACCGAAACATAACTGCTTAGTTCTGTTACTTTAAACAGGAACAGCTGCTCCTTTTGGTATGTAATACCTTAGTGATTATCAAAAAGAACGTAAATCTTGTTTCACTAACACAAAATTTTGATAGACGAACATGCATTTACAAATGTTTCATGTTGACCATCCAAGTGGGCCTCCGCGGCTCTGCACAGGTATCGATATGAAGCTATTATTTTGCTTCTGGGAAAAATAACAGTCTTTTTTCTAAGACTCGTATGTCGATTACCTAAAAATTAATTTTACAGACGTCCCCTTTTTCTAAAAGCCAGTTAGTAAAATTCAAGCTTCACTCAATTATGATCCTATGTTAATTATACTTTTTTTACCGAAACATAACTGCTTAGTTTGTTACTTTAAACAGGAACAGCTGCTCCTTTTGGTATGTAAGACCGAAGTGATTATCAAAAAGAACATAAGTCTGGTTTCACAAACACAAAACTTTGATAGACGAACATACATTTACAAATATTGAATGTTGCCCATCCAACTGGGCCTCCGCGGCCCTGCACAGGTATAGATATGAAGCTGTTATTTCGCTTCTGGGAAAAATAAGTCTTTTTTCTAAGATTCGTATATCGATTACCTAAAAATTAATTTTACAGACGTCCCCTTTTTCTAAAGGCCAGTTAGTAAAATTCAAACTTCACTGAATTATGAAACTACGTAAATTATACTTTTGTTTACCGAAACATAACTGCTTAGTTCTGTTACTTTAAACAGGAACAGCTGCTCCTTTTGGTATGTAATACCTTAGTGATTATCAAAAATAACATAAATCTTGTTTCACTAACGCAAAACTTTGATAGACGAACATGCATTTACAAATGTTGCCTGTTGCCCATCCAACTGGGCCTACGCGGGACTGCACAGATATAGATATAAAGCTGTTATTTCGCTTCCGGAAAAATAACAGACTTTTTTCTAAGACTCGTATGTCGATTACCTAAAAATTAATTTTACAGACGTCCCCTTTTTCTAAAGGCCAGTTAGTAAAATTCAAGCTTCAATGAAATATGATCATATGTATCTCAAATTTTTGTTTACCGAAACACAACTGCTTAGTTCTGTTATTTTAAACAGGAACAGCTGCTCCTGTGGGTATGTAATACCGAAGTGATTATCAAAAAGAACATAAATCTTGTTTCACTAACAAAAAACTTTGATAGACGAACATGCATTTACAAATGTTGCATGTTGACCATCCAACTGGGCCTCCGCGGCCCTGCACAGATTTAGAAATGAAGCTGTTATTTCGCTCCTGGGAAAAAAAAGTCTTTTTCTAAGATTCGTATATCGATTACCTAAAAATTAATTTTACACACGTCCTCTTTTTCTAAAGGCCAGTTAGTAAAATTCAAGCTTCACTGAATTATGATACTACGTAAATTATACTTTTGTTTACCGAAACATAACTGCTTAGTTCTGTTACTTTAAACAGGAACAGCTGCTCCTTTTGGTATGTAATACCTTAGTGATTATCAAAAAGAACGTAAATCTTGTTTCACTAACACAAAATTTTGATAGACGAACATGCATTTACAAATGTTTCATGTTGACCATCCAAGTGGGCCTCCGCGGCTCTGCACAGGTATCGATATGAAGCTATTATTTTGCTTCTGGGAAAAATAACAGTCTTTTTTCTAAGACTCGTATGTCGATTACCTAAAAATTAATTTTACAGACGTCCCCTTTTTCTAAAAGCCAGTTAGTAAAATTCAAGCTTCACTCAATTATGATCCTATGTTAATTATACTTTTTTTACCGAAACATAACTGCTTAGTTTGTTACTTTAAACAGGAACAGCTGCTCCTTTTGGTATGTAAGACCGAAGTGATTATCAAAAAGAACATAAGTCTGGTTTCACAAACACAAAACTTTGATAGACGAACATACATTTACAAATGTTGCATGTTGCCCATCCAACTGGGCCTCCGCGGCCCTGCACAGGTATGGATATGAAGCTGTTATTTCGCTTCTGGGAAAAATAACAGTCTTTTTTCTATGACTCGTATGTCGATTACCTAAAAATTAATTTAACAGACGTCCTCTTTTTCTAAAGGCCAGTTAGTAAAATTCAAGCTTGAATGAATTATGATCATATGTATCTTATACTTTTGTTTACTGAAACATAACTGCTTAGTTCTGTTACTTTACACAGGAACAGCTGCTCCTTTTGGTATGTAAGACCGAAGTGATTATCAAAAAGAACATAAGTCTGGTTTCACAAACAAAAAACTTTGATAGACGAACATACATTTACAAATGTTGCATGTTGCCAATCCAACTGGGCCTCCGCGGGACTGCACAGATATAGATATAGAGCTGTTATTTCGCTTCCGGAAAAATAACAGTCTTTTTTCTAAGACTCGTATGTCGATTACCTAAAAATTAATTTTACAGACGTCCCCTTTTTCTAAAGGCCAGTTAGTAAAATTCAAGCTTCACTGAATTATGATCCTATGTATCTTATACTTTTGTTTACCGAAACATAACTGCTTAGTTCTGTTACTTTAAACAGGAACAGGTGCTCCTTTTGGTATGTAATACCTTAGTGATTATCAAAAATAACATAAATCTTGTTTCACTAACGCAAAACTTTGATAGACGAACATGCATTTACAAATGTTGCCTGTTGCCCATCCAACTGGGCCTACGCGGGACTGCACAGATATAGATATAAAGCTGTTATTTCGCTTCCGGACAAATAACAGTCTTTTTTCTAAGACTCGTATGTCGATTACCTAAAAATTAATTTTACAGACGTCCCCTTTTTCTAAAGGCCAGTTAGTAAAATTCAAGCTTCACTGAATTATAATCCTATGTATCTTATACTTTTGTTTACCGAAACATAACTGCTTAGTTCTGTTACTTTAAACAGTAACAGCTGCTCCTGTGGGTATGTAATACCGAAGTGATTATCAAAAAGAACATAAATCTTGTTTCACTTACACAAAACTTTGATAGACGAACATGCGTTTACAAATGTTGCATGTTGACCTTCCAAGTGGGCCTCCGCGGCCCTGCACAGGTATAGATATGAAGCTGTTATTTTGCTTCTGGGAAAAATAACAGTGTTTTTTCTAAGACTCGTATGTCGATTACCTAAAAATTAATTTTACAGACGTCCCCTTTTTCTAAAGGCCAGTTAGTAAAATTCAAGTTTCACTGAATTATGATCCTATGTAAATTATACTTTTGTTTACCGAAACATAACTGCTTAGTTCTGTTACTTTAAACAGGAACAGCTGCTCCTTTTGGTATGTAAGACCGAAGTGATTATCAAAAAGAACATAAGTCTGGTTTCAGAAACGCAAAACTTTGATAGACGAACATACATTTACAAATGTTGCATGTTGCCCATCCAACTGGGCCTCCGCGGCCCTGCACAGGTATGGATATGAAGCTGTTATTTCGCTTCTGGGAAAAATAACAGTCTTTTTTCTAAGACTCGTATGTCGATTACCTAAAAATTAATTTTACAGCCGTCCCCTTTTTCTAAAGGCCAGTTAGTAAAATTCAAGCTTCAATGAATTATGATCATATGTATCTCAAATTTTTGTTTAGCGAAACACAACTGCTTAGTTCTGTTATTTTAAACAGGAACAGCTGCTCCTGTGGGTATGTAATACCGAAGTGATTATCAAAAAGAACATAAATCTTGTTTCACTAACAAAAAACTTTGATAGACGAACATGCATTTACAAATGTTGCATGTTGACCATCCAACTGGGCCTCCGCGGCCCTGCACAGATTTAGATATGAAGCTGTTATTTCGCTCCTGGGAAAAAAAAGTCTTTTTCTAAGATTCGTATATCGATTACCTAAAAATTAATTTTACAGACGTCCTCTTTTTCTAAAGGCCAGTTAGTAAAATTCAAGCTTCACTGAATTATGATACTACGTAAATTATACTTTTGTTTACCGAAACATAACTGCTTAGTTCTGTTACTTTAAACAGGAACAGCTGCTCCTTTTGGTATGTAATACCTTAGTGATTATCAAAAAGAACGTAAATCTTGTTTCACTAACACAAAATTTTGATAGACGAACATGCATTTACAAATGTTTCATGTTGACCATCCAAGTGGGCCTCCGCGGCTCTGCACAGGTATCGATATGAAGCTATTATTTTGCTTCTGGGAAAAATAACAGTCTTTTTTCTAAGACTCGTATGTCGATTACCTAAAAATTAATTTTACAGACGTCCCCTTTTTCTAAAAGCCAGTTAGTAAAATTCAAGCTTCACTCAATTATGATCCTATGTTAATTATACTTTTTTTACCGAAACATAACTGCTTAGTTTGTTACTTTAAACAGGAACAGCTGCTCCTTTTGGTATGTAAGACCGAAGTGATTATCAAAAAGAACATAAGTCTGGTTTCACAAACACAAAACTTTGATAGACGAACATACATTTACAAATGTTGCATGTTGCCCATCCAACTGGGCCTCCGCGGCCCTGCACAGGTATGGATATGAAGCTGTTATTTCGCTTCTGGGAAAAATAACAGTCTTTTTTCTAAGACTCGTATGTCGATTACCTAAAAATTAATTTTACAGACGTCCTCTTTTTCTAAAGGCCAGTTAGTAAAATTCAAGCTTGAATGAATTATGATCATATGTATCTTATACTTTTGTTTACTGAAACATAACTGCTTAGTTCTGTTACTTTACACAGGAACAGCTGCTCCTTTTGGTATGTAAGACCGAAGTGATTATCAAAAAGAACATAAGTCTGGTTTCACAAACACAAAACTTTGATAGACGAACATACATTTACAAATGTTGCATGTTGCCAATCCAACTGGGCCTCCGCGGGACTGCACAGATATAGATATAGAGCTGTTATTTCGCTTCCGGAAAAATAACAGTCTTTTTTCTAAGACTCGTATGTCGATTACCTAAAAATTAATTTTACAGACGTCCCCTTTTTCTAAAGGCCAGTTAGTAAAATTCAAGCTTCACTGAATTATGATCCTATGTATCTTATACTTTTGTTTACCGAAACATAACTGCTTAGTTCTGTTACTTTAAACAGGAACAGGTGCTCCTTTTGGTATGTAATACCTTAGTGATTATCAAAAAGAACATAAATCTTGTTTCACTAACACAAAACTTTGATAGACGAACATGCATTTACAAATGTTGCCTGTTGCCCATCCAACTGGGCCTACGCGGGACTGCACAGATATAGATATAAAGCTGTTATTTCGCTTCCGGAAAAATAACAGACTTTTTTCTAAGACTCGTATGTCGATTACCTAAAAATTAATTTTACAGACGTCCTCTTTTTCTAAAGGCCAGTTAGTAAAATTCAAGCTTCAATGAATTATGATCATATGTATCTCAAATTTTTGTTTAGCGAAACACAACTGCTTAGTTCTGTTATTTTAAACAGGAACAGCTGCTCCTGTGGGTATGTAATACCGAAGTGATTATCAAAAAGAACATAAATCTTGTTTCACTAACAAAAAACTTTGATAGACGAACATGCATTTACAAATGTTGCATGTTGACCATCCAACTGGGCCTCCGCGGCCCTGCACAGATTTAGATATGAAGCTGTTATTTCGCTCCTGGGAAAAAAAAGTCTTTTTCTAAGATTCGTATATCGATTACCTAAAAATTAATTTTACAGACGTCCTCTTTTTCTAAAGGCCAGTTAGTAAAATTCAAGCTTCACTGAATTATGATACTACGTAAATTATACTTTTGTTTACCGAAACATAACTGCTTAGTTCTGTTACTTTAAACAGGAACAGCTGCTCCTTTTGGTATGTAATACCTTAGTGATTATCAAAAAGAACGTAAATCTTGTTTCACTAACACAAAATTTTGATAGACGAACATGCATTTACAAATGTTTCATGTTGACCATCCAAGTGGGCCTCCGCGGCTCTGCACAGGTATCGATATGAAGCTATTATTTTGCTTCTGGGAAAAATAACAGTCTTTTTTCTAAGACTCGTATTTCGATTACCTAAAAATTAATTTTACAGACGTCCCCTTTTTCTAAAAGCCAGTTAGTAAAATTCAAGCTTCACTCAATTATGATCCTATGTTAATTATACTTTTTTTACCGAAACATAACTGCTTAGTTTGTTACTTTAAACAGGAACAGCTGCTCCTTTTGGTATGTAAGACCGAAGTGATTATCAAAAAGAACATAAGTCTGGTTTCACAAACACAAAACTTTGATAGACGAACATACATTTACAAATGTTGCATGTTGCCCATCCAACTGGGCCTCCGCGGCCCTGCACAGGTATGGATATGAAGCTGTTATTTCGCTTCTGGGAAAAATAACAGTCTTTTTTCTATGACTCGTATGTCGATTACCTAAAAATTAATTTTACAGACGTCCTCTTTTTCTAAAGGCCAGTTAGTAAAATTCAAGCTTGAATGAATTATGATCATATGTATCTTATACTTTTGTTTACTGAAACATAACTGCTTAGTTCTGTTACTTTACACAGGAACAGCTGCTCCTTTTGGTATGTAAGACCGAAGTGATTATCAAAAAGAACATAAGTCTGGTTTCACAAACAAAAAACTTTGATAGACGAACATACATTTACAAATGTTGCATGTTGCCAATCCAACTGGGCCTCCGCGGGACTGCACAGATATAGATATAGAGCTGTTATTTCGCTTCCGGAAAAATAACAGTCTTTTTTCTAAGACTCGTATGTCGATTACCTAAAAATTAATTTTACAGACGTCCCCTTTTTCTAAAGGCCAGTTAGTAAAATTCAAGCTTCACTGAATTATGATCCTATGTATCTTATACTTTTGTTTACCGAAACATAACTGCTTAGTTCTGTTACTTTAAACAGGAACAGGTGCTCCTTTTGGTATGTAATACCTTAGTGATTATCAAAAAGAACATAAATCTTGTTTCACTAACACAAAACTTTGATAGACGAACATGCATTTACAAATGTTGCCTGCTGCCCATCCAACTGGGCCTACGCGGGACTGCACAGATATAGATATAAAGCTGTTATTTCGCTTCCGGAAAAATAACAGACTTTTTTCTAAGACTCGTATGTCGATTACCTAAAAATTAATTTTACAGACGTCCCCTTTTTCTAAAGGCCAGTTAGTAAAATTCAAGTTTCACTGAATTATGATCCTATGTAAATTATACTTTTGTTTACCGAAACATAACTGCTTAGTTCTGTTACTTTAAACAGGAACAGCTGCTCCTTTTGGTATGTAAGACCGAAGTGATTATCAAAAAGAACATAAGTCTGGTTTCAGAAACGCAAAACTTTGATAGACGAACATACATTTACAAATGTTGCATGTTGCCCATCCAACTGGGCCTCCGCGGCCCTGCACAGGTATGGATATGAAGCTGTTATTTCGCTTCTGGGAAAAATAACAGTCTTTTTTCTATGACTCGTATGTCGATTACCTAAAAATTAATTTTACAGACGTCCTCTTTTTCTAAAGGCCAGTTAGTAAAATTCAAGCTTGAATGAATTATGATCATATGTATCTTATACTTTTGTTTACTGAAACATAACTGCTTAGTTCTGTTACTTTACACAGGAACAGCTGCTCCTTTTGGTATGTAAGACCGAAGTGATTATCAAAAAGAACATAAGTCTGGTTTCACAAACACAAAACTTTGATAGACGAACATACATTTACAAATGTTGCATGTTGCCAATCCAACTGGGCCTCCGCGGGACTGCACAGATATAGATATAGAGCTGTTATTTCGCTTCCGGAAAAATAACAGTCTTTTTTCTAAGACTCGTATGTCGATTACCTAAAAATTAATTTTACAGACGTCCCCTTTTTCTAATAGCCAGTTAGTAAAATTCAAGCTTCACTGAATTATGATCCTATGTATCTTATACTTTTGTTTACCGAAACATAACTGCTTAGTTCTGTTACTTTAAACAGGAACAGGTGCTCCTTTTGGTATGTAATACCTTAGTGATTATCAAAAAGAACATAAGTCTTGTTTCACTAACACAAAACTTTGATAGACGAACATGCATTTACAAATGTTGCCTGTTGCCCATCCAACTGGGCCTACGCGGGACTGCACAGATATAGATATAAAGCTGTTATTTCGCTTCCGGAAAAATAACAGACTTTTTTCTAAGACTCGTATGTCGATTACCTAAAAATTAATTTTACAGACGTCCCCTTTTTCTAAAGGCCAGTTAGTAAAATTCAAGTTTCACTGAATTATGATCCTATGTAAATTATACTTTTGTTTACCGAAACATAACTGCTTAGTTCTGTTACTTTAAACAGGAACAGCTGCTCCTTTTGGTATGTAAGACCGAAGTGATTATCAAAAAGAACATAAGTCTGGTTTCAGAAACGCAAAACTTTGATAGACGAACATACATTTACAAATGTTGCATGTTGCCCATCCAACTGGGCCTCCGCGGCCCTGCACAGGTATGGATATGAAGCTGTTATTTCGCTTCTGGGAAAAATAACAGTCTTTTTTCTAAGACTCGTATGTCGATTACCTAAAAATTAATTTTACAGCCGTCCCCTTTTTCTAAAGGCCAGTTAGTAAAATTCAAGCTTCAATGAATTATGATCATATGTATCTCAAATTTTTGTTTAGCGAAACACAACTGCTTAGTTCTGTTATTTTAAACAGGAACAGCTGCTCCTGTGGGTATGTAATACCGAAGTGATTATCAAAAAGAACATAAATCTTGTTTCACTAACAAAAAACTTTGATAGACGAACATGCATTTACAAATGTTGCATGTTGACCATCCAACTGGGCCTCCGCGGCCCTGCACAGATTTAGATATGAAGCTGTTATTTCGCTCCTGGGAAAAAAAAGTCTTTTTCTAAGATTCGTATATCGATTACCTAAAAATTAATTTTACAGACGTCCTCTTTTTCTAAAGGCCAGTTAGTAAAATTCAAGCTTCACTGAATTATGATACTACGTAAATTATACTTTTGTTTACCGAAACATAACTGCTTAGTTCTGTTACTTTAAACAGGAACAGCTGCTCCTTTTGGTATGTAATACCTTAGTGATTATCAAAAAGAACGTAAATCTTGTTTCACTAACACAAAACTTTGATAGACGAACATACATTTACAAATGTTGCATGTTGCCCATCCAACTGGGCCTCCGCGGCCCTGCACAGGTATGGATATGAAGCTGTTATTTCGCTTCTGGGAAAAATAACAGTCTTTTTTCTAAGACTCGTATGTCGATTACCTAAAAATTAATTTTACAGACGTCCCCTTTTTCTAAAAGCCAGTTAGTAAAATTCAAGCTTCACTCAATTATGATCCTATGTTAATTATACTTTTTTTACCGAAACATAACTGCTTAGTTTGTTACTTTAAACAGGAACAGCTGCTCCTTTTGGTATGTAAGACCGAAGTGATTATCAAAAAGAACATAAGTCTGGTTTCACAAACACAAAACTTTGATAGACGAACATACATTTACAAATGTTGCATGTTGCCCATCCAACTGGGCCTCCGCGGCCCTGCACAGGTATGGATATGAAGCTGTTATTTCGCTTCTGGGAAAAATAACAGTCTTTTTTCTATGACTCGTATGTCGATTACCTAAAAATTAATTTTACAGACGTCCTCTTTTTCTAAAGGCCAGTTAGTAAAATTCAAGCTTGAATGAATTATGATCATATGTATCTTATACTTTTGTTTACTGAAACATAACTGCTTAGTTCTGTTACTTTACACAGGAACAGCTGCTCCTTTTGGTATGTAAGACCGAAGTGATTATCAAAAAGAACATAAGTCTGGTTTCACAAACACAAAACTTTGATAGACGAACATACATTTACAAATGTTGCATGTTGCCAATCCAACTGGGCCTCCGCGGGACTGCACAGATATAGATATAGAGCTGTTATTTCGCTTCCGGAAAAATAACAGTCTTTTTTCTAAGACTCGTATGTCGATTACCTAAAAATTAATTTTACAGACGTCCCCTTTTTCTAAAGGCCAGTTAGTAAAATTCAAGCTTCACTGAATTATGATCCTATGTATCTTATACTTTTGTTTACCGAAACATAACTGCTTAGTTCTGTTACTTTAAACAGGAACAGGTGCTCCTTTTGGTATGTAATACCTTAGTGATTATCAAAAAGAACATAAATCTTGTTTCACTAACACAAAACTTTGATAGACGAACATGCATTTACAAATGTTGCCTGTTGCCCATCCAACTGGGCCTACACGGGACTGCACAGATATAGATATAAAGCTGTTATTTCGCTTCCGGAAAAATAACAGACTTTTTTCTAAGACTCGTATGTCGATTACCTAAAAATTAATTTTACAGACGTCCCCTTTTTCTAAAGGCCAGTTAGTAAAATTCAAGCTTCAATGAATTATGATCATATGTATCTCAAATTTTTGTTTAGCGAAACACAACTGCTTAGTTCTGTTATTTTAAACAGGAACAGCTGCTCCTGTGGGTATGTAATAGCGAAGTGATTATCAAAAAGAACATAAATCTTGTTTCACTAACAAAAAACTTTGATAGACGAACATGCATTTACAAATGTTGCATGTTGACCATCCAACTGGGCCTCCGCGGCCCTGCACAGATTTAGATATGAAGCTGTTATTTCGCTCCTGGGAAAAAAAAGTCTTTTTCTAAGATTCGTATATCGATTACCTAAAAATTAATTTTACAGACGTCCTCTTTTTCTAAAGGCCAGTTAGTAAAATTCAAGCTTCACTGAATTATGATACTACGTAAATTATACTTTTGTTTACCGAAACATAACTGCTTAGTTCTGTTACTTTAAACAGGAACAGCTGCTCCTTTTGGTATGTAATACCTTAGTGATTATCAAAAAGAACGTAAATCTTGTTTCACTAACACAAAATTTTGATAGACGAACATGCATTTACAAATGTTTCATGTTGACCATCCAAGTGGGCCTCCGCGGCTCTGCACAGGTATCGATATGAAGCTATTATTTTGCTTCTGGGAAAAATAACAGTCTTTTTTCTAAGACTCGTATGTCGATTACCTAAAAATTAATTTTACAGACGTCCCCTTTTTCTAAAAGCCAGTTAGTAAAATTCAAGCTTCACTCAATTATGATCCTATGTTAATTATACTTTTTTTACCGAAACATAACTGCTTAGTTTGTTACTTTAAACAGGAACAGCTGCTCCTTTTGGTATGTAAGACCGAAGTGATTATCAAAAAGAACATAAGTCTGGTTTCACAAACACAAAACTTTGATAGACGAACATACATTTACAAATATTGAATGTTGCCCATCCAACTGGGCCTCCGCGGCCCTGCACAGGTATAGATATGAAGCTGTTATTTCGCTTCTGGGAAAAATAAGTCTTTTTTCTAAGATTCGTATATCGATTACCTAAAAATTAATTTTACAGACGTCCCCTTTTTCTAAAGGCCAGTTAGTAAAATTCAAACTTCACTGAATTATGAAACTACGTAAATTATACTTTTGTTTACCGAAACATAACTGCTTAGTTCTGTTACTTTAAACAGGAACAGCTGCTCCTTTTGGTATGTAATACCTTAGTGATTATCAAAAATAACATAAATCTTGTTTCACTAACGCAAAACTTTGATAGACGAACATGCATTTACAAATGTTGCCTGTTGCCCATCCAACTGGGCCTACGCGGGACTGCACAGATATAGATATAAAGCTGTTATTTCGCTTCCGGAAAAATAACAGTCTTTTTTCTAAGACTCGTATGTCGATTACCTAAAAATTAATTTTACAGACGTCCCCTTTTTCTAAAGGCCAGTTAGTAAAATTCAAGCTTCACTGAATTATAATCCTATGTATCTTATACTTTTGTTTACCGAAACATAACTGCTTAGTTCTGTTACTTTAAACAGTAACAGCTGCTCCTGTGGGTATGTAATACCGAAGTGATTATCAAAAAGAACATAAATCTTGTTTCACTTACACAAAACTTTGATAGACGAACATGCGTTTACAAATGTTGCATGTTGACCTTCCAAGTGGGCCTCCGCGGCCCTGCACAGGTATAGATATGAAGCTGTTATTTTGCTTCTGGGAAAAATAACAGTGTTTTTTCTAAGACTCGTATGTCGATTACCTAAAAATTAATTTTACAGACGTCCCCTTTTTCTAAAGGCCAGTTAGTAAAATTCAAGTTTCACTGAATTATGATCCTATGTAAATTATACTTTTGTTTACCGAAACATAACTGCTTAGTTCTGTTACTTTAAACAGGAACAGCTGCTCCTTTTGGTATGTAAGACCGAAGTGATTATCAAAAAGAACAGAAGTCTGGTTTCAGAAACGCAAAACTTTGATAGACGAACATACATTTACAAATGTTGCATGTTGCCCATCCAACTGGGCCTCCGCGGCCCTGCACAGGTATGGATATGAAGCTGTTATTTCGCTTCTGGGAAAAATAACAGTCTTTTTTCTAAGACTCGTATGTCGATTACCTAAAAATTAATTTTACAGACGTCCTCTTTTTCTAAAGGCCAGTTAGTAAAATTCAAGCTTGAATGAATTATGATCATATGTATCTTATACTTTTGTTTACTGAAACATAACTGCTTAGTTCTGTTACTTTACACAGGAACAGCTGCTCCTTTTGGTATGTAAGACCGAAGTGATTATCAAAAAGAACATAAGTCTGGTTTCACAAACACAAAACTTTGATAGACGAACATACATTTACAAATGTTGCATGTTGCCAATCCAACTGGGCCTCCGCGGGACTGCACAGATATAGATATAGAGCTGTTATTTCGCTTCCGTAAAATAACAGTCTTTTTTCTAAGACTCGTATGTCGATTACCTAAAAATTAATTTTACAGACGTCCCCTTTTTCTAAAGGCCAGTTAGTAAAATTCAAGCTTCACTGAATTATGATCCTATGTATCTTATACTTTTGTTTACCGAAACATAACTGCTTAGTTCTGTTACTTTAAACAGGAACAGGTGCTCCTTTTGGTATGTAATACCTTAGTGATTATCAAAAAGAACATAAATCTTGTTTCACTAACACAAAACTTTGATAGACGAACATGCATTTACAAATGTTGCATGTTGCCCATCCAACTGGGCCTACGCGGGACTGCACAGATATAGATATAAAGCTGTTATTTCGCTTCCGGAAAAATAACAGACTTTTTTCTAAGACTCGTATGTCGATTACCTAAAAATTAATTTTACAGACGTCCCCTTTTTCTAAAGGCCAGTTAGTAAAATTCAAGCTTCAATGAATTATGATCATATGTATCTCAAATTTTTGTTTAGCTAAACACAACTGCTTAGTTCTGTTATTTTAAACAGGAACAGCTGCTCCTGTGGGTATGTAATACCGAAGTGATTATCAAAAAGAACATAAATCTTGTTTCACTAACAAAAAACTTTGATAGACGAACATGCATTTACAAATGTTGCATGTTGACCATCCAACTGGGCCTCCGCGGCCCTGCACAGATTTAGATATGAAGCTGTTATTTCGCTCCAGGGAAAAAAAAGTCTTTTCCTAAGATTCGTATATCGATTACCTAAAAATTAATTTTACAGACGTCCTCTTTTTCTAAAGGCCAGTTAGTAAAATTCAAGCTTCACTGAATTATGATACTACGTAAATTATACTTTTGTTTACCGAAACATAACTGCTTAGTTCTGTTACTTTAAACAGGAACAGCTGCTCCTTTTGGTATGTAATACCTTAGTGATTATCAAAAAGAACGTAAATCTTGTTTCACTAACACAAAATTTTGATAGACGAACATGCATTTACAAATGTTTCATGTTGACCATCCAAGTGGGCCTCCGCGGCTCTGCACAGGTATCGATATGAAGCTATTATTTTGCTTCTGGGAAAAATAACAGTCTTTTTTCTAAGACTCGTATGTCGATTACCTAAAAATTAATTTTACAGACGTCCCCTTTTTCTAAAAGCCAGTTAGTAAAATTCAAGCTTCACTCAATTATGATCCTATGTTAATTATACTTTTTTTACCGAAACATAACTGCTTAGTTTGTTACTTTAAACAGGAACAGCTGCTCCTTTTGGTATGTAAGACCGAAGTGATTATCAAAAAGAACATAAGTCTGGTTTCACAAACACAAAACTTTGATAGACGAACATACATTTACAAATATTGAATGTTGCCCATCCAACTGGGCCTCCGCGGCCCTGCACAGGTATAGATATGAAGCTGTTATTTCGCTTCTGGGAAAAATAAGTCTTTTTTCTAAGATTCGTATATCGATTACCTAAAAATTAATTTTACAGACGTCCCCTTTTTCTAAAGGCCAGTTAGTAAAATTCAAACTTCACTGAATTATGAAACTACGTAAATTATACTTTTGTTTACCGAAACATAACTGCTTAGTTCTGTTACTTTAAACAGGAACAGCTGCTCCTTTTGGTATGTAATACCTTAGTGATTATCAAAAATAACATAAATCTTGTTTCACTAACGCAAAACTTTGATAGACGAACATGCATTTACAAATGTTGCCTGTTGCCCATCCAACTGGGCCTACGCGGGACTGCACAGATATAGATATAAAGCTGTTATTTCGCTTCCGGAAAAATAACAGACTTTTTTCTAAGACTCGTATGTCGATTACCTAAAAATTAATTTTACAGACGTCCCCTTTTTCTAAAGGCCAGTTAGTAAAATTCAAGCTTCAATGAAATATGATCATATGTATCTCAAATTTTTGTTTACCGAAACACAACTGCTTAGTTCTGTTATTTTAAACAGGAACAGCTGCTCCTGTGGGTATGTAATACCGAAGTGATTATCAAAAAGAACATAAATCTTGTTTCACTAACAAAAAACTTTGATAGACGAACATGCATTTACAAATGTTGCATGTTGACCATCCAACTGGGCCTTCGCAGGACTGCACAGATATAGATATAAAGCTGTTATTTCGCTTCCGGAAAAATAACAGTCTTTTTTCTAAGACTCGTATGTCGATTACCGAAAAATTAATTTTACAGACGTCCCCTTTTTCTAAAGGCCAGATAGTAAAATTCAAGCTTCACTGAATTATGATCCTATGTATCTTATACTTTTGTTTACTGAAACATAACTGCTTTGTTCTGTTATTTTAAACAGGAACAGCTGCTCCTGTGGGTATGTAATACCGAAGTGATTATCAAAAAGAACATAAATCTTGTTTCACTAACAAAAAACTTTGATAGACGAACATGCATTTACAAATGTTGCATGTTGACCATCCAACTGGGCCTTAGCAGGACTGCACAGATATAGATATAAAGCTGTTATTTCGCTTCCGGAAAAATAACAGTCTTTTTTCTAAGACTCGTATGTCGATTACCGAAAAATTAATTTTACAGACGTCCCCTTTTTCTAAAGGCCAGTTAGTAAAATTCAAGCTTCACTGAATTATAATCCTATGTATCTTATACTTTTGTTTACCGAAACATAACTGCTTAGTTCTGTTACTTTAAACAGTAACAGCTGCTCCTGTGGGTATGTAATACCGAAGTGATTATCAAAAAGAACATAAATCTTGTTTCACTTACACAAAACTTTGATAGACGAACATGCGTTTACAAATGTTGCATGTTGACCTTCCAAGTGGGCCTCCGCGGCCCTGCACAGGTATAGATATGAAGCTGTTATTTTGCTTCTGGGAAAAATAACAGTGTTTTTTCTAAGACTCGTATGTCGATTACCTAAAAATTAATTTTACAGACGTCCCCTTTTTCTAAAGGCCAGTTAGTAAAATTCAAGTTTCACTGAATTATGATCCTATGTAAATTATACTTTTGTTTACCGAAACATAACTGCTTAGTTCTGTTACTTTAAACAGGAACAGCTGCTCCTTTTGGTATGTAAGACCGAAGTGATTATCAAAAAGAACATAAGTCTGGTTTCAGAAACGCAAAACTTTGATAGACGAACATACATTTACAAATGTTGCATGTTGCCCATCCAACTGGGCCTCCGCGGCCCTGCACAGGTATGGATATGAAGCTGTTATTTCGCTTCTGGGAAAAATAACAGTCTTTTTTCTATGACTCGTATGTCGATTACCTAAAAATTAATTTAACAGACGTCCTCTTTTTCTAAAGGCCAGTTAGTAAAATTCAAGCTTGAATGAATTATGATCATATGTATCTTATACTTTTGTTTACTGAAACATAACTGCTTAGTTCTGTTACTTTACACAGCAACAGCTGCTCCTTTTGGTATGTAAGACCGAAGTGATTATCAAAAAGAACATAAGTCTGGTTTCACAAACACAAAACTTTGATAGACGAACATACATTTACAAATGTTGCATGTTGCCAATCCAACTGGGCCTCCGCGGGACTGCACAGATATAGATATAGAGCTGTTATTTCGCTTCCGGAAAAATAACAGTCTTTTTTCTAAGACTCGTATGTCGATTACCTAAAAATTAATTTTACAGACGTCCCCTTTTTCTAAAGGCCAGTTAGTAAAATTCAAGCTTCACTGAATTATGATCCTATGTATCTTATACTTTTGTTTACCGAAACATAACTGCTTAGTTCTGTTACTTTAAACAGGAACAGGTGCTCCTTTTGGTATGTAATACCTTAGTGATTATCAAAAAGAACATAAATCTTGTTTCACTAACACAAAACTTTGATAGACGAACATGCATTTACAAATGTTGCCTGTTGCCCATCCAACTGGGCCTACGCGGGACTGCACAGATATAGATATAAAGCTGTTATTTCGCTTCCGGAAAAATAACAGTCTTTTTTCTAAGACTCGTATGTCGATTACCTAAAAATTAATTTTACAGACGTCCCCTTTTTCTAAAGGCCAGTTAGTAAAATTCAAGCTTCACTGAATTATAATCCTATGTATCTTATACTTTTGTTTACCGAAACATAACTGCTTAGTTCTGTTACTTTAAACAGGAACAGGTGCTCCTTTTGGTATGTAATACCTTAGTGATTATCAAAAAGAACATAAATCTTGTTTCACTAACACAAAACTTTGATAGACGAACATGCATTTACAAATGTTGCATGTTGCCCATCCAACTGGGCCTACGCGGGACTGCACAGATATAGATATAAAGCTGTTATTTCGCTTCCGGAAAAATAACAGACTTTTTTCTAAGACTCGTATGTCGATTACCTAAAAATTAATTTTACAGACGTCCCCTTTTTCTAAAGGCCAGTTAGTAAAATTCAAGCTTCAATGAATTATGATCATATGTATCTCAAATTTTTGTTTAGCTAAACACAACTGCTTAGTTCTGTTATTTTAAACAGGAACAGCTGCTCCTGTGGGTATGTAATACCGAAGTGATTATCAAAAAGAACATAAATCTTGTTTCACTAACAAAAAACTTTGATAGACGAACATGCATTTACAAATGTTGCATGTTGACCATCCAACTGGGCCTCCGCGGCCCTGCACAGATTTAGATATGAAGCTGTTATTTCGCTCCAGGGAAAAAAAAGTCTTTTCCTAAGATTCGTATATCGATTACCTAAAAATTAATTTTACAGACGTCCTCTTTTTCTAAAGGCCAGTTAGTAAAATTCAAGCTTCACTGAATTATGATACTACGTAAATTATACTTTTGTTTACCGAAACATAACTGCTTAGTTCTGTTACTTTAAACAGGAACAGCTGCTCCTTTTGGTATGTAATACCTTAGTGATTATCAAAAAGAACGTAAATCTTGTTTCACTAACACAAAATTTTGATAGACGAACATGCATTTACAAATGTTTCATGTTGACCATCCAAGTGGGCCTCCGCGGCTCTGCACAGGTATCGATATGAAGCTATTATTTTGCTTCTGGGAAAAATAACAGTCTTTTTTCTAAGACTCGTATGTCGATTACCTAAAAATTAATTTTACAGACGTCCCCTTTTTCTAAAAGCCAGTTAGTAAAATTCAAGCTTCACTCAATTATGATCCTATGTTAATTATACTTTTTTTACCGAAACATAACTGCTTAGTTTGTTACTTTAAACAGGAACAGCTGCTCCTTTTGGTATGTAAGACCGAAGTGATTATCAAAAAGAACATAAGTCTGGTTTCACAAACACAAAACTTTGATAGACGAACATACATTTACAAATATTGAATGTTGCCCATCCAACTGGGCCTCCGCGGCCCTGCACAGGTATAGATATGAAGCTGTTATTTCGCTTCTGGGAAAAATAAGTCTTTTTTCTAAGATTCGTATATCGATTACCTAAAAATTAATTTTACAGACGTCCCCTTTCTCTAAAGGCCAGTTAGTAAAATTCAAACTTCACTGAATTATGAAACTACGTAAATTATACTTTTGTTTACCGAAACATAACTGCTTAGTTCTGTTACTTTAAACAGGAACAGCTGCTCCTTTTGGTATGTAATACCTTAGTGATTATCAAAAATAACATAAATCTTGTTTCACTAACGCAAAACTTTGATAGACGAACATGCATTTACAAATGTTGCCTGTTGCCCATCCAACTGGGCCTACGCGGGACTGCACAGATATAGATATAAAGCTGTTATTTCGCTTCCGGAAAAATAACAGACTTTTTTCTAAGACTCGTATGTCGATTACCTAAAAATTAATTTTACAGACGTCCCCTTTTTCTAAAGGCCAGTTAGTAAAATTCAAGCTTCAATGAAATATGATCATATGTATCTCAAATTTTTGTTTACCGAAACACAACTGCTTAGTTCTGTTATTTTAAACAGGAACAGCTGCTCCTGTGGGTATGTAATACCGAAGTGATTATCAAAAAGAACATAAATCTTGTTTCACTAACAAAAAACTTTGATAGACGAACATGCATTTACAAATGTTGCATGTTGACCATCCAACTGGGCCTTCGCAGGACTGCACAGATATAGATATAAAGCTGTTATTTCGCTTCCGGAAAAATAACAGTCTTTTTTCTAAGACTCGTATGTCGATTACCGAAAAATTAATTTTACAGACGTCCCCTTTTTCTAAAGGCCAGATAGTAAAATTCAAGCTTCACTGAATTATGATCCTATGTATCTTATACTTTTGTTTACTGAAACATAACTGCTTTGTTCTGTTATTTTAAACAGGAACAGCTGCTCCTGTGGGTATGTAATACCGAAGTGATTATCAAAAAGAACATAAATCTTGTTTCACTAACAAAAAACTTTGATAGACGAACATGCATTTACAAATGTTGCATGTTGACCATCCAACTGGGCCTTAGCAGGACTGCACAGATATAGATATAAAGCTGTTATTTCGCTTCCGGAAAAATAACAGTCTTTTTTCTAAGACTCGTATGTCGATTACCGAAAAATTAATTTTACAGACGTCCCCTTTTTCTAAAGGCCAGTTAGTAAAATTCAAGCTTCACTGAATTATAATCCTATGTATCTTATACTTTTGTTTACCGAAACATAACTGCTTAGTTCTGTTACTTTAAACAGTAACAGCTGCTCCTGTGGGTATGTAATACCGAAGTGATTATCAAAAAGAACATAAATCTTGTTTCACTTACACAAAACTTTGATAGACGAACATGCGTTTACAAATGTTGCATGTTGACCTTCCAAGTGGGCCTCCGCGGCCCTGCACAGGTATAGATATGAAGCTGTTATTTTGCTTCTGGGAAAAATAACAGTGTTTTTTCTAAGACTCGTATGTCGATTACCTAAAAATTAATTTTACAGACGTCCCCTTTTTCTAAAGGCCAGTTAGTAAAATTCAAGTTTCACTGAATTATGATCCTATGTAAATTATACTTTTGTTTACCGAAACATAACTGCTTAGTTCTGTTACTTTAAACAGGAACAGCTGCTCCTTTTGGTATGTAAGACCGAAGTGATTATCAAAAAGAACATAAGTCTGGTTTCAGAAACGCAAAACTTTGATAGACGAACATACATTTACAAATGTTGCATGTTGCCCATCCAACTGGGCCTCCGCGGCCCTGCACAGGTATGGATATGAAGCTGTTATTTCGCTTCTGGGAAAAATAACAGTCTTTTTTCTAAGACTCGTATGTCGATTACCTAAAAATTAATTTTACAGACGTCCTCTTTTTCTAAAGGCCAGTTAGTAAAATTCAAGCTTGAATGAATTATGATCATATGTATCTTATACTTTTGTTTACTGAAACATAACTGCTTAGTTCTGTTACTTTACACAGGAACAGCTGCTCCTTTTGGTATGTAAGACCGAAGTGATTATCAAAAAGAACATAAGTCTGGTTTCACAAACACAAAACTTTGATAGACGAACATACATTTACAAATGTTGCATGTTGCCAATCCAACTGGGCCTCCGCGGGACTGCACAGATATAGATATAGAGCTGTTATTTCGCTTCCGTAAAATAACAGTCTTTTTTCTAAGACTCGTATGTCGATTACCTAAAAATTAATTTTACAGACGTCCCCTTTTTCTAAAGGCCAGTTAGTAAAATTCAAGCTTCACTGAATTATGATCCTATGTATCTTATACTTTTGTTTACCGAAACATAACTGCTTAGTTCTGTTACTTTAAACAGGAACAGGTGCTCCTTTTGGTATGTAATACCTTAGTGATTATCAAAAAGAACATAAATCTTGTTTCACTAACAGAAAACTTTGATAGACGAACATGCACTTACAAATGTTGCCTGTTGCCCATCCAACTGGGCCTACGCGGGACTGCACAGATATAGATATAAAGCTGTTATTTCGCTTCCGGAAAAATAACAGACTTTTTTCTAAGACTCGTATGTCGATTACCTAAAAATTAATTTTACAGACGTCCCCTTTTTCTAAAGGTCAGTTAGTAAAATTCAAGCTTCACTGAATTATGATCCTATGTATCTTATACTTTTGTTTACCGAAACATAACTGCTTAGTTTTGTTACTTTAAACAGTAACAGCTGCTCCTGTGGGTATGTAATACCGAAGTGATTATCAAAAAGAACATAAATCTTGTTTCACTTACACAAAACTTTGTTAGACGAACATGCGTTTACAAATGTTGCATGTTGACCTTCCAAGTGGGCCTCCGCGGCCCTGCACAGGTATAGATATGAAGCTGTTATTTTGCTTCTGGGAAAAATAACAGTGTTTTTTCTAAGACTCGTATGTCGATTACCTAAAAATTAATTTTACAGACGTCCCCTTTTTCTAAAGGCCAGTTAGTAAAATTCAAGTTTCACTGAATTATGATCCTATGTAAATTATACTTTTGTTTACCGAAACATAACTGCTTAGTTCTGTTACTTTAAACAGGAACAGCTGCTCCTTTTGGTATGTAATACCGAAGTGATTATCAAAAAGAACATAAATCTTGTTTCACTAACAAAAAACTTTGATAGACGAACATGCATTTACAAATGTTGCATGTTTACCATCCAAGTGGGCCTCCGCGGCCCTGCACAGGTATGGATATGAAGCTGTTATTTCGCTTCCGGAAAAATAACAGTCTTTTTTCTAAGACTCGTATGTCGATTACCTAAAAATTAATTTTAGAGACGTCCCCTTTTTCTAAAGGCCAGTTAGTAAAATTCAAGCTTCAATGAATTATGATCATATGTATCTGAAATTTTTGTTTACCGAAACACAACTGCTTAGTTCTGTTATTTTAAACAGGAACAGCTGCTCCTGTGGGTATGTAATACCGAAGTGATTATCAAAAAGAACATAAATCTTGTTTCACTAACAAAAAACTTTGATAGACGAACATGCATTTACAAATGTTGCATGTTTACCATCCAAGTGGGCCTCCGCGGCCCTGCACAGGTATAGATATGAAGCTGTTATTTTGCTTCTGGGAAAAATAACAGTCTTTTTCTAAGACTCGTATGAATTACCTAAAAATTAATTTTACAGACGTCCCCTTTTTCTAAAGGCCAGTTAGTAAAATTCAAGTTTCACTGAATTATGATCCTATGCATATTATACTTTTGTTTACCGAAACATAACTGCTTAGTTCTGTTACTTTCAACAGGAACAGGTGCTCCTTTTGGTTTGTAATACCTTAGTGATTATCAAGAAGAACATAAATCTTGTTTCACTAACACAAAACTTTGATGGACGAACATGCATTTACAAATGTTGCATGTTGCCCATCCAACTGGGCCTCCGCGGCCCTGCACAGGTATAGATATGAAGCTGTTATTTCGCTTCTGGGAAAAATAAGTCTTTTTTCTAAGATTCGTATATCGATTACCTAAAAATTAATTTTACAGACGTCCCCTTTTTCTGAAGGCCAGTTAGTAAAATTCAAGCTTCAATGAATTATGATACTACGTAAATTATACTTTTGTTTACCGAAACATAACTGCTTAGTTCTGTTACTTTAAACAGGAACAGCTGCTCCTTTTGGTATGTAATACCGAAGTGATTATCAAAAAGAACATAAATCTTGTTTCACTAACAAAAAACTTTGATAGACGAACATGCATTTACAAATGTTGCATGTTTACCATCCAAGTGGGCCTCCGCGGCCCTGCACAGGTATGGATATGAAGCTGTTATTTCGCTTCCGGAAAAATAACAGTCTTTTTTTTAAGACTCGTATTCGATTACCTAAAAATTGACGTCCCCTTTTTCTAAAGGCCAGTTAGTAAAATTCAAGCTTCAATGAATTATGATCATATGTATCTGAAATTTTTGTTTACCGAAACACAACTGCTTAGTTCTGTTATTTTAAACAGGAACAGCTGCTCCTGTGGGTATGTAATACCGAAGTGATTATCAAAAAGAACATAAATCTTGTTTCACTAACAAAAAACTTTGATAGACGAACATGCATTTACAAATGTTGCATGTTGACCATCCAAGTGGGCCTCCGCGGCCCTGCACAGGTATAGATATGAAGCTGTTATTTTGCTTCTGGGAAAAATAACAGTCTTTTTTCTAAGACTCGTATGTCGATTACCTAAAAATTAATTTTACAGACGTCCCCTTTTTCTAAAGGCCAGTTAGTAAAATTCAAGTTTCACTGAATTATGATCCTATGCATATTATACTTTTGTTTACCGAAACATAACTGCTTAGTTCTGTTACTTTAAACAGGAACATCTGCTCCTTTTGGTATGTAAGACCGAAGTGATTATCAAAAAAACATAAGTCTGGTTTCACAAACACAAAACTTTGATAGACGAACATGCATTTACAAATGTTGCATGTTGCCCATCCAACTGGGCCTCCGCGGCCCTGCACAGGTATAGATATGAAGCTGCTATTTCGCTTCTGGCAAAAATAAGACTTTTTTCTAAGATTCGTATATCGATTACTTAAAAATCAATTTTACAGACGTCCCCTTTTTCTAAAGGGCAGTTAGTAAAATTCTATCTTCACTGAATTATGATCCTACGTAAATTATACTTTTGTTTACGGAAACATAACTGCTTAGTTCTGTTACTTTAAACAGGAACAGCTGCTCCTTATGGTATGTAAGACCGAAGTGATTATCAAAAAGAACATAAGTCTGGTTTCACAAACACAAAACTTTGATAGACGAACATGCATTTACAAATGTTGCATGTTGCCCATCCAACTGGGCCTCCGCGGCCCTGCACAGGTATAGATATGAAGCTGCTATTTCGCTTCTGGGAAAAATAAGTCTTTTTTCTAAGATTCGTATATCGATTACCTAAAAATTAATTTTACAGACGTCCTCTTTTTCTAAAGGCCAGTTAGTAAAATTCAAGCTTCACTGAATTATGATACTACGTAAATTATACTTTTGTTTACCGAAACATAACTGCTTAGTTCTGTTACTTTAAACAGGAACAGCTGCTCCTTTTGGTATGTAATACCTTAGTGATTATCAAAAAGAACGTAAATCTTGTTTCACTAACACAAAATTTTGATAGACGAACATGCATTTACAAATGTTTCATGTTGACCATCCAAGTGGGCCTCCGCGGCTCTGCACAAGTATCGATATGAAGCTGTTATTTCGCTTCCGGAAAAATAAAAGTCTTTTTTCTAAGACTCGTATGTCGATTACCTAAAAATTAATTTTACAGAAGTCCCCTTTTTCTAAAGGCCAGTTAGTAAAATTCAAGCTTCACTGAATTATGATCCTATGTATCTTATACTTTTGTTTACCGAAACATAACTGCTTAGTTCTGTTACTTTAAACAGGAACATCTGCTCCTTTTGGTATGTAAGACCGAAGTGATTATCAAAAAAACATAAGTCTGGTTTCACAAACACAAAACTTTGATAGACGAACATGCATTTACAAATGTTGCATGTTGCCCATCCAACTGGGCCTCCGCGGCCCTGCACAGGTATAGATATGAAGCTGCTATTTCGCTTCTGGCAAAAATAAGACTTTTTTCTAAGATTCGTATATCGATTACTTAAAAATCAATTTTACAGACGTCCCCTTTTTCTAAAGGGCAGTTAGTAAAATTCAAGCTTCACTCAATTATGATCCTATGTTAATTATACTTTTTTTACCGAAACATAACTGCTTAGTTTGTTACTTTAAACAGGAACAGCTGCTCCTGTGGGTATGTAATACCGAAGTGATTATCAAAAAGAACATAAATCTTGTTTCACTTACACAAAACTTTGATAGACGAACATGCGTTTACAAATGTTGCATGTTGACCTTCCAAGTGGGCCTCCGCGGCCCTGCACAGGTATAGATATGAAGCTGTTATTTTGCTTCTGGGAAAAATAACAGTGTTTTTCTAAGACTCGTATGTCGATTACCTAAAAATTAATTTTACAGACGTCCCCTTTTTCTAAAGGCCAGTTAGTAAAATTCAAGTTTCACTGAATTATGATCCTATGTAAATTATACTTTTGTTTACCGAAACATAACTGCTTAGTTCTGTTACTTTAAACAGGAACAGCTGCTCCTTTTGGTATGTAAGACCGAAGTGATTATCAAAAAGAACATAAGTCTGGTTTCAGAAACGCAAAACTTTGATAGACGAACATACATTTACAAATGTTGCATGTTGCCCATCCAACTGGGCCTCCGCGGCCCTGTACAGGTATGGATATGAAGCTGTTATTTCGCTTCTGGGAAAAATAACAGTCTTTTTTCTAAGACTCGTATGTCGATTACCTAAAAATTAATTTTACAGACGTCCCCATTTTCTAAAGGCCAGTTAGTAAAATTCAAGCTTCAATGAAATATGATCATATGTATCTCAAATTTTTGTTTACCGAAACATAACTGCTTAGTTCTGTTACTTTAAACAGGAACAGCTGCTCCTGTGGGTATGTAATACCGAAGTGATTATCAAAAAGAACATAAATCTTGTTTCACTTACACAAAACTTTGATAGACGAACATGCGTTTACAAATGTTGCATGTTGACCTTCCAAGTGGGCCTCCGCGGCCCTGCACAGGTATAGATATGAAGCTGTTATTTTGCTTCTGGGAAAAATAACAGTGTTTTTCTAAGACTCGTATGTCGATTACCTAAAAATTAATTTTACAGACGTCCCCTTTTTCTAAAGGCCAGTTAGTAAAATTCAAGTTTCACTGAATTATGATCCTATGTAAATTATACTTTTGTTTACCGAAACATAACTGCTTAGTTCTGTTACTTTAAACAGGAACAGCTGCTCCTTTTGGTATGTAAGACCGAAGTGATTATCAAAAAGAACATAAGTCTGGTTTCAGAAACGCAAAACTTTGATAGACGAACATACATTTACAAATGTTGCATGTTGCCCATCCAACTGGGCCTCCGCGGCCCTGTACAGGTATGGATATGAAGCTGTTATTTCGCTTCTGGGAAAAATAACAGTCTTTTTTCTAAGACTCGTATGTCGATTACCTAAAAATTAATTTTACAGACGTCCTCTTTTTCTAAAGGCCAGTTAGTAAAATTCAAGCTTGAATGAATTATGATCATATGTATCTTATACTTTTGTTTACTGAAACATAACTGCTTAGTTCTGTTACTTTACACAGGAACAGCTGCTCCTTTTGGTATGTAAGACCGAAGTGATTATCAAAAAGAACATAAGTCTGGTTTCACAAACACAAAACTTTGATAGACGAACATACATTTACAAATGTTGCATGTTGCCAATCCAACTGGGCCTCCGCGGGACTGCACAGATATAGATATAGATCTGTTATTTCGCTTCCGTAAAATAACAGTCTTTTTTCTAAGACTCGTATGTCGATTACCTAAAAATTAATTTTACAGACGTCCCCTTTTTCTAAAGGCCAGTTAGTAAAATTCAAGCTTCACTGAATTATGATCCTATGTATCTTATACTTTTGTTTACCGAAACATAACTGCTTAGTTCTGTTACTTTAAACAGGAACAGGTGCTCCTTTTGGTATATAATACCTTAGTGATTATCAAAAAGAACATAAATCTTGTTTCACTAACACAAAACTTTGATAGACGAACATGCATTTACAAATGTTGCCTGTTGCCCATCCAACTGGGCCTACGCGGGACTGCACAGATATAGATATAAAGCTGTTATTTCGCTTCCGGAAAAATAACAGTCTTTTTTCTAAGACTCGTATGTCGATTACCGAAAAATTAATTTTACAGACGTCACCTTTTTCTAAAGGCCAGTTAGTAAAATTCAAGCTTCAATGAATTATGATCATATGTATCTCAAATTTTTGTTTACCGAAACACAACTGCTTAGTTCTGTTATTTTAAACAGGAACAGCTGCTCCTGTGGGTATGTAATACCGAAGTGATTATCAAAAAGAACATAAATCTTGTTTCACTAACAAAAAACTTTGATAGACGAACATGCATTTACAAATGTTGCATGTTGACCATCCAACTGGGCCTTCGCGGGACTGCACAGATATAGATATAAAGCTGTTATTTCGCTTCCGGAAAAATAACAGTCTTTTTTCTAAGACTCGTATGTCGATTACCGAAAAATTAATTTTACAGACGTCCCCTTTTTCTAAAGGCCAGTTAGTAAAATTGAAGCTTCACTGAATTATGATCCTATGTATCTTATACTTTTGTTTACCGAAACATAACTGCTTAGTTCTGTTACTTTAAACAGTAACAGCTGCTCCTGTGGGTATGTAATAGCGAAGTGATTATCAAAAAGAACATAAATCTTGTTTCACTTACACAAAACTTTGATAGACGAACATGCGTTTACAAATGTTGCATGTTGATCTTCCAAGTGGGCCTCCGCGGCCCTGCACAGGTATAGATATGAAGCTGTTATTTTGCTTCTGGGAAAAATAACAGTCTTTTTTCTAAGACTCGTATGAATTACCTAAAAATTAATTTTACAGACGTCCCCTTTTTCTAAAGGCCAGTTAGTAAAATTGAAGTTTCACTGAATTATGATCCTATGCATATTATACTTTTGTTTACCGAAACATAACTGCTTAGTTCTGTTACTTTCAACAGGAACAGGTGCTCCTTTTGGTTTGTAATACCTTAGTGATTATCAAAAAGAACATAAATCTTGTTTCACTAACACAAAACTTTGATAGACGAACATGCATTTACAAATGTTGCATGTTGCCCATCCAACTGGGCCTCCGCGGCCCTGCACAGGTATAGATATGAAGCTGTTATTTCGCTTCTGGGAAAAATAAGTCTTTTTTCTAAGATTCGTATATCGATTACCTAAAAATTAATTTTACAGACGTCCCCTTTTTCTGAAGGCCAGTTAGTAAAATTCAAGCTTCAATGAATTATGATACTACGTAAATTATACTTTTGTTTACCGAAACATAACTGCTTAGTTCTGTTACTTTAAACAGGAACAGCTGCTCCTTTTGGTATGTAATACCTTAGTGATTATCAAAAAGAACGTAAATCTTGTTTCACTAACACAAAATTTTGATAGACGAACATGCATTTACAAATGTTGCATGTTGACCATCCAAGTGGGCCTCCGCGGCTCTGCACAGGTATCGATATGAAGCTATTATTTTGCATCTGGGAAAAATAACAGTCTTTTCTAAGACTCGTATGTCGATTACCTAAAAATTAATTTTACAGACGTCCCCTTTTTCTAAAAGCCAGTTAGTAAAATTCAAGCTTAACTCAATTATGATCCTATGTTAATTATACTTTTTTTACCGAAACATAACTGCTTAGTTTGTTACTTTAAACAGGAACTCCTTTTGGTATGTAAGACCGAAGTGATTATCTAAAAGAACATAAGTCTGGTTTCACAAACACAAAACTTTGATAGACGAACATACATTTACAAATATTGCATGTTGCCCATCCAACTGGGCCTCCGCGGCCCTGCACAGGTATAGATATGAAGCTGTTATTTCGCTTCTGGGAAAAATAAGTCTTTTTTCTTAGATTCGTATATCGATTACCTAAAAATTAATTTTACAGGCGTCCCCTTTTTCTAAAGGCCAGTTAGTAAAATTCAAACTTCACTGAATTATGATCCTATGTATCTTATACTTTTGTTTACCGAAACATAACTGCTTAGTTCTGTTACTTTAAACAGGAACAGGTGCTCCTTTTGGTTTGTAATACCTTAGTGATTATCAAAAAGAACATAAATCTTGTTTCACTAACACAAAACTTTGATAGACGAACATGGATTTACAAATGTTGCATGTTGCCCATCCAACTGGGCCTCCGCGGCCCTGCACAGGTATAGATATGAAGCTGTTATTTCGCTTCTGGGAAAAATAAGCCTTTTTTCTTAGATTCGTATATCGATTACCTAAAAATTAATTTTACAGGCGTCCCCTTTTTCTAAAGGCCAGTTAGTAAAATTCAAACTTCACTGAATTATGATCCTATGTATCTTATACTTTTGTTTACCGAAACATAACTGCTTAGTTCTGTTACTTTAAACAGGAACAGGTGCTCCTTTTGGTTTGTAATACCTTAGTGATTATCAAAAAGAACATAAATCTTGTTTCACTAACAGAAAACTTTGATAGACGAACATGCATTTACAAATGTTGCATGTTGCCCATCCAACTGGGCCTCCGCGGCCCTGCACAGGTATAGATATGAAGCTGTTATTTTGATTCTGGGAAAAATAAGTCTTTTTTCTAAGATTCGTATATCGATTACCTAAAAATTAATTTTACAGACGTCCCCTTTTTCTAAAGGCCAGTTAGTAAAATTCAAACTTCACTGAATTATGATCCTATGCATATTATACTTTTGTTTACCGAAACATAACTGCTTAGTTCTGTTACTTTAAACAGGAACATCTGCTCCTTTTGGTATGTAAGACCGAAGTGATTATCAAAAAAACATAAGTCTGGTTTCACAAACACAAAACTTTGATAGACGAACATGCATTTACAAATGTTGCATGTTGCCCATCCAACTGGGCCTCCGCGGCCCTGCACAGGTATAGATATGAAGCTGCTATTTCGCTTCTGGCAAAAATAAGACTTTTTTCTAAGATTCGTATATCGATTACTTAAAAATCAATTTTACAGACGTCCCCTTTTTCTAAAGGGCAGTTAGTAAAATTCTATCTTCACTGAATTATGATCCTACGTAAATTATACTTTTGTTTACGGAAACATAACTGCTTAGTTCTGTTACTTTAAACAGGAACAGCTGCTCCTTATGGTATGTAAGACCGAAGTGATTATCAAAAAGAACATAAGTCTGGTTTCACAAACACAAAACTTTGATAGACGAACATGCATTTACAAATGTTGCATGTTGCCCATCCAACTGGGCCTCCGCGGCCCTGCACAGGTATAGATATGAAGCTGCTATTTCGCTTCTGGGAAAAATAAGTCTTTTTTCTAAGATTCGTATATCGATTACCTAAAAATTAATTTTACAGACGTCCTCTTTTTCTAAAGGCCAGTTAGTAAAATTCAAGCTTCACTGAATTATGATACTACGTAAATTATACTTTTGTTTACCGAAACATAACTGCTTAGTTCTGTTACTTTAAACAGGAACAGCTGCTCCTTTTGGTATGTAATACCTTAGTGATTATCAAAAAGAACGTAAATCTTGTTTCACTAACACAAAATTTTGATAGACGAACATGCATTTACAAATGTTTCATGTTGACCATCCAAGTGGGCCTCCGCGGCTCTGCACAAGTATCGATATGAAGCTGTTATTTCGCTTCCGGAAAAATAAAAGTCTTTTTTCTAAGACTCGTATGTCGATTACCTAAAAATTAATTTTACAGACGTCCCCATTTTCTAAAGGCCAGTTAGTAAAATTCAAGCTTCAATGAAATATGATCATATGTATCTCAAATTTTTGTTTACCGAAACATAACTGCTTAGTTCTGTTACTTTAAACAGGAACAGCTGCTCCTGTGGGTATGTAATACCGAAGTGATTATCAAAAAGAACATAAATCTTGTTTCACTTACACAAAACTTTGATAGACGAACATGCGTTTACAAATGTTGCATGTTGACCTTCCAAGTGGGCCTCCGCGGCCCTGCACAGGTATAGATATGAAGCTGTTATTTTGCTTCTGGGAAAAATAACAGTGTTTTTCTAAGACTCGTATGTCGATTACCTAAAAATTAATTTTACAGACGTCCCCTTTTTCTAAAGGCCAGTTAGTAAAATTCAAGTTTCACTGAATTATGATCCTATGTAAATTATACTTTTGTTTACCGAAACATAACTGCTTAGTTCTGTTACTTTAAACAGGAACAGCTGCTCCTTTTGGTATGTAAGACCGAAGTGATTATCAAAAAGAACATAAGTCTGGTTTCAGAAACGCAAAACTTTGATAGACGAACATACATTTACAAATGTTGCATGTTGCCCATCCAACTGGGCCTCCGCGGCCCTGTACAGGTATGGATATGAAGCTGTTATTTCGCTTCTGGGAAAAATAACAGTCTTTTTTCTAAGACTCGTATGTCGATTACCTAAAAATTAATTTTACAGACGTCCTCTTTTTCTAAAGGCCAGTTAGTAAAATTCAAGCTTGAATGAATTATGATCATATGTATCTTATACTTTTGTTTACTGAAACATAACTGCTTAGTTCTGTTACTTTACACAGGAACAGCTGCTCCTTTTGGTATGTAAGACCGAAGTGATTATCAAAAAGAACATAAGTCTGGTTTCACAAACACAAAACTTTGATAGACGAACATACATTTACAAATGTTGCATGTTGCCAATCCAACTGGGCCTCCGCGGGACTGCACAGATATAGATATAGAGCTGTTATTTCGCTTCCGTAAAATAACAGTCTTTTTTCTAAGACTCGTATGTCGATTACCTAAAAATTAATTTTACAGACGTCCCCTTTTTCTAAAGGCCAGTTAGTAAAATTCAAGCTTCACTGAATTATGATCCTATGTATCTTATACTTTTGTTTACCGAAACATAACTGCTTAGTTCTGTTACTTTAAACAGGAACAGGTGCTCCTTTTGGTATGTAATACCTTAGTGATTATCAAAAAGAACATAAATCTTGTTTCACTAACACAAAACTTTGATAGACGAACATGCATTTACAAATGTTGCCTGTTGCCCATCCAACTGGGCCTACGCGGGACTGCACAGATATAGATATAAAGCTGTTATTTCGCTTCCGGAAAAATAACAGTCTTTTTTCTAAGACTCGTATGTCGATTACCGAAAAATTAATTTTACAGACGTCACCTTTTTCTAAAGGCCAGTTAGTAAAATTCAAGCTTCAATGAATTATGATCATATGTATCTCAAATTTTTGTTTACCGAAACACAACTGCTTAGTTCTGTTATTTTAAACAGGAACAGCTGCTCCTGTGGGTATGTAATACCGAAGTGATTATCAAAAAGAACATAAATCTTGTTTCACTAACAAAAAACTTTGATAGACGAACATGCATTTACAAATGTTGCATGTTGACCATCCAACTGGGCCTTCGCGGGACTGCACAGATATAGATATAAAGCTGTTATTTCGCTTCCGGAAAAATAACAGTCTTTTTTCTAAGACTCGTATGTCGATTACCGAAAAATTAATTTTACAGACGTCCCCTTTTTCTAAAGGCCAGTTAGTAAAATTGAAGCTTCACTGAATTATGATCCTATGTATCTTATACTTTTGTTTACCGAAACATAACTGCTTAGTTCTGTTACTTTAAACAGTAACAGCTGCTCCTGTGGGTATGTAATACCGAAGTGATTATCAAAAAGAACATAAATCTTGTTTCACTTACACAAAACTTTGATAGACGAACATGCGTTTACAAATGTTGCATGTTGATCTTCCAAGTGGGCCTCCGCGGCCCTGCACAGGTATAGATATGAAGCTGTTATTTTGCTTCTGGGAAAAATAACAGTCTTTTTTCTAAGACTCGTATGAATTACCTAAAAATTAATTTTACAGACGTCCCCTTTTTCTAAAGGCCAGTTAGTAAAATTGAAGTTTCACTGAATTATGATCCTATGCATATTATACTTTTGTTTACCGAAACATAACTGCTTAGTTCTGTTACTTTCAACAGGAACAGGTGCTCCTTTTGGTTTGTAATACCTTAGTGATTATCAAAAAGAACATAAATCTTGTTTCACTAACACAAAACTTTGATAGACGAACATGCATTTACAAATGTTGCATGTTGCCCATCCAACTGGGCCTCCGCGGCCCTGCACAGGTATAGATATGAAGCTGTTATTTCGCTTCTGGGAAAAATAAGTCTTTTTTCTAAGATTCGTATATCGATTACCTAAAAATTAATTTTACAGACGTCCCCTTTTTCTGAAGGCCAGTTAGTAAAATTCAAGCTTCAATGAATTATGATACTACGTAAATTATACTTTTGTTTACCGAAACATAACTGCTTAGTTCTGTTACTTTAAACAGGAACAGCTGCTCCTTTTGGTATGTAATACCTTAGTGATTATCAAAAAGAACGTAAATCTTGTTTCACTAACACAAAATTTTGATAGACGAACATGCATTTACAAATGTTGCATGTTGACCATCCAAGTGGGCCTCCGCGGCTCTGCACAGGTATCGATATGAAGCTATTATTTTGCATCTGGGAAAAATAACAGTCTTTTCTAAGACTCGTATGTCGATTACCTAAAAATTAATTTTACAGACGTCCCCTTTTTCTAAAAGCCAGTTAGTAAAATTCAAGCTTAACTCAATTATGATCCTATGTTAATTATACTTTTTTTACCGAAACATAACTGCTTAGTTTGTTACTTTAAACAGGAACTCCTTTTGGTATGTAAGACCGAAGTGATTATCTAAAAGAACATAAGTCTGGTTTCACAAACACAAAACTTTGATAGACGAACATACATTTACAAATATTGCATGTTGCCCATCCAACTGGGCCTCCGCGGCCCTGCACAGGTATAGATATGAAGCTGTTATTTCGCTTCTGGGAAAAATAAGTCTTTTTTCTTAGATTCGTATATCGATTACCTAAAAATTAATTTTACAGGCGTCCCCTTTTTCTAAAGGCCAGTTAGTAAAATTCAAACTTCACTGAATTATGATCCTATGTATCTTATACTTTTGTTTACCGAAACATAACTGCTTAGTTCTGTTACTTTAAACAGGAACAGGTGCTCCTTTTGGTTTGTAATACCTTAGTGATTATCAAAAAGAACATAAATCTTGTTTCACTAACACAAAACTTTGATAGACGAACATGCATTTACAAATGTTGCATGTTGCCCATCCAACTGGGCCTCCGCGGCCCTGCACAGGTATAGATATGAAGCTGTTATTTCGCTTCTGGGAAAAATAAGTCTTTTTTCTTAGATTCGTATATCGATTACCTAAAAATTAATTTTACAGGCGTCCCCTTTTTCTAAAGGCCAGTTAGTAAAATTCAAACTTCACTGAATTATGATCCTATGTATCTTATACTTTTGTTTACCGAAACATAACTGCTTAGTTCTGTTACTTTAAACAGGAACAGGTGCTCCTTTTGGTTTGTAATACCTTAGTGATTATCAAAAAGAACATAAATCTTGTTTCACTAACACAAAACTTTGATAGACGAACATGCATTTACAAATGTTGCATGTTGCCCATCCAACTGGGCCTCCGCGGCCCTGCACAGGTATAGATATGAAGCTGTTATTTTGATTCTGGGAAAAATAAGTCTTTTTTCTAAGATTCGTATATCGATTACCTAAAAATTAATTTTACAGACGTCCCCTTTTTCTAAAGGCCAGTTAGTAAAATTCAAACTTCACTGAATTATGATCCTACGAAAATTATACTTTTGTTTACCGAAACATAACTGCTTAGTTCTGTTACTTTAAACAGGAACAGCTGCTCCTTTTGGTATGTAAGACCGAAGTGATTATCAAAAAGAACATAAATCTTGTTTCACTAACACAAAACTTTGATAGACGAACATGCATTTACAAATGTTGCATGTTGCCCATCCAACTGGGCCTCCGCGGCCCTGCACAGGTATAGATATGAAGCTGTTATTTTGATTCTGGGAAAAATAAGTCTTTTTTCTAAGATTCGTATATCGATTACCTAAAAATTAATTTTACAGACGTCCCCTTTTTCTAAAGGCCAGTTAGTAAAATTCAAACTTCACTGAATTATGATCCTACGAAAATTATACTTTTGTTTACCGAAACATAACTGCTTAGTTCTGTTACTTTAAACAGGAACAGCTGCTCCTTTTGGTATGTAAGACCGAAGTGATTATCAAAAAGAACATAAATCTTGTTTCACTAACACAAAACTTTGATAGACGAACATGCATTTACAAATGTTGCATGTTGCCCATCCAACTGGGCCTCCGCGGCCCTGCACAGGTATAGATATGAAGCTGTTATTTTGATTCTGGGAAAAATAAGTCTTTTTTCTTAGATTCGTATATCGATTACCTAAAAATTAATTTTACAGGCGTCCCCTTTTTCTAAAGGCCAGTTAGTAAAATTCAAACTTCACTGAATTATGATCCTATTTATCTTATACTTTTGTTTACCGAAACATAACTGCTTAGTTCTGTTACTTTAAACAGGAACAGGTGCTCCTTTTGGTTTGTAATACCTTAGTGATTATCAAAAAGAACATAAATCTTGTTTCACTAACACAAAACTTTGATAGACGAACATGCATTTACAAATGTTGCATGTTGCCCATCCAACTGGGCCTCCGCGGCCCTGCACAGGTATAGATATGAAGCTGTTATTTCGCTTCTGGGAAAAATAAGTCTTTTTTCTAAGATTCGTATATCGATTACCTAAAAATTAATTTTACAGACGTCCCCTTTTTCTGAAGGCCAGTTAGTAAAATTCAAGCTTCAATGAATTATGATACTACGTAAATTATACTTTTGTTTACCGAAACATAACTGCTTAGTTCTGTTACTTTAAACAGGAACAGCTGCTCCTTTTGGTATGTAATACCTTAGTGATTATCAAAAAGAACGTAAATCTGGTTTCACTAACACAAAATTTTGATAGACGAACATGCATTTACAAATGTTGCATGTTGACCATCCAAGTGGGCCTCCGCGGCTCTGCACAGGTATCGATATGAAGCTATTATTTTGCATCTGGGAAAAATAACAGTCTTTTCTAAGACTCGTATGTCAATTACCTAAAAATTAATTTTACAGACGTCCCCTTTTTCTAAAAGCCAGTTAGTAAAATTCAAGCTTAACTCAATTATGATCCTATGTTAATTATACTTTTTTTACCGAAACATAACTGCTTAGTTTGTTACTTTAAACAGGAACTCCTTTTGGTATGTAAGACCGAAGTGATTATCTAAAAGAACATAAGTCTGGTTTCACAAACACAAAACTTTGATAGACGAACATACATTTACAAATATTGCATGTTGCCCATCCAACTGGGCCTCCGCGGCCCTGCACAGGTATAGATATGAAGCTGTTATTTCGCTTCTGGGAAAAATAAGTCTTTTTTCTTAGATTCGTATATCGATTACCTAAAAATTAATTTTACAGGCGTCCCCTTTTTCTAAAGGCCAGTTAGTAAAATTCAAACTTCACTGAATTATGATCCTATGTATCTTATACTTTTGTTTACCGAAACATAACTGCTTAGTTCTGTTACTTTAAACAGGAACAGGTGCTCCTTTTGGTTTGTAATACCTTAGTGATTATCAAAAAGAACATAAATCTTGTTTCACTAACACAAAACTTTGATAGACGAACATGCATTTCCAAATGTTGCATGTTGCCCATCCAACTGGGCCTCCGCGGCCCTGCACAGGTATAGATATGAAGCTGTTATTTTGATTCTGGGAAAAATAATTCTTTTTTCTAAGATTCGTATATCGATTACCTAAAAATTAATTTTACAGACGTCCCCTTTTTCTAAAGGCCAGTTAGTAAAATTCAAACTTCACTGAATTATGATCCTACGAAAATTATACTTTTGTTTACCGAAACATAACTGCTTAGTTCTGTTACTTTAAACAGGAACAGCTGCTCCTTTTGGTATGTAATACCGAAGTGATTATCAAAAAGAACATAAATCTTGTTTCACTAACACAAAACTTTGATAGACGAACATGCATTTACAAATGTTGCATGTTGCCCATCCAACTGGGCCTCCGCGGCCCTGCACAGGTATAGATATGAAGCTGTTATTTTGATTCTGGGAAAAATAAGTCTTTTTTCTAAGATTCGTATATCGATTACCTAAAAATTAATTTTACAGACGTCCCCTTTTTCTAAAAGCCAGTTAGTAAAATTCAAGCTTAACTCAATTATGATCCTATGTTAATTATACTTTTTTTACCGAAACATAACTGCTTAGTTTGTTACTTTAAACAGGAACTCCTTTTGGTATGTAAGACCGAAGTGATTATCTAAAAGAACATATGTCTGGTTTCACAAACACAAAACTTTGATAGACGAACATACATTTACAAATATTGCATGTTGCCCATCCAACTGGGCCTCCGCGGCCCTGCACAGGTATAGATATGAAGCTGTTATTTCGCTTCTGGGAAAAATAAGTCTTTTTTCTTAGATTCGTATATCGATTACCTAAAAATTAATTTTACAGGCGTCCCCTTTTTCTAAAGGCCAGTTAGTAAAATTCAAACTTCACTGAATTATGATCCTATGTATCTTATACTTTTGTTTACCGAAACATAACTGCTTAGTTCTGTTACTTTAAACAGGAACAGGTGCTCCTTTTGGTTTGTAATACCTTAGTGATTATCAAAAAGAACATAAATCTTGTTTCACTAACACAAAACTTTGATAGACGAACATGCATTTACAAATGTTGCATGTTGCCCATCCAACTGGGCCTCCGCGGCCCTGCACAGGTATAGATATGAAGCTGTTATTTTGATTCTGGGAAAAATAAGTCTTTTTTCTAAGATTCGTATATCGATTACCTAAAAATTAATTTTACAAACGTCCCCTTTTTCTAAAGGCCAGTTAGTAAAATTCAAACTTCACTGAATTATGATCCTACGAAAATTATACTTTTGTTTACCGAAACATAACTGCTTAGTTCTGTTACTTTAAACAGGAACAGCTGCTCCTTCTGGTATGTAAGACCGAAGTGATTATCAAAAAGAACATAAGTCTGGTTTCACAAACAAAACTTTGATAGACGAACATACATTTACAAATGTTGCATGTTGCCCATCCAACTGGGTCTCCGCGGGACTGCACAGATATAGATAAAAAGCTGTTATTTCGCTTCCGGAAAAATAACAAACTTTTTTCTAAGACTCGTATGTCGATTACCTAAAAATTAATTTTACAGACGTCCCCTTTTTCTAAAGGCCAGTTAGTAAAATTCAAACTTCACTGAATTATGATCCTATTTATCTTATACTTTTGTTTACCGAAACATAACTGCTTAGTTCTGTTACTTTAAACAGGAACAGGTGCTCCTTTTGGTTTGTAATACCTTAGTGATTATCAAAAAGAACATAAATCTTGTTTCACTAACACAAAACTTTGATAGACGAACATGCATTTACAAATGTTGCATGTTGCCCATCCAACTGGGCCTCCGCGGCCCTGCACAGGTATAGATATGAAGCTGTTATTTCGCTTCTGGGAAAAATAAGTCTTTTTTCTAAGATTCGTATATCGATTACCTAAAAATTAATTTTACAGACGTCCCCTTTTTCTGAAGGCCAGTTAGTAAAATTCAAGCTTCAATGAATTATGATACTACGTAAATTATACTTTTGTTTACCGAAACATAACTGCTTAGTTCTGTTACTTTAAACAGGAACAGCTGCTCCTTTTGGTATGTAATACCTTAGTGATTATCAAAAAGAACGTAAATCTGGTTTCACTAACACAAAATTTTGATAGACGAACATGCATTTACAAATGTTGCATGTTGACCATCCAAGTGGGCCTCCGCGGCTCTGCACAGGTATCGATATGAAGCTATTATTTTGCATCTGGGAAAAATAAGAGTCTTTTCTAAGACTCGTATGTCGATTACCTAAAAATTAATTTTACAGACGTCCCCTTTTTCTAAAAGCCAGTTAGTAAAATTCAAGCTTAACTCAATTATGATCCTATGTTAATTATACTTTTGTTTACCGAAACATAACTGCTTAGTTCTGTTACTTTAAACAGGAACAGGTGCTCCTTTTGGTTTGTAATACCTTAGTGATTATCAAAAAGAACATAAATCTTGTTTCACTAACACAAAACTTTGATAGACGAACATGCATTTACAAATGTTGCATGTTGCCCATCCAACTGGGCCTCCGCGGCCCTGCACAGGTATAGATATGAAGCTGTTATTTTGATTCTGGGAAAAATAAGTCTTTTTTCTAAGATTCGTATATCGATTACCTAAAAATTAATTTTACAGACGTCCCCTTTTTCTAAAAGCCAGTTAGTAAAATTCAAGCTTAACTCAATTATGATCCTATGTTAATTATACTTTTTTTACCGAAACATAACTGCTTAGTTTGTTACTTTAAACAGGAACTCCTTTTGGTATGTAAGACCGAAGAGATTATCTAAAAGAACATGAGTCTGGTTTCACAAACACAAAACTTTGATAGACGAACATACATTTACAAATATTGCATGTTGCCCATCCAACTGGGCCTCCGCGGCCCTGCACAGGTATAGATATGAAGCTGTTATTTTGCTTCTGGGAAAAATAAGTCTTTTTTCTTAGATTCGTATATCGATTACCTAAAAATTAATTTTACAGGCGTCCCCTTTTTCTAAAGGCCAGTTAGTAAAATTCAAACTTCACTGAATTATGATCCTATGTATCTTATACTTTTGTTTACCGAAACATAACTGCTTAGTTCTGTTACTTTAAACAGGAACAGGTGCTCCTTTGGGTTTGTAATACCTTAGTGATTATCAAAAAGAACATAAATCTTGTTTCACTAACACAAAACTTTGATAGACGAACATGCATTTACAAATGTTGCATGTTGCCCATCCAACTGGGCCTCCGCGGCCCTGCACAGGTATAGATATGAAGCTGTTATTTTGATTCTGGGAAAAATAAGTCTTTTTTCTAAGATTCGTATATCGATTACCTAAAAATTAATTTTACAGACGTCCCCTTTTTCTAAAGGCCAGTTAGTAAAATTCAAACTTCACTGAATTATGATCCTACGAAAATTATACTTTTGTTTACCGAAACATAACTGCTTAGTTCTGTTACTTTAAACAGGAACAGCTGCTCCTTTTGGTATGTAAGACCGAAGTGATTATCAAAAAGAACATAAGTCTGGTTTCACAAACAAAACTTTGATAGACGAACATACATTTACAAATGTTGCATGTTGCCCATCCAACTGGGTCTCCGCGGGACTGCACAGATATAGATAAAAAGCTGTTATTTCGCTTCCGGAAAAATAACAAACTTTTTTCTAAGACTCGTATGTCGATTACCTAAAAATTAATTTTACAGACGTCCCCTTTTTCTAAAAGCCAGTTAGTAAAATTCAAGCTTCACCGAATTATGATCCTATGTAAATTATACTTTTGTTTACCGAAACATAACTGCTTAGTTCTGTTACTTTAAACAGGAACATCTGCTCCTTTTGGTATGTAAGACCGAAGTGATTATCAAAAAAACATAAGTCTGGTTTCACAAACACAAAACTTTGATAGACGAACATGCATTTACAAATGTTGCATGTTGCCCATCCAACTGGGCCTCCGCGGCCCTGCACAGGTATAGATATGAAGCTGCTATTTCGCTTCTGGCAAAAATAAGACTTTTTTCTAAGATTCGTATATCGATTACTTAAAAATCAATTTTACAGACGTCCCCTTTTTCTAAAGGGCAGTTAGTAAAATTCTATCTTCACTGAATTATGATCCTACGTAAATTATACTTTTGTTTACGGAAACATAACTGCTTAGTTCTGTTACTTTAAACAGGAACAGCTGCTCCTTATGGTATGTAAGACCGAAGTGATTATCAAAAAGAACATAAGTCTGGTTTCACAAACACAAAACTTTGATAGACGAACATGCATTTACAAATGTTGCATGTTGCCCATCCAACTGGGCCTCCGCGGCCCTGCACAGGTATAGATATGAAGCTGCTATTTCGCTTCTGGGAAAAATAAGTCTTTTTTCTAAGATTCGTATATCGATTACCTAAAAATTAATTTTACAGACGTCCTCTTTTTCTAAAGGCCAGTTAGTAAAATTCAAGCTTCACTGAATTATGATACTACGTAAATTATACTTTTGTTTACCGAAACATAACTGCTTAGTTCTGTTACTTTAAACAGGAACAGCTGCTCCTTTTGGTATGTAATACCTTAGTGATTATCAAAAAGAACGTAAATCTTGTTTCACTAACACAAAATTTTGATAGACGAACATGCATTTACAAATGTTTCATGTTGACCATCCAAGTGGGCCTCCGCGGCTCTGCACAAGTATCGATATGAAGCTGTTATTTCGCTTCCGGAAAAATAAAAGTCTTTTTTCTAAGACTCGTATGTCGATTACCTAAAAATTAATTTTACAGACGTCCCCATTTTCTAAAGGCCAGTTAGTAAAATTCAAGCTTCAATGAAATATGATCATATGTATCTCAAATTTTTGTTTACCGAAACATAACTGCTTAGTTCTGTTACTTTAAACAGGAACAGCTGCTCCTGTGGGTATGTAATACCGAAGTGATTATCAAAAAGAACATAAATCTTGTTTCACTTACACAAAACTTTGATAGACGAACATGCGTTTACAAATGTTGCATGTTGACCTTCCAAGTGGGCCTCCGCGGCCCTGCACAGGTATAGATATGAAGCTGTTATTTTGCTTCTGGGAAAAATAACAGTGTTTTTCTAAGACTCGTATGTCGATTACCTAAAAATTAATTTTACAGACGTCCCCTTTTTCTAAAGGCCAGTTAGTAAAATTCAAGTTTCACTGAATTATGATCCTATGTAAATTATACTTTTGTTTACCGAAACATAACTGCTTAGTTCTGTTACTTTAAACAGGAACAGCTGCTCCTTTTGGTATGTAAGACCGAAGTGATTATCAAAAAGAACATAAGTCTGGTTTCAGAAACGCAAAACTTTGATAGACGAACATACATTTACAAATGTTGCATGTTGCCCATCCAACTGGGCCTCCGCGGCCCTGTACAGGTATGGATATGAAGCTGTTATTTCGCTTCTGGGAAAAATAACAGTCTTTTTTCTAAGACTCGTATGTCGATTACCTAAAAATTAATTTTACAGACGTCCTCTTTTTCTAAAGGCCAGTTAGTAAAATTCAAGCTTGAATGAATTATGATCATATGTATCTTATACTTTTGTTTACTGAAACATAACTGCTTAGTTCTGTTACTTTACACAGGAACAGCTGCTCCTTTTGGTATGTAAGACCGAAGTGATTATCAAAAAGAACATAAGTCTGGTTTCACAAACACAAAACTTTGATAGACGAACATACATTTACAAATGTTGCATGTTGCCAATCCAACTGGGCCTACGCGGGACTGCACAGATATAGATATAAAGCTGTTATTTCGCTTCCGTAAAATAACAGTCTTTTTTCTAAGACTCGTATGTCGATTACCTAAAAATTAATTTTACAGACGTCCCCTTTTTCTAAAGGCCAGTTAGTAAAATTCAAGCTTCACTGAATTATGATCCTATGTATCTTATACTTTTGTTTACCGAAACATAACTGCTTAGTTCTGTTACTTTAAACAGGAACAGGTGCTCCTTTTGGTATGTAATACCTTAGTGATTATCAAAAAGAACATAAATCTTGTTTCACTAACACAAAACTTTGATAGACGAACATGCATTTACAAATGTTGCCTGTTGCCCATCCAACTGGGCCTACGCGGGACTGCACAGATATAGATATAAAGCTGTTATTTCGCTTCCGGAAAAATAACAGTCTTTTTTCTAAGACTCGTATGTCGATTACCGAAAAATTAATTTTACAGACGTCACCTTTTTCTAAAGGCCAGTTAGTAAAATTCAAGCTTCAATGAATTATGATCATATGTATCTCAAATTTTTGTTTACCGAAACACAACTGCTTAGTTCTGTTATTTTAAACAGGAACAGCTGCTCCTGTGGGTATGTAATACCGAAGTGATTATCAAAAAGAACATAAATCTTGTTTCACTAACAAAAAACTTTGATAGACGAACATGCATTTACAAATGTTGCATGTTGACCATCCAACTGGGCCTTCGCGGGACTGCACAGATATAGATATAAAGCTGTTATTTCGCTTCCGGAAAAATAACAGTCTTTTTTCTAAGACTCGTATGTCGATTACCGAAAAATTAATTTTACAGACGTCCCCTTTTTCTAAAGGCCAGTTAGTAAAATTGAAGCTTCACTGAATTATGATCCTATGTATCTTATACTTTTGTTTACCGAAACATAACTGCTTAGTTCTGTTACTTTAAACAGTAACAGCTGCTCCTGTGGGTATGTAATACCGAAGTGATTATCAAAAAGAACATAAATCTTGTTTCACTTACACAAAACTTTGATAGACGAACATGCGTTTACAAATGTTGCATGTTGATCTTCCAAGTGGGCCTCCGCGGCCCTGCACAGGTATAGATATGAAGCTGTTATTTTGCTTCTGGGAAAAATAACAGTCTTTTTTCTAAGACTCGTATGAATTACCTAAAAATTAATTTTACAGACGTCCCCTTTTTCTAAAGGCCAGTTAGTAAAATTGAAGTTTCACTGAATTATGATCCTATGCATATTATACTTTTGTTTACCGAAACATAACTGCTTAGTTCTGTTACTTTCAACAGGAACAGGTGCTCCTTTTGGTTTGTAATACCTTAGTGATTATCAAAAAGAACATAAATCTTGTTTCACTAACACAAAACTTTGATAGACGAACATGCATTTACAAATGTTGCATGTTGCCCATCCAACTGGGCCTCCGCGGCCCTGCACAGGTATAGATATGAAGCTGTTATTTCGCTTCTGGGAAAAATAAGTCTTTTTTCTAAGATTCGTATATCGATTACCTAAAAATTAATTTTACAGACGTCCCCTTTTTCTGAAGGCCAGTTAGTAAAATTCAAGCTTCAATGAATTATGATACTACGTAAATTATACTTTTGTTTACCGAAACATAACTGCTTAGTTCTGTTACTTTAAACAGGAACAGCTGCTCCTTTTGGTATGTAATACCTTAGTGATTATCAAAAAGAACGTAAATCTTGTTTCACTAACACAAAATTTTGATAGACGAACATGCATTTACAAATGTTGCATGTTGACCATCCAAGTGGGCCTCCGCGGCTCTGCACAGGTATCGATATGAAGCTATTATTTAGCTTCTGGGAAAAATAACAGTCTTTTCTAAGACTCGTATGTCGATTACCTAAAAATTAATTTTACAGACGTCCCCTTTTTCTAAAAGCCAGTTAGTAAAATTCAAGCTTAACTCAATTATGATCCTATGTTAATTATACTTTTTTTACCGAAACATAACTGCTTAGTTTGTTACTTTAAACAGGAACTCCTTTTGGTATGTAAGACCGAAGTGATTATCTAAAAGAACATAAGTCTGGTTTCACAAACACAAAACTTTGATAGACGAACATACATTTACAAATATTGCATGTTGCCCATCCAACTGGGCCTCCGCGGCCCTGCACAGGTATAGATATGAAGCTGTTATTTCGCTTCTGGGAAAAATAAGTCTTTTTTCTTAGATTCGTATATCGATTACCTAAAAATTAATTTTACAGGCGTCCCCTTTTTCTAAAGGCCAGTTAGTAAAATTCAAACTTCACTGAATTATGATCCTATGTATCTTATACTTTTGTTTACCGAAACATAACTGCTTAGTTCTGTTACTTTAAACAGGAACAGGTGCTCCTTTTGGTTTGTAATACCTTAGTGATTATCAAAAAGAACATAAATCTTGTTTCACTAACACAAAACTTTGATAGACGAACATGCATTTACAAATGTTGCATGTTGCCCATCCAACTGGGCCTCCGCGGCCCTGCACAGGTATAGATATGAAGCTGTTATTTCGCTTCTGGGAAAAATAAGTCTTTTTTCTTAGATTCGTATATCGATTACCTAAAAATTAATTTTACAGGCGTCCCCTTTTTCTAAAGGCCAGTTAGTAAAATTCAAACTTCACTGAATTATGATCCTATGTATCTTATACTTTTGTTTACCGAAACATAACTGCTTAGTTCTGTTACTTTAAACAGGAACAGGTGCTCCTTTTGGTTTGTAATACCTTAGTGATTATCAAAAAGAACATAAATCTTGTTTCACTAACACAAAACTTTGATAGACGAACATGCATTTACAAATGTTGCATGTTGCCCATCCAACTGGGCCTCCGCGGCCCTGCACAGGTATAGATATGAAGCTGTTATTTTGATTCTGGGAAAAATAAGTCTTTTTTCTAAGATTCGTATATCGATTACCTAAAAATTAATTTTACAGACGTCCCCTTTTTCTAAAGGCCAGTTAGTAAAATTCAAACTTCACTGAATTATGATCCTACGAAAATTATACTTTTGTTTACCGAAACATAACTGCTTAGTTCTGTTACTTTAAACAGGAACAGCTGCTCCTTTTGGTATGTAAGACCGAAGTGATTATCAAAAAGAACATAAATCTTGTTTCACTAACACAAAACTTTGATAGACGAACATGCATTTACAAATGTTGCATGTTGCCCATCCAACTGGGCCTCCGCGGCCCTGCACAGGTATAGATATGAAGCTGTTATTTTGATTCTGGGAAAAATAAGTCTTTTTTCTAAGATTCGTATATCGATTACCTAAAAATTAATTTTACAGACGTCCCCTTTTTCTAAAGGCCAGTTAGTAAAATTCAAACTTCACTGAATTATGATCCTACGAAAATTATACTTTTGTTTACCGAAACATAACTGCTTAGTTCTGTTACTTTAAACAGGAACAGCTGCTCCTTTTGGTATGTAAGACCGAAGTGATTATCAAAAAGAACATAAATCTTGTTTCACTAACACAAAACTTTGATAGACGAACATGCATTTACAAATGTTGCATGTTGCCCATCCAACTGGGCCTCCGCGGCCCTGCACAGGTATAGATATGAAGCTGTTATTTTGATTCTGGGAAAAATAAGTCTTTTTTCTTAGATTCGTATATCGATTACCTAAAAATTAATTTTACAGGCGTCCCCTTTTTCTAAAGGCCAGTTAGTAAAATTCAAACTTCACTGAATTATGATCCTATTTATCTTATACTTTTGTTTACCGAAACATAACTGCTTAGTTCTGTTACTTTAAACAGGAACAGGTGCTCCTTTTGGTTTGTAATACCTTAGTGATTATCAAAAAGAACATAAATCTTGTTTCACTAACACAAAACTTTGATAGACGAACATGCATTTACAAATGTTGCATGTTGCCCATCCAACTGGGCCTCCGCGGCCCTGCACAGGTATAGATATGAAGCTGTTATTTCGCTTCTGGGAAAAATAAGTCTTTTTTCTAAGATTCGTATATCGATTACCTAAAAATTAATTTTACAGACGTCCCCTTTTTCTGAAGGCCAGTTAGTAAAATTCAAGCTTCAATGAATTATGATACTACGTAAATTATACTTTTGTTTACCGAAACATAACTGCTTAGTTCTGTTACTTTAAACAGGAACAGCTGCTCCTTTTGGTATGTAATACCTTAGTGATTATCAAAAAGAACGTAAATCTGGTTTCACTAACACAAAATTTTGATAGACGAACATGCATTTACAAATGTTGCATGTTGACCATCCAAGTGGGCCTCCGCGGCTCTGCACAGGTATCGATATGAAGCTATTATTTTGCATCTGGGAAAAATAACAGTCTTTTCTAAGACTCGTATGTCAATTACCTAAAAATTAATTTTACAGACGTCCCCTTTTTCTAAAAGCCAGTTAGTAAAATTCAAGCTTAACTCAATTATGATCCTATGTTAATTATACTTTTTTTACCGAAACATAACTGCTTAGTTTGTTACTTTAAACAGGAACTCCTTTTGGTATGTAAGACCGAAGTGATTATCTAAAAGAACATAAGTCTGGTTTCACAAACACAAAACTTTGATAGACGAACATACATTTACAAATATTGCATGTTGCCCATCCAACTGGGCCTCCGCGGCCCTGCACAGGTATAGATATGAAGCTGTTATTTCGCTTCTGGGAAAAATAAGTCTTTTTTCTTAGATTCGTATATCGATTACCTAAAAATTAATTTTACAGGCGTCCCCTTTTTCTAAAGGCCAGTTAGTAAAATTCAAACTTCACTGAATTATGATCCTATGTATCTTATACTTTTGTTTACCGAAACATAACTGCTTAGTTCTGTTACTTTAAACAGGAACAGGTGCTCCTTTTGGTTTGTAATACCTTAGTGATTATCAAAAAGAACATAAATCTTGTTTCACTAACACAAAACTTTGATAGACGAACATGCATTTACAAATGTTGCATGTTGCCCATCCAACTGGGCCTCCGCGGCCCTGCACAGGTATAGATATGAAGCTGTTATTTTGATTCTGGGAAAAATAATTCTTTTTTCTAAGATTCGTATATCGATTACCTAAAAATTAATTTTACAGACGTCCCCTTTTTCTAAAGGCCAGTTAGTAAAATTCAAACTTCACTGAATTATGATCCTACGAAAATTATACTTTTGTTTACCGAAACATAACTGCTTAGTTCTGTTACTTTAAACAGGAACAGCTGCTCCTTTTGGTATGTAATACCGAAGTGATTATCAAAAAGAACATAAATCTTGTTTCACTAACACAAAACTTTGATAGACGAACATGCATTTACAAATGTTGCATGTTGCCCATCCAACTGGGCCTCCGCGGCCCTGCACAGGTATAGATATGAAGCTGTTATTTTGATTCTGGGAAAAATAAGTCTTTTTTCTAAGATTCGTATATCGATTACCTAAAAATTAATTTTACAGACGTCCCCTTTTTCTAAAAGCCAGTTAGTAAAATTCAAGCTTAACTCAATTATGATCCTATGTTAATTATACTTTTTTTACCGAAACATAACTGCTTAGTTTGTTACTTTAAACAGGAACTCCTTTTGGTATGTAAGACCGAAGTGATTATCTAAAAGAACATATGTCTGGTTTCACAAACACAAAACTTTGATAGACGAACATACATTTACAAATATTGCATGTTGCCCATCCAACTGGGCCTCCGCGGCCCTGCACAGGTATAGATATGAAGCTGTTATTTCGCTTCTGGGAAAAATAAGTCTTTTTTCTTAGATTCGTATATCGATTACCTAAAAATTAATTTTACAGGCGTCCCCTTTTTCTAAAGGCCAGTTAGTAAAATTCAAACTTCACTGAATTATGATCCTATGTATCTTATACTTTTGTTTACCGAAACATAACTGCTTAGTTCTGTTACTTTAAACAGGAACAGGTGCTCCTTTTGGTTTGTAATACCTTAGTGATTATCAAAAAGAACATAAATCTTGTTTCACTAACACAAAACTTTGATAGACGAACATGCATTTACAAATGTTGCATGTTGCCCATCCAACTGGGCCTCCGCGGCCCTGCACAGGTATAGATATGAAGCTGTTATTTTGATTCTGGGAAAAATAAGTCTTTTTTCTAAGATTCGTATATCGATTACCTAAAAATTAATTTTACAAACGTCCCCTTTTTCTAAAGGCCAGTTAGTAAAATTCAAACTTCACTGAATTATGATCCTACGAAAATTATACTTTTGTTTACCGAAACATAACTGCTTAGTTCTGTTACTTTAAACAGGAACAGCTGCTCCTTCTGGTATGTAAGACCGAAGTGATTATCAAAAAGAACATAAGTCTGGTTTCACAAACAAAACTTTGATAGACGAACATACATTTACAAATGTTGCATGTTGCCCATCCAACTGGGTCTCCGCGGGACTGCACAGATATAGATAAAAAGCTGTTATTTCGCTTCCGGAAAAATAACAAACTTTTTTCTAAGACTCGTATGTCGATTACCTAAAAATTAATTTTACAGACGTCCCCTTTTTCTAAAGGCCAGTTAGTAAAATTCAAACTTCACTGAATTATGATCCTATTTATCTTATACTTTTGTTTACCGAAACATAACTGCTTAGTTCTGTTACTTTAAACAGGAACAGGTGCTCCTTTTGGTTTGTAATACCTTAGTGATTATCAAAAAGAACATAAATCTTGTTTCACTAACACAAAACTTTGATAGACGAACATGCATTTACAAATGTTGCATGTTGCCCATCCAACTGGGCCTCCGCGGCCCTGCACAGGTATAGATATGAAGCTGTTATTTCGCTTCTGGGAAAAATAAGTCTTTTTTCTAAGATTCGTATATCGATTACCTAAAAATTAATTTTACAGACGTCCCCTTTTTCTGAAGGCCAGTTAGTAAAATTCAAGCTTCAATGAATTATGATACTACGTAAATTATACTTTTGTTTACCGAAACATAACTGCTTAGTTCTGTTACTTTAAACAGGAACAGCTGCTCCTTTTGGTATGTAATACCTTAGTGATTATCAAAAAGAACGTAAATCTGGTTTCACTAACACAAAATTTTGATAGACGAACATGCATTTACAAATGTTGCATGTTGACCATCCAAGTGGGCCTCCGCGGCTCTGCACAGGTATCGATATGAAGCTATTATTTTGCATCTGGGAAAAATAACAGTCTTTTCTAAGACTCGTATGTCGATTACCTAAAAATTAATTTTACAGACGTCCCCTTTTTCTAAAAGCCAGTTAGTAAAATTCAAGCTTAACTCAATTATGATCCTATGTTAATTATACTTTTGTTTACCGAAACATAACTGCTTAGTTCTGTTACTTTAAACAGGAACAGGTGCTCCTTTTGGTTTGTAATACCTTAGTGATTATCAAAAAGAACATAAATCTTGTTTCACTAACACAAAACTTTGATAGACGAACATGCATTTACAAATGTTGCATGTTGCCCATCCAACTGGGCCTCCGCGGCCCTGCACAGGTATAGATATGAAGCTGTTATTTTGATTCTGGGAAAAATAAGTCTTTTTTCTAAGATTCGTATATCGATTACCTAAAAATTAATTTTACAGACGTCCCCTTTTTCTAAAAGCCAGTTAGTAAAATTCAAGCTTAACTCAATTATGATCCTATGTTAATTATACTTTTTTTACCGAAACATAACTGCTTAGTTTGTTATTTTAAACAGGAACTCCTTTTGGTATGTAAGACCGAAGAGATTATCTAAAAGAACATGAGTCTGGTTTCACAAACACAAAACTTTGATAGACGAACATACATTTACAAATATTGCATGTTGCCCATCCAACTGGGCCTCCGCGGCCCTGCACAGGTATAAATATGAAGCTGTTATTTTGCTTCTGGGAAAAATAAGTCTTTTTTCTTAGATTCGTATATCGATTACCTAAAAATTAATTTTACAGGCGTCCCCTTTTTCTAAAGGCCAGTTAGTAAAATTCAAACTTCACTGAATTATGATCCTATGTATCTTATACTTTTGTTTACCGAAACATAACTGCTTAGTTCTGTTACTTTAAACAGGAACAGGTGCTCCTTTGGGTTTGTAATACCTTAGTGATTATCAAAAAGAACATAAATCTTGTTTCACTAACACAAAACTTTGATAGACGAACATGCATTTACAAATTTTGCATGTTGCCCATCCAACTGGGCCTCCGCGGCCCTGCACAGGTATAGATATGAAGCTGTTATTTTGATTCTGGGAAAAATAAGTCTTTTTTCTAAGATTCGTATATCGATTACCTAAAAATTAATTTTACAGACGTCCCCTTTTTCTAAAGGCCAGTTAGTAAAATTCAAACTTCACTGAATTATGATCCTACGAAAATTATACTTTTGTTTACCGAAACATAACTGCTTAGTTCTGTTACTTTAAACAGGAACAGCTGCTCCTTTTGGTATGTAAGACCGAAGTGATTATCAAAAAGAACATAAGTCTGGTTTCACAAACAAAACTTTGATAGACGAACATACATTTACAAATGTTGCATGTTGCCCATCCAACTGGGTCTCCGCGGGACTGCACAGATATAGATAAAAAGCTGTTATTTCGCTTCCGGAAAAATAACAAACTTTTTTCTAAGACTCGTATGTCGATTACCTAAAAATTAATTTTACAGACGTCCCCTTTTTCTAAAAGCCAGTTAGTAAAATTCAAGCTTCACCGAATTATGATCCTATGTAAATTATACTTTTGTTTACCGAAACATAACTGCTTAGTTCTGTTACTTTAAACAGGAACAGCTGCTCCTTTTGGTATGTAAGACCGAAGTGATTATCAAAAAGAACCTAAGTCTGGTTTCACAAACACAAAACTTTGATAGACGAACATGCATTTACAAATGTTGCCTGTTGCCCATCCAACTGGGCCTACGCGGGACTACACAGATATAGATATAAAGCTGTTATTTCTCTTCCGGAAAAATAACAGACTTTTTTCTAAGACTCGCATGTCGATTACCTAAAAATTAATTTTACAGACGTCCCCTTTTTCTAAAGGCCAGTTAGTAAAATTCATGCTTCAATGAATTATGATCATATGTATCTCAAATTTTTGTTTACCGAAACACAACTGCTTAGTTCTGTTATTTTAAACAGGAACAGCTGCTCCTGTGGGTATGTAATACCGAAGTGATTATCAAAAAGAACATAAATCTTGTTTCACTAACAAAAAACTTTGATAGACGAACATGCTTTTACAAATGTTGCATGTTGACCATCCAACTGGGCCTTCGCGGGACTGCACAGATATAGATATAAAGCTGTTATTTCGCTTCCGAAAAAATAACAGTCTTTTTTCTAAGACTCGCATGTCGATTACCTAAAAATTAATTTTACAGACGTCCCCTTTTTCTAAAGGCCAGTTAGTAAAATTCATGCTTCAATGAATTATGATCCTATGGATCTTATACCTTTGTTTACCGAAACATAACTGCTTAGTTCTGTTACTTTAAAAAGTAACAGCTGCTCCTGTGGGTATGTAATACCGAAGTGATTATCAAAAAGAACATAAATCTTGTTTCACTTACACAAAACTTTGATAGACGAACATGCGTTTACAAATGTTGCATGTTGACCTTCCAAGTGGGCCTCCGCGGCCCTGCACAGGTATAGATATGAAGCTGTTATTTTGCTTCTGGGATAAATAACAGTGTTTTTTCTAAGACTCGTATGTCGATTACCTAAAAATTAATTTTACAGACGTCCCCTTTTTCAAAAGGCCAGTTAGTAAAATTCAAGTTTCACTGAATTATGATCCTATGTAAATTATACTTTTGTTTTCCGAAACATAACTGCTTAGTTCTGTTACTTTAAACAGGAACAGCTGCTCCTTTTGGTATGTAAGACCGAAGTGATTATCTAAAAGAACATAAGTCTGGTTTCACAAACACAAAACTTTGATAGACGAACATACATTTACAAATGTTGCATGTTGCCCATCCAACTGGGCCTCCGCGGACCTGCACAGGTATAGATATGAAGCTGTTATTTCGCTTCTGGGAAAAATAAGTCTTTTTTCTAAGACTCGTATGTCGATTACCTAAAAATTAATTTTACAGACGTCCCCTTTTTCTAAAGGCCAGTTAGTAAAATTCAAGCTTCACTGAATTATGATCCTATGTATCTTATACTTTTGTTTACCGAAACATAACTGCTTAGTTCTGTTACTTTAAACAGGAACAGGTGCTCCTTTTGGTATGTAATACCTTAGTGATTATCAAAAAGAACATAAATCTTGTTTCACTAACACAAAACTTTGATAGACGAACATGCATTTACAAATGTTGCCTGTTGCCCATCCAACTGGGCCTACGCGGGACTACACAGATATAGATATAAAGCTGTTATTTCGCTTCCGGAAAAATAACAGACTTTTTTCTAAGACTCGTATGTCGATTACCTAAAAATTAATTTTACAGACGTCCCCTTTTTCTAAAGGCCAGTTAGTAAAATTCATGCTTCATTGAATTATGATCATATGTATCTCAAATTTTTGTTTACCGAAACACAACTGCTTAGTTCTGTTATTTTAAACAGGAACAGCTGCTCCTGTGGGTATGTAATACCGAAGTGATTATCAAAAAGAACATAAATCTTGTTTCACTAACAAAAAACTTTGATAGACGAACATGCATTTACAAATGTTGCATGTTGACCTTCCAAGTGGGCCTCCGCGGCCCTGCACAGGTATAGATATGAAGCTGTTATTTTGCTTCTGGGAAAAATAACAGTGTTTTTTCTAAGACTCGTATGTCGATTACCTAAAAATTAATTTTACAGACGTCCCCTTTTTCTAAAGGCCGGTTAGTAAAATTCATGCTTCAATGAATTATGATCATATGTATCTCAAATTTTTGTTTACCGAAACACAACTGCTTAGTTCTGTTATTTTAAACAGGAACAGCTGCTCCTGTGGGTATGTAATACCGAAGTGATTATCAAAAAGAACATAAATCTTGTTTCACTAACAAAAAACTTTGATAGACGAACATGCATTTACAAATGTTGCATGTTGACCATCCAACTGGGCCTTCGCGGGACTGCACAGATATAGATATAAAGCTGTTATTTCGCTTCCGAAAAAATAACAGTCTTTTTTCTAAGACTCGTATGTCGATTACCGAAAAATTAATTTTACTGACGTCCCCTTTTTCTAAAGGCCAGTTAGTAAAATTCAAGCTTCACTGAATTATGATCCTATGGATCTTATACCTTTGTTTACCGAAACATAACTGCTTAGTTCTGTTACTTTAAAAAGTAACAGCTGCTCCTGTGGGTATGTAATACCGAAGTGATTATCAAAAAGAACATAAATCTTGTTTCACTTACACAAAACTTTGATAGACGAACATGCGTTTACAAATGTTGCATGTTGACCTTCCAAGTGGGCCTCCGCGGCCCTGCACAGGTATAGATATGAAGCTGTTATTTTGCTTCTGGGATAAATAACAGTGTTTTTTCTAAGACTCGTATGTCGATTACCTAAAAATTAATTTTACAGACGTCCCCTTTTTCAAAAGGCCAGTTAGTAAAATTCAAGTTTCACTGAATTATGATCCTATGTAAATTATACTTTTGTTTTCCGAAACATAACTGCTTAGTTCTGTTACTTTAAACAGGAACAGCTGCTCCTTTTGGTATGTAAGACCGAAGTGATTATCTAAAAGAACATAAGTCTGGTTTCACAAACACAAAACTTTGATAGACGAACATACATTTACAAATGTTGCATGTTGCCCATCCAACTGGGCCTCCGCGGACCTGCACAGGTATAGATATGAAGCTGTTATTTCGCTTCTGGGAAAAATAAGTCTTTTTTCTAAGACTCGTATGTCGATTACCTAAAAATTAATTTTACAGACGTCCCCTTTTTCTAAAGGCCAGTTAGTAAAATTCAAGCTTCACTGAATTATGATCCTATGTATCTTATACTTTTGTTTACCGAAACATAACTGCTTAGTTCTGTTACTTTAAACAGGAACAGGTGCTCCTTTTGGTATGTAATACCTTAGTGATTATCAAAAAGAACATAAATCTTGTTTCACTAACACAAAACTTTGATAGACGAACATGCATTTACAAATGTTGCCTGTTGCCCATCCAACTGGGCCTACGCGGGACTACACAGATATAGATATAAAGCTGTTATTTCGCTTCCGGAAAAATAACAGACTTTTTTCTAAGACTCGTATGTCGATTACCTAAAAATTAATTTTACAGACGTCCCCTTTTTCTAAAGGCCAGTTAGTAAAATTCATGCTTCATTGAATTATGATCATATGTATCTCAAATTTTTGTTTACCGAAACACAACTGCTTAGTTCTGTTATTTTAAACAGGAACAGCTGCTCCTGTGGGTATGTAATACCGAAGTGATTATCAAAAAGAACATAAATCTTGTTTCACTAACAAAAAACTTTGATAGACGAACATGCATTTACAAATGTTGCATGTTGACCTTCCAAGTGGGCCTCCGCGGCCCTGCACAGGTATAGATATGAAGCTGTTATTTTGCTTCTGGGAAAAATAACAGTGTTTTTTCTAAGACTCGTATGTCGATTACCTAAAAATTAATTTTACAGATGTCCCCTTTTTCTAAAGGCCAGTTAGTAAAATTCAAGTTTCACTGAATTATGATCCTATGTAAATTATACTTTTGTTTACCGAAACATAACTGCTTAGTTCTGTTACTTTAAACAGGAACAGCTGCTCCTTTTGCTATGTAAGACCGAAGTGATTATCAAAAAGAACATAAGTCTGGTTTCAGAAACGCAAAACTTTGATAGACGAACATACATTTACAAATGTTGCATGTTGCCCATCCAACTGGGCCTCCGCGGGACTGCACAGATATAGATATAGAGCTGTTATTTCGCTTCCGGAAAAATAACAGTGTTTTTTCTAAGACTCGTATGTCGATTACCTAAAAATTAATTTTACAGATGTCCCCTTTTTCTAAAGGCCAGTTAGTAAAATTCAAACTTCACTGAATTATGATCCTATGTATCTTATACTTTTGTTTACCGAAACATAACTGCTTAGTTCTGTTACTTTAAACAGGAACAGGTGCTCCTTTGGGTTTGTAATACCTTAGTGATTATCAAAAAGAACATAAATCTTGTTTCACTAACACAAAACTTTGATAGACGAACATGCATTTACAAATGTTGCATGTTGCCCATCCAACTGGGCCTCCGCGGCCCTGCACAGGTATAGATATGAAGCTGTTATTTTGATTCTGGGAAAAATAAGTCTTTTTTCTAAGATTCGTATATCGATTACCTAAAAATTAATTTTACAGACGTCCCCTTTTTCTAAAGGCCAGTTAGTAAAATTCAAACTTCACTGAATTATGATCCTACGAAAATTATACTTTTGTTTACCGAAACATAACTGCTTAGTTCTGTTACTTTAAACAGGAACAGCTGCTCCTTTTGGTATGTAAGACCGAAGTGATTATCAAAAAGAACATAAGTCTGGTTTCACAAACAAAACTTTGATAGACGAACATACATTTACAAATGTTGCATGTTGCCCATCCAACTGGGTCTCCGCGGGACTGCACAGATATAGATAAAAAGCTGTTATTTCGCTTCCGGAAAAATAACAAACTTTTTTCTAAGACTCGTATGTCGATTACCTAAAAATTAATTTTACAGACGTCCCCTTTTTCTAAAAGCCAGTTAGTAAAATTCAAGCTTCACCGAATTATGATCCTATGTAAATTATACTTTTGTTTACCGAAACATAACTGCTTAGTTCTGTTACTTTAAACAGGAACAGCTGCTCCTTTTGGTATGTAAGACCGAAGTGATTATCAAAAAGAACCTAAGTCTGGTTTCACAAACACAAAACTTTGATAGACGAACATGCATTTACAAATGTTGCCTGTTGCCCATCCAACTGGGCCTACGCGGGACTACACAGATATAGATATAAAGCTGTTATTTCTCTTCCGGAAAAATAACAGACTTTTTTCTAAGACTCGCATGTCGATTACCTAAAAATTAATTTTACAGACGTCCCCTTTTTCTAAAGGCCAGTTAGTAAAATTCATGCTTCAATGAATTATGATCATATGTATCTCAAATTTTTGTTTACCGAAACACAACTGCTTAGTTCTGTTATTTTAAACAGGAACAGCTGCTCCTGTGGGTATGTAATACCGAAGTGATTATCAAAAAGAACATAAATCTTGTTTCACTAACAAAAAACTTTGATAGACGAACATGCATTTACAAATGTTGCATGTTGACCATCCAACTGGGCCTTCGCGGGACTGCACAGATATAGATATAAAGCTGTTATTTCGCTTCCGGAAAAATAACAGTCTTTTTTCTAAGACTCGTATGTCGATTACCGAAAAATTAATTTTACTGACGTCCCCTTTTTCTAAAGGCCAGTTAGTAAAATTCAAGCTTCACCGAATTATGATCCTATGTAAATTATACTTTTGTTTACCGAAACATAACTGCTTAGTTCTGTTACTTTAAACAGGAACAGCTGCTCCTTTTGGTATGTAAGACCGAAGTGATTATCAAAAAGAACCTAAGTCTGGTTTCACAAACACAAAACTTTGATAGACGAACATGCATTTACAAATGTTGCCTGTTGCCCATCCAACTGGGCCTACGCGGGACTACACAGATATAGATATAAAGCTGTTATTTCTCTTCCGGAAAAATAACAGACTTTTTTCTAAGACTCGCATGTCGATTACCTAAAAATTAATTTTACAGACGTCCCCTTTTTCTAAAGGCCAGTTAGTAAAATTCATGCTTCAATGAATTATGATCATATGTATCTCAAATTTTTGTTTACCGAAACACAACTGCTTAGTTCTGTTATTTTAAACAGGAACAGCTGCTCCTGTGGGTATGTAATACCGAAGTGATTATCAAAAAGAACATAAATCTTGTTTCACTAACAAAAAACTTTGATAGACGAACATGCATTTACAAATGTTGCATGTTGACCATCCAACTGGGCCTTCGCGGGACTGCACAGATATAGATATAAAGCTGTTATTTCGCTTCCGGAAAAATAACAGTCTTTTTTCTAAGACTCGTATGTCGATTACCGAAAAATTAATTTTACTGACGTCCCCTTTTTCTAAAGGCCAGTTAGTAAAATTCAAGCTTCACTGAATTATGATCCTATGGATCTTATACCTTTGTTTACCGAAACATAACTGCTTAGTTCTGTTACTTTAAAAAGTAACAGCTGCTCCTATGGGTATGTAATACCGAAGTGATTATCAAAAAGAACATAAATCTTGTTTCACTTACACAAAACTTTGATAGACGAACATGCGTTTACAAATGTTGCATGTTGACCTTCCAAGTGGGCCTCCGCGGCCCTGCACAGGTATAGATATGAAGCTGTTATTTTGCTTCTGGGATAAATAACAGTGTTTTTTCTAAGACTCGTATGTCGATTACCTAAAAATTAATTTTACAGACGTCCCCTTTTTCAAAAGGCCAGTTAGTAAAATTCAAGTTTCACTGAATTATGATCCTATGTAAATTATACTTTTGTTTTCCGAAACATAACTGCTTAGTTCTGTTACTTTAAACAGGAACAGCTGCTCCTTTTGGTATGTAAGACCGAAGTGATTATCTAAAAGAACATAAGTCTGGTTTCACAAACACAAAACTTTGATAGACGAACATACATTTACAAATGTTGCATGTTGCCCATCCAACTGGGCCTCCGCGGACCTGCACAGGTATAGATATGAAGCTGTTATTTCGCTTCTGGGAAAAATAAGTCTTTTTTCTAAGACTCGTATGTCGATTACCTAAAAATTAATTTTACAGACGTCCCCTTTTTCTAAAGGCCAGTTAGTAAAATTCAAGCTTCACTGAATTATGATCCTATGTATCTTATACTTTTGTTTACCGAAACATAACTGCTTAGTTCTGTTACTTTAAACAGGAACAGGTGCTCCTTTTGGTATGTAATACCTTAGTGATTATCAAAAAGAACATAAATCTTGTTTCACTAACACAAAACTTTGATAGACGAACATGCATTTACAAATGTTGCCTGTTGCCCATCCAACTGGGCCTACGCGGGACTACACAGATATAGATATAAAGCTGTTATTTCGCTTCCGGAAAAATAACAGACTTTTTTCTAAGACTCGTATGTCGATTACCTAAAAATTAATTTTACAGACGTCCCCTTTTTCTAAAGGCCAGTTAGTAAAATTCATGCTTCATTGAATTATGATCATATGTATCTCAAATTTTTGTTTACCGAAACACAACTGCTTAGTTCTGTTATTTTAAACAGGAACAGCTGCTCCTGTGGGTATGTAATACCGAAGTGATTATCAAAAAGAACATAAATCTTGTTTCACTAACAAAAAACTTTGATAGACGAACATGCATTTACAAATGTTGCATGTTGACCTTCCAAGTGGGCCTCCGCGGCCCTGCACAGGTATAGATATGAAGCTGTTATTTTGCTTCTGGGAAAAATAACAGTGTTTTTTCTAAGACTCGTATGTCGATTACCTAAAAATTAATTTTACAGATGTCCCCTTTTTCTAAAGGCCAGTTAGTAAAATTCAAGTTTCACTGAATTATGATCCTATGTAAATTATACTTTTGTTTACCGAAACATAACTGCTTAGTTCTGTTACTTTAAACAGGAACAGCTGCTCCTTTTGCTATGTAAGACCGAAGTGATTATCAAAAAGAACATAAGTCTGGTTTCAGAAACGCAAAACTTTGATAGACGAACATACATTTACAAATGTTGCATGTTGCCCATCCAACTGGGCCTCCGCGGGACTGCACAGATATAGATATAGAGCTGTTATTTCGCTTCCGGAAAAATAATAGTCTTTTTTCTAAGACTCGTATGTCGATTACCTAAAAATTAATTTTACAGACGTCCTCTTTTTCTAAAGGCCAGTTAGTAAAATTCAAGCTTGAATGAATTATGATCATATGTATCTTATACTTTTGTTTACTGAAACATAACTGCTTAGTTCTGTTACTTTACACAGGAACAGCTGCTCCTTTTGGTATGTAAGACCGAAGTGATTATCAAAAAGAACATAAGTCTGGTTTCACAAACACAAAACTTTGATAGACGAACATACATTTACAAATGTTGCATGTTGCCCATCCAACTGGGCCTCCGCGGGACTGCACAGATATAGATATAGAGCTGTTATTTCGCTTCCGGAAAAATAACAGTCTTTTTTCTAAGACTCGTATGTCGATTACCTAAAAATTGACGTCCCCTTTTTCTAAAGGCCAGTTAGTAAAATTCAAGCTTCAATGAATTATGATCATATGTATCTGAAATTTTTGTTTACCGAAACACAACTGCTTAGTTCTGTTATTTTAAACAGGAACAGCTGCTCCTGTGGGTATGTAATACCGAAGTTATTATCAAAAAGAACATAAATCTTGTTTCACTAACAAAAAACTTTGATAGACGAACATGCATTTACAAATGTTGCATGTTGACCATCCAAGTGGGCCTCCGCGGCCCTGCACAGGTATAGATATGAAGCTGTTATTTTGCTTCTGGGAAAAATAACAGTATTTTTTCTAAGACTCGTATGTCGATTACCTAAAAATTAATTTTACAGACGTCCCCTTTTTCTAAAGGCCAGTTAGTAAAATTCGAGTTTCACTGAATTATGATCCTATGCATATTATACTTTTGTTTACCGAAACATAACTGCTTAGTTCTGTTACTTTAAACAGGAACAGCTGCTCCTTTTGGTATGTAAGACCGAAGTGATTATCAAAAAAACATAAGTCTGGTTTCACAAACACAAAACTTTGATAGACGAACATGCATTTACAAATGTTGCATGTTGCCCATCCAACTGGGCCTCCGCGGCCCTGCACAGGTATAGATATGAAGCTGCTATTTCGCTTCTGGCAAAAATAAGACTTTTTTCTAAGATTCGTATATCGATTACTTAAAAATCAATTTTACAGACGTCCCCTTTTTCTAAAGGGCAGTTAGTAAAATTCTATCTTCACTGAATTATGATCCTACGTAAATTATACTTTTGTTTACCGAAACATAACTGCTTAGTTCTGTTACTTTAAACAGGAACAGCTGCTCCTTTTGGTATGTAAGACCGAAGTGATTATCAAAAAAACATAAGTCTGGTTTCACAAACACAAAACTTTGATAGACGAACATGCATTTACAAATGTTGCATGTTGCCCATCCAACTGGGCCTCCGCGGCCCTGCACAGGTATAGATATGAAGCTGCTATTTCGCTTCTGGCAAAAATAAGACTTTTTTCTAAGATTCGTATATCGATTACTTAAAAATCAATTTTACAGACGTCCCCTTTTTCTAAAGGGCAGTTAGTAAAATTCTATCTTCACTGAATTATGATCCTACGTAAATTATACTTTTGTTTACGGAAACATAACTGCTTAGTTCTGTTACTTTAAACAGGAACAGCTGCTCCTTATGGTATGTAAGACCGAAGTGATTATCAAAAAGAACATAAGTCTGGTTTCACAAACACAAAACTTTGATAGACGAACATGCATTTACAAATGTTGCATGTTGCCCATCCAACTGGGCCTCCGCGGCCCTGCACAGGTATAGATATGAAGCTGCTATTTCGCTTCTGGGAAAAATAAGTCTTTTTTCTAAGATTCGTATATCGATTACCTAAAAATTAATTTTACAGACGTCCCCTTTTTCTAAAGGCCAGATAGTAAAATTCAAGCTTCACTGAATTATGATCCTACGTACATTATACTTTTGTTTACGGAAACACAACTGCTTAGTTCTGTTATTTTAAACAGGAACAGCTGCTCCTTTGGTATGTAATACCGAAGTGATTATCAAAAAGAACATAAATCTTGTTTCACTAACACAAAACTCACTTTTTGGTTCATTCGTAGCTAAACCTCTGAGGAGGAAGGACGTGTTTTTTGTCGATCCCTATTCTTTGAGCTCTGCTTCTATTCTCTTAGGAGAAAAATTCCCCCGCTCACTTTGTCGGAACTCGAGTCCTTTTCAGGACTGGCAAGGACTTATGGCGGTAGCCGATATGGATACACGAAATGATCATGCAGATCTCGTTAGTGCTGACGCCTCGTACGAGGTAGTGTTCTCTAAACGTGATGAGATCCAGGCCAAAATTGTGCAGTGCAGATTCACAGCTGAACTACTCAAACAGCGTTTAGACAGCAACGCAGTGGAAGAAAGTGCCATTCCAGCCCTCTGGAAAATCGTCGAGGAGGAGGAAAAGAAAAGTTCTGGATATCAAGGTCAGTGGCAACTCCTTGATACTAGAGTAACTGAATTCTTAAATGCTGCTAGCAATAAACCACAAGGCACTAAGCCCAATACTGTTAGCTTTACTAATGTGTCCCGTAAGAGGGCCAATAATTCTGTAAATATGCCGGCCAAGAAGCCAAATAATACTGTTACCCAGCCACCTCCAGTGGCCACGAGCAATCCATTTAATGCGCTCGAAATGATCTGTGATGATGACGATGATGCTACTGATGGCACACAGAAGTCAAATAAAATTCCCCCTATAATGGTGACCCTCAATGAGGATTACAGGAAAACCCTGAAATCCATGAACGAGAAACTTGGTTTCCTTGTAGTCGGCAAGCTGGCCGGCGAATTTCTGAAAGTGTTTATTAGCACCCCTGATGAGCACCGTGCCCTTACGACATATTTAGACGAGTCCAAAATACACTACTTCTACAGGACTCCCAAAAACTTAAAACCGATTAAGGTTGTTATCAAGGGGTTACCCCCAACCACGCCCTGTGAGGATATCAAAACTGAGCTCAGGGACCTTGGCTTCCCTGTGGACAAAGTTAATCAATTGAAGAGATTTAAAACTAAAAAACCTCTTCCAATTTACCAACTTCATCTCCTACCCGGAGAAAAAACTAATGAAATATATAACCTAAGCAACTTAATGTGCATGATGGTAGAGGTGACCAAATACATCAATAGGAAAGGTGTGCCACAGTGCTTCAACTGCCAGCACTTCAACCACAGCAGTGAAAACTGTAAAATGCTGCCACGTTGCGTAATTTGTGGACAGGGCCATAAATCGGCTGACTGCCCAAATAAGAACACTGGACCCAAGTGTGCAAATTGCCATGAAAAGCACACAGCCAACTATAGGGGATGCCCAAAATTCCCCAAACCCAAAACCTTTGAAAGGAATTTAACCCAGCCTGGCATTTCATATGCACAGAAGCTGCAGGGAGCTCCCCCACCTACTATCCCACCACCCACACCTGAGGCACCCCCTCCAATATTGACTTCTGAGCGCCACACAGTTCAGACCACTCATAATGGACCACCCATGGACGACCTTAAGTCTTTCATGGATCTCTTTAAAGAGATCCAATTCATATTCAAAAACATTAATATTGCTGATCTTGTTAAAAACATGCAAAATTGCACAAGTCCCCTTGATAAACTGTTCGTGCTGGTTAATAGCATGAACAGCACCAACCAAACTACAAAATGATAGGGCATCTAACTGGCCTCAAACTGTGTTATTGGAATGCACATTCCCTCTTACCCCGTACACATGAACTACGGGAGTTTGTATATGAGCATAACCCTGACATTATACTCGTACAGGAAACTTTCCTGAAAACTGGACAAAAGGTCTCGCTGCCAAATTATGAGTTCTACAGTACCCCCAGAGCCATTGGCCGTGGTGGCGGTACTGGCATTTTTATCAAAAGGGCCATCCCACACTATCAACAAACAACACCTAGACTACACATAATTGAAGCTACTGCAGTGACAATTAATTTACACTCTCTCAAACCTATCACACTTGTCTCCACGTACATAAAAAACGCTGCCCCACTCACCTTCACATGGGACATTGAGTCCCTACTAGCACTAAACTCTGCTATCATTATTGCTGGAGACATGAACGCGAAACACAGACATTGGAATTGTGTCAATATGAACAAACAAGGAGCGCAACTTTACTCCTTTGCGTCTCACGCAGGACTGAAGATAGCCGCACCTGACACACCCACACGGTATGGCAATGCCAGTGCCAGTATCATCGACTTGGCTCTGATCAAGGGTTTTCCCTATAATTACACCATAGACTCCATCTCGGAAATGTCTAGTGATCACAACCCTGTCATGATGGTCTTCGACACTGGTAGTGCCATACAAGACGACACAAGAGCCCTTAAACCTAACTGGGTGGAATTCACCAAAGCTCTATCAAACACACCATACACCGACTTCACGGCATCAACAGAACAGGAGCTTAACTCCTATACAGGCACCCTCACACAAACCATTAATAGTGCATATCTCGAGACAGCAAAAGTCGTGCACAACTCTAGTAGCACCTTCTTACCTGGACACCTGCGAGAGCTCCTTCGAATTAAAAACAGAGCTCGCAAAACATGGCAGCGAACAAGGACAGCTGCTGATAAAACCATAATGAATAGAGCCCAACAAAAGTTCAAGGACTCAATACATCAACACACACAGCAATCCTGGACTGAATATATCACTTCGCTGTCGGCGGAGGATGGATTGGTCTGGAGAGCTGCTAAAAAACACAAGAAAACCACAACAAAGATGCCGCCCCTTAAAGGGCCAGCCAGTATTGCATACACGGATACTGAGAAGGCCGAAATTCTGGCCGACAGCCTGGAGCTCCAGTTTCGTGAAAACAACATACACAACCCAGATATTGTAAACAAAGTAAATACATCACTAAGATTTTTTCTAAACGCTCCACCCTCCGACAAAATCGAGCCTGCCAAACCATCTGAGATCCTTTGCTACATTGGAAACCTAAAGGCGAAAAAGAGCCCTGGAATTGATTCCATCTCAAACAATATGATGAAGAAACTCCCGATCAAAACAATTGTTCAAATAACCACCCTAATCAACTCTGTTTTGTCGCTTCGACACTTCCCCGCCTCATGGAAGACAGCCGTTGTTGTCCCCATACTGAAGCCAAACAAGCATGCCACTCAACCAGATAGCTACAGGCCAATTAGCCTGCTAACTGTACTCAGCAAAACTGCTGAGTACATTATAAACAACCGCCTCGAGGAATACTGCCAAAGGGCCAAAATTATTATTCCTCAGCAGTTTGGCTTCAGAAAGCAGCTGTCGACATCCCACCAACTACTGCGATTCACTGAATTCATCGCAGAAGGGTTCCGAACGTATAAAAGCACAGGTGCTGTCCTACTGGATGTAGCGAAGGCCTTTGATCGAGTTTGGGTAAATGGTCTGATACACAAACTCATAACACTTGGCTTTCCAGCCTCACTTACTCACCTGATACATTCCTACCTAACAAGTAGACAGTTTGTCGTTCGTGTAAACAAAACACTTTCAACACTGCGTGCCATTCAGGCTGGCACCCCACAGGGCTCCATCCTAGGACCCAAACTCTTCAACATATATGTGAACGACATACCACAAAATACTTCCTCATTACTCTGCATGTTTGCAGACGACACTGCAATACTGGCCCAAAGTAATAAATTGGATAACATCAACAAGACACTCACGAGATACCTCCACTCACTTGAGTCCTGGCTTATCGATTGGAAAATCCAAATCAACGTCGACAAATGTCAAGCTGTCATGTTCACACGAAAAAGAGACCTTCCGCCTCCAGTTAAACTTTTCGATAAAATTATCCCTTGGTCCCCAACTTGTATTTACCTTGGTGTCACGTTGGACAAAAGACTAACTTGGAACAAGCATATTACCTCCCTTCGAACCAAGTTCCTAGTTGCGCGTAATACCATTTATCCCTTAATTGCTAGGAACTCAAAGTTATCTATTAAAAACAAAGTGCTCATATACAAGGCAATGCTCAGATCCATAATCAGTTATGCATGTCAAGTCTGGGGATATGCTGCTAAAACCCACATAAATAAACTTGAAGCTCTTCAAAATTCCACCCTAAGAATTATTACTGACAGTCCCTGGTACTACAGGAACACTAAAATTAGAGAAGAACTTGGCATTCTTGAACTAAAAGATTTTTTCGGCCAAATCAGTAAAAAATTTTATAAGGCTCTCCGTTGCAATGAAAATACAGCAGTAGCGCAGATCCCCAGGTATGACCATCGTCATCCAGCCAATTTACACCGGCCTAGAGCCATTCTAAATTATTGTAAATACAAATCTTCTGCATAAAATACACTGTTCTGCTTATTCTGTTCCTACAGGGAGATAGAGGGCCCTCGGCCCAGATGCTTCCCAAAACTGTTAAAAGTCCAACACAAAACTTTGATAGACGAACATGCATTTACAAATGTTGCATGTTGACCATCCAAGTGGGCCTCCGTGGCCCTGCACAGGTATAGATATGAAGCTGTTATTTTGCTTCTGGGAAAAATAACAGTCTTTTTTCTAAGACTCGTATGTCGATTACCTAAAAATTAATTTTACAGACGTCCCCTTTTTCTAAAGGCCAGTTAGTAAAATTCAAGTTTCACTGAATTATGATCCTATGTAAATTATACTTTTGTTTACCGAAACATAACTGCTTAGTTCTGTTACTTTAAACAGGAACAGGTGCTCCTTTTGGTATGTACGACCGAAATGATTATCAAAAAGAACATAAGTCTGGTTTCACAAACACAAAACTTTGATAGACGAACATACATTTACAAATGTTGCATGTTGCCCATCCAACTGGGCCTCCGCGGCCCTGCACAGGTATAGATATGAAGCTGTTATTTTGCTTCTGGGAAAAATAACAGTCTTTTTTCTAAGACTCGTATGTCGATTACCTAAAAATTAATTTTACAGACGTCCCCTTTTTCTAAAGGCCAGTTAGTAAAATTCAAGCTTCACTGAATTATGATCATACGTAAATTATTCGAATCTTTCCCTTTGGGATTGCCCGGACCGTCACCAATAGCCCATTGTGTTGCTCCAGTGTGACGTTAATTGAAATACCCCCCCTACGTAAATTATACTTTTGTTTACCGAAACATAACTGCTTATTTCTGTTACTTTAAACAGGAACAGGTGCTCCTTTTGTTATGTAAGACCGAACTGATTTTCAAAAAGAACATAAGTCTGGTTTCACAAACATAAAACTTTGATAGACGAATATACATTTACAAATGTTGCATGTTGCCCATCCAACTGGGCCTCCGCGGCCCTGCACAGGTATAGATATGAAGCTGTTATTTTGCTTCTGGGAAAAATAACAGTCTTTTTTCTAAGACTCGTATGTCGATTACCTAAAAATTAATTTTACAGACGTTCCCTTTTTCTAAAGGCCAGTTAGTAAAATTCAAGCTTCACTGAATTATGATCCTATGTAAATTATACTTTTGTTTACCGAAACATAACTGCTTAGTTCTGTTACTTTAAACAGGAACAGCTGCTCCTTTTGGTATGTAAGACCGAAGTGATTATCAAAAAGAACATAAATCTTGTTTCACTAACACAAAACTTTGATAGACGAACATACATTTACAAATGTTGCATGTTGCCCATCCAACTGGGCCTCCGCGGCCCTGCACAGGTACAGATATTAAGCTGTTATTTTGCTTCTGGGAAAAATAACAGTCTTTTTTCTAAGTCTCGTATGTCGATTACCTAAAAATTAATTTTACAGACGTCCCCTTTTTCTAAAGGCCAGTTTGTAAAATTCAAGCTTCACTGAATTATGATGCTATATTTTTGTTTACCGAAACACAACTGCTCAGTTCTGTCTAAATACCAACTACCAAAAATAAATTCTACATAAGTTGAAAGATGAAAAACAATCTTGTGTGTTCCAGTGACAAAATATCGTTTTTAGTAAACAGAAATTTTTCATGTAATTTCTATGAATTCCTTAGTTTTTTAATTTTTGCATTCTAAATATGTAGGTAGTTATTAACGTCGTACTGGAGGCACAACGGGCTATTGGCAACGATCCATGATCTATCACGAAAGGAAAGATCCGAGGACATTGTCAAGTAATTTTGAGCCACGGTCAGACGACAAGTCAAAACTTAGGCTGGCAAATCCTCTCCAAACTTCTCACGCCAACGTGAGGACATTTGAAAAAAATGCCACGACAGATTTAATGCGCACCAGTCCACGTGTACACGACTGTCTTTGGCTGGGCCGAGTTTCGAACTTGCAATTCTCAATTTGCTCTTCCAACTGGGCTGCCTAAACAGGGTGATTCGTGTGATTATTTTGCCTTAGTTTTCTCATTTATATGGCCTACCATATGAAGGAAAACAAACTTTCATCAGGGAAGTTTTGAATTGTTTTCTTCAATCCCAAATCCTTCCGTTCAAACCGCCTTTTGAACTCATTTTTCTGGTTTTAATGAATTTTTTAAAATTTCTGCGGATTTCGGGAAATTTTGCTCAACCTCATGACGTTGAATATCTAATAACGGATCATTGCACGTAAATTAATACATTCATTAAAATTTTTTTGCTTTTAATTTTTGCCCTAGATTTGAGAGAAATAGAAAGCTTTGTAAAGAGCATTATCGAAACGTCGACCGAAAAGAATTGAAGGATTTTGGAAATCTGTAGAACAAGAATTAGGAATAACAGATTTTACTCAAGTTATTATCTTGAGTATTATACTTAGACATTTTATAGACAAAATGTGAAAAAATTAATCTAAATACAGAAAGCTTGAACTAAAACTTAACTTTACGGGCTTTTTCGGCTGCAAACATTTTTACAATATCCTCAAAAGTTAGCTTTAAAGCTAACTTGTGCTCTATTGATATGATGGTCAGGTTGGTTAGTCGTTGTTGTCCTGTTAAGTTTCTGAGGTATTTTTTTATGATCTTTAGTTTGCTAAAACTCCTTTCATTTGAGGCGACTAAGACTGGTATTGCGAGGAAAATTCTCAACGCTGTCGTTATGTTGGTGGACGCGTCTTCAAGCCTGTTCTTGTATATTAACGTCAGAAGACCAGATGGTGTAGCCGTTTTCATATTAGGGCTTAAATCCAAGGCATGATACTTAAAATTCTCCACTTCTATCGTCAGCTAGCCCCTGTCTATGTCTTCTTTATATGTGGTAGTTAACTCAAGTGCCTGGTTCTTCAATTCTTCTCTATTTATTGTTTCAAACCGAGCTCCATTGAGGAAACCAAATAAACTATTCATGTTTTGAATGACTTGAAACCTTTGCCTCAGTTCATTCAGAATCCGATTTATTATTTGTATAATCAATAATCTGAACTTTTTTTCTTCTGAGAATTCATAGCTTTCTTCTCGCCCTTCTCATCAAACATCCGCCTTCCTCCTCCTCCGTACTTCTTTAAAATGAGGATCCCCCTAGGTTAAGCTTTCCTGCTATTTCTTCACACATTCTTCATTTAGCTCCTTTTATAGTTTTTGTAGTCTGCAAAGTTTTTCCTCTTCATTTTTTATCATACGTAAATATCTATAGTACACAAAATACTCCGCCAATTTAGCGCCCCCCCCCCAATCCGGCTCCGGCGTCGGGGCACATGCCCCCCCCCCCTAGTTACGTCTCTGTTGGCAATGAGGGTTTGCTTGTAGTTGGCTTCATTTTCTTTAGTGTTATGTATGAACCCTTTTGTGTACACTGCTGGCCACCCAAATTGCAACACCAAGAAAGACAAGAGATATCGCAACAAAATTTATTTTGTAGATAACATGTTGACCAAGTATCAAATGATTAAATTTATAGACTTCTGTGAAGTGTGGTTCCTGCCAAAATCAGTAGCCAGAGTAGCCGCCATTGTTGGAGATCACCGCTGCCACACGCCTCGGCATTGATTCAAAGAGACTTTGGATGTGTTCTTGGGGTACAGCAGACCAAGCAGCTTCCACACGTTGCCAAAGTTGATCTGATGTGGCAGCTGGGGATGTATTCTGGGTCAATCGTTGAGCAACCATGGACCACATGTTTTCTATCGGCGAAAGATCCGGAGAGCGAGCTGGCCAGGGAAGCAATTCAATCTGGCGATTGACGAAGAACCCTTGGACAATGCGTGCCACGTGTGGTCGCGCATTATCCTGTTGAAATATGGCTGTGGGCAAGCCCTGAAGGTAAGGAAGGACAACTGGCTCCAACACCTCGGAGATGTAGCGCTGGCTGTTTAAAGTACCGGCAATGCGTACTAGAGGAGTGCGAGAGTGATATCCAATACCGCCCCATACCATAATACCCGGTGCAGGACCAGTGTGGCGGTGCATAACGCAGCTGTTCAGCATCCTCTCTCCACGGTGTCTCCAGACTCGAATCCGACCATCGTGGTGTTGCAGACAGAAGCGTGACTCGTCAGTAAAGACAATTTCATTCCATTCTGCCGTCCACATCCTTCTTTCATCGCACCATTGGCGGCGGAAACGTCTGTGGTTCTGCGTCAAGGGTAGACGAAGCAATGGACGTCTTGCGGACAGACCACTCTGTTGTAAACGGGGTCGAATGGTACGCGCAGACACTGGATGATGCGGTACAGACTGAATGTGCTGTGCTATGGTTCGTGATGTGGCTGAGCGATCCGTCACTGCCATACGCACAATATGCCTGTCATCACGTGAAGTGGTGCACTGAGGTGGATGCGATCGAACACGTCGGTCCGTCGTACGCTCCTGCATCCAACGATCACATATCCGCATTACAGTTGTTTGGTTTCGTCCAACACGACTACCGATTTCCCTGAAAGATAATCCACAATCTCGGTAGGCCACTATCCTTCCTCTGTCGAACTCGGATACTTGATCAAAAGATGATCGCTGTTTTCTACGAGGCATAATTGATCGTTTTTTTGAAAAAACCACAAGAAAAACACAATTGCCGTACTTGAAATCGTCGAAATCTCCAAGCCTTAAATAGCGCTTTGAAGTGGCGCCACAGGCGCGCGTGATGTGCGTCTGCGCTGAAATTCTAATCATTTGCATATCTCACCTCCGCTAATGCATGTTGTAAATTTCATATTATTTGCATGCTTCCTTCAGGGTGTTGCATTTAAGGTGGCCAGCAGTGTACTTGGAATAGCTTTGAAGTACTTATCAGTGCTCAGAAAATTTGAAAACTGGCAGTTTGATTTCAATTTATGTATAATTATGTACAATGTGATTTTATTTGTCTCATTTCCTACTATTTACTTACCAATAACATTTTTTCACAAATAAGTACTTTTTGCAAGCTAAATATTAATGAGAAGTAGGAATGTTTTCATGAAGTTTGTTGCAACTTCCTTTTTTATTTTCTATTGGTGACATGATTTTTTCTCAATAACTAGTCTTTCACAAATTAATTACTTTATATAACAATAACTAAAGAAATTATAAACATTTTATTCATATATGATAAATATATAATATGCAAAGAAATTATGAAAATTATCTGACTTTTGATTCATTTTATCAAAAATTTATAATATGGTGTTAGTGCGATCTCGGTAACTTTAGTTATCTCGATCCAAAAAATTCCATGCACCGGTTATGTGTGAAAATCAAACTAATCGAAACCGCTTGAGATCCAAACGGGAAAACATTGCTTATTCATGACATTTGTTATGTTGTTTTATTTACTCTATCATGTGATTAACTTTGCTAATTCCTATATCGCCGTTTTAATCTTTCAAAAATTTACCCTGCTATATTTCCTAATACATTAATGTTATTCATTATAAACATCAATGTTTAATATAAATTAACATTACGGGCAAGGGATTAATTAAAATCGAAATTCTAATTTAAATAAAATAAACTCGATTTTTATGATTTTTTTAAATCATGATTTTTTCATACCTTGGATAAAATGAATTCTACTTTGGTTACTTTCCAAATAATTTCCATTTACCTATACATTACGTTTGCTGAGACGAATTTACTTTCACACAACTTCAAAATAACTTAACACTAAGCAATTTTGACCAGTGTTCTAAAATTTTGCTTCTTATAAATTGAGAAAATGGGAACTTCAGCATGGCAACCATCTGACATTCTGTAATCGGCAGATCCAATTTATCTGCTGAAAGTTTATTTATAACTCGCCTCTACAATGGAGCTAATTTAGAAATTTTTTGCAAGAACCAAAAACTTGAGGTTTCAAACTGCCTTTAATTACGTCGGCTGAACCCTTTACCATGTGACGCTGCAAAATACAGGGTAGGTATTTAATTAACGTCGCACTGGAGCAACTCAACGGGCTATTGGCGACGGTTCGGTATCAAACCCGAAGGGTAAGATCAGGACACCACGGTCAGATGACGAGGTCATACCTGAGCTGGCACCTCACTCTTCAGACTTCCACACCACGCCAACGTGGACATTTGAGGCCACGAAAGATTTAACGTGCACCAGCCCCCGGGTAAACGACGGTCTTTGCTTGGATTCAAACCTGCAACCCTCCGGTTGCTAATCCGTTACTCTTCTAACTGGGCTATCGCGGCCCGCAAAATACAGGGCTGCCACAGGCAACTTTTTTCTTCTATTTTTCAACCTCGGCGACCCAGGGGTATCTTTTGAATCAAAATAAGCTCAAAAGCTATTTTCAAAACTGGCAGCTTTTTTGAAAATTCATTAACGAAATCTAGTTCCTTTTTGTAAACTAATAGCAGGCGAAAAAATATTTTCCTGATTTTTCCTTAGGGAGAAAATTTTCCGAGGGACACCAATTTCAAAGTTTTTGCGCCAAACCGTGGAAACCATGAAAAAAACTCATAATCTGAAAACCTTAAGAAAATATTTAGCTTTTTAATTAAAAAATTAAAATTTCTTGGCGAGATCTGTTTCATACTTGATTAGCACATTTCATGTTTTAGTCGATTCATTTGGTATCTGAGCAACTAAACTTACTATTTCACAAGTGTCTGAGCCTGAAAATAGTTCCATGTAATGGATACTTTATTTTTTGCTCCAGTGCTAGACCTGCAATGCTCTTTACAAGTTCCTTACAACGTAGTATGCTGGATAAACCTCGTTTCGCCATAGCTTTGCAGAAGTGTTAGCATTCTTGTACAATTGCAGTGCCTCTTTATATGAATTTATGTTCTTCAAAAAACGTGATACTTTTAACTCTATTTCTTACCTTTTATCCTTCTGATTTTAATTGCTTTTATAAAGCTACTGGCATTTTCATTAATTTTTCTTTATATTCGTCATAATTGCCTTCAATTTCTCTGCAGCTGCCATAATATAAATTAACTTTTATGCATGGTATATCGATTTAAATCAAGTGATTTTAATTAAAAAAATCATTGATTTAAATCAAAATTTTATTTACTTTTCCATATCAAGTTAATTAATGAAAATGAAATAACTATGAAGATGCATGTTATTTTATTCAAATAAGTTAAGAACTTTGCTTGTACTCAGTTTACCCTCAAAATTATACTGAAAATCATCCTCCCTTTGTACTAAATAGCTGTATTTGTTGATTGGAATCATTACAAACCATGTATTTCCCCTTTAGAGCCATTGACCAACAGGTGTCACACAAGACTATTCATCAGCATGGATTGTTTTGAACAATATGACTAAATTGCACATGGACAATTGTGAATCGTCCTTCTCCATGTGTGAAGATGCTCAAAATATACTCACTCAAATTATTAATTGTGGCAACTTGCATTCTTTATAAGATATTCTACTTATTTAGTATTGTAGTTTATGAAAAATACATGTAAGTCACAATGCAGCTTTCTGCAGTTAAAAGCATTCCAATTTTGCACATAAATCTTTATAATTGGGAATTTTAATTGTTTTGTAATATGTTGGTAATTTGTATTCAAATTCAATTGGGAAATTTTATGCATTGATACATAGGAATTCCTTACACTGCTAGAATAACTATATTCTATACTTATGGAATTAAAATTTGGAAAGTAAAAGTTAATTAGCCCATCTGATAATTAAGTATGTCAACAAAATAGATTATGGATTGAAGCCGAAAGCTATTTTAATGCTTATGATTGTTGCAATGAATTTTGTATTGCAAGTTCAAAATTCTTCTCAATTGGCATGTTCTGAGGGAATGCTATTACACTTATTCTATGCTGTTCATAGAGGAAAGCTTCATTTTCTTGTGTCACGTATAAACCCTTTTGTGTGCTTGGAAAACAACTCTGAAATACCTATCTGTATACTCAGAGAAAATTAGAAAAATAGGCATGTTTGATTTTAATTTATGAACATTTTCATGTCGTCTCATTTTTTACTATTTACTTACAAGTATATTTCACAAGCTAAATATTATAATCTGAAGTAGGAATTTTTGTGTGCAAGTTTTTTATTTTATTTCCTATTGGTGGAATGATTTTTTCTCAACAAGTCTAACCAATTAATCACTTCATATAATAACTAAAGAAATTCTCTTCATTTTATTCATATATAATACAAAAAATTCTGAAATTTATCTGATTTTTGATTAATTTCTTACAAAAATTTGTGGTGTTAGTGGGATCGCACCCTTATTTTTCTAGGTACAAAAAATTTCATGTAATCGGTTATGGGTTAAAATCAAACTAATCTAAACTCATCGAGACCTAGCTAGGAAAATATTGCTGATGCATTGCATTTGTTACTCACACATTATTCTATTTACTCATCATGTGATTAACTTAGCTAATTCCTATATCAAGTTTTAATTTTTCAAAAATTTAGCAACCTATATTTCCTAATACATCATAAATATTAATGTTTAATATAAATCAAAACTATCTAAAATCTACACTGATTTGCATGTCTCATGTCCAATAAATTTAAACTTGTACAGGCAAAGGATTAAAATAATAAAAATCTGATTTAAATAAAAAAATCTGGTTCTTATTTTTTAAAAGATCATGATTTTTTCACCCTCATCCCATTAATTTCCGGATTTTATTAACTCATTAAAGATTATAAAACTTATGAAATTTTATGAAAACTGATCTGAAAACTGATATTAATTATTAAGACATTAGAAGCAAAGTGAATTGACGATTAACTGTAGATTAACCTTCATGTAGTCCTTTGCAAACTTGCAATATAAATGAGTGATCAGCACTGAAAATAAAGTATGTCTTGATGAACACAAATTTCTATAAAAATTAAAGATAAATTTTTTATTCACACAATGTAAAAACTTACAGATAACAATTCAACAAAAACTACATCATAGAATCTAACTCAAAATCAAACAGACTATCAATACACTATTATAACAAAAAAGTATTTTGTAACTTGAAATAAGGGGTCTTTATCATAATTATTTCAGTGACCAGATCACGAACTTGAAGCATCACAGTGAATGTATGCCAGTCACATCAATTAGCAAACAAATATATGTGAAGCTTCCAATACAAAAAGTGTACAAATTGTCACATTCATAATACATTATGTGACAAGTGACAGAAAGTTATAGATCTGTTTTAGTTAAACTTAGAGAAACCAGATCCATAAACTAATTCTCAAAACAGGTCATTGATAAAATATTCCAGAATGCTGAAAAATGTTCAGAAGTTTTTATAAAATTGTACAAATCTCTCTTCAATTAAATCCAATCTACACAAGAACTTTAATAATCTGCAAACTTTAATATTGTTTCACAAGTTGTACATAACAGAATTAACTAGTTTGCAGTTGCAAATTATCAGTAATTGGTAAGGAAGAAAAATAAATTTACTATTTCAAAAGCTCAGGGACAAAGGACAAAAATTTTGTTCTCTATTCTACTCATCAATTTTATTACGATCGTATGTTTACACGCGACTCACAATATTAAGAGCAAATCAGTTTAAAATTTTTATCAGATTCACCAGCCTTTTTTCAAACCAAGCCACCCCAGCCTATCAACAAAGGGTTTAAGGCTGGACAAGGGGTGGTATTCTCCAGCTTGTATTACATGAATTGCTTCAATTAAAGTGCAATTTTTTATATTTAGCTCTCCTTTTTTCCACTGAGCCACAGAAAATAAATGCTGCTGTAGCTAAACCAATGTTACAGGGAATACCAAAACAATATATAAAATATCCTATTTATAACTATAAAATCTAAATTCTAAGGTAACATTTTAAAAATTATTTTTAATCAGTGGAACTAGATAAAATTTTCATAGAATATAATATACATTCAAGTCATAAACTTAATAAAAATATACTAAGATATCAACACATACTGTACACTATAAATTCAAAAAGTAACTCCTTTCACAACTACAAGTAACGAATATATGTGAAGACTATATATTTATAAAAATTGCTACATATTTCTACTGAACAGAATAATGTTCAGAAAATAGATTGTTTTGAGTTAGAGCTGAAATGTAATATATTATAACTCTTATAATTATATCATAACTCTCAAGTAACTTTTTCTTTATAAAACTTTAAACTTCATGGTTTATGAATTTTATCAAAGTTAAAAGCTACTATCCCATTTGAGGCCTAAAATCTCCGTAACATATAAACCAGTATTAATTTAACACCTTAGAAATCTTTACAAATAGTTAAAATATTTCATTTAATAAAAAATTTTAAACATTAACATTTATTTATCATATTATAATTTTGAAGTCTAAGGGTAGATTAAGTTAACATTTTTATGTTTACTTCCAAAAATCTTTGTTTATACTGTAATAATCATCTTCTCTTATCCTGGTACACATTAAAATATAATGCTGAATATAGGAGTAAATAAAATCATATGCTCTCTTTTATATTAAGTAATAGGGATATGATCAATGAAACAAGTTCCAAGCTCTGGGGAACAACCGATGTAATACTAATTCCAAGCTGCAATTTACTTCATATTAAATCTATTAAGTAATATGTACTTAAGTTTTGTATTCTCTGTGTATGGTCCAAATCTTTTATTTTGGGCTTCCTGTTCCAAACTGTATTTGACCAAAATCTAATCCAAAAGTGGAAAAGTTCTAGCCTAACCAAGAAAATGTGGGTTTAAAATAATGCTTAAGGCTTATTAGGTGTTTGTTAAAACCTATTTTGCAATATCAAGGAATAATCAAGAAATCAATTCATAATTGAACAAAAAAACTGTGTATTAGAATTTTCATTCAAATGGGACATTCAACCACATTTAAAATTTCTATTTAGTTTTTGAGGTGGTTAATTTTAATTACCAATCTTCTTGAGAACTAAAAGAACTAATGCAAGACATGTAGTGTGTTTTCTCATTTAAGAAATTTTTATTCTAATTTCTATACTAAGTTCTTATTTTACCATCAGCAAATATAACTACCATCATTTTTCATTCAAAATATACATTTTGATATAACTATCCCTCACAATACCTAAGAATATGCGGTGTTTTATGATCTAATCTAGACTATAATAGCACCTCTTTTTTACTATTAGTTATCTTAAGGTAGGTGACATTCTCAAAATAGTGGCAATCTGTTTAAAATGACTGCAATTATAGGCACCATCTTTGGCAATTGGAAAATTTGCCAATAAGAGTGTTTATTAAAAAATGATTAGGTCACAGAATTTTGTGAAAATATTTAGTAAAACATGTAGCATTTTAAAGTACACTGGCCACTGTGTTGCAAATAAAAACATTTTATGAATGGGCTGTTTCATGGAAAACATGAAAAGACAATGAATATACATATAAGCTACAGTGGAAGAGGGTTTTATCTGCACATGCACACACTTATTCTAACAAGTTAGAATATTCATCATAGTAACATGAACACAAATATTGAAGTCACAGTATTTATATAATGGTAAACATTTGTACTACAAATTTCATTACTGAGACACATGATCAACCCTTTTCCACATCTACATGAAGATTGTACAGATGTTTCATATGCTGCTGTTGCAAATTCAAAACATAATATGAAGAAACAAGAGCTTTAAATACGAAATATATAAGATTAACAAACCAAATGTGATGAAATGTTAAGAAAACCAACAAAAAATTAACCTGTTAGCAAAATCTCTTTCAGGCTAAACTAAAAATTTCCAATGCTCTCTAAGATTATATTAAGCTCACAAGAAAATATGTATATTTGTACTCATACTTGCGAAGTGACAAAATAAAAATTTAATGTTATTTTAATAACTTAGCACATGGATGATAACTTCAACAAACAATAACTTTTATATTCCAGGGTATAATATAAATGTGAAAAATCTTTTCCATTTTATACCACCCTGTATCTGCACTTGAAACAAAGCAAACACAAATAAAATTCAAATATGAAAATATGTACAAATATGAATGAAATCTGAAAATGCAAGAGGGCAATGTTATAGAAAATCTACACAAGGTATACAATCAAGAATTGATAAATGCTGATACACAGAACATATCAATTGTAGCACTACTCTTGAAGAGTTAATTATGTAAACTTCAACAATTCTGTCACATATAGATGAAAATTTCAAAAATTAACATACAAACTAAGTTACAATATCAAACTGATGGAATATTCATTAATAAACAATCAATAAATCTTACTCACACTTTGTTCTGGTAATTTAAATTAAAGTAGACAATATGCCAAAGCAATTTCTTACTACATAATTTCTAGTTAAGCTTATTTCCCTTCAAAGTATGACACCTAAAATTATCTCCATAAGCATAACCATATACAATTCTATTTCTCACAATTCATACTTTCTTATTTTTTCCTTCAGCATATCATTTTCAGCCTGGAGACGAATAACATCTTCCTTTAAAGTGTTGTTTTCTTTCTCCAAATATGAAGCTCTGAGAACAATCTGATTTTCTTTAAGACGGCGTGCCTCTCGCGATCTTTTAGCAGCAATGTTATTCTTATGACGTCTGGCCCAATATTTGTCGTCCTTTAAATTGTCAGGTACAAAATTCTTTCGGGACTTTTTAATTATAGGTTGAGGTTTCAATTCATCTTCTGGGAAGGCTCTTGATGTTGGATCATAGTGTTCATGCCCAGGTGGTGTGGCCAATGCTAAGTCTGTGGGGGAAAATTTACAGTCCACAGAATATGACCTTCTGCTTTCATCATTACTTTCAGAATAGCTCTGCATTGATGATGAATCAGCAGGTGAAGGACATTGTGGAGCAGGTGTCATATCTAGAGATGAAATAAGGTACTGAGTGTTCAGTAAAATTTAAAGCTTAGAAAACTTTCAGTTCTCGCATTGAAGTAGATTCATTTGTATTTAAGTATAAAATTAGTAAAAACAATAAAATTTCAATTTAACAAGATTTTATTTGATTGAACATTTATCCTACACAACAGACAATGATACTTAGAAACGGAAAAGTTAAATGCTTCACACATACGACAATTCACGAGGCACCACTATAAAATGGGGAATTAAATAAAATATTATGACAAACACGAGAAAAATGTGAAAACTGATTTGATGTTTAATGACCATGACAACATTGAAATGTGGTAACAAGAAAAGGTTGCAAGAATTTTTTAGAGTGAAATCACAAAAGGAACAATAAAAGAGTAAAGAGAGAAAATAAATTAAAAAGAGCACTGAGAGGGGAAACACTTCAACACCAGAAACAAAATCATTGCAACATATATTTTGTACCATGTAGAATGGTTCGAAATACAAAAGTGAAGGAAAAAGTTCAAAATAATTTTAGGAAAAAAGTTGTATAGTGAGTCACACAAAATTTAAATGCTCATGTTCATGCAATGCAATGGAATTCGTCTTTTGAGCATATAAAACTTAAGAATAGGACAAATGCTCTTATCATTAATACCCTATTACCTAAATAAATATAACTGCCTCGAAACAATCTAATCAAAGATAAAAGTATATTTCGGAATTTATAAACTATGCTTCAATACAAACAAGTGGCAGTGAAGCCTGATTTGACAAGGAAGCTAGCTAGTCTTATATTATAACAGATACAGTAACTCCAAGAGACAGTAGCACAAACATCTATTAGAAAAGCATTTGCTTACACTGATGTGGCATGTTGTAATATGTGCAGGGATACTCTGTGTTATGAAAGCATGAAAAAGAAAATGATTAGTTAAAACAAAACAATCTTAAAGAATGCCTTTGTAGATAGATTAATATCACACTTCTTCATGCTCCACATGATTGTTGTAAAGGTATACATGCATGAGTTGCTAGGGTAAAACTGCTAAATATCAAACATAAAATACACAACTTGATGCATCAGCAATAAGAGCATCAAAATTGACGATATTATGTTTGTAAAATAACATCTCAAAGGAAGTTTATGCTGAGAACAATAGAACAGTGTCCTTCAAGCTTGTCTAAAGAATCAGGAGAAAACCAGTAAATGCATTTTGATCATTTCAAACTCTTATTGGAAGCAAATACTTCCAGAGATTATTTTCTGCCTAAAAAGTATTCGTTTTGAAAAGAATGAGATCTGGATTGAAATTTACGAAAAATCAATGAAATTCAAGGAGATTGTATTCTTTGTATTCCAGCAGATCGACACTCGGCCACCCCGAGAAAAAATGAGAAGTTATCCAGCTTCCAAGATTGTGTGGCATTTATTCAAGTAGTAACACAAATATAAAAAGGGCTTATATCTGATCACAGATAGCACAAATAGCAATAAAAGGGAATGACGATATATAATAGAACTTGTGCCCATTTTAGTCTCAAATGAGTTGAGACAAAATACGTCCATGTATTTTTCCTGTAGACCACCAAGTTAATGCACTTTTGATACACATTATGTTTCTTATATTCTCGATCAACTCTTTGTAAAAAAATTTAATAAATATATAAGCTTTAAAATTAATTCAATGAATTTTAAAAGATAATTGTTTCATGGAAATTGAGTGTCAATGAAAACGTAGCTGTTAGAAAAATATTCAATAGCAATTCTGGAGAAAGACAAAAAGTTATTTCAATTCAGTATTATCATATTTCTTTACAAAATAAAAATATATTAACTCCTAGAGTTTTAGGGGACATTATTGCATAATGCAAACTGCAGTTTTTCTCAGCATGGGCACCTGACCAGTTTTAGCCTTCAAATTAGATTTTGTTAAGTGTTCAAGATTAATTTACTATGATTTATTGCCTTTCTTTAAAAAGAAAATACACACAATTTATTTGGGTGGCAAATAATTAAAATTATAAGGGAAATATTTTATAAAAACATGATGTAGAATCTTGATTATCCAAGATAATGTGGACCAAAGCCATCTTGGATGTAACACAAAACAGCTGTAGGAAATACAGAAAAAATTAAGTATATATTACCAGTTACTACTACTGCTACTGAATGATTCAGAAAGCCAAGTTTTTGAATAATCTATACTAGGATTTGTGTCCCAGTATGTATTTATTGTGATAATTTTACAATGAGTCACTCTCACATTGAGACAGGCAGCATTCTGCTTGCCAGACCAGTCAATGAAAGTGCAAATATTTGTGCTTGAAACTTTATTTAAAGCTTTAAAACAACTTGGTATGGCTTGGATAACAAACACTTGGTTTATCGGAGTTTGGATAATCAAGGCCTACTGTATTTAAATTTGAAACAAATTTTTAGGATATATCATTGGCTTAAAAGTGAAATACACCAAGTCTTAAAACATAATTCTGAGAAACAAAGGGGACAAATTCTACTCGATGCTAAGTTCATGAAGTGTTTCTCAAGAAATCTAATCTTCATGCAAAGAAAAAATGACCTAGTGAACACACACACACTTTCCCTGTCTAAAGATCACCACATTCTTGTCTAGAAAAGCTAAAAACTCATAACTTGAAAATTTTGACTTAATGTGTTTCACTTGTAAGCCGATAATATGCTTTAACTCTTTCAGTTAAGTTGTCACTTTTGCAGGATCTAAGCCTTCCAAACTGCTCAACATTAATAAAACTTTCTCATAAGCATCTTTTAACATTTATATAACTTATAAGCTAAGAAGTGATTTCCTTTCTTTCTGCAACTTCAAATGAGTCTACAAATTTTTGACAAAATCGAAGCATATTTGATTGATTTTCTTTGCTTCCAACAAACGATATGAACAGTTTCGCTAATGATTGCAAATACCCAAACATACATAAATGTTGGCTTCCTAGTCGGAGTGCCAAACTAATTCCTTTTGAGTTGCTTAGTTCTGAAGTTATATATGATCAAACCGGATACTTTTTATCACACTTTGTACAAACCAAATTAAGTTGTTTGAAAATTGTCATTAATGAAAAAATATTTGTTACCAGTGTTCTGATTTGGTGATTTAAAATGACAAAATGGTACTAAGCTTAGGTAACTTGAAATAAAATTTTTACTGCCTGGAAATGAATTCTAAAGTAAATACACAAAATGTAAATGTGCTTTTAATTTATGCCTTTCATTAAAAAGCAAAACAAAGTTGCTTGAAAAATGAAAACCCTGTAAAGAACTTTTCACAAATTAAAGAGTTCTAGTGAGCTTAGCAAACCTTGAAGTGTTCTGGCTTGTTTTCTAAAAACTTAAAGGAATATTCTGCTAATAACTTAATGAGAACAAAGCTGAATGAAACTGTTACACATATTATTGAAAACAATTTTCCTATGCCCTTTCCTCAATTACATTTTGCATATTTTGTCAAATAACATTGAATTCTCTGTGTATAACAGCAGATTTAATAACAATAATCTAAAATTTTAATTTTATAATGCAAAATAATTTATTTTTGATATTGAAAAGTAGTAATAAGTTAATGAAACATGGAAGTGACAGAAGATTGGATTAAGTCTATGCACATTACAAGAAATTACCATTTAAAAGCATTTTATTTCAAATGCATTCAAAAGTTATAAGCAAAAAAATAAGACAGAATTGAAATTTAAACTGGTTATCATATATTAAAAATATAATTAAATATGCATTTCATTGAATATCATAAATATTAAAAATAAATAGATATTACCTTGGATATGCATGCTTGAAGCTTCTGGTGCATGCATTGGGGGATGCTGGACATTTTGGTTTACACTAGGCTCCAAATTTTCCAAAGTGCGATGAACATTTTCAGGACTATTAGCCAGGAAACTATCAATATCAATGAATGCTGTTTTGTAGTCTTCCCATATATTGGGTCCCAAAAATGCTGCAGATGCATCAGGGCAAATCTCGGCAAAATCTTTATCATCTTTCCCAGATGAATTAACTAAAAACAAAAGTTAAGTGAGACTACATTGGTATGTTACATATCGTGGGCTTAGAGCAGAAACACATTAACCGACAAAGATAATTTTTTACTGTACAGCTATTTAGACTATTTTATTTTAGGTAAAAAAAATTAAGAATTTTCTAGTTATATATCTTTTAAACAGATCACAATATGACTGTATTTCTCATAAAAATAAGCATTTGGTACCTCCACAAAATTGTCCGTTAATAAGTTTCTGCTCTAAGCTGACAACATATTGAACAATGTCTACTGATCAATAGTAAAGTTTTCAATTCAGATTTATATACATACTATTAAAAAACTGTGAAGTTAAGAAATGTCTAAAAACATTAGTTTATACCCCAGATTCATCATATTTGGCATGAGTCTAAAAAGTGAACCTATCCATAAAGACATTTATAAAACAAATTGTTCATCACAGGTAAAACTAATTTTTAAGCAATTTAAATCCCATTATTCACAGAAAGTGATAACAAATACATAAAAGCATTCCAAACTCTCAGCAACCTACTGAGCCACGACAACCCCAGACTCCCCCTTGGGACCCTCAAAACTTTTTTAAATGTATATGTAAAAAAGAAAGAGCTAGATTGAAACAAGCAAACCTAGATATGCATATTTCTGGGCAATAATCTTTTGGAGAATATTCTTGAGAACATTCAAGAGAATAATTGAGAATTTTTTTGTAGACGCACAAAACTTTTAAAAATGACATACAATATATTTAATCTATGAATGAATACATAAATAAAAAATTATAAGTTTGAAAATAGTACTTCTGAGGATAACTTTGGAAATAAAGAAAAAATCCCAGTAAATTCTCATTTACTGGGATTGGATAAAACAATTGAAAATTCTAATATTTCATTGAAACGTTGGCACTTTCCCCCTCCAATACAGTTTTTATTTGTCTCGGAATAGTCACTTTAAAACTAGTCTATAGGTAACATACCAAAACTAGTCTAAGTAAACTCGCTTTGAAACTTGTCAAGGTCACACTCTAAAACTAGTCTCTAGATAGCATACTTTAAAATTACTCCCTAGGTGACACACTAAAACTAGCCTCTAGGTAACACTTTTAAAACTAGTCTATATTTCAAAGAAATTTTTAAATCACTTCTATATAAAGAGCTTGAGATAAAAATATGTAGAACCCAGATAGATATTCTGAGCGTGACATTGTATATATCTATATATATTTGTGAACGTTACATAAAATAAGCTTCAGGTTCATTTTTGCAATCAATAAATTACAATTTCTTGAAAAATGAGGTTAACTAGAATATTCTTGAAAGTTCTCCAAATTTTAATGTCGGGAGAAAATTCTCTGCTAACAGCTCTATATAAATCATATATTAAAAGTTTTTAATAGTTTAAAACAATACCATTCTATCCACTAACTTTGATTTGACTGTAGCTGCTGAGGGTTTTATTTTTCAAGAAAACAAATTTGTCGATGCTAATAGCCTAAATCTGGTAACTACTTATTGCAACATCACTGTTTAAATTTTTGGTTGTTATTCACTTGTTGACTTTATTTTCATCCTCTAAAAAATTTTGTATCCTCTTCAAACAAAGAAAGAAAAAACAGCAAGTGTAATGAAAGTTCATATTCTATTTTTATTTATAAGTGCAGGCATTTGACAACTAGCCATTAGCCTTCTTGCTTCAGAATATTTTTAACTACACAATTAAAACCATTATGTGCAGTACACTTGTCTAAATGTTTGCAATTCATAGGTCGTCCAGAATTGCATAAAGTACAATTAGGTGAATTCCTAAGTCCAATTCTAAAGAAATGGGTTTTGAGGCAATCATGTCAAGTAAGAAGACTTTGAACCAGCAAGGCAATTCTAGGCTCTTATCGCAACTTCGTTGAAAGTGTCCAACTTATACGTAAATTTTTCTAAACTCCAATGTAATTAGAAATTTGGCAGAATGAAAGGTTATTAATGACTTTGGAAGGACAACAGTATAGTCAAACCTCATTAAGACGAACTCATTTAATATGAATTACTGTGTGATAATACAAACTAAATTCAAATCCCCATCAAAATGTATATTCAAATAATGTTAACTCATTTGTTTAAGAATTCAGGTTATACTAATCGCTGGTTAAGACGAACAAAGTTCTGAAACTTAATGGCAAATGGATTTTTTTCAATTGTATCATCAGAAACATTAAGTAACTCCAAAATTGTAGATTTATATATGAAAGAGTGAAGATAGAATAAATGAAGATTTTCAAAAATGGAAGAATAAGCATGCCATCTCCAAAAGAAGCTACAACTGACTTAGAAATTGTTCACCGTTTTTTGTTAGGCAGTGAAAATCCATCTCCTCTATTAAACAGAGTTGACCGCACATCAAAGATTTCATAAAAGAACATTGCAAAAAAAACAAAACACAAAAATCGGTAACAGCTATTTCAAGACAAAAATTGCGAAATCACGAAATATCTGTAATTTAGAATTATCTGTATGATCAAGAATTAACTATATAATCTTTGTGATTAAGAATACTATTTATCCATGAACCAAGAATTGTACAGTAAGTAATGTAAATGCATCAATATTTTATTTTATTGTTGAAATGGTTTTTTTTTCAGAATTCGGATAGCACGAGCTACAGATAATATAAATTATTTTTATGGTCCCTCGAAATTCATCTTAACGAGGTTTGACTGTGCCTTTCTTTACTAAGAGGTCTGCCCTTTCATTTTCTTCTACACCAGTGAGCAGGAACACAATGTAGCACAACAGAATCTGCCAAAGAGTTTAAGAACAATGTAGTCATATATTAACTTTGAGTCACATACTCTATTTTGCTAGATATAACTAAGAACAATCTAGTCATAAGTTCGCTTTAAGCCATACTCTATTGCTAGATATAACTTGCAGGGAAGCCCTGGAATTGAACAAAATAACAACCTTGGTGAAACTACTCAATCTATAACTAATTCTATTTTGTGTGGAACTTTGATTTCACAATAATTTTTACAAATGAATGAACAATCCATTATTGCTTCTCACATCCACCATCTTTAATGATGGATGTGTGCGAAGCAATAATGGATTACATTCACCAACTTTAATGGTGGATTGGGTAGAGAACTTTCGAAGAGCTGGCTAAAGTTTGGAAACACGCCAAGGGCACCTGATTCTTTGAAAGTTATCGTTTTGTAAAATCACATAATCAGAGACATTTAGATTAGAGGAGTTTAAAAGCATTAAAGTGAACTGTATTAAAGAGAAGTCGAGAACTAAAAAGGATAATAGATACTATAAAGATAAAAGCACCCAATTATTCGAAAGTTATTGTTTTGTTAAATCAGATTATCAGGAGCATTTATATTAGATATAGAAGTTTAAAAAAATTAAAATGAACTGTATTAAAGAGAGAAGTTAAATACTAAAGAGCATTAGAATAGATACTGTAAAGATTAGAGTATGCTGATTTAAATCAGGATCATTTAAATCGGCATTATACCTGATAATTTGATTTAAATCAAACTTTTTTCTTTATTAAAGTTTAATAATTATATTAAAGATAAAATAACCTGGGACACACATCATGCGTTATATTATACTAAAGTTAAAAGATTTCTTCAACTCAGTAACACCTGAATGACTATTTTAAAATTGAAAATAGCTGGCTTCCCTATTTTGAGAACACTAGAGATAATAGTATTGATTGGGATGCAGTGGTGTGAACTTGGAGAAATTAATTGGAGGCCTAAGTACAATACTTGTTTTTATATTAGTGTTTCAGAACTATTTATTTGTTCATATAAATCATTACTGATATTATAGGTATACTTGTAGTATATGTTGAAGGGCCTTTTCTGAACCATAAAAATACTAGCTGAATTACCCAGCGTTGCTCGGGTTAAATTGTTTTTAATTCAATGCAATATTATTCTTATTAAAATTTTGAATTGTTTTTAGCCTCCTGCAGACCCAGGACAAATCGAACTGGGTTAATATATAACCTATGTGTCCCGCAGAATTCTACAGGATGAATGTATTAAATTGAGTGTGAATTGGTCTGACGTTGATCGTATAAATACGCAATGATATTCCAATAAGGATTTCGAATTGTCTTTAACCCCCTGTACCATATCAACAATAAAAAATACCACTTTCTATAAAAATAATCTTTATTATATTAAAATTATTATAAAAAAACTTATATTAAAAAATCTACATTCCAAAAAAAAGCTAGTTTGAGAATTTACAGACAGGATACATAAATGATGATATTGAGCGATTTTCAGCTCAACCGCACCCATCTGCGATTGTATCATACTCTAAGATTCTAAAAAAACTCCAAGGTCATCTTTAGAGGCAACTCCTGTAGATGTTCTGATGTCATCTGCACAGCCAGAGAGGGAAAGAGCACCCCCTAGCAAGTGCTCTGTCCAAGGTGATGGGACATTACACCCCTCTGCACACCCAAGACAAATAGAAAGTGGTTTTAATATGTAGCCTACATTACCCGCAGGGTTCCAAAGAATAAGTGTACCAAATTTGGTGTAGATTGGTCAAACGGTATAGATTTGTAGAGTACAGACAGATGATAAACTCTGCTTTATATGTATAGATTAGGATCCAAGGAATTTGGGGTTCCTAGAACTTTGTACCCCTAATGATAAATTGACCTTATGAGAGATAGAATCATTACTTATTTACTTACTTGTATTATTTGTGATATTATCCTTAACGTTTGGGGTGCTGGGGTCAGATTCCTAGGATATGTTTGATGTAGGTCTTTTAAACTTATTTGTTTTCTCTCATTAGATATATTTACCTATTCCGTTTTGGAGGGGACACCTGAAGGAAATTAACCAAGCTTAAATGGGAAGTCTAACTTAACTCAGGTTTTACACTCGAAACAAAATGTTTGAAAGGCCAGAAAATTAAAAAATATTTAATTACAATTTATAAATTAAATATGAAATTTTATCTCCCCTTAATCAAATATTTATTTTTGTAATTTAGGATTTCAAGTATTATGGATTTGTATCATGAAATGGAATTTAAATGAAAGAAAAAGCATCAAAACCCAAGAATATTTTAATTTTTCAATTTGTCCAGCTATATATTTCCCATTAGTCGCGCTAAAATATTAATATTTAATATAAATAAATTCTATTTAAAAACTAGAGTTGCATGTATCATACCCAACAAGTTTAAAAAAATGAATTAACGATGAATTAATTAAAAAAAATCTGATCTAAATAAAATAAATCGGATTAAAAAAATTTTTAACAAGATTTTTCATACCCTGATAAAGGTAAAGGTGCCCGATTCTTCTAAAGTTATAATTTTGTTAGAACAGATCAGGCACATGTATATTAGATATAAAAGTTTTAAAAAATTAAAGTATAGAGAACTGTCGAGAGCTAAAGAGCATAAGAATAAGATACTATAAAGATAATACATGAATAAAAATAATTCAATTGATACACTCGATTAAAACAACATAACATGAAACGTATAAGTATGTAATTAAATTACCATATTAGAACGCAAAGGGCTATTGGCGATGGTCTAGAATCAATTCCAAAGGAAAACATCTGAGGACCACACCATCATTTTGAAACACGGTCAGAAGACGAGGTCAAAACCTGAGCTGGCATTCCAAGCTAAAACCTTCCACACAATGCCAATGTGAGGAAATTTGAGGCCACAACAGATTTACAGTGCACCAGCCTTTATGTGCACGACTTTTGTCTGGATCGAGTTTCAAACTCGCAATCGATGGTTGCTAATCTGATACGCCTTCAACCGGGTTACTGTTGCCCTTATAACAAATGTATAGGAGTGAATCACATTCCATATATAACATCAGATTATAGGAGAGAACATATTTAATCCAATGTTGCCAGAGTGCTGTGGGGTCAAGGTCACCCCTAAAAGTGTAGGTTTCTTATTTTTATCACTTGAATTAACAGTTTATTTAATATTCAGGACAAAAAGATACAAGACACTTAAGAGGAATTGCGAGAAATTGTATTTGTATATTTGAATGTTATTAGTTGTCATAACCATTCCAAGAATGTAACCATTTTTAGGTGTTGCGTCACTTTTTATGCCTGCAATCTCTTAAAAATGATATACAAAGGTACAGCAAAAAATTTTAAAAGTACCAATCATTCATTTTAAAATGAATTTCCAACTTCAGATCCCTTAGAAACAAAATCCTGGCTACACTACTGATTTAGTCATTTTTCATTGTCAGTTTTATGAATTCGTTTTTTCTCCTCTATTGCCAACACTCAACACAACTATTGAAAAGGGCAAACAATAAATTAGAAAAATAAAAACTATTCTCTAATCTAACTAATCAATATAACTAATATAATGAGAACTAATAAAATTCTATAAAAATATTAATAACCTCTCAAAAACAAAAATTGAACTTTTTGTCTCCAATTCTGCTAGATCAAACTCATTTTCGTTTCTAGATCGTTTTGTTTTAATTTTCAAAATTAATTTAAATACCTAATCATAATTTTTATGAATTTAACCAACAACCCAGAATGTGTTTTCAGTTAATAACGGGTTTATTTACATTCAATGTGAAAATGGGATTTCTGCAAGATCCAACTCATGCTCGTTTCGTTTTCAGTTTTAAAATCAATTTAATTTTTATCTTATAATGTTTATGAATTTAATCAATAGACAAGAATTTCTACGAATTTAATCAACAATCCAGAATGTTTTTAGTTGACGGGTTTATTTAGATCAAAATGTGAAAATGAGATTTTGGCTCGAACTCATGCTCGTTACTAGATGGTTCCATTTTCGGTTTTTAAAATTAATTTAAGTCCAAGCATCTTATCACAATTTTTTATGAATTTATTCAACAATCCAGAATGTGTTTTTAGATAATAACAGGTTTGTATAGATTCAATGTGAAAAACGAGATTTCATACTTGGGCCTATAACATCAAGCACGTTATTTACATTCGGTTTACATTGAGCCGATCTATCACAATTTCGTAATGTTGTCCTTGAACTTTAACTCTATTTTTCCAACTTATTTTTTACATGCCCAACAACAGAAAATCAAGAACAGAATAAATATAAATGACTTGATGCAAGTTACACAAACAAAAACAACAATCTATAATTTTAATAACATTTAATTAATATAAAATACCTTGTAAAGGATGCGTGAGATCTCTGCTTTGCAAAATATTTTGAAGGGTCATACGACCGATGTTGAAATCGGGGTCCATTTTTTAACTTTCCGTCAAATTTCCAAAAGCTTTGGAAAAAAATTCTCAATGTAGAAATTAGATCTTTTTAAGAATATACGCAGTTGTCAATCTACGCGGACCCAGATTTTTCACGACTTGATCACATGCCATGCGCAAATTTTATGATCTGAGATCTCCTCACTTCATATCATATTTTCGTCTGCTTTGGTCAAAGACAACACTTTGCATGGACATGTCGCTAATGGAAAGTACTTTGAAATCAGTTGCAAACCCAAAATAAGTCCATTCAAAATATTACACTGGTTTCTGTAAATTAAGGAACAAATGTAAAAATCGAGATAACTTGTATAAAAAATGATAGGCTGTGTCGTGGACACAAACCTTAGCTTTGACGTAAATACTCAGGCCTAATGTTGGTAGGTAAGTATTTTAATTAACGTCACACTTGAGTAATACAGCGGGCTATTGACGACGGTCCGGGATCAAACCCCGAAGAGAAAAATCCGAGGATAACACCACGTAATTTTGAATCACGGTCAGATGACGAGGTCACACCTGAGCTGGCATCCAACTCTCCAAACTTCCACATCACGCCAACGCCTGACGAAGTTCTTCGATCTCAAATCAAAACCCATTGGTAAGGGGGTATTTCAATTAATGTCACACTGGAGCAACTTAATGGGCTATTGGTGACGGTCCGGGATCAATCCCAAAGAGAAAGATCCGAGGACAACATCACGTAATTTTGAACCACCCATTGGTAAGGTTAAACCTTTTATTCTGATCATATATCACTATTTACAATATAAACATGTGATTTAACTGTTTAATAATAACACATAACGTATTACAGAGCAACCTAAACTTTTTCCTCTCGTTGTTTTAGTTACGTGGTGTTGTCCTCGAATCTTTCCCTTTGGGATTGATCCCGGACCGTCACCAATAGCCCATTGTGTTGCTCCAGTGTGACGTTAATTGAAATACCCCCCCTCGTTGTTTTAGTTTTTAGGGAAGAATTCCGTCACGCACCAAATTAGCAGTCCAGAGCCAAATTAACAGTTCCGCACTGACGGCATAATGTCATCTTACTCCAACCCTTACACGTTTCCCCTTGGAAAGCTCATCGTCACCTTAGAGACGACACAGCTGAAAAGAGAATAAAATCAACAATACAATGTACGAGAGAGAAAAGAAAAAATTATGAAAGTATCGACCAAAGTTCTCTGAATAATCACACTAATATTACAAGCAAAATACAAAACATAAATTCAGACATGCCAATGCCCAACTAGTCAGTTTGGCTCCTTGAGGAACTTTTTCAAGGTTTCGATTACACAACGGCAATACGATCAGAACAATGCTTTCTCCTTACCACAGTATCTAAATGAGTTAAAACCTTATTTGTTACTTGATAAGTGTGACGAGTCACCAGATTATTTTATTTTCCAACGAGGTTTTGTTGGTTTTGTTTTGGCATCAGTCGAATACAACTGTTGTTGTAATAAATGAAATGAAATCGTTACGAAAATTTTTGTTCTGTTCGTGAATTATTTTCTTATATCTGTTATTTTAGAAGGAAAATATGATGGAACTTTTGCGAATCGCATTTTTAGTGGAATAGAGAAAATCGGGTAGATTTTCCTGTAGATTCCTGACATCTGGTGACCCGGGACGTGATCGCATTCTAAAAGGTATTTATTAAGCCTAATTTAGTTTATATTCTATTTGAACTATGGAAACAATTGTACGGAAAAGAAAGCCAGTTCGGGCTAATTTTACGAAAACGTTTAATGCACTTATGGATACTTTAATTGATGATTCAGCGAAGGAAGAAACTATTAAGACACGATTTGTTACTTTAGAAAGATTAGCGTCAGATTTAATGAACATGGATGAGGAGATTACAATTTATTTATTGGAAGATGAAGCAAAATATGATGAATATGAAAAAGAATATGCAGTAATTGAAGATTATAAAGAGAAAATGGATAGAGCTAGAATGAATGTCGACATATATTTTAATAGACAATCCACACTCATAGCTGAGAGTATACATTCGCAGGATACTGAACAAAGGAAATTGAAACTTCCAAAGATTGAGCTTATTAAATTTGGCGGTGATGTGAAGGATTGACTGTCCTTTTGGAGCCAATTTAAGCGAATTCATGAAGATCGCAACATGGCTGAGGAGGACAAATTCCAGTATTTAATTCAGTGTATGAGTATCGGAAGTAGAGCCCCCGAAATTATCGACAGCTTTCCTCCTACTGCAGAAAACTATGCTAAAGCCATTGAGAGTATAAAATCTCGATTTGGTAGAGAATTGCTTATTGAATATTATGTAAGAGAGCTTCTAGGACTTGTAATAAAAAATGCTACTGATGTAAGAAGGAAGAATAGTACAACACGATTGTATGATGAATTAGAATCTTATTTACGAGCGCTTGAGTCTATCGGAATGGGCTCAGACAAATATTCTGCAATGCTATATCCTCTTGTGGAATCGTGCATTCCAGAGGAAATTTTAAGAGTTTGGCTGAGAAGTCCATTACTGGCATCGGAAGACAATAAATATAATGTAAATTGAAACATCTATTGTTATTTTTAAGAAATGAAGTGGAAGGAGAAGAAGGAATTTTTATGGCTAAAACAGGATTTCAACTCAAAGAAAATTACACGAGAGTACAGACATTTAAAGAGTCAGAAAATTCTACCCCAACAGCGAATGATTTGATTGTAATAGCAAAAAACCGGTCGATTCCTGTATATCAATTTTGTGGGAAGACACACGACTCCAGAGACTGTTTCAGGGGACAGAAGCTACCCTTAGAAGAGAAAACAAATATTTTAAAGAATAAGTGTTGTTTTTCCTGTCTAAAGGTTGGGCACCGATCGCTGAATTGTAAATCTAATGTAAGATGCGCAGTTTGTGGAAAGAAACATTGGGTAATTATGTGTCCCGAATTAGGTAAGAAAAATTCAGATTGAAATAAAAGAGACAGAGAACACCACTTTATTCAATCAGAGCCATGCTGAAGTGTTTTTACAAACATTGCTTGTTAGATTGTCTTTTCGAGGAAAAGAAAAGCCTGTAAGAGTGTTAATAGATACGGGCTCACAACGTTCTTATATATTAAGTAACACAGCTAAAGAGATGAAATATGTACCAGTTTCTAAAGAACAGTTAATCCAAGTAGTTTTTGGGGGGCATGCTGAAAGAAAAGAGCATACGTGCTATAATGTAGTTCTAAGAAGCCTCCATGGTAATAATTCAGTTGAAATCCAAGCGTTGGACCAACCGGTTATTTGTGGTTCTATACCTAGGCTTAACAAGAAAAAGTGTTCAGAGATTGCCCAAAAAATGGGTATTCAGTTGGCAGATGTCGGACATGGTCAACCACCAATTGAGATACTCATAGGCTCCGACTTTGCTGGCTGTACACCGGAGAAATACGTCAGCTTGAGTGGGGATTATTTTCAGTGCAGACTCATCTTGGTTGGATGATAATGGGGAAGTCATTGGATAATTCAGAACAGGACTCTTACGGTTCGGACTTGATCTCACTTTTGATACACAGCAATGATATAACGGATTTATGGAAGCTTGAAAGCTTTGGTATCACAGACCCTTGCGAAACTCAATCCAGAGGAGAAATTGAAGCTGCAGTTGAAGAGTATTTTAAAGATACAATAGGTATAAACGCAGAAGGATGTTACTCTGTACGACTCCCGTGGATGTATGATCCAAAAGGGTTACCGAAAAACCGAGAAATTGCTGAGAAAAGATTGTATTCCACTACTTCAAAACTTCAAAAGGAAGGAAAATCCCTGGATTACGACAAGGTTTTCAAAGACTGGCTAGACTATGGAATAATTGTCGAGACTTCTTTGGATGGAGGATATTTTTTGCCTCATAGAGGAGTGTTCAAGTTTTAATCTACAACTCCAGTACGTCCAGTCTTTGATGCGTCTTCTAAGCAGAAAGGGAAATTGTCTTTGAATGACTGTTTAGAAAAAGGCCCAAACATTTTAGAGTTGATTCCATCAATTCTTCTAAAATTTCGTGAGAAGAAGATTGGTGTCATTTCTGACATTAAGAAAGCCTTCCTACAAATATCTGTGGATGTTGAAGACCGACATTTTCTCAAGTTTCTCTGGTGGGAAGATGAGGGTATGAATACTGTGAAGGCATTTCAGCACTGTAGAGTAGTTTTTGGTTTGAATTGCAGTCCCTATCTTCTTGGAGCGGTGATAAAACATCATTTGACTCAATATTCATCGGCTGTATACTCTGAGGTCACAGAAAAACTAAAGGGTGCCTTTTATGTCGACAACTGCATAACATCTGTGGATTCAGAAACGGAATTGAAAATTTTCATTCAGTTGTCAACCCAGTTGATGGCAGAAGCAAAATTTGACTTGCGAGGATGGGAGCATTCAAACCTGAATCATAGTCTCCTAAAATGTGATCCGACACCTGTGTTAGGACTTTTGTGGGACAAGGAAGATTATGTCCTGTTTTGTGACACACGACGTATCCAAAAACCTGAAGGACCAATTAGTAGGAGAATTATATTTTCCATTGTGCAGCAAATATTTGATCCTCTGGGTATAGTTTGTCCTGTATCTTTGTGTCCCAAAATTTTGTTGCAAAAGAGTTGGAAATCCAAACTTAGTCGGGATGCAGAAGTACCTGAAGAAGTTTCAAAGACATTTTTGAAATGGCTTGATGACCAGAAGTTTCTAGCTGAAGTAAAAATACCTAGATGTGTTCATCTTACTACCAAATTGAAGATCTCCTTGCACACTTTCTGTGATGCGTCTTCCATGGCCTATGCATCAGCTGTGTTTTTACACTGTGAAATAGGTCAGAATATATCAGTCCAGTTGCTTATGGCAAAAAGTAGAATAGCTCCATTGAAGAAAATTACCATATACCCCGGTTAGAGCTTATGGCATGTTGCATTGGTGCTCGTTTGACAGATTTTGTAAAAGAGAGCTTGAAAGATTACGAGTTTGAGGAGTTTTACTGGACTGATTCCTTTACCGCATTGTACTGGATCAAGCATGATGTGGGCTGTATTCGTTAAAAACAGAGTTGATGAAGTTAGAAAGCTAACGAAACGGGAAAACTGGAGACATTCCTGGCCAAGAAAATCCTGCCGATCTACCATCTAGAGGTTGTACAGCGAAGAGATTAATTGAATCTAGATGGTGGGAGGGACCATCTTGGTTAAAACTTAACGAAGAAAATTGGCCTCGTTCCGAGGTCGCAATTAAGAATGATGAAATTTCTCAGGAAAGGAAAAAGACAGTAGCAGTCAGCATCGAAAAGGAAATACCTTGGTATTGCTACAGATTTTCATCATACTTGAAAATAGTTAGAATCATCGCTTGGATGAAACGCTTTGTAGATAATGCAAAAAAGACTTCGTCAGACCGTAATGTATCTGCATTTACTGTTGTGGAATTAGAAACGGCTGAAATAACGCTACTGAAGCTAATACAACATTAAGCATTTGGAACGATTAAGAATGATGCTCTGAAATTTTTGCAACCAAAATTAGATGCAGATGGTTTAATCCGTACTACTACTCGTCTTGTACAAAGAGAAGATACCAATGCTTTCAAAAATCCAATATTGTTGCCTAGTAAACATCCTGCCGTTAAGCTGCTTATTTTAGAACACAGAAGTATGAGCCACGCTGGAGTGCATACTCTGATGTCGCGGTTAAGAGAAAGATATTGGATTTTGCAGTGCAGACGAACAATTCGACAAGCTCTAAGAGAATGTAGAAATTGCAGAAGATTCGATGCTTCAAGGACTGAAGTTATACCAGCACCATTACCTGGGAACCGAGTCAAAGATGCTGCTGTCTTCCAGATAATAGGCATTGACTTGGGAGGTCCGTTGTAGTTACGAACGGGAGAGAAGGCCTGGTTCGTCCTTTTCACTTGTGCGGTGATTAGAACAGTAAACATTGAATTAGTGTTATCTTTGAGTACAGATAGCTTTCTTTTGACTTTTAGAAGATTTGTAGCTAGAAGAGGCAGACCGGTCGTTGTTTGTTTCATTCATTTGTTTATTCTGATAACGGGACTAACCTGGTAGGAGCGAATAACGCTCTACGAAGTATAAATTGGGAAAAGATCAAAGAAGTATCATTAGCCCAGCGCATCCAATGGATCTTTAACCTTCCTACCGCCGCCTGGTGGGGCGGTTGGTGGAAACGCCTGATTGGCACGATAAAAGATATCCTTAAAAGAGTCCTGGGGAAGCTCGACTGACACATGATGAGCTCGTTACTGTTCTATGCGAAGCAGAAATGTTATAAATCATCGACCTTTGACCTATCTCTCCGAAGACGTTGAAGATTTACAACGGTTGACACCGTCATTGTTTCTGCAGGATGTAAAAGACAGCTGTATACCTGACTTACAACTTCTTGACTCCTTCAGTTTGAACAAACGTTATTGTTATAGACAGAAATTGAAAGAAGACCTCAGAAAGAGATTTAGGACTGAATATTTAGGGCAACTGAGACATTACTCAAGTAACAAATGTCCCACTACTCTTCGGTTGGATCAGATTGTTCTTGTGGGAAGTGATAACTCTAAACGATTATCATGGCCACTCGCAAGAATTCTCGAATTGTATCCGGGAAAGGATGGTGAAATTAGAGTTGCTCGGCTGAAGACTATGCACGGAGAAATACTTCGACCTGTTCAACGGTTGTATCCCTTAGAGATGATTCCTGATTCATATGATAGTTTGAAAGTTAACCAAAGGGAGAATGAACAGGAAGATAGTCAAGAGGATGTACCTAACAAAATGGTCGGACCAGCTAAGCGTCAGACGAGGTTTGGTAGAACCATAAAAAGCTCCGTCCAAGTTACAGGACTTCGAACTGTAAATCTTATAACTCTAGATTTTCTGTATTATTTTTCTGTGTGTGTGGTGTTAAATTAAATGTTTTTATTAAATTTCCATTCATAAAAAGGTGGGAGGATGTGACGAGCCACCAGATTATTTTTATTTTCCAACGAGTTTTTGTTGGTTTTGTTTTGGCATCAGTCGAATACAACTGTTGTTCCAATAAATGAAATGAAATCGTTACGAAAATTTGTGTTCTCTTCGTGAATTATTTTCTCATATCTGTTATTTTGGAAGGAAAATATGATGGAACTTTTACGAATCGCATTTTTAGTGGAATAGAGAAAATCGGGTAGATTTTCCTGTAGATTCCTGACAATAAGAGTTGCGATTTTCTCTCGTATAATTCCATCCTTCCTTTAATTCATCCTCCTTTTGTAACTGTATGAAATTATTGTGACATTTTTCTACTTGATTGTTGGCTACAAGGGACTCACTCGTAGATGATTTCAAATTAGAATCGCCAGCGACTTCATCCATGTGGGCCATTTGATTGACTTCATTGTTACTTCTTCAACCGAGGGAAGAATTCCTGTATCCAGAAAGCCGATGGATATGACCATGAAGCTCCACATTCTCCTGGAGTGTTTCAAAAGCTGTAGAACAATTAACATGCTGTTAACTAGTTTCTTTGATATGGCACACGTAATAGGTACTGTAGCATGTGGGTCATTCCATGTTGCAAGGGTCAAGTTTATGCATAAATAACGATATCCAAAATATTTTGGCTCAAAATAAAATATTTTGGAAGTTTAAGGCATTTGAAGGACTTGAAACTTTGAAGAGCAATTGTGAAATCGCTTGATGGTTGCATGTTTGAAGATCTATTTCTCAAAAACTACTTAACGTAGACAACAATATTTCATATTTTTGTAATCTATGGAGAATTCTCTTTTTATCTATTTGGAAATATCAATTTTAAACATCATATTTAAGCTAAAAATTAGTAGCGAAAAATGGAAAATAGTCGATTTTGATAGAATTAAAAGGTTTCCATGGGCTAAAGGAAATTAAATGCATCATTGAAATTCATACCAGGTACAGTGCTAGGTATGATAAAACTACTACTGAAGTTTGGAAGTCGGTTTTTATTTCCTTAATCTTCTAAACAGCAAAGGAAAATTATAAAATTAAGGTTTTCCACTTAAAATAGGCATACAAAATTAAATGAAGGACAGCTCTGACGAAAACTATATTTTGGAAAAATATAGTTCAATATGTTTATTACTTGTAAAAAAATTCACGATTGTATTTTGAGTCCCAAAGCAACAATAACAAAATTAGTGAAACGCAAAAACACGTTCTTCCCTTCCAATCAATTGGCGACTGAAAGTTCGTCGCCAAACGACTATTCGGATGTTCTACGACGGGTTACCATATTCCATCAGTATCGCACTAACTGGAAATTTTTACTATCGCCAATCATAACATTTCCTTCCCATTCTATGCATATTACTCATTCCAAATGGCAACAATGGAATAGAAACAATGAAACCTCAAATCAACAATGAAATACCAAATTATTTGTAACTTTTGAAAGAAATTTTAGAAGCAGGATATCAAATCACAATTTAAAGAGCTTAAAACATTTAAAACCTTTATACTTGATGGACTTCAAAATCATTTTCAATCTGATAGAGGTCTTTTGTTCAATTTCGTAGTGCTTAAATTGAAATTTTCCTAGTGCTGCCGAATTCTTGAAATCTACTTATTTCACTAGTGATTGTGATAAATATGGAAAAAGGATTCGTGTGTGAGTTATGTACATTTGGGAAAATCGAGTTTAACAACGTGTTTAAATATTTTTACTCGAAATTAGTGTCTACCTGACTAATAAAGCTTAATATTTACAAAACACATTTAATATTCACAAGTAGTAGCATTTAATACTTACGTTTCCAATGGAAAAAGTAAATCGAAAAGACTAACAAAATTAACTTCCCACCTAATTATTTCACTGATGGTTTCCATCAGTGAAATAATTAGGTAATTAACTCCTTGGATTAAGTAAAATAGACTAAAAAGAAATTTCATATGAAATTTTGCATGTGCACCATAATAATAGTTATACTTCATTCTTATACCGCATTTTTTATACTATAAAGCAGAGTTGGGCGTCTGTATGTTCTCTATACAAATCTACACCGCTTGACTAATCCACACCAAATTTGGTATACTTATTCTTTGGAACCCTGTGGGTAACGTAGGCTACATATTAACCCCCGTACTATCTCTCTTGGGTGTGCAGAGGGGGCTTAAAACACTATTCGAAAACCCCCATAGGAATAACACTGAATATTTTTACGATCATTGTCCGACAAATTTACACCAAATTTGGTGTATTCATTCTTCAAAATTCTGTGGGAAACAGGATATATATTAACCCCGTTCAATTTGTCCTGGGTCTGCAGAAGGGGCTAAAAACAATGCGAAATCCCCATAGGAACAACATTGAGTATTTATGCGATCAATGTCGGATCAATTCACACTAAATTTCGTACATTCGTTCTTTAGAATTCTGCGGGACACATAAGCCCCCACATATATTAACCCCGTTCGATTTGTCTTAGGTTAGCAGGAGGGGGCTAAAGCAATTCGAAATAAAACAGGAATAACATTGAGTATTTTTACGATCAATATCAGAACAATTCACACCAAATTTGGAACTTTCATTCTTTAGAATTCTGCGGGGAGCATAGGGTATAAATTAACTCAGTTCGTTTTATCCTGGGTTTCCAGAAGGGCTAAAAGCAATTCAAAATCCCCATAAGAACAACATTGTGTATTTTTAGGATCACTGTCTGACCAATTCACACCGAATTTGGTCTATTCATTTTTGTGAATCCTGTGGGAAACATAAACTATAAATTAACCCCAATCGGATTGGTCCCGGATCTGCAGAAGGGGCTAAAAACAATGCGAAATCCCCTTAGGAATAACATTGAGTATTTTTACGATCAATGTCAGAGAAATTCGCACTAAATTTGGTACCTTAATTCTTTAGAATTCTGCGGAACACAGGCTTTTTTCAGCCCAATGGGATTTGTCCTGGGTCTGCAGAGAGGGTTAAAAAGAATTCGAAATTCCATAAGGAATAACATTGAGTATTTTAACTATCACTTTCCGACCAATTTACAGTGCGACGTTAATTAAAATATCTACCTACCAACCTCCAAACCAATTTACACCAAATTCGGTACATTCATTCTTCAGAATCCTACAGGAAACAGGATATATATTAAACCCGTTCAATTTGTCCAGGGTCTGCAGAGGGGCTAAAAACAATGTAAAATCCCCTTAGAAATAACATTGAGCATTTATATGATGAATGTCTGACCAATTTACACTAAATTTGGTACATTAATTCTTTAGAATTCTGAGGGACACATAGGTTCACATAGGAGGGATACACTCATGTCCAAAAGTTAAGCATAATTGCTATTTTTGTGAATATTTCAGTAAATCTACATCGGAATGGAAGGAAACGCGGTATGCGGGTGTAATAGGGTTAGAGAAGAAGAAAACAATGCAAAACAAGGATAATAAAAACTTTTATTATCCAAAGAAAAGGGTTGAAAGAAAAAGGTTCACAATACGAGTGTCAACTTTAATGAAACAGAATGAATAAAACCATATAATAGTGAAGTTTAATACGGTGTGTGGGAACCTCTGGTAACCACGCATGCTGCACAACGATTTCCCATACTTTCGATGAGGTTATGGATAAGTTGTGTGCTCAAAGAGTTCCAAGCCTCACGGAGAGCAGTATTCAATCCCGAAATGGAACTTGGTGGGCGGAGGAGGGTTGCAATGTCTCCCGATCATATCCCACACATGCTCTATAGTATTTAGATCAGGAGAGTTGGCAGGCCATTGCATGCGGTGGATAGCTTCACTTTGAACGAAGGTGTCGACCAGGGCTGCACGGTGAGGAATCGCGTTATCATCCATGAATATGAAACCAGGACCGACAGCACCTCGAAACAGGCGAACGGTAGGCTCAAGGACTTCGTCTCTGTATCTTTGACCGGTAACAGACTCCGTGTCAAAGATGTGGAGGTCTGTACGGCCGTCCAGCATGATGCCTGCCCAGACCATGACTCCCCTGAAGGAAAACGATGTCTTTCCGCGATGTTTTCCCGGGTGAAAACGCGTTCCACCCGGGAAATCCAGATCGTGGTACGACGAGAATCAGTTTGCAGACTAAATCTCTACTCGTCACTGAACATGACATTACCCCACTGTTGTCGACTAAACTGCCGATGTTCCAAACACCACTCTAAACGCGCGCGTTTCTGTGCAGACATCAGGGGGTTGCAAACTGCTGGTCGTCTGGCATAGACCAACGTGTCTGAGTCTCCTGTAAACAATTTGTCTCGAAACTATGATTCCTGTGGCAGTTGTCATGGCCCAGTTGTCTGGCAGAACTATTCCTACGACATCGCACAGTTATCGCCAAGTATCGGTCTTGCCGAGTGGTTGTTACCCTTGGCCGACCTGGTTCTGGTCGTCGGGCAATTTCTCCAGTGGTTTGAAACCTCTGCCACAGTCTGGAGATCACACACTGAAGCACATTCAGAATTCGAGACGCTTCGGTTTGGGATCGACCGGATTTCAGCATTCCAATAATTCGTCCCTTCACAAACATGTCCAGTTGGCATCTTTGTGACATCTTCCGTCCTTATTGATTGTTAACAACGCTCCGTACCACAGCAATTGCGAAATTTCTGTCTAGACAGGCCATGCCACTCGAGGCCGTTTTATACTCGTTCCGATGTGTGCCAGTGCTATGCGCATGTCAACGTCGACTGAACTGTTTTGCATATGCACAATATTTTACCTCCGTCCCACGATTCTCCACAAGTGATTTTGAACCATTGTATCCATATTTACTGCCATTTTTTCGCATTTTACGAATTATGCTTAGCTTTTGGACATGAGTATATATAATAACCTCAATCGGATTTGTCCTGGGTCTGCAGAGAGGGCTAAAAATAATTCGAAATCCCCATAGGAATAACATTGAATATTTTTACAATCACTGTTCGACCCAATTTACAGCACGACGTTAATTAAAGTACCTACCCGCCTACCAATGTACAACAAATTTAGTATATTCATTCTTCAGAATCCTGCGGGAAACATAGGATATATATTAACCTTGCTCAATTTGTCCTGGGTCTGCAGAGGGGCTAAAAGCAATGCGAAATCCGCTTAGGAATAACACACACATTAAGTATTTATACAATCACTCAGATCATCAATTAACTCCAAATTTGTTGCATTCATTCTTTAGAATCCTGCGGCAAATATAATTTAGATACTAACCCCCTTTCTATTCTTCCTGGTTCTATAAAGAGGGCTAAAAACAATTTGAAACCCCATAGGAATAACAGTAAGTAATATTAGATGAATTACAGACAATTCAACCTGAGCAACGCCGGGGAATTCAGCTAGTATATATATACAGCAGAGCTGCTGTCTCTAACAAATAGAGAAGCTGCCTGTATGTTCTCTAAACAAATCTACATCGTTTGACGAATCCACACCAAATTTGGTACACTTATTCTTTAGAACCCCGCTGGTAACGTAGGCTACATATTAATCCGCGTTCTATTTGTCTTGGGTGTGCAGAGGGGACTAAAAACAATTCAAAATACCCATAGGAATAACATTTAGTATCATTACGATCACTGTTTGACCAATACACACGGAATTTGGTACAATCATTTTAAAGAATCCTGTGGGAACCAGAACCCCAGTTCGATTTGTTCTAGGTCTGCAGAGGAGGCTAAAAACAATTCGAAACCCAAATAGGAATAACGTTGCGTATCCTTTCCATCACAGCTTGACCAATTCACTTTACATTTTGTACACTCATTCTTTAGACTACTGCGGGTAACGTAGGCAAGATTTTAATTCGCATACAATCTGTCCTGGGACTGCAGAGGGGCTAAAAACAATTCGAAATCCCCATAGGAATAACATTGAGTATTTTTACGTTCACTGTCAGACTAATTCACACCAAATATGGTACATTCATCATGTAGAATAGTGCGGGAAACATAGGCTATATATTAACCCTTTCGGATTTGTCCTGGGTCTTCAGAGGGTCTGAAAACAATTCGAAATCCCCATAGGCATAACATTGAGTATTTTTACGATCATTCAAATTCACACCAAATTTGGAACATTCATTCTTTAGAATCCTATGGGAAACACAGGCTAGATATTAACCGCTGTTCTATTTATTCTGGGTCTGTAGAGGGGTCTAAAAATATTTTAAATTCCCATAGGAGAGAGAGAATAACATTGCAATATCAGAATAAATTACAAACAATTCAACCCGAGCAACGCCGGGTAATTCAGCTAGTTTTGTATAATTAAGTAGTTCAGTAAAATAATTTTATAGAATTCAGTAGTTCAGTAAAATTGTTTTATAAAATTCAGTACTTCAGTAAAATAATTTTGCCCAATATTATCTCCCTTTTTCTATTTCAATCGAATGGCCGTAATGCTAAATGAACATAACTGTTAAATCTACCATATATTTTAGAGGGTGCTGTGTGAACACGTGGGTGGCATTCTGGAATAGACACCGGAGAAAGAGGTGCTTCCTTAGCCCTAACGAGAGCGAGGCTTCCTTAGCCCTAATGAGAAAGTGGTCCTTCCACAACCTTGTTATATTTGTTGTTAATAAACTTGTTTTGTTACAACGAATTGTTTTAATTAAATGCAGTCCACTAATCGAGCTATCGGAGCAACAATTCGTTTAATGATTCTTCCTGTTCTTAGACATATTTTCGTGTATTTTATTTACGTAATAAACAATATTTCGATTTACGCTGATTAAATGAGTTCCAGTGTGTATTTTTGGTTCTTTTTAACTTTAAAATATTTCGGAGAGGGCTGGAGTCCTGTGAGTCCTTCCTCTAAATACGCAGGGCCGGATTTAGGAATTATGGGGCCCGATTTGATCAAGTCCACAGGGGCCTCCTCGAATGTCAATAAGTTAAAAATCTCTTCACAGATTGGTCCAGAAATGCATTTTTGATTTTTGATGTAATTAAAGGTATTGCACATTTTAAGCTAAAATGTTAATTAATAATGAACATTTGATTACTATATTACTTTTCATTTGACAAATTTGTATAGTTATTTTATCAATAGAGAGAGAACATTTTGTTTGTATTCTTTAACGGTGAACACAAATAAGTGCGATGAAGATTATTCCGGGAAAATAATGACTCAATAAGAGCTTGATATTCGAAGAACATGGTATTGATCTTGGTATTTGAAGACAAGTTGAAAATTTTTCCTGAATATCAACGTTACTTTACAAAAACGATATAAATTCGAAAAAAAAGCAATGAAAGAATTGCGATATAAATTCGAAATTTGTCCTCGGGTTTTTTAACAGTCGCGGTGGTTGTCTTGACGAGGTATCTCGTCATTAGCAAAATGGGTTTGATCTTGATGGACGAGATATCTCGTCGGAACCACTTAGAGGGTTAAAGCTCTACCACTGACCTCTGATTTTCGGTACTACAAGGTGCAAACTGGCTACTATTTGTGACGGACCCAGTGTAGTGGTGGATCAAATAATTTTGAGGTTCCAGTCCACAATTCTCATTTTTCTGACTTAAGTACATTTTATATATTGTAAATTGTGATTATGTGTGTTAGAGAAAACTTATACTCAGCAGGGAAATTAATTTTTATTTTACAATGGTATCCTGTGAAAAAGAGAATAGAACAATTCCTTAAATTGCTCACCAATTGTAACCATACCAAATTTTATGATCAGAAACTCCATTTATAAATCAAAATAGCATGGATTGTGGAGCTTTTTTTCACTAGTTATTAATAATTTTCTATTAATATAAGTTATTAATATTTTAACAATTCAAAAAACTTACATTCCTATGAAATTATTCTTGATACATTCAGAACCTTTTCTGTATAATTTTCTAATTTTATATGTAATATTTATAATAAATTGTATTATACAACGAGCTAATTTTTGAGTTTAAGAGCACGAAATAAACGTGAGTTAGTTGCTTAAAGAGTTTTGATTCGTTGGCAAAAGAAAATTTCATAACAGATCTTTCACAAGTAATATTTTTCCATTTTGAGGCCCCTCTGAAAAATAAATAAATAAATGAAAAATAAAAAAATCAATAAATAGAAAATAAAAACCTAGGCACGAGCGTAGTGGGTGATTTGCCATTGCCGGTACATTACAATAATTTTCAGGTAAAATCCAAGAACTAAACGATATTCAAGTACAAAAATGAACCAAATTATAACAAGTAATTTTTAGGACTTTCAAAGATCACGGAAACTCGAGAACCCTCTAGCAGTTATGAACTCTAATTTTATTTGTATAGTTTTGTTATCTTTCATTCAATAAAAATGAAATTACCTTGAGAGAAAAGATTTCAGCAGATAAGGTATGATAACTCAAACCAAGAATGATACGGGTGAAGAAACAATGAAATAGCGATTTGTAAACTATTCGGCAAAATAGAGAAATGAATAACGAGAGAAAATATTGCTTTTGAATAGATCAGCCCTCCTCTTAATGACCTTTCACACCCATTCGAAAATCGACTGACCCAAGGTCGACTGTCTTCTCGTCGGAGCCACACTATAACCCAGTATGTATATCCTGCTAGAACATTTGGACAGCAGAAGCAAAATCTTTACGGACCGTTGGTTTGTTTGTTTACACTTTAAATCCCTCTCATAACAGTTTACTGCCTTTCTAATTCGAAAAACATTTACAAAACTACATAAAACACTCTCCTTTTTTTCTATTGAAAGCCCTACCAGACTCCTGGAAGCCCCAGCTTCTAGTAAATTTCCTGATTTCCTGGTGGAACTGTTCGTTACTGTTACTGTTCATTACCCAGTTGTGAATGCTGCTCTACACTACTTGTTGGTGACCAAACACAAGACTTTCAATAAATTGTTTTTGTGCAGTGTGTGACTGTACATATCTTTACACTGGAAATCTCTCTCTTAATAGTTACTGCATTTCTAAAAACACTCAAAGTACGGCATAAAGAAAACTCTCAATGACTGATATTCTTTTTTTTTTTTATCGAGAAAGCAATACCGTCCTTCTAAAAACTCCAGCTTTTCAGGAATTTTCTGATTTCCTGGTGAGACTGTTCGTCACTGTTCCCAGTTGCGAATGCTACGCTACTCTAGTGCTGGTAACCCAACGCAAGACCTCTAGTAAATTATTTTTGTACAATGTATGACAGTCCAGATCTTTACCCTGAAAATTCCCTCTCAACAGTTTACATCTTTCTAATTTAAAAAACATTTGAAGTACTACATAAAACAAACTCTCCTTGACTGATGTCGTTCTTATTTTTCTATTGAAAGTCCTACTGGCCACCTAGAAGCTCCAGCTACTCGGGAAATTCCCGATTTTTTTATGAGACTGTCCGTTACTGTTCCTGGTTGCGAAGGATACGCTACGCTACTGCTGATGACCAAACACAAGACGTCTAGTAAATTTTTAATGCAATGTATGACAGTCCAGATCTTTACACTGGAAATCCCTCTCATAACATTTTACTGCCTTTCTAATTCGAAAGACATTTCAAGTACTCACAAAACAAACTCATTGATTGATGTTTCTTTTTTTCTATTGCAAATTCTACCGGCTGCCTAGAAGCTCCAGCCTTCTCAGGAATTTCTCGATTTCTTGCTAGGACTGTCCGTTACTGTCCCTAGTTGCGAATGATACGCTACTGCTGGTGACCAAACACAAGACCTCTAGCAAATTTTTGTGCAATGTATGACAGTTCAGATCTTTACATTGGAAATCCCTCTCATAACATTTTACTGCCTTTCTAAAAACTTTTAAAGTACTGCATAAACAAACTCCCCTTGGCTGATATGCTTTTTTATATTGAAAGTCCTATCGGCCTCCTAGAAGCTTTAGGTTCTGGAGAATTTCCCGATTTCCTGGTGGGACAGTCATTTACTGTCCTCAGCTGTGAACTCTACTACTGGTAACCAAACACAAGACCTCTAACAAGTTGTTTTTTGTAAAATATATTACAGTCCAGATATTTATTTTGTATGAAAACTGTATTTCTATGTTAGGGTCTCCTCCGAAATGAAATTTGGTTGCACCATTCCAACAGGGGGGGGGGGGCATGAATTGCGCAATCGCTTGGAATCACCCACATGTTTGTTTGCAGGTTCCAAGTATGTTATTCAACGCATCTTCCTGGACTTTTTACCTGCATTCATTCTTACTACGTCAGTGTTGTTTCATTAAAAACCGAATTTCCTCCCGTGAATTGGCCCCGTGCCACCCAATAACAAAAGACAATTTATCTTTGTATATTTTTAGAAGCCGCCGAGATTCAAATATTACATCTGCTCCATCACATATAAAAGAGACTGCCAATTCCCTAAGAAATAAAAATGGGATACCCCATAACGGGACATAAGATGCGGATTCAGGAAGGTTTTAATGACTATCAACAAGTTGGGGAATGTTTTTCAACCACAGTGCCATGCAGACCTGCTCATATAGCATCTGTGATAAACTTTTTTAATTTCTTATATCTATTGATTTTGCAGAGTATCGTTACTCGCATTTCATACCTTATTTCAATCCATTTATAATGAATTTAGCATCTATAGTAAGTGGTTTTCATACCTCAAAAGGAAACAAAATTATTCAAAAATATATAACAGCATTTCATTTACTTTTACTGAGGTTAATTCTTATTTCCAATAAATTGTTAAATTTTGATAAAAATAAAACATATTTCGTTTAAGAAATTTAGTAATTTTGTTAGTTTTTTAGAAAGTTTTAGCAATTTTGTTAGTGTTTTATTACTTATTTATGGAATTAAAATGTGTACTCTTGACTATATAAGCACTAGAGAAAAAGTACAATCAATTTAGAAAGAAATGAGAATGTCTCCAATATTTCATCAAGTATTATGCAAATCTCTGCTGCTCAGGCCTAAATCTCATAAACTTTTCATTTATTTTGTTTTGTATACCTAATTTTTGATGTTATATTTAACTTTATTATAATTATTTATTTAAATCAATTTTACATTAAATATATATCAATTTTAAACTTTATATGCATTTTTTATTTAAAATATGAAACTCAAACATATTATTACGTATGCTCCTTAAAGTTTGTACAGGAAGTTTTGAAACACTGCATGAAATTATTAACCCTCCTGGTGGTTGTCTCGACGAGGTATCTCGCCATTAACAAAACTGAACAAATCTTGATGAACGAGATAGCTAGGTTCTTGAGAAAACAGACCAGATCTTGATCTCGTCATCATAAAAAAATTGACAATATCCTGATGACGATATATCTCATTATTAGCAAAATTGGACAAATCTTCATTGACGAGGTAACTCATCGAAACCACTCGGAGGGTTTATAAATTAACTATTTCATTGATAACTAAAACAAAGCATAATTTTATCGAATTTGTAAATTGAAACTGAATGAAATTAATCAACACTTAGAAGATAATAATTTGAAAACTACTAATTCTTTGCATTTCTCACTGTCTAATTTCCTTGTATTGGATGAAGAACGACCTTGTGGTTAGGCAGGAGGATTTCTGCTTCGTTCATCTGACAATCGATTTAGAATACATCAACATTACATTTGTAACTTGAGCTCGGTTTTGTCATCCATGCGATGTTGCTATCGAAACTGGATAACCTCTTCGATCTCGAGACGTCCTCCGAATATGAATCATATTGCATAATACTTGACCGTTGAGTAACGCAAATTAAATCAAATCCCTGCTCTTCTTTCGAGACTTTTTGAAAACTACAGGTTTCATTTTCTAGAACGGAAGATATCCGTAAGAGGCTTGTAAAAGTACCCACATTTTCAATACTAGTCAACTACCGATTCTCAATATTGATTTTTAGTTCTAGGTCTTTCTTTAATTAAAGGTACTCAAGAGTTCGTGGCTATATGACTTCTATTAGGTACGTATCTGCAACCAGGGCTTGCAAATTAAAGACATTTTCACTGTAAATTACCCATAGAAATTCTCAATATCGCTCTTTCGTTCTAGTTCTTTTTCTGACGAGAGTTCTTTTTCTCAAGAGTCATGGCTTTCAGCCTTCTATACTAATAAGTACTAAAGTACTTCTATATTAATTAGTTATATACTAATAAGTCTAACTCAAACTTGGCCTTGCGATGTTGCTACCGAAATTGGATGGCGTCCTTCATATATGAATCATACTTCGTAATACTTGACCTTTGGGTTACGTATGTTAAATCAAATTCCTACTTTTGACTTCCTAGAGTTTCGGGACCCTTATTCTTTCAGCACTACAAGTTTTAGGGCTTTGTTTTTGAGTTCAGTGGGTATCCTTAACTAGGACTTGCAAATTCTCATCATTGGTAAATTACCGATGGAAATTTTCAATACCTACTTTTAGTTCTAGCATCTTCTTTAACGAGATGTACTCAAGGGCCGTGGCTATACGACTTCTGACGAGTACCAGTTCTTTACTAGCAAGCTAGCTCGATTTTGTCTTCCATGAGATGTTGCTATCGAAATTGGATAGCCTCTTGGATCTCGAGACGTCCTCCATATCTGCGTCACATTTCCTAATCTTGACTATATTAAACGCATATTAAATCAAATCCCAACTGTTGACTTTCTAGAGTTTGAGGATCCACGATTTCTGAGAACTACTGGTTTTCGAGTTTCACTTCGAGAACAACGATACATATCCGCAACTGGGGCTTGCAAATTACAGACATTCTCAACATCAGTAAATTACCAATGGAAATTCTTAATACCGATTTTTAGTTCTAGTTTTTTCTTTAACGAGAAGTACTCAAGGGTCGTGGCTATAAGACTACGATCGGGTACTAGTTCTATAGTAGTAAGCTAGCTCGATATTGTCTTCCATGCGATGTTGCTATCGAAATAGGATAGTCTTTTAATAGACGTACTCCATATATGCGACATATTTCCCATAGTTATTGTGTTCAACGATTGCTGCTCGTTGTACACCGCTTTCTTAATTCCTTATTTATCGATTGCCTATTCTTAGAACTGTATGTTGTGTCTACGATGACTCGGGATGAATTTATTTTATTCTTGTTTTGGAGGCGGGAAAATGGTTATTATCTTTTGAATAGATAAGTTGGGACAAGTAAAAATCGCAAAAAAATATTTCCAATTTGTCATCAGCATGGCCAAATATGGCCCTTGCGCCATAAAACCCCAAAATCAACCAATTTGTCATCAAGCTCGCGATTGGGGCAAACTTGAATACATTGCTTCAAGCATCCCCTGCGGCCATTGTGGCTCAGTGGATATGCACACTGCGCTAGCAACCTGCAAGTTGTAGGCGACGTAGGTTCGACTAATCCCTGGGTGTATTTCTCTTCTGTTGGAAAAACTGTCCTTGTGTGTGTGTTTGTCCATTACTTGATGTTGTCTGTCTCGTGTTTGGCGCAGCATAGCCAAATATGGCCCTTGCGCCATGGAATCCTTCAAGTGGTTTCGACGAGATATCTCGTTCATCAAGACCTGACCAATTTTGCTAATGATGAGATATCTCGTCGAGATAAAGACCATCAGGAGGACCATAAGGAAAGACTGCCTTCTAAAATATACTGTGAAAAATTAATTTATATTTTATAACGGAAAATAGCTTAAAATTAACATAAACCTTTCATGAAACTGTTCAATTTATTTTTCAGTCAGTTTATAATTAGATTTTTATTATTTATCTTATTATTTTAATTTTATTTATTTTAATTATATACGCTAATTGATTATGATGCATTCACAATTTTTTTGTTTCACGTTCACTTCGATTATCCATTTCCACGATAATTTTTGTTAGAAATGAAACGTGTTAGTTTCCTAAACTAATGTAAAAGCATTTGTTATTTGCGAAGGATTGTGGGCCGGATAGAACTAATAGAATCGATAAATGATTCCGACCAGCCGTTTCAGGAATTACAAAAATGATATATTTTTGTATATTTGAGACTACCTGTCTGCAGATGCTTTTGGTTTCCAAAACTATTGAAAAATTATTTTAAATTTGATGAAGTGTAGTCTGGAAAAAAGTCTGTTTTCATTGGTTGAAAAATTATACATTTTGTAAATCATCTGCAGTCCTCATGCCGGCTTACTTGACTCCTAAATATATACTATACTAGCCCATTTAGAATTTCAAAGATTGTGGGCTGGATAGAACTAATAGACTTAATCAATGGTCCGGAACAGTCGCTATTTTAGGGTTATAGAAATTATGACAGATATGTCACTCCTCTCTCATAGAGGGCAGCACAAACAACATGACATTGACGTAGTTTACTTTGTAAACAAGAACTGAAAGTTAAGGAAGGCGCTAGCATGCGTATGTGTGGGGGTGGCGTAGCGTCTGAGACGTCGGGTTTTTATGATTCTTAGTTGGGAAGTTGCAGTTGCGGGAGAACCTGAACCGGAGCTCTCTATCTCCAATCCAATATGTTGCTGAACTGAGTTGTGGGTTGGCTGAAGTTTCTTATAGTGGTGAGGTCTTCGAAGTGGTGCCCAATCAGAAGGGCAGGCAGTCTCTTTCTACGATGTTTCATTGTATAGAAAAATTATAAATTTTATAAATCATCTGCAGTTATGGTGGCCCATTTGACGCCTAAATATACAAGTCATTTAGAATTTCAAGTATTGTGATCCGGATAGAAATAATAGACTCCATCAATAGTCCGGACCAGCCGCTATTTTAAAAATTATGAAAATTATATATTGGGTCATCCGGAAAGTTCTGCGGTTTTTCAAATCGAAGCGCGCTTTCTTATTACTATTTTGCTACCGCTGATAAGGAGTGACCTTGATTGAAGAAGATGTGTAAATTCGGTCTTTTCTGCTTTCACTGCATAATTCTACTTTGTGTTGTGGCACAATTTTTGTTTCACTGCAGTGCTAAGAATGGAGAACCAAAAAGTTCATTTTCGTCATATTATGCTCTTTTATTTTAAGAAAGGAAAAAATGCTAGCCAGACTGCTCGTAAAATTTGTATATAGATAAAATGCTGTTTCTGATGACACAGTTCGAAGGTGGTTTGATAAATTTAAGCGCGGAAATTTCAGCCTCGAAGATGATGCCCGCTCTGGACGACCATCCTCTGTAAACGAGGACCTATTAAAAGATGCCATCGCTGAAAATCTACGTTACACAGTTCAGGAACTATCACAGACTAAATATTCCAAAAAGTACAGTTCATGATCATCTGAAGAAGATCGGGTATGTAAGCCGCTACGATGTATGGGTACCCCATACTTTAACACAACAGAATATGCTTGCTCGAATTTCGGCATGTGATTCTTTGCTGAAACGAAATGAAGAAGCTCCTTTTTTGAAACGGCTTATTACTGGAGATGAGAAGTGGATACTATACAATAATACAAGAAAGAGATCATGGGGTAAGCCAAATGAACCTCCCCAACTAACATCGAGAGGGGGCTGCATCCCAAAAAAGTAATGCTTTGTGTATGGTAGGACTACAAAGGAATTGTTCATTATGAATTGTTGCCACAAAATCAGACAATAAATTCGGAAAAATACTGTTCTCAAATGGCAGTATTAAAAGCAGAAATCGAAGCAAAGCGGCCAGAACTGACGAATCGTCGAGGTGTTGTCTTCCAGCATGGCAATGAATGTCAAAGACTTATTGAGTATGGCTGAGATGTTTTGTATATTCACCAGACCTTGCCCCCTCAGATTTTCACCTCTTCAGGTCACTTCAAAATTCTCTGAACGGCCTGGAGTTCAATTCTTTGGAGACTGTCAAACAGCATCTCTATAACTTCTTTACAAATAAACCTAATGACTTTAAAAAAAAAGGATTTTTCCAGCTACCGGAAAGATGGCAGAAAGTCATAGAACAAAATGGTGCTTATGTGATTCAATAACATTTTCTTAAGTTTTTGTACTGCTTCGTTGGTATTTATCATAAAAAACTGCAGAACTTTCCTGATGACCCAATATAATAGTATCAAATTTTTGTTGCATTGGTTAAAATTTTTTCTAAATATATTTTTCAAAATGACTGTACCACCATCTAGTGATGGAATGAATTAGCCACGGAGGATATATGTATGAAAGCACTGAATAAAATAAAGGATTATCTTAAAAAAATAATACTGTAACGTTGGAACTCAGAACAAAAGTAATTGAGGCCAACCGATTGTTGCGAAGGCTTTTAACCGTTTGAACACTATGTAAGGTAGAATTTATAATACGCGGCAAACTTTTAAAAATTTACATTTTAATAAATTCATATATACAAATGCATAACGGTATATGATAACATTACATATTTAGATAAATAACAGGCAATTAACCAGAGATATTTTATTGTATACCTATTGTATGCGATGACAAGGAAACGTATAAGATTGATATTATTAGTGGTTTCTGGAACTTGGGACAATATGACTAAGGAATGCGTGACAAATGTGGGAAATTGTTTCATTGATTAGATGCAATCTTAGGCAAATAACAGACTTTCTACCAAAGATTTTACAGTATACATTGTGATGGTAAAGTATCAGATTGATAGTCTAGAAGCCTCTGGAACTTGTAAGACTATGACAAAGGATTGTTTTTCACGTGTAGGTTAAGTAAGATGACAGAAGGAACGGAGTTAAACAAGGGGTCACAGATAACAATAGAAACTAATTATACGGTTTTATAAATAAGAGGCTTTTAACAGCATAGTTGAAGCGTGAACTTATATTTCTTGGGTCTTAGAATTACTTTGATTCTTTGGATTTTTGCCCTTCCACTGTTTTTAAATAAATGATGGATTCCAGTGACATTAGACTTACAAAGAAAATGCACGCAAAGAACAATGTAGAAATATTATAAAGATTTTTATGTTACGAGTATGGTAAATTGTTTACAGATCGTGAAGGCTGGGTATATTTACGTCGATTGGAAAACGAACTAACGTATTTAAAAAAAGAGGAAACTACTATAGAAATTTACGGTAAAATATACTGTGCCTGGACAACTTGTAGCATACGGAGACGAAGGAAAAAGCTATACCTTTAGCGGATCTTGTATTGCACCAAGCCTTGGTCTCCTTTATTATTGGAAATAAAGGGAGAAGTGGAACGAATAATTGGTGCAAGATTTAATTTTGTGTTGAACTATTATAAAGATGGTAAGGACTGTATAAGTGCCCATAAAACAACGAGAAGGACTTGAATCTTTATGCACCCATAGCGTCTGTTTCATTTGGACAGAAAAGACAGTTTGTGTTTTCTAGAAAGAACTACAATTCTTTAAAAGTTGTTCTGGAAAATGGAAGCTTGCTTATGAAGTGTCCAACGAACCAATTTTGGTTCACAGTTTGCCCATGGGAATGCCTCATGCCCTAAAATTAACTTAAGGGGGCTTACGACCCTTAAACCTTCCAAAAATTCGATTTTTCGAAAAAAATATATGTTAAAGTACAGACATTTCTGATCATTTTGACATTAACTCTATGTAAAAATTCCAGTAAATACCAGGGATATGGAAGAAAATCGAAAGGTTACACTGAGCAAAACAAGGGCTTCAATGGACTGCAGGTCACAGACTATAAGTGTCGGATATTTAGAAGCTGGAGAATTTTGATGGCATAGGTTAACACACAAAAAAGTCATAGGGACATTAAACAATAAAAATTATTTAAAATTTATAATTATATTAATTTACTAATAATTATTTAAGCTTCAACTATGGAATGTATTCAATAATAAACTTAAAAGTGAACATGATGATCTTTTGTAACTCCACAATCAAGAAGTATATTTCTCTATGGTCTCTTGAAGTTTTGAAATCTGATTTGATTCATCTTGCTATCTTAATTTTTGAAGCAATATACTTGATTAGATACTGTAAATAATTATATATTTTAGTTATTGAATGGTTATTTGATATTGTCAGAGAATGTATAACATTTGTGACTGTGAAAAACAGCGGTAACCGAAATTCTATCTTTAAGGTTGTTTTTCTCGGCTTTGTTTTTTACAAAAATCTCTGATTGCGCGCATGATATCTAAAGTACTATTTGAGTAAATGCTTTAAAATTTGGTACACATATTCGTTATAGGCACATGTTTGTTCTAAAACCAGAATATTGGAATAATTGTATTATTTTGGAACTTCGGGGAAGAAATTGTTGTCATAGTATCATAATATTTACTGCATCAATGAAACATTGTTAAAAAAATATTTTTTTAAATATTTTTTTCTGGTTTTAGTGTAATATGTCATATTTATTGAATAACATACACTAAAATTAATTTGTATGCATCTATTTGTTTATGAGCAATCTTGCGCGCAAGCGCTATTCACCAAACCTTTGCTCACAATGAAGCTACGACGAGCCTGACACAAAAACTCAAGCTTGTACTGAATTGTTGGTTGTATACCTTAAAATGCAGGAACATAATGACAAAAGTGTTCCATTTCATGCAATATTTAAAAAATTACATAGCTTTGAAAATGACCTAAATTTCTATTCCAATAGTGGTTTAAAGGTCGTAAGAGCTCCCTTAACGTTTCGTAAAATTCTAGCATAAATGAGCGATAAACCACTTATGTGCCCAGAATTGGAAGTCAGTGTCGATAGGGATGTATACTAGACGGCATTTGGAAGACGTTACAATTAATCTTTGTGTCTTTCTGAATATTATTTTTATAAATGCTTACTTCTTGTTATTTTAAATAAACTTTTGCGTGTCTTACCACATACACTGTATTTTGGATTATTTGTTTCTTTATTACATAGTTTTATAAATTGTCTTTTAAAATGCAAGCTGTGAAATGAAGTTTTCTTTGCTATAAAGATTTATGTTTTTTTTAAAGTTAGATGTTTTTACTCAAAAATTAATTATGCATTAGATGCTATGCACATATTTTATTGCAGAATTTTTTTCAATATTTTACGCTTAAGTAAGAGCAAAATTTTTGAAGCTTTTCAAGACCCATACTATGAATATGTTTTTTATATATTTGAAAAAGTGAAACTAGTATTAAAACCATTTATCTTATAAAATCTAAATTGAATGTTTTTTTATCTAATTTTTTCTTGAATACTATTTTTTACTTTAAATGAACTTTTGCTCGTCTTCCTAAATTTTAGTGATTCAGTTTTTATCACATAGATTTACAAACTGCTTCTTTTAAAAGGAAATTTTCTTTGATATAAGGATTTATATTTTAAAAGTTAGATGTTTTTACGCGCAAAAATTAATTATGCATTAGATACTATTACACATATTTTAATGCTGCAGATTAAAAAAGTTACAATTAAAAACAAATACATTAGATATAATACAAACATTTAAATGAGATTTGCTTTTTTTTTTATTTTAGAATTAAGACATTTTAAAAGTTTGATTCTAAAAGTCTGTTTTTGCATAGTAAAAAAATAATAATAACCTGTAAGAGTAAAATATTTTATGCATTAATTTGAAACTTTGCAAGACCCATACTTTGAAGATGTTTCCTTGCACGTTGGAAGCAGTGAAAACTAGTATTAAAAACCATTTGTCCTTGACATTCTAAATTAAATTTTCTTTTTTTAATGCTTTTGCAAACCATCCACTTTACTAAACATAAACTTCCTTTATTTATTTGAAACCTTGTGCATATTGTAGTTTAATTTGCAGAGCAAAATATCAATGCTGTACGAAGTTATGAAGTATTTTACCAGATACTTTGTATTGTTTCTCTTAATTTTACATCTAATACATTACTACGTTAAATGGATAGTAAGTGGGTTTTCTGTTTTGAAAATAATGTGTACATTTCTGTGCTGCTAAGCAAATTAGCTTTTGCCCTTTCTTGATAGTTAATGCATAATCTAAAGATTAACTCACACCGCTGATAGTTTTACACATGAGTAAAATTGAATAACTGAACATTTTAAATATTAATGAATTTAAAATTAGCAAATATTATTGAAATAATGGATTAAATCTGAATTATATGTATTCTCAAAACAATCTCTCCAAACAATACAATGTCGCTTGCTAATGTCGAGATACCTCGTAGAGACAACCACCAGGAAGGTCAGTGTAAAAAATATTTTAACTACAGATATTAATTGAAAATTAAAGGGAATTAATAATTCTCAAATTTAAATGGTTCTTTCATTCTTGGCAAGTGGAAATTCAGGCAAGTGCGAGTCAACTATCTAGGAGGTTCGTGAAAGAGGATCCCCAACCCATCGTTTCTTGATGATTCCTTTGATGTCTTCGGAGTTTTTTTTTCTTCTGGTAAAAAAAGTTTAAGCAATCGCCGAAACACTCTCTACCGGTTTGCCTGAAGGTCACACACGTGGTATGGGGTGAGAATGAAAAAATCAAGGACTACCGGCATCGCAAAACATAAACAATTTTGTCATATCATATCACTCACACGATTTGGAACTGCCTACCCCGGATTCAATAACAGGTTTCTAAACAAAACTGCTTCACTTGGTACCTTATCGTAAAAAGTATTGACTTGGCTCAGCTGCATAGGCTTTGATCAAACTGTCACGGATTTTACTTATGTGTTTTAACTCTGAAATGCAGTGTCAGAAAAGTCTACGTTTATAAATATCATAAACAAAATTCCTTAATGTATGGGATATTCATCACACAGTGGGACTCAGTAGGGTGTGTGGATGATGAACTTTGCAATCTCCCCAAAGGAAAAACAAACATTTATCAACTTGGCAACATTCTTGAAATTAGTAGATTTACCTACTTTTATAAGTATCGTAAGCAAAATTCCTTTATGTATAGAATATTAATCACTCATTGGGACTCCGTAGGGGTGGATGATGGACTTCAGTCTCCACAAAGCAATACAAAACATTTATCACACAATTTGGCAACATTCTTACTTGAAATTATTAGATTTGTCTAAGTTAATAAGTATCGTAAACAAAATTTGTGATGAATAATCCTTAATATAAGAAATATTCATCACATAGTGGGACACCTTAGGGATTGGCTGATGGACTTCAGCCTCCCCAAAGCAATATAAAAATTAAATGTTTATCAATTTGGAAACATCCTCACTTGAAGTTTGTAGATTTGCAAAAAATCACATACGACTCATGTTACTTCCCAATTCATAATCTTTACTTTCGACAAGCTTACCTCCAATCGGCCACCCTTTTCTCGCGTGAATTGGGAATGAGCTCTAGAATGACCAACTCTCCTGTAGTAAGCATAAATATCAGCTAGTACAAAACCAAAAGGCACTCGCCGAATCGCGACGTTGTCAAGTGGTGCGCCTCTTAAGTTTTGGTGATAAATTCTGGTTCGGGAACTTATCCCCTGTACTTCTGTTTCCCCTTGCAAGAGGATTAACGTTTAATATAAAAGAGATGGCGAAAATTAAAGTTTAAGAAAAATTGGTGAAGTTAAAATCAGAATTTACTTTTAAAAGTAGTGATATTATTAGAGGTCCTATCATATTCATTGCCCTAGTTATTGGTGATCAGAATTTGAGAGATGTTATTTAACACTTTGGGGTTAGGTGGGTTAAAATATGTCCCACCTTTTGCTTAGCTTTTTATGCATGGTGGGATATTTTTTAACCCACCTCAGAAAGTTGAAATTACTCATAGTCATACAGTTTAATATTTTATTTAAAGTTTTTCATTGAGTTGGCAATGCTATGAACTAACGCTAAATGTGTAAATAACTGAAAACATATGTCTAAACGCATTAGTAAGTTATTGACACTGTTGTGATTAAGGTTGGCGAATTGTGTGGTGCAGTGAATTTTTGTCTTTCACAACGGTAAATGGGTATTTTTTTTCGTAAAAATTTATTATGAGTGAATAAATTGTTTTATAATAAAAAACATGTTATTTAATGTTTTATACTAATTTTGAAGCTGAATAAGTGAATAAACAATTCTGCGCAACTTGTTTTTTTCTTTAAAATCGTGTGCCTCGTTAGTGGAGGAATTAATTTTTGTGGTATGGAAGTCATATACTTTAGGGCCCAAACGAAATATACCACGCCGACGCTTTCGTCGATGTGGGAAGGTGTTAAACTGCTTATGAAAAGTGCTCGTGATCTTTTCTGCGAGCTAATAACAATAGGGTCATATGGTGGTAATGACAATAGTACTTCGTTTGGCACCTGAGGTACTTTTTGAAAGAATTTGCCGAAAGATGCTGTAAGAATTCAAGTGCATTTTTCTCAAATTGTGATTTTGAGCTAAATTTTTGCACGAGAAACGAAATGACTAAACATATTTTTGAATGAAATTTGCTGTACTGATTTTTATATTTGTTTTGCAGGGCCTGAACAAGGATATAAGTTATCATGAAAGGAAAACTTTTTAGATACATTTCAGTGATGTGGCGTAAGGAAAAATTTCAAAAATTCTTGTTTTCTTCTACATTGTTCTCAATATCTCATGAATGCAAAGGAATATTGCATGTCCTTTATTTCAGGCCCTAGCTTATAAATTTAGGAGACAATGCAAAATTTTAGGCAGATGTACTCATAAGTTTTTCAGTTGTAATGCTTTCGTTAACGTCCTTTTTTATCTAAATTTTTCAATTTTTGCATTGTCCATTCATTTTTTAAAATAAATTTTAATAATTGTTAGTGATTTTTTGTTTTATAATGTGTTTTATAAGTTATTTTACGTTAAAATAAATGTATAATTTGAAAGTTAAAGAAAGGACTCCGAACGTAGTCAGATACCTTAATATTTACAAATACAAATGGCAAGCAGAACCATGTTTCTTATTTTTAACATTACATATAATAAAGCACCCATTGTACAGTCGGAAAAACTCGAACCACCCCTCTTCATTTTAGCAATTTTAAAAGTAGAGCAAATTCGAAGATAGAGTCTTCTATAAATTCATAGCCATAATTTGCATAAGGATCGTCTTCCTATTCTATTTATCTTCATAATTTCCAATGGAAAATCCCTATTTTGACATAACATTTCGAATTTATATGAAAATTTAACTTCACGTTCCAAATTTCATGTCATTCGGTTCATCACTTTCTGAGTATAGAAAGTTTGAAGCTTCTAATGTTAAATCAGTTTCCCAGACTTTTATTCATATCTTCCGTCATCATTCCTATAGCCCTGATATTTTGTGCCATGTTTCTTCTAAAAACCCATCATCACTTTGGTTATCAAGTCATCAATTTGGCAATATCTTGATGACGAGATATCTCGTCGTCATTACCAAAATTGGTTAGATCTTGATGGACGAAATATCTCGTCGAAACCACTTGGAGACCATTCAAAATTTCAGCTCCATTCCTCAGCATATTTTTTCACTACACTTAAATTTTCGTATCTGCAGCGATTTTACGGGCATCCAATAGTTGAAAAAATGTAGTAAAAATAGTATGACACATCTGAGGAATATAAATTTTTGAAAAATGTTATACATGAATCAAAAATACATTGACTTTTACTAGTTGCGTGTGGAAGAGATTAACTCTAATAATCAATCGAATGGTCAAGATGGTTACTATTAACTGTTAATAGAAACAGTTGATAACTAAATCTAACAGTTTGAGAATGATTTCAACAGTTACTATTCCGTAAAAAATCGATAACAGTAAATTTAAACAGTTAAAAATGGCTTATGTTTTCCAAAATTTTATTTGAAAGTTAAAATTTTTTAACCTTTATAATCCATAACCCTTAATATTTTTGATCAAAGTTGTTAACTCTTATTTTGTACTAACAGTGTTATTTAAACTGATATTGGAATAACAGCCCATCTAGTCTGATAGAGGTTCGCCTTGGGCAAGCCAAAAGGGACACTCAGTTTTAACATTTATTACCTGTTTAATCAACTGTTAACTGAATTTAACTTCCAGGTACTAACTAGTAATTTCAACTTTGCATTCTTGACAAATATTTTTTATAAATTTCAATTTTTAAAGATTTAAGATTTTTAAAGATTTTTTTAAAGATTTAGGCATTACTGCTATCTCAATAACATTTATCGAAAACTGAATATTTTTACCAATCGCTAACTGCTATTTTAAAATAATATTTTTATTGAAACTGTTGTCCGAAGAATCTCAATTTTTGTTTTTGAAATCGAATATTATGTTAAGAATGACCTTTCTTGTAAGCATCAAATGACAGTTCCCGATTAACTACAAATAATCAAGCTACGAAATGCGACTTTCAATGATTACTTGAACATTGAATATCTCCGGATATAACGATAGTAAGTTCATGAAATTTCACATTTAGACTAACTTGACGATATAGAATCTTATTAAAGCATCAAAACATGGCTTTACCTTTGAAATATTTGTTGTTTAAGCAAAATTTGATATGAAGACGCCCCCCTCATGCAATTTGTTTTGCATATGAGTTTGCAGACGACATTATTCCCTATTGAATGGTACCTCAGAATTTGATCTACTATCAATAGTGCTCGAAATAAGGGGTGTGCTTCGTTTTGTTTTTCGTAACTGTACATCGAATACAAAACACTATATGATGCAACACATTACATAAAGTAAATACGAGAGGGATTTTCAGTGTAAACAAACAAACCAGGTCTGCGAAGATTTTACTTTTGCTGTCCAAATACTCTCGCATGATACGTACCATGATTACATTTAAACGTAGTTTATCCCATTTTGGCGTTTAATCTAATTGGTTTTACTAATCTCTAACTAATTGATTGAAAGAATCCTTCTAAAATGGATTCTTTCAACCAATAGACGTGGTTACTTAGTCATTATATGTGTGTTGTGGGGTAAAAGCAAAACTACAGTACTCTGAAATCTCGTGACGCTCACCAGGGTTAAAGCTAATCCTTCTAAATGTTGAAAGAATCCATGGATTCTATCAATCAATAGACGTGGTTATTTAGTCATTACATATGTCTTGTGGGGTAAAGGCAAAACTACACTACTCAGAAATCTCGTGATGCTCACAGATTTAAAGCTAACCCTGTGAGCCCTCTCTAACTAATTGGTTGAAAGAATCCTTCTTAAATGGATCCTTTCAACCAATAGACGTGGTTACTTAGTCATTATATGCGTGTTGTGGGGTAAAAGCAAAACTATACTACTCAGAAATCTCGTGACGCTCACAGGGTTAAAATTAACCCTTCTAAATGTTGAAAGAATCCATGGATTCTATCAATCAATAGACGTAGTTATTTAGTCATTAAATATGTCTTGTGGGGTAAAAGCAAAACTACACTACTCGGAAATCTCATGGCGCTCAGAGGGTTAAGGCTATGAATGCGCATGTTTCTCTGCATTATAAGACAATATAACCTTACTTTGTGAGTCCAGAGCGGCTAGTTCCGATTTCACGGTGTCTTCTATATACATAAAATACAATAGTCGTAAAATAAAATTGCTCTGCAGAAGTAGTGGAGTGAGTTGCCACCTGTTTAAGTTTCCTACAGGAATCTAATTACCTAGTCCATTTTATGAAGGTCCTTCGCCTTGTAACCACATTTGCAGTCAAAACCAGGAATTGGTCATATACATATCAGGTAACTAAGAAAGTTCCTGCCGTTTCCAGATCAGGTCATTCTGTCATTCAATCTAAGTGTGGTTATGTAACCCTCCTGGTGTGGTCGTCTCGACGAGGTATCGGGTCATGAACAAAACCGACCAGATCTTGATGGACGAGATATTTCGTCAATAGAAAACTAACCAGATCTTGATGGACGGAATATCTCTCCAATAGAAAACTAATCAGATCTTGATGAAAGGGATATATCGTCAATGGAAGAAAACTGACCAAATCTTGATGGACGAGATATTTCGTCAATGGAAGAAAACTTACCAGATCTTGAAATCATAATAAAAAATGGGCAATATCTTAATGACGAGATATCTCGTCGCAACAACAAGCGAACAATCAAACAATAAGCGTTTGTTTAATAAGCTCTGTTAACCCTCGTATTTAACAAATAATTTACCAGTATACAACACTCACGGAAATTAATAATTTAAAGTTTTGAAAAAGTGATTTCAGTATGACTGTCGAAGTCAATTATTTGGGCATGTTTACGTTATGAATTCAAATTGGCATCAGAGGCTGTTCTAGAAATATCCTCCGGATTTGGAAATGAGGCAGTGAGTGAACATTGTCTGCGAAAGCTATTCCAGAAATTTTTATCTGGTGATGAGATTCTTGAAGATAATCCTTGTTCCTGCAGACCATCAGGCCCGCATGAGACACAGCATTGAATCAAATTCAAGTCAAACATATCAAGATCTTGTAAGACAACTTATGTGAACGATGAAACCATCCGCACCCATTTGCATAGGTTTGGAAAACCGTGGAAGCTGAGCAAGTGAGTTCCTCACGAACTGAAAGCAACCAACAAGCATTTGTTGTCATGCCACAGAACCAAACCATTTAGGAATTGCGTATTGACAAACGATGAAAAGTAGATACAATACAATATGAACCATTCTCACCATTGGTTGTCGCCAATAGATTCAAAGCCATAGACGGCAAAACCCAGTATCCACTAAGAAAAGATACTCCTTTGATTTTGGTGGACCACCACCAGGATTGATCACTTTGGGCTTCTGCCCAGTGAAATCATTACATCCGAAGTCTACTCAACACAGTTGCAACAGTTTTCAGTAACATTGACCAAAAGGAGTCAGTATTGGTTAACAGAGTTCCCTTCCACCAGGACAATACCAGACCACACACACCAAGGCAATGATTATCACTCAGCTGGGAACTTCTACCTACACCATCCCCATACATCTTGCCTTCGGACTATCATCTTTTCTTGGCATCATTTCGCTTTCGGGCTATCATCTTTTCGTTTATGGTTGTTTATTGACAACCATTTATAAAATAAGTTATTCCAAAATCGACGAGATTTTCCAAAGGGAGTTGAAGCAATTTTTTGATACCAAAGAGGAAAAGTTTTATAAAAAATGAAAAGTTGTTAAATCGTTGTTGAAAGGTAGAAGTCGATCACTACTTTTCTGAATAAAGTATTGTTTGATTCACTTTATGTATCATTTATCCCAATTGGTTAGTGGTATGAACTTTCTTGGTTATCTGATAGTTGGTCATAGTTATCCAAACTAATTTGTACAAGTTCCCTCTTGTGAACTCGGACAAATTTTGTTTGTTCAACTGAAGAGGAGACACTGGAGCATATTTTGCTTTCCTGAACCGGAGAGAACATTTGATAATATTGTGCAATTCATAGTCTATTGTTTCTATATCATCTGCATTATAAGACATAAACAGAAATAGAGAACACTTTGTCAAAGTTTCGAAATGAATTTTATTCATATCATTTTGTAAGTACATATCCAAATTCAAATTGCCCTGACAACAACATCTAGATCAGGAGACGATGTAAAAAGAAAACAAAAATATTGTACTCGTTTTAAAAAGTTTCTTTGAAAATTGATCTCTCACAAGAATACATAATTTGTGCACAAGTTAATATTTAGTAGATAACTCACTTTCTTCTTTCATCCACATATCCTCAGAAAAATTCTTGCACGATATGTACCCACACTTTAAAAAATACATTTAAGATTATGGCAGCTTTTGATTCAGATAAAAGGAACAACAAAATGCAATAACACATGGACGTGATTTACAATTAACAATATATTCAACGACATACTTGTCTTGAGACACGAGGTAAATCATTTTGTTTAAAAAAAGGAAATTATATATTTCCTTTATGCCCTACAAGGAGATAGCGCTCCTTTTGTGAAATCAAAACACAAACTTGTTATTAGCTGAGAAGTAAACACAATTCACACTGGAAGTCCAATGGCATATAACATGGTACAATATGACTCATCTCAGCATTAATCATCGAAGTTCTTTTGATTATTATTATTATTATCGTCACATCGTTTTTCATTACACAGCAGACTCGTTATTCGGCTGTATTGGCAATGGAGGAGACTTAGCCTCAGGAGGCACGTCGTCGTCATCGAATCGAACTGAGGAGGCCTTGTAGCAGACGAGGGCGTCAACGAAGAAGGCTCCCAGCATGATTATTGCAGTTAGGCCGTGGAACATCATACGGAACTTGACGGGGTCATACAGGCGACAGGCTCCAGGTTCTCCGCAATTGTCCTCCCAAAACAGGCACGTTGAGTCCACGACTGCGCCGTAAATAACGGGACAAGGAACGTTTCCTGCAACAGAAGGAATGATTAAGTAAAGAGAAGAAACATCGAGTATAGGAGTAAGGGTCATGGAATGTTTTCAGTAACACAATGGCTAAGTACCGAGATGAAAGAACGTGAATAAAAGTTCGTGACATGGAATGTGTTGCCACACGTGCGCCACTGAAGAGAGGCGAAAATGTTCACGCATGCGCAATACCCGAGCCGACTGAGCCCAACTGCAGTTGACTACTAGACGCTGTAAAGTTAGCAGCAATAACCAGAAGTGGGTAATTAATATTTATCTCGACACCCACAATTGCTTCAACTCATTATGTTCAGATGTCTTTGTATGTTGTACAGAATATGTGTGACGTCCTTTTAAATAAAAAGCAGAAAAGACAGCTGTGGTCCGTCGAACTTTATTTTATGCGTTTTTAAAAAGGTGAACGCATCAGAATGTTTCCTGCAGCAAAATGAAAGATTAAGTACTGAGATGAAAGAACGCGTATAAAAGTTTAGGAAAAGGAATGTGACTAGGGATGTTTCCCTGTAACAGAAATGAATGACTAAGAAGTGCAATGTGTAAAATGCACTCCCGAACCAAGACCGAAGTACAAATGGCGGAATTACTCAATGCTTTCCAGTTAGTCGAGCGCACAATAAAAACGTTATTGGCAGGCGTATTTTATACCTTGCCGGTTTGCCTTTTAGCATTGCATATAATGCCTAGCAAATGAGTGAAATATCATGCGTTTCAAACTTCGATTTCCCATTTACAGCATCTATAGATTGCCTAATTTCACACATTGTGTGTGAAGTAGCATACAATATCTTTAAACTTGAAAGTTTATGTGTTCGTTTTAAGCATACATAAATGACCCAGGGAGTCCAATGCATTTGAAGTATATTTCAACGAAAAAAAGTGAAAATTGGAAAAGTGAGAAGACAGAAAAACAAACCTGTAATTAGAAAGGAATGCAATAAAAAGTGACAATTATAAACATATATAATAGTAAATTTTATGTATGATATATAAATATGGAGCACATACCGAATAATCCTATGGCAAATGATATCAGTCCTAAAGCCATAGCTTTATCTTTAGGATCAACACACCTGTAAATAAAAACAAGATTTAGATACAAGTATTTTCTAAAGTAATTCTCAGTAAGTAAAGTAAAATAATTTCTAAACAATAAAGCAATAAATTTAGTAATAACTTAATATTTCCGAATGATACAAATATTAAAAAAATTACGATTAGAAATTAAGCAAAATGATAAGGTATTACTCAGAACTAAAAAACGTATTTTTTAATATAAGAGAGATGGCTTTAATCTTATTCGGAAATATAAACGAAGAAACTATCAATTTTACATAGTTTAAAACTTATGATTTTATTACTCAGACGTTGCTATACTTTGGAAATAAAATTTTTTTAGTGATTAATTTTATAGTAATTTTCCCATTCTGAAAAAATTTAAAATTATATGAATTTACAGGAGAGGTATAAAATTCATTTCGAATAAATGTTCTCACCCTATTAAAAGACATAATAAAATGTTCTGTTGTTTGAAATGAATGTTTAAAGTTTTCAATGATCATTTCAAAACTTTTAATTTTCGTAGCTTTTGGAGCTGAAAAAACTATCAGTTTTGAAAAAATACAATCGTACAGTTTGTTGAAGGTGCATGTTGATTTGTGTAATATAACTTATCAAGGTCAGTGTTGAATGGCTATGCTGGTTACACCTTCTTAAGGGGACAGTGGACTGAAAACAAATTTTTGCAGATATTATCTGATTGTTACGAAATTTGCAGATTGTTTTCTATTAAAAAACTTATAGATAAATTTTAGTCTAAAATTGTATATAGTTGCTGTCATACAATGTTACTTTATGTTATATTTTATGTATATTTCTCGAATGTCACCAACGATTTCAACGATTCCATGCGGCAATCAACAAAACTTCTGGTCAAGTTTACGACGCGGTCGCCAACTTGGCATCTTACGACTAATGTCATTACTATTTGGCATCGAATTGGTGACAAAAAATTGAAATCATTGAAAAGCCGCATGGTTTCTTGTTTATTAGGATTTTATGAAACTTCTTTGGATTGAGTATAAATATAAGAAATATGATGGTACCTAAACACATACATAGCGTTTGAAAAATTAGCCGTATCTAAAATTATACTACCTTAAAGTAAGAAGCATCGATCCGACTTCAGAAGTTGAGTGGATAAGTACAAAAAACGAAAAGATGACAATGTACCACGTGAGGTTATTACACTGCAGGGTGCAAAATCCATTTTTAGCCGTCACTCCTTCTCCTAAGCACTGACAATCCAAGTAAGTATACTGAAAGAGAGATTTTATCGGATAAGACTTCATCAAAACCAAAAATGTAGTTTGTTGAAATATAATGCTGAAGTTATAAAGCATGGATTTTGTTAAGCTATGATATTATGAAAGAAATACAATGCCGTCGAATTATTGTTAACAAATATCGTGCAGATTTATTGACACATTGTGATTGTTAGTTTATTCAGTAACGCAAAAAGTTGTCCCCATATCTAAACAGTAATGCAATTCGAAAAAGTCTATAGTAATTGCATTTTTCTGAATGTAAATCAGGATTCACTCTTCAAACAAAAGAAAAACAAAGCCATCTCAAGGGTATTTTTCATTTTGTAATGCATTTCACATAAATCGCACTAGACGAACCCATAAGTGCACAAGTGAAAATTTTTTTGTTTACTGATCTTTATAAACCTTTTTATTGATCTATCTGCTTCTTCATTTCCACCATATCCCCCATGCGAGCTTTAATTCAGCCAAGTTAAATTTCCTTGTTGTTAACCCATCTGGTAATTGTCTCGATGAGGTATCTCGTCATAAGCAAACTGACCAGATCTTGATCTCGTCATTAGCAAAATTGGTCAGATCTTGATGGACGAGATATGTCGTCAAAACCTCTTGGAGGGTTAAGTAAAAAGCACTGTATGGAACGCGCCAGTGGACTCGGCGTTTTAGAATTTTTAAGTGCCTGTAAGCCCGACTCTGACCCGATCTTGACATTACGAGAAACACTAAATAATGACTCTGGCAATGATACTTACATCGTCACCTTCTTCTCTGACCTTGGTACAACCTGCGACGCATGGGGAGAGGTAGGTCTTGCCATCAGTTGCACAGATCGGAGCGAACTCACCTAAGCGGCATTCGCACGTAGCATTGCATGCTTGAACCGCCAAGCCACCTGGTCTCCTGAAAGAGCAAATAAATAAAATACATTAACAAACTTCTTACTGTAGCCCAAACAAAAGAAACAGAAAATTATTACAATCAGGGGAGCACCAAGGACATCTATCTGGAGGAGGCTACATTTTTATTGTAAGCTCTTTTAGGGGCGATTTTTCAATTTTTATGTAAATTTCTTCCAAATATAGAATAGTCTTAGAGTGTCAATCAGACTAATTTTGAAGTATGTTACCTAGAGACTAGTTTTAGAGTGTTTCTAAAGACTAGTTTTGGAGTATATTATCTAAAGTCTAGTTTGGAGTATGTTACCTAAAGACTAGTTTTGGAGTGTTTTACCTAAAGACTAGTTTTGGCGTATGTTACTCAGAGAATAGTTTTAGAGTATGTTACCTAGAGACTAGTTTTAGAGTGTTTCTAAAGACTAGTTTTGGAGTATATTATCTAAAGTCTAGTTTGGAGTATGTTACCTAAAGACTAGTTTTGGAGTGTTTTACCTAAAGACTAGTTTTGGCGTATGTTACTCAGAGACTAGTTTTAGAGTATGTTACCTAGAGACTAGTTTTAGAGTATGTTACCTAGAGACTAGTATTGGAGTTTTACCTAGAGATTAATTTTAGTGTTTTACCAAGACTAGTTTTAGAGGGTGCTATCTAGAGACTAATTTTAAAGTGACCACTTCAAGCCGAACAGATGGCGCAGCTTGCCCGTTATTGAACCTTGCTCCATAAAACCCAAACGACCAACCAAAAAGAATAGAAGCTATACTGTAGGGAAAAGGTGGCAACGTTTTAATGAACAATATTAAAATTTTCAATTATTCAAGCTTCACTAGTCAAGCTCTAAGCTGACGAAATCAGCGATGCAAAGTTGATTCTTTCCCCACACAGATTAGAAACTAAATGTTTTCGTTCACTAGTGAATTAATCGTTCTTATTATTTCTCTGGATCAGAGCCCCACATGGAGGGGGGGGGGGTCGTCAGTACCATAGTACCGAGACCATGGGTCCATATGGGGCCCAGGTAAAACATAACAAGTTTTGTATTGAAATGTTAGTTCCCGTTTTTAAAGTTATACATCTTTTCATTGTGCTTATAAAAGGTTTGTTGTTTTGGGGTTTTATAGCGCAAGGGCCATATTCGGCCAGACAACGTCAAGTAAAAATTGTCATGAAAGTGGAAAAAGAGGGATTGAGTAATAGAGTAGTGAGATGAAAGCAGAAAAAAAATCGCTTGGGTATCTCGAGGGTGCGACCCTCGTGTTTACTACCGACACTAAACTCAATGGGAAAAGATAAGATCCCTAAAGTACCTCGGGTTCGTGAAGCCCATACACACCTAAAGCAGATACGCCCCTGAGGGCGTTTATAAAGGGGTAATCAATTATATAGAGGAAAAAAAGAATAATACATTTGTGCACGTTAAACGTTGAGTACTTGGGATCCATTTTCTGTTTCATAAAGGTTCCGTCATCTTAGCTGGTACTAGAACCCGGAGTGTACATGTGGGGGCCTACCTAGGGTTGTGAAATTATTCCTGGATTGTACAGAATACTACTTAGAACAATAAATTTTATTTATTTACTCGGAGGTGACATACAACCATGTAAAAGAAACTATACAAAGGAACAAAAGGAATCTCACACCATTAGTTCCAAGGTCCACGAGTGATATCTACTGACCCGGGTAAATTAAGAAATTTTTTTACTGACATCCCATAAGAGTTAGCAACTCTCTAAGCATATTTTAGTTTTCTGAATTTGAAATTTGTGGAATTCGCCTTCAAAGAAATTGTGGCATAATTTCTAATTTGATTTCTGTGGTTCGTTGGAGTTTGAACTGATAGAATCCATTGTCAATCTAAAAAATGAAATCTCGATCCCCTTTTTATAAAGGCGAATTCTAATCTGAGTAGTGTACATTTTGCTATATATACCAACTTATGGCGCTCGTGGTGCCATCTAGTGAGAGCTGATACAGTTTATACGTGTGCATTATCTTTATTCCAGATCTATTTATTAGTTATGGAGTCAGTTAAATAATACACTAGGATTTCTTCCAGCGATAAATATACATTCTACTTACTGTTAATGGAATGCAGTGTTTCCGCGTGAGCAAAATAAAAATTTAAGGTTTTTTCCAAGGCTAAATAATTTTAATTTTTTTAAAGTTTACATTTGATGTTAATTCTGTAGTGGCTTTAAATGCCCTCACGTTGGCGCGGACGTTTGGAGAGTGGGGTGTCAGCTCAGGTGTTGACCTCGTCATCTGACCGTAGTTCAAAATTACGAGGGGTCGTCCTTGATATGACGAGGATAGATCCAGGACCGTCGCCAATAGCACGTTATGTTGCTCCAGTGCGACGTTAATTCAACTACCTACTTACCTTAACTGACTTAATGTGCAGCTTCAGAACGAAAATCGAACCACCCCTTTTATTTACGCATAGTTCATAATAGAGAAGACTCGCGGTCTCAGCAACCCCCTTTGTAAACATTCCGAAACGCCACTGAGAAAATGCCATATACGATCGATGGAGAAATGCGTATCGATCGTGGAAAGGAAGAATTTATACTGTGATGGAATAGTGAGCATTGAATCAAACAATGTTTGATTCAATTTTCATTTCGTGATTAAGCATACTTAACCCTCCGAGTGGTTTTGACGAGACCTCTAGCCTATCAGAATCTGACCAATTTTGCTCATGACAAAACAACTCGTCATCTAGATATTTCCGATTTTTGTTGATGACGAGATATATCGTCGATCCAGACCTAGTCAGTCTTGATACTGATGAGATACCTCGTTGAGGCAACAACCAAGATTGTTAAAACAGTAGGCAAAAGTTTTGTTTCAAGTCTGTTCACCTTATTTTTGATTTAACCCTCCAAGTGATTTCGACGAGATTCTCGTCCATCAAGATCTGGCCAATTTTGCTAATGCCTTGACATCTAGTCATCAAGACATGACGAGATATCACGTCGAGACAACCACCAGGAGGGTTAAATGTATAACAATATTCATGAATTGGGATTGATACCTGGATAAAATATAATGCACTCACCCTGGGTTAACAGCATCCAGTCCAACAAAATCGTTAAGGGGACATCCAAGCCACATAAGGATAACCATGCCAACGGAATAAGCCAGGGCAGAAGCTGCAATCCACTTGGCGACGAATCTGGCGCTTGGCTTGAAAGTGCGCATGAAAGAACCGCTGGCGAAAATACCTGCTCCCATTACGAGAATTCCAGCCATACCTAAAGCAAAATTTAAGGCATTAATGATGCATTACATTTTATTCAAACTGCTTGTAACGCCGCAGTTTTTTTACACAGGAATTTTAATACACGGGCTGCACAAACTTCCTGAACAAACTTTAAGAAATGGTAGGTAACACACATATACAAAATCAAACCATATTGATATGAGAGGGATTTTGCAGTGTAATCAAACAAACCAGATGGAATACGGGGATTTTATTTTCTGTTACCCAACTGCTCTCGCATGAAACATATCGGAGATACCTTAAAATGCCCCGATATCGCCGATTTGGCGTTGACTAATTAACTATCATGTATCAAATGCAAAACTTTAACGAAAGTATGCGAAACTTTGGGAAAGTTACTAGGAGGCGCGGCACTGAATGGATTAATACGTTATACTTTTGAGTTTCTTATTAAATTGTCTATTTTTGTTCTGTCTTAAATTGTTTTAAGTCCTGCAATTGGAAATAATAACAAAAACCTAGCGGTATAATGCATAAGGTACTATTTTCACGTTTAGTAACTTATTACACATCTCAATGGATGTTTAGTATTAACTCAGATCATATTTGTCTTTGTAGTACTTAGTTGAAACAGAAACAAGAAACCTTTTGAGGTATTTTGGCAAGAAAATGGTAGAGACCAGCTATCGGGATGCCAAACTTTATGAAAGTATGCAAAACTTAGGGAAAATTACTGGGAGGCGGGGCACTTAGTGGATTAATACATAATTCTTTTGACAGTTTTTTATTAAATTGTCTGTTTTTGGTCTGTCTTAAATTGTTATATGCAGGATGCATATAACAATTTAAGACCAAAAACAAACAATTTAATTAAAAAAAACCCATTGGAAATGATAATAATAAAAACCTAGCGGTATATTTATTGCGGAAGAAAAAGGTATCTCCAAAAGTGGTAACTTATTATCAGTCGTTACGGATTATTATGGATATTTAGTATTATACCTGAGATCATATTTGCCTTTGTGGCACTTAGTTGAAATTGACTTTCGAGGTATTTTGGCAGGAAAGTGTAGAGACCAGCTATAGGGAGAATGTGCAGAACGCTACTCGCTGTTCTGTAGAGCAGAATGTCATTCTTCAATAATCTTTTCATGGCAGCCGGGAAATCTGCAAAGAAAAAATAACATAAGAATATTCCTATTGACATTCGCAATGAAAGTCTATAAGTTTCTTTATGGTACAATAACCAGCATATAAACATCGTGATGTATTTGTTTATAAGAATTTATGAATTTTATAACTGTTTTTTGAACAGGGAATATGATTTATGAATTCATATTTGCGTTTAAGAAATGCCTGTGATGGGGATTTTCAGTGTAAACAAACAAATCAGACGGAATGCAAAGAAATAACTCCGAAATGCTCTTGCATGAAACAAATCGGGGTTACCTTAAAATGCCGAGTGATTGGACGAAATAACATGAAGTTGCGCGCACATGTTATGTGTATTCCATTGGAAAGTCGATGCATAGAGAGCTTTGACGTAGACAAAAGCGTTTGTTATATCAATACATTCACATGTTCATTCTTTGTGTATTTTAATCAAAATAATAAATAACAGAGGTGTAAAGGTAGAATCCTTGCCTTGTATATAAACACGCAAACGTATAGATGTATGACCTCATGCTTAAAAAACATGCAAGGGTTTTGGGTAAAGCTAAATATAGAGGGCGGTAGTGTTCTAGTAACCTGTTTCACATCTTGTGGCATAAGGCATGTTGCTCTAATGCAATTGCAGCATGTTGCTTATAATAAAAATTAACGCCAATCACCAAAATAGCGATGAATCAAATTAGTACTCAGCTGGAAGTACTTTTCTTTGGAATGGGGATACTCCATAAGTTTTGAATAATGTCCTCCGTAATTTATTTTTCCATGGGTGACCTACTTGTTTTTATACATTTCTTCGTTTAATTTATACCTTTAATGTCATTTAAAGCGCATCCTATCATCTGCTCAACAAACATGTTTTTAAATCTATTTGTATTGTTGGTTATGCTATTTTTACTTTTCCACTATTTCTATTGGTTTGTATTATGTTTTGCGTTTGGCACAGCTTTTCCGTGTTTGGATCTTGAGCCATAAAACACAAACCAATCAACCAAACTATTTCATGCTACACACAATCGGAAACAGCCACGAGCAAGTTATCTCGCTTTATAACAACAAAATTCAAATGAATGCAAAGTTAACGAAAGTGAAGAGTTGTTTGTCTAATTGGTTTGTATTTGTTTTGCGTTTGGCACAACTTTTCCTTTTTTTTGGTCCTTGCACCGTAAAACCCAAAACATCAAACCTATATCATACAAAACATAATCGGAAACAGCCACGAGCAAGTTATCTCGCTTTATAACAACAAAACTCAAATGAATGCAAAGTTGACGAAAGTGAAGAGTTGTTAAACAGCCAATCGATTTATAAATGACCGAAAAACGAATATAATGATTCTGATAAACATGAGTTGCGTTATCTCCCATTCTTTATACGCGTGTCCACGGAGACTCATTAAATCAGAGCCATCATATGAGATATGACATTTCACAACTGTAGTTCCGCCGAGCCAGAATAGCTTCATAAATAATCAAACAGGAGACATGCATACAGTAAAGTAGGCCAGATGAAGCACGGTGTCTAGCATAACATTTCCGGGTAAGGGTTCAGAAAGATATTGTTCCCTGCACAGAGATAAACAAAATGCTCGTAGGGTGTAGAAGTAAGCAGAAATAACTCATACTTCAAGAAATAACTGGAAGTTATTTCTTGAAGTACATGATGTTGTCTAAGTTCCTTGAGTATGAGGTTTAAGATTGGAAATGTTTGAAGACGAAGTGCGAAAGCGGCAGCATAAATAATCCTTAGTAAGTTTTTTGAGTTTTCTTAAAAGAAGAAGTTTGCATATTTGCAAGATTGAGATTAAAATGCTTACTGTAAAAGTTAGCTGAAATAACCCAATGTAAACCATGCATTTTGAAAAAATCGTACTAAAACACCTAAAATTTTGTAAAAAATAAGAGGTTAAGCAACATTTTAAACCAAAATTTCAAAACTAGGAAACAAATGTATTTCTCATTTGTACAGATTCATTATTCTCATTTGTACAGAATACGTACAACAAATTAAAAGAATTACCCAGAAAAAACGGTTAATAAAATCAAGAAAAACTAATGCTCAGGGGAACATTTCGAAATCAGAAAATTCTCAATAGGAGAAAAAGGTGTCTTTTGTAGTAGACCTACAATACTTATTTACCATATGTTTTATATATGCTGTCAATATAACTCCATCAAAAATGATGGCAACTGAAAAACGTTCTTGCTATCTAGAGTTTGATATCAACAAAATTTTAAACCGAAAATAAAACAATAGATTTTTCGATCGATTTTGAAAATTTACTGTCCCTTTAAATACTTCAGTGCTGTTTGACTTTTGAACACTGTTTATTCTAAGACGGCAACAAATCGAAACATATTTTAAAATCAATAATTAAATAAAAAACATGATACATAAATTTCACACAACTAAATTTTTAAATCCAGTAATGAATTACTCTTTTCTGATCGATCGGTTTCAACAGAGGTAACGGAAGTTTTTAAAGGTTGATACACAAGCTAAAAAATAAAATTATTATTTTGTTTTACGGTTTTAAAGATAAATAAGGCTTTTATAATATTTAAGAAAAGAGCTTTCTTTTACTTTTAGAAACAGTACTATAACTAGAAAAGAAAAACTCAATTCAATCGCTAAAAGCTTCAGATACTCAACCACTGAAAAAATTATAGTTCCTTTTACCATCATCAGATGACGCCACGAGCAAAGCTGGCTTGTAATTTTAATTCTGAAAATAGGCCGTTTCACGATATAAATCAAATTAAAAATCATAAGTTACAGACAAAACACCGTAAAAGTTTGAAAAAGGATTTTATCCATTTTGTAACGATAAAATTTTTGCTTTGATTGATCGCTCGACAAAGAAACAATGGGTAATTTTTACACATAACAATAATCTCAAGGGTTTATTAATTTTTAAAACATATTTGAAAATTTTTGTTTATGGAAAAGAACAATTTGCACACAAATGTTTTTTGTTTGTTCTGTCATCAGCATTCAATTTCGCATTAAAAATGTTAACTATTCAATCATTTCGTTCAACAATTTTTCTATACCAATCTAAAACTTTTGTCAATTAAATATTGACAGATGCATGACTTTTTGGAGCATACATTCCAAAGTTTGGACGGTTTGGGGTTTTACGGCGCAAGGGTCAAATTTGGCCAAGGTGCGCCAGGCGCAAGATAGACAACATCAAGTAATGGACATAAACAATGAAAGTTTTACTGACACAGGAGAGAGAAATACACACAGGGAGGAATTGAACCTGACAGGAATCGAGTCTGCTCCGCCTACAACGCACAGCGGGATAACCCACTCAAAGGAAATGCCGAAACTCGCCTATATAATTTTCCAGCAGTGCCTTATGATTTTTTGACTATTTTCAGACACCTACGTGCATCTTTCCATTGCGATAGGGGCCGCGTTAACCCGGTTGGAAGAGTAACTCGCAACCGGAGGGTTGCGAGTTCGAATCCAACCAAAGACCCTCGTGTATAGAAGGGGCTGGTGCACGTTAAACCTATCGTGGCCTCAAATGTCCTCACGTTGACGTGGTGGAGACGTTTGGAGAGTGGGGTGCCAGCTCAGGTGTTGTTCTCGTCATCTGATCGTGGTTCACAATTACGAGGCGTTGTCCTCGGATCTCTCCCTTCGGGTTTGATCCCGGACCGTCGCCAATAGCTCGTTGTGTTGCTCCAGTGCTACGCTAATTGAAATACCTACCTCCATTGTGATAAACGAAACTTCGATGTGCACTAATCAAATTAGCATCGTGTGTATCTATGATTCTTTTTTGATACTTCAAATATTTCGGTTGGTTGTTTTGGGGTTTTATGACGCATGGGCCATATTTTTGGCCAAGCTGCGCCAAATCCAGGACAGACAACTTCAAGTAAAAAACGTCTTGAAAGGGAGAAAAGAGGAATTGGATAATAGAATAGGATGAAAGAAAAAGATATGGGTATACCGTGAGCTCGACCCCCGTGTTTACTAAAGACAGTAAACCCCATGTGAAAAGGAAAGATCACTAGAATACCTCGGGTTCGTGAAGTCATCTTGTTGGAATACACGTTGTATGGGAATTTTTTTCCCGCAAACCCTTTGTATGGTCGGTATCCTATGATGGAGAGTTGAGTTGCGAGTTCTTTCCGACATTTAATCATCTACATGTTGAGTGAGATTTCCAGTTGTCTTAATTTTTTCATTAATTTCAGAGTACAGAACATTGAAAGCTTTCTTACACCACAAGTGTTCTAGAATGCAAGACACACATGTGCTGTTCAACCGAGTACATGGCTTCAACCCCACACCGTCTTTTTACCACCACTAGACTGTCATCAACAAGGTTCCCACTCTCCAAGCAAAAGAAAAATTAGGGTCGATTTAAGGCCTTTTCAAGGCTACTTTCATTTTTAAGGCTACATTTCATACATATCGCAATAACCCGCGAGTGCACATGTGAAGAAAATTTCACCAGTGATATGTTTGGGGTATCAAAGGCCCAGATGTAAAAACACCAATTTTTAGCGAATTTATCAATATTATACAATTGATTTTGATGACACTTGACTTTCGATGAGTATCACTGGCCTTGTTTTTTGAATGCAGGTGAAATAAAATATGCAATGTTATGCGAAATCTAAGGCTATTTAACACCTTTTAAGGACTTTCAGCAAATATTACGGCTTTTTTAAGGACCCTGCAAAGTTAAATTGAAAAATCAGATCTTATTAAGACTTTTTAGGTCTGGAAACCCTGTTCAAGAAAAAGAAAAGTTAAGGCCTTTTCAAAGCTACATATCATAGCAGTAGGTAAACCCGCGAGGGCACATGTGAAGAAAATTTCACGTGTGATATGTCTGGTGTCCCGGTCCCCCCCCCCAAATGTAAAAACAACAATTTATAGTGAATCTATCAATATTATACCATCGATTTTAATGACACTTGACCTTCGACGAGTATCACTGACCTTGGTTTTTGAAAGCAGGTGAAATAAAATATACAATGTTAATGTGAAATCTAAGGCTATTTAAAATCTTTTAAGGACTTTCAGCAAATATTACGGCTTTTTAAGGACCCTTTAAAACTAAATTGAAAAATCAGATCTTATTAAGACTCTTAGGTCTGGAAACCCTGTTCAGAGAAAGAAAAATTAAGAGCTTTTCAAGGCTATTTTTCATTTTCATACAGATAGCAATAGATTAACCTGTGAGTGCATACGTGAAGGAACTTTCACGAGTGTCATGTTTGGGTCTTATGGATTTAAAAAACACCAATTTTTAGCGAATCTATCAATATTATGCCATCGATTTTTTTTATGACACTTGACCTTGGACGAGTATCATTGACCTTGGTTTTTGAATGCAGGTGAAATAAAACATGCTGTATTCTTGTAAAAGTTAAGGCTTTTTAAAAACTTTAAAGGACTTTCAGTAAATATTAAGGTTAAATTTTATGTTAATGGGAATGAATTTCCACTTCCTATATCAGAACAAATTTTTAAGAATTAAGTTTCAATAACTTTGATAAATAACGATTTTAACATGGGACGTGACATTTAAACATTACATATTTTTCTTAAAATTCAATAATTTTAAACATCAAAATTCCCCTTTTATTTTGATTTCAGAGTAGTTTATAATATGATCTTGAAAACAATACCAATTCACTTTTATGTAAGGTAAATATATTATTTTTATTTAACTAATAATAATTTAAAATGTGTCAGAAGACATTAAAATCTACAATTAAAAAATGCTCTGTATATATATAAGCGAAAATTCTATTATTTTTACTAAACTCTTAATTTGAATTCACATTTGTAAAACTGAAAATCGAAATAAAATTTCTTTTGAAGGTGTATCATTGCCATTTGTACAATATCTCAATTCCTTTATAAATTTCGAATAAATAATTAACCAAAAGATACAAATAAATAAAACACAATGCGAACACATCACCTGATATAATACATAAAATAAATAGACGTTTAATTTTTACACACAAAACATTCAGAAGCATAGAAATGAATGACAGCAGAACCTTAACACCGTGTTTAACAGTTAGTCTCGTATTCCATCAAGTAAATATTGTTTCAGAATTTCATCACTCCATGCTTTCATGGAAGACAAACAAAACATAAAATCGTGTTCTTGTTTGTTTTTTCACATAGAAAATCCCAGTTCTTTCACCGCGTCCAAAGAAACAAAGGTCTTACTTGTCCTTGATGTACCCTTACACGTCCAAGTTAAGTAGACTGAGTGCAGCTGTCACTGTTGAACAACGTGTTATCTCATTATGTATTCCATCATAGTCATAGGGAACTCCTACGCAAAACTGACAGCCGGTGTTGTCGCAGTTAGTTGTGATGTTCACTTTTTTGCAGGGGGGTTCGAAGAAATGAAATGTATCGTTTCCTGATATTCAATTGGCCCCGTTGCATGTGGCCGGGTCGTTGAAATTCGGTACAATACTTGATCTGTAGTAGAAGTAGCGTATTTACATTCAGAAAGTGCGAAGTTCGTGTCAGACACAGTTCCCAGATGGGCATCATGAAAAACCAATTAGGCACTTTTCGTTTTCTTCTGAGTTACTTAACAGTGTAACGGCATCAATAAATGAAATAAATCGCTCCATGATATTCAATTTGCTCAAGTTTTGGAAAGAAGTTTTTGTGCTGCAGGAATTGAGTTTGAATTTAAACGCTTGCATACAATGCGTTCTGATAAATACATCTCTAAATATTGTAAAAAATTCAGGGCTGTATTGGTTTTTGTTGGATTCTAATTTGGTCTATAGCATAGTTGTGTTACATTCCAACGTACGCAAAATCAAGGCCACAGAAGTACATTATGAAAAACCAATTACTCGTTTATAGCTTTCTTATGTGATGATATATTCTAATATAACGGCAAAAATAAATAAATCATATTTTATTTGATCTCCGTCTCACGCTCCGAGGAGATGTTTACTGCAGTAAGACCTCATCTTGTATTCCACGATTGCTTATAATGCATTCTGATAAATATCGGCTCCAAGTATTGTGAAAATCTTAAAGGCTCTTATTGCTTTCTAGTTGGTCTCTAATTAATCTATAGCAATAGATGTATTGTAAGAGCTGCCAGGAGCATATTCTGAAAAACCAATTTGGTGTTTATTTTCTTTAGCGGCACCAATAAACGAAATGAATTGGTCCATGATATTCGATTTTCTCTATCTCACCTACTCCGAAAAGACGTTTTTTCTGCTGCAAGAGTTGAATTTGCATTCCATGCTGGCATACAAAGCTTTCTGACAAATACAGCTCCAAGTATTGCGAAAATCTTGAGAACTGTCATTGGGTTCTTGTATCATGACAACTACAACAGTAAGAGCATGAATCATCTCCATTCAATTCGGTCTTTGCATAAGTTCGGGTGTATTTGATAAGTCGGGTTTTATGACATAAAGGGCCCTATTCGGCCAAACTGGGCCAAACACAGGACAACGACAAGTAGTGGACATACACGCCAGAAAAGTTCTGCCCTGAGGGTATCTGCCATTAACCTTTCTGGTGGTTCTCCTGACGACGTATCTCGTCATTAGAAGAAAACTGACCAGATCGTGATCTCGTCAACAAAATCCGGACGTGATCTCTTCCATCGGATCTTGATGGACGAGATACCTCGTCGAAGCCATTTGAAGGACTAAACAGATTTCCTCTTCGGAGCTTGCAATGGTTTTAGTGAAATCAAGATTGCCTCCAACTCTATAACTAGGAAGGAACTATTATTCGGGTTTCATTTGCTAATTTTAACAGAATCCTTATTTAGTTGGAATATTACGGATTCATTTCCATCAGATGCCATTTTCCAATATGCTTCCATCAGTAAGAATGTAAGAGGCCTCCAATGGAATAGCAGAGAGTATCTCCAGACCCAACATCTTCATAAGTTGTGGATTAGCCTGACTTTTGCTGATCTTATTAGCGAGGGTTTGAAAATGAAATTCTTTGAAAAATGACCGCAGAACGGCAAACAAAACCAGTTTCACCTTCATTAGTAGAATCACACCCCGCGCATGAAATGAACCGCATTTGACTCTATAGTGATTGAATAGCTCATATCATGCATCGGTATAACTTCCCAATGGTTATTAATCGTCATCTGATGCTTTGAAAAATCACGTGAATAAACAAATCACCTTGAGCATTCCTGGATCGATTACTTACATTCATAATTGTACCTTAGTCATACTATCACGCCTTCACCTACGTAAGTTCCCCACTTTGTGCTTGCCAATTAAATTCGGATTAACAGAACGCAATTACGACTTGAATATTTATTCTCCCTCGCAGGTATTAGACGGAATTATGCGTTCTCACTAATGGACAACCTTCGACACATATTCTGAAGTATTTGGTAATTGGCATCGCTCTAAACTTCCCTGGAGCAAGAATTCAGTCAACGGTTTCTCACATTTGAAATCAGAAGATCCGTATCTTTATTTGTTTCCATAAAAAATTCAGAACTTCATAACTGTTCAAATTGGACCAAATTTGGCCTTGTTTATAGCGGTCCATTAGCTCAGAAGATCATGCCTTAGTATAACTTCCCAATGTTATTAACCATCATCTTTAAAAAGTCATGTGTATTTAGAAATTGCCTTGAGATTGGATGTCATTCCACCAGTCCATAAAAACAAAAGCGTGCAAATGAGTCTTCCTGAATCGATTATTTACATTCCTAATTGTACCTTGGTCATACTATCACACCTTCACCTGCGGAAGTTCCCCACTTTATGTTCAAATAGCAGCCAATTAAATTCGGATAAATGGAACGCAATTACGACTTAATATTCATTCTCTTCCGCAGGTGTTAATCGAATTATGCTTTCTCACTAATCGGCAACTTTCGACACATATTCTGGAGTATTCTTTGATTGGTGCCATCACGCAAAGCTTCCATGGTGCAAGAATTCAGCGAGTTCTCATTAATGGGCAACCTTCCACACATTCTAGAGTATTCGCTGTTTGGTGCCATCGCACAAAACTTCCATGGTGCAAGAATTCAGCTAGTTCTTACTGATGGACAACATTCGATACACATTCTGAGTATTATTTGATTGGTATCATCACGCCAAACTTCCCAGGTGCAAGAATTTAGCTAGTTCTCACTAATGACAGCCTTCGACACACATTCTACTAGAGTATTCGCTGTTTGGTGCCATCGCACGAAACTTCCCTGGTGCACGAATTCTGATAGTTCTCACTAATCGACAACCTTGAACGCATATTCTGGAGTATTCGTTCATTGTGCCACCATGCAAAACTTTCCTGGTGCAAGAATTCAGCCAGTTCTCTCTGATGGACGACACACATTCTGGAGTATTCGTTAATATTAGTGCCATCGCACAAAACTTACCTGGTGTAAGAATTCAGCCAGTTCACACTAATGGCCAACCTTCGACACCTATTCTGGAGTATTCGTTAATTGGCGCCATTAAGCAAAACTCCCTGGTGCAAGAATCTTCTTATTGGACAATCTTCGGCACACATTTTGATTTGTTAATTGGTGCCATCGCACTAAACTTTCCCTGGTGCAAGAATTCAGCCAATGGTTTCTCACCTATGAAATCAGAAGAACCTCATCTTGCTCGTCTCCATAAAAACATCAACAGGAAAGATTTCGGTCGACCTTGAATTACCTGAAAAAGGTTTTACGGTTATTCCACAAGGATTGACTACAGTAGAGAAAATTTAAAGTTAAAGCACAAAACTTAGCTATTCTCATCATTAGCAATAGCCATGCTAACTTAAAATTACTAATAGCTAACTTTATAAGGAGGTAACTTAAATTCGGTACTTACCGTATGGTTTGTGATCCCCAAAAGCTTTGGTGTCCGTCTGTAGAAGCTCCAAAAATCTTGAGTCTGAACTACTTAATGATGTGAGTCTGAACTACTTAATGATGTGATGTGATACAGGGTTCCCACACTCACTTCAAGCAAAAGAAAAATTAAGGCCTTTTTAAGGCCTTTTAGATGCTAAAATTTTCGTTTTTTAAAGCTACGTTTCACACAGATTGCAACAAATTGATCCACAAGAGTACACGTGAAGAAACTTTCATGAGAGCTCTGTTAGGGTCTCGTGTGGACCCAGTTTTGTAAGGATATAAATAGATGCGGTGATAAATATCTATCAGCATTGTTTTTAAGCTGCTTTAGTGAAAAATATTGAGTACTATTATGTAAAGGCACTTGATACGTTTATACAATTTAGTAGTCAAATAAACGATAAAAACCTTGGCCACATTGGTAATCAACTATTAACCTTCCAAGTGATTTCGAAGAGATAACTCATCCATCAATATCTGACCGATTTTTCTGATGACGAGATATCTCGTCATCAAGATGTGACAAATGTTACTAATGGCGCAATATCTCGTCGCCAAGATACCGCCGATTTTTTGATAATGACGAGATCAAGATCTGGTCAGTTTTCTTCTAATGACGAGATATCTCGTCATCAAGATATTGCCGATTTTGTCATGATGACAAGATCAAGATCTGGTCACTTTTTCTAATGACGAGATATCTCGTCCACCAAGATCTAACCAATTTTCTAATGACGTGATATCTCGCCATCAAGATCTGACAAATGTTACTAATGACGCAATATCTCGTCGGCAAGATATCGCCGATTTTTTGATAATGACGAGATCAAGATCTGGTCAGTTTTCTTCTGACGAGATATTGTCGATTTTTTTATGATGAGATCAAGACCTTGTCAGTTCTTTTCTAATGACAAGATATCTCGTCCATCAAGATCGGGTCAGTTTTATTGATGAGAGATAATCTCCAAGAGGGTTAAAAACTTCAGATAATGACTAAAAGAGATGATAAAAAAATGATATATACTTATTTTTCAGTGGAGCAATCATCAGAACAAAAGCAAACAACGAGACGAAAACTGAAATTTAACCCTCTGAGGGGTTCACATGCAATTATCTCTTCCGTAACCAAATCTTTCATGCATGACTCGAAGCTATCGGGCTATTTAGGTGCTAGATGTACTGTGCGGTGAAAGCAATACTACACTACTCAGAAATCTCATGACGCTCAGAGGGTTAAATATGTTATCGTTGAATATAGAGGTGCAAACACAAGATTTTTTAATTTAGCCCTTTCAGTGAATATGTGGGGCTTCCCGGTTCAGTGGGTATATGCCCACTGCGTTAGCAACCTGCTAGTTGTAAGCATGTTCGATTCCTCCCTGGGTGTATTTCTCTCTTGTGTGCCAGTAAAACTCTCAGTGTGTATGTCCATAACTTGATATTGTATGTCTTGTGTCTGATGCATGGCCAAGTATGGTCCTTGCGCCATGAAAACCCAACCAACCAGGCAATGTGTAAAGGTGGGGTTGGTTGGTTTTTTGTGGCATAAGGGCCAGATCTGGCCATGCAATGTTTCCCCTTCACTTAAATGATTGGTTGGGTTTTTATGGCTCAAGGGCCATATTTAACCATGCTGCGCCAGACACAAGACATACAATATCAAGTAATGGACATACACACACAAGGAAAGTTTTACTGGCACAGAAGAGAAATACATCCAGGGTTGCTACAGGAATCGAATCGCTGCCTACAGCTCGCAGGCTGCTAACACAGGGGGGAAACCTGAGCCACGGCGGATCAGTAAAGGCTGGGAAACACCAGTATCATTCACTAGTGTGTTAGATAAGATAAAAAATAAAAGACTCAGATGGCAATACTATTCTAAGATAGCAAATTTAGTCTGTTTACCTTGGTCCTGATGATGGTGGATGTCTTGTTCAACCGAAGAGCTACAGGCCATTCTTTACATCCTGTTTTTGTCTTATTACTATTTTGTCTTATTTTTTGTTGAAGTTTTCAATGTCTGACTACTTGGTTTAATTTATAGTACTAGTTAAATATGAGTTAATATAAAGACGAGAGAATCGGTAGTTTGACCAAAGATGGAAAAGAGTATACCGAAGGATAAAAGCAAAGTTACACTCCAAGTGTTTTGACAAGATACCTCGTCCAGGATCTGGTCAATTTTGCTAAGGACGAGATATCTTGTCGAGAAAAAATTGCCCTACCTTTTCCTAGGGGGACTGAAGATCCAAGTAGGAATAACAAACTGACCCTTGCCTTGAACTGGTGACAGTTTGGAGCAGGTTTTGTACCAGAGGCTGGTAAATGTATGGTAGTTTTCGATTCGTAGATAAACCACCAAGAGGGTTAAACATGTATGCAGCGGTGTTATATAAGCAATTCAATTTCAAATGAACAACTATTGTCATGTATTTGATAATCAAAAATGGCGGCGATCGTGATTTTGGCTTGTTGCTCTAAGGTCATGTTTTGCTACTTGGGCTGCCAGATGGAAAGATCAGATTATTTTTAGTTTTAAGATTGCCTTTAACTCTGCTAGTGGTTTCACCTGCACTGGTGATAGTTAGGAACAAGTTTTTGTACGAGGCTGGCCAATACATGGCAGCTTTCGACGCGAAGATAAACCACCAGGAGGGTTAAACATGTATACAGCGGCATTATATAAGCAATTCAGTTTCAAATGTATAGCTTTTGTCATGTATTTGATAAATCAAAAATGGCGGCGATCGCGAGTTTGGTTTGTCGTTCTAAGGCCATGTTTTGCTACTGGGTTCATTTTAGTTTTCAGATTGCCTTTAACTATGTTAGTGGTTTCACCTAAACAGGGTCAACTTGAGCATGATATGGGTTAAAATTTGAATCTAGGTCAATACAAAACAGCTCGGCCAGTCTCGAGTTCACGCTTGAATGAAAATAAAACCTCTTTGTCGAGCAACTCGTCTTATTTTTTTTAGTTTTTCATTTACAATGCTTCTGTTGGTATTATAGACGACATGCATGCCCATGAATCGTGGACAATTTAACGAGACTCAATCGTAAAAACGCCATAAAGTCCCAAACTTCTTTGAAGATTATATATATTGATCCAAATTTAGAGGAAATTCTCTAGCGTCGAAAAAGTACGACACAGCAGAAAGCTCAAAGTAATATATTTTAAAGCTTTAAATATATTTATATACGTTTTTCAAATTTTGAGACTCAATCGTAAAAGTATCTTTCGTGCAGCGGATAGCTTTAAAGTGGATATATTTTCATAATTTAAGTTGATTGGCTATTTTTGTGTTTTATGGCGCAATCATTACACTTGACCAAACTGAATCAAACACAAGACAACTTCCAAATGAAATGTCGTGAGAGGCAAAAAGAGGGTATTGGTATTTTCTATTAACGTCACACTGGAGCAACACAACGGGCTATGCAAAGAGGGATTTGGGAATAGAATAATAGAATGAAGCAGAAAAAGATCGCTAGGGCTACGACCCCATGTTTACTAAAGACAGTAAGACCCAGGGGAAAAGGAAGAAGTGAAATTCGTACACACGTAAAGGAAATTTGCTCCTGAAGGTTTCAAAATTTAGGATCCTCAAAAATTGTATACTTTTTTCAAACTTCGGGGAATTCTCTAGCTTTGAAAAAGTACAATTTTAATACAATCGAACTAAGCGAGAAATTATTTTACAAGACTCAGTCGTAAAAGTAACTTCCATCCAGCTGATAGTTTAAAGTAAATATATTTTCATACTTTAAGATGACATACTTTTCTCAAATTTCGGGGAATTCTCTTGATTTTGAAAAACCATAATTTTAATGCAATTGAATTATGCATGAAAAGCTAGACAACAAGACTAGATCGTAAAAATTAATGTTTTATAGCAGAAAGCTGAAAGTAAATATGCTTTATATTTTAGAACTTAAGAGATTTATGTACTTTTCTGGGCTTTCGAAGAATTCCCTAGCTTTAAAAAAGTACAATTTTCCATCGTAAAAATGCATTTCCTACAAGCCGAAAGTTTAAAGTAAATATTTTTATACTTTAAGAGCTATAAAGATTTATAATCTTTTCTGAATTTTCGAGGAAGTCTGCCGAGAGTTTTGTTAAGCAATTTTATATTAAGAAATCTGCATGTATACATTTATGTGTATCCGTTTAGAGCAAAATGCATACGTGCGTATACACTTTGCTCTAAACAAAAATGACTTATATAGTGGTGAACCAAACCTAACACGTAAGTAATTTGAATGCAGGTAAAAAATTAACTGTACTCAAAGAAAATATGTGATTCACTGCTGTTGTAAGGTATACTTTAAGGATATTCATTCTCTTTCATTCTATTCATCTGTTTTGAAAAACGACTAAAACTAAGTTAAAATTCAAAATTTAATTTTTCAAACAGCTTGTTTTTAATGAACGCGTATTGGACTCAACAGCTATTCAAATAAAGTTTTAAAAATATATTAGAATATAGTCTTAAGATAAACACAAATTGTCCTTACCTGTTTAACAAAAATAATCAAGATCAAATCATTTTCGAAGGAAAATTATGTCTTATTTTGTCCATTCGGCCTTTTGTGATTTCTTGCAGCCAATGCGATTACGATTGGGTGAACTTACCACTTTCTCTATGTGGACATTCAAACTTTCAAAATCACCAAAAGCGATCGAGAAATCGATTCTTTTTTTTATCTTTTGGTTAAAGAACAATTTTTCAATTACGATAATTTTTGACGGAGTTACATTGACAACAACATAAAACATACAAGAGATAAGTATGGTAGGTCTACTACAAGAACGCGTTTTTTTCCAATTGAGATTTTTTGACGTTCAGATACAAACTTGTTTTCTGCGCATTTGTTTTCCCCCCTTGATTTTTAAAAAAATTTTTGTATGATCCTTATAATTCATTATATATATATCTAAGTGCAATGAGAGATGCATCAAGCCTCCAAATTTCGAAATTTTGGTTTAAAATGTTGCTTGACCTTAAGTTTTCTTTGTGCATAAGTTTAGGTGTTTTAGTACACATTTTTTTGCTTTACAATTAAGTGATACATTTACCAAATGTGGAGTTAGTTTAATTTCTGTATACAAAATGTTACGTGAATTGAAATTTTGATAGTAAATGGAAAATGAATGAGCAAACTTTCCATAATTCCATTTTATCTGCGTATGCAAATGTTCCGACTGTTTTCGCCTCCAACAGCGTCAAATTTCCCGCATCGGCAACCTTTGGCATTAATTTTTTTTCATGGAATATATCTTCAAAAGTCTCAATACCGAATTTGGTTCTATTTCCGAATTATTCGACTTAGCTACAGATGCCTCCAAAGAGTAGAAGTTATTTTATGGCCACCCCTTAGATAAAAACAAACTAGTCTATAGCTATTTCGGTGGAACAAAACGTCCACTACCATCAAGACCGATGGTTGATCCGGATGATACGGTGGACGTTTCGTACAACTCAAAAAAGAAGTGGCGCAGTTTTCATGTAAGCCCGGAAACTTAATTTTCATTGACATTAATTTTCAAAAAAGATCGTCAAAATTATCGAAAAGTCGCCAAAACTTTTAAAATAGGAGCAAAAAGTCGCAAGTTTTAGTTGCCTGTGGCAGCCCTGTAACTACTGCTACTGAAAGATTCATAAAACTAGGATTAAGAATAATCTATGATCGGGGATTTGTGTCACAGTATGCATTTATTGAGATAATTTTACTTTAAATCTGAACGTGAAATACATACCTTTTAAATTCTCTCGAAAAAGACCTTAACGGTTTTAAGTTCCTTAGCACTTTCACACACGTAAACTGCATCATTTCATTTTTCACATGAATGCATTTCAACCTACATTTTACTTTTTCATGTTGATGGGATATTTTTAGTGTGTTTACTTAGTCACAGGTTTGAAGTGTTTATTTTATTTTCGTGTTGTTTACTTAGATGTTGTTTTCATCTTTCGAATACAACGCAGTTTTGGTATTCTCTCTATTTGGAAAAAAAATCAAGAAAGCCACCAAGAAAACACCATCGTACATTCGAACGTGAAAGGAATTCTTTTCGTTCCATCTATCTTCTGCAGAACACATTTTTAAAAAGAAAACACTCATACCTTATGAAAGTTTCTAATATTTTATGCCAGTCATTAAATTGTATGTACTCATTAGCCTATGAAAGGATTGTAATGATGATACATCTTGGGCTTTTTCTTCCTACGTACCATTTTAAATATCTGCTTTTAAGATGACATAACAAAAACCTTATAATGGAGGTGAATGACATGCCTTGCGAAATAGCTCTTACTATCATATTTTCAATGTAAAATTATGTCTAATTCATCAGATAGGGTGGAACGATTTAGGCCGATCGCAGTGGTTTGAACAGATTGATTCGCTGGTTTCGAGTTATGTTCGTAAATCACTTCAAGTTAATGGCAGTTAAAATAGAAAAAATTGCCAACGTCCTCCTGTTAATACACTTTGGGATTGATCCCGGACCGTCACCAATAGCCCATTGTGTTGCTCCAGTGTGACGTTAATTGAAATCCCCCCCCCTGTTAATACATTATGAAAGTATCAAAACATTGGGAAGTATTTTTTGTACGCTGTAAATAAAAACACCAAAAATTACTAAATAAACTGTGGCCAAAACTTTCAAAAATGACATTGGCCCTTTTTCTGCCACCAAGGTACGGAATTAATATTATCTCGTCTTAAACTGATTTCGCTTCGCTACTTTCGATGTAGATTGTTGAAAACACTTAAAAATAAACTATTTGTCGTTTAAAGACGCTTCACACCAAGCGAATCCGAATAAATTCGAATCCAGTAGAAATTGACTGACGAAGATTCGGGAAAGCCACTTCCATAAGAAACAGCTTGTCCGTCTTAAAACCTTTCGCATTGCCTTGAATTAGAAGCATATTAAATTCAGATTAATCTGAATTCTGTTGCTGTGGAGTCTAAGGGTTGCTTCACACCAACATAATTGTAATCAATCCGAATCCAGTAGAAATGACTGACGAAGATTCGGGAAAGACACTTCCATAAGAAACAGCTTGTCCGTCTTAAAACCTTTCGCATTGCCTTGAATTAGAAGCATATTGGATTCAGATTGATCCCAATTCTGTTGCTGTGGAGTCTAAGGGTTACTTCACCACCAACAGAATTGTAATCAATCCGAATCCAGTAGAAAATGACTGACGAAGATTCGGAAAACCACTTCCATAAGAAACAGCTTGTCCGTCTTAAAACCTTTCGCATTGCCTTGAATTAGAAGCATATTCGATTCAGATTGATCCCAATTCTGTTGCTGTGGAGTCTAAGGGTTGCTTCACACCAACAGAATTGTAATCAATCCGAATCCAGTAGAAATGACTGACGAAGATTCGGGAAAGACACTTCCATAAGAAACAGCTTGTCCGTCTTAAAACCTTTCGCATTGCCTTGAATTAGAAGAATATTGGATTCAGATTGATCTCAATTCTGTTGCTGTGGAGTCTAAGGGTTACTTCACCACCAACAGAATTGTAATCAATCCGAATCCAGTAGAAAATGACTGACGAAGATTCGGGAAACCACTTCCATAAGAAACAGCTTGTCCGTCTTAAAACCTTTCGCATTGCCTTGAATTAGAAGCATATTGAATTCAGATTGATCTGAATTCTGTTGCCGTGGAGTCTAAGGGTTGCTTCACACCAACAGAATTGTAATCAATCCGAATCCAGTAGAAAATGACTGACGAAGATTCGGAAAACCACTTCCATAAGAAACAGCTTGTCCGTCTTAAAACCTTTCGCATTGCCTTGAATTAGAAGCATATTGAATTCAGGATTAAGGGGGTAGGTTCACGAATTTCGACCAAAAAGCACATTTTTCAGTTTTTGCATTTTTTAAAAATATGAACTTTTGTGCTTCTTATGATATCAAAATTATTCCTCTAGCTGCAATAGAAGTATTTTTAATTATTTTTTAAAAATTGCTTACCATGTGTCACGCTCACTCCTACCAAAACAAACTTCTTGCTGCTTTCTAAGCCTCACGATTTCTTTCCTTTTTGAACACTTATTTTTTAATTCTGTGAGTGACATCGTCTATAGTAGAAGAAATGAAGTGAATTAACTTCTGTAGAATATTTATTTACAATTTGGAACACGCTGTTTTCATGCTGGTTTCAAAAATCTGCTTCTGACTTTGCTTTCGTTTCTGCTGTTGTTTTGATTGAATTTGCTGCAAGTTTTGCTGCATTAGTTTTGCTTATTTTGTTGTTATTATTTCTTTGTTTAATACGTTTTATTTCAAATTAATATACAATGCCAAGATTCAGCAATCGTGTTTTTAAGAAACGGAAGTGTAGCGGAATACAGAGCGATTCAAGAAACAAGATTGGATCCAGTGAAAATTTGAATGTTTCTGCTTCTGACAAGAAACTGAAACCTCATATTATTGAATACTGTGATTACCTTGGCGAAAGCAGTGCTTACAATGAAATTATAGATGTAACATTGTTATCTGAATGTATTAAAAAGTCCGTTCTTTGCAAAGAGTGCAAAAATGCTAGCATTAGCATCAAGTTTGGAAGAAAAGTTCAAGGTTTGGCTACAGAACTCTCTATTTCTTGTGAGTCTTGTGGGTTTAACCAACCGTTTCTAAACACGAATTATTCCTTGACTTCTTTCAATGGCAAGGATACCAAAGTGTATGAAGTCAATACCAGGCTAACATATGCAATGAGATGCATTGGGAAAGGTAAAGCTTCTGCAAACGTTTTATGTGGTGTCATGAATTTGCCTACTCCACCGCAAAGGTATAATGAAAAGGTTTCTGGGTTGAACTCAGCAATAGAGACTGTTGCTACCCTTAGTATGCAAGTGGCTGCTGAAGAAGCCAAAAATATTAATGGACATTCTGACATACCTGTTGCTATTGATGGTACTTGGCAGAGACGTGGTCATGCATCACTGAATGGTGCTGTGATAGCAACGAGTGTTGACACAGGCAAAGTGATCGATGCAGAAGTTTTATCAAGATTCTGCAAATGCCCAAACAAAAAACATGAAAATTGTGGTGCTAACTATTTTGGAAATAGTGGTGGCATGGAAGTTTCTGGTGCCATAAAAATTTTTCAGCGCTCTGAATTTTTGCATGGTCTGCGATATGACAAATTTTTAGGTGACGGTGACTCTAGGGCCTATAAAGCTGTAAAGGAACTGAAGCCATATGGTGATACGTGTATCGAAAAATTAGAATGTGTTGGACATGTTGAGAAGCGAATGGGGACTCGACTCAGAGCTTTGAAAATCAAAATGAAAGGGAAAAAACTATGCGACAAAAAATCATTGGGTGGACGTGGAAGATTGACCGATGTAGAAATTGACAAATTGCAGCGGTATTATGGCCTAGCCATCAGAAACAACACCCATGATATCAAGTCGATGAAGCAAGCTGTTTGGGCCACTTATTTCCACAAGGCATCATCGGACGCGAACCCACAACATGGTCTTTGCCCAACAAATGAAGACACTTGGTGTGGTTACAACAGAGCAATTGCCTCAGGTGAAATCTATAAACACAAGAACACATTACCATCAGAAGTATTGAATTGTGTTAAAGACATTTACAGGGACTTATCAAATCCTGATTTGCTTGCTAAATGTTTACACGGAAAGACTCAAAATTGCAATGAGAGTGTGAACAGCATTATATGGTCGCGGATACCAAAGAATGTTTTTGTGCAATTAGAAACATTAAAAACTGGAGTATTGGAAGCTGTTGCATCCTACAATCAAGGGAACATTACAAAATGCAAAGTTCTTTCAAAATTAGGAATATCTCCAGGTTTCTACACATCTCGAGCAATGAAAGCAGCTGATCAGGATAGACTACGGAAAGCCGAATACGACATTTTACAAAAAACTAAAGAAGCAAGGATTAAAAGAAGACAGAACAAATGTAGATTAGAAGATAATCTAACAGATAAAACAATTAATCCAAGCTATGGTGCTGGTATGCATTAAGTACAAGTAAGTTTTTCACTAAATTTGAATTTTCTCAGAACAGTATTTTCCACCATAAAAGGAACATTTTTTCAAAAACTACTAATCTTAAGAGTTTGAAATTGTGCATGCCCAATGTTGACACTATATTACATATTTTAACCAAGGGATCTGGGGGAAAATTAATTCAGAGTACATTTATAACATAAAACTTACAAAAATTTCAGTGTTTTTGAAAAAAAACACACATGGGTGCAGGTTTAGATTTTTATAAAAATAACTAGGCATTAAAATCATAAAAGCTCTGGTTAAAGTATGTATTATAGTTCAGACAATACACAGTAAAAAAATTGGAGAATAATATTCAGTAGACATTTTTTAAATGTTCCTTAAAAATGAGCATTTTTAACATTACCGAGATACAAAATCTGGCTCTTAATCTGAATTCTGTTGCTGTGGAGTCTAAGGGTTGCTTCACACCAACAGAATTGTAATCAATCCAAATCCAGTAGAAATGACTGACGAAGATTCGGGAAAGACACTTCCATAAGAAACAGCTTGTCCGTCTTAAAACCTTTCGCATTGCCTTGAATTAGAAGAATATTGGATTCAGATTGATCTCAATTCTGTTGCTGTGGAGTCTAAGGGTTACTTCACCACCAACAGAATTGTAATCAATCCGAATCCAGTAGAAAATGACTGACGAAGATTCGGGAAAGCCACTTCCATAAGAAACAGCTTGTCCGTCTTAAAACCTTTCGCATTGCCTTGAATTAGAAGCATATTGGATTCAGATTGATCGGAATTCTGTTGCTGTGGAGTCTAAGGGTTTCTTCACACCAATAGAATTCGAATCAATCCGAATACAGTAGAAACTGAAGAAGATTCGGAAAAGCCACTTACATAAGAAACAGCTTGTTCGTCTTAAAATCTCTCACATTGCCTTGAATTAGAAGCATTCCACCTGAATCTACGTTAGTCTGTTTCCATTGGATTCAGATTGACCCGGATTCTATTGCTATGAAAGGGCTATTAGGTGTATTTCGTTACTGTTACGACTACTTGAAAAAGTTACCTGAGGCCATCGTTTCATCTTACGTCCCATGCGATGGTCTGTAAAAATACCCCATAAAACCGTCACCAGCTCTTCTAGACAGAAACACTAAAACGTGCTTACCAATTCCAACAAAGGAGGACTCTCCAAGCTAAGTTTGCGTTTATGGTTAAAGATAATTTATTTCAAGAAAAGACGTACCTTTTAAACTGGGCTTCTTGTTGGAAGATTTCTTGGGCATGATCGCTGGGGGTTGGTGTCGTAGGTGTTTGGGGCACACCACTCCGTTGTTTTTGCTTTTGAGGGATGCCTGTGGTGGTAAATTGCGAGGGAAACCCATCATGGGGAAAGAGGTAAGAATGAGGGCAGCTCCAACGATGAAGACCCCAAGCCACCAGGCGCCAATCCATTGTGGATCGTCCGAAGTTATTCCAGGATTAGCTGAAAAAAATTATTCAAATCTGTCATCCAAAATTAAAAAAATTGTGGTTTAGATCATTTTATCATCCTAAACGCAAAGTGTAAATTTTCTTTTATTCCAATACCTAAAAGCTAGTGTATTTTTATAGCATATAGACAATGAGAGATTGGTGAAAATCATTAGAAATGATCAAGCACCAATCCATCGTGGATTGTTCGAAGCTATCCCGGGGATTGGCTGAAAAACATCAACTCGTCATCGAGAACAGTCACCATCCAAAAATTATTAATCTGTGGTTTAGATAATTTAGAATCCAAATCATGAAGTATAAAATTTTATTTTATTTCAATACTAGATTGGTAGTTAGTATAATTGGATGATATGTAGACAATGAGGATTAGTGAAAATCATGAGAAATGATCAAGGATCAATGCATTATGGATTGTTGGAAGCTATCCGAGGGATGGTTGAAAAAACCACCAACTCCTTCGTCATCAAAATTATTCATCCAAAAAATAAAGAATCTGTGGTTTGGATGATTTTATAATCCAAATACACTCACTGCCAAAAGTTAAGCACGGAGTGGAAAATGTTAATTTCCGGAAGCCAATCTGAATTTGAGAGGCTGCATTTCGCTGCAGAGGTAGATGGAAGTATGCAAATATGTACTGTAACAGGCCAATCACGGTTTCGTGTCGAGAAATATGCAAAAAAGGCAGTCGTATAAGAAGCCGGCATTGTGAAGGGTTAGAGGAGTTTCATGTATGTGCTGATAAAAAGTGTTTAGAACTTTCGTTCGATTAGTTTTCAAGACAGGCGTGTTTCTATGGCTTCCAGAAGACGAATGGCAGATAGTGAGCGCTGGCGATCTGTGGGACGCCTTGAAGCAGGACAATCAATCACAGATGTTGCTCTTTTCTTCCGAGTTCATCATTCCGTCATTTCACGATTATGGAAACAATTCCAAACAAGCCAAACAGTTGTCCGAAGACCTGTGGCCGATCGCCCAAGGGTTACGACCCCCGCGGAAGATCGATATATTGCTGTTTTAGCCAAGCGGAATCGAAGAGCGACCTCCACACGTGTGACATCTATGGTTGCAGCGTCCATTAATAAGACGATATCTGCCACTACTGTTCGCCGAAGGCTACAGATGAATGGACTGTACCACGAGTTTGTGTTCCTTTACCCGTCCAATCCAGAGGGGCACGATTAAAGTGGTGTCGGCAACATGTGAATTGGACTGTGTCTGATTGGGCCAACGTTATGTTCATGGATGAGTCGAGATTTGCCCTGGAGCCAGATGACAAGCGTGTAAGGGTCTGGGGAGAACAAGGCACACCAAATCGGCCCCAGAACATCATCGAGCATCACGCATTCCGAGGTGGCAACATCATGGTGTGGGCAGGGATTTCGTTGGGATATCGCACCGACCTGCATATTTATAGACGGGGTTCTGTGACGACTGTCTGGTATGGGAATGAAGTTCTAGAACCCACTGTGAGATTGTACGCTGCAGCAGTTGGTCCTGCTTTCGTTTTGATGGATGATAATGCGCGTCCCCATCGAGCCAACATCGTCGACGACTACCTGGAGAGTGAGGGGATTGCGCGTATGGATTAGCCGGCGTACTCGCCCGACCCTAATCCCATTGAAAATCTTTGGGATGCCCTCGGCCGTGCTGTGTCCGCACGTTCCCCCCAGTCACTCTCACAGAGTTGCAAACTGCTCTACAGGAGGAATGGCGATTACTTGATTCTGGAGTGGTTGATCACCTCATGGAAAGCATGGTCACATGCTGTAAACTTTGTATGAGGATGAGGGGTGGTCACATACCCTATTAATATCGGTTTTGTTTGTTTTGGATTTAAACATCATTTTGTTAATGACTCCAATATGACTCATCTTATTTATGAAAATTCAATATTGTTTTCATCTTTGTATGTAATTCTTTATTTTGTTTCATGCATAAACATATTTTCTACTTTCCTGCCGCATTTCGTGTCAATCAAAGCTGTACTTGTCGATTTTTTCGCATTTTACCGCTTCGTGCTTAACTTTTGGCAGTGAGTATACAAAGCATAAGTTTTTCTTTTATTTGAGTACTAGATTGGGTAGTCTACAGTTAGTGTATTTGGATAGTATGTAGGCAATGAGGAAATCATTAGAAATGATCAATCACCTATTCATTGTGGATTGTTCGAAGCTATCCCGAAGATAAGAGTTCGGGGTTCAATCTTTTCGAAGCTCTTCCATTTCTATTGGATCTGACCGTGGTTCAAAATTACGTGGTGTTGTCCTCGGATCTTTCCTTTTGGGATTGATCCCGGACCGTCACCAATAGCCCGTTGTGTTGCTCCAGTGTGACGTTAATTGAAAATACCAAAATACCAAATCCATTTTTATTGGCAGCCTCAATGTCAGCCACTAGACATTCATATAATGCTACATCATATGCGAAATACGCGTTGCGAATGACGAGAACTAAAAAAGACCATTTTCAAACGCGTCAAACCTACATTGCACCTACGCGCTACGGACATTTTTCTTTGACAAAAAAATTCTAATGCATCCTACCGCTTCAAAATTTGACCTCTGAATATTTTAATCTGCCCGTACTTTGGAATAGTACCCCTGATATCACAGCTTATAAAAATACAGGTCTTTTATTTTTTACTTCAATATATCATTAATAGCCCAAATAGTTAATTTTAATTGCGTACAGACAACGAGAAATTAGAAAAAAAACGTTAATCCTCCAAGTGGTTTTGACAAGATATTTCGTCCATCAAGATCTGATCACTTTTGCTAATGACGAGATATCTCGTCATCGAGATACTGATAATTTTTTTTATGATGACGAGATGAAGATCTGGTCAGTTTTCTTGTAATGACGAAATATCTCGTCGAGACAACCACCAGAAGGGTTAAGTGATCAAAAACGAAGATTATTTACAGAAAACATTATGCAGTATTACTAAAATAAACACAGAATATCTATTCAACATATATAGTTAGAGTATTAGTTTTCGTTGTCACGTTAATAGCCAAGATAAGAATATCATTTCTTACTGAGATAGAACATTTAAAATCGAATATTTATTTTAACAAAAATCTATATCCTTAACGACCAAGTTAGTTAATTTTAAGGGCTTACAGACAACGAGAAATTATTGAAAAACATTAAGTGATCAAAAACGCAGATCATTTACATAGAATTATGCAGTTCTAGAATAAACACAGAATATCTATTCAACATAGATGTTAAAGAGCATTAGTTTTCGTTGTCACGTCAACAGCCAATATAAGAATATTATTTCTTACTAAATAGAAACTTAAAACCGAATATTTATTTTAATAAAAATAGTAAATGTTCTGTTTTTGTTAAAAAGAAAATTCGCACCATAAGCTCTTTTAGATTAATGAATGCCGATGAAAACGCCTTCGCACTGATCCAAAAACAAAACTTTATGAAATTGTTTTAATATAATTATTTCAGCTTATAATTTATAGTTTTTCTTTTGTGGTTAAGAAATATATTAATGAAAAAGGTATTAAAAATACCCTTTCAACAACGAAATACCGAATTCGATCATTTTTTATTTAAATTCTGCAGAAAATACAAAATTTAATTAAATGCAGTTCCTTTCTACATTAGAAAAAGAGTAAATTAATCTATAAGCATTTCCTGAAAGTAAAATAGCCCTTTTATACGGAGTTTTGTTAAAAATATATTTTATATCGAAAGCAGAAATAATTTAAAGGTGTTTTCATACATTGAGATACTCCGGAGGTTTATGAGTTCGAATCTCGGTCCAACGAAAGACCATCGCGCACGTTAAATCTGTTTTGTCCTAAAATGTCGTCAAGTTGGTGCGATTTGGGGAGCGGGATGCCAGCTCAGGTGTTGACCTCGTCACCCGACCTTTCGGATCTTTCCCTTCGGGGTTGATCCCGGACCGTCGCCAATATTACTCCAGTGTGACGTAAATTCAATTCCTGCTTCGATATTAGTAGCAGCTGTACCCTGCTTATTTACGGTATGTTTGGCGCTGCTATCAATGGAGCTCAATCAAAAAGGATCGCAATTGAAAATTATTTTTGATATTTATAAAGTTTGATAAATTAATTTTCAAACTAAAGATAAAAAAAATCGATGTTTCGATCGATTTTGGTGATTTTGAAAGACCGCCCTCCCATTCAAGTAACCCGTTTAGTGTCATCCCATAGAGTTCCCATGTTGAAACGAATCATAGGCACTAAATGTTTTTGCCATATAAACAGAGTGAGTCTAAATTGTTTTTACAAAATAAGAGGGGTGATAGTACCCATCCAGACGAGCAATAATTACCATGGAGCATAGGGTCGCATTCCACTCTGAGAGGCAGAAAAGAGTAAAATTAGAATTTCAACATGAACTTACAACAGTGTTGGGAAAGCGAATGAACGATACCAAAAGTTGCACAATCTGATTTATTGATCAGAGAAAAACTCACAGCAAGTGCTCAAAGTGGCAGCCACGCGTGTCGTTGCACAGTTCACACCAGCGAAGGAATGACTGGCGCACCCTCTCGAAGATTCTAGTGTTGTGTTAATTTTGTCTGCGGCAACACCGATTCTCGCTACGAGATCTTCAGCCGAGTCCACAGGCGTCTGGTACACTAAAGATTTCATGTGCCCACAGAAGAAAAAGTACAGTGGGTTGAGGTCCGGTGAGCTAGGAGGCCAAGCCACAGGTCCGCCGCGTCCGATCCATCTTGCTTAAGAGATATGCTACGTAGGCAGGTACAAAACGACGTCAGAGGCGATGACTTGTTCATGCTCGACGCGTTTCGACTTTACTCTTTTCTGCCTCTCAGAGTGGAATGCGACCCTATGTTCCATGGTAATTATTGCTCGTCTGGATGGGTACTATCACCCCTCATATTTTGTAAAAACAATTTAGACTGACCCTGTATATCGAAAAGTTGTAGGCATTTTAACCAGCCACTTTATTTTTAACACTTTTTCTGTTGGTTTTATTGGAATACGTGATATAAACTGCCAAAGCAAGTACATGCATGGAGGAATCGAACATGCGAAGTCTACAACTCGCATGCCAATCGTAGAGAACATATAAAAGTAGAGTAAGCAATGGTAACATTTTTGTGTGCCTAGGACCATGTGACCAAAACTAGCAGTAACATGATCCTTAAACTGCTTTCGTCTGCTGGATGGAACCTAACATTCATCATCTGATTGGTCTACTGGATTGGAGAGCCCATTATCTGATTGGTCCACTGGATTGGAGAGTCCATTATCTGATTGGTCCACTGGATTGGAGAGCCCATTATCTGATTGGTCCATTGACTGATCAACCGATAGTAATAGACTTCGGGGGTTTCACCACTTTTGCCGCCACTCTAGAAATACGTCGCGTTCGCGGAGGCTGGTGCACGCTAAATCCATCGTAGCCTCAAATATCCTCAAGTTGGCCTGGGGTGGGAATTTGAAGACGGGTGCCAGTTCAGGTGTGACCTCGTCATCTGACCGAGGTTCAAAATTATGCGGTGCGGTCCTCGGTATGCGTGCGCGTATTTTAATTAACGTCACACCGGAGCAACACAACGGGCTATTGGTGACGGTCCGGGATCAGTCCCAAAGGGAAAGACCCTAGGACGACACCGCGTAATTTCGAACCACGTCAGATGACGAGGTCACACCCGAGCCGGCCCCTCACCCTCCAAACTCTCATACCACGCCAACGTAAGGAGATCTGGGGCCACGACAGGTTTAACGTGCCCCAGCCCCCTTGCACACGACGGTCTTTGGTTGGATTCGAACTCTAAGAGTTCGAATCGGGCTACTCTTCCAATCGGGCTACCGCAGCCCTGGTATTGTCCTCATGATTTTGAGTCAGGAGATTTTTTTAAAAAATCAACCAACTTTCAAATTTTTATAATCACCGATCGATTATAACTGTTTTCTATTAACAGTCCTGAAAGTTTTAACAATTTTACCAACGACTTTTAAATAATCTGACCGTAGTTCAAAATTACGAGGCGTTGTCCTTGGTTCTTTCCCTTCCGGTTTGATCTCGGACCGTCTCAATAGCCCGATGTGTTGCTCCAGTGCGACGTTAATTAAATACCTCCCTACCTCAAGTTAGTGGTGTCGATGTTTGGAGAGTGGGGTGCCAGATCAAGCCTACCCTGTCATAAGATCGCCAAACGAGGCGATAAAACACCAAATCGGCTGACCCAGTCAGTTTTTCACAGAGTAGTCACGTGCCTACAAGTCTACATGTAGGTCACACTTTTGCAGCTCCTCTTAATAGCAACGATCAGTCTACTTATATTTCACGTCTATGATACCAATAGTGGAAGGAATTTGCTTACAGTCCCCTCAGACTAATGACCCATTCACAACCCCGTGACCCGATCTGCCCTTAACTTGCACAAATGCGTAATTTTGTCTCTATTCTCTTACACAAGCGAACCCCACCGGAACACTAGCGCCCTCTGTAATTAGCTTCACACGGGGAGAGTTCAAATACTTTTTCTCATAAAAGGCGAAAATTAGACGATTCCTTTTAAGCTCGCAATTCAGATCATTCTAAGGATTTTCTAAATCCACCCTTCATTTTCGGGAGCTAGGAAAAAATAAAATGCAGTTGCCATGGTAACGTCATCAGTCAAGTGTGTGCTCCCCACCGCATCCTTTGAAACTTCTAACAGCGCTGATTGCTTTTCGTGGGCAAGGATTTGACGCTGATTGAAAATTTCCATCGTTTCTGGACCGTTGTGACAGTTGGGGTGGATATTATTTGACTGCCTTCGATTTTATGTTGCTCAGACAATTTCCCTCTGGAAAAGGGCTCGGGTTTTAAGTAGGGTTTGGATGAGACCCAAACTTTGCAAGAAAATGCCCATGAAATTGCGTTGCCCGGTTGGAAAGGTAGCGGATTAGCAACCGCAGGGTACCGAGTTCGAATCCACCAAAGACCGTCTCGTACAAGGGGGCGGATGCACGTTAAATCTGCCGTGGTCTCACGTTGGAGAGGTGTGGAAGTTTGAAGAGTAGGGTGCCAGCTCAGGTGTTACATCTTCATCTGACCGTGGTTCAAAATTACGTGGTGTTGTCCTCGGGTCTTTCCCTTCGGGTTTGGTCCCGGACCGTCGCCAATAGCACGTTGTGTTGCTCCAGCGCGACGTTAATTAAAATACCTGCCTATCTGACCCATGAAATTGAATTGCGGACTCGCCAAACTGAAAAAAAGCCTTAGAAACAAAATGACCTTTGGGTGTTATTTTTAAATTTTGCGAAATTGTTTATAAAGTGCATAATACATGAATTAGGTAGGTATTTTAATTAACATACTGGAGCAACACAATGGGTTATTAACGATGGTCCGGGATCAAACTCGAAGGGAAAGATCTGAGGACAACACCACGTAATTTTGAACCACCAAACCTCCTAACTTCCACTCCACGCCAACGTGAGGACATTTGAGGCCACGACAGATTTAACGTGGACCAGCCCCTTTATAGGTAGGATTAATTAATGTTGCTCTGGAGCAGCACAACGGGTTATTAACGACGGTCCGGGATCAAACCCGAAGGGAAAGATTCGAGGACAACACCACGTAATTTTGAATCATGGCTAGGTGACGAGGTCACACTGAGTTGGCATCCCACTATCCAAACTTCCACACCACGCCAACGTGAGGACATTTGAGGCCACAACAGATTTAACGTGCCCCAGCCCCTTTATACACGACGGTCTTTGGTTGGATTCGTAACTCTTCCAACCGGGTTACCGCGGCTCCGCATAAAACATGGAAGAGTGTAAACATAGGTGGTAGTGTTTTGGTTCTGAATTGGTTCAAAATTGGGTTTTTTTTTAGAGTATTTCGACAGCACACACACCCCATTTGACGCTCTCAAAGTGTTTTGTGTTTTGGTTCAAAATTGGTGTTTTTTGAGAGTATTTCAACAGCACACACACCCCATTTGACGCTCTCAAAACACTCTTAAAACACCAATTCAACTCCACTCGATAAATTTATGTTTTTGCTCAATGGCCACGGTAACCCGGCTGAAGGAGAAAGCGGAGGACTGCAAGTTCGAAACTCGATCCAACTTAAGACCCTGGGGTTGGTGCTCGTTAAATCTGTCGTGGCCTCGAATGTCCTCCAATTGGTGTGGTGTGGAAGTTTGGAGAGTGGGGTGCCAGCTCAGGTGGTGACCTCCCCATGTGATTCAAAATTACGTGGTGTTGATTCGAGACCGTCGCCAACTGCCCGTTGTGTTCCACCAGTGCGACGTTAATTAACTACCTACCTTGCGGATTCGTTTCCAAATAATTTCGTTCCAACTTTCCCAGATGAGGTTTCAATTCCCACTTAGCCAAATAAGCTAAAAAGTGACATGTTTCTTGTAATAAGTTTCAGATACATTTAAGAGTGTGGTTCTTGTTTTGTTAGAGAGAGGCGTACACTACCAACAAATCTACATTTTGCCTTAACATGGGAAGCTAGAAAACCTTATTCCCCAGATACGAAGAGTGAAGCGATGGCTTCATAGAAGCGTAAAGTTTCGTTGAACTCTTTTTGTTCATTGAAGTTTCGGAATAACACGCTACAAGATAATAATAACTTATGTCTTCTGGGTAGGGGGGCTGTGAACTCTCTGGGAGTTAACCATTATTCGGCCAACTACCTTTAACTAGCGACAAGTCGTAAATCCTTTGACTCCCCTAGTTGCAGAAGTGAAAGGAAATGTTATTAACTCCAACGTAAAATTCCGCATTATGTTAAACATGCTGAGGGGATAGCAGTTGCCTGTTTTGTTCGTCGCTACTAATTGTCACTTTCGACATTTAGTATGATTTGTTATTTAATAACTCGTGTTTCATAGGTTGTTTGGTTTGAAGTCTAGCTTAGTCTTTAAATTAAGAAAACAAATTACCTTTATGTAAAATGAACTGTTTTTAGTGCATGAAAATACTCCAATGTATATACGAAAAGGGCATGAAAATACTTCAAGATATATACGAAAATTGCATATTGCTCCAAGGTATATACGAAAATTGCATGAAAATGATCACGGTATATACGAAAATTGCATGAAAATGCTTCAAGGTATATAAGAAAATGGCATGAAAATGCTCCAGGTTATATGTACTATAATTGCATAATGATCCAAGGTATTTACGAAAATGGCATGAAAATGATCCAAGGTATATACGAAAATGGCATGAAAATGATCCAAGGTATATACGAAAATTGCATAATGTTTCAAGGTATATAAGAAAAGGGCATGGAAATGCTCCAGGGTATATACGATAATTACATATTGCTCCAAGGTATACACGATAATTGCATAATGCTCCAAGATATATACGAAAATTGCATATTGCTCCAAGTATATACGAAAATTGCATGAAAATGATCACGGTATATACGAAAATTGCATGAAAATGCTTCAAGGTATATAAGAAAAGGGCATGGAAATGCTCCAGAGTATATACGATAATTGCATATTACTCCAAGGTACATACGGAAATTGCACGAAAATGCTTAAAGGCTACACGAAAGAGTGCAAAAAAAAATGCTCCAATGTCCTTAAATCAGCATAGTTCTTTATCACATTTCTTTTCACTCGAATAACGTTTCAGCCTTGCCAAAAAAAGATGCAAAATCATCAAAATCCAGACGCTACCGTTGAGTCTCGCGAATCAGATACCTTAAATGACATAGCAAAGAAAGAGAGCAATTTGTTATGGCGGTTGAGTCAAGGAACATTTAATACTCATTTAAAAGAAATTAGCAATACGGTGAACCCTTTTTAAGTCGCTATTAACTCATTTTCTCGTTAGCAAAACTTGGGATCGTTGAAAGTAGCTGTTCGCTAGTGTATATGTTGACTAAATCGAGCACTTTCCCTTACTGTAGCCCGGTTGGAAGAGTAACGCATTACCAATCGGAAGGTTGCGAGTTCGGAACTCGTTCCAGCCAACGACCGTCGTGTACACGGGGCTGGTAAGCGTTAAATCTGTCGTGGTGTGGAAGTTTGGAGAGAGGGATTTATTTTTAATCTTGCGTTTGGTCAGCTTGTCCGTCTTAGGTTGGTTGCGGTTTTATGGCGCAAGGTCCAAGTTTGGCCATGACACAAGACATACAATATCAAGTAATAGACACACAATGAAAGTTTTACTGACACAGAAGATAGAAATACACCCAGGAAGGAATGCGCCTGACAAGAATCGAACCTGCGCCTCCTACAACTCGCAGATTGCTAGAGCAGCGGACATGCCCACGGCGCCACGACGGCCCCTGTCCACTTTTGGACCTGGCATTATAAAACCTGAACTCCAATCGCATACGAAGGGCTGTCGTAGCTCGGTTGGAAGAGTAACGGATTAGCAACTGGAGGGTTTCGAGTTCGAAACTCGGTCCAACACAAGACCGTCGTGTACACTGGTGCACTTTAAATCTGTCGTGGTTTCAAATGTCCTCACATTGGCGTGGTGTGGAAGTTTGGAGAGTGGTTGTGCCAGTTTAGTTGTTGACCTCGTCATCTGACCGTGGTTCAAAATTACGCAGTGTTGTCCTCGGATCCTTCCCTTGGAGAGTGATCCGGGACCGTGGCCAATAGCCCGTTGTGTTGTTCAAGTGCGATGTTAATTAATTACCATACCCCACCACCAACCCTTACTGTACACCAGTAGAGTAACATTTACAACTGGGATATCAAGATTGAATTTGCTCTACTATGATATAATGCCCTTGTACCATGATATAAATGACAGGGCTTGATTTTTGCTTGCAAAGGATTTTAAATGAGTCGGTTTTAACCCGCTGGTGGTTGTCTCGACGAGGTATCACATATTAGCAAAGCTGACCAGATCTTGATGGACGAGATATTTCGCCATTAGAAGGAAATTGACCAGATCGTGATCTCGTCATCATCGAAAAATCGGCAATATCTTGATAACGAGATATCGCGTCATTAGCAAAATTGGCAAGATATTGATGGACAAGATATCTCGTCATTAGCAAAATTGGTCAGATCTGGATGAACGAGATATCTCGTAATTAGCAAAATGGGTCAGATATTGATGGGCGAGATATTTTGTCAGTAACAAAATTGGTCAGATATCGATGGACAAGTTATCTCGTCGACACTACTTGGAGAGTTAAACAAATATAATTTTTGTAGAATAATTAGCGTACAAATCTCGTCATAAAACTAATATATTTTCATGCTGTATCCAAAATATCACTTATAAAAATTACAACACTAACGAAACTGTGATATGTCCTATCCTATAGGACAGGCGGTCAGTGGAAGATCTGCCGGTGTTGACTCATGACCCCCAAAACTGTTATGAACATAAAGATCAGAGTAAAAAACAAGAGAAAGACTTGAGTACTTCGGATGAATATTTTTATTTCATGCAGGGACCTGTCGTCCACACTAGTATCGAGGCTCATCATTTAGATTTATACACTAGTCGCAGTAGTGACGTAATGAAAGGTGAAAATCAGTAGTCATTACGGAAAATCAGGAATTGTTGGCGTCTCTACAATTCAGACGGAGAAACATCGATACGATACTTGTCTGAGATCAAAGTTCGCGATTGATCAGTAACGAACTAGTGGTCTTTTGGAAAAACCTTATTTACGTAAAGAATGCATAAAAAACTGCAAATCTTTTAAAAAAATTTCCGTTATAATTTTAAAAGCACGTTGTGTTGCATCATTGCGACATTATTCAACTACCTACCGTAATAACTTCACTAGTCGCCGTAATGAAAGGTGAAAATCAGTAGTCATTACGAAAAATCAATAGTTGGCATATCTACAACTCAGACGGAGAAACAACGATACCGGATACTTATATGCAATCAAAGTTCGTTATTGATCAGTAACGAACTATTAGTCTAGTATACCCGAGCTATCCCGAGGGACCGAATTCGTATAAGGTGAATGTATTGTTGATTATCTGAGTAATCGTTGCTCTATTGTTCATTAATGATAGTCAGACCCATGTCCTTTGGTCTTAATGCGACTCATTCCTGTTTTATAAATAAACATGGTTAGTTTAGACACTAAATCTCTAGTGAATGAATCAGCGAGTTGACTATTAATTTATTGAAACGTTTTCTCATGTCTAACCACAGTTAGGTCTATTAAAACAAGCTAAGTATTGGATGGTTGGTTGTTTTTAAGTCTTATGGCGCAAGATCCATATTTGGCTAAGCTGTGCCAAACACAAGACAACTTCAAGTAAAAATGTCGTGAGAGGAAAAGATGGATTGAAGAATATATAGAGAGGGTAGGGCAATTTAGTTTGTTTAGATTTTAATATAAAGCATTTGCACATTTCTATAGGGCGTTCCTTCCTTAAATTGCAGTCTATACTCACTAATAGTTAGCTCTGTAGTTACCCATGTGGATGAGGACTCTGAAATTGTAAATTTAAGTTTATAGTCCCACCCACAAATAATTACTGTTTTGCTTCTATTCCAGGTGTCCGGTGAATCTTAGTACGGTGTATATCTAAAAACACGTGTTCTGCTAACATTATCTAAATTATTATCATTGGAGGACGAAATGGTATTATTACTGCTTTAATGCAATCTAAAGAAAACAATTACGAGCACTAAACACCAAAGAAAGCAATACAAACTCAGCATCGAAAAAAATTAAATCGAGCTATTTGACAGAGCAGCTGTAAATTTGTTTCTTGGAGCTCTGGAATATCAATCTATCTCGTGAAGGTCAAAGTTAAATTAACTTTTCAGGAAGAAATTTCTTCCGTTTTCAGCTAAGCGAAACTGATTGCTTTCTAGCATTAGTAAAATTTTCTTACACATAATGTAGACAAATTTTAAAGAAACAGTACTCTTTGTCCTTCATGGTGTCTGCTTTTTTATATCCAATAACGCCATACGCTAGGCAATAAAAAGAGTTACTACCTTTTCGGGTTTCAAAAATACAACACGCCTTTGTCAAGTAATGTACCACCTGCGTACTTGCTGTATTCCAGTGATAAGACTCAGAAAGTAGGGCTGCCACAGATTAAGCATTTGTGGTTGATTGTTTGGGGGGGTTTTATGGCGCAAGAGCCATATCCTCCGACAGACAACTTCACAATAACACAAGACAGACAATTTCAAGCAAAAATGTCGTGAAAGGGGAATATATATATATATATATATATATATATATATATAAAATATATATATATATATATATAGAGAGAGAGAGAGAGAGAGAGAGAGAACAATTTAATCCAATTTTGGAGGAAGTTCTCTAGAGTTGAAATAAATAGAACACAGCAGAAGTTTAACGTAAATATATTTTTAAAACTAAAGAGTTTTATAGAGATTTATATACGTTTTCCAAATTTCGAGACACCATCGTAAAAGTATCTTCCATCCAGCAGATAGTTTAAAGCGGATACATTTTCATAATTTAAGTTGGTTGGATGTTTGGGGGTTTTATCGCAACATATTTGGTCAAGCTGCGCCAAACACAAGACAGATAATTTCAAGCAAAAAATATGTCGTGAAAGGGAAAAAGAGGGATTGGGAACATATATAGAAAAATTTAATCCACATTTGGATGAAATTATCTAGCGTTGAAAAGTAGAACACAGCATAAAGTTTAACATAAATATATTTTTAAAACTAGAGAGCTTTAGAGATTTATATATACGTTTTTCAAATTTCAGACTCCATCGTAACCAACGATCTTCCACCCAGCAGATAGTTTAAAAGGGATATATTTTCATTTCGGTTGTTTGGGGTTTTATGGCGCAAGGGCCACACTTGGCCAAGCTGCGCCAAACACAAAACAGATAACTTCAAATAAAATGAAATGTAGTGTAAGGGGAAAAAGGAAGGATTGGGGAATAGAATAGGATGGAACAGATGAAGATCTCTTGGGTATACCGCGACATCCGTGTTCACTAAGGACAGCAAACCCTGTGGGAAAAGAAAAGACCACTAGAGTAGCTCGTGTCTGTGAAGCCCGTACACACCTGAAGGAGATGTGCCCTTGAAGGCCAATGATGGAGGAAGAGAAAGCAAAGAGCAGAAAGGTTGTTTGATCTGGGGTTTTATGGCGCAAAGGCCATATTTGGCCAAGCTACGCCAAACACAAAACAACAACTAGGGAGGAGAAAAACGAAAAGCATAAGGGTAGGTGAGGGTAAAGATGAAAGGGAGGATAGATCACTCGAATCCCTCGAGATTATGATGACAGCGTACACACCAAAGAAGATGTGCCCCTGATGGCTCTAAACACTTGTGAAACAGTGCTTTAGTAGCATAATTTCTTGAAAACAGTAGCACAGTTAGTTTTCTCTTCAAGCTATTTTAGCAGCAATTTTAGTTTCCCGGATAGAAAATGAATAAACCAAACACAAAATGTGTTAATTAAGTACGGAACAAGTTGGGTGGCGCCTGTTCGGTTGGTTTTGGACTTTATGGCGCAAGGGCCATATTTGGCCAAGCTGTGCCGCCGCCGTTCGGAAAATTGAGCGAAACGAAAAAATGGGCTTGGTCTAATAATTTCTATACTATCACCGCGCCAAACCAACCTAGTGTCATTCGATAGCTGAGGGAACAAAGACTTGTCAGTGACCTTGAGTTTGCGGGCCGCGATAAGAGGGAGAGACGTTTTGGGGACTTTCCGCTGCGCCGAGCAAACTTCAAATCTGTATAACTCGGGACTGCGACGTCGAAATTGGTCTCAAACGAAAGCTAACGAAGAGATCTGTCCATTTAGGACATTAGAAGTTAAACTGAATACAGGATTGGTTGCGAAACTTTGGATCTCAGTTGAAAAATTTAAACATTTCACAAACTTGTCGAAAAGCCAAGCTGAAATTCTTCGAACCCAGTCTACGCGGAAAGATAGTTAATTAACGACCCACTGGAACAACACAACGGGCTATTAGTCTAGGTGCAAGGGCAACTCGTTAGCTTTCAATAAACTCTGAACTGACAACTGAATCTGTCTTTCATTTACTACACCCAAATCTCTCTCAAAGTCATATCCTATGGCCTCATCGTGGCAAGAGGGTGAAACGGGTAGCACAGGCGAAGTACGTCGGGAGTATATACTTCTGGTAGGGCCACCCAAGGCATGAAGGCTGTGCTGCTTTACTCGGCTAACATAGGAAGGTGAACGGGTGGCTAAGTTGGACTGTTACAGAGATGGCTCCCAGATGTTATGATCAATAGCAGACGCGCTCTACCCATGTCATGGACTTGTGCATTTCAGAGGACGACCACCTGTCCATACTTAAAAAGCAATTGCGCAGATCATCTCCAGTACATTTTCATCACTACCTCAATAAAACACTAGGAGAGCTGCTTGCCTTAGATTTGCCCCGGAAAACTTTCTCTGTACTTGCCAGGTTAGGATCTGGCCATTTGAAAAAAAAGAGGATACTCTGATAGCCAGAAATCCTTTCCCACCTGTATAAAGTGCAGCTTATTACCAGCCTCTCTCGCACATCCTGAATTACATTGGAATTTTTAAGGACCCATCTGCCATTGCCCTAAAACTTTTTTGCAGACTCAATGACTTAGTGTAATTTTTTTACACTGGGATAAGAAAAAAGACTAACCCAAATAAATGCTATTGTCTAACGAGAAGTATTCAAGTGGAACCTTGTGGCCGTGCTCCGACGCAGCCCGCCCGATTTTTGAATAGTTTTAATACTTTGTATAGGATGAGGGGGGCAGGTGCTTTCGTGTGTTAAGTGTGTCCCCTGAATATAAACCGCACAAATGATTAAAGTAGGGGCTGCCACCTGCTGGATATGCTTGAAGGAGTTCCATAGATTAGCTTCACCGCGAGTGCTAGAGAGCTTCGAATTTCGGCAGAGAAGTTGCCCAGTCCAAACAGGGGCAGGAATGAACGATCAAGTCTACTCACTTTACTCACTACTTTGCCTCGATACTATCACTTTGCCCACAAGAAAACTATGCATGACACAGTTCTGCATCATGTGGTGGAAGTGCGCTTCCATGAAATAGCATTGGAAAGTTCTTCCAATTATATCAATGCTGAATAGTTCGAATTTTGCCCACAAGAAAACTATCCATGACACAGTTCTGCATCATGTGGTGGAAATGCGCTTCCATGAAATAGCATTGGAAAGTTCTTCCAATTATATCAATGCTGAAAAGTTCGAATTTTTCCCACAAGAAAACTATCCATGACACAGTTCTGCATCATATGGTGGAAGTGCGCTTCCATGAAATAGCATTGGAAAGTTCTTCCAATTATATCAATGCTGAATAGTTCGAATTTTGCCTGAGGAGTTGCCCAGACCAAACAGGGGAATGAATGAATGATCTGGCCCACTCACTTTACTCACTACTTTGCCTCGCTACTATCACTTTGCTCACAAGAAAACTATCCATGACACAGTTCTGCATCATGTGGTGGAAGTGCGCTCCCATGAAATAGCATTGGAAAGTTCTTTCAATTATGTCAATGGTGAGTTTGAACAGGTAGGGGTGTAAACATATTAGAAAAGGGTCTGGGTTGGTTGGGGTTTTATGGGGCGCAAGGGCCATATTTGGCCAACTGGCGCCAAACACAAGACAACGTCAAGTAAATAATGTCAGAAAGGGGGAAAAGGAGGGATTGGGAACAGAGTAGTGGGATCAAAGCAGAAAAAGATCACTTGTGGGTTTCCCGGGAGGAAACCCCGTGTTTACTAAAGACAGTATAAACACCACTGGAAAAGAACAGCTTACTAGAGTACCTCTGGTACAAAAGAATCTGGAATGTGGGAGTATGGAGTAAAAATATGGAATTTTTAAAAGTGCTTGGACAGACAAGTAATTGGTTCAATTTGAACTTGAAAGATTCAAGTTCGCATTTGTCCCCTGAATATCAAATGTCTGTCATAAAAGTAAAGACTGACACCTACTGGACATGCTTAGAGGAGTCCTATAAATTAGTTTCACAAATACAGCACTACAAATTTAGACAGCAAAGTTGCGCAGACCAAGGAAGGGCATAAATGAAATATGATCTGGTCCCACTCACAATACTGGTGGAAGTGTGATTCCATGAAATGGTATAGGAAATTTAATTAAACGAATGGTGAGCTGAACATATAAGAGTGTTGACTTATTAGTAAATGGGCTGAAAGTGCTGGTAAAAATATGATTATTTTATCGTACTCGGGATGGGGACGCAGTAGTAATTGGCTTAATGTAAACTTTGAAGATTTGGTTTTGCATTTGGAACACCTTGCCCTACACCAAGAATAAAGGATATACTTATAGGGAAGGGTTTGTTTGAATGTGTTTCTTTAACCCTCTGAGGGGTTCACATGCATAATTCCACCTTGAAAGCCTGCAGTCTTCCCTGCCCGATTTCTAGCTACTTCTGACTTTTTTGACCAATAGAATTTTTTCAAATGATTTTATTTGAAGGAGATGACCAATATAATCTTTCCGAAGGATCCTTTTCTAAGGACCGATATAATGTTTCTTAAGGATTTTATTCTGAGGAAAGGACCAATAGAATCTTTTCAAAGGATTCTATTCTAAGGAGAGGACAAATGTTACATGATTTTTCCAATGGATCTTATTCTAAGGAGAGGACAAATGTTATATAATTTTTCCAATGGATGTTATTCTAAGAAAAGTACCAAAAAACCTTTCTAAAGGGCTCTATTCTAATCAAAGGACCAATATAATATTTCCAAAGGATTTCATTCTAAGGGGCCGCAGTAGCCCAGTTGGAAGAGCAAGGATTAGCAACCTGAGGGTTGCGAGTTTGATACTCGGTTCAACCAAAGACCGTCGTGTACACGGAGGCTGGTGCACGTTAAATCGTGGCCTCAAATGTCCTCACGTTGGCATGGTGAGGAAGTTTGGAGAGTGGTGTTCCAGCTCTGGTGTTCTGGTCATCTGACCGTGGTTCAAAATTACGAGGCGTTGTCCTTGGTTCTTTCCCTTCGGCACAAACCCCTGATCGCCGCCAATAGCCCGTGGTGTTGCTCTAGTGCAACGCTAATTAATTACCTACCATCTAAGGGAAAGGACCAACGGAATATTTTAAAAGACATATTCTAAAGAAAGAATTCTATTATAAGAAAAAGAGCGATATAATTTTCTCAAAGGATTGTATTAGAAAAGAAGCAAAAGAATTTTCTTAAAAGTTTAAAGAATCCGTGGATTTCTTCAAACAATAGATGCGATTATTCAGTCATACGTCTTGTAGGGTACTACATTCCTCCTACTCACCTACATTGTAGGGTACTACATTCCTCCTACTCACCTACATTGTAGGGTACTACATTCCTCAGGAATCTCATCACGCTCTGAAGGAAACTGATATTTTTTGCTAGACAGGTTAGTGAGAAGTAACTTATTAAACACAGACCCGAGTTCTAATTTCTTCGGAAAATAATTATTATTTTGTAAAAATCAATCTTCCCGTTTTTTCTGCTTAAAAGCTACAGATAAAGATACTGGATTATTTTTAATTGATCCTCATCAGTGGTTCCTATTTACAATTTAAAAAGCTTATTCGATACAAGAAATTAACTGTTTTTGACGTTTGACAACTGATAAAAAACAGGCAAATAGAAAATTCTGTCATTGAAAAAATATTAATGGTTCCTAATAACTACTTATGGATAGATCATTTTAGAAGAAAAATTGCTCTTGATTAATGTTTTATAACGTTTAAAGTCCGCTCATGAAGGACCAAATTGGAGAATTACTCTTTCGAGAATGGCCATTCTAATGGGTTCTAATAACAACTTAAGGGGAATACATTATTTTATAAAAGTGTATCTTTAGTAATTTTAGGTTTAATAACTGTACCGATGAAGATATTGGACGGAAAAATTTATTTTTGAAAACATTCGTAAAAATGTTTTTTACTACCCACAAAAATAAACTGTTTTGTGCAAGGGTTTTTCTGTAAAGCTTGCAGCAGAGCGTATGACGATAGAACGTTTTCAGTCTGCCAAAAAGTGCTTCATGGATGAGATTACAGTTAAAAGTTCATCGTTAAAGCTTGTAACAGAGCGAGTGAAGATAGTTCGATTTCAGTCTACCAAATGTACTTTATAGTTGAGATTATTGGTTAATGGTTTATAGTTAAAGTTTGTAGCAGAGATAGAACGATTTCATTCTACCAAAAGTATTTCATGGTTGAGATTTGTTTCACTATTATACGATTATATTGTAAGTTAATTTTTTGTAGTTGTGGCTCAGTCCACTACAAAACCCCTATAGAATTTAGCAGTGGATGAATTTGATAGATGCTACTACTACTTGACTGATTTCCAATTGCTTGAAACTGCAAGAGCTGTATTAAGATCACTGATGTTGTTTCATATATGTGGTCGTGCAGTGGATCATTGTGACCGTTTGACTGTCATGTGTTGCATTTAGCAGCCGAATATGAGTGAAATCTGTCAATCGAATTAATTTTTATGCTGGAGTATGTTTTCCTCTCCGGTAGTTTATGTTTATACTGAAAAACTATAACTTAAAAATAATAAAAATTCCCAGTTGCTTAAAACCAAGAGAGCTGTATTGAGATCACTAGTATACTTGCAGCAAATTAAACTAAATTTTAAAAGGAAGTCTTTTCTTTAGTAGTTTGTTTATGTTTACACTGAAAAACCATCACTTAAGCACAATAAAATTACCAATAGTATGAAACCAAAGAGCTATATTGAGATCACTGGTGTACTTGAGACAAATAAAATAATTCTTAAACGGAAGTATTTTCTTATTCTGTTTGTTTATGTTTACAATGAAAAAACTTATCGTAAACAAAAATAGCGAAAGTGCACTTACCAAATGGGAAATTCACGTAAATGCTCGTACAGAAGGATCCCAGAAGGAAGCCAAACACAGGACCGAAAATACGAACTCCGATTGTGATACCTGTAACAAATATACGAAAATTAATTTCATGGTAAATCAACTAATCTGAGAACATGTAAAGATATATAGATTCCTATGCGAGAACATGAAAAGGAGTAAAAAATGCGTCGCCTATCAACAAGTCTGGATCTGTAACGAGATCATTTAAATTTAATTTGCAGCTGAGTAGAGACAAATAACTAGATTAACTGTCTGGAGTCTGAATGAGAAAGTTCCAACTTAAATAAGAACCTTGTAACTGTTATAACACTAGTATACATTTATTTTGATCCTTTGAGGGGTTCATACACATATATCCTCTATATCCGTTCTGAACTCTGCATGATTTCTAACTAGTTTTGATCTTGGCCAATAGAATCTTTTCTCGGATTTTCTTAATCAATAGACGTGGTCCATTTAGTCATTATATATGTAATTAGGACTAATAAAATACGCGGTTTAATTTTGCTTTATTAATTATTGTTTGTTAAACTTATAATACTTATAAAAATTATAAACTTATTGTTTAATTTAAACGGTTTAATACCCTACCTGCTTACTCTGAGAGTCATGAGATTTCCGAGTAGTGTACCTCACAACACACTTAATGAATAAATAATCACATCTATTGGGTAAGAGAATCCATGGATTCTTTTAACCTTTAGAAAGATTCTATTAGTCCTTTTCTTAGGATAGAATTCCTTGGAAAGATTCATTTGCTAGAGAACATTTAGAAACATTCTATTGGTCCTTTCCTAAGAATAGAATCTCTTGGAATGATTCTCCATTTTTCCTTTCCTTAGAATATAATCCTTTGGAATTATTCTATTGTTTCTTTCCTCGGAAGTGAATCCTTTGGAAAGCTTCCGTTAATCTTTTCCTCAGAATAGAATCTTTTGAACTTATTTTCCTTTCTTCAGAGTAGAATCCATTGGAAAGATGCTATTGATCCTTTCCTTGAAAGTGAATCCTCTAAAGATATTCTATTGACCCTTGGAAAAGAACCTTTTGGAATTACTCTGTTGCTCATTTCCTTAGAGAATAATCCTTTTGAATTATTCCATTGTTTCTTTCATCGGAATTGAATCCTTTGGAAGGATTCATTTAATCCTTTCCTTGGAATAGAATCCTTTAGTAAGGATTTGTTGGTCCTTTCATTAGAATAGAATCCTTTAGTTAAGATTTTGTTTGTCATTTCCGTAGAACAGAAGAATTCCTTAGAATCCTTTGGAAAATTTCTATTGCCCTTTCCTTAGAATATAATCTTTTGGTAAGATTCTATTGCTCCTTTCCCTAGCATAAAATCCTTCGGAAAGATTCGATTGGTCAAAAAGGTCAAAACTAGTTACAAGTCATGCAGGGGAGACTGCAGGTTGTAAGGTGAAATTATGCGTGTCAACCCCTCAGAGGGTTGAAGTAGAACGTTTTGGAACACCCTTTATGGATCTGTATGCGATGTCAATAAACCCTGCGCGATAACATGAAAAAGCAGTAAAAAAGGCGTCGTCTAGCAACCAGCATGGTTCTGTAACAAGATCATTTAAATTTAATTCTCAGCTGAGTGGAGTCTAGTAACCGGATTAGCAGTCTGGAGTCTGCATGTGAAGTTCCGGATTAAATTAGGACTCTACTGCACACTCAATTCAATAGCAGAAATGTACAGTAAATTAGCTTTAGACTCATTTGAGCGATTTGAAGTTTCGTGATTTACGAAGATTCATTCACTGTCCCTTGACAAGGTATCTTACAGAGGAAAGACAATTAAAAATCGATTTTTTTAAAAGTTAGTTGATCTTCGCATCGATTTATTTTAACAGCATTTAATAAAATCAAGTTTTCTAAACGGCACTTAAATTACTTAGCAGTGGTTACTTAAATATACACACTTAATAACTTACTACTTACAATAATTACTTAGAAAAGGGTAAGTTGCTTAAATAATGACCATATGCTTTTGATTATCAATAGTTGGTTGCATCTACTATACAATATTGTACAGTACATTCAATAGCAGAAATGTGCAGTAAACTAGCTAAGAGTCATTTGAACGATTTGAAGTTTTGTGATTTAAGAAGATTCATTCACTCTCCCTGGTAAGGTATCTTGCAGAGGAAAGACAATTCAAAAATAGATATTAAAGTTATTTAATTTTGACATCGATTTATTTTAACGTAGCAGTAAATAAAAGCAAGTTTTCAAAAGGCACTTAAATTACTTAGCAATGGTAATAGAAAAAGGAAAGTTGCTTAAATAATAATGAACATATTCTTTTGATTATCAATATACTTGCGAATTGTAATTGGTTTGCAACTACTATACACTACTGTAAATGAAAATTCAATAGCAGAAATGTACAGTAAATTAGTTTTAGACTTATTTGAAGTTTCGTGATTTATGAAGATTCATCGACTCTCCTTGGCAAGATATTTTGTAGAAGTAAGACAATTCATTAACAATCGATATTTAAGTATCACATTGGTTTATTTTAACGTAGGACAAACAAGAATATACATATAAATCTGCTTTCGTAAATTTCAAGGCAACTATTTGCGAAATAACTCAAGGCTTCGATTTACTACTTTTCAAATATTTACTTTTTTGAATGAGTATCCTCTAAGAATATCTGGTATCCGTACCTGGTCTGCGCTCCGGGTACTTGTTCGAAAGGCACAGAATTTGGCCTGCGGACTATAAAAAATATTTGGGAGGGGCATATCTGGCCTGCGCCCAGATTAAACCTATTTGGAGGTTCGTATATAGTCTGAGGGCCAGGTAAACCTTCCCGGAGGGCCGTCTTTGGTCGGCGGGAAGGGTAAATCTTTTTGGTGGGTCGTATAAGGCACGGCCGGGTAAAACTTTTCGGATCGCCATATCTGAACAGCTAGCCTGAAAATGTTTGAAGGGCCGTAACTGTACAAAAAAAAGAAGCGTCAAATGTGACACTTACTTAAGACAGAAGGAAAAGTCATTTAAAGAATAAAATAACTATTATTTTACTTGATGGACATAAAAAAGTATTTGATTCATTTGTAATATTTAATTTGAAGTTATTTAAAAAATAAAACCAACAATTTCGGAAGGGGCGCTACTCTGGCTACGACACTTAAACAATTCATAATGAAACGCATGATGTTTCCCTCTGGCTACGTAACCGACTTGAGCAGTTCATAATAAAACGCAGACTCGTCTCAATTTATCACGATTACAAATTTGATAATTATTTCGGAACAAAATTCAAGTGTTAAATGCGACACTTATTTTGTAACAGAAGTCTAGTTATTTTAAGAATAAAACTACTTTATTCGATGAACAATTTAAGTGTTTCATACATTTATAGTATCTAATTTGTAAAGGTATTTAAATAAGTACAACCAATTTCAGAAGGGGCACTCAAGTCCCCCTGACTACTTAACCGACTTGAGCAGTTCATAATAAAACGCAGACTCGTCTCAGATTATCACGATTACAAATATGACAATTATTTAGGAACCAAATTCAAGTGTTTAATTCGACTTACTTTGGGACAAAAGTAGTTATTTTTAAGAATAAAACTATTCTTTTATTTGATAAGCATAAGAAGTATTTCATGCATTTATACAATTTAATTTGTAGGGGTAATTTAAAAAAGTGAAACCAATTCCAGGACACTCAAGTCCCCCTTTGGCTACGTGACCGACTTGAGCTGTTCATAATAAAACGCAGACTCGTCTCAGTTTATCACGATAAAGCCGAATCGATACATTTTGTTACTGTGTGCAGAGAGGAGTGAATGTCTCGCCTTGCTACATACTTGCTCTGAAATAGAAGGTAGAGCGTGTTTCCGTTTCGTTAGAAAAAGTCTCAGGCGCAGCTGGTTCCATTCTTTTTTACTCTTCCGATAAACGAAGCCACTCACGTTTTGGCTTTAAATACTTAAAGCTAGAAAACAACGGTCACCATTGAAGCGAAAGTTAGACATTGTAACTGAACTCTATTTCGAGCGAGACTCGATTTCGTTTTTTGAGCTGTTGACCGGAAAGTTATCAATTTTATGCACTTTTTTTCGAGGATGAATGTTGTTTCCATAATTTGATCGACCTATGGTTCTAGTCAAGAAAAATGTATTTTTGTTTTTCTTAACACTCCAAGTGATTTAGACGAGGTATCTCGTCCACTAAGATCTGACCAGTTTTGCTAATGACGAGGTTTCTCGTCATCAAAATATTACCAATTTTTTTATGATGACGAGATCAGGATATGGTCCGTTTTCTTCTAACGACGTGGTATCTCGTCCATCAAGATCTGGTCAGTTTTGCTTATAACGAGATGCCTCGAGACAACCACCAGGAAGGTTAAATTTAATAAAATAAGCTATATTTTTCTCAGAGAGAACAGTCTAACCGCGGAATTCCGACAAGTTAGTGCTTCTTGAAGGTTGGCAAGGATTTCATTCGAAAAAATAATGTAGCATTATTTATTCTAATGAAAATTATCGACCTTCTAGAAGTACCAGTATCGAAAATAGAAGTTTTGAGACGATTTTCCTTAAAAAGATGCTCCTAGTTGCCAAGGTTGAAAAATGGCAAAATTCGCCTTTTAGTTGCTTGTGGTAGCCCTGCATTTCACACATAGATTGGAATACATTAACCCGTGAGTGTACATGTGAAGGAATCTTCACAAGTATTATGTTTGAGTCGGATCTAGCTTTAAAACATCAATTTTTAGCTCTTTTCAATATTATGTCACCGATTTTTGATGACGCTTGACCTTGGACGCGTATCATTGACCTTTGATGCGTATCATTGACCTTTGCTTTTTGGAATGCAGGTGGAACGAAACGTGCAGTGTTCTTGCAAAAAGTGAAGCTTCTGGAAAAGTTTTGGACTTTCAACAAATATTAACGCGTTTTACCCTCATGATGGTTTACCTCGACGAGGTATCTCGTCATTAGCAAAACTGACCAGATCTTGATTTCATCAGAAAAAAATCGGCAATTTCTTGACGAGATCTCGTCAGTAGAAGAAAGCGGATCAGATATTGATCTCGTCATCAGAAAAAAATCGGCAATATCTTGGTTGAGAGTGAATTTGCAGAGGGGGCTCCAAAGAAGCTTGTGAAACTATATTACTGAACATGGTTTCCCAAAGTGGGCGCTAAAGGAATTTTGGAGGCAATAGGTCATGGTTCTCAAAATGAGTGCTAAAGGAATCTTATGAGTACAATAGGATATGGTTTCCCAAAGTGGGCACTAAAGAAATCTTGGGTACAATAGGTCGTAGTTTCCTCAGGTGGGTACTAAAGGAATCTTGGGGCAATAGGACACAGTTTCCCAAAGTGGGCGCTAAAGGAATCTTGGGGTTAATAAGACAGTTTCCCAAAGCGAGGCCTAATATTGAATCAATATATTTGCCTAGAAACTAAAACCTTTTTCACAAGATAGCAATAGAAAAGATGCTATTTCCTTGAAATAATGTTGTTAAATCATTGTCGAATTTATAAAGCATCAAATTGTTTGAAATCGTATTTTACTTTTAACAATTCCAAGTATTTCCCACCTGAGGTCAGTAGATGGCTATATATTCCCCGGCCGATCATCCGAACCAGTCCGTAACTGATTTTAGTGGATTATTGTTTGTGTAAATAGATTATTGTTTGTGTAGCTGTATTTTAGTAGATTTTGTTTGTGTAATTGTTAGTTATATTTTAGTAGATTATTGATTGTGCAGTAGTTTGTTTTAGCTAAATTGTAGTAGATTATTGTTTATGTAGCTATATTTTAGTAGATTTTTGTTTGTGTAGTAGTTCTAGTTATATTTTAGTAAGTTATTATTTGCGTAGTAGTTTCTTTTAGCTAAATTTTAGAAAATTATTGTTTGTGTAGTAGATAGCACTAGCTATATTTTAGTAAACTATTGTTTGTATAGCAGTTAGTTCTTTCATAGATAATCGTGGTGTAGTATCTGTACTTTACACATAGAAAACAATAAATAGTACATTTATAAGCGCCCAATTTTAAGTGCAATAAGAGCCAAATAGTTCTATACAATTTGAACTAAGTTTAATTTGATTTATCTAAGCGGTAGGAATCACATAAATAATTATAATTAAAATTTTCAAGTCACGTTATGCCTCTTCATCTAAAACAGTAAAATAAAATATTAAATAGTCATTACTCTCAGATTGCCATTTTTTAAATTCATGGACAAATAAAAAGGGAAATACTAAGTATATACTAAAGGTTGCTTGGAAACTTCATTCGCCATTGAGATAAATTTTATTGGTGCAAGTCTTCTTTCAGAGCAAGTTATTTTTACAAGTCCCTTTAAACATTTATTATATATATATATATATATATATGTGTGTGTGTGTGTGTGTGTGTATGCATGTATGTATATATAATTCTCTTTAATCTTTTATTTTATTACCTTGTTAACTTTTTTTTGTACTGCATTCAAATCTAGCGACGCATACTAAATTGACCTTTTTTGGATTTTACCGAAATAGTTATTCTCAGAAATATATTAGTACTAATTCATGTTATCTGAAATTTAAAGCACACTTATTTTATTCGTAATCAAATCGTTATAGTTTGAAAAGTCTTAACAAAATTCTGATAAAACTATTCAGTTTTCGTGCAAGATCAAAAAGTTTTTTTCTGAAACGTTGAACATCTAATCAAATTAAATAAATCTAAGAAAACTAAGTGTTCAACAAATTTGATACTGATGTATTCTTGAAATTAATACAAATTTGCTGTTCCGAGGTAATGGATATATTTAAAATATCTCAATGGGAGTTGTGAACTCATTTATCTATTTTTATACCTAAAAATTCTATCTTAATTTTTCTTTAACTTTTAAATAGTTTCGAGAACTTTCCTGCACATATTGGGTTAGTATCGCAGAAATATTGCAGAACATTTCTAGAAAAACGTTTAAAATGTCAGAGCTATAATATTTTAAATGGTTGGGTTCACCTCACACGATTTATAAAACATGAAAACTATGTCCATCAGTAATTGTAGAAATGAAAATATGATTCACACTGGTAATTTATCAATATTTACTGACTGCTGTTTTTAACTATTATTGCTATATTTATCTTATATAACTACTAACCAGGCCTTAACAGATACAGGAAAACCTATAGGAGGAAGGGTCGCAGGTACCATTGTACTGAGAGAATCTGGGAAATGTGGAAAGTTTTTGTTCTATAATGCCTGGTCCATTCTACAACTCTAAAAAGTTAAAACTTTATTGCATTTATAATAATAAAGTTATGCAATAACTGTGCAAAGGAATAGGGAGAAACACAGGTGTCAACTCCTAGGGGAAGAACTCCTTGCCCTTCTATGGGAGGGTTAAATACTAAAATATTACCAATAACCAAATTGCTCCAACAAAATACCCACAACAGGCCTAAATACTGGGGGCCGGGAACCCATGGAGTCCCCTATGGTTGGAGTCCGGGACTCCTAAAACAAAAAGGTGATTCCCTCACCTTTTTGGTCACTTGGCCAAATAATGTATAGAATTGAAGCAAAATCCTAGGGGCTCAAACACCTGGTCCAAATATCTTTATGGGCCCGACCCCCTCTTACATGAGGGCTAAATGTTACAAATATACAGATAATACGAGTTACCAAATATGCATGGTGACTTGATCTCACTCATTTTGGTCGCTTGGCCGCTTTTATGAGAAGAACGGGCGCAAAATCCTAGGGATCCAAACTCCTAAATATTACGAATAAGAGTAACCAAATATGTATAGTGACTCGATCTCACTTATTTGGTCGCCTGGCCGCTTAATCAGGAGGTCGGCACAAAATCTTATGGAAAAGGACATCTGGGTAGTAATATTTTTATGGGTCCGACCCCCTCTTACATGAAGGCTAAATATTACAAATATACAGATAATACGAGTAACCAAATATACAGGGTGACTCGATCTCACTTCTTTGGTAGCTTTATGAGGAGAACGGACGCAAAGTCCTAGGGGTCCAGACACCTAAATATTACGAATAATACGAGTAGTCAAATATGTAGGGTGACTCGATCTCACTCATTTTATCGCTTGGCAGTTTAATCAGGAGATCGTGCTCAAAGACCTAGGGGTCCGCCTAACTAGGGATCTCCAGACACTTAAATATTACGAATAATACGAGTAGCCAAATATACAGGATGACTCCGTCTGATGTTTTATCTTCACAAATAAAGTTTCGCTTGCAATGCGTCCAATAAGTTTTTCAAATGGAAGCCACTGCAAAGAAAATCATCCATGTGTCCAAGTTAAGCAATGATACTTGGGATACATGTAGGTACATCATGAGGGCCCCATCACCTAACCACTGGGGCCCTAAACACAGATGTGGGGCCTGGACAGAGGTCAGGAGAGGCTCGAGCCCCTCCTTTTCTAGGGCCTCCGTAGGAAATTAAAAAAATCGTCATGAAAAATGACAGAACCGAATTAAGAGATACCGCAAGACAAGACGGACGTGAGGAGATAACGATAAAGACAAATGGCCCAGCTAGGCCTCATTTTCAGAAAAGCCCGGCTGATAACCGCAAAACAATATCTACATCACACATAAACTAAATATGTATCAGAAGGGAAAAAGCTGCTCGAAAAAAGATGCAGTCCTCTGTTTATCAACCATCCCCAGGCTCCTGGCACTCTGATCTCACACTTTTTGGTCTATGTTATCGTTCAAGGTCAGTTCAAAGTCGCGATAGAAGATTAACTAAAAATTTGTTGAGAGTTATTGACATTTTATGGTACACTTCTCTTATGAAACTGATGAAAAATCGCTGGAGATAATTTCCTGATTAATTGGAAGTGCACGTCCCACGAGATGAAGAGACATTGAATATTTCTTATTAATCTGTCCACAATAGCATTAGCCATATCTGTTCGGTAACCTCAAGGTCTCGTTTATAAATATCGATATCTTTTAAGGAAACTGGCTCTGAAAATATAGCATTCTAAAGATTTCATATCTGCGTGGAATTCAGGAACACAGATGTTATTGATGGCTGTTTCAAAGAGCGAGGGAAAATCGAGGTACAAACCCGACTGTGCCCCGCTTGTGTGCTGTTTGATAATGATGGCTTTCGGTGGATTTGTTCAGCTGTTTTCGCATTATTCCACTTCTTTTCCGTTTTTCTGGATATCATGAGCGGACTACTTTACCTCGAAAAAAATACGGTGCGGTACAGGATTTCTACGAAGAACGCTTGAATAAAGATGTCGAAGAAAAAATTCCGAGTTTGAACTGGCTCCTGATTTTTTCACATCTGTTCCAACGGGATGGTTGCTATAGCCAAAGCACTCGTGGCATTGCAGTATAATCTACTTTACATTTTGTTTTCCCACATGCCATTTGAAATAAAAGAAGTTTAAAATCTATCCAAAGCAATGCTTCCCAGAAAAACAAAGCTTCAAAACATCGGCTTCTCGTTTTCAGTTTTTAGAGTCTAAAGAAAACCAAATTCTAAATCATTCACAGTGTCATTCAGTTCCATAAAGTAGAAGGATGAAGAACAAGCAATACCATAACCGCTCGACATATCGCATTTCTTGCGAGACAAGTGCGATACATCAGGGATAAATCGAGGAATGCGTTTTTTATTTAAAATTATTTAAAACTACAATACGTTAAAACATTTTTGAAAAAGGAGATCATTTACTATTTTCCTGCCATCCTTTCGAGGTCTCGGGGCAACGGTAGCCCAGTTGGAAGAGTAGCGGATTAGCAACCGGAGGGTTGCGAGTTCGAAACTTGGTCCAACCAAAGACCGTTGCATATGAGGGGCTGATGCACGTTAAATCTGTCGTGGCCTCAAATGTCTTCCCGTTTGGAGAATGGGATGCCAGCTCAGGTGTTGACCTCGTCATCTGACCATGGTTCAAAATTACGAGGGGCTGTCCTCTGATCTTCTTCGGGATTGATCCTAGACCGTCACTATTAGCCCATTGTGTTGCTCCAGTGCAACATTAATTAACTACCTACCTACTTCGTTTTCTGTTTAAGTCTAAAGAAAATCAAATTCTAAATTTTTTTCAAATTGTATAAGCGCAAATTTTTAATCGACATCTTAATGTTGGTTTGGTTCGATATTTTTTTAAAAGAAATCTATTGAGTTGTATTATCTTGCTTTCAGCGCAGCTTGTCCGCTATCTGACCTTGCGCCATAAAACGCAAACCAACTCTGACCCGTGAAGAATCTCCACCATAATGAATGGAGATTACCTTCTGAACTTGGAAAACTGACTACATATCACAGCAAACTGAATTTGTTTTCGCTTGTTTGGAAACATTCCGAATCATGAACTGTTTATATTTCCTTATAACACTCTATCCTCTTACTTTTAAGAGATGCATCAAAGTCCAATGTCCATGCCCTAGACACCCCTTATACACATCCACGAAACAAAATAAATTTAAAATTGCACCCAAGAACAATTTACCGATTGAAAGAAAAAGTTTAGGTGCCATTGACGCCTGGCCATCAACTTCTAATTTCTAACCCTGCTTACTGTGCACACTTTATTAAATACAATGAAGACTAACTTCTGAACTTGGAAAAGCAGACTACACATCACAGCAAACTGAATTTGTTTCGTTTGTTTGGAATAAATTCCGACAAATCCGTTTATTCTTCCTTCTAAGAATCCAATCCTAAAGGAAGACGCATCCAAATCTAATGTCCATGACCTAAACACAGCTTATACACATCCATGAAAACAAATAAATTTAAAATTGTAACCAATTTTGGAACTTCAGTCAATCTCAATGAAATTTGGAATCAACTTCTAATTTCTAACCCTGCTTATTGTGCACACTTTTTATTATAAATACAATAAGATTAACTTCTGAACTTGGAAAAGCAGACTACACATCACAGCAAAATGAATTTTTTTCGTTTATTTGCAATAAATTCGGACAATTCCTCTTTTTCCTTCTAAGAATGCATCCAAATCCAATGTCCATGACCTAAACACAGCTTATACACATTTACGAAAACAAAATAAATTTAAAATTGTATACAATTTTGGCAACTGAAGGAAAATGTTTGGGTGTCATTCGTTAAATATCTGCTTCTAATTTCTTTTCCTGCGTTAAATACAAAGATTAACTCCTTAAACTTCGAATAGGGAGCACACATCACAGCACAAGAGAGGGCCTTGAGGATTTCCGAAGTCTACTAGGAATTGAAGAACATAGCTGTAATGCCACTGCTTCCCTTATGTAAAAGAGTGAAAATACTTCTTTTAATGTCTCTTTCGGTTTTTATTTTTGCGCGTAGTTTTCCTCGTGCTTGACTTCTTTCGTTACGGAGATGTCGCAAGGAGTAACTAATTAACGTCGTGCCCTTGACCTTGCTCAAGAACGAAATGCATTGCTGAGCTATCAGGGAGAGTAAGTAGCGTTACCCAGTTGTTTTAGAAAATCTTTAAATTGATATTTAAAATTGGCTGCGCGGAAAGAAGTAGGAGGATCATTTTACCAAAATAGGACTTTTGTGGATTTTTTACTCATCTCGATTCGGATAAATGCATGCGGATAATTCGGATGTCTTGTGACACATGCATTTTCTGACTGTTGTCTGGAACATTTTGCTTCGAGCAATACTCTGTTTATTGTAATCACTAAAATTTTTAGAATATTTCAATTCAAAATAGTCTCAACGCCTGTTTTTTTAGAGCTCTTCGAAAATATCTCAAGTAGGAAGACGCGTTTTCTGGCTACACTACAGAATATTTTGTTTCGTGCAAACTCAGTCAATTGCTTAATATATTTACTTGACTCATTGCTTATTAAAAAATCATTTTAAATTTCAGAATATTTCAATTCAAAACACAGTCAACGCTTCTTTTATATGAACCCCTCGAAAAAGTCTAAAATAGAAAGACGTGTTTTCTGGCTACTCTCTGGAATATTTTGTTTCATATACTCAGCCTAAATACAGTCACTTAAATTTGTAGAGCATTTTAATTCAAAATACAGTCAACGCTTCTTTTTTATAAACTCGGAAAAGTCTAAATTAGACAGACGCGTTTTCTGGCTACTCTGCGGAATATTTTATTTCGTGCAAACTAAGCATTAATACAATCACTTGAATTTTTGGATTGTTTCAATTCAAAATACAATCCCAACACACACACGCTTCTTTTTCATGAACTCTTCGAAATAGTCTAAAATAGACAGACAGGCGTTTTCTTGCAACTCTTCGGAATATTTTGTTTTATGTAAACTCAGCCTAAATATAATCACTCAAATTTTTAGAATATTTCAATTCAAAATACGGTCAACGCTTCTTTTTCATGAACTCTTCAAAAAAGTCTAAAATACGAGTCGAAACGCGATTTCTGGCTACTCTCCGGAACATTTATTTTCGTGCAAACTCAGCCTAAATACATTCACTTAAATTTTTAGAATATTTCAATTCAAAATACAGTCAACGCTTCTTTTTCATGAACCTTCAAAAAAGTTTAAATCAGGACACATTTTGACTTCTCTACGAAACATTTTGTTTCGTGCAAACTCAGCCTAAATACACTGCTGGCCACCGTAAATGCAACACCCTGAAGGAAGCATGCAAATAATATGAAATTTACAACATGCATTAGCGGAGGTGAGATATGCAAATGATTAGAATTTCAGCGCAGACGCACATCACGCGCGCCTGTGGCGCCACTTCAAAGCGCTATTTAAGGCTTGGAGATTTCGACGATTTCAAGTACGGCAATTGTGTTTTTCTTGTGGTTTAAAAAAAAAAACGATCAATTATGCCTCGTAGAAAACAGCGATCATCTTTTGATCAAGTATCCGAGTTCGACAGAGGAAGGATAGTGGCCTACCGAGATTGTGGATTATCTTTCAGGGAAATCGGTAGTCGTGTTGGACGAAACCAAACAACTGTAATGCGGATATGTGATCGTTGGATGCAGGAGGGTACAACGGACCGACATGTTCGATCGCATCCACCTCAGTGCTCCACTTCACGTGATGACAGGCATATTGTGCGTATGGTAGTGACGGATCGCTCAGCCACATCACGAACCATAGCACAGCACATTCAGTCTGTACCGCATCATCCAGTGTCTGCGCGTACCATTCGACGCCGTTTACAGCAGAGTGGTCTGTCCGCAAGACGTCCATTGCTTCGTCTACCCTTGACGCAGAACCACAGACGTTTCCGCCGCCAATGGTACGATGAAAGAAGGATGTGGACGGCAGAATGGAATGAAATTGTCTTTACTGACGAGTCACGCTTCTGTCTGCAACACCACGATGGTCGGATTCGAGTCTGGAGACACCGTGGAGAGAGGATGCTGAACAGCTGCGTTATGCACCGCCACACTGGTCCTGCACCGGGTATTATGGTATGGGGCGGTATTGGATATCACTCTCGCACTCCTCTAGTACGCATTGCCGGTACTTTAAACAGCCAGCGCTACATCTCCGAGGTGTTGGAGCCAGTTGTCCTTCCTTACCTTCAGGGCTTGCCCACAGCCATATTTCAACAGGATAATGCGCGACCACACGTGGCACGCATTGTCCAATGGTTCTTCGTCAATCGCCAGATTGAATTGCTTCCCTGGCCAGCTCGCATTCCGGATCTTTCGCCGATAGAAAACATGTGGTCCATGGTTGCTCAACGATTGACCCAGAATACATCCCCAGCTGCCACACCAGATCAACTTTGGCAACGTGTGGAAGCTGCTTGGTCTGCTGTACCCCAAGAACACATCCAAAGTCTCTTTGAATCAATGCCGAGGCGTGTGGCAGCGGTGATCTCCAACAATGGCGGCTACTCTGGCTACTGATTTTGGCAGGAACCACACTTCACAGAAGTCTATAAATTTAATCATTTGATACTTGGTCAACATGTTATCTACAAAATAAATTTTGTTGTGATATCTCTTGTCTTTCTTGGTGTTGCAATTTGGGTGGCCAGCAGTGTACAATAATTCAAATTTTTCAAAAATTTCAATTCAAAATGCAGTCCGATGAATAGAATTAATGAAAACATTTCAAAAGCAAAGAATTGTTTGTGTGCACAACATTTTATAAAGTATTCGTTAGAAAATTCTGCATACAATTATTAAATAAAATTAATATTGAGGTAGGTAAAACCGACTTAATCTAAAAAAAATGCAAATATGGATTTGTTATACCAAAATCCCAACAGGTTGACTATGGTAATGCGCCGAAATAGATTCTGTTTTGGATGATGCTCATAAAGTTATTCGATGCAATGTTTCAAGCAGCACGCTATTTGTGATTGAGATTTCGTAAGCTTTAAAAGTGTACACTTTGAAGACTTCCGTATTACAAATGATGATTGATTCCTATGCCGACTTAATTTTTCTTCCTTCATCATTGCGTTTTGACGGATGATAGACGTTGATCTATCATCTGTGATCTAACCTTCTCACTCATGCGTTACTTGATAACTCCATATCCCTTACACATGTATACATTTACAGTCAAAAGCAATTAACTAATAAAACTAAATTAACTAGTTCATATATCATCATTACGTTTTGACGGATGACACACGTTGATCTATCATCAGTAGTATTGAAAATAATATAACCTTATTACGCGTTACTTAAAAGCTTCATGTTCCTTACATATGTATATATTTAAAGTGTTACACACCAATTAATTAATAAAATAAATTACAAACTTGTTCTTATCTCATCATAGCTTCTATCATCCGTAATCTAACTTTATCATCATGCATTACTTAAAAGCCTCATATCCCATACATATGTGCATACTTAAAGATAAAAAGTACAGCTTTTATTTACACAAACTCATGACAATTAGTCGTACTAAAAGATAACTAGATCGTAAAACTCACTTAAAATGTCATTGTTAAATTGTTTGTTTTAACCCTCCTGGTTGTTGACTCGACAAAGTATCTCGTCATTAGCAAAACTGACCAGAGCTTGACGGACGGTACATCTCGTCATTAGAAGAAAACTGACCAGATCTTGATCTCGTCATCATATAAAAGTCGGCAATATATTGATGACGAGTTATCTAGTCAATGGTAAAATTGGTCGAATCTTGATGAGCGAGACCTCTCGTCGAAACCATAGTAGGTAGGTAGATAGTTGAATTAACGTCTCACTGAAGCAACACAACGGGATATTGGCGGAGGTCCGGGATCCTTCCCGAAGGTATCCCGGATCGTTGAGGATATCCGAGGACAACACCTCGTCATTTTGAACCACGGTCGGATCACGACGAAACCACTTGGAGGGTTAAGGTGAATAATTGTCCATTAGCTTTGGCCTGGATATCCTGTTTGAAACATTTGCAATAGCAAATAGTTAGGAATGTAATTGGAGTACTGCGACATAAACGGATCAAAACACAAAATAGGAAGAGCTATTGAAAAGTATTTCGTAAAAAGTTTATTATGGCTCAAATTGAATAGTTAAAATTACCCAAAGAAAGATTAAACGAACATTTATCACGAACATTAAAAATAAAGTCGTACTATATATATGTCCCATTGAATTATGTTCTTATGAATTTTTTAAAATGTTTTGAATGAAATGTTTTGAAATTCTACATGAGACGAATGTAAAAGTTTATAAATGGAATGTATTTCTCTAATTAGAAAATTCGGTATTTTAAACTTCTTTGAGTGTACTGCAGCAGGATTCTATTAAAAGGGTTTTCTGCTCTTGCCTAATAAACCATAACTGATTTAATGTATTTGAGAACTTCAATCAAAAATTCGCGTAATATTCTGCGAAATAAAAATTAATCAAACCAGGGTTACTCGAGCAAAGGAAAAAGTTGGGTCCTTTTCAAAAGTATTTTTCATGTTTTTAAGGCTACATTTCTAGGGATTTCATAGCCAACGCACTTGTGAAATAGTAGCATTAGAAGCATAAACTTTTAAAAATAGTAGCAAAAAATTTCCTCTTTATCCCTATTTTAGTTGCTCAGATACAATGTGAATCGGCTAAAACACAAAATGTGCTAATTAAGTATGAAGCAAGAAATGTAAATTTTAAAATTAAAAACTAAATACTCCTAACAAGTTTTTCATAACAATCAAGCAACCACGGATTCCGATGTTTTCCTTTCATGGTTGCCACGGCTTGGCGACGAAACTTCGAAATTGGCATATCTTGGGGAATTTTCTCCTTAAAGAAAAGCACTTTTCCGTCCCCTATAAATTAAATCAATTTATCCTTAGGGGTGCAAAGTTCTAGGAACCCTAACTCCTTCGGTTGTAATATTTTTATGGTTCGAACCTGACCCCCTCCAAAACATGCTATAAATATGCTGATAATATCAGTAATGATTTATATAAACAAAATAAAGATTCCGAAACACTTATATATGAAGCAAGTATTCTTTTAATTAGGCCTCCCAATTAGTTTCGGGGCCGTGGTAGCCCGGTTGGAAGAGTAACGGATTAGCAATCGGAGGGTTGCGAGTTCGAATCCAACCAAAGACCGTCGTGTACAAAGGGGATGGTGCACGTTAAATCTGTCGCGGCCTCAAATGTCCTCACGTTGGCGTGATGTGGAAGTTTGAAGAGAGGGGTGCCAGCTCGGGTGTGACCTCGTCATCTGACAGTAGTTCAAAATTACGTGGTACCTTCGGGTTGGATCCCGGACCGCCGCCAATAGCCCGTTGTATTGCTCCAGTGCGACGTTAATGAAAAATACCATACATACCTATCCAATCGGTTTCTCCAAGTTCGCGTCACTGCATTCATTCCAATCAATACTATTATCTCTAGCCCTAAAAGTAATTTCGACGCGATATCTCGTCCATCAAGATAGCCAATTTTGCGAATGACGAGATATTGCCGAATTTTTGAGGATAACTTGTCCATCAATATCTGACCAATTTTGTTACTGACGAGATATCTCACCCATCAATATCTGACCCATTTTGCTAATTACGAGATATCTCGTTCATCAAGATCTGACCAATTTTGCTAATGACGAGATAACTTATCCATCAATATCTGGCCAATTTCGCTAATGACGAGATATCTCGTCCATCAACATCTGACCAATTTTGCTAATGACACGATATCTCGTCATCAAGATATTGCCGATTTTTCGATGATGATGAGATCACGATCTGGTCAGTTTTCTTCTAATGAGATATCTCGACATCAAAATTTGGTCAGTTTAATGAGATACCTCGTCAAGACAACCACCTAGCTAGTGTCTTCAAAGTAAGGAAGCCGGCTATTTTGAGTTTTAAAAGAGGACAATTCTTCGGGTGTTACTTGGTAGAAGAAAAATCTTCAACTTTATTTTTAAAAATATGAATTCTGTCCCAAGTAATTTCATCTTTAATGAAACTACTAGCAGAATTACCCATCGTTGCTCGGGTTGAATTGGTTGTAATTGATCGTAATGATACTCAATGTCATTCCTATGGGGATTTCGTGGCATTTTTAGCCCCCCTCTGTCAACACAGGACAAATCAAATGGGGGTTAATATATAGCCTATGTTTCCAGTAGAGCATAAGTGTACCAAATTTGGTGTGAATTATTCCTATGGGGATTTCAAGTTGCTTTGAGCCACCTCTGCAGACCCGGGGTAAATCGAACTGAGGTTAGTATTCTAAACAATGAGTGTACCAAATTTGGTGTGAATTGGTCACAGTGATCGTAATGATACTCAATGTTATTCCTGTGGGGATTTCGAATTGCTTTTAGCCCCCTCTACAGACCCAAGACAAATCGAATAGGGGTTAATATAGAGCCTGTTTCCCGTAGGATTCTAAAGCATAAGTGTAGGAAATTTGGTGTGAATTGGTCAGTGATCGCAATGATACTCAATGTTATTCCTGTGGGGATTTTGAATTGATTTTAACCCTCTCTACAGATCCACGACAAAACAAACGGGGATTAATATGTAGCCTGTTTCCCGTAGGATTCTAAAGAAAGAGTGTATCAAATTTGGTGTGGATTCGTCAAGCGGTGTAGATTTATGTACAGAATACAGACAGACGCCAACTCTGCTTTATATAGAGATTAGCTTCAATTAAGAAAAGTCTGATTTAATCATCCGGGTATTGACTAGGGCCTTCGACGAGGTATTTCGTCATTAGGAAAACTAACCCAAATCATGGACGAGATATCTTATCCATCAAAATCTCGTCGCCTCTCACTAGAAGAACACTGACCAGATCTTTATCTCGTTGTCATTGCAAAATAAAAAATCTGGGTGACGAGATATTCGTCAAATTTTTGCAAAATTGATCAGATCTGTATGGACGAGGTATTGGAGGGATAAATCAAGCTGATTTAAATCGGCAAACCCTGGTAGAAGCTATTTTAAATTAAAAGAGAGAAACCAATACTTACCAAAATACAGAGGTGACTCTCTCGTAGCTACATTATCATCGATGTAGGGTATGCCCAGAGTATAAACGGCCGTGGCTCCAATTCCGATGAAAAGCAGACTCACGAAGAAAACGGACAGCACGGCATGCCTGACCCGGTTCTGGTAAGCTGTATTATCCGGCGAATCACAACGAGAAGCAATGCGTCCCTTGTAGAACGGGGTCTTGGAGACAAGCTCCAATTCCCCCATCTCCGTGAAGTTCTCCAGAGTCTTGACGTCGGTTATGGAAGGTATGTCTCGTGGGGCGACCATCTTGGATGGCTCCGACTTGGACTTCTTGACCGCGGATACGTTGCTACTCTTAGCATACCGGGACATGTCATGGCACAACCTCGCGTTCAGTTCCCGCATCTTGTAGGTGGAAGCATTTGGCTGTTCGCTCCCGAAGATGTGCCCGGAAACGTCCTCTCCACTCCCGAAGAGGAAATGTGGCGTAGAACACAGAATAGAAGCAGCTGCGAAGACCAGCATGCCACATGCGATCCACTTGGGCCGGTGGCCTTGACCACCGTAGTAGGTGAGCAGAAGCGCCCCTCCGATCTGTCCGATCTCAGTCGCAGACATTATAATACCCGTTGTCTTGCTCTGGATCTGGAACAGTTTCTCGATGGTGGTTAAGACACTTACGAAGTAAGTGTAGTACATGCCCTGTAGGACGCTGGTGAGGCAGAAGACGATCAGAAAGGCCTTCTTGTTGGCGAAGGGTTGCAGCCAGCGCGGTCGGAAGGACCAGATGCCGCAGTCGGTGCCCTCTGGGCAGTCGGTGTCCGTGTACTTGTAGACTTTGTTGTTGGCGTCGCCGTCCAGGTGGCCGTTGGCCACCGACTTGGACCTGTGGCCGTTCGCGTGGCATCCATTGCCATTGGTGGTTGCGCCCGAGCTTTTAGAAGTAGCTAGGGGTGTCCGTACGTCGTCCAAATCTGCTTCCGCTCCGTTGGAAAGCCCTGACTCGACCATCTTTAGTAACGGCCTCTGGAAAAGGATTTTGTATTTTAGCCATTGGACAAAACGCATAATATACACACATATTTTGCAATAAGATAAAAATAATATAAAATGAAACGTTTGATCTCTTCAGTGAGTGAAAAACCTTCCACATTTTAATGCGTATTCAAACCTCCAAGTGGTTTCGACGAGATATCTCGTCCATCAAGATCTGGCCAATTTTGCTAACGACGAGGTATTCTTTATCAAGATATTGCCGATTCTTTGATGTTGATGAGATGAAGATCTGGTAAGTTTTCTTCTAATGATGCGATATCTCGTCCATCCAACTCTGGTCAGTTTTGCTAATGACGAGATATCTTGTCAACACAACCACCAGGAGGGTTAAAACAGTAGCAAAAACTTTTGCTTCGAGTTTGTTAATCTTATTTTTGATTTAACCCTCCAAGTGGTTTCGACAAGATATCTCGCCCGTCAAGATCTGACCAATTTTGCAAATGACGAGATAACTCGCCGAGACAACCACCGGGAGGGTTAGGATAGGATGAGGAGGTTACATGACCGCTTTGCTCCCCGGATTCAACTTTATGCGACTTTTGTTGAAATAGTTTATATTTCATACCAGTACTTGATATAAATTGAACTTTCTCGTGGAACTTTCCAATGATATCGAACGCGTGCGATGTTTAAATTTATATTTAAAAAATGTTGTTCTATCAATGAGCTGTTTTTCTGAGCGCTTTACTTGTGCTTTAAAATTTTAAATTCGGTAAGTTAATACGAAGTGGATCGGCTCTTTAAGAGAATGTCAAATTCTTAAAAAGCATCAGTAAAAACGGAATAATTTGATTCCACCAAAACAGGAGCACGCCATACGTTAAGATTCAAGAGTAGAGCTGATTTTGATGACCTAAAAATTCCCAACAAAATGCATTTATGAATCCAAAACTACAAAACAAAATGTCCTAAAAGAAACATTTGTTTAATTCTGCAAAACTTAAAAAAAAAGAAAATATGCCCGAAAAGAAAGAATCTGAGTACTCCCCGTAGAGTACAAAAATGCCCTCAAAATTACAATTACGCTTTTTACAGTTTCTGTGTCAAATTTGAAAGTCTACTCTGAAAATGAAAAATCTGTCCTTTTGAAGAGAACAAGAAAAAATGCAACGGACATTTTCTGAGTTCGTGTTAAATTGTAAGTACGAATTTCACTAACACTATATTTTATTTCAATATTTTAAGTTTGTCAAGGTAAACTGAAAATTTTTCAACTATTATAGAATTGCAAAACAGAAACCCAAAACAGATTTTCAAAAAAGAATAATTTTCTATCTGCTAACAAAGTTTTAACCCTCCAAGTGGTTTCGACGAGATATGTCGTCCATCAAGATCTGACTAATTTTGCTCTAATGACGAGATATACCCTCATCAAGGTATTGTAGATTTTTTGATGACAAGATCAAGATCTGGTCAGTTTTCTTCCATTGACGAAATATCTCGTCCAACAAGATCTGGTCAGCTTTGCTAATTGCGAGATACCTTGTGAAGACAACCACCAGGAGGGTTAAACATTGAAAAGCTTTTCATTCCTACTGAAACCACTGAAGTACACTTTTAACAAAATACGTCATTGATAAATTTTTCCAGTTTCACCAAGGGAAAGGTTTTTCTCAACAGGTGTAAAGAATGAGGTTTCAGGGATATTTATCCCAAAATATGCAAAATAATGACTCGAGAATAACACAAAAACGCCTTAAAATGACCGATAAACCTGAAAATGTAATTTTACTTAGTCACGAAAAATGTGTTTAAATCAGAATAGTCATTTTATGAAAAACATTTCTATTCACTCGAATGTCGTTTCAGTCTAACCAATAAAGATACAAAACAATTAAATTCCAGCCCTATTCACGAGGCATTAGACACTTGGCTACAATACAATAACTTTTTAAAGAACTCAAAAACATCAAATACAACATACAACTTAATATTTACGAAAAATAAGGAAATGGTATATAAATACGTGTAAATCTTGATGTTCAAGACAATGTCCACAGGAAGCTAAATTACACTTCAACACACATTCCAGCATGCCGCCTATCTGCAGGTCTCAACGCATAAGAACAAGAAACTCCAGAAATTAAGATTGAGGTCTCTACAATCGCCGGCAACCTAATAGCTCCGAACTATCCGATGTGGAATGAGTAACACGGTAACCTTATATTTCAGCCAGAAATTATTATGTATTTGATCTGAATATGATAGGGAGATAAGTTAAGTGGGGCGACGACAGAAATACAAAGATATTAGGGCTTTTTTACTCCGTACATGAACCAAAAAAATGTATACATACAAAAGATAATCTTAGTCTGGGAAAATTTTTTCTCATTTCTTCCGGAATGAATGTTTCCAAGCAATTGCCGCACTTGGAATCTTAGAGTATCGTAAAATCAGAAAAAAAATGAACTAGCGCAGCGATTCTCAAACTGGGGGACAACCATGGGGTCACAGAAGGTTCACGACTGAGTTGAGTATATAACCTTGAACATTTATTTTAAAGAAAACAAAGCTGCGTTTGAAAAAGTATGTAAACACAACTAATTATAATACAGGGGGATTCACACTGGTCCAACATCAGTCGTGTGACACTAAGTTGGCTGAAATACGCATGCGTAACAATATGTTTTCGGTTCGAAAACGGAGTACGCATGTGCATGTCGTATGTTTTGTCGCGTGTTGCTCCGATGTGTGGTCGGGCTAAATGTAGTAGAGGCATCAATATACATTTATAGACCATAATAACTTATTGATCATTAATTAAGAGACAATGAAGTGGACAAGAAAGGTATTTAAAGACTAATCTAATCTTCTACACATGAGTAGCTGAAAGGACTTCAAACTCTAAACAAAACTGCGTTTGAAAAAGTATGCAAACCCATCTAATTATAATACAGGGGATTCACACTGGTCCAACATCAGTCGTGCGTCACTAAGTTGGCTGAAATATGCATGCGTATCGACATGTTTTCGGTACGAAAACGGAGTAAGCATGTCGCATGTTGCTCCAGTGTATGGTCGGGCTAAATGTAGTAGAGGTATCAATATACATTGATAGACCATAATTACTCATTGATCATTAATTAAGAGATTATGAAGTAGACAAGAAAGGCACTTAAAGACTAATTAAATCTTCTACACATGAGTAGCTGAAAGGACTTCAAACTTTAAATAAAACTGCGTTTGAAAAAGTATGTAAACTCAAAATATTTTAAGTGCACATTCCTAAGTTTTATGGTCAATGCTGAATGTCCTTCCAATATCATTTGTAATTTGTAAAATAAAAAAAGTCATTACATTCAAGAAAAAGTTTTTCTTTTTCATTTAATATATGGTTGACCTAGAACAAGCCATTAACTGACAAAACATTTTTTACTGTACAGCTTTTTGAAGATTAACTCCTAACTGGCCGGGCTAAATGTGATAGAGTGAATCAATCTTAACAATTTTTGACAAAGAATGTATGCCCCCAAATGTGCGTAGGTGCTAGAGGGCACTGTTTGGCGCGTTTGCAAATCGTCTTTTTTTAAAACTTCGTCATTCGCAACGCGGATTTCTCACGTGATGGAGCATAAAAATTACAAACAGGGGCCACGCAGGATTTTACTATAGAAATAAAACTTAAGCAATTTGTATTGTCGTTTCTAGAAAAAAGGTGATACTTTTTAAAAATTAATTGAAAAGTAATATGTATAACCGTCATGTCTGGAAAAGTATACAGCTTTGTTTTTAATTGCTTAATTATCACGTGATAAGTATAAACGTCATGTCTAGAAAAAGTATCCGCCTTGGCTTTCAGCTGATTTCTTTAATTGTATAATTATCGTCTAATATGCATAACCGTCATATTAAAAAAGTATCCAGCTTAGTTTAGAGCCTCATATTTTTAATTGTTTAATAAAAGTCTGATAAGTATAACCGTCATATCTAGAAAAAATATACACCTTGGCTTTCAGCTTATTTTTTAACCGTTAGTTAAGTCAGATTCCAAACTGTTACACATTCGTTTCATAAAACTATCTGTCTGACCTTATGACGTTTCATTAACTTTCCAAAACAAAGAAATACTTATCGATTACAGGAGCACATATTCTTTGTAAACAAAAATCATAACATCCTACTATTAACACAATTCAATAAAAATCGATTGAAATAAAAATAAAGTCCTTCAGAACTGAATTACGAAAGAAAGAAATGCGTACAGAATAATAGTTCACAGATTTCCTATTCTGACATTTTTAAAATTGCTTTAAATTATCTTTCATTCATGCATGACATGTGATACGGAGTAATGCGTTACTTATTATTTATTTTTATTTTCGGGCCTATTTTATTTTTAATTACGGTAGTAATTTTTTTCCCATCACTTGTAATACTTTCGTAGTCATTGTTTTCGATTCAGCTTTTTATACATGCATTGTTTGAATCGGGTTTCCATTATATACTTTATGTTTAGTATAGTAAGCGAATTGTGTGTCATACATTCTATTCAGGCGTACTTTAATTTTAATTTCATGTGAATTGCCTTTCGATAATACGTAAAATGCAATAACTGCATACATACTAAAATACATAATACTAAAAAATTGTTAAAAATTTATACAGCTATTTCCCCGGTCCGAAAATAAATGTCATATTTGCACAGAAATTAACCCTCCTGGTGGTTGTCGTGACGAGGTTTCTCGTCAATCGTTAGCAGTTCTTGATGGACGAAATATCTCGTCATTAGAAGAAAACTGACCAAATCCCGATCTCGTTATCATAAAAAATCGACAATATTGAGGGACGATGTATCTCATCATTGGCAAATGGTGATATATCTCGACGGTACTGTTTCTGTACAGAAATGAAGTACTCATGCGCATGTTTGGTCGTATGCCCTATTAAAGTATGGCTTACCTTAGGGTACTGCGTCCCCTTAAGGAAAAATGAAAACTTTGAACAGGGAAAGAAATATAATCCTCCTGGTGGTTGTCTTGACGAGATATCTCGTCGTTGGAAGAAAACTGACCAGATCTTGATGGACGAGGTATCACGTCGTTAGAAGAAAACAGACCCGATCCTCCTCTCGTCACCATAAAAAATCGGCAATATCCTGATGACGAGATATCTCGCCATTAGCAAAATTGATCATATCTCGATGGACGAGATATTTCGTCGCAACCACTTGGAAGGTTGAGCTGCAATCGAAAAATAAGCAACAAGACGAAGAAATGCAACTAAAAAATCAACATAAAGTGAATAGAAGAAACGGAATGAGATAAATACGAGCTAATTTCGAAAAAGCCTAAACTATCCTCGCCCGCTTCAGAGAATACTTTGTCTCTATTGCAGAATGATTAACACACGCTGTGGCCTCTTATTATATTAGACGGGCATAATTGTCGCAGCGTAAACTGATACTGTCTAATTAGGCTAACAGACAACAAAAACGAAAGACATATGACTGTCTGAACAATTCAATCTCTGTTGTGAGTAACCCGTGGAAGTAAGTTGTTGGCTATTTTCGCAAGTTGCGGATGGTTTCTGTAGCATGTGGAAGGTTAGGGTTCAAGAAAAGTTTTAAATAAAAAACTTGGACGATGTTTATCTTTAGCAACTTGAGACCTTTTGAGATATACGTGTGTTAAAATAGTTAGTGCCACATTTTTAAATGGTCCGAGTAAGCTGCAGCTTAGAGTGGAAAATTTTGGAGATTTTACAAGGGAAGTATTCTTCTCGAAGGAAGCTTTTAAATATAAATTAAAAATTTGTTTTAAATGTGTTTTTAAATAACAAATTATTTTCTCAATTTGCGGATGGTTTCCGTAGTATGTGGAAGGTTAGAGTTGAAGATAAGCTTAAATAAAAAACTTGGACACTGTTTATCTTTAGCAACTTGAGACTTGTTGGGATATACGCGTGTTAAAATAGTTAGTGCCGTATTTTTAAATGGTCTGAGTAAGCTGCAGCTTAGAGTGGCAAATTTTGGAGATTTTACAAGGGCGAAGTATTCTTCTCGAAGGAAGCTTTTAAATATTAATTAAAAATTTGTTTTAAATGTGTTTTTAAATAACAAATTAATTTCGCATGTTGCTGGTGGTTTCCGTAGCATGTGGAAGGTTAGGATTGAAGAAAAGTTTTAAATAAAGCAATTGGACACTGTTTAGTAACTCGGTACTTTTTGAGATATACGCTCGTGTTAAAATAGTTAGCGTCGTATTTTTAAATAGTCTGAGTAAACTGCAGCTTAAGTGGAACATTTTGATAAGTATTCTTCTCGAAGAAGCTTTTAAATATTAATTTTAAAAAAGATTTTGAGTGTGTATATAAATAACAAATTAGTTTCGTAAGTTGCGGATGGTTTCTGTAGCATGTGGAAGGTTCGTGTTAAAATAGTTACAATGCAGTATTTTTAAACAGTCTAAACTGCAACTTAGAGTGGAAAATTTGGGGATAATTTGGGCTTTTACAAGCGAAGTTAATGTTTTAAATATTAATTCAAAATAGATTTTAATATGAGTTTATAAATAACGAATTAGTTTCGCAAGTTGCGGGTGGTTTCCGTAGCATGTGAAAGGTTAAGGATTCAAGAAATGTTTAAATAAAGAAATTGGACACAGTTTAGTAACTTGATACTTTTTGAGATATACGCTCGTGTTAAAATAGTATCGTTTTTTATAGTCTGGTTAAACTGCAGTTTACAGTGGAAAAATTTTGGGATTTTACAAGGGGCGTAAATGTTTTTAAATATGAATACAAAATAGATTTTAAATGTGTGTTTATAAATAACAAATTAGTTTCGCAAGTTGCGAGTGGTTTCTGAGCATGTGGAAGGTTAGGATTCTCGAAAAATTTAAATAAACAAATTAGACGTTGTTTGTATTTAGTAACTTGAAACTTTTTGAGATACAAGCTCGTGTTAAAATAGTTTTACAAGTAAATTAAATGCTTTTCTAATTTAAAATAGATTTTAATTGTGTGTTTATAAATAACGAGTTAGTTTCGCAAGTTGCGAGCGATTTCTGTATCATTTGGAAAGTTGAATTGGACGTTTTTTATCTATAGCAATTTTGGATTTGTTTGAGATCTATGCTAGTGTTAAAATAGTTACAGTGCCATAGTTTTAAATAGTCTGAGTAAACTAGCCGTATTTGAGATTTTACTCAAAGTAAATGCTTTTGAATATTAATTCAAAATAGGTTTTAAATATACATTTATAAATAACTAATAAGTTCGTTGAGATGAAGCTTAATGAATATCGAAATCCCACCAAAATGTCAATAGTAAATTGCGCCAACTTGGGTGTGTATGCAAATAAGACCTCAATAAAACCGATCGTTAATATGATCTGTATATTTGTAATATTTATCTCTCATCTTGGAAGACCGGGCCATAATACTATATATATTGGAGAGGGTTTAAATGGGGTTTCGGGACCCTAGAACCTGATCGCTGTCCTAGCAACCTGCGATTTGTATTATTTCTCTCCTCTGTCAGTAAAACTTTCGTTGTACGTATGTCCCTTACTTGACATTTTCTGTCTTGTGTTTCTCACAGTTGGACCAAATATGGCCCTTGCTCTTCAAAATCCAACTACCACAATTCTAGATAACATGTTTCATTATTAATTTACCCTGGATGTATCTCTCTCCTGTGTCAGTAAAACTTTCGTTGTGTTGTGCATGTCCATTACTTGACGTTGTCTGTGTCGTGTTTGAGCAACAAAGCCAAATACGGCCCTTGCGTCATTAAACCCAACCAAATATAACAGAAGGCACTGACTGGACGTGAATTTTGTATTACACTAGTGTACTATAGTACCAATTACGTACAGTCGCAAGGACCAGTAGACTCTTTCTAAAAGATTCGTTTATTCAGAATAGGCCAATAGAATCTTTCCAAAGCATTCGTTTATTCAGAATAGGCGAATAGAATCTTTCCAAAGGATTCGTTTATTCAGAATAGGCCAATAGAATCTTTCCAAAGGATTCTATTCCAAGGAAAAGACTAATGAAATGGTTCCAAAGAAATATTCTATTATAAGGAAAGGACTAAAAGAATCGTTCGAAAGAAGGATTTTATTACAAGGAAATGACTAATAAAATCGTTCCAAAGAAAGATTCTTTCTAAAGAAAGGACCAAGTGAATCTTTCTAAAGGTTAGAAAAAAGGCATGCCAAGAGGATTCTATTCCAAGGAAAGGACTAATGGAATTGTTTCAAAGAAAGATTCTATTCTAAGGAAAGGACCGATAGAATTTTTCTCAGGGTTAAAAGAATAGGTTCTTTAGGAATATGTGTTATTTAGTCATTATGTGGGGATTGTGGTGTAAAAGCAACACTATACTACTCGGAAATCTCGCGGCACCTAGAAGGCTGGTAATGACGTTTTAAATATAATCGAATTAGGAGATCCAATTTTTTAAAAGAAAATCTATCGACCCAACTCTAAGAACTGATCGATTAAATCACCGTCATTGATTTTAATAAGCGAGGTATGTGACCTGAAGGCGTGACTTTACCTCACAGACGTCACAAAACAATTTTGACGTCAATTACCTAGTAAACAAACATATTTGATACGCTCAAACAAGTGAATGTCATTCTGAGGGCATAAAAATGGAGCGAGGACAAACATTGACTGAAAAACTGCTTTTCTTCCATAAAATCATAACAAATGATGCTTTTAATTTTATCAACATTGAAGACGCGTTTATTTTGAATCAAAGAAACGATTAAAGGGGGAAATTAGAACCAAAATATTAATGCATCATAAACAAATACGCAACTTTTGCACGAGTATAAAACGCATGATGGCGCAGGCTACGATGAGAAGGGTTAGTCGATTTTTGAAAAGGTGTGAAAGCGCGTTAGAATTCTGTCAAAAGCAAAAGCAAGAATGGCGATCGCCGTGGATGTTTTCCAACCTGAAAAGTTGCTATCAATGCTATCGCTTTCGGCACCGAACTAGAACCAGAATCTGCGCTAAAGATGCCGATTGTGGAAGTGCTTTGCTTATATTGCCACCAGTCCCCTAATTCAAAGACTAGCTCAAAACCACGTGGGACATTTTTTACTTGACGTTGTCTGCATTGTGTTTGGCGCAGCTTCGCCAAATATGGCCCTTGCGCCCTAAAACCACAAACAACCAACTAATCAAAACCACGTGACTCGATTGCCAACTCGTGTGAATCGAACTGTGTATATGAGGGATTTTCAGTGCAAGGAAACAAATCAGACGAAAACTGAAGATTTTACTTCCGCTACCCAAATGTTCTCGCATGATACATATCCTGGCTACCTTAAAATGGTGATAGTGGTTCTGCAAGGGGAGCGTGCTTCCAATACGTATTCCGGGCATGACGTCGCTAGGGTTTTTCTAATACGATTTTAGTACTTTGCCAATAAAAATTCCGAATTGGTATGTGATAGCTGATTGATCAACGTCAATTACACGTTAAACGCAAATGTCGCCAACAAGACGATACACTACATTTTAAGTTATTATGACAGCATTTGGGTAGCGGGAGTAAAATATCCATTTTCCGTCCCAATTTGTCTGTTTGCACTAAAAATCCCTCTCATAAATACATCGTGAAAGCTGACTCTGTTCCTGCTCATCCCCATTTTCGTAAACTACCATCCTTAAGCTTTCCACTGCTACATCGAATTAAAATATTTTAGTTTAAGTAACTTTCAGCGCACCTGCCGACAAATATAAAATCCCTCTCATAAATACATCGTGAAAGCTGACTCTGTTTCAGATCACCATTTTCGTAAACTACCATCCTTATATCAGCTTTCCACTGCTACATCAAATTAAAATATTTTAGTTTCAGTAACTATCAACACCTGCAGACAAATATAAAACCAAAAATCCAAAATGCATTGATCAATCGCTAAAAAAGCCACCGGCTGGGCGTATACATCGCGCGATTCCACTTGCCTTTCTATTAGTTCTATCCCGCGTACTGAGTAACAAATAATTATATATTATTTTAGGAAATTACACATGTCGCAGGCCTCAAGGTGATATATCACTACAACATCTCACAAATGCATTCTTTTTCCAACCACCACAAAAGGAGTATCGAGAAAAAATGAACGGTTTGATTCTACAGAAGGAAGAACCTTTTCATGTTGGAAGGCCGTATTAATTTAGCTGAAATCAAATAAGGCCACATTCAAGAAACTGAAATTAGATATACTTAAAGATATATATTATTTCGCAAAAATCCAACCACTATGTACTTAATAATTTTTAAAGAATGAAAACTATTTGTTAATTTTAAAGTTAACTAATTTTTAATGATTTTGTTGAGTCTGCTTTTTGTTGTAAAGCATTTGAATATTCGGTTGCAGCATTGGGGTCTGCGGTGTCAGTTGATGCTCTAGATGGGTATCAGTCATTGGTGACCTTGAGGGTGTCTTTTCAGGTCTGCCACAGCCAAAGCACTTGTGTAATAGTAGCATTAGCAGCATAATTTTAAAAAATAGTAGCAAGACTCCTATAAATCCTATTTTAGTAGCAATTTTAGTTACTCAGGTACAAAATGAATAGGCTAAACTACAAAATGAGCTGATTAAGTATGAAACAGACGGTGAAGACCTCGCCAAGAAATTTAAGTTTTAAAATTAAAAACTACATATTGTCTTAATAAGGTTTTCATGACAATCTAGTACCCAGATTCCGATGTTTTTCTTTCATGATTGCCACGACTTGGCGCCAAAACTTCGAAATTGGCGTCCCTTGGAAAATTTTCTCCACCAAAGAAAAATCCGAAAAATATTTTATTCCGTGCAAGACTTCATTTTCGTTGACCTTTGGTAAATTTTAAAAAAAGCTACCACCCCTGATCCAGTCCGTTTCGTTCATGGTTTGATCGAAAAAATTTAGTTCAAAACCAAAATGCAGAGCATATTCCTTTGTGCAACTTAGCGGGATCTAACACGGTATCAAATAAACGCTACTGAATATTAAATGAATGTGTTATTGAAGATGACCCTAAAAAGGGGGAGAAGACTAGGAATGAGAAACTGTCCCGAAAGAGGAACGTTAAATATGCCACATTAAATTTTGAAAGTCAGTCCGCCTCTGATACGAGCCATTTCGTTTATGGTTTGATCAAAACCATTTGCCACTTTCAATTAAAAACAATATGTAAAGCATATTCCCTGGAGCAACTTGTCAGGATCTAGCACGGTATCAAATAAACGCTGCTGAATATTAAATGAATGCACCGTTAAAAATTTTCACAGCGAATTTTAAAAGCCAGTCCGCCTCTGATGCGAACCATTTCGTATATGGTTTGATTGAAAACGTTTACCATTTTTAATTGAAACCAAAATGTAGAGCAAATTCCTTGGAGCAACTTTTCAGGATCTAGCATTGCATCAAATAAAGGTTGTTGAATATTAAATGAATGTGTTATTGAAGACGAGCCTAAGATGAGGGGGAAGACTAGGAATGATTAGCTGTCGCGAAAGAGGAACATTAATGTAATGGGAATGAACAAATTGTAGAAGAAAAAAGTCCAAAAAAAGGGTAATGATAAAAGAAGAGAATAAATAAACAGAAAATAAGTAGACCTAAGATACATGTCATAATCTATTTAGCCTCCTTAAGTGCTTCAGAGAGATAAGGTGGATGAGAAAAGGCTTGCCATCTCTTTCTGCGAAATTCGAGGCATGTTTGAAAGTGTGGTACTTGACTTAATTTGTAGTTCTTGGGAAAACGAGTTTCTCTCTTTGATGGAGGTGAAGCTTTTTGTCGCCTAATTAAAGCAATTCAACACAAAAAACATAGTATTTGAACGGGTTTTGGAAAAAAATGACACACACGTTTCCCATTTGTGATCAAATCAATAAGTTGTCTTTTAATGTTACCCTGACATGTATGGCAAAAGTGTAAACCAGGCTCTGTGACTGAATTTTGTCTGACGTGTTGTTTATTTACATTTTCAACAGAAGAAACGCTTCAAAATCTTTTTAGTTATGAATTATCCTATGTAACATTTCTCAGAATCTTTTTACAATTATGAACCATTCTATGTAACACTTCAAAATCTTTTTGAAATTGAATCACCCTGTGTAACACCCTAGAATCTCTTTACAATTATAAATCATCATATGCAAAACTTCAAAATCTCTTCGAAACTGTGAATTATCCTATGTAACACTCCAGAATCTTAGAATCTTTTAATCTATGAATTATCCTATGTAACATTTCAGAAGCTTTTTACAACTATGAATCAACCTACTTCAGAATCTTTTTACAACTCTGAACCCTTGGGGAAATTCACACAGTCGAAAGCCACCATAGCCTCAGAATGAATCCATAGAGAGGGATAAAAAGCTTCCGAAAAGTGAAGAATAATTCTTTCGAAATGAAGTAAAATAATTCTTTTGGTCAAAAAACTATTCATTTGAAAAGAAGAAAGGAACGAACTGTTGGTTATTCCGCGAAAGCAGTTAAAGGCAGGTGCCAGATGAACAAACGAAGTCTACGATTATCAGACTTCATTTTACCTCTTTCAACTTATAAGGTTGGAAAATTACCGACATTCTCAAAACCGATAAGTTACCAACCGACATCCTCAATGCCGGTAAATTACCAACCGACATTTTCAATACCGGAAGTTCCCAACCGATATTCTGAATCCCGGTAAATTACCAATCAACTTTCTCAATACCGGTAAATTACCAACCGACATTCTCAATACCGATAAATTACCAACCGGCATTCTGAATCCCAGCCAATTACCGACCGAAATTCTGGGATCGGATATTTTTCTGAAAAGGAAGACACCTCAGAGCTTATGGAATTGTCCTTCAATTCGTCTATTCAAGGAAGACAGAACTGTGGGGCGAAAACTTAACTGTCTCTTAAAGGGTGTTTTATTTCCAATTGAATGTTTAATCGAAATACGTTTAATCCCATGAGGGTTCACACGCATAATTCCAACTTGCAACCTGCAGTCTTCCCAGCATGACTTTTAACCAATTTTGGACTTCTTGACCAATAGAATCTTTTGAAAGGAATTCTAAGAAAAAGAGCAATAAATCTTTTCAAAGGATTGTATTCTACAGAAAAGAGCAATAAAACTTTCCCAAGGATTCTATTATATGGAAAAGAGAGCAATACATCTTTCCAAAGGATTCTATTCTACGGATAAAAGAGCAACAAATTTTACCAAAGGATTCTATTCCACTGAAAAGAGCAATAAATCATTCCAAATTATTCTATTTTACAGAATGAGCCAATAGAATCGTTCCAAGGAATTCTATTCCAAGGAAAGGACCAATAAAATCGTTCCAAATGATTCTATTCTAAGGAAAGGGCAAATAGAATCTAAAGATTGAAACAATTCTCTAAAGGTTGAAACAATCCACGGATTCCTTAGAAAGATGTAGTTATTTAATCATTAAGTGTGTTGTGGGAAAAAAGCAATACTACACTACTTTCAAATCTTGTGACGCTCAGAGGGTTAAATAACGGATTGCAACTAACCTATAGAAATTTTCAATACCATTTTAGTTCTATTTTTCCTTTGCGAGAGACACTAATTGGGTGGGTTTGTAGGACTAAATTGGGAACCAGTTGCAAGAAAAAAGAAAGGGACATTTTTTTATTTCCGTCCTTGAAGCCCATAAACCGGAGCGATTATCAAAGTTTTGCTAATTTATCTCATATTCAATAAGAAGCGCAACCAAAAAATTAATATTGGAAACAGTAATTTTTAAAATATATGTATACAGATTAGTATTAGTTGTTGAATATGCATAAAAGTTAGGGCTGAGCTTTGTTAACGGCTCTGGTTTATAGGCTGCAAGGAAGTAAGAAAAGGCCCTTTCTTTGTTCTTGTAACTGATTCCCAATTAGTCCTATAAAACCTCCCAAACCTTCACCTTCACCTAGTACTTATACAGTATTTATAGATTAGTAACATACCTTATCGTCATTTTAAATAGCAAATTTTAACTAATAAATCTTTTATAAAACTAATAAATATAATTATTAGCATATCCAATTATTAGTATTTATAAACTAGTAATATTTATTATAAACAAATAAAGCTTTCCAAGGGATTTTATTCTACAGAATGTGCCAATAGAATCGTTCCAAAGACTTCTATTTCAAGAAAAGGACTAATAAAATCGTTCCAAAGGATTCTATTCTTTGGAAAGGGCCAATATATATAGAACCTTTCTCTCTCTCAATGTTGAAAAAATTTATGTATTCTTTAGAAAGATGTGGTTATTTAGTCATTAAGTGTAGACACTAATTGGGAGGTTTTATAGGACTAATTGGGAATCAGTTACAAGAACAAAGAAAGGGCCTTTTCTTACTTCCTTGCAGCCTATAAACCAGAGCCGTTAACAAAGCTCAGCCCTAACTTTTATGCATATTCAACAAAAAATTGTAATAAAAAAATTCATATTGGAAACCGTAATTTAATTTTTTTACTAATTAGTATATTTTACACACTAATTATCTTATCATCATTTTAAATAGAAAATTTTGTTTGGGATAGATGGCGTCATCAGCTTCATTTGCCCCAGGTTCAAAACTGTCTATCTTCACCCCTAGGTACGATTAAGATTTGTGCATTTAGTATTCAAATTCCAGGAGTGTCACAACAGGCGTTATGTTGTGATCTTTCCATCCAAAGCATTCAAACAATTTCTAAGAACCAAAACCATCAAAAAAGATCCAGCCATGATTTAGATCTATGAAATTGGGTTGTCCTTTCTTCGCGGACCTTTGAAACAAAACAGCAAAAAATCCCCCCGTGTCATAACGCTAATTGAAATTATGGACAAAAGTTCCCTTTTCTATGTCACGTACAAACAATGGTGACAGAGCGACCGTTGATAAAATGTATATTGGCCCAATAAAATAGGGTGAGCAGTTCAGTGACCGCTGGTCGGAGCCCTAAAGGCGGGCACCAAACTCTATCGATTGACGCCGCTACATCTCGTGCCACAAAACCTCTTAAAAGTCACAATCGATCCTCTGTGTGTGCGAGTTTTTTTCGCGTTCCCTCTTCATATAGGACCCGGGTGCCATCCGTGTTAATTGTGATCATTGGGAGGTGATGTGGACATGTGGAGATGTTTTGTGTGTGGTATATGCTCGTGGTAAAAATAGGTTGAATTTTTTTAGTGCCCTATTAATCGTTTTAAAGGTAGAGTTGAGTTAATCGGAGAGTGAAGTTAGTGAATTTGATTTACTTTGTCACGAATATTCCGTTTCCTGGTCTAAAATTCTAAGGAGTTGCGATATTTTTCCATGATGGTCAAATGGGATTTCACTGTGTGGTGATGCGGACATGGAGATGTTTTGGGTGATACATGCTCCTGTTAACAATATTTGAAAATGGGTTGAATTTTTTATTGCCGAATTAAGGCGTCTCTGGGTAAAAATAGTTTGCGCCGTTAATCTGAGAATGAAGTTAATGAATTTGATTTACTTTGTCTCGAATATATTCCGTTTCTTCAAGAAAAAGGTATTGGCAGGAATAAAACTATATTAATACAGGAAATAATATTTCTAATGAAGAATGCCGTTTCCTGATAAAAAATTCTAGAGTTACGATACCTTTCAATGATGGCAGCTTTTGGAATTATATCTTAGTAGGGAACGTTTAGAGTTGTAGCAAACATATTCCGTATGGTTTGGTTTACTATTGCCAATTTAACCATTTTAAACTGATCCCTTTGTATGGAAATAGTTACGCTTTGCTGTGCGTCACTCGGAAATTTATTGGATTGGTTAGTTTTGGTTTTGGGGTTTTTTATGGCGCATGGACCATATTTGACCATGTTGCGCCAGGGTGATTTATTGGGAGGAATAGAACGAAATTCAAAGGGAAAACCATTTTATTCTAGTGTAGAATGTCGTTTTCTGATGTAAAATTCTTTGGACTTAGCGGTTGGTTTTGTATTGATTATATGCGCTTGTCAACATTCGCCAATTTACAGGGTATGAAAAAATCATGATTTAAAAAAAATCATACAATTTTTAATCGGATTTTTATGATTTTAATTATTCCTTTGCCCGTACAAGCTTAAACTTATTGGACATGAGATATGCAAATCACTGAGTAGTTTCAAGATAGTTTGATTTATGTTAAACATTAATATTTATGATGAATTATGTATTAGGGAACTGTAACTCTAATGTATTAGGAAATATAGTAGGGTAAATTTGTGAAAGAATAAAACGCTATATATTAATTAACAAATTTAATCACATGATAGAGTAAATAGAATAGCACAATAAATGTCATGCACAACAATGTTTACTCATCTGGTTCACGAGCATTTTAGATTAGTTTGATTTTCACCCAAAACCGGTGGCATCAAATTTTTTGGCCCTAGATAAATAAGGTTGCGGAATCCCACTAGCACTATATTATAAATTTTTGAATAAAATTAATCAAAAATTAGACATTTTTCATAATTTCTTTGCATTATATATTTTATCATATATGAATAAAATGTATAGAATTTCTTTAGTTATTTTTGTATGTAGTAATTAATTTAAGACTTGTTTTTAAGAACAAATCATGTCATCAATATAGAAAATAAAATAAAAGGAACTTATAACAAAAATTCATGAAAAAAATTACAACTTCTCATTAATATTTAGCTTGCAAAAAGTACTTATTTGTGAAAAAATGTTATTTGTAAGTAAATAGTAAAAAATAGACAAAATATACATAAATTGAAATCAAATATGCCTATTTTTCAAATTTTCTCAGCATTGATAAGTATCTCAAAGTTATATTTCAAGCATACAAAAAGGTTTTATGTATAACATACAAGAAAATTGAGCTTTTCTCTATGAATAGCATAGAATAAATGTAATAGCATTCCTCCAGATCATGCCAATTTAGTGGAATTTTGAGCTTTCAATAAAAAACAATCTCATAATCATTTAAATAGCTTTCCGCTTCAATCCATAATCTGTTTCATAAACACACTCATTCAATTATCAGATGGGCAAATAAATTTTTACATTCCAAATTTCAATTCCATAAATACAGAATAGTTATGCTCGCAGTGTAAAGAAGTACTAGGGATCAAATGCATAAAATTTCCCAATTAAATTTGAATAAAAATTACCAACTACACACAAAACAAAAATGAAAATATTAAAATTCCCAATCACAAAGATTTATGCGCAAAATTGGAATGCCTTGTGATGCTGCAAAAAACGTTTTCATTATGACTAAATATCTTTATATTTTTCATAAACTGACTACTTTTATTTCTGGTTATTTATGGTGTGGTTATTTATTTCTGGTTATTTGAATAAAATAACATGCATCTTGCTCATAAGTATTTCGTTTTAAATTTTCATGACTTAATACAGAAAGGAAAATGAAATTTAAAAATTTGATTCAAATCAATGATTTTTTAATAAAAATTACTTGATTTGAATCATGATTAAAATCAAGCTGATTTAAATCGGCATATCCTGCAATTTAATATCGATATATCTGTACCACTTACGAAAGGGGAAGATAGGTAGCCACTTGAATTAACGTCGCACTGGAGCAACACAACAGGCGATTGTCGACTGCCCGGGATCAATCGCGAAGGGAAAGAACCAACACCTCTTACTTCTGAACCATGGTCAGATGACGACAGACGAAAGGGAAAAATACCGTTGATATTTTTAAGTTGAACAAAATTTAATTATGGTAGCGGTGTATTCGCACGCCTCCTAACACCATAATACATTCTCATCGCATGATGAAATAAAAACTAGGCCATTCTCTATGTAAAGAAAAGCAATTACAAAAACCGCTCCTCGAAAAAAAAGGGGAAACGAAAAAGCGTAATCAATTTCGCTGAAACTAAGCTTGTGAAAAACAATCATCCAAAATTTCCAGCAGGAGGGAAGCCGAAGTAAATATGTGCCTTTTGTCATTTTTTCCGGATGGAAGACATCATTGCACGTGTGGCCTTGAACCCTCAATAACGGCTGCGGAGAGATTTGCCTTGTGCCTGTCTTAAAGGATATCTGAGCGCGACTGGAGGAAATGTTATGCTTTTGTTTTCCCAGTTATTAATTCCGTCAAACTGTGTAATTTACGAAAGGATGCACAGTAACTCGGTTTGGCAGGAAGAGGATTTCGGATGAATCGGTCTTCGAAGCTCGGCTCCTTTGAATGGATAAGAGTAGCAAGCTTTGACCAATTGCGGATACAAATTATATCCCCCAGTACTTGCAATCTGACGTTTAACCGATTTCAGAGGTGACTTTCGCGCAAGGAAAGATGTTGTTAACCTGAGTTGTTTCGTTTCTTTGTGGATTTTTATTAACTGATTTTCCAACACGATATCAAATTCGCGTTTTTCCTGGGAGCTGATATTTTCACGAGAAGCTAGGAAATGAAAAATGTCATAAAATCATCACCACTGTTTCATAGAAAAATGATGGATATGAATTCATATATCTGTTTATTCCGTAGGATAAAATGTGGATGTGTTTTTCGTTGTTATCTCGTTCTTTTGTGCGTTTTCACTAATTGATTTTCCAACACGATATCAGATTTTAAAATTCGCGTTTTTGATGGAAGCAGATATTTTTGAGAAGCTATTGAAATGAATTAATATAATGAAAAAATGTCTTCAAATTATCACCATCATTTCATCAAAAAAGAGGATGGATATAAATTCACATTTCTAGTTATTCTGAAAATAAATCAAAATCATCATTTTAAAATTCGAGCTTTTGATGGAAGCAGATGCTTCCATGAGAAGCTATAAACGAAATAAATGTCATCAAATGATCACCATCGTTTCATCAAAAAAAATTACGAATATAAATTCATATTTCTGTTTTTTCCGTAGGATGAACCATGAATGTGTTTTTTGTTATCTCGTTTTTTGTGCATTTTTACTAATTGATTTTCCATCACGATATCAGATTTTAAAATTCGCGTTTTTGATGGAAGCAGATATTTTTGAGAAGCTATTGAAATGAAATAATACAATGAAAAAATGTCTTCAAATCATCACCATCGTTTCGTCAAAGAGGATGATAGATATAAATTCATATTTTTGGTTATTCCGCACGATAAAATGTGAACGTATTTTTTGTTATCTCGTTCTTTTGGGTATTTTTACTAACTGATTTTCCAACACGATATCATATTTTAAAATTCGTGTTTTTGATGGAAGTAGATATTTTCGCGAGGAACAATTTAATCACAAATTATCTCCAAATAATCACCATCGTTTCATCAAAAGAAAAGGCACTAGTATATTTGGAGGTAGATAGTTAAATTTACGTCGCACTGGAGGCAACACAACCGGTTATTGGCAACGGTTCGGGATCAATCCCGAAGAGAAAGATACGAGGACAACACCTCGTAATTTTGAAGATAGGGTTCCAGTTCGTCCCGGTTTTACCGGGATCGTCCTGGATTGAAAAGCACGTTCCAGGATCCCAGCCGGACAAGGGTGGGAAAAATTCATTTGGCTACTGGATTTCCATGACACCAAGTCGTCCCTTACCGATTAAAGATCCTGATTAGGAAGATATTGCCTTCGTTATTCATGTGAGTACTACGTCCATAAAAAACAAGCATGATTTGATTGACATTCATCTAATACACACGTGGATGCCGGATAATGAGACATAGTAACAAATGGTTTGTAACAACATGCTCTTCGATTAGAAAGGAATATCACCAAGGCGTACCAGCTCTTCAGATGAGTACAGTTGGCTTCCTCTTTTAACAAACCACAACCCGTCCATCAAGTGTCCCGGTTTGAAATAACAATAAAACGACAACCTTATTCCTATAGAAGTAATTTTGGTCAGTAAAAAGCAGACACACTTTGATTGACACCCATCTCATACAGGATGTCGGACACATGGTAACAAATGGTCTGTAACAACATGCTCTTCGATTAGAAAGAAATGTCATCAAGACTTACCAGCTCTTCAGATGAGTACAGTCCGTTTCCTCTTTCAGCAAACCACAACCCGGCCAACAAGTGTCCCGGTTTGAACTAAAAGTAATACGACAACCCTTCTCGTATCGAAGTAGTTCTGGTCAGTAAAAACAGACATGCTTTGATTGACACCGTCCCATAGAGGATGTCGGATTATGAGACATGGCAACATGATTTGTAACAACATGTTCTTCGATTAGAAAGGAATGTCACCAACACGTACCAGCTCTTTGGATGAGTACACCCGGCTTCCTCTTCCAACACACCACAACCCGGCCATCGAGTGTCCCGGTTTGAAATAAAAATAATACGCGCGTCAAAGCTACTCTTATAGAAGTAGTTTTGGAATTTAAGACACAAGTTACGCCTGAATAACTTCAAAGGTACCTACCCGCTAGGCAATGCAAACTTACCGAAATCCCGAACAAAGGAGGAAAAAATCCAGGTAGCTACTGGATTTCCAACGACACCAAGTCATCCCCTACCAACTATAAATAGTCACCCTGATTAGTAGGAAGACATTGCCTCCTATTCCGTGATTCATGTGAGTAATACGCCGGCAAAAAACAGACATACTTCGATTGACACACGTCATACACACGTGGATGTCGGATAATGAGACATGGTAACAAATGGTTTGTAACAACATGCTCTTCGATTAGAAAGGAATGTCACCCAGACATGCCAGCTCTTCAGATAAACACACCCGGCTTCCAGCACAGTCATAAATATCACGATATCGCAGTTAATAACAAATATTTTTCCTTTTTTTTCCTTTCTCCTTACCCATTAGACCACCCGACCTAATTTTTTGCTATCGACTCCATTACCGTATCTCACGATAGGACAAGGAAACGCTTCACTGTTGTGAGAGACGTTTTTTTCAGTGTGGTCAGAGGAAGTAGAAAAAGTCTTCCTGTGCAGTCTTCCTGTGTCGCCATGGTAGAAAAGGTCCTTTTCTGCTATTAAGGCTCTAAAGTTAAAAATAGCCATCGTAAATAAAAATAAAAATGATTCGGAGACGAGATTCACCAAGGCGGAAGCGAGCATGTCACATGTCAGAATGTAGGGCGGCTCGAAATGAATTCTTGGGTCGAGGGTCGGACTTCGAGGAAAAAGTGAGGAAATTTAGGGGTTTTCTAGGTCGCCCTATCCTAGCGCCCCAACCACATAGTTTTCGAGGTCAGATTTTGCCATTTCACCTTAGAAGATCGATAGTGTCGCTTGCCGGTCACGCTCACCCATAAGTTTCAAATAGTTGCTGGGAACCTATTCCTTTATTTCTTAGCACTACCGCATGGAGTATAGTTTAAACAAATGGATCTTGCATTCATAAAACATTTCACACAGTATTATATAAGGAAGGATAGTGCTACATGATGGTCACGCTCACCCATAAGCTTCAGATAGTTGCTAGGAACCTATTCCCTTATTTCTTAACACTAGTGCATAGAGTATATTTTAAGCAAATACATTTTGCATTTGTTTCGCAATTATAAAACATTTCAGTCTATTATATAAGGAAGGACAACGTTACATGACAAGCTCACGCTCGTCCATCAGTTTCAAAAAGTTGCTAGGAACCTATTCCTTATTTTTTTAGCACTGCTACATAGAGCATATTTTAAACAAATATATTTTGCATCTACTTCGCAATTGTAAAGTATATATATATATATTTCACAGTCTGGTATATAAAGACGTATAACGCTACTCCATGAGGGCAACTCTTACCCTAAAGTTTTAAATACTTGGTAGGATTCTATTCCCTTATATTTTAGCACTGGCACATAGAGTATATCTCAGACCTAAAGATTTTAGCTTTAATTGACAACTATAAAGCATTTCATACAGTCTAATACAGTAAGAACGTTAAATGCTAGTCACGTTCACTCAAAACTTTCAGATAGTTGTTAGGAACCGATTCTCTTATTTTTAGCACTGCCATAGAGAGTATATTTCAGACCCAGAGATTTTTCCGCCTTTTCTTAGCAATTATAAAGCATTTCATGCTGTCGGACATACGAAATAGCATTAATTTTCAAAAACGTTTTCATTAGGCAATAAATTTTCTTCCTTAGACCACTTAGTTTTCGAGGTCAGATTTTGCTATCTCAGTGTAGAAGATCCAAATACTGCATGCCGGTCACGTTCACCTAAAAGTATTGAAATGTTTCTAGAAACCTATTCCCTTATTTTAGCACTGCCATCTACAGTACTCTTCAGACCCAGATATTTTGTTTTTACTTAGCAATTAAAGAGCATTTCCATGCACATTCTGATCAAATGAAACATTTTAAATAGCACTGGTTTTTAAAAACTTATTTATTGAGCAATAAATATTCTTCAGTAGAACACTTAGTTTTCGAGGTCAGATTTTGCTATCCCTCCTTAGTAGTACTACGTGCTGGTTACATTCACTTAAAAATTTCAAAGGGTTGCTAGTAACACATTCCCGTATTTTTCGACATAACTGGTATTGCCACCTACAGTATATTCCCAACTTGGTAATTGTGCATCGTAATTATAAAGTATTTCACAGCCTATACATAAAGTATACACATATATTTTATATACATAAAGTATATACATATATTTTATATACATAAAGTATATACATATATTTTATATACATAAAGTATATAAAATAATACATAAAGAAGAATAGTCTCATGCTAGTCACGGTCACCCTAAAGTTTGAGATAGTTGCTAGTAACATATTCCCTTTTCCGATATAACTGGTATTGCAGTCAACAGTATATTTTTAATTAGGTAATTTTGCATTGCAATTATAAAGTATTTCATAGTCTAATACATAAAGAAGGATAGTGTCACATGCTAGTCACTGTCACCCCAAAGTTTCAAAAAATTGCTAGAAACATGTTCCCGAAATTTTAGACACAACTGGGATTGCCACCTACAGAATATTTCCGTTATAGTATTTTGATACCTTTGAAGTTCAGTTGGTCAAAGTCATAAAAACATTCCCCAATAATGAAGCAGAATGCATGAATTCGTAACATTGGTTAAGAAAGTGGGGAGGGGGTTCATTTTCGTTTAGAAAAATAGTAGTAAAAGTAGACTTTTAGTCACATGCGGCAGTCCTGTAATGCATTTAGGACCGAAAAACTACAAACAGTTATCCGAAAAACAACAAAAATGACCTAAGAAAAACACATGTTTTTTTTAAATAAAAGGTATATGAAACGACAACAAAGAATCTAAACATCCCCTGCATAACAAAATAGTATTCTTATAACACAATTTAACTTGTTATAGCTTCTCTGCCAGGCTGAACATCCTTATTTGACAAATAGAAACAGGTCCTGCATTAGAAAATAAGAGGAAATACGGTGCGACGTACGCCTTTGGCAGTTCCTGTGACACATAGAAAGTGAATTTCACTAACAAAAACTGACTAGAATTGCAAAGCAGAACAAAAACCATGCGCAGATGTTGGCAAGAGAAAGATTTTCAACGGTCTGCCAACAGTTTTAAACACTCGAAAGTCCCTTCTCATTTTGAAATCACAGTAGCCTACTTTAAATCAGGGATGCAAACTTGTTAAAACCTAAACATGGATTCACTGGGATTTATGGGAGGGTCGTCAAAAAGATATGAAGTTATCTATCTTATATTATTTATATTTATTATTTATATTTATTATTGTTAAAAAAAAGAAAGATAGTAAAAAGTAAATGAATTTAATTTGATGCGTGACATTGCATTGATTTAACAATTGTTTGATTATATTGGTTCAATTTTTGTATAACCAAGCGCAAAATTGGTCCTAAATTTTCGTTAGTCAAGCATTGTCCAGCAACGACGTTTTGTGACTTGTTTAAAGTTAAAATAACGCCTGGTGAGGCGGGCCGCCAGCAAATCAACGGAGGGCCGCGTGAGGTCCTCGGTCTGCATCTCTGCTTTAAATGAACTACGAGTTCAATCTTCTGGAATTCCACAACGGGAAAAGTTTTTCCCTGAAGTGAATAACGTGAAATATTTCCGAAATATCCCTAGGAACAAATGCGACGTATCAATACGAGCCTTCGTGAAAATTAACGTGAACCGTAAAGAAAAGGTTGAAGAATCATAATCATAATCCGAGGAACACAAAAAGCATTTCATGCCTTATCAAAGAGATGTTTATCCGTTGCACTGGCTTCCGAACCTTGTCGCATGTATATGATTATATATCTCATTCACTTTACTACCGTGTGTGTAATTGATGTAATTTATACCGCGAAGGGACTTCCGAAGGCTCTCTGTTTACTGTGGATGATGTAACCAAGCCGTTTTTTATGGGTGACAACGAATGTTGACAGTCGTAATAGACCCGGGGATAAAAATATATTTATACTGCACATGTGTGGGTAAATTTTCTGTCTGGAAGTTCGCCAATAATAACAACTGGGATCGGAAAACTCGTTCTGAAAAGGGAGTGCTTGGGGCATGTAGAATGGCTTTTGGAATAGTCCTTCAATTCGCTCATTCAAAGGGAGACAGGTTCGAAAATTCGACTATCTCTTGAAAAGTTCTTTATTTCCAATCGAAATGTCGAAAAAGTTATCAAGTATGGAAAAGATTTGTATCGATGTGCGTTTGAGTTAGGGGCTGCAAGTTACCGGCATTCTGAATATCTGTTAAATTACCCACAGAAATTCTCAATGCCAGTTTTTCTACTCTTATTTCCTTAGCAGGAGGTATAACTGGACGCGATTATGGGATTTAAATAAGTACAAATTAGGGATTGCAACCTTCTGAACGTCAATCACTCGTTTTTCTACCATGCAACCTGCAGTATTCCATCTAACTATGGCTTCTAACTAGTTTTGGTTTACTTGACCAATAGAATCTTTCCTATGATTCTTCAAAGCAAGAGATGCAACTATTTACTCACTAAGAGTGCTCCACGATAAAAGGAATAGCACACTTCCACAAAATTTACATGCATTAAAAAACTCGAAAAATTATTTAAAATAATCATACAGCAATCCGGAATTCATTCTTTAAAAATTATTCGGCGAAGTGCTGGAATCATGTTCGAAAACTAGTCAAGTGACGTCACGTTCGGAATACGAACAGGAAACATGTTCCGATACAGAGGCACTACAGCCACCTACATTTAGGGTGGTGACACATGGGGCGATTTGTGAAGGGTGGCTGACCTATTCGTCGCGATTTGGTTCGCGAACTGGACTGCGCGTTCCGAGCGGTTCAATCGTTTTTTTTCCCGATAGGAAAGAAAAAGCGGACCCAGGTCGCACTGCTCAAGTCGCCTCGTGTGTTACCACCTAAGAAAACAATAGGTTGACGAGATAGTACGATTGTAAATCGCGGCTGAGCAGAGGATGGTCGACCGTCGCGCGCGATTTGATGAGCAGCGCTACGCCGTATGACAGGAGCAGTAGAAATGTATTCACCCACCAGATCGCGGGACCCGGGTCACGCTGCTCAAAGCACCTCGTGTGTCACTCACCTTAGCTTGACAGAAAATGGCTTATATTCGAACTCGTATTTCAGCTAGATGTAATAAGAATCCGAATGCTTTAAAGAATTTCGTAGAAATGCTTTAAAAAATTTCGTAGAAATCTTTAAAAAATTTCGTAGAAATCTTTAAAGAGTATGTGTGAAATGCTTCAAAGAATTTCGAAGCTATTTAACGAGAAAATCTTTATGTTGTGTGAAAATCTCAATGGAATCTACTGAAAGTACCAGCCCTAAATTTAATCAAATAAGAACAGAGATATATATATAAAACACCTTACCAAAAGTTAGCATCAATCAGACAATCACAGCTATTTTCCTTTTCATTTCATCAGGAATGTCCCAAAAATTCTGAAATTGAAAAAAAGATATAATTTAGTACGTTTGTTCATACCACGATTATGCTTGTTAAATTAAAAGGAAAATGGCCATTACTTAAATATATACAAATCCTATACTGAGTTTCTTAATTGGTTTATCAGAAAAAGTTGGGAAATTAGAGTGCACTTTTCATTTTAAAACAAGAATTTAGTATAAAAGAACTTCCTTGTAATGATTTCCTTTCCACGGATAATTTAACTTTCAACGGATGCATATAGCTCCAGAAAAAGTTAGAGTTGTCCTATTATGAGATCGAATTGTACCTCGAGTTGTCCTTATGTGAGATAATTGTAACTTTCAACGGATGCATATGGCTCCAAGAAAAGTTTGTCTTTTTGAGATCGAATTTTACTTAGAGACGTCCTTATATGAGATAACTTTAACTTTTTTACATGAGATAACTTCAGCTTTCAACGGATGCATATGGCTCGAGGAAAAGTTAGAGTTGTCCTATACAAGATCGAACTTTACTTAGAGATGTCCTTAAATGAGATAGCTTTAACTTTCAACTAATACATATGGCTCCAGGAAAAGTTAAGAGTTGTACTATGCGAGATCAAACTTAACTTAGAGAAGTCCTTATGGTAGATAACTTTAACTTTTTACATGAAATAACTCTAACTTTCAAACTATATGAGATGAACTTTACTTTAGAGTTGCCTATATGAGATAACTTTAACTTTCCACGGATGTATATGCTCCATGAAAACAGTATTTTCCTGAGATCGAAAGTTGATCGTAATCTTTTCATTTACTTTTTCAAAAAAAAAAATAACAGCCGTAAATAATTTCATTGCAAACATTTAAAACAACACAAATAAACACGTTAGAAAAACAAAATATAAGATACGTTATTATAACAAGTTAGAATAAAAATAATGAGAATTTTTAAGGGTGAAATACTTCTTAATGATTTTTTTTATCCGTGGCACGTAATACTTCTTTATAACAACAAAGTTAATAACAATTCTGTTTGATTAACTAGCTTTTTAAAAATCCCACCCGGACTGTCACCTATAGCCCGTTGTGTTGCTCCAGTGTGACGTTAATTAAAAATACATACCTTTAAAAATCACAAATATTCATCTGAATAAGTCAGACTGTATGACAATAAATAATTCAATCGCCAGAGTAAAGTAAATAATGCACACTAAAATAAAATATTTCTATCAAAATAACAAACAACGAAACAAGCGAAAACAAACTCGTGTTATTTTTTGGAGAAATCCAATTTTCAACTTAGACTGGATAAGCACTCTTAAAGAGAAAATCTCCAGTTTACGTCATCAATTATTCCAATTTCGAACACAGCTTTGCATTCATTACTCTCATAAAACCGCGACAGACTACTTTAAAAAAGGCAAGCAGTTTTTATTTTTCTAAATTCAGTGATGTCTGTGACATAGTCTATCTCAAGCTATGAATAGAGCGTAAAAAACTGTTTTCGGAAAACAAAACTGCAAAAGCCGCTTAGCACGTGTCACTAAATTGTAAAACCGCTTCGGCTTATGACAGAGAACCCCGTTGCGATGGAGAGAAAACAACAAAACGTCACATTTCCTTTACATTCTTCTTTCACGTCGCTATGGAAAAGGGACACAATACTCTAGGTAATCTTTTTGAAGTGACAACAAAGCGATAATTAAAAGCGGGACTGTTAATATTTTTTAAATGGTGAAGTCCACGTCCTGACTGGGACAATATGCTTATTGCTTGTGAGTATAGGTGGCAGTATATTCGAACACAAAAGTATACGTCTACTCAATACTTAAAAGTATTTATTGAACTCGATACTTAAACGTATTCGTAGTAATCGATTCTTAAAAGTATCCGTTGTACTCGATTCTTAAAAGTATTCATAGTACTCGATATTTAAGAGCATTCGTTCTACTCCATTCTTAAAAGTATTCGTTGTACTCAATTCTTTCTCGTGTCCAAATACAGTAGTATTCATCCAAAGTATTCGAATTTCCAAAATATTCATCCTAAGTATTCGAATGCTAAAGCATTCATCCAACTTGTTTTTATATAATAGCCTTATATCGCAGTTGGCTGGTTCTAACTATTGATTAATCGTTTTTGGAATATGTATTCGAATATTTATTCGATTCTTGAAAGTACTCGAATACCAAGTATTCGATTATAAAAGTACTCGATTCTGCCCCATCTGCTAAAGAGACTGTTCCAATTACATGTTGAAACGAGCCGGGCGTAATCCTATCTACTTACTCATCCGCAAAGGTTTTATTGTGTATTATTTGATAAGCATTCAGCTCTATTGCCGTGCTAGTCAACAAGGCGTATCTCCAAATGTTCTGTGGGTTAAGGATTGTTAAAATGTTGCGCCTAAAATTATCTGATGTGTCTCATAACGTTAAACACAGTTAGATCATACTCAATCAGCAGTTGGTTGAGTGATTCCACTGTTATCTAATGTTTGTGAAGTATTAGATACTACAGCAGGCAATTTCTGTCAAGCTAAATGTAGGTGGCGGTAGTGTTTCTGTGGCGGAACTTGTTTCCTATATGTATTCCGAACGTAACGTCACTTGGCTTGCTTTTCGAATACGATTTCAACACTTTGCCAATAAAAAATTCCAAAGGAATTCCGAATTGATATATGATTGGTTAACGCCAGTTAAATTAAACGCTAAACGTCGCCGATACACTACATTTTAAGGTAACCCATATATATATCATGGATGAGCACTTGGGTAGTGGAAGTAAAATATTCGCTTTCTGTCTGGTTTGTTTGTTTGACACTAAAAATCCCTCATACTTTTATGTAACTTTTGATAAACATTCAGCGTGTACTGCCTTGCTAGACAACAAGGCTTATCTCCAAGTTTGTTCTGTAAGGTTAACGATTGTTAAAATGCTGCGTATAAAATTATCTGATGTCTCAACGCCAAACAGTTAGATCATACTCAATCAACAGTTGTTTGAGTATGACTTAACTATGTTTGGCGTTGAGAGCGTTATACTCAATCAGCAATTGGTCGAGTGATCCCACTGTTATCTAAAGTTTGTGAAGCATTAGATACTTTATAGACGCTGCATCTAACAATCTAATTCGAAAAGACCTAACAAGGGTATACTGCATTTTTGTTTAGCGTAGCAATTTTACCGTTGCAATGCGCGTTATACATTTGACAGACAATGCTTCTTCAACTTATCAGTCATCACCAGTACTCATTAAATTGCCTTAGAGCTTCAATCTGAACAACTTTCATCATTTTCGTCCGGCAGTTCTAAGTTGGTCAAAGTGTACGTGCTTTGAAAAAATATACATATAAACGCAAAATCTAACTTGAAAAGAACCAAACTTGGATGTACTGCATTTTTGACTAGCGTAGCAGTTTTATCCTAGCAATGCGCATTACACGTTTAACAGACAATGCTTCTTCAACTTGTCAGTCATCATCAATATGCTTAGAGCTTCAATCTGAACGACTTTCATCATTTCCGTGGGGCAGTTGCAAGTTGGTCAAAGGTAGGTATTTTAATTAACGTCACACTGGCGCAACACAAGTTGGTCAAAGTGTACATGCTTTAAAAATTTGTTCAATCAGGGAGTGTTGTTTTGAGTGTCCGATTGAGCAATGGGATTTCTCAGTTTTTACAAGGTGCTGCGAATTTCATCTCATAAACCGCACCCGTCTCTACATAGAAAAATAGGTTGCCCCTAATCTGTAACTTCATCTGGAAGACATAACAAATCTATGGATCAGTAACTATACGTTTGACTTAACTCAAAATTCATGTGGGGAGTGTAAAGATAAAGGCAAGCTGTCACTTCGCACCTGCCACAACAATGACGAAATTTGCAATTGCTTTGCACAACTCCAAAATGGTGTCATAGAATTCATTACCTATTTTCCGGTTTGAGTGTGGCCAGCTATACAGTGATAAACTGAATTGAGGTTTATCGCAAAGACACTTCAAAGAACTTTAAAGACTTTGGTGTCGCAACTCTTGGACATGTTTATAGAGTACTTGAAATTTTTAAGACTCCCCGATGCCTCAGTTTAACCGGTTTAATCAGCCAATAAAAAGGTTTTTTTATTGATAGTGAGTATATTCGGGTCTTTGTAAAAGTAGATGGCAGGAATTGACTGAAGCTGTTCTGTTAAATTTTTCAGTGGCTAAAATTTATTTAAAGAAAGTTCAATTATTTCCATAGTGATTAAGTGGAGGGACTTACCCCATTTTGCAATTGGAAATAAATCACATGGTATTATCTGTATGTATTTCACTAACTTAAATAAGAAAACTTAATAGACGTTATTTGTTTACTGTCGAATGGCAACAACGGATATAAACACTAAACAGATAAAATCGACTATTACGGGATTCGCTCTCCAGTTTTGCGGGGCCTTGGTAGCCCGGTTGAAGATTAGCGTATTAGCAACCGGAGGGGTACGAGTTCGAAACTCGATCCAACCAAAGACCGTCGTGTATGTGGGGGGCTGGCGTACGTTAAATTTGTCGTGGCCTCAAATGTCTTCACGTTTGGAGAATGGGATGCCAGCTCAGGTGTTGACCCCATGATCTGACCGCGGTTAAAAATGACGAGGTGTTGTCCTTGGATCTTTCCCTTGGGGATTGATCGCCAATAGCTCCAATGCGACGTTAATTCACCTACGTACATCTTCAATTTTTTTCGATTATTCTGAAATATAGTTTAGTTTGTCACTCTAAGCTACACGAGGACTAATGAAATATAGTTTGGTTTGTCGCTCTAGTCACACACTGTTTACTACATGAGGCCTAATAAAATATAGTTGTTTTACTGCTGTATAGTCATTGTCTGTTACACGAGGGTTGATGAAATATAGTTTGGTTTGCCGCTCTACGGTCATTGTTCACTACGCGAAGGCTAATGAAATATAGGTAGTGAGAAAAACTCATTTGTGTGAAGAATGCATAAAGACTGTAAATCTATCTAGAAAAATACTCCAAACAATTTCACCAATCGCCGCAATGGAGTAATGACAAGTAAAAATCCGTAGTCATTACAGAAAATCCGGAATATTTGGCATCGCTGCATAACTTTGACAAGTGTTCTAATGAAATATAGTTTGGTTTGTCGCTGTACCGTCATTATTTGCTACACGAGGACAAATGAAATATAGTTTGGTTTGCCTCTCTACGATCCTTTTTTTTCTACGCTAAGGCTATATGAAATATAGTTAGTTTGTTGTTCTACTGTCATTGTTTGCTAAACGAGGGCTACTGAAATAAAGTTTGGTTTTCTCTCTACGGCCATTGTTTGCTAAACGAGGGCTACTGAAATAAAGTTTGGTTTGTCTCTCTATGGCCATTCTTTGCTACATGAGGTCTAATGAAATAGTTTGGTTTGTCGCGCAACGGTCATTGCTTGCTACACGAGGGCTAACGAAATAATTCGGTATGTCTGCGGTCATTGTTATCTACACGAGAGTTAATGAAATATAGTTTGGTTTGTCACACCATCATTTTTTGCTACACGAGGACTAATGAAATATAGTTTAATTTGGCACTCTAGTCACACATTGTTTACTAAGTGAGGGCCAATGAAATATAGGTAGTGAGAAAACTCATTTGCGTGAAGAATACATAAAGACTGCAAATCTATCTAGAAAAATGCTCCGCAACAATTTCACCAATCGCCTCAATGGCATAATGAAAAGTGAAAATCCGTAGTCATTACGGAATGTTCGTCATCTCTACATAACTTTGACAAGCGCTAAGCCGCTTTTCGCTGCGAAACAAGATTCACTGACACATACACGATTCACTAGTGTAAACAAGGATTACAGTCTGGGAATGGGAAATACGTGTGTCTCCCCCGTGGCAATGGAGCGCCACATTTCCAACGGTACGGTGTGTGAAAGCGGGGATATTGACAGGTGTGGAAAAACAAAAAGAAATGCAACGTCTGGAAAGTGATCGAGGTCGACAAACCTTAGACAGCCTGCCACCAAAGCGAAATACTTCAAACCCGAATTTAGATTTCAGATTACTTCAGGGGCGTACATTTATACCTCATGACGTACTTCAACAGGTTGGTAGGTCTTTGGGTTTCATGCCGCAAGAGCCATATTTGGCCAAGCTGCGCCAAATAACGTCAAGTAAGTGGACATACACAACACAGTCAAAGTTTTACTGAGACAGAAGAGAGTGATACACATAGGGTAAGTAAATAAGTAAGCGTGGGTAACTAAAGTGAGGTTGGTTGAGTTTTGGGGCGTAAGGACTATATTTGGCCAAGATGCGCCAAACACAAGGCAGACAACGTCAAGTAAGGGACACACACAAGGAAAGTTTTATTAACTTATTGTCATCAAAAAGATAAATACATTCAGGGTAAGTTACTAAACAAGCGCGTTTTCTTAGAGTTCGGTTGTTGGTTTGGTTTTATAGCGCAAGAACCATATTTCGCTAAGCTGCGCCAAACAACGTCAAGTAAATGGACATACACAACTTAACGAAAGTTTTATTGAGATAGAAATACATCCAGGGTAAGTTAATAAATTAGCTTTCACTCGAGTTCGGTTTTGGTTGGTTAACAAGTGTTCGGTTGACTGAGTTCAGGGGCGCAAGGGCCATATTTGGCCAAGATCAGCCAAACACAAGACAGATAACGTCAAGTAATGGACATACACTACAAAAGTTTTACTGATACAGAACAGAGAAATACACCCAGGGTAAGTTAATAATTAAGAGTGGTGACAAGAGTTGGGGTGGTTTGGTTTTGTGAGGCCATATTTGACCAAGCTGCAAGTAAATAGATATACCCAACACAACGAAAGTTTTACTAATACAGAAGAGAGAAATACATCCAGGGTAAGTTAGTCAATAAGTGTGGTAACTAGAGTTCGGTTGTTGGTTAGGATTTATGGCACAGGAGCCAGATTTTGCCAAGCTGCGCCAAACACAAGACAAGCAACCAAATAAGTAAAGTAATGGACACACACAGAAAGCTTTGTTGATACAAGAGAGGAATATGCCCAGGATAAGTTAACAAATAAGTGTATTAACTGGGTTGGCTGGCATTTGTGGCACAATGGCGATGTTTGGCCAAACTGCGACAAACAACGTCAAGTAAATGGACACACAACACGAAACAAGGTATGAAAAAAAATCCCGATTTTTTAAAAAAATCAAAAACATCGGATTTATGTGATTTAAATCAGACTTTTTTTTATTTAAATCATATTTTTATGATTTAAATTAATTCCTTGCCCGTTCAAGTTTAAATTTATTGGACATGAGACACGCAAATTACAGTACAGTTTCTAGATAGTTTCGATTTGTTTAAACATTAATATTTTAATGTAAAAACATTAATGTATTAAGAAATATAGTAGGGTAAATTTTGAAAGATTAAAATGCGACATAGGAATTAGCGAAGTAAATCACATGAGAGTAAATAGACAGTGCCCCAAATGGCCAAGATGAGCAATGTTTTTCCATCTGATTCTCAAGCAATTGAGATTACTTTGAGTTTTACTCATAATCCGTGACGTAAATTTTTTGATGAGATAAATAAGGTTACCGGACACCATATTATGAATATTTTCAATTATACAAATTTCAGAATTTTTTTGCATCATATATTTATCATATATGAATAAAATGTTTTGAATTACTTCAATTAATTTGATATAAAATAATTACTTCAAGACTTGCTTTTGAGAAAAATCATGTCACCAATAGAAAATAAAATAAAAGGAACTTGCATCTTGAAAAAATTCCTACTTCTCATTAATTTTTATCTTGTAAAAATAACTTATTTTGGTAAAAAAAAATGTTATTTTTTGTAAGTTAACAGTAAAACAATGAGACGACGTGAAAATACGTACATCAATTTGAAATCAAATATGTCTACGAACATTCAAATTTTTTTAGCATTAACAAGTATTTCATAGGTATATTCGAAGCACACTAAAAGGGTTTATGTATTGTACTAAAAATATGAAGCATTTTTCTTCTCAGCATACTCAATTATAAGATGAGTGAATTAACTTTTCCAAATTTCAATTCCATAAATACTGAATAGTTATTCTAGCAGTATAAAGAATTCTAAGGGATCAATGCATAAAATTTTACAATAAATTGAAATAAAAATTAACCAATGTATTACACAAAATAAAATGAAAGTATTAAAATTGCCAATTACAAAGATTCATGCGCAAAATTGGAATGCTTTGTGATACTGAAGAAAATCTTTTCGTTGTGAGTGTCTATATTTTTTATGAACAGACTACAATACTAAATAAATAACTAGAACATCTAAAAAAGAAAGCAAGTTACCACAACTTTTATAATTTGAGTGAATATATTTCGAGCATCTTCACTCATCACATGGTGAATGGTTTAAAATTGATCATGTGCGATTTATAGTCACACGGAATGTTTAAAACAAAACCCAATGATGAGCAGGCTTATGAGTGACACCTATTGGTCAATGGCTCAAGTTGAAAATACTTGTCTGGTAATTATGATCCCAATCAGCAAATACTGTTATTAAGTGTCTTCAAAGGGAGGATGATTTTCAATATAATTTGGATGTGAACTCTACTACTGAAGTTCTTAATTTATATTTGAATGAATCGAACATGCATCTTGTTCAGTTATTTCATTTTCAAAATTGTTAAACATAACAGAAAAATGAAATTTAAAATTTTGATTTAAATCAATGATTTTTTTTAATAAATATCACTTGATTTAAATCATGATTAAAATCGTGATTTAAATCGGCATACCCTGACACGAACGAAGAGTTTTACAGAGACAGAAGAGGGAAATACACCCAGGTAAGTTAATAAATAAGCGTGGTATGGTAACTAGAGTTCGGTTGGCTGGGTTTTGTGGAATAGGTTCGGTCAAGCAGCGCCAAACAACGTCAAGTGAATGGACTTACACATTCCAAGGAAAGCTTTACTGACAGACTCCCAAGGAAAATTAATAACAGTTAACTTCCTTTCGGGATAAAATAAATTATAATTTTTAAGGCTCAATTGCTCTTTGGTATGAGGACGATCATTTAATGGGGTGGTTTAAGCTGATAAATCGCAATATTAAAAAAACCACCGCCTTGGGCAACTCCCCAGTATCCCCATTCATCGAGATGATACTACCTTCTATAAACATTGGATATTACCATCAGACGGACCCCACGCACCTACCATGCCAAGAATTTACCGGTTTGACTGGAAGCTAAGGACATTACTGGTGGTACACAACCTGCCCTCTGAGTTCAGGGACCTCATGACACTTGTCCCCCCAGAACCTTGACCTTGACCGTGGCCGTGGCGGTTGACAGGGCCATAACTTCCGGCGATGTTAACGGTGCAAACTAGCCTAGGGCTAAGAGTTGCTGGGGCCCCATTCAGTAGTGGAGTCAATGAGAGGAGACATTGATTTACCATTACGTAGGAACACTGCGGGTAGAGGAATAGTGGGGCAGTGACATTCAAGGAATGTGAGAACTATATTCAGGCTCTATACGTTATTAATAGGGCTGGGATTTTAATGATTTGCATCTTCGTGGAATGACTGAGGAATGAATGAATGAATGAGGCAACATATCGTTACCACCCGCCACAGATGAGATCAAATTAATACAGATCACAAAATATCTCGTTTTATTACAGCCACCTTGCTTTCTACACGAAATTCTCCAGGTCTGGAACTTACTGGAGATGCAGCATTAGATACAACTTCAGTTGAAAACTTCTTTCAGAGAATTTGTACTTTATTTCTTTCAGAGTGTTTATATATCGTTACCACCACCCCAAAGGCACCAATCTGCATTTTGGCGATTTTCACTAATTCCATTTTTCGACTCACCATTTCATGTTTTATACTATGACAAAGTCACGAATCATTTTGATTCCTTGTGGAAATGCCGATTTTCATGAGGAAACTACCTTTGAGGCATAACTCGAAGCATAAAAACTTTGAACGCGTTTTTGTAGAAACGTCAATTTTGCAGATTGGTGCCTTTGGCGTGGTGGTAACGATATATTCCTAAATCCAATCGATGAAAAACGACAATGATTTACCACTAAGTAAGAACATTGCAAGAGTAGTGGAGCAAGGGTATTAACCCTCCAAGTGGTTTCGACGAGATATCTCGTCCATCAAAATCTGAAAAATTTTGATGAGATATCTTCTCATGAAGATATTGCCGATTCTTTTATTATGACGAGATCAAGATCTGGTCAATTTTTCTAATGACGAGATACCTCGTCGAGACAACCACCAGGAGGGTTAAAGGGATGTTAGAACTATATTTAGGCTTAATATGTATTTAGGCTTAATAGCTTAATGTTATATTAATAGGATTACGTGTTTGATGATTTGTCATATTTTTTTGAATGACTGAAACGTTATTCGAGGCAACAAATATTCCTAAACCAAGTCGATGAAAAACGACATTAATTTATCTCTAGTAAGAATATTGCGAGGACAGTAGAGTACGGGTATTAAAGGGATATTAAAGTATATTTAGGCTTAATGTTATTAGTAGGTTCACGAGTTTGATGATTTGTCATATTTTTTGGAATGACTGAAACATTATTTGAAGCTAAAAATATTCCTAAATCAAGTCGATGCAAAAAGGCATTGATTTATCACCAAGTAAGAACATTGCAATAACAGGGCAAACAATGATTTTGCAAGGGTATTAAAAAGATGTTATAAATATATTTAGACTCTTAATATGTTATTAGTAGGTTTACGAGTTTGATGATTTGTCATTTTTTTTTAAATGACTGAAACGTTATTCGAGGCTAAAAATATTTCTAAATCATGTCGATGAAAAACGGCATTGATTTACTACAAAGTAAGAATACTGCGAGAACAGTGGAGCTAGGATATTCAAGGAATGTATGAGGAATGTCTTCCTCTGTCCTAGAATAAGTGTCGCATTTAACTTAAATTGTTCGGAAATAGTTATCACGTTTGTGAAAAAGATGGAAAAGAACGATTTAATCGTAATAAAAGGTTTTTTTTTTCTTACATGGAATGCGAGAGCTGTATTTAAAGTATAGGGCTAGGATCTTGGATAATTTGGCATCTTTTTTGGAACGACTGAACCATTAATCGGGGCAACAACTATCTCCAAACCAATAACGTTTTTGTTGATAGCCATCAAAAGTGAACTTTTGCCATCGTCAAATGAAATGCGCAATTTGCCGTATCTCAATTAAAACTACGTAAAATTCATAAATAAACTCTCCCTCTGTACTAGAATAAGTGTTGCATTTAAAGCTTAAATTTTGCTCCAAAATAGTTGTAATTTCTCAAAAAAGATGGAAAAATTTAATCGTAAATGGAAAGCTTTATTTTCCAAACATGGTTAAATATTACATATTAAGAGTGTTTATCTTTTAGTATAGCTTCGGGATTACAATTAATTTTACTATGAAGGATTTTCACGCCTCAGTTTTTATTTGTTATCCTTTCAAGTGGTTTTGCCAATTTTTTATGATGATATCAAGATCTAGCGTTTTTTCTAATGACGAAATATCTCGTCCACCAAGATCTGGTCAGTTTTGCTAATGACAAGATACCTCGTTGAGATAACCACTAAGAGGGTTAATGTGTACAATTTTATAGGCATTACTTCCAGATGACAATATTACACTTTTCATGCATGTTAACCCTCCAAGTGGTTTGGCGATATAACATCTTATTATCCGCATTTCTATAGAGTGGGACAAAAAAGATGAAATCGCCTAAGTCTACTACTATCAGATGATCAATCAATAGGCCAATCAGATGATGAATCAATGGATTGGCGTCTTTTCATGACCCGTGAACCAATCAGATGAATGTTAGGGTTCCACCCAACAGACGAAAGCAGTCTAAGGATCACGTTACTACTAGTGTTGATCACATGATCCTGGTCACATAAAAATATTATCATTGCTCACTATACTTTTATATTTTATATTTTATACTTTTTTATTTATACGCTATGGACCCGAGGACAACGCCGTAAGTTTTAATCATGGTCTTATGACGAGGTTAACACCTGGCACTCAAAGGGAGTATATGATTTTATGCAGACAAGCAAACGGTGATTAACAATACTTACTAAAACTTTAAAATGAGTGCAAAGTACTTTCTAAAACTATAAACTGAAACTACTAATAATACTAACTTCGTATTGGAAAACGTGAGCTGTTTCTAGCATCTTACTATTGACTTCCCTCTTAAAAAATGTGCTCGTTAAAGTAAGAAACTTATGAAAAGAAGACATTATTCTCTCAGTAAACTATTAAGCGTATTCAAGAAAACATATTTTTTTATTTAATGTCTATAATTGAAGGCACACGTTCAGACTCTACACATTCTAGTTCTCTATTCAGGAGCCTTTTTGCCTAGTCTAGACACATAAAGAAAGCAATAAACAAGCATTACTGCAATTAATGGTATAAAAGAAAATAAACTATTGTTACTATTGTTTCATTTATGATACTATTTACCGTATAATCGCAGACAGGACTAACTTCCTTTTCTAGACGAGTTCAATTGAAAGGTTGGTTTGGAGCGGTTTATGGCGCAAGCACCGTATTGCTGATTTGAAATATTTTCCTGGAGAACATCTTAGGTCCAATTAGGCTCTTAGGTAGTTAAATTTACGTCGCACTGAAGCAACACAACGGGCTATTGGCGACAGTTCGGGATAATCCCGAAGGGACAGATCCGAGGACATCTCATAATTTTGAACCACGGTCAAATGACGAGGTCAACACCTGTGCTGGTAATCTACTCTCCAAACTTCTACACCACGTAAATACACACACAAGGAATGTTTTACTGAATCAGAAGAGGTAGGTAGTTGAATTAACGTCGCACTGGAGTAACACAATGGACTATAGTTGACGGTCCGGGATCAAACCCTGAAGGGAAAGATCCGAGGACAACTCGTAATTTTGAGACGTAGCCAGATGACGAGGTCAACATCTGAGTTGGCACCCCACACACCGCAGTCGTGAAATATAAGTAGGCTGAGCATTGCTATTCAGAAAGTGTGACCAACATATCGACTATTAGTCACGTGACTGCTCTGTGAATGTATGAATGATTTATAAAGTGGCGACAAAAGTGGTGAAATCGCCAAAGTCTACTACTACGCGGACCAATCAGATGATGAATGCTCGTTTTGACCCGGCAGACGAAAGTCTTCTTAAAAACGAATTATTTTTGGCGATCCAAAATTAACTTACCCTTTTATCCAGAAGTCAAACAAAAGCGCGTCGTTCATAGCGGCTCAAGGGATACAATACTAAACTCAGATTAAACGAATGAAGACGAATTACTTCCCACACAACTGTTACTCGACCTTTATTTGCTTCGTTTCCGCGACTCGTAAAAAAATTTGCTGCGGACAATTTTATGTTCTCTAAGACTCTCAAATAATAGAGCTTTTTAAAACTGCACCAGCGTATGGGAATAAATTAAACTGGCGATAGTTGTCAGCCGAGCATAAATAAGACAATTCTGGAAGGGTTAAAAAAGAGGTAATATTTTTGGTCAAGGGCATTTAAAGGAAATTTAAATCTTATTGTTTTGACAGGAAGCCTCTGGAAAGACGATATTTAAGATATTTCTTTCGTGGGGCATATTTGAATAATATATGAAACCATCGAAAAAGGAATAGTTTTAAATATTAATGAGGCCTGTAATCTAACTTTATACTGGGGCCCGTTATCTGAGTTAGTAAGAGGGACTGTCATCTGAACTGGTATTGAATCCTATCATCTAAACTAGTACTGGGATCAGTCATCTGAACTAGTACTAGGGACTTTCATCATCTGAACTGGTACTGAGGCCTGTCATCTGAACTGCTACTGAATCCTATCATCTAAACTAGCACTGGGATCAGTCATCTGAACTGATACTGAGGCCTGTCGTCTAAACTAGTACCGGGGCCCGTCATCTGAACAAGTACTAGGGACCGTCATCTACCTGGTACTGAGACCTGTTATCTAAACAAGAACTGGAGCCCGTCACCTTACCTGGTACTCTTGGACCCGTAATCTAAACTGGTACTCAAGGATATGTCATCGAAACTGGTACTGGGACACATCATCTAAACTGGTTCAACTTTCAATTTTTTCTAATTTCACTGACATTCTCATAATGCCTTTTAGAAAATATAATTTCTTTTTAAAAAAATCAAAATAATTTAGTCTAGTCCAGTATTAACAGTAGATGGGAGTATTCGAATACAAAAGTATTGCTGTAGTCGATACTTAAAAGTATTTCTGTACTCGATTCTTTCTCGTCGTATTCGAATACCAATTCATCCAAAGTATTCGAATACCAAAATACGGGGATGCCAACGAACTCGAATATCAAAACACTGAGATACCAAAGTACTCGAATACAAAAGTATTCGCATACGAAAATACTCGGATAACAAAGTACTTGCATACTAAAATACTCGAATTCCAAAATATTCATCCAAGAATTCGAATTCAAAAGTATTCTTCCAGCTCATTTTTATAACCTTATATCGCAGTTGACTGAATCTTATCGATATTTTACTCAAATACTTGAAAGTACTCGAATACTTGAATCGAATTCGAGTACTTAAGAGTACTCGAATTCGATTATAAAATGTACTCGATTCTCTCCGTCTCTCATAAAGAGATACAAGAGGTCGCGGCCGGATTCCGCCCGCGTACCGTATGCTGTGCATCCCTGGGTTAGAGAATCAATATAAATTCGAAGACTAAAGTATTTTTTCGACTTATTTTTATATAATAGTCTTATATCGCAGGTGGCTGATTCTTACTTCGATACTTTACTCAAATACTTGAAAGTACTCGAATACTTGAATCGAATTCGAGTACTTTTTATAATCGAATACGTGGTATTCGATTATAAAAAGTACTCGATTCTCCCCATCTCTCATTAAGAGATTGCGTACCGTATGCTGTGCATCCCTGGGTTAGAGAATCAATACACTTCCACACACGTATTTCGATTCATCTTAAGCATTTTCATAGCCGGTTGACTGTCTCACTTTCACGGCTGAGCAACACAAGACGCTCTTTCTATTTCAAGGCAAAGGAGCATACAAGCGAAGTAAGATAATCGGGCCGTCAAGCCAGAGAATCAGATGTGATTAAAATTTCACGCCGGGATGGTTTTCCATACATGAAAGATATCACAATCTTATACGAAGAGTTACAATTTTCTTGAGGATAAATCATTGTGTTTGGTTAACTGATTTTACCTTACCATACCACCCCCGAAATGGTTAGATCGCTTTTATTCAATAACTTAAAGGTATCGTTAATTAGGTATTTTTAGGAGCAATAGAATATTTCAAATGAATTCTAATCTAAAGAAACGACCAATAAAATCTTTCCAGATTATTCTAAGGACTACTCCTTAGGATACAATAGAATCTTTCCCACGTATTCTCATCTCATTTCGTCCTTTCCTTGGAATAGAATCGTTCTTTGGAGCGATTCGATTGATCCTTTCCTAGGAGTAGAAACCTTTGAATCGATTCTATTGGCCCATTCTGAAGAATAGAATCATTTGAAAATACTCTATTGGTTCATTCTGAAGAATAAAATAGTTTGAAAAGATTCTATTGTATTCTAAGGAATAGTCCTTAGAATAATCTGGAAACATTCTAACCGTCGTTTCTTAAGATTAGAATCCATTTAATGACTAACTAAGCATCTTTCTAAAGAATCCATGGATTCTTTCAATCTTTAGAAAGACTCAATTCATCCTTTCCTTGGACTAGAATCATTCTTTGGAACGATTCGATTGATCCTCTCCTTGGAATAGAAACCTTTGAAACGATTCTATTGGTCCATTCTGAAGAATAGAATAGCTTGAAAAGATTCTATAGGTCCTTTTCTTAGATCTTTCTAGAGATTGAAAGAATCCATGGATTCTTTAGAAAGATGCTTATTTAGCCATTAAATTGTTGTGAGGTAAAAGCAACAATCTCGCGATGCTCAGAGGATTGAATTCGCAGCAGAAAGTTGGTCATCTTATTCGGCATAGAACTTGTAGAGAGGAATAGATAGAATCTTTCCAAAGAAATATTTTATTAAAAGAAAAGGACCAATAGTGCCTTTCTAAAGGTTGAAAGAATCCATGGATTCTTTAAAAAGATGTGGTGTTTTAGTCATAAAGTGTGTTGTGGGGTAAAAGTAACACTACACTACTCTGAAATCTCGTGAATATCTGTGGGTAAAATTTATGGTTGACAGTTGGTCATACTATTCGGCACAGAACTTGTAGGAAGAAATAGATAGAATCGTAAAAAAGAACGATTCTGTTTTTTAAAAAATGACCAATAGAGGTTGAAATAATCCATGGATTCTCTAGAAGATGTGGTTTAGTCAAAGTGTGTTGTGGGGTAAAAGTAACACTACACAACTCTGAAATCTCGTGAGGATCTGAGGGTAAAATTCACGGTTGACAGTTGGTCATCGTATTCGGCACAGAACTTGTAGGGAGAAATAGATAGAATTGTCAAAAAGAACGATTTCATTTTTTTAAATGAGCAATAGAGGTTGAAATAATCCATGGATTCCTTAAAAAGATGTAGTTATTTAGTCAAAGTGTGTTGTGGGGTAAAAGTAACACTACACTACTCTGAAATCTCGTGAAGATCTGTGGGTAAAAATCATGGTTGACAGTTAGTGATCCTATTCGGCACAGAACGTGTAGAGAAAGGAAGAGGAAATCCCTTACTGACAGAAACTGATTCAAGAGGACTGCAACCGGATTCTTTTGCACTCCAATCCCTAATTGGCTTAGTGAGCGATATTAAACCCTAATCGCTGGGTACGTTTCCCCACCCGCGTTTGCAGTGTCTTTTTAGCTGGTGTTGGGAGTCCCACTTGACTTCCGCAGTTTGCCCCCGAGTCCGTTGTCATAGCAACGGCTTACCTTGGTACCAAACATATTGGTATAAGATTGCCTGAGTTCATTAAACGAAAAATGTCTCGCAGATCCTGAGATTAGGCTTTTTTATTTGCGTTGTATAAAGGAATATGCGAAGCACAAGGACGGGAAAATGTGCCAGATCATTTAGATTAATGCGAGGTGAAAGACATTTACATTGGGAAAGTCTGGATTGGATATGTTGATTCAGAATCCGCTTGGATTTATGTCGATAACTTCCCTTTGTTTCATCAATAGATAAAAAATTTCCCGACTCCTTTTGCTTTGGGAGAAGTTCAGAAAGTTGCTACGACTTCCCTTTTTTTATCAATAGATAAAATCTTCCCGACTCCTTTTGCTTTGGGAAAAGTTCAGAAAGTTGCTACGACTGACGTTTTAGAATCGGCTACGTCGACAATTTCCCTTTCTTTCGTCAATAGATAAAAAATTTCCGACTTCTTTTGCTTTGGGAGAAGTTCGGAAAGTTGCTACGACTTCCCTTTCTTTCATCAATAGATAAAACTTCCCGACTCCTTTTCCTTTGGGAGAAGTTCAAAAAGTTGCTACGACTATCGTTTTAGAATCCGCTTGGGTTTACGTCGATAACTTCCCTTTGTTTCATCAATATAAAAAAATCCCAACTCCTCCTTTTCTTTGGGAGAAGTTCAGAGTTGCTACGACTACGACTATTGTTTTACATGTGGTGATGTAACTTTGCATCTAGCTGTTTTCTATCTCGACTGCCTCGCAACTTTCGCAGTAGTGTAGCAGAAGTTTTTCATGAAGCTTTGCTTTGGGAAATGTTTAAAAGTAGTTACCAGTTTTACATGCAATGTAAGGCAAGTCACACATTGGTCCAGCTTTAGTCCTGCGACACTAAATTGGTTGAAATACGAATGCGTACTGATATATTTTCTGTACAGAAGCGGAGTACGCATGCCCATGTCAGATGCTTTGTGGCATGTCGGATTAATGCGTGGCTTGTCTAATTTTTCATCCAGTCATGATTTCCTATTTCGACTGTTCTGTAACTTGTAGCCAGATGAGGCATTGTTTCGGGAAATGGTTTTTCGTCTAGTCCTGCTTTTCTATCAAGACTATCCTGTAACTTTCACAGCAGAGTAGCCAAAAGTTTCATGAAGCATTGTTTTGGGAAATGTTTTTAAAAACTGCTACCAGTTTTACATTTCATGTAACTTTTCATCTACACCTGCTTTTCTATTTGGACTGTCCTACAACTTGCGTAGAAGTATAGTCAAAAATTTCATGAAGCATTGCTTCGGGTAGATAGGTCGGTATTTTAATTAACGTTGCACTGGAGTAACACAACGGGCAATTGGCGACGGTCCGGGATGAAACCCGAAGGGAAAGATCCGAGGACAACATCACATAATTTTGAACCACTGTCAGATGACGAGGTCACACCTGAGCTGGGATTGATCCCGGATCATCACCAATAGCCCGTTGTGTCGCTCCATTGCGACGTTAATTAACTACCTACCAAAAGCATTACAACCAATATTATTGCGGCTTAGAAAGTCGATCTTCTCAAGGGAAAACTAAGCGCAGCCTAAAAAAGCTGGCATCTCAAAGTAGCATTAAAAGAACTTGAAAGGATTCTCTCATTTCTTTTCTAGAAAACACGTTTCCACAAAACAGCTCAAATGCATTCCATTTCCAACGATTTTTCAATAAATCTGGTTCCCAAACCGCAGATGCAGACGGCTAATTACAGAAAGATGCAGGGCTCAAGTCAAAAAAATTTTGATTTAAAACGACTTCTTACTCTCCTTCATGATCCTTTGTCATTTTTTCCAGCAGCGCGTCGATTCAAGGAAAGAAGTTTACCTTGAAAAGCCGGCCGGTGCAAGCACGGGGAAAGGCAGACGGCGAAGAAGAAAAAAATAACATTTTAATAAAATGATATATCGGTGTTATTTATATTAAAGAAAGAAACATTTTGACTACGGGAGAAGCCTATTGCCTCGTTACGGAGACATGTTTTTCAGACACTCATTCAAGACCTGTTATTCTCTTCCCTTCCGAAGTCTAAATCGACAATATTGAATTTTCATAGATCCTTTACTTTGATCTGATTTTGATCCGAATAATTTGTTCATTGAATACTTTTGGTTTATGTATTTTGATTCAACAGTTTTTAAACACTTCCGTTGAATTTTCATGGATCCTTTCCTTCGATCCGAATCATTATTCATTGAATACTGAATGAAATAATGAAATAATTTTGGATAAGTCAGATCAAAAACATGCTTTCAGTTTTGCTTTTTTTATTTAATAGTTCTTTAACTCGTATGTGAACTTTTATTTTCTGATAAACAATATTGAATTTTAATTGATCCTTTCCTTCGATCCGATTTTGATTCGAATAATTGTTCATTGAATACTTTCGGTTTTGTGTTTTCTGATTCAATTGTTTTTCCGGAAATAATTTTGGATGATAAGTCAGATCAAAAACATGCAAGCAACAAAAACTAACCTTTTAAACCATAGACGTGAAATATGAGTAGACTGAGCATTGCTATTGAGAGGACCTTCAAATAGTATCACCAACATGTCGACTAATAATCACGTGACGGCTCTGGGAAAAATTGACTTGGGTGTCCGATTTAGCATATAACCTCGTTTGACGATATAACATACTATGACAGGGTAAGTATGTGAATGCGTATTTCTATACAGTGGCGACAAAAGTGGTGAAAGAGCCAAAGTCTGCTACTATGTCGAGCGGACCAATCAGATGATGAATCAACAGATGGACGTCTTCTCGCTCTGAGGGGGGTTCACCGGCATTACAACACCTCGCAACCTGCAGTCTTCCCTGCCTGACGTCTAACCAGTTCTGACTTATTGACCAATAGAATCTTTCCAAAGGATTCGATTCGAAGGAAAGGAGCAATAGAAACTTTCCAAAGGATTATTCTATTCTAAGGAAAGGATTTTCATTAAAGTTGAAAGAATCCATGGATTTATTCAACCAATAGATGTTATTTAGTCATGCGTGTTGTGGGGAAAGCAATTCTACACTTCTCAGAAATCTCGTCACGCTGAGAGGGTCAAAAAAATCACTTTCCAAAACAGACAAAGGGAACTCTCTCCAAAACCAGATTGCAACAAACAGCCTCGAGCCGAGCTGCCAGAATGAGCTGCTATTGAATGACTTCAACTTGGGTCATCTGTCACTCCTGGTTCTGAGTGTTGCAATTTGAAAACACAGCCAAATGAAATCGAAATTTTTAGCGATAAAACATAAAATACAAAAGTGCAAAACAGTGACCCAAAACGAAGAGGTTCCGTAAACACAAAAAATGACCCCAAAACCGAAATTGAACACAAAGAGAAAAAATTCGCAAATGCAACAATCATCTTTTGGGCCTTGCGTCACAATACACCCAAGCAAGCAAGCACCAGCTACCATGATCAATTATCATCCATCAACAAACTGCCCACCTATCTAGTGTAAAAGCATAAAGCTTATCAGCTCAACGATGTCGGTCAGTTTCGCACAAATTCAAACATCCTTGAAAAGTGAACATCTGCAAGCATGTGAAGGCAGTTCCTTAACCCAACAGGTAAAATTTCGCAACAACGAACGAAGGAACTTCAAGGCTGCTACGAAAGCCACTCCAAGTAGATATTAAAACACCGATGGCTGACACAGATAGAACTCAGTGTTGTCGTAGATGTTTTGTTTGTTCGATCGATCCCTTTCTGTTGGTAAAAGTTTTGGACTTGCATTTGATACCAATGTGTGTTTAGGACTTTTGAAACTTATCAGTGTTCACTTGACGATCTAGAAACACAATAGAAGGGGGCGCAATGAGGCTTTATGAGGATAGAAGTTTTAGACTTGCATTTCATACCAATGTGTGTTTAGGATTTTTGAGACTTATCAGTGTTCACTTAACGTTCTAGAAAAGCAATAGAACGGGACACAACAAGGCTTCATGAGGATAAAATTTTAGACTTGCATTTGATACCAATGTGTGTTTAGCATTCATAGATTATACGGGATTGGTTGTTTGGGTTCTATGAAGCAAGAGCCATATTTGGCCAAGTTGTACTAAACACGACACAGAGCGTCAAGCAATGGACATAAGCACGCAAGGAGGGATTTTCTGAAACAAGGGAGAAATACACTCAAGGTAAGTCACAGGAATCGAGGCCCTATAAAATGCGAAAATGGAGACATGATCATGTCGACTGTCCTACAAAACTACTGTCGCCAATAGCTCCTGTGCGGCGTAAGTTCAACTACCTACCTGCCATTCATAGAAGAATATCGAGTCCCTATGAAATTCGAAAATGGTAGACATGATGATAATGTCTATTGTTCTACAAAATTAATGTCGCCAATAGCACGTTGTGTTGCTCCAGTGCGACGTAAATTCAAGTACCTACATAAAAAATAATCGATACAGCACTCAAGACTTATACTTCAGCTTTTCATAAAAACGCGCCCTCCCCACTTACTATTGTAACTAAGGATCAATCGCAAACCGTAACCAAGTCTCGTATCTACAAACAGCTATGAGTGCAATTGATTTTTTCGCAGTAGACCACAACGCATGCTTTTGTCTGGTAATCGAACTCAAGAACGGCAGGCGGTTGAACTTCTTAAAATACACGACAAGGAGAGATGTGGGAGTTCCAACCGCGCAGACAAAAGCCTTATAAGAGCAATAAAACTCACAATCTTCGGTCGTTATTCTATCTCAGCGTTCAGATACTGTTCGCCGAAGTTAAGTGATTGAATGCGATAGGGACGATAGAAAGTTACATTCTGCCGTAAAGTAACGGCGAACTCTGCCCTCTTTGACTCATCTAAGGAATTCGCTGATTCAGGGAATTGAGTTGAACATATAAGAATGCGATTAAAATGACGGAAATTGGTTGGGGAATGGATGTTTGATAGAGATTTCGCGCTACCTCACAGGAGAGTGAAATAATCGATGGACATCCGAGTAGAAATGACAAATAGTTGTTTTATAAAATACGTGAGCTCACTATGCAGCATGCGATAGACTTAGATAAGGCGTTCATTTACTTCTATGGAAATAGCTAGATAAGCAGATTTCTGTCAAGTGATGGAAGAGCCTTAGCTTTATTGGAAGAGGGGAGAACAACGTGGGAATGCAAGACGCAAATGCAAAATAATCGATGAGGACACCAGAGTAGGAATGTGAAATAGTTGTTTTATAAAATACGTGAGATTATATACTATGTACCATGCGATATACTTAGATAAGGCGTTCATTTACTTCTATGGCTAGATACGCAGATTTCTGACAATTGGTGGAAGAGCCTTGAATTTATTGGAAGTGAGCATAACAACGTGGGAATCGATGAGTATACCAAGAATCGGAACTTCAAATTGTTCCCTTATCAAACATATAAGCATACTATGCTCTATGAAATAGGGACTTAGATAAGGTGTTCGTTTACTTCCAATAGAGTTTTGGATTCAATAGGAATTCCTTGAAAATGGAATAATCGATGAGGACTTCAAAGAATGTCAAATAGTTTTATGAAATACATGAGCTCACTATATACCATACGATAGACTTAGATAAGGCGTTCATTTACTTCTATGGAAGTGGCTAGATAAACAGATTTCTGTCAAATGACGAGAAAGCATGAACTATTGAAAGTGGTGGGATCGGACTTCAGATTATTCCCTTATGAAACACCTGAGCATACTAAGTTCTATGCAATAGGGACTTGGCTAAGGTGTTCATTTACTTCAATAGCGATAGATACAATAGGGTTTCCTTCAAAATTGAAATAATCAATGAAGACACCAGAGTAAGAATGTCAAACAGTTCTTATAAAATTTCATGAGCCCACTATGCTCCATGCGATAGAATTAGATAAAACGCTTAGATAAGACTTAGATAAGATCACTTATACTTCTATGGAAGTAGCTAGATGAACAGATTTCTGTCAAATGACGGGAGAGCTTGAACAATAAGAAGTGTTGGGAATTGAGGAGGATACCAAGTATCGGAACGTCAAATTGTTCCCTTATAAAACACATGAGCAACCACTGTATTCCATACAATACGGACTTAGATAAGGTGAGCCTCAAATTTATATATATTGGAAGTGAGAATAGCATAATAATCAACGAGTATGCCAAGAATGGGAACGTCAAATTGTTCTCTTATAAAACACATGAGCACTGACTATGTTCCATGCCAATACAGACTTACATTTGTTCATTTATTTTCATAGAAATGACTAGACCAATAGATTCCTGTCAAACGAGAGAAGAGCCTCGAGTTCATTGGAAGTGAGAAGAACAGCATAATCAACGGGTAAGTCAAAAATTGGAACGTCAAATTGCTCTCTTATAAAACACATCAGCCCACTACGCTGCATGTGATACCGACTTCGATAAGTTGTTCATTTACTTTCAAATAGAAGTGACTAGACAAATTTCTATCAAAGGAGGGAAGAGAGCCGTAACTTTATTGGAAGTGAGAAAAACAGCATAATAATCAAAGGCCAAGAATCGGAACATTAAATTGTTGTCTTACAAAACACATGAGCACCGACTATGTTTCGTGCCAATAGACTTATATGGGCCCTTTTACTTTCATAGAAATGACTAGATCAACAGATTCCTGTCAAACGAGGGAAGCCTCAAATTTATTGGAAGAGAGAACAGCATGGTAATCAACGGGTATGCCAAGAATCGGAATGTCAAAATGTCCTCTTATAAAACACATCAGCCCATTACGCTGCTTAGATAAGTTGTTCATTTACTTTCATAGAAGTGACCAGACTAAATTCTATCAAAGGAGTCAAGAGCCGAGACATTATTGGAAGTGAGAACAACCCACCACATGCACTTCCGAAGCAAAACAACAGTTTCTGAAATCAAACAGCGAAATCTACCCAGTAGTAAATCGTTGAAGAAAGCATCTTTCCAACATAAATTTCAGAGTTCCCACGATTGCCACTTGATCCTGGAGCTTGATATAATTAATGACTAAGACTCTGGGCTATCTTCAGAGCTTAAAAACACGAGTTTTCATTCGGAACACGTTGATCTATAAGTGCTGAGATGCTTTTACAGAAATTCCACATACTTTCAAGGTCTACAGATACGTGTCGAGAATAAGTATCAGGATATTTTTGTTGAGGCCCTGCGATATCATGAAAGACCACTTTTTTATTGTTGTTATTGCTTCTGATTTCCTTCAAGTGAGAAAGAGGGTTGTCTTTTTTCACCAACCCAGTGTTTTAAAGGAGTATACAGTGTTTTATTTTTAATCACTGTTCGATTTCTGCGGGATTCATAAAACCTTTCGCAATTTTATCGCATTTTAGCCAGGTTTCAGGGACGTCCTAAGAGTGTAACAGGCCTTGGGCAAAGCAGCCTCAACTTTCATACATATGGATAAAAATGGAAGCGATCAACAAGAAAACATCAGGAGTTTGATAGTTTCAATAAAATCCAATAACTTTTCGCCCTCTTCGGTCCACATATGCGGACCTTAGCTTTTGCGTCCTTAAACCCAACTAAAGGCGAAATTCTTTTTTGTTACAACAAATTCCCATATTTAGCCTATTCAATGAACGTTCACATGCGAGCCGACGTTTGGTTTCATCTCTTGAAACTCAACTAAGGCTTTATATTGATATCACGGATTCCCGTAGGGGCCTATTCAATGAAAATTCAGTTACGACCTTTGGTTTTGCCTATTGAAATCTAAGGGCAAAATTCTTCGTTGTAACCACGGATTCCCATATTGGAGAGTTCAATGAACATTCACTTATGAGGACCTTTGTTTTTGTTCCTTGAACTTTAATTTAGAGCAAAATTCTTCATTGTAACCACGGATTCCCACTTTGACATGAACATTCACTTATGTGACCTTCGTTTTTGCCTCTAGAAATTCAAGGGCAAAATTCTTTATTGTATTCACGAATTCGCATATTGGTCTGTCCAATGAACATTCCCTAATGTGACCTTTGTTTTTGCTTCTTGAAACCCAACTGTGAGCAAAATTCTTTATTGTAACCACGGATTCCCATATTGGCTTGTTCAATGAACATTCTCTTAAGAGGACCTTTGGTTTCGTCTCTTAAAATTCAATTAAGGGCAAAACTGTTTACTTTAACCATGGATTCAATAATTGCCTGTTCAATGAACATTCACTTAAGTGGACCTATGGTTTTGCCTCTTGAAATCCAAGGACAAATTATTTATTGTAACCTCGGATTCCATATTAGGTTGCTCAATGAAAATTCATTTATGCGAACCTTTGTCTTTGTCCCTTGAAACCCAAAAAAGAGCTAAATTCTTTATTGTGTCCACGAATTTGCATTGCTGTCCACAGTCTGTTCAATGAACATTCACATATATGGATCTTTCGTTTTGTGTCTTGAAACCTAATCTAACTAGCCACAAAATTCCTTAGTGTAACCACAGATACACATTTGCGAATGTACAATGAGCATGTCAATGCAGATACAATAAGGAGTTCCTTAGAACTTATGAGTTTCAAAAGACTTCTCTTTGTGAATAGTAAAACCAAAAGAGAATAACTTACGTAACAAAAGTGAACGTACGTTTAACTTTCATTTCGCAAAAGCATAATTATTATAACTTTTATACTGCATTTCTCTTTGGAAATGGCAACAATTATTTTATACGTGATTTAAACAGATAATCACAATCTTAAAAATACCACTTGCTCTTAACAACCACCCAGCGTGCTTATACGTTATGACCGTTCTGCATATATGACTAGATACTTACAATGCTACATTGCAAAGGAAACTTCGTCAACTTCACAGCGATATTCATCTTTTGTTGTCAAATCTTCTAAAGGGAAAAGTTGAAAAGCTGCCGCATCGCTTGACTTCGTATGTTCTACGCTTGTTTCTTGAACCGAAACGATCATTTTCATCTCTGATTCTGTACCGTTTTTATTTTGGAGTTTAATTGGCTGTAAACTTCGGGTTAGTTTTGCAGCGTGGTATGAACGCCCCTTAATGTAGAAGAAACAAGACTGAGAACCAATTGCTGAGATCCGGCAGCTATTTTGAGGGAGGCAAAACGTTAAGGAACGAGTGTGATTATTGTAGTTAAACATCAATGATATCAATCACAAAACTCCTGTTGTTTCTTATCCCACTTGGTCTAGACTAGCTAGACTAAGACCGTGAGTTTATGAACCTTGAAAAAGTCTAAGATGAGCCTAGGATCAAAATACAGATACTCCCTGGACAGCCTCAGACCAGTAAGGTGACCAGGAGAGGTTTGCTCTATATTGCATTTTCCAACAGGTCGGGAAAACCTTAAAACCATGATAAATTGAAAATCATCTCAAATGTCCACTGGACAGTCTAGGATCATTTCCGGAGCTCAAGGATCTCGATTTTGAAGAACCTCGATAGAATCACGGCGTGGTCCCGGTTTAGACATACCATCAAGTGTTCCAGTTTGGACAAACTATCAAGTGTCCCAGTTTGGACAAACCATCAAGTACCCCGGTTTGGACAAACCATCAAGTGTCCTTATTCAGACAAACCATTAAGTGCCCCAGTTTGTACAAACCATCAAGTGCACCGGTTTGGACAAACCATCAAGTGTCCCAGTTTGGACAAATCATCAAGTGTTCCTGTTTAAACAAACCATCAAGTGTCCCTGTTTAAACAAACATCAAATGTCCCCGTTTGGAAAAACCGTCGTGTCCCAGTTGACAAACCATAAAGTGTCCCTGTTTGGAAAAACCGTCGTATCCCAGTTGACAAAGCATAAAGTCTCCCAATTGACAAACCATAAAGTGTCTCTATTTAAACAAACCATCAAGTGTTCTTATTTAAACAAACCATTAAGTGTCCCAGTTTGTACAAACCATCAAGTGCACCGGTTTGGACAAACCATCAAGCGTCCCGATTTGAGCCAAAAATAAGATAACCCTAGTTTTAGAAGGATGCCAAGTAAGTAAAACGTCAGAAAAGAATCAGCAATCCCCGCTTTAAAAATACTTCGAGACAAGACGACTGATTCTTAAATAAAAACCATATAGTTTAAAGAAGTAAATAACCTTACTTCCATTCCACGAAGCCGTGGAAGAAGCAAAGGAGGAATTGCGTCAGTGGTTAAAAACCCTCCATTTTTGGAAACAGGAGTTGGTGATAGTTAAAAATGGGACATCGGTTCTGAACTTCACAACATCTTTTGAAACATGTCTAGCTAATCATGGATAGAAACACCAAAATCGTTTATAAAATAGGCCAGTGGCTCAAACTCACTTTGGACATACACCAGAGCCGCTAAATCAATGGGGCAAGACATCAGGTATCTTCTCTAAAGAAATCCACTTCGCTTTGTTGATGTTGATGTATTCGCATAACAAATATTCCCACGTCTTATAGCTATGTTTATCTATGATAGGGACTTCGGGTGTTTCGCAAAACATATTATTTCGGTTACGAAATGAAGGGTTTTGTGTACGAAGAGATTCGCTTACTTTTGAAATTGTTTTGAGCTTAGGGAACGGGGTTTATATAATCTATTTTATTATTGTTATAGGCTGTATTAACATAAAGTAATACAAGCGTGTGTATTTTCGTTTGGAAAATGTAATGACTTGAATTCTTTGTGATTGTAATGTTTATTTTTTGTTTAAATGTTCGAATAGTTCGCTTTCGATTTCACTGTTTTTTTATTTTGTGTGTCCTATGCGAGTTTAGTTATATTGGCTTGAATATTTTGAACGAAATAATAATACTATTTATTTTGAGTCTTTATTTTATTACCGGCGGGGCCGCCGTAACCCAGTTGGAAGAGTCGCAAATTAACAACTGGAGGGTAGCGAGTTCGAAACTCGACCCAACCTAAAGACAGTCGTGTATGTGGGGACTAGTGCACGTTAAATCTGTCGGGGCCTCAAATGTCCTCACGTTGGTGTGAGGATATCCACCGGTTAATAAAATTAACACCGCCGCTTTCAAAAATCAAAAGTTTTCAATGACAACGACTGTACTTGAATAGTCTTAACCTGACGCTATTGGAAAGGCTGTAAGATGTAAAAATTGCAGAAAAATTCCTTTCATCTGCATCACTTCGAGCTTACTTTTATTAGGTCATTAAGTATGAAATATCCGATTTCGAACTGAAAGTTTGGTTTATATCTCAAGCAAGAAGCAATATAATTAATCAAAGTATGTACCTAAACTATCGATACCGTTTTGCCATCTTAACGGTAGCTTGTTAATACCGGCAGCGAAGCCTGGAGAGCAGTGGTGATAAAATAGCGAAAGGCGTTTTCTACAGCTTGTTGGGAATTAAATATTTTCCTTGCAAGAAGTGGTTCAATGCCTGGAGGAAATGGTAGTCAATTGGTGCAAGGTCTGGGGAATACAGTGGGTGACAGAGAGTTTCCAAGTCCAGCACCTGTAGTTTGAGCAACGTTATTTGTGCGACATGTGATCGAGCATTGTCCTGCAAGAAGATTGGCCTGTCACTATTCACCAGTCTCGGATGTTTAATACCAAGCTCCTTCATCATTTTGTCTAATTGGTTACAGTAGACAGCCACCGTAATCGATTGACCACGTCTCATGAAGCTGTAGTGGAAAACACCAGCTCTGGACCACCAAACAGACACCATTAGCTCTTTTTGGTGAATATTCGGTTTCGGAGTGTGTTTTGGCACTTCATCTTTATCCAATGTGCCGAAAGCTTGCAATTGTCGAAAATAATCCATTTTTCATCACATGTAACGATACTGTGTAAAAATGGTTTGCCTTTATGTTGCGACAGCAACGAAAGGCAAGCTTCGAAACGATTTCTCTTCTGACACTCGTTTAATTCATGCAGAACCCATCTATCCAGCTTCTTAACCTTACCGAATTTTTCTAATGGTTTAATATTGTTGGAATAATAACGTCAAACCTTGCTGCTAATTCACGCGTTGATTGAGATGTATCCGCTTCCACTGTAGCTTTCAGCTCATCCTTATCCACCTTGCTCTCAAGTCGCCCACGTGGTTCATTTTGAAGATCAAAATCGCCAGATCGGAACTTCTCAAACCATCGACGTACTGTGCGTTCATTAGCCACTTCCTTGTCAAACACTTCGAGTTGTCTGTGCTTGCATTAGTTCCATGACGGTACTCATATTCGAAAATAACGCGAATTTTTTACTTATCCATGGTTTACAAAATTTAATCTGCAAAAGGCAATTCGACAGATAATCAAACCAAAACGTGCGTCTGAAAGGCTGATGACTACCTTCACAATAAAAAACCCAAAGAACTGTCTAAGTGAAATATCAAAGATATCGGGTATCAAACTTGGTACTTGAGGTAATCGGATATTTCATACTTAATGACCTAATAGTAATTACTTGTTAATCACTTGATTTCACTTATGGATTATTTACTTCGAATCACCGATAGAAAAATCAGCCGCTTAATTCTTTCATGGAAAATGAGGAGTCTAACACCCACCTCCTAAAAATGATTAAGGCGAGGTGTGTATAAATATTCTGGTACTAAGGCTTCTAAGGTATATAAATATTATCTCATTTAATATTCTGATGTCTAGTAGTGCTCTATATGGGCAGTGAGATATAAGGAGTCCCACTACCCTGTAAAAACTAAACAGTTGTGCTTTCTGCAAAATGCTTCTATGAATAGATATTCACCGATAAATTTTATTTTTTCAAAAAATTATTGAAAATTTTTTTCCAAACAAAATTAAATATATATAAGATAAAAAAGCATAGTGCCTTCAAAGGATTGATAAAATCAAATTTATGTTCAAATTATCCAAAATTTTTCTTAAAAAATATACAAAAAATAAAAATGTTTTTTAATTTAAAAACAAATTTCAGAAAGAAAAAATTAAGCATAGTGCCTTGAAAGAATTGATAAAATCAAATTTATTTGTACATAAGCGATCTTATTAATGCTGCAAATACTAGTGTAGATCAGAAATTTCAGAGTACATCGAGCATTAGAAAAAGAAACACCATCTCCTGATAGAGATATAAAATAAAAAACCACTCGTTGTCGACTCACAACAACCGCATTTACTTATTTATTTACTTATTTAGGCGGAGCTGCCTCTCCAAATTGTCTTCAACCGTTACTTAATGGTGTGAATAAAGAATAAGAAGGGATGGCAAAAAGAAGAAAGTCGGCTACGAATGGTGTATAACCTGTCCCAATGAATCTCCCAATGCCAATCTATACCACTAGTATTTTGTTATAGCATCGTTTGTTAATTCGTTTGTGGACACAGCTAGCTTTTGGGGGATCGAGTCCATCACAAACGAGTCTTCGGTAAACATTTCAGTCGCTTGTGAAAGACAGTTGCTTGGCGCAAGATTTATGGCGTCGTTTATACAATCTAATTGACTAGGGAAAAAGTACGGCTTCGCTTTCTTTGTTGCCCAGTTAGAAAGGAATACGGAAATGAAAAGAATCGCTACGGTTAGCTTTCAGCGATTTGTTTCCGTTACGAAGACGATTTACAGTGTGTGTGTGTGAGCCTATTTGTATAATTTCAGCTGCAAAATGTTTTCATCCGAAAAACGAAGAATATACCATGACTCACGGAGGGAAATAGGAGCTCCAAAACGAATAAGTACTCACAAACTTTAATATGTGTACTAATCAATCACTATCAAGAAGATGGTTTTACTTATAATAATTAGTTATCCATCTGAATAATTTATTTTATCAATTAAAAGATGGATTAATAATTAAAATATCAGAAATAGAAGGAATGATACACTAGAGTTAACTTTCAGCGCTTTGTGCCCGTCACGAGAGCGAATAAAAGGTTGCGTCCGTTTGTTTAAATTCAGCTGTGAAATGTTTGTCGAAAATACGAAGAGAATATACCATGACTCACGAAGGGAAATAGGAACTCAGAAAAGAATATTCAATCACAAAATTAAATGTGTAGAAATCAATCACTATCAAGAAGATGGTTTAACTAATAATAATTAGCTAGCAATTTAAACTATTCATTTTATCAATTTATGAAAAATGGATTAATAATTAAAATATCAGAAATGAAAGGGAATCGTACAAAAATTTGTAAAATAAATTAAAATTGTTTAATATTTCATAAAAAAAAGCGAAGTTAATAAATAAAATATTCTTAAATTACTTTTTGGCGAATGGTTCATAACTGCTAAAGTTAACAGCTAATGTCATTAGGTAGATAGGTAAGTATTTTAATTAACGTCACACTGGAGTAACACAACGGGCTATTCTAATGTCATTAGAAATTGATATTAATAAACAATTAAGGTCAACTTCTAATAGGTAATATTAACAGTTATATTATTAAATTTAGTTGCTAACTGTTAATAAACAGATTGTTAAATTTAGTTGCTAACTTTTAATGAATAATTGCTAACTGTTACTAACAGGTAACAAATCTGCTAATATTAACAGTTTATAATAAGTGTTATCTGGATAATTACAGTAATAACGTTCAACACTGTCATCGTAAAATAACAGTTTTTCCCATCTTGACAGGGTAAAATAGCAGTTACCACTGCTATCGTAAGATAACAGTTTTACCCATTTCTAGGCAATATTGACATGTTTGTTCCGCCACAACTACGCTTTTCGGTAGGTGTCCTACACCACGAAATTGTGTCGTTGGATCCTTTTACTGTTACGCCCTCATTACGAAACCTGTTTCGGAACAAGTTTTGTTTCAATTTCGCTTGATTTATTGCAATTTAAACCATTCTATTAGCATCTGGGTTCGCTTAGAAACCTACTCGCGTTGTCCTGTCCAATCGCCTCCGAGAATTCGGTGGAAATTCACATCAATGCAACGTGAAGGGACACGACTCTTAAAGAAATCCCTTCTGTTCAGATAGTGATGAGTTATTAACCTTTCTAAGGGTGATGGGATGCATCCCACCTCATTCTAATGGTTAACGTTAGGCATACAAATAGGTAAATCAAGGCTGTTATGGTATATAAATGTTATCTCATTTGATATTCTGTTGTCTAGAAGTGCTCTACATAGGCGGTGAGACATAAAGGGGCCCGATACATCTTAACCTTCTGAGCGTCGCGACATTTCAGGGTAGTGTAGGGTTGCATTCACCTCAGAACTCACTTATTGACCAAATAACCTCTTCTTTCTCAATAATGAATGAATTATTTCAACCTTTAGAAAGATTATATTGGTCTTTTCCTTAGAATAGAATCTTCGGAACGATTCGATTGGTCTGTTTCATTGGAATAGAATACTTTGGAAAGATTCTAATGCTTCTTTTCTTAAATTAGAATTATTTCGAAAGATTTTACTGCTCCTTTCCTTAAAATAGAATCCTTTGGAAAGATTCTATTGCTCATTTCCTTAGAATAGAATCCTGTGGAAAGATTCTCTCTATTGCTCATTTCCTTAGAATAGAACCCTTTGGACAGATTCTATCCGTCCTTTCCCTAGATTAGAATACTTTGGAAAGATTGTATTGCTCCTTTTCTTAGAATAGAATCCTTTGAAAAGATTTTATTCGTCCTTTCCTTAAATAAGAATCCTTTGGAAAGATTGTTAGAATATAATCCTTTGAAAATATTCTATTGGTCATTTTCTTCACCAAACATCGCCAAAACGGCGATAAATTACATTTTGGGATATTTCCGATGTGTATCAAGCGAGAGCATTTGGGTAGCGGAAGTAAAATCTTCTCGTATAAATACTTCGGAATACTATTTTTTCAAAGTATCATAAATAAATTGTTTCAGAAAGATACTTTTAAAAGCCACTTTGGAGCAAAAAGAGTAGTAATTACTATTATTTGTAAATCAGGTCAAAATTATGCATATTTTTTAATCAAAATGCAGTGCCACAGAATTTAAATTAGATTATGTATGTCATGGGGTGATAATTTACATTTCACGCCCACCCCGATATGTAACATACGACAGCATTTAGGTAGAAGTAAAATCTTTACATTTCACCTGGCTTATTTGCTAACGCTGAAAATCCCTCACAAAAGAATCAACCGCTTAATAAAACCAAACTTATAACATAAGGGGATTTATTAAGCTGCGGGAACTGTATTTCCAACGGAAATTAAACGCAACAAACACAACGGCTTAATCAGTAATACCAGCAGCAGGAAGATGTGGTGGGGTTGCTTAATCTAGAGACTGACGATATACATTACCCAAAAACGACATTTGGGGAGAAAAAATACAAAGAGCTTCCTGTTTTTTTCCGCCTGGTTTGCTAATAATTACGTGATTAGCATATTAAAGAGGCATTAGGAACGGTAGGCCAAGTCGATTAATTTCATATTGCTGCGTGTGTTTATACAAAATAAAATTGAAATTTTTCCCATCTGGTGTACCAACGGGTTAGGATTGAAAGATGGGCAACGCTTTACTGGTTTCCGTTCATTTTAACCCATTGACTATCGCGAGATCTTACGAGTAGTGCTTTTAAAACAACACACTTAATGATTAAATAACCACATCTTTGAAAAGAATTTGTGGATTCTTTCAACCTTTAGAAAGATTCTACTGGTTCTTTCCTTAGAATAGGATCTTTCTTTGGAACGATTCTAGTGCTCCTTTCCTTAGAATAGAATCCCTTGGCAAGACTATATTAATCCTTTCCTTAGAACAGAAACGTTGGGAAAGATTACATTGGTGCTTTCCTTACAATAGAATACTTTGAAACGATTGTATTGGCCCATTCTGTAGAATTGAATCCTTTAAGATTCTAGTGGTGTCCTTTTCTTAGATTAAAATCCTTTGGAAAGATTCTATTGCTCCTTTCCACAGAATAGAATCCTTTGGAATTATTCTATTTTCCTTGGAAGTGAATCCTTTAGTAAAATTCTCTTGGTCATTTCAAAAGAATAAAATCCTTTAGTAAGATTATCTTGGTCATTTCCAAAGAATAGAATGTTTTAGTAAGATTATCTTGGTCGTTTCCTTACAACAGAATCCTTTGGAAAGATTCTATCTGTAATTTCTTTAGATTATAATCCTTTGGAAAGATTCCATTGATCATTTGCACTAGAATAGAATCCTTTTGAAAGATTCTATTGCCCATATTTGCTTAGAATAGAATCCTTTGGAAAGTGTTTTTATTTGAATCTCTTATTGATTTTTGTAAATAATTATCTTTACCATGCCTTCTGTATTTAGTGTTGTAGATAAGTTTCAGGGTGTTCTTTCGCGAAATTTGAAGTTTAATTTTTCTGGTGGTAGGATAACTTTAGGAAAGCTCGCTCCCACCTCTAACAACAGGCAAACCGAATTTCATTTTTATTTCGCTATGCAATTGTTTAAAAATTTGTGTCAGGAAAAATAAATTGTTTCAACAAATTTTTAGAAGTTGTTAGAGATTTAGACTGGAAGGAGTTTAAAATAGTCGAAAAACTTTTAAAAGGATAAATATTTGTGTGGATTTTTTTCTATTTTTAAAATTCTTTTCGTTAATTTTTGATCATTTTCCGCAAAGCCTGATACGGTGTTTTTTCTAAGAAATTCTTCCCTGGCGACGTTAACTCTCCACGTGGTTTCGACGAGATATCTTGTCCATCGACATCTGACCAATAACGAGATATCTCGTCAAGATATTGGTGATATTTTTATGAGAACGAGATCGCGTTCTGGTCAGTTTTCATCTAATACATCTCGTCCATCAAGATTTCATTATTTTTGCTAATGACGAGATACCTCGTCGAAACAACCACCAGCGTCAAAAGTGCTGCCTCAAAAAAAAATCTTTACGTCAAGCTGTACATCAAAGCAAATGTACAGTCAAACCTCATTAAGACGAACTCTCTTGATACAAATTACTGATAATACGAACTAAATTCCAATCCAATCCACAGTTTTTTATTACAAAACGATTTATTCACTCATAATAAATTTTTACGAAAAAAACATTTAACATGAAAGACTAAAATTCACTGCACCACACAATTCTTGAACCTTAATCACAACGGTGTCAACAACTTATTAATGCGTTTTGACATGTGTAAATTTTGTTTTCAGTTATTTACACATTTAGCGTTAGTTCATAGCATTGCCAACAATGAAAAACTTTAAAATATTAAACTGTATGACTGAGTAATTTCAACTTTTTGAAGTTACAGTTAAAAAAATATCTCACCATGCATAAAAGGCTAAGCAAAGGGTGGGACAGTTTTTAACCCACCTAACCCCAAAGAGTTAAGAATCAGGGTTACACTAATGGCCGATTAAGACGAACACATTTTCGAAACTTAAGGCAAACGGATTATTTTCCATCGTATTATCAGAAACATTAAGTGACTCCGAAATTGTAGACGATTTATTTGTGGAAGAGAGTGGATAAAGAATAAATTCCGAAGACGCAGGAGTAAGTGTGCCTTCTTTAAAAGAAACTGCTGCTGGCTTAGAAATTGTTCGCTCTTTGTTAGGCAGTGAAAATTCATCTGCTCAATTAAACAGCACGGACCGCATCAAAAATTTTCTTCAAGAATGTCTCAAAAAAAAAAAAACATAAAAGTCGATAGCAGAACGATTTAAAGATAAAAATTGCGTAATCTCAGGAAATATCTATATAATCAAGAATCTTCTGCATAATCAAGAATCATCTGTATAATCTTTGTGAAGAATATCATTTATCTGCGAACCAAGAATTGTACATTAAGTAATGTAAATACATTGTTTTGTTGTTGAAATAATTATTTTCTTCTGAATTCGATAATACGAATTTTTTACGGTCCCATGAAATTCGTCTTAACGAGGTTCGACAGTACTTTCAATCTAAAAAAATTGCTTTATTGCATTTAAATAAGGACATGAAATTGGAACAGTCTCATAAAATTGATCATAAAAGCTCCTAATATTGTACGTGTTTTATTGTATGGTTTTGTCACAAAGGCCATAACGGGAAAACAAATGCAAGAAAGCATCTCTTCTTTTCGAAAGCAATCCCATTAGTTATGGAATCGATACAACTCGAATGTTCTCAATCAAAACAGAACCTCGCCCCAATCTTTGCATTGCATCTCCAACCTTCAAACGAAGAAATATGGATATGAAGTCCTGTTTACGTTCTATCAAAGCAGCAAAAAAAAAAAAAAAAAACCAGACGAGTTACAATCCGAAAGTGTTTGTAAAGAGAAAACCTATCAAGGCGATAAATCTGAAGAAAAATAATAGAGAAAAGAAGAAAGAAAAATCTACTGTCATGTTTTCCCAGCCTTGACCGAGGGATTATCGAAGGTTACAATGTACCTTCTGTAAAAAATATATAAGGTATTTCACTCACGAGAACCTGCCATTTAATTATCTTCTTTTTTTTTACAACCCACAATATTTTTCATTGCCACACTATCCGGTTCGTCGGATCAATAACCTCCAATTCTGAAAACAGTTAATCGTGCCGTTAGGCTCCTATAGAAAGAAATTGCCCTAGCTGTGCGCAATTCGGAATCTGAAAACGATGAGAACTGTATATGTAATTCTGTTCTGCCATCACTGTGTGATTCGACAGTGAGTAATTTGTTTTTATTCACACTGTCATAGAGATAAATCCATTTACATAACAGTGAAAATAACAGCAATGTACAATTCGGAATCGGAAAACGATTAGGACTGCGCATTTAGGTCTGTTCTCTTATCACTATGATTCGACATTGAGTCATTTATTTATTCAGATTGGCATACAGATAAATCCATTTACATAACAGAGAAAATAACAAAAGTGTGGAATTTGGAATCCGAAAAATATTAGGACTGCGCATTTAGGTCTGTTCTCTTATCAGTATGATTCGACATTGAGTCATTTATTTATTCAGACTGTCATACAGTTAAAGCTATTTACACAACAGTGAAATAGCAAGTATGAGGAATTCGGAACCCGAAAACGATTAGGACCGCGCATTTAGATCCTTCTCCCTTCACTGTATGATTCAACACATTGCTCACCATACCCTCATAGAAATAAATCCGTATACATGAAAGTGAAAACAGCAACGATAAGTGCAATTCGAAATCTCAAAACGAAGAGAATCGAGCACATAGCTTTGTTCTCCAACCATTATGATTCGACAATGAGTAATTTAGGTAGCTGTTCTCCCATTACTTAAGATTCAATTCATTACATACTAAATTTCATTATTTATTCACACTGTCATACAGAATAACCCTTTTGGTGGTTGTTTCGACGTAGTATCTTGTCATTAGCAAAACTGACCAGATCCTGATAAACGAGATATCTCGTCCTTATAAGAAAACCTACCAGATCTTGATCTTGTCATCATAAAAAATCGGCAATACCTCCATGACAAGGTATCTCATTAGCAAAATTGGTCAGATCTTGATGGACGAGATATCTCGTCGAAACCACTTGAAGGGCTAATGCATGACAATGAAGAAAGCACGAATACAGTAACTACGTGCAATTCGGAATCCGAAAACGATGAGGAACGAGTATGTAGCTTTGTTTCCCATACTTTAGATTAATTACATATTAAATATTTCATTATTTATTCATACTGTCACACCAGATTAATCCACAAAACTAAGAAAAACTTTTAAGTTTTGTGCGAAATACATTCATATAAGGCGATAGGTTTTCATCTCCTAAGGTTTTTTAAAGCTTCAATTTCTTTGAGTCATTTTTTCAGATTTAAATTTTTCTTTTCTTTAAAAAAACTTTTTTTTGCATAATGCCACAAACAGGTTTTCATCTTTTAAGTTGTTTTAAAGCTTCTCAATTTCTTGAGTCATTTTTATTTCAAAAAGATTTAAGTGTTTCTTTTCTTTTTTTTAAACTTTTTTTGGCATAATGCCACAAAAGTGCTTAGTACGAAAGTACTTAGTTTTTGCTGCAAAAAATCTAAATTTGTTCTAGGCCGCAGCCTATATAGAAATACGGCCCTGCCAGCCCTGCAGAGAATGCATCCCCCACATTCTTCCAACGCCACGCCCCAATTTGTTCACCACCCCACAGAGAAAAAAATCACACAGCCAAAACTGCCCAAAGCTTTTTGTATAATTAACCTCCCGAACACTCATAATCACAGCAAGGAGCAGTTCGCATTTCCGGTTATTCGCAACAAATAAACATCAAATGCGAACGCAAACAAAAGTGCAGGTTGCATCATATTTTTTTATTTTCCGGGCCGGATCTGGTGATTTCCCCTCTATTTAGAAACGCGTAATACGGAACTTACCAGTAGATAACATCTGCAAGATTTGTACTTCGATTGCACAGCTCAGTACATTGCCCTATCATGCGGGCACCCGTACTAGGTCTCATTAAATGCGGAGTCCTAGGCATTTACTCCATCGTCTCTAATCTATCACTACCGCTTAGACAATGTTGCTCTCGAAATAGGTGTGGTGCGGTATTATGCAACGTGGTGTTGCCTGAAAACTGGGTTCCTATAATGCCCTATAGAACTTACTAAGTTTCAGTGAATATTTGAAGCCTAAATTAAACCTCACACTGTACAAACAAAAGATTAGGGTCTTTTAATCCTCTGAGGGGTTCACACCCATTATTTCACCTTGTAACCTGTCTTCCCTACATGACTACTAACCAGTTTTGACTATTGACCAATAGAAACTTTCCAAAGGATTCTATTCTAAGGTTGATTGTGGTTGTTTTTAGGTTTTATGACGCTAGGGCTATATTTGGTCATGCTGAGCCAAAGACAAGACAACGTCAAGTAAAAAATTTCGTGAAAGGGAAAAAGTCTACTCTAAGGAAAGGACCTAAGCTATAAATCTTTCCAAAGGATTATATTCAAAAGAAAGGAACAATAGGATCTTTCTATTCTAAGGAAAAGAACAATAAATCTTTCCAAAACATTCTATTCTAAGGAAAAGAGCAACAAACCTTTTCAAAATATTCTATTCTAAGAAAAGGAGCAACAGATCTTTCAAAAAGATTGTATTCTAAGGAAAGGAGCGATAAAAACTTTCTAAAGGATTCTACTCTAAAGGAAGGAGTGGTAAAATCTTTCCAAAGGATTCTATCTTAAGGAAAGGAGCAATAGAATCTTCCTAACGGTTGAAAGAATCAATATATTCTTTCAACCAATTGATGTGGTTATGCAGTCACGTAGTGGGGGAAAAGCAAGACTACACTACTCGTCAATCCTGCGACGCTCAGAGGATTTAGGCCTTTTCAAGACTATTTTCCATTTTTAAAGGTAACATTTAACATAGACCGCAATGGAGAGAACTCGAGATTCCACATGATTGAAACTTTCTCATGTGCTTGGGTTGTATCCCAGTTTTTGCAAACCGTATGCCCTCGATTTTTCATGACACCTGACCTTGGACAAGTAACATTTTGTTTTTGAATGCAGGGAAATAAAATAGTGCTTTGCATTTTATTTTCACCTGCATTCGAAAACCAAGAATAATGGATTAAAAACAGTGTTTTCGAAAACTGTGACTATTGCAAAGTGGGTCAGTCTCCAAAATTATCAAACAATTGCATACCTATTGAAAAACAGAACATTCTCAATTTTGTTTCCATGTTCATCTAATTAAATTAGTATTTATTATTTTATTGGTTAACTTTATTGCTAATCATTTTATTGTCTCAGCAAACTTCCAATAATTGTCTCATTTTGGAAGGGTTTCATTTACCGAGGAAGGAGTGCTAGGTAGAAACTAGAGATGGTCTGTTATTCTGAAAGCAGTTAAAACAAGTGTTATTTCAAAATAGTAGATAGCAACTGTTATCGTAAGTAGTAACAGTTCCCGAGAAATGCTATTCGGGTAGCAGTGAAGCAATTTAAATCAAATTAAATTTCGTTTTAAAAAAATTTAAATTGATAAGAGTATTTGATAAAAATTAAAAGTTGGAAATAACTTAGGTTTTAAAATTATTTAATGGTTAATTAAAGCAGTTAATAGCTACTTAATTAACCATTAATGACAATTTCTAGCAGATAATAAGAAATGTTAAATTTAGTTGTTAGCTGATTACAAAGCTGTTAATAGTAACAGTTTAAATAACTGTTATCAGCAATTAATACTGCAAACGTGAAATAACAGTTTAGATCCTCTACGGTAGCAACCTCTGTAGAAAATTTCTGGTTATGTTTCTACGGGAATTTCCACCTTATATTGAAAATTTATTTACTGGATAATTAAGGCAGTTACTAGCTATTTAATTAACCATTTATGTCAATTTCTAGCGATTAATAAGAACTGTAAAATTTGTTAACTGTTAATACTAACAGTTATCGCAAATTAGCAATAACACTTAATACTGTATTCGTGAAATAACAGTTTTGCCCATCTACAGTAGCAACCTCTCCATAGTAAATTTCTGGTTATGCTACTAAGGGGTAATTAAACCTTATGAGAAAATTGCACTTTACTAAAGCACTGCAAAAATCATCTCGGAAGAATTTAGAGAAATCCAATCACGATAAAACATTCCTTTCACACTAAATCAACACACAATTTCCAATTTTGACGATGTTTCATTTCTTCAGGGAATTAATGGTACGGATGAAATTAAAAAGTACTTTTTTAGTAAAGCTATTCGGGAAATTGCATCTCCTTGTAAAGTTAGTTGTTTCCATTGTTTTTACGACAGTTCAGAAATTTCATTAAACTGACATCGTATCATTTACAAACCTCAGCCAGCCTACCGCAGCTTAATTTACCACTTGTTTTCTTGCGGAGTCCATATCACAGAAATGCAGAACCCCGTTGTATTTGAATTGCAAAACAGAGACTAATCCCCAAGGCTCATTCCGAAATCAGTATTCAAACACGCGCTTCGTTAACTTTGATTAATTAATTTTAGATTACTTTTCTTCCAAGTATTCTGCTGTGAAAGATCTTGTGGTATCGAGTTCGCCTGAAATAATGCAAGGCTTAAATTTCCCGTTGGAATCAAAATTGAAATTTTTGTTTGAATACTGAAACTAATGGTTTTTCATTTATAACTTGATTTAATTGTGGACCAATCTTGAATCCTTTATTACCAGTGTCATTGGTTCTAACTAGAGGTTAGTTATGACGAGGTTAACACCTCTAACGATAACGAAATAAAACTTTAATTACAAAAGGGTGGTAGTGGTAATTAATTAACGTCGCACTGGAGCAACATAAGGGGCTATAATTATAAAAGGGAATAGATTTCCTTCATAGAAGAGAATGCTCAAACAAAATTATTCGTTCACTCTAACTTTTTGTGCTGCTAACAATAAACAGCTGTGTTAAGAGATTAATTTTAACCATCAATCTGTATCGTCGTTTTCCATGTAAATTAGGGGGCCACGGTAACCCAATTGGAAGAGCAACGGGTTAGCAACCGGAGGGTTGCGATTTCGAAACTCGGTCCAGCCAAAGGCCGTCGTGTACACGGGGGCTGGTGCACGTTAAATCTGTCGTGGCTTCAAATGTTCTCACGTTGGTGTGGTATCGAAACTTGGAGAGTGTGGTGCCAACTCAGGAGTTGACCTCGTCATCCGACGGTGGTTTGAAATTACGCGGTGTTGTCGGATCTTTCTCTTGGGGATTGATTCCGGACAGTCGCTAATAGCCCGTTGTGTTGCTCCAGTGCGACGTTAATTAATTACCATACCATTACCAATACTTGAATCTTTTATTACCAATGTAATTGATTCTAACTTGGAGGAATTATTAGGTGATATAGTTTTGGGGTAACATCTGTAACGATAATGAAATAAAACTTTAATTATCAAAAGCGGATATATTTCCTTCATAGAAGAGAATGTTCAGTGGCAGCAGAATTATTCGTTCATTGTAATTCTCTGTACTGATAACAATAACCAGCTTCGTTAAGAGATTAATTTTAATCAGTCTGTTTCATCGTTTTCCATGTAAATCAGTTCAGAGAACTGGAACAAAGGAAAATATGTCTCCCCCTTCCCAAGACCAAAAACAGTTCAAATAAATATTACCTTATCAGAATACACAACTTGTTACAAGGTGATTCTTTTCCCGAAATTACAATCCTTCCCTTGAGAGTCGAAACACTGAAACAGATTCTATTATTAAACAATGCGCTGCGATTATTTCTTTTCAAGAACACAACGAGTACAAAAGGTAAAAACTAACGAACCGAAAAGAGTTTTATCATAAAAGATTACACTTTTCCATCTAAGTATTGATTTTACAATTTACAAAGCGCAGACAATCAACAATGCATTGGAAAGAATAGGTTCGTTTTTAGAAATTAATTTTTTATCATCATTTTAATGAGTGCTTTTTGTCTGAAGATAACAAAAGAGGAAAAACTCATGTAAAACTATTTTTAACTATAAGGACTATTTTTAAGTCTGTAATGAAGTGTTTGAAGTCTGTAATGAAGTGTTTCACGAATTACTCTCAGTTCACATATAGATAAAAAGTATTTCGAGAATTACTATTAGTTCACATAATCGACTCAATGTGTATGTTTCACGAATTACTTAGTTCGCACTATAGTTATTAAAGAATGTTTCATATTTCTCTTGGTTCACATATATAAAAAAGTGTTTCGAGAATTACTCTTAGACCACATAATAGACTGAATGTTTCACGAATTACTCTTAGTTCACACATAGAAAAAAAACAGTGTTTCGAGAATTACTATTAGTTTACATAATAGACTCAATGTTTCACAACTAACTCCTAATTTACATAATAGACTGAATGTTTCAATTATTAGTCTAAGTTCTCGTAATAGACCTAAAACAATGTACACGAATTAGAATTTTTTCGGTTCCTCATATACAGATTATAAGAAAATATACGTTTTACCACTTCGGTGGGGTCCAAGACCCCACCGAATGTAAGTTTCTGATTCTTAAAATATCTCTTCAAATGGAATACTGTAAATGCATGAAATAAATTCTTCAAATGAATAGTTATTTCATTTTTTAAACAAGTATAGTTCTATGAATTAATATTCAGATAATATGAGTGAAATGACTTAGTCATTACGAAAGTACTAAAGCAATGACTATCCTCCAACTGTGGCCCAAAAGTAAAAAGTGAATTTCCAAAACAAGGGGTGTTGAATAGTTGCTTAACGCTATTTTCGAAATAAATCACATTGAATAGTAATAAGCTAATAGTGAGCATAGTGGGAAAACCTTAATAGTCATTCGCCAACTTAGATCAAATGAGATGTGTCACTTTTGTGTGTGTGTGCTTAGAGTAATCCTTTTAAAGTTCTTTTAATCTGGTAACCAAAAAAAAATAAAGTAAGACGCTTTTCCATGTGATAGGATCTTAACTGGTGCAAAAAATGTTTCATTTTTAACTTTGGGTCAACAAAGAAAGTGTTGCTATTCCGATAACAGTTAAATTAACGATGTATTACAAATTAACAGTTAGCAACTGTAATCGAAAATATTAGCAGTTATAGATAAACGTTATCGCAAAACTTTTAGACTAAATTTGGTTACAAAATTTAATTAAATGAGAATTGTATAAACTGTTAAAGTTAAATGTTAACTTCAATTTCTAGCTGCTAATGATAAACGTAAAATTATTTACCTGTTGTTATTATTGGTTATTAAATGTTAACAAAACTGTTAACATTAGCAAATAATAACAATTGCTACTGCAAATTAGCAGCAATAGTTAACACTGTTATCTTAAATAACAGTTTAGATCATCTCTGTTCTGACTACAATACAAAAACTTACTCATACATTACATTACATCTTGATACACGAATCCAGCGTATTAACGCTGTCTTCTATAAACCAGCGAAGCAATATACATACAATGAACATTAGAAAAAACAGTAAGAATAGAAAATGAATTACAAATTTTCTTAAAGATTTTTTACTATATTATTCTCTTTTTAATAGAATAATTATTATATCTATAATAATTGAGGTATAATTTGATATAATTTTGATTGGATTTACAAAAAAATAATTGTAATATTCTACCCCCTTTTCCTAAAAAGTGGCTTTTAAAAGTATACTTTCGAAACAATTTATTCATATTTCCTGTTAAAAACATGTTCACAATTATTTATACGTATAACTGGAAATTATTTGTGAACACATCGCCGTTTGTAGAGATCTATTAGGCATAGAGCAGAGCTTTTTTACCTTTTTCATCTCATGGCACACATAGACTAATTACTAAAATTCTGCAACACACCAAAAATACATTAAAAAAAGTATACATATCAGATAAAAATTTGGTATAATATTGATTGATTTACAAAAATAATAGTAATATTATACCCCTTTTCTAAAAGTATATTTTCGAAACAATTTATTTATATTTCTTGTTAAAAACATGTTCACAATTATTTATACGTAGTGTATTACTGGAAAATATTTGTGAACACATCGCCGTTTGGTCGACGTTTGTAGAGATCTATTTGGCATAGAGCAGCGCTTTTTTTTACCTTTTTCATCTCATGGCACACAGACTAATTACTAAAATCCTGCAACACACCGAAAAATATATTAAAAAAGTCTTTACATATCAGATAAAAATTTGGTACAATTTTGATTAATTTACAAAAAACAATAGTAATATTCTACCCCTTTTGCTAAAAAGTGGCTTTTAAAAGTATATTTTTGAAACAATTTATTTATATTTCGTGTTAAAAACATGTTCACAATTATTTATACGTATATTACAGGAAATTATTCGTGAACACATCACCATTTTTGAGTGACGCTTGTAGAGATCTATTTGGCATAGAGCAACGCTGTTTTACTTTTCTGATCTCATGGCTCACATAGACTAATTACTAAAATTCTGCAACACACCAAAAAATATATTACAAAAAGTCTTTACATATCAGATAAAAATTTGGTATAATTTTGATTGATTTACAAAAAATAATAGTAATATTCTATCTCTTTTGCCAAAAAGTGGCTTTTAAAAGTATATTTTTGAAACAATTTATTTATATTTCGTGTTAAAAACATTTCACAATTATTTAGACGTATATTATAGGAAATTATTTGTAAACACATCGCTGTTCGGGCGACGTTTGTAGAGATCTATTTGGCATAGAACAGCACTTTTCTACCATTTTCATCTCATGGCACACAGACTAATTACTAAAATTCTGCAATACACCAAAAAATATATTATATAAAATTCTTTACACATAAGATAGAAATTTGGTATAATTTTGATTAATTTACAAAAAACAATAGTAATATTCTACCCCTTTTGCTAAAAAGTGGCTTTTAAAAGTATATTTTTGAAACAATTTATTTATATTTCGTGTTAAAAACATGTTCACAATTATTTATACGTATATTACAGGAAATTATTCGTGAACACATCACCATTTTTGAGTGACGCTTGTAGAGATCTATTTGGCATAGAGCAACGCTGTTTTACTTTTCTGATCTCATGGCTCACATAGACTAATTACTAAAATTCTGCAACACACCAAAAAATATATTACAAAAAGTCTTTACATATCAGATAAAAATTTGGTATAATTTTGATTGATTTACAAAAAATAATAGTAATATTCTATCTCTTTTGCCAAAAAGTGGCTTTTAAAAGTATATTTTTGAAACAATTTATTTATATTTCGTGTTAAAAACATTTCACAATTATTTAGACGTATATTATAGGAAATTATTTGTAAACACATCGCTGTTCGGGCGACGTTTGTAGAGATCTATTTGGCATAGAACAGCACTTTTCTACCATTTTCATCTCATGGCACACAGACTAATTACTAAAATTCTGCAATACACCAAAAAATATATTATATAAAATTCTTTACACATAAGATAGAAATTTGGTATAATTTTGATTGATTTACAAAAATAATAACAGTAATATTCTACCCTCTTTAGCTCCAAAGTGGCTTTTAAATGCCATCATTGTGAAACAATTCATTTATAATACTTTGTACTAAAAATAACACTTCAAAATATTTATACGGGTATTACTTAAACTTATTTGTGAACATACTGTCAAAAATTCAAAACTAAACAGTTGGAATAAGATATAAAGCTTAAAAAAATTAAACCATTTCACCATCCGTAGAGCAAGCCAGTGCTTGCACACCGGTTGAAAATCGCCGAGTTAAACACGTTTTTCTGTCACGAAATTTTAAGTGGAATAGTATAGACTATTATGTATCTTAAGAAATGGACAATAGACTTCTAATGTAGTTAACGCATTTGAAATGGGATAAAACCAACTTTTATTCTTTGGTTTAAAATTCACATTCAACTAATTTCATGATTTAAATGAAAATTCTAAGCACAATCATTACAAACTACAAACCGATATTAAGGTTAAGTCTGCTAGCTAACTAAACGCACTCATATCCTAGCCCTAAAGCGGTCTAATTAGTCCTAGTATGGCAAGAGCGACAAGCGACAATGGCTTATCACTGAAACATTCTTCAAAAAGTATAGTAATGAACTAATTTATGTTTTATCCCTCCTGGTGGTTGTCTCGTCGAGGTATCTCGTCATTATACAAAACTGATCGGATTTTGATGGACGAGATATCTCATTACAAAAAAATTGACCAGATCTTGATCTAGTCATCATAAAAATTTCGGCAATATTTAAATGACGAGATATCTGGTCATTGAGTGTTTAGATGTTGATGGACGAGATATCTCGTCGAAACCACTTGGAGGGTTAAGAACAGGACGCAATAATCACAATAGCGTCCTACGGTGATTAAAGTATTTGTATAAATAGGATAATATCAACTTCAATTTTCCGTTTTCAACAATTATTAACAATCGTTTAATGACAAATAAATTCAATCGTTTAATGACAAATAAATTCAATAATTTAACAACAAAAAAATTTCACGCTTAAAAATTGGAAAACGATGCTGTTTCCGAAGTCCTTTTAATCGAACCATAACCGCATGGTCCGTTTAATCTATTTACTAGTTAAACACATTTGTTATCACAAAACTAAAGCATTCCTTAGGTGGATACCATTTAACTGACTCACGTGTTTTAAGGAATGGCTCTTCTTCGAGCGGGCCTTCTCCAAAGGTGGTGCGAAACGGCGAAACGTTGTTCCAACTTCGACTTCTAGGGTTAATGTGGTCTGACTGTCGTCCGGCGCCTGTCCTGTGTATTCTCCACTAAAGTAGTGGTCGAATTACGGCGCTTCTTGTCCACATGGTGGTGTTAGGGGGAGCTTTTCCCGGCAAAACCCCCCCACTGAATTCCGTAGAGTAAACGGAATGCGCTGCCCGCTCCTTTTCTAAGAAAACAGTAATAAGTACCGTCAGCCGCGCACGTGGCTGTCACTGTATCCGCAAACTGCAGCTTCGGAATTCGTCAGTAGGGTACGAGAGTGCGAGAGACCACTTGCCCTTCTGATCGACTTTTCCACTTACTTTCCTGTGTTTTTCTTTCTTGTTTGTTTCACTAGTAATCCTTTCTCTCCGATTGAATACCCGCTACACTGAACTTTCATCCACAGACCGCTAGGCGTTGCGTGCATCAAAATCAAGCGATTGTTCCTTCGAGAGCGATTTGCATCTGCTCGGGTTGTGCTGCGAGAGATAACAAGCGAACGCTTAAGAAAATAGTCGGGTTTTTTTCCTTTTCCGACTGGCGATTACTTCCAGCTCGGACTGAAGAGAGAAAAATAAAATTCGGAGAGTGCCAAAAAATGTACGTCTTAGACGATTTACTTCCAACTCAGATTGAACTGAGAAAAATAAAATTTCGTTTGCCAGATGATTTACTTCCAACTCAGATTGAACTTAGAAAAATAAATTTCGTTTGATAGATGATTTATTTTCCAGTTCAGATTGAACTGAGAAAATGAAATTTCGTTTGCCAGATGATTTACTTCCAGTTCGGATTGGACTGAGAAAATGAAATTTCGTTTGCCAGATGATTTACTTCCAACGCATATTAAACTCAGAAAAATAAAATTTTGTTTGATAGATGATTTATTTTCCAGTTCAGATTGGACTGAGAAAATGAAATTTCGTTTGCGAGATGATTTACTTCCAACGCAGATTAAACTCAGAAAAATAAAATTTTGTTTGCCAGATGATTTGCTTCCAACGCAGATTAAACTGAGAAAAATAAAATTTCGTTTGATAGATGATTTATTTTCCAGTTCAGATTGAACTGAGAAAATGAAATTTCGTTTGCCAGATGATTTTTACTTCCAGTACAGATTGAACAGAGGAAATGAACTTCGAAGAACGCCAAAAAATATGTGTTAGACGATTTACTTTCAACTCAGATTGGGGAACAGAGAAATATTTCGAAGAGAGCCAACTAATTCCAGCTGCTCAGATTGAACTAAGAAAAATAATATTCGAAAATAATCTAAAAAATGTTTAGTTTGACTGATGATTACTTCCAGTTCAGATTGAACTGAGGAAAATAAAATTCGAACACCTAAAAATGTTTAGTTTGACAGATGATTTTTACTTCCAGTTTAGATTGAACTAGAAAAATAAAATTCGGAGAACTCCAAAAATATACGTGTTAGACGATTTACTTCCACCTTAGATTGAACTAAATAAAATTCGAAGAGCGCCAAAAAATAACGTTTCTTTTGCCAGACAACTAACTTCCAGTTGCTCTGACTGAACTGAGGAAAATAAAATTCGAAGAATGCCAAAAAAAATCTGAGTTTCGTCTGGCAGACGATTTACTCTCAGCTCAGATTGACCTGAGAAAAATAAAAATCGAAAGCGACTTAAGTATTCAAGGTTCATTTGATAAACAACTCAGAGCTGGTACAAAAAACCAGAAGCTTAAGAACTATTCAGAAATTTCATTTTCCACGAATGGTTTTCATAATACACAGATTAACTGACAAAGAAAATATTCAACGGGAAAAGATAAGCATTCCTACGTTTACCGTCCCTCAACGGAGAAATAAAAGAATAGAATAAAGATTCAGAAATTTTCAAGTTCTTTATACTCAGAGTACAACTAAAATTAAATTGAAACTCGGAGAAAAAATTATTTACCTTGATATTTCATGTGAAATCATATTGTCAGTAAATGAATCAAAATAAAATAACGCAGTAACCTAGCAGCAAACTTTTCTCTCTCTCGATTGTGCATCGAAAGAAATTCGATTAAACTAAATTATTTGAATTTTCTTCCTGATCTGGTATACATAAAAATATATCATAGAATTCATAACTAAATAAGAGTAGAAGAGTAATTGCATTTCAATAATTTTCTTTAGAATTCATTGCTTGAATTAGCTATAAAATCATGCTTATGTTTTAGAGAAAAGACATGCATAATTACACATTATATCTTGAAGGACTATTTTTCGTTAATGATATTCAATGACCTTACAAATAGAAACTTCAACTTAAAAAAAAATGTTGATGCATACAATATCTTCATTTTTTAATAATGTGTTGCCGGTGCATCATAGCTTTAAAGTATCATTCATCATATTTCTATCCAAATTAAAACATTGGACAGCTGGGGAAAACTAAAACCTTCTGTACGGAAGTGTTTAAAATTGTTTGCACGATTCCAGCTGCTATTTCCATTCTTTCTCTGTTTTTTGGATAGGTAGAGGTGACAAGACGCATTCTATAGTTTTATAAATTGCATCAACGTTTGGACTACTGCAGTTCTGGCAAAATGTAAAACAAGAACTAAACTTTAGAACAGGTACTTAATCATCTGACGTGATTGCAAAAGACAGTGGTCAGTATTTTAATTCGTTATATTAATATTTTCCTTTTTGAATCATGACGCCAAAGTGCACCATAGATTAAAAGTATCATTCACATATTTCGATCTACAATAAAACATTGAACAGCTGGGGAAAACTAAAACTTTCTGTAAGGAAGTGTTTAAAGTTCGTTTGCACGATTCCAGATGTTATCCTTTCTTTTTGGATCAATAGGAGGGGGACAAAAGGCGCATTCTATAGTTTTATGAATTGCATCAACGTTTGGACTGATGCCGTTCTGGCAAAATGTAAAACAAGTGCTGAACTTTAGAACATCTATTTAATCATTTGCAAAAGACAGTGGTCAAGATTTTAATTTGTTGCATTGATGTTTTCATTTCTGAATCATGTCGCCATTGCACCATAGATTTAAAGTATCATTTACATATTTCGATCTACAGTAAGGCATTGGATATCAGAGAAAAATTAAAACCTTCGGTGCGGAAGTTTGCACGATTTCAACTGCTATTGTTCTTTCTTTCTGGTTTTTGGATCAATAGGATGACAAAATGAGCATTCCATAGTTTTATAAATTGCATCAGAGTTAGGACTGATACCGTTCTGGAAAGTTGTAAAGCAAGAGCTAAACTTTAGAACAAATACTTTTTAACGAAACACGTTTGATACGCACATGAGGGAAATACCATGTTTCTAACTTGAATATTTTTCATAAAATACGAAAACATGAAAAAACACAATTTTGAGAAAAATTAAAGAAAAATCGACATAGTGTGCAATACTGCTCTAAATATGAAGCATGCCATATTTAGGATGTTAGTATTTTTCATACCTATAAGTTGATTTAGAATAGAAACTCATTAACTCACATTTTTTGGAGACACTAAATACCTATTTTGAGAAAAACTATCATATTGTAATCCATTTAAAATACAGTATCTAACACAATCAAAAAGCTTAAATTTTCTTATTTTTGACCTTAAACTAGTAGTCTTTAAACAGCTATACAGTGAAAAATTATTTTTGTCAGTTAATGAGTTTTTGCTCCAAGCCGATTAACATAATTTTGCAAACATTTGTCTTGATCTAGTTTTAAACAAACACATTTTTTAACTGAAATTTGGAGCCGTATTATGGTGCTATCTGTCCGGTGGTTGGTTGGTTTGAGTTTAATGGCGCAAAGTCCAACAATAGACAGACGAAGTCGAGGTAAAATTCAAAATCGATTGAAAAATACTATTGAACGTCGAATTAACAACCAAATCAACATTAAAAATTGTAGCGATTGGGTATGACTTTCAAGATAAAAATTCGTAAAGTAGTCAAATTAAATACAATAAAATAACAGCGTTGGCATAATACAAAATCAATGAATAATAAATTATATTTTTTTGTCAAATGTAAAAAAATGGTAAGCGTCAATGAGATTAAAATATGTCGATCAACGACAAAGATAATAGTAAATAGAAATTTTTATACTTGTTTTAATTCTCCTGGTGGTTGTCTCTACGAGGTATCTCGTCCATTAGAAAATTGACCAGATCCTGATGGACGATAATCTAGTTATAAGAAAACCGAGATCTTGATCTTGTCAACATAAAATATTGACAATATCTTGTTGTCTAGGTATCTCGTCATAAGCAAAATTGGTCAGATCTTGATGAGACAAGATATTTCGCATTAGCAAAATTGGTCATATCCTGATGGACGAGATATCTCGTCGAAACCACTGGGAGGGTTAACATGGAAAGTGTAATATTGCCATCTGGAAGTAATGCCTACAAAATTGTACTCATTTACCCTCCTGGTGGTTGTCTCAACGAGGTATCTCGTCATTATCAAAATTGACCAGATCTTGATTACCATCAAAGGATGGATACCAAAAAGGATGGATAAAGTAGTATGCGTATATGATAGAGTGTGAAAGTTACTATCTGTCCGGAAATACCTGTTTCTATACATATCTAAAAAGCAAAATTATTCTAAAAAAAAAAAAAATTAGCTTAATTATGAAGATAGATGGCGAAACAGAAGCTTTATCGTTGCCAGATGAAAAGCAGGAAGTTTTAACAGAAATCGTGAAAGGAAGTGTTTACATAGAATACGCTGGTTGGATGGCGAAAAGTAGCACAAGCTGCCGACTTTCTTTCGAAGTTGGATTTGAGGCCACGTTTGAAAGCACCTGCTACCGATTCCATAAAACCCGACTTATCGCCTTTTGAAACTAAGAGCAAGGAAAGAGAACCGAGCCTTGTCTAAATAAACAGCAATTAACTAAACATAAACAATATCACTGCCGGAGGGAATTTCGAAAGAAAATAAAAACATTTGCTGCGTGTGTCTCACAGCCTATATTTACATCTTGCCCGAACACATCCAAATCATAACATCAAATGTAGTCGAGTGAAATTATCATAAACAAATAATCAAAGATAGAAAGTTAAAAAAACGTAAAACAATTTCCAGTCATTGGTTTCAAAGCCAATGTGTAGAGACCAAGGGAGTTCTAATACGGGCTAGTAGTATTGAACTGTTGTCTCAACGTCACACATGAGTGGAATTTTTAGTCCAAGTATGGGTGGCGGTATTGTTTTGGCTGCGATACCTGTTCCCTGTACTTGTTCTGAACATGATGCCCCTTGGCTTGTTTTTTGAACACAATTTCAGCACTTCGCCAACTAAAATTCCAAAGAATGAATTTCGATTATGATAGTGATTGGTCTCCCGATTTATAGTTGATTGGTCGGCACCAATTAGATTAAATGCCAAATGTCGCCAATAAAGGCGATAGACTACATTTTAAGGTAACCCCTATATATATATATATCACGCTCGAGCATTTGGATAGTAGTAGTAAAATATTCGCAGACCATCTAGTGTCTTTTCTCACATTGAAAACATTTAATGTGCACCAGCCCTCTTTGTACACGACGGTCTTTTGTTGAATTCGAACTCGCAACCCTCCGTTTGCTGATCCGTTACTCTTCCAACCGGGCTACCGCAGCCCCCTAAATAAAAAGCTTACGATAAAAATGTAGCCCCTCATGATTGATATCCTGATTGCGCCCCTTTCTCTACATACATTTAGTTTGACAGAAAATGCCTCCCATACATAAAAAAGATCCAGATATCTGTGCGCTTTAGAAAACGAATTCCAAACACCTTTTAAAAATACCAGATTTGAGCCAAGCAAGCTTTTTAAAGATACGACCATTTTACATCTCAAGAATATTTTAAAACTGGAGGATCTCTCACCCAGGTGCCTCTTTTGTCTTACTTTTGTTCTAATTATATTCTCTCAACTAGGTGTTTTTCGGTATTGGGTATTTCTTAGCAAATACCACATTTCCTAAGACACTCATCGCTCATTGACTATCGGTTTCGGTTAAGGCAAAACCCACAATTTGTCCTTGCCAAGGCCCGAAATAGATTGTAACGCGTTTTGGGTGACAAAATGCTGTCGCTTCTAAAGGATTTATTTTCGAAGATAATTTTTCTACTTTCGTTTGGGTGAAAAAGAATGTTCGCGGAAAATGGAACGGGAACTAACGTTCGTTTTGTGATATGTGGGCGGGACTTGGGAAAGTTAGTAAAGTCGTGTCACTTCGTAAAACAGGGGCTAGTTAAAGGTGTCGACTGAATACGTTTTGAATATTTTCATTCAAAACTCATTTCCCTCTAATTCCGCATTTAAAGCTCCTCGTGTTTGTCTCGACGAGGTATCATCTCGTCATTAGCAAAACTGACGAGATATCTCGTCCACCAAGATCTCGTCGTCTCTCGTCATTAGAAGAAAACTGGCCAGATCTTGATCTTGTCATCATAAAAAAATCGGCAGTATCTTGACGAGATATCTCGTGACTAGCAAAATTGTTCACATATTGATGGACGAGATATCTCGTCGAAACCACTTGGAGGGTTAAGGGGATAGTGGACTTCAAGAACAAACTTTTGCAGTTGTTATCCTATTGTTATAAGGGGCCGCGGTATCCCGGTTGGAAAAGTAATGGATTAGCAACCGGAGGGTTGCTAGTTCGAATCCAACCAAAGACCGTCGTGTACGAAGGGGCTGGTGCACGTTAAATCTGTCGTGGCTTCAAATGTCTTCACGTTGGCGAGTTGTGGAAGTCTGGAGAGTGGGGGTGCCAGCTCAGGTGTGACCTCGTCATCTGACCGTGGTTCAAAATGACTTGTTGTCTTCGGATCTTTCCCTTCGGGTTCGATCCCAGACCGTCACCTATAGCCCGTTGTGTTGCTCCAGTGTGACGTTAATTAAAATGCCTAACTACCTATTGTTATAAAATTTGCAGACTGTTTGCTTTCTACTAAAAAGCCTCTACATAAAGTTTGGTAAAAAAATATTAAGTTTGGCAGAAGTTATGGCATAAAGCGTGGTCAAAATTTTTGATAAATTAGCAGCATTTAGATTTTTTCATCACATATTTTAGAGTCGAGATATTTTTGGAAAAGGGCATTTCTGATAGATAAAAAAGAAAAGGACAAGCACGGTCCTGAGAGAAATGCAGAGAAAATGAAACTTTTGTTGCTATTAAGCTGAAAGAAATACTATTACTTTGATTAAATTTATTGCTTAGTCCAAAGACTATTAAACTTTATCACTTTATCACAGCAAATATAGCATAAATAAAATAATTCCGAGCTGCATTATCAAAGCGTCTCTGTGAGGAAACCTATGGTGTTAACAGCTGAATAACGAGAGATTGCCAACTTTCCAGACCTCTAAATTCGCTAGTGAATAGTGTTGACATTTGTAATGTCGCAGCTCATCTGTCCTCAGGACCCTCTTTCAGAACCCTTACTAGTGATGACGGATATAAGCAGCCTGATTCCTCGTCCTTTACTTGAAATTAAATGCCTCGGTTTTACTTTAAAAAGTTGAGTTCATTGAAGTAAATTTTATTATGTGCCTCGGTTTTACTTTAAAAAGTTGAGTTCAATTAAGTAAATTTTATTATGTGCCTCGGTTTTACTTTAAAAAGTTGAGTTTAATTAAGTAAATTTTATTATGTGCCTCGGTTTTACTTTAAAAAGTTGAGTCCAATGAAATCCTGGACCACGGTGGCCCGGTTGGAAGAGTAACGGACTAGCAACCGAAGAGTTGCGAGTTCGAATCCAGCCAAACACCCTCGTGTACAAAGGGGGCTGGTGCACGTTAAATCTGTCGTGGCCTCAAATGTCCTCACGTTGGCGTGGTGTGGAAGTTTGGAGAGTGGGGTGCCAGCTCAGGTGTTGCCTCGTCATCTGACCGTGGTTCAAAATTACGTGGTGTTGTCCTCGGACCTTTCCCTCTGGGATTGATCCCGGACCGTCACCAATAACCCGTTGTGTTGCTCCAGTGTGACGTTAATTGAAAATACCAATACCAATGAAATGCATTTTATTATGTGCTTCGGTTTTACTTTAAAAAGTTGAGTTCAATTAAGTAAATTTTGCTAAGTGCCTCGGTTTTACTTTAAAAAGTTGAGTTCAATTTAATAAATTTTGCTAAGTGCCTCGGTTTTACTTATTTTTGCGGTTTGTGGCATATACGAAGTCCTTGCATCGCACAAACTTAAAATCAGTTACTTCACTGGATAAAACAAGCGTATAACAAAAATTCTGCTTAAAATATTTTCCCGGTAATTTAAAAATACGCGTTTAATTTCTTAATTTAACCTTACTGTTTTATATACTTGTCCAAAAATTCTAAAATATGAATAAGAATATTTGAATGATAAAAATATTTTTACTGTCTCTATCCTTAATTTTTAGGGGCCGTGGTAGACCAGTTGGAGAGGATTACCATTCGGAGGGTTGCGAGTTTGAAACTAGGTCCAGCAAAGGCCGTCGTGTACACGGAGGCTGGTGCACGTTAAATCTGTCGTTACCTCAAATGTCCTCACGTTGGCGTGGTTTGGAAGTTTGGAGAGTTGGTGCCAGCTCAAGTGTTGACCTCGTCATCTGACCGTGGTTCAAAATTACGTGTTGTCCTCGGATCTTTCCCCTGGGATTGATCCCGGACCGTCGCCAATAGCCCGTTGTGTTGCTCCAGTACGACCTCTTAATTGCTATTTTCATTTTTCACTGTTAAGAATTGAGGCTGTACATATCAGTCGAAAGTAGGGGTTCGATCTTCGTTCTAATGGTTTATTCTTGGTACACAAGAAAAAATCGAATAATCGATGTCGAATCCAACCAAAAAACTCGAATGAAACCGAAATAACTGTTTTGTACTCAGTTTGATTTTACCCTCAGCAAAAGTCGCGTTGAAAATTTGTCTAAGGTCATAAAATAGCGTTTCATGGAATAATATACAGTGGTTTCGCTACTTGCTACTTACGAAACCAAGTAAAAGCCCCAAACATGCATTGCGATGTGTGAAATTGGCGAGTGTTATAAAATAATTTACACCATTCCCTAGTCATTCGTGGAACAGTACATTCGCGCACTTCTCAGAATAAAGAAGTAAAGTTGCAGTTGTTCTTCCCCCTCCAACTAAAAGGACTCTGCACAAGGTACTATAATGGAATCAGATGCGTTAAGTATGCGAAAATGGGTTATTCACAATAAAAGTTCCTCCAAGACTTTTAACGCAGCAAAAAGGAAGTGCCATTATTTAGAGAAAAGAAAATCAAAAGAAGATTCGATGATTACAGTCAACATAACAAGCACGCAGTTATTTTCTCAGACTTACTCAATTTTCCCCTCTTTTTGTCGAAGCTGATTTCGTTTTTCTTCCTTTCCTTGCTAGGCTCTATTTCACGCTTCGGGAAACACGCTGGAATCCGTCGTCTGTAGTTAAAGAATTATAGGTGTGTCTAAAACTACATAAAAAGCAAATCGGCGCAGAAAATGCGAGCTTCTATCTAAAGCAATAACACATAACACTGTCATTAGTGTGACCCCATGTTCGCACACGCCTGTGTTTATACGTTTCATTCGCCGAGTTATATAAAATATATGCGGTAACTCAGCCATCACAAGACATCTCGTAGTAACTCTTTTGATAGGCCATTAGTTTCTTGGAAACAAACCTCCGTAGCGTAGATTGACGATTTCTTCGCAGAAAAGTTTTCGGGTATACGTCTTAGTTATGCTGCAGCTGAACAACGTAATACGACCCACGATATATCGACCTACTGGAGCCATTGGAAATCTTGGCCTATTGGAGCCATTTTAAGTATTGACCTATTGGATCCATTGGAAAATTGGCCGATTGGAGTCATTGGAAAAATTGGCCAAACACGCTGAATTTCGTCGTCTGTAATTGAGGAATTATAGAAGTGACTCCAACTAGACAAAAACAAATAGGTTCAGATAATTTGAGCTTCTCTCAAAAGTAGTAACACACAAAACTATCATAAGTTTGCCCCTATTCTCGCATATGCTGTGTTTATACATTTTATTCGCCGAGTTATAACTCAGTCATCAAAAGGGACATCGCCGTGTAACATCTTTTGAAAGGCCATTAGTCTCTTAGGAAACAGACCCCATAGATTTGGTGACTACTTCGACTGAAGTTTCGGGGTAGTTATGGCACAACTGAACAAAGGATCACACGCCGTATTGGGATTAAAGACAATAGACGGCTATTGTTCCACTTATAGATATATCGGTCTATTGGTATCATTGGCCAAACATGCTGGAATCCGTCGTGTAGTTTAAAAATTAATAAGCGTGTCTCCGACTTCATAAAAAAATCGGCGCAGAAAACGCAAGTCACTATCAAAAGCAGTAACACACATCACTATTTGTGTGTGAACCTTTGGCTGAACACGCTTGTGCTTATACATTTTATTCGCAGAGTTATATAAAACGCATGGAGTAACTCAGTCATCAAAAGAGACATCCCGTTGTAACGTAGTTTGATAGGCTGTTAAACTCTCTAGAAACAAACCTCCGTATGTTCACTGAACAGTTTGTGTCATGCAACAGCTGAGTAGCGGATCACGTGCGGTATTATGACGAGAGTAGGCGACTATTAAAATATTGATTCTGGAAAAAAATATTCATAGACGTGAAATATAAGTAGACTGAGGACTGCTATTGAGAGGAGCTTCAAAAAGTGTGAACATGGTGACTAGTACTCACGTGACTGCGCTGAGAAAAATTGACTTGGTTGGTCGATTTGGCATTTTATCGCCTCGTTTGGAGATGTACCATCCAATGGCAGGGAAGATGGGGAATGCCCCGTGCACGCACCGCAAAAGTACAACACACGGGGCTTAGAAGTAAGTTAATTTATCAAAGAAGCATGGAATATGAAATTTAACTAAAATTACAAGATTTGATGAACTTAACAAATGAAAAGAAAAGCAGATTAGATCCAACAAACACATTGAGCTTCACTGGCAATGTTTAACCCTCTCAAATCATTTTGAAGGCAAATTCCTCTTGAATTATCAAATGCAGGACAAATGAAAGGCAAATGATCCACATCATGTGGGGTTATTGGCGACGGTCCGGGATCCATCCCGAAGAGAAAGATCCAAGGACAACACCACGTAATTTTGAATCACGGTCTGACGATATACATTTAGGAGGCTATGCAACAGTTTAGGCAAATGTACTCGTGAGTTTTTCAGTTGTAATGTTTTTCGTTAGCGTCATTTCTTTACCTAAATTTTCCAATTTTTAATGAATTATAATTTTTAGTGAATTTTTGTTTTATAATGTGTTTCTATAAGATTTTTACCTTAAAAAGAAAAAATTAGTGTAATTTGAGCATTTTGAAAAGGGACTCCGAACATAGCCTTTAAGAAACGTCCGTACTTAGATTGGCGATTCCTTTACTGAAAAGTTTCGGGGTAAATGTCAATGTTATGCTACAGCTGAGCAGCGAATCACGTGCCGTATTGCGATGACAGAGAGTAGACGACTCTTGCTCTATTTATAGAAATATTGGCTCTAGTTCAAAGCACCTTCTGCTGTGCGAAGATCCCGCTGTAGGTATTAGATCCTCAAAGCTCGCCAACGTGGGAATCCCTAAAATTAAATTTCACAAAGACTCTCCCGAAATGCGATTTGGAAAAAAATGCCCACCGCGCGATTCCTGATTGGATGTTTAATGAATAAAACTTAGTGGGATAGTGCTGTAAAACAGTTTTAGGAGTATCAACCAAAGGTGGGAATCCCTAAAACTAAATTTCACCAAGACTATTTCCCAAAATGCGATTTGGAAAATTTCCGGCCCACTCCTACTTCTGATTGGTTATTTAGTGAATAAAACTTAGAGAAAGTGCTGTAAAACATTTTTAGGAGTATTAAATATCAGATTACTTGACCTTACGCAATTCTACATGTGTATTAACCACAGCTGCGAAATTTCAGTAACAAAATGCCAAATTTCTCCATAGAAAAAGGAAATGCTTGTTATTGATGTAGCAAGCATTTTAGTAAGTAGTTACAATGTAATAAGAATAACAAGCTAGCAGTAAGTAGTTTCTGATGTAACAAGCATAAAATAATTACAATGTAACAAGCAAACAATCAAGCAGTAAATAACTTCTGATGTAAGAATCATAACAGTAATTACTGATATAAAAATCATAACAGAAAGTGTTACAATAAATTTGTAGTTTTCTTTAGATGCATAGCACACAATATTTAGACTGATATTGAGTAACAAGAAATCAGTACTTGTCAAAAAGTTTAGCAACACTCATTATCAGATTACTTGATCGTAATGTTGCTACTCGATCTAAATGTTATTTATATCTAGAGCCATGTTAACCATGGAGCTGTCAATATGGTTCAGCACCAAACAAGACAAAATTTTAATTAAAAAATTAAATGTTTGTTACTGATGAAAGAACGCTAAGGAGTTAAAAATAATATTTTTGATTAGAAAATTGTAAATTGAGTAAATAGGAAAGAGATAATAACTGACAGATAAAACTAATAGTTTAATAAATCAAAATTGAAACTAATTAAATTGTTCCTGGTAAATAGAACTTAATAGTTGGTGCTTACAGTATCATTAAGTATTAGATTGCTTGATTTTACATAATTCTACAGCTGTGTTAACCTCCTAGTTGGTACATTATTTTGATGATTTCAGCACCAAGCATACTAAATATTTTCATTAAAAAATGTGTTTATTTCTGAGGAAAGAAGATGTTCAACAAAAAGATACTTTTGTAAGATACGCAAACTCTAATTTTATGTATGTACACGATGAAATTTAGTTGAAAAAGAAAGAGTTAAGCTTCCGAAGATATTAAAAAAGTTTGACGACCACTCACATTAGAACTAAAAGATATTGAAAAATATTAATAAAGGCTATTTTTAGAATTCCTTGTCTTAAAACACGCATTCAATCAACTCGGAATCCACAATTTTTAATATCAAAATTATCATTATATAGTTTTCTATTTTATATATGTGCAATGAATACGATTTAGTTGATGGAAAGATTTCAGTTTCTGAAGGTGTTGAAAGTTTCACAATCACTCACTAGAAACGATACAATGAACTAGAACTAAAATAAGATATTAAATATATTAGTAAAGGTACCTTTATAATTCCTTGTCTTAAAAGTAGCAAAAGTAAAGTAGCAAAATGACTTTTTTAATAGAAAAATGACTGAATCAAAATTGTTGGTAGTTTTCCATTTTGTGTACATATAATACAAGTGGAAAAGGATGAAATTTAGTTTATGCAAATGAAAAATGTCAACTTTAGTGTTGAAAGTTCGACGACCTCTTATAGAGATGCAATATACTAGAGCTAAAATAATACACTAAAAATATTAATACAAGTCACCTTTAGAAGAATTATTTGTTTTAAAACCAGGACATACAGCAAATTAAGAACACCAAAAATTTCCATGTCCATAGTTTTCTATTTTATGTACAAGTGAAAAAGATGAAGTTTAGTTGACGCAAATGAAAAATCTCACATTCAGTGTTGAAAGTTTGACGACCTCTCACCTTAACGATGCAATATACTAGAGTTAAATAATACATTAAAAAATTACCTTTAGAAGAATTCTTTGTATTATAACCAGGACATACAGTAAATTGGGAATACCACAAATTTCCTCTCACAGTAAAAGGACTGAATCAAAAGTGTCAATAGTTTTCTAAGTGCACACGGTAGTAATACCTATTCTGAGAGCACCTGCACAAAATCGTGACGCGATCGTTGCACCGTAAGGTGATCTTCGAGAGCTCCTCGTTTTCCCTCACGGGTTGAGATGAAGACTTAAAAACTAAAACTGTCCAATGGAAGCGTGTCAGGTTTGGACCAAAAAAGAAAAGAAAATCTTAGAGAGGCGAAAGATTTCAGGTCAAAAAGTTAAATGGCTGCCCCACTTCCAAATCAAACTTTTTGGCAGCTCCAAATTTGCTGTTCGTCAAGCGTCACCAAAACCATTTTTAAGCCGTAAAAAACCGTTTCAGACTTTCCAGTTTTATTTCATTCTTATCACTAGTTGGATTGATTTCGGGGTGCTCCGAGGCAGAAGACTGGAAAAATAAAACACCTGGTGTTTTATATCGTGGTTCACCCAAAGTATAACTTGAAGGTCAAAAGTTCATTTTTTCAACATTTGGTGGATTTTTTAAGGATTTATTTTATCCTCACCTTTTATTCATTTGCTGTATTATTCGAGTGATGCAACATTTCTGAAAGCCAACGCTACATAATTTTAAAAGGATAACTGCTATATAATTTTTAACCCTCAGAGTGGTTCACACGCATAATTCCATCTAATAACCTGTAGTCTTCCCTGCATGAGTTCTAATCAATTTTGACCTTCTTGACCAATAGAATATTTCCAAATGATTCTATTTTAAGGGAAGGGTCAGTAAAATTTTCCCAAAGGATTCAATTCTAAGAAAAGAACCAACAGAATCTTCCCAACGATCCTATTCTAAGGAAGAATCTATGGATTCTTTCAACTAATAGGTTATTCAGTCACTATGTGCGTCGTGAGGTAAAAGCAATACTACACTACTCGGAAATTTTGTGACGTTCGGAGTGTTAATATAATTTTAACACTAAATAATTTTTAAAGGAGATTCCACAAATATGTTGAAATATGTATGTGGAAACACCTTTCTTTTATAGATTTTTAAAACAATTGCGAATCTTTCAGTGAAAAAATTATTTGATTTTATTAAAAAAATCATCGGCGTCTGTCTTTGAAACCTTCAAAAATAAAACAAGTATTCTACATATCGTACCTCCTCGTCTAGAGTGACACAATTCAAAATGAATATTTTATTTTTATTTGATAATTGCCTTTGAAATCTTCATAGTACAAGTATTCTAGATGTCGTGCCTTTTCTAAAAGAGTGGCCCAATTCAAAACGAATATTTTTTCCATTCAATAACCCTTTTGAAATCTTCAAGAATAGGACATGTATTCTACATGTCGTATCTTCTCTAGAAGAGTGACACAATTCAAAATTAATATTAATTTTTCATTTAATAATCCACAAGAAAACTATAGAAATCAAATCAGGAAACCTACCACAAATTTTTAATAAAGTCATGAACGAACTCTACAATTTCTAAACTGAAAAGCAAAATTTGCTCGAAGATTTTCAATCTTTTGGCTTTTTTTGTAAAATTTACTTTAGGTTACGACACGCTATCGAGATCGTGCGATACGAGTTATTTTAAGTACTATATATCAAGTCAAAAGAGAGAAAAACTATATACAACAATGAAAACTTAAAAAACGCATGGTTGGACACAAATACATAAAACATCGAACTGATGGCACCTCTGGATCTTAGGTAAAAGTTTCTTGGATCAAGTTTACGTTTTAAATTGTGTAAACATCCGTCTTTCTAGCAAAATTTACTTTAAGTTACGTCGTTCATATCGAGATCGTGCCATACGAGTTATTTTAAATACTATATATCAAGTCACAAGAGAAAAACTGTATACAAACAATGAACACTTAAACAACGCGCGGCTGGACACAAATACATAAAACATCGAACTGACGGCACCTCGGGGATCTTAGGTAAGTTTCTTGGATCAAGTTTACATTTTAAATTGTATAAACAACCGTGTAAGCTTTCCCGCACACTTTTTCCCTAAACGTGAAACATATACAGGGTGTTTCGAAAATATCTGGCTAAATTGTAACGGGTGGTAGAGGGACCCAAAATGAACATTTTTTATCGAAGAATGTATGTCCGGAAATGCCGCGTTTAGGTGGTAGAGGGCGCAATTTAGGTCAGTCGATAACATCGTTTCTGTGGCGTAAGGCAGCATTCCCTCTCGGATTTTCAACGGTATGCATCGATACACGAACTCGGTTTGATCTCTGGGTAAAGGTCACGTGGTATCGGAAGAAAGCATTGATTCTAATGTTGACCTAAATAACAAGCGTGATGAAAGACGCTAATTTGCGCTTCGATAGCCAATCGGCTTAAGACAATTCCCAAGTCCACATGAATTGCACTTGTAAGATCTTCGCTAGAGGTACAGGGCATAAGCCGTGTAGATCAGGGCTTGCACTTGCTCCTAGTTCAGAAAGCGCAGGTAGGTATTTAATTACCGTCGCACTGGAGCAACACAACGTGCTACTGGCGACGGTCCGGGATCAACCCCCGAAGGGAAAGATCCGAGTACAACCTCACGTAATTTTGAACCACGATCAAATGACAAGGCAAACGCCTGAGCTGGCACCCCACTCTCCAATCTTCCATACCACGCCAACGTGAGGAAATTTGAGGCCACGACAGATTTAACGTGCACTAGCTTTGTACACGACGGTCTTTGGTTGTATTCGAACTCGCAACCCTCTGGTTGCGACTCTTCCAACTTGGCTATCGTGGCCCCAGTTCAGAAAGGGAATAAAATTTAAATAAAGAAGTTTACATAAGAGGGAAAATTTTAAATTTAAAATGGATCTGGGAGCACAATAAGCATAAACAGCACTCACCTATTACAAAACCAAAAAGCACTCGTCGAATCGTAGTCAAGAGACGACCCTGCTATCAACTCACTGCTACTGCTTAGGTTTAGGTGATCGATTCTGGCTCGGGGACTTATCCCCTGTACTGCTGTTTACCCTTGTAAGAGCATTAACATATATATATATATATATATATATATATATATATATATATATATATATATATATATATATATATATATATATATATATATATATATATATATATAAGAAATCTTGCTCCAGGTTCCCTAACCAGGTAAGTATAGCCTGTTATGCCTCTTCCAGTGTATGGAAACGCTGCCCACGGAGGTGTTTCTTCAGGGGCCAAACAAATGGTAATCCAAAATGGTAATACTGTTCACTGAACCATATGAGCTATTCAATGCATTTGCAATATCATGCAACCTCACTCTTCTGTCTTCACGAATCATGGCATCGACGACAGCCACATTCGTGTCGTTACACCACACGTACACTTGTTTCTGCGACATAACACTCTCTCCATAGACTTCCAACAATTCTCGATGAATATTACATGTTTTTTCCCCTTGGCGCATAAAAAACGAATGACACCGCGCACCTCCTCCTTGGAGTAATGCTCAAGTCGATGCGCCATCTTTGATTTGTTCTAAGCACCAGACGGGTTGACGTAGAAGTTTCTACAAGCCGTCACACTTCTATCACCTTGGTACTTGCAACATATAAAAAAATTAATTAGCTACACAAAAAACTCTGAGTTTTAGAGACAAATTCACCTTACTTTTTGATATATACTTGTATATATAAAGCAGAGTTGGAGTCTGTTCTCTATACAAATCTACACCGTTTAACCAATCTAATCAAATTTGGTGCACGTATTCTTTGGAACCCTGTGTGTAACGTAGGCTACTTATTAACCCCGTCTTAGGTGTGCAGAAGGGCCTAAAGCACTATTCGAAATCCCCATAGGAATAACATTGTGTATTTATACGATCAGACCAATTCACGCCTAATTTGGTACACTCACTCTTTGAATCCTGCGGAAAAGCATAGGCGCTGTATATTAACCCACGTTCGATTTGTCCTGGGTCTGCAGAGGGGCAAAAAGCAATTCGAAATCCCCATAGGAATAACATTGAGTAATATGATGAATCACAGAACAATTCAACCAGAGCAACGCCGAGTAATTCAGCTAGCTTAATATAAAAGAGATGATGAAGTTAAAATTAAAAAAAATTTCATTCAATGAAATTAAAATCAGAATTTACTTTAAAAGATATGATTAGAGGTCCTATCCATTGCCCTAGTTATTGGTGATCAGAATTCGAGAGGGATGTTATTTAATGGAGGTATTATTTGATGCAATTGAAGTCATACTTCAGGGTTCAGACGAAACACACCACACCGACGCTTTGGCCTATGTGGGAAGGTGTTAAACTTCGCTGCAGGCGGGTTTGAAGGTCATCCGATCTCTGGAATGTCCAGTCATCTGACACCGGACGTTTGTCCAATGATAACGTTATGTCCCGCCACTAAGCCCTTCCTTGGGGAGAAACCGAAGGGGGATCCCCCAGACGGGAAGAGACAAAGAGCGGAGAATGAAAAAGAACCTTCCTACACCAATAAAGCGTCGGTGTTTCGTTTGGATCTGAAGTCTATGACTTCAATTCCATAAATTAATCCCCCTATTATAAATAACATCTGTCTCAAATTCTGATCTCCAATAACTAAGGCAATGGACACCCGATAGGACCTCTAATCATATCACTACATTTAAGTATAAAAAGGGCCGTGGTAGCCCGGTTGGAAGAGTAACGGATTAGCAACCGGAGGGTAGCGAGTTCGAATCCAACCAAAGACCGTCATTTACGAAGGGGATGGTGCACGTTAAATCTATCGTGGCCTCAAATGTCCTCACGTTGGCGTGGTGTGGAAGTTCGGAGAGTGAGGTGCCAGCTCAGGTGTGACCTCGTCACCTGACAGTGGTTCAGAATTATTTGGTGTTGTCCTCGGACCTTTCCCCTTTGGGTTTGATCCCGGACCGTCGCCAATAGCCCGTTGTGCTGCTCCAGTGCGACTTTAATTGAAATACCTATCTTAAAGTAAAAATATTCTGATTTTAACTTCAATTTTTCTTAAATTTTAACTTTTTTTTTTTAATTTTAACATTAACATTCAAATTTAACATTATTTTTTAAATTTTAACATTTTTTGGTGTGTACGGGTTTCACGAATCCGAGGTTCCCAAGTAATCTATCCTTGTCCCATGGGGTTTACTGCCTCAAGCAAACATAGGGGTCGCGACCCCAGGATGCTCAAGCTATCTTTCTCTACTTTCTCCTCTCCATCCTTTCCACAATTACTTTACATTGTCTGTCTTGTGTTTGGCGCAGCTTGGCCAAAATGGCCCTTGCGCTATAAAACCCAACGCAACCAACCTGCAAAATGGTTTCCGTTATAAGCCGACGTTATTGTCGTCAGCTTAGACTTTGGGTACTCATCCATAAATCTTTGGAGAGGGGTGCCAGCTCAGGTGTGACCTCGTCATCTGACCGTGGTTCAAAATTACGGGGTGTTGTCCTCGGATCTTTCCCTACGGGCTTGATCCCGGACCGTCGCCAATAGACCGTTGTGTTTCTCCATTGCGACGTGAATTACTAATCTATAAATCGAAAAATTACCCATAATAATCGATAGAAGTTTAGCCGATAGCGAGACATCCTTTGTAAACAGAACCAAGTTGGATCGATACTTCAGTGATTCAAGAAACAAAAATTGATGCCCCAAACCCCTAATGAGATCTTAGACTTTGTTTTAAGCCTCCCAGGCTAAAATGCCCGTTTTCACTGATGAGCAATAAAGGGGATCAGGCAAATCAAAGCAGCTTAGAAGTAATTACGCCAGAGCTAACGGTACCAATTATTTGACTGTTGTAAAAGGTTTTTGAAATTTGCACAAGTTAAAACTGCAGCATCAGTGGGCGAATACATAAAGCTTAGGACTAAGACATGCAAATTTGTATATTTTCTTTATTGTGAGGTACAGCTTTGACATGAAGACTTTTTGTGGCAACGCTTTTGGAGTGCATTTTATGTCTTCAAGGATGGTTGGTTGGTTTGGGGATTTTATGGCGCAAGGGCCATATTTGGCCATGCTGTCTCCAGGGAAAAATTTCTTAGCAAACACCGTTTTTTGATTTGCAGAAAATAATTGTAAAATTGAGGGAAAAAACCTGCGTATCCTGAGATACAAATTTTGGGATTGATTCCGGATCGTCATCAGTAGCCCGTTGCGTTGCTCCAGTGTGACGTTAATTCAAATACCTACCTGACATACAAATAATACACAAATAGTGCATAAAATAAAATGTTAGAAACTTCCTCATTTCCCAAAGTTGCCCTACCACCTGAAAAATTAAACATCAAATTTTGCAAAAGAACACCCTGAAACTTATCTACAGCAGAAAAGGCATGGTAAAATAAAAGAAAGATAATGATTTACAAAAATGAATAAGAGGTTCAAATAAAAGCAAGAAGCGATACAACCCCCTAGATGCGACTGCACTATGCCGTGTTTAAAATACAAACTGAAAGTTTTAATTCTTCAAATTGACAGGAATCGAAAAAGAATTGAAAAACAAATTCGAAAAGACCACTGAAATCAAAGGCCGTTATAACGGATTAATGGGAAATATTATTCATTCCATGAACATTTGTTGGAGCGAAATCACGCCGCTAAAAATATGCAAAATTTGTCGCTAAGTCTCCCTAAATTCATGGCTAAAAGCTGGTCAAGCTAGCTCTGGCGTTGGTAAATGCTTCATCCCAGAAAGTGGTAAAAGCTTCATTTGCTTCAGTCAATAAAGTCTAGCTTCCCCTCTGCTTGTCACTGAAACTTAACCCTCCAAGTGGTTTCGACGAGATATCTCGTCCATCTAGATCTGACCAACTTTCAAATGACTAGATACCTCGTGATCAAGATATTGCCGAATCTTTTTGATGCCGAGATCAAGATTTGGTTAGTTTTCTTCCAATGAAGAGTTATCTCGTCCATCAAGATCTGGTCAGTTTTGTTAATGACAAGATATCTTGTTGAGACAAGGGTTAATGTGAGATAGACATGGATAGATTGTACAGAGAATAGCAGACTAGACCCTTCGCATTCCTTCATTACAATAACAGAGAATCAGGACTTACTGTCAGAAAAGCATTCCTCGTTCAATTAGGGGTTCTTCCGGATGATCCTTGTAACCATTCACCAGTGCCGGGCAAAGATCCGGTTGGAACAGGGGCTGAAATGGGAAAAGGACACTTGTTAGCTATTTGAGAAACAGCTGTCGATCTTTTCGGGGTCAGGTTTAATCACCCCTTCAATAAAAAATCGTACACACGTAAGATAAATAAATTGTAGCGAATAGATTAATCCCAGGCTAGGAGACCAGATACAGCCCTTCGGATGGGTTTAACCTGATCGCAGACCACATAGTCCTCCAAATATTTTGATCAATCCCGCAGACCAGATATGGCCCTCCGGATAGGTGTAACCGACCCGCAGACCATATGCGGCCTTCGATATATTTTTATCAGTCTCAGTTCAGTTATGGGGCCCTCAGAACAAGTTTACCCGGCGCGATATATATATTTATATTCCCCTTTTTTCTTTTCACTCTCTAATCTGTCACGCCACTAGCCATGTGGTCAATACATCTTTCACCCCACCTTCACCTTTGAACTCAAGTCACCTCTCTAACCTTGACCACTCATTCGAGAGAGAGAGAGAGAGAGATGTTTGTCTCTTCCTTTCAGTTCACTGGTGCAAGATCAACTTGCCACTTCGTAAAGACCGACTTTCTGCCAATGAACATAAGAGCATTAGGAACAGTTTTAACTGTTTAAGGATTCCAGGTTTAATTTGCTGAGAAACTATCTAGAATAAAGACATGAATGCAGATTCTATGATGTATATTACATTCAAGGCTTTTAAACAAAATATTACTAGAAATTATGAAATTTGTGTAAATATTTCAAAAGAGCATTTTTAACTTAAAGGGGAAAATACCACTTTTGGCTCAAAGAAAAAAGCCCATTTCACTCACAGAGAAAAGGGGGGCCCTTTTGACTCAAATAGAAAAGGGGCACTTTTGATTCAAAGAGAAACTGGGCCCTATTGACTCAAAGAAAAAAAAGGACGCTTTTCCTCGAAGAGAAAAGAGGTATTTTTGATTCAAAGAGAAAAAGGGCGCTTTTGGCTCAAAGAGAAAAGGGCTCCATTTCACTCAAAGAGAGAAGAGTTCCTTTTAAATCAAATAAAAAAAGGGGCTCATTTCACTCAAAGGGAAAGAGGTTCTTTTAAATCAAAGAGAAAAGGGGTATGAAACAGACTTGAAGATCTCGCCAAGAAATTAAAGTTTTAAAATTTAATAATTAAACATGTTCTTAATACGGTTTCCATGACAATCTAGCAACCAGATTCCAATGTTTTCTTTCGTGGTTGCCGGGGCTTAGCGCCAAAACTTTGAAATTGGCCGTCTCTTGAAAAACTTTCCCACCAAGGAAAATCCGAAAAACATTTTCCTCCGTCCGCTGTTCGTTAAATAAAAAAGGACTAAAATTTCTTTGATCTAAGATGAATTTTCAAAAAAATCGACACAATTTTCGAAAAGTCGCCAAAATTTTTAAATTAATAGCTTTTGAGATGATTTTACTTAAAACGATATCCGTAGTCGCCAAGGTTGAAAAATAGTTTCAAAGTCAATTGGGGCAGCCCTGAGGCAGGTGAAATGCGCACACATATCTCAAAAGTCGAAAAATCAAAAAATGTAATGCTTATTTATCATTACAACCTTTCGATGCGATAGAAAACCGGTGAAGACTTGGCCATCCCGAAGTAATCTCATTACACGGTATCTCCGATTACGGATTTACTGTCACGAAAACTTTCTTTGTTTTCAATTAGATTCATCCGAATGATCTAGTTTCTAACCATTTACTGAATCTTACACATTACTTAACCGTTTATACTTTTTAACCATTTATATTGAACCTTGTAGATTATTTAACCATTTGTACTTTTTAACCATACATACTGAATTTTCTTGCACATTATTTTGTATTTGTATTTTTAACCATTTATACTGTGTGAATCTTCTTACATTAATCTACCTATTACAGCCTTTCGATTAGAATAGAATTCTAGAAAGGATATAAATCCCTTCCGAGGTATTTTCATTACACGAAATCAGATTCCTGATTTAGTGTTAAGAAAACATTCCTTGTTCAATTAGGGGCTCTTCCCAATTACCTTATTTGTAATCAATTAGAATCTTGTTGCAGATTATTTAACCATTTGTATTTTTTCACCATTTCACTGAATCTTGAAGTTTGTTTAACCATTTATACTTTTTTAACATTCATACTGAATCGCATATTTAATCATTTGTACTTTTTAACCATTCATACTGAATCTTGCATACTAATATTGTGTAACCATTTATACTGAATCTTACACTTACGTTCCTCTACCATTACGGCTTTTCGATTGGAATAGAATTCGGAAAAGAATATCGAGCCCTTCCGAAGTATTTTCATTACCCGAAATCAGATTCCGGATTTACTGTCAGAAAACATTCCTTGTTCAATTAGGGGCTTTTCGGAATGATCTTATTTGTAACCACTCACACTGAATCTCCTTGCACATTATTTACGTTCTGATCTGTGCTTCCTTTCTTTGAACAGCTGATCATGGTCCTACATCAGAGACACGTAGACAAGGACTAAGGCGGGAGATTATTTACAATCGGGCTGTCAGTCAAGTCCCCCATCTACGTTGTGTTTGTACGATACGTCTTACGTAACGACGCTAGGCTACGACAATTCACTTCGTAAGATGTCATCGCGGGCGTAATTACGCTTTGGACTGGTTGAAACTTGGAGCGAGGGGGACTTTTCGAAGAGACGTAAACTGAAATAACTCTTAACCTACGGGTTGTTTTGTAAATAAATCGCAAGTTGGGTCGTGCGGGAAAATTATGGCGATAAAATTGGAGACATTAAAAAATGTGAAGCGTGCAAAAGCAGTTTGTGTCCCAAATATTTAGATGCTTGCTGAAGAGGAAGCGAGGATTTCATTTTGGGAGACAAGTTGCCAATGTATGTCTGATTATTAATGTCCCGTTTTTAAAAAAACGTGAAGCGTGCAACAGAAGTTTGCGTCCCCAAAAATTACATGTTTAAAGCGAAACGCTGATTTAAATTTTGGAGGCACCAACTACAATTGTATTCGTTTTATCGTTAATGCCTTCCGTTTTTAAAAAATATGAAGCATGCAACTGCAGTTTGTCCCCAAAATTTAGATGTTTACTGAAGTGGAAGCAAGGATTTAATTTTGGGAGACACAAATCATCGTTGAACGTACCTTATTGTTAATTTGTTCCATTTTTAAAAAATGCGAAGCTTGCAACTGCAGTTTCTCAAAAAGTTAAATGCTTAGAAAGAAGTTTTGTCTCAATATTGGGAGATACAAACTATTACTTCCAGCGTCTTATTTTCAATGTCTGCTATTTTTTAAAAATGTGAAGCATGCAACAAAAGTTTGTGCCCCCCAAAAGTTAAATGCTTCAAGAGGAAACTAGTCTGAAGATTGATGTCTGAAGTAAGACCTTAAAAACTAACACGAAATTTTTATAAAATATTCTGAAAAGTATCTGTAATGTTCGGTAACGCTAATTCTCATGAAACACCAGCAGTTGACTCCAGCAACTTGAGCAGTTGAACGACCTTCAAGATTTTCCAGCTGGTTAAACTTTTGGTTTATACAAATTAACCGGGAAACGCAAATTTATACCAAATCAGCCTCGAGCAGATGGTGTTTCCGGTCCATGCGCTATAAAACCCAAACCAAACCTTCTGCAGTTGAACGACCTTGAAGATTTTCCTGGTAATTAAACTTTTGATTTATACAAATTAATTGGAGAACGCAAATTTATACCAAATCAACCTCGTGCAGATGTTTCTGAACCATGCTGTTATAAGATCCGAACCAAACCTTGAGCAGTTGAACGACCTTCAAGATTTTCATAGCTGGTTAAACTTTTTATTGTTACAAATTAATCGGATTGATTGGGTCTTACGGTACAAGGGACATATTTGACCATGCTGCGCCAGACACAAGGCAGACATCAACTAATGTCCACACACAGACAAGGAAAGTTTTACTGACACAGAAGGAAGAAATACACCCAGGGAGGAATCAAACCTGCGCCACCTACAGCTCGCAGGTTACTAGCGCAGTGGGAAAACGCACTGAGCCACGACGGCCCCACAAATTGATCGGAAAACGCAAATTTATACCAAATCAGTCGAGCGCAGAGTTTCTGGACTAAGCGTTATAAGACCCAAACCAAACCTTTCGCAGTTGAACCTTCCAGATTTTAATAGTTGGTTAAACTTTTGTTACAAATTAACCGGGAAAACGCAAATTTATACCAAATCAGCCTTAAGCAGATGTTTCTGGACTGTGTTATAAGATCCAAACCTTGCGCAGTTGAAAATTTATACCAAATTAGACTCGCGTAGATGTTTCTGGACCATGTGTTATAAGACCCAAACCAAACCGTGCGCAGTTGAACGACCTTCAAGGTTTTCATAGCTGGTTAAACTTTTATAACAAATTAACCAGAAAACAAGCAAATTTATGCCAAATCACCCTCGCACAGTTGAACGACCTTCATCAGAACTTCCAGTACAAACGTCATTCTCCTTTCCTTTAAAATTAACTTCTGTCAATTGAAACAACTGGAGGCCCTTAAAAGTCAAGCATTTTCAAGCTGTGAAAAATGAGTATGTAGAAAAACTAACCCGAAACAGCGTGAACCGAGCTGAATTGGATGCTGGAGAGAGCTGGTAATTAGGCTAAGTGGAGTCGGAGACCGAAGTTTCCAAACATATTCTCCCATTTAATTAAAGTAGCGTTGTAGGAGCCTCACTTTTAACCGACATGTCTAGCTAACTTTAAAACAGCAGAGAACAATATGTCTTCGTAGTAGGGAAGTGAATCTAAAATTTTGCTCGTTAGACTCAGGCACTTAAAATTGTATTGCTGCAACATAACGCATTTGAGCGTAACTAATTTGATGATTGTTCGGTCGAGGCGTTTTATGTTTTTGTAGTTGCTGAGGCTATCTTCACACACACACAAACAACTACCAGCAAATGTGAGAAAATAGGTAACGTAAATCAACACTTATTTGAATCGTGTTTCACTTGTTGCAATCTTGTGTGGCTACTTTTAACCCTCTAGGTGGTTTCGACGAGATATCTCGTCCATCAAGATCTGACCAATTTTGTTGATGACGAGGTACCTCGTCATTGAGATATTGCTGATATTTTTATATACCCAAAACATCAAAAGTGGCGATCTGCGATACATTGACCACTTTTGATATTATCAGCACTCATTCGTGGAAACCTTAAAGGCTCTATACATCATAATTCTGTCCAGAAGTTTCACTGAGAGATTAAAAAAAAAAAAAAAAAAAAGCGATGATTTTATACCTATATCACTTCCAGACCCAAAACATCAAAAGTGGCGATCAGCGATACATTGACCATGTATCATCGGCACTCACTCTTAGAGCTCACTCAAAGAGCTGTTAACGACTTACTGTCGATTACGAAGGATAATCCCATCCGTAGTAAAGCGGTGCAGTTGGCCGTTACTCGACTACTAGATAAACCCGTGGTCTTGGGTGGGAAAGTGAATGAGGCTGCTTTCGAACCCAAAAATGCGGTCCCGCACAACAGCCTGGGGAAATGATTGACATTCCTCGAATTATTTGCCGACTAACAGGTGCCTGAGCCTCTTCTCCTCCCCTGTCCTGACTCCTCAGGTGCATGGCTCCGAATGGTCAATCTTCTGTTTCGACTTTTCCTTAAAAACAAGCAGTAGGGCTGGGCACCAGTGGAGGATTAACCTCTAGGCGCGTGCTTGTTTTCTATAAGGATGGCTACAATCGCGTGAGAGTTCACAGTTTCAGTTTTTTTTCAGATTTAGTTATCAAAATGCCGAAATTATCGCAATATACATCCGTGTCAGGGAAAAAGGTGTGTTAAGTTTGACCTTAGATGGGTGCAGAGCAGTCAAGTGCATCATTAATTTAAAAAATAATAATGTAATGTGCCTCAAATCAAAACTAAATGAATCTACTAATCTGAATTATAATTGTTTACATCATGGGGTATGCTTCTTTCTTCCTGAATATTGGTGAGAGTGAAATATTCAACATAAGATTCTGAGAAGTAGCCATTTTGACTTAACCCCTTTTACCCTGACATGGAAGATGCATATATATATATCGTCAGCTAGGGCTAGTGGTGAAAACTTGGGGCAATAATTCAGGGTTGCAAGTGGTTTCGACGAGATATATATCGTCCATCAAGATGTGACCAATGTTGCTAATGACGGGATATCTCGTCAAGATATTGCGTATTTTTTTATGCCAACGAGATCAAGTTCTGGTCAAGTTTCTTCTAATTACGAGATATCTCGTCCATCAAGATTTGGTAAGTTTTGCTAATGAGATACCTCGTTGGGACAACCACCAGTAGGTTTAATTGTTAAAAGTTGTTAAAATACTCGGGAAGACTGAATTTACAGATCTTCCCTTCTTGAATTGCCTTTACTTATTTAAGCAGCATGTAACAGTAGTCCAACTCGGAAAAACTGAAATTACATATATTTCCTTCTTGAACTGCCGATACTTATCTACGCAGCATGTAACAATAATCAATTCGAGAAGACTGAACTTACAGATCTTGCGTTCTTGAACTGCCTATGCTTATTTAAGCAGCATGTTACAGTAGTCCAACTCGGGAAGACTGAAATTACAGATATTTCCTTCTTGAACTCCGATACTTATCTACGCAGCATGTAACAATAGTCAATTCGAGAAGACTGAATTTACAGATCTTCCCTTTTTTAACTGCCTATATTTATTTACGCAGCATGTAACAATAGTCCAACTCGGGAAAACTGAAATTACAGATATTCCTTCGTGAACTGCCGATGTAACAAACTACGCAGCATGCAACAATAGTCAATTCGAGAAAACTAAACTTACAGATCTTCCGCTCTTGAATTCCTGTTCAAGAAAGAATCCCTTTATGACTAGCTCTAGCAGTTCATTTGCAACACAGTAATTTCAGGACACAACATAACGTTGTGTTACGTATGCAGAGCAGTTCCTGAGTGTTGCGCGAGGCGTGCTCCTGCATTCAATCAGAAAAAATAGGACGGCCTAAAGACAGGCGCAGTATGACCCCGAATTTAAAGACATATCCATATCATAGTATACAGCAAATTTAATCCCTTCGTCCCCAATTGTAAAGGTAATGCTACGCTGTCTTTTGTGTATATTTCTGTGTGTGATGGTAAACCATCTGTAATGTATCATTGCATAAAAAGGGTCGTATCGTAACATTCCCGGTGATGCACTTTTGACATGAATGAGTCTTTAATATCGAAACAGTACTGGGGCATGGCATGAAAAATCGAGCGCTACAACTGTTTTGCCTCATGGTTTCAGAAGTCGAGGAAACATTAAGATAAATATAGCGTCGCATAGACAAAGGGCGTCCGTACTTGACATGACCTTCAGACCAAGTGAGCAGGTGTACTGAGCACGAGGAGGGGTCTACAACATATCGAAATTCTACAGTGCTGGGAGAGTTTTGGGCCACTGTGACTTTGGATTACGTTGAGTGAGGACTGTGTAAGTGGTGTCACTGGAAAGCTACCGAACTACGCTACAATCACAGCCTTTAATCAATAAAATTATCCTTCGATATTAATGTCAAATTTCACTTTAATCGTCCAAGCTGTAAATCAGTTGTTGAATATTCACAACACGCAATCATTCAAGCTTCCTGTCAGCTCTAGGCTCCATTTCGAGCATTCGAGAATTACACATCGATACTTGCTGGATGGAGATAATTCTCCTTTGGGCCACCACTGCAACGGAGATCTTACAATCTCACATTTCTTAACTTCATGTCCTGGTTTATGGCATTTTTAAATTCGATTTTTTATAACTTCCTCGCCTAGTTTGTCCGTCTTGCTCTCTGGGTAATCCTCCCATTCTGCACACTTACCTTTTTTATGATCTGAATTTTTAAAATGTACATATATACTTATCTCCATATTTCAAATTTATATAGTTGTCATTTTCATGTTTAAAATGTATATAGTTGTCATCAGTCATATTTAAAAAAGAATGCATAATTTCTGATCTTTTTAAGGTTTTTAACGTTCATCTACCATTCTTTGTATTGAAAACAAAGAATCGTCCTGTATTTATATTTTTCAACTTCAATGTTTTTAACTTAGACTTTTTATAATATTTGAAAACTTAAATTTTAGACTACTATTTTACTACTTTGACTGTTTCACCTGTTTTTATTGGGTATATTTCATCTTGAGTATGGCGCAGCTTGTCCGCTAATGAAACCTGTGCCATAAAACCCAAATCAAACCTATGTGAGCTTCATTCATTCCACAATCCAACATCAGGCCCGAGTATTCACGTCAAAACTACGGCATGTGTCCCAGACACAATCTACCAATCTTTTCAAACTTCAGAGTGTATTACAACGTTCGCAAGGCTTACAATTCCTCCAAAAACGGTAAATGCTAAACACATCACCGTCTTCCGACATCCACGAAACAAGAAAGAGCTCGACATCAAGTATTCAGGGGATCGACGCAGCTTTCTCACATCGCATGAAAAAGGAAGTGGAAAAAGAATAGAAAAAAAAATGCCTTCGCGCAAAGAGCGCATTCTTATGTCATGTCAGATCTTCTCCCGTTTCAAATCAGAAGGGAACACAGAAAGACATTTTAGCTCCATTCTTTCCCTTTTTTTCTTTGCTACGAATGGAAAAAGCCCCGTTTTATTTTATTCCATCTCAATTTTTGCCTGCGAAGGAAGTCGAGAGCATAATGATGATATGCGTTGCTCCCAAACATGATCCGGGTGAAAAGCATTCTATGGAGAAATAACATTCGGATTTCTTTATGAGTGATTTATCAAAGTGCTGTTTTTCAACTGGGAACCTTGCCTCGACGGATAAAAGATAGAAATAAATTTCTTCTATCAAATAAATAAAATGTTAAACTCTTCCTTGGCCCTTACAAAAATACTAATAGTTCAAGGTCTTGGGAAGTTTGAATCGCTATGTGAACCCTGCTTTGAAAACTAGTTATTTGTGAACGGTTATTGTTTTTTGACAACAGACGAGCGACATTGGAAAGTTTCCGTGATTGTTGGAAGACTAATGCCTAGTAGTAAAGAAATACTAATAGTTCAAGGTCTTGAGAAGTTTGAAACGCTGTGTCAAAGGCTACTTTGGAAGATGTTAAAAACAATTTTCATTCAAAACTACAAAAGACTGGGCAATATGGCATGGTTCTGCGATTAACAGACAAATACTAACACTATAGGATCTTAGAAGTTTCGACTCAGTATGTGGAAAGCTTGAAAGTTAGAATTATCTTTGCACGATTATTTGTAACACAGACATTTCATGTTTCCGCGATTGTTAACAGACTGATACTAATGATAAATGGTCTCAGAAGTTCGAACCTATCTGTGAAATGTTGCTTTGAAAGTTTGTTTAATTTCTGAATGGTTATTGTTTTTTAACAAGACAGGCAACGTTAAACGATTCAGTGATTGTTAACAGACTAATGCTACTCTAGTAAAGAAATACTAATAGTTCAAGGTCTCAAAGAAGTTTGTATCCGTCTGTGAAATGCTGCTTTAAAAGTTAGTGGTAATGGTAATTAACGTCGCACTGGAGGAACACAACGGGTTATTACATTAAAAGTTAGAATTACTTTTGAACTATTGTTTTTAACACACGAGCAACATTTCAAGAATCTGCGATTGTTAACAGACTAATATTAAGTAATCAAATTAAGTTAAGCTTTAAGTAATAGGTATCTGAGAAGTTTGAACCTATTTGTGAAATCCTGCTTCGAAAGTCACTTTTAAACGGTTATTGTTTTAACAACAGGGAGAAAATTTCATGATCCTGTGATTGTTTACCGACTAATACTGCTAGTAAAGAAATACTAATAGCACAACACCCTAAGAAGTTTGGAATCTATCTGTGAAATTTAGCGTCGAAAGCTAGGATGACTTCAGAACGATCATTGTTTCTAACAGAGAAACATTTCATGGTAAGGTGGTAGGTAGTTGACTTAACGTCGCACTGGAGCATTAGCGACGGTCCGGAATCAATCTCCAGATGAACAATAAACTGCACAATATATTTGCAACCATAACACTCCTGCCGTCATTACCATCTATACGGCTTGATGTTCTTATTACACGTCTTCGCATCGGCCATTGCAGCTTCATACATAGGCATTTTATGAATAAAACCGCTCTATCGTGCCATCAACCATTAACAATACGCCATATTTTAACTTCTTATTCACATTTTAAACATCTTTATTGTTGATATTTTAATACCTTATCACCAATTGTATCGAATTTGTTGGGTCACCGACCTCATCCACCCCTTTTTACATTCCTTCATCATTCAAAATTTTTACATCTATAATTGATAAGATTTTAAAATGAATTTAATGAAGTTTTATCTAAGATGGGGTATACCTTAGTAATAATTTTTTTAAAGGTTTTACGCTTCTAAATCAAAATTTTGCCTTTATATTTACATTTTATGCACCTCATTTGTTTTATTCCTTGCATTTCTCCTTTTAACGTTGGCCTTATTATTCTATCAATCTATTTTCTCATTTTATTGTCAAGTGTTTGGCGCAGCTTATCCTTTTCCGGATCTTGCGCCATAAAACTCAAATCAACCAACCAACCAACCGGGATCAATCGCGAAAGGAAAGATCCGAGCACAACACCTCGTCATCACGAGGTCATCGGTCAGATGACGAGCTGGCACCCCACTCTCTAAACTTCCACAACAAAACAACATAGGGACATTTGAGGCCCCAACAGACTTAATGTACACCAGCCCCTACGCACACAACGGTCTTTGGTTGGATCTAGTTTCGAACTCGCAATCCTCCGGTTGCGAATCCGCTATCACCAACCGGACTACCAAGGCCAGCAACATTTCATATGATTCTCCTTTTTTCCAATTAAAACCCTGACCCGAACAATTCCTCTTCACGCCGCAGCTAGGAAATAAAATCCGATTTCTGAATTACGATAAACAAAATCCAATCAAAACTACCCCCACAGGGTAAAGCATTTCTCTAAACCTTTCAGTGCCGTTAAAAAAACGAAAAAATATTCAACAGCGTATGATTTCATTCTTCATCTTTCAAGGAGATAAATCCTGATCGCGTAGCAAGTTCACGTCCAGTTATAATGATCGCTAATTGCAGTTTAAAACTTTTGCCCTGCGAGCTAATAACATACTTTTGGCAATAATTAATGCACATAATTCATTTTCTTTGTTTACACCAAATTCCAATACTCCGATGGACATTGTAAGAAATGGGTTTGACGACGCCTGTTGCGTTTCCAACCTGTATCTGGTGCAGGAAAGTATATGCATCCTTTAACCCAATTCACTCAAGTATCACCAAATAACCGGTACAGCGAAGACATTACATGGTGTGATTAAACGTCTAACATTAATCAAGACTTAGGAGAGCTGTGGGTGTTTACATTATTTACAGACCAACGGATGGGCTGAATGCTAGATCGTATTCGTGCGGGTATGCTGGTACTAGGCGAGTAGGCAAAGGACCAGCTCTGTCGAAGGTAAGCTTAAGGCTGGGTAGGCGGGTATTTCAATTAACGTCGCACTGGAGCAACACGACGAGCTAATGACGACGGTCCGGGATCACACCCAAGGGGAAGATCCGAAAGCAACACCACGTAATTTTGAACCACGGTCAGATGACGAGGTCACACCTGAACTGGACGAATTAAACGGGGGTTAATACTTACATAGCCCGTTTTCGCAAGATTCTAAAGCCTGAGCGTACCAAATTTCATGTGCATTGGTCAGTGATCGTAATGATAATCAATTTAATCAATGTAATTCCTATGGGTATTTCAAATTGTTTTTAGCTCCCTCTGCAGACCCAGACCAGGATATATATATATATATATATATAGAGAGAGAGAGAGAGAGAGAGACCATCACCACAAATCAAAAAGGAGAAACCAAATAAAAACAAAAACAAAATGCAAATAGTAACAAGAACAAAAATAAGAACAAAATTGGATCAAAGTAACAACAATAATATTGTTGTTACTTTGTACGAGTAATATATATATGTATATATATTACTCGTATATTTAAAACACGAGTAATATATATATATATATATATATATATATATATATATATATATATATATATATATATATATATATATATATATATATATATATATTACTGGTTATTACGCTGGTTGCTTCAATAGTCATAGAAATTTTAATGAAGAAAGATTTAACAAATCGTTTTCAATTCATGAATACTTGACTTAAGCGAATAACCGATTTGGACTGCACATGTGATATCGAAATTAACTGATGGAAAAGCCCAGACGGACTAAAACTAAAATCCAACTCCCTCCCCATCAGAAAAACAACTTTTCGTAGCATTTCGTGTCTCAAACTGCCGCATCCTTGTTGGGGATCAAACGCCAAAGTCTGTCAGTGGTGGCTCTGAAGGAAATAACCTTAACTACAATGGCTTTTGCGCAGGAGGAAAAAAAGGCACTTTTAAAAGTGGCCAGCCCATTTCGCTTCACTAAACAGTCTTCAAGGACTAGAGATATTTCGGACGTCAAATTTAAGTGAGGGAAAATATTGTGTGTGTCTGGTGACACATGAATGGGATTCTAAATCATCGGAAAAACAAACTTGTGCACCATATTCCAGATTTAGCCATCGTACGCTTAGTATGCCTGAATTTTATGTAGGACTTGTAAGGATTTAAAAGTAAAAATAAGATACTTTTATTTTAAAAGAATCTCAAAAAGTTAATGGGATTGATCAACTCGAATTGGAAGAGACACTTTTCAGAGTGGTTAGTCCATCTCGTAGCACTAAACTGTCTTCCAGGAGTAGAGATATTTCGGACATCAAATATTTAAATGAGATCAAATATTTATAAGCATTATGACACATGAATGGGATTCTAGATCATCGAAAAAACAAACTTGTGCTCCATATATTCCACCTCAAAAAACAAACAGAAACAAAACATTGCGTGTGTCTGGCGACACATGAATGGGATTCTAAATCATCGGAAAAACAAACTTGTGCACCATATTCCAGATTTAGCCTCCGTAAGCTTTAGTTGGCCTGAATTTTATTTAGGACTTGTAGTGTGAAATAAGGTACTTTTTATAAAATTTCCCCAAAACAATCTCCAATAATTGATGGGACTGACCAACCCGAATTGGAAAAGAGGCACTTTTAAGAATGGCCAGCCATTTTGTAAACTGTCTTCGGACTGAATATATTATATTTTGGAAGGTAGGTAGGTACTTGAAAATTAACATCGCACTTGAAGCAACACAACGGACTATTGGCGACGGCCCAGGATCAATCCCGAAAGGAATGATTCGTAAACATTTTGGTTGGTTCGCTTCGGGTTTTATGGCGCAAGGGCCACGTAAACTCGGTACCAAATTCGGCTCGGTTCATTGGGTTTCATAGTTCAAGGGGCCATATTTGGCAAAGCTGCGCCAAACAGCGTCAAATAAATGGACATACACAAAAGCTATACAGAACAGGTAGGTAGGTATTTAATTAACGTCGCACTGGAGCAACCCAGAGGGCTATTGGCGACGGTCCGGGATCAAACCCGAAGGGAAACATCTGAAGACAACAATGGGCCGCTGTAGCCCGGTTGGAAGAGTAGCGGATTAGCAACCATAGGGTTGAGAATTCGAATCCAACCAAAGAACGTGTACAAAGGGGCTGATGCACGTTAAATCTGTCGTGACACCAAATGTCCTCACGTTGGCGTGGTGTGCAAGTTGGAATGTGCCAGCTCAGGTGTGACCTCGTCATCTGACCGTGGTTTAAAATTACGTGGTGTTGTTCAAGGATCTTTCCCTTCGGGCTTGATCCCAGACCGCCGCCAACAGCCCGTTGTGGTTCCCCAGAGCGACGTTAATTAAATACCTACCTATACTGGTACTGAAAGATTCATAAAGCAAGGAAACTCGGTATCAAATTCGGCGAGGTTGGTCGGGTTTAATAGCGCAATGGTCATATTTGGCCAATCTGCACCAAACAACGTCAAGAAAATGAACATACGCACGAGGAAGACTACAGAAGAGAGAAATACACACAGGGGAAGGTATCGAACCTCTCACCTACTATTCGCTGATTCCTAGCGCATCGAGCGAACCCACTGAGCCACTCGACCCCCATATTCGACTCAAATAACACAGACACTCGGTTAATCGGAGCTCGGAAAATCGAGGTTCTTCTGCCTTATCTCTCTGAAACGATACCTAAAACTAACCACTCACAAACAATTCTCACCACAGATACTTCCCTCAACGTCCCTCTATCCCTTTTCACCCCATGTCTTTTGTCACGCCCCGCTAGCCATATGGTCAATTCATCTTGCCATCCCCTTCCACCTTTGAACTCCGACCTTCTCGCTGGCCTTGACCTCAAATTGACCTTGACCTCAAATGGACCTTCTTCATTTCAGATCGCCGGCGCTGGCGAGGCGTGGAAGTTTGGAGAGTGGTGTGCCAGCTCACAGGTATTGACCGCGTCATCTGACCGTGGTTCGAAATTGCGTGGTGCTTTCTTCGGATATTTCCCTCAGGAAGCCAAACGAAACACTTCATTCATTAAGACCATATGACGCAACATTTGTAAGCTCGCAGATAAGCCTAGAGCTTTTCTGCATCAACAGTTTAACACCTTCCCGCAAAGGCCTAAACGCCGATGCGGAGTGTTCCGTTTGGACCCTAAGTCTATTGAATTCCATTTATTCACTCCCAATTAATTTTATCTTTTGGCTTTGACTTCTCTGTACACCAATAATTAGGGCTATTTACGGACTCGATTGGACCACTAATTGACACTTTTAAAGTTAAATTTTAACCTGTTAACTAATTTCTCTTGTTTAATTGCCTTTCCTATCATTTGAATGCTTCACTTGCCAAATCGATTAACTCCATTTTCTGAATTTTATTAAATTTTAATGTCAAAGCACTTGATTGACTCCTAACTGTATATATTCAAACAAATTAATCTAATAATAAGTATTAACACCACTAAATGACAAATTTTTTTAGCCATTGAATAATAATTTATTTCAGAAGCCAATCTGATTAACTCCATACTCTAATGTAAATCGTAATAAAAATTTAGTTAAAACACTTTTTAACAAAGCAATTGACTACTTTTTTCTGTGAGTCAAAGTAAAAACCGAACATCAAAGAAAATGAAAGGAATTTGTACGTACAGTCCGAACAAACATAAAAATGACGGGAGCTCAAATTCAGCTAACGAAGAAGAAAGACATCATTTATATTGCTGATGAATCAACTTAAACAAAGTAATAATTCTCGTAACATATGTAACAGTAACATATTCATTAACTAACATATAAGTAACATATTCATAACATTATTCATTTTTACTAAAATCTTTAATAAAAAATGTATGTAATGAAGTTTTTCTGTAATAAAAAAATAATTTGAACACTGAATTTGAATTAATAATTTTCTTTCACTTGCCAAATCGATTAACTCCCTTAATCACGCAAAAATTGTAGTAATAATAACGATTACTCCAAGGATATTCTATCTTATACTTTCTATATGTCGTTAGATAAGATACATCTGGCAGTAATACAGTCTACATCGTTTATTTGAATTTATAATTTAAAAGGAATTTTAAAAACAATGTATACTATTTTATCATTTTTCTCAACTTTTTGTTTTATGGAGTTAATCGATTTGGCAAGTAGGCATTCATTTATCATGCTAACGCTCTTCTGTGCTAGTGTTTAGCAGTATAGGGGATTCGTCCTCGTATCAACTTTCTTGACCTAAAACCTAAGCACGGTCAGTAGATGGAAGGGTGATCTCTTTTGAGGCTGGGCGGACCTTATGGTTCTCATTAGCATTTAATTTTCTTCTGCACCCTAAATCGACATTTTATTAAATTCGCCCACCCTTATGTTATATTTATTTTAAATTTTTATCGTTTTCTGATGTGGGGATGAGCTACTTTGCAGCAGGTGCTCCAGTCCAGTCGTTTCCCTTAGAAATTGGTCCCGGACCTTTGCCAATAGCCGTGTGTTGCTCCAGTGCAACGTTAATTAATTGCCAATACATTTACCTTCAGATCGCCAGTAACTTCGTAATGACAGATCTTCTGCCAATGAATTTTCTCGATGGATCCCCTGGTCCAATAGGACCGCGGTAGCCCGGTTGGGAGAGTAACGGACTAGCGACCGGAGGGTCCGAGTTCGCAATCAACCAAAGACCATCGTGTACAAAGGGGGCTGGTGCACGTTAAATCTGCCGTGGCCCCAAATGTTACCACTGATGATGTTACCACGCATTATCATGTTATTGAAGTATCAAATAAACTATTTTTATGGAATTTTCTGTTAATCAAATGCCCTCACGTTGACGTAGTGTGGAAGTTTGGAGAGTGGAATGTCAACTCGGGTGTTGACCTCGTCATCTGACCATGGTTCCAAATTACGAGGTGTTGTCCTCGGATTACCTCGGTTGCCCTTCCCTTAGGGAATGGCCCCGGACCGTTTCCCAATAGTCCGTTGTGTTGCTCCAGTGCGACGCTGATTAAATACCTATACCTACCTCCAGGACGAAATATTTCGCACTTTTTTGTAAAAGAAATTATATTACAGTTACTACACTCTCCTAACTACACTACCACCAACCGATCTTTCTAGATTTAAAAATCGCTTTCGATTGACGTTCGGCCATGAGAAATGTTAAGGATATTGGATTGAATTGATTCAATTCTTTAAACGGAGTCAGTGTGAAAAGAATATCCAAGACAATAGCCTTTAAAAAGAAATCTAACAAATGAAAAGAAGCAGGAGCTTAATGGACACGCATCGGCAAATAATGTCAGGGGAAAAGAGGAAAAGAATTAAGGGAGAAATTATTGGACTAAGCGGTTATGCAGTTCCAACGAGGCAATCTTAAACGACAAAGCCGTACGTTCATGACTAGTAGTCTTGAAGCACCGCCCTACCATTAATGGTAGAAGAATAGAAGTTCAGTTTTTGCTACCTCCTACGCTGAAGTAGATCGTGACAATAATGTAAGTTGCATCTTTCTCAATTTGTCTACTGCCTCTTTATAAGAAGGCTGAGCCGAGAGCGGCAAATTTAAGGGCGGTTATAATTTGGTGCAGAAGTTTGCTTGGAATACCCAAGTTGCACATTTTTGGTTTTTAAAATTTTCCTGTGGCTTAGTTGTGACAAAGTTAAACCAATGTTATGTTCTACTATGAATGGTATAAGATTAGAAGTAGAGCTGTTTTTACCTCCCTACACTGAAGTAGATATTGTAAGTCGCATCTTAACGTCTAATTTTGGAGCAGAAGTTAGCCTAGCATACTCAAGTTGCACAGATTTGGTTTTGAAATTTTTCCTGTGGCTTCTACAAGACAAAGTTGAACGAATGTTTAGTTTGAGTTGAGTTATTCTGCCATTAATGGTAGAATAGTTTAGCTTTTGCTACCTCCTACTCTGAATTAGATCGTGACAATAATATAAGTTGCATCTTTCTCAATTTGTCTACTGCCGTCTTCCTAAGAAGGCTGCTTTAAGGGCGGCTCCATTTTGGAGCAGAAATCTGCCGTATCATACTTAAGTTGGACAATTTTGTTTTTTAAACTTTTCATACGGCTTCTAAAGGATAAAATTAAACCAATCTTATGTTCTACCATAAATGATATAAAATCTATCTTCTACCATAATGATATAGTAGAATATTTTGAAATGCTCTTTTCCTTAAAATGGGATCATTTCAAAATATTCTACTATATCTTTCATTAAAATAGAATCCTTTGGAAAGATTTTGTAGTTTCTTTCCTTAGAATAGAATCCTTTGGAAAGATTTTATAGCTTCTTTCCTTAGAATAGAATCCTTTGGAAAGATTCTGCTGATCAAGGTCGAAATTGGTTTGAAGTCATGCAGGAAAGACAGCAGGTTGCAAGGTGAAATTATGCGGGTGAACTCCTGAGAGGATTACATTTTTTACAGGAAGTTTTGAAATACCGTTTGTCATGAATTAATTTTCTTATCGCAAACTTCTTGAAGCAAATGTTTGAGAGATTTGACGAGAATGGTGAATTGTTGACGATGAATTGAGAATGTTGACGATTGTTTTTAATTAATAAATTCACCCTGGGGCCCTGGGCAACTTAAACCACGCGTTAAGACGGTGTCGACTTTTCATCCCCGCATCATTCATCATTTTAGGTCAGATTCCACTTCTTTCATCAGAGAAAACATTCTTCGGTGAAGACTGCAATACAAAACTGATTGACGTGCTTTCGAGCATTGAAAGTATCTGATGTCCAATCAGACCGAGACAGAACTGAGGTTAATTGCATCGGGCTCTTTTTAACAGTGAAGTCGTCTTTGATGAAAAAGCGGCCAAAAAATCTTAGAGATGAAAAGTTAAAAAACTTGCAAGGGGCGACAGGGTATACTCTAACACATTGATAACGCAGAGGTCACATTCTGTTCGCGTTTTGTTTCTTGCAGTTTCATTTTTTTGTGTCTGCTTTGTTTCATCATCCTCAAGTTCTGGATTCACGACTTTTGCACTGTTCCGTTATTCTTAGGGTGTTTTTTGGGTTAGGTTTGTCTTTGTTTTCTTTCATCTATTTGATCACTTCAGCTTTCATGAGATAAATGTTGCGCTAATTAGAAGCGATGAAAATTATAGTAAAGCTGGGTATGAAAAGAAATCACGATTTTTAAAAAAATAAAAAGCATGGGATTTATTTGATTTAACTCTGAGGCACACGATTTTAAAGAACAAAACCCAGGTTCCACAAAATTATTTCTTTATTTATTCAGCTTCAAAATTAGTATAAAACATTAAATAACATGTTTTTTATACAACAATTTATTCACTCATAATAAATTTTTATGAAAAAAACATTTAACATGAAAGACAAAAATTCACTGCACCACTCAATTCGCCAACCTTGATCACAACGGTGTCAACAACTTATTAATGCATTTTGACATGTGTAAATTTTGTTTTCAGATATTTACACATTTAGCGTTAGTTCATAGCATTGCCAACTCAATGAAAAACTTTAAAGCATTGAACTGTATGGCTATGAGTAATTTCAACTTTTTGAGGTGGGTTAAAAATATCCCACCATGCATAAAAAGCTAAGCAAAAGGTGGGACAGTTTTTAACCCACCTAACCCCAAAGAGTTAAATCAGATTTTTTTTTATTTAAATCGATTTTTATGATTTTAATTAATTCCTTTCTTGCCCGTACAAGTTTAAATTTATTGGACAAGAGAAACACACAAATTTCTGTGTAGTTTCTACATAGTTTTGATTTATTTAAACATTGATATTTTTTAATGGTTTAAAATTGGCCATGTGCGATTTATAGTCATACGAAATGTTCAAAACAAAACCAACACTTATGAGCAGGCTTGTGAGTGACACGTATTGGTCAATAGCCCAAGATGGAAATACTTGCCTGGTAATTATGATCCCAATCAGCAAATACTGTTGTTTAGTGTCTTCAAAGGGAGAATGATTTTCAATATAATTTTGGGGTGAACTCAGTACGAGCGAAGTTCTTAACTTATTTGAATAAAATAACATGCATCTTGTTCAGTTATTTCATTTTCAATATTATTAAACAAAACAAAGAAAAATAAAATTTAAAATTTTGATTTAAATCGGTATACCCTGTAGTAAAGTGTTAGAAATAGAATTTAATGCCTTTGACGCTTGGCCAGCGCAAGGGGCTTAATTGGAATCGGAGAATAAAATCCTCAAAGAATCAATTTTGATATTTTTTGTTTTTGATTAAGTAGTAAAATTTTCAAGCTTTTAAAATGATGTATTACTTTTTGTTGTTTCTTTTTGTGTTGAAGGTATTCTTTTTATGTCTTAACCCTCCTGGTGGTTGTCTCGACGAGGTACTATCAAAACGGGCCAGATTTTGGTGGACGAGATATCTCGTCGAAACCACTTGGAGGGTTTAAGATGTCGTGATGAAGGCACATCACTACAAAAATCAACTCACAGTACAATACTTTATTTCCTAACGGGAATACTTTTTACTGTTCGGGTTCCGACAGTATCACAATTTTTACCCTCCAAGTGGTTTCGACGAGATATCTCGTCCATCAAGATCTGACCAATTTTGCTAGTGACGTGATATCTCGTCCATCAAGATCTGATAAATTTTGCAAATGACGAGATATCTCGTCCATCAAGAAATCGTCGATCATTAAACATTCACAAACGTGAATCCTCGGTTACAATAAAGGAATTTCACCCATAGCTGAGATTGAAGAGGTAAATCCGACGATCCGCAAATACGACCCGCGGAACGAAAAGGTTAGGTAACTGCGATATAATGTGAGTATGAACTGCACTATAATTCATCTTTTGATTTTATAAAGATCAGAGAATTAGCGTATGAATGATATGACTTAATTAATGCTACATAATAGTTGACAGCTCATACATCATTGCAAACTGAGATTAAAGATCTTAATTAAAGTTAACGATGGAAATTGAGAATAATTATGCCAGAGGACTTTTAGTAAGTCCAGTAATTATTCCAGAGTATATAGATACATTAAATATCGATGTTTTCATCTTTTTTGCTCTTTTTAGGCTGTGATTATCATCCGTTGGATGTAACATCAAAAATTAAATATTGGATCTAGTAAGACGTATACGCACATAGTATACTTTCCAATTAATTTTAAAGCAAGATTGATTGCTCCCAACTTTAACTCTCTAAGTGGTTTGACGAAATATCTCGACCATCAAAATATGATCTGGATCATTATTCCATGGATGCAAAAATGAAAAATTAAACCGAGTAAGACATACAAACAATAATTTCTAATTGATTTTAAACAAGCAGGATTGATTGCTTCCAACATAAACCCTCTGAGTGGTTTCGACGAGATATCTCGTCCATCAAGGCTTGACCAATTTTACTAATGACGAGCTATCTCGTCATCAAGATAATGGCGATTTTTTACGATGACGACATCGGGATCTGGTCAGTTTTTCCTAAAGACGAGATATCTCGTCTATCAAGATCTGATCAGTTTTGCTAATGACGAGATACTTCGTCGGGAGTACCAACAGGAGGGTTAATCACATCAACAGAAAAAGTTAATTACCAAATGGTCAGTTGAAATATCTAGATACCCAAATAATATATGTTAAAAAATATGACTATGAGATAATTAAATTCTGAGATAGATACATCAAGTCAAAAAGGGGCTGAGGTAGCCAGGTTGGAAGAGTAACGGATTAGCAAGCGGGGGTTGCTAGTTCGAATCCAACCAAAGACCGTCGTGTACAAAGGAGGCTGGTGCACGTTAAATCTGTCGTGGCCTCAAATGTCCTCACGTTGGCATGTTGTGGAAGGTTAGAGAGTGGGTTGCCAGCTCAGGTGTGACCTCGTCATCTGACCGTGGTTCAAAATTAAGTGGTGTCCCAGGATCTTTCGCTTCGCGTTTGATCCTGGACCGTAGCCAATAGCCCGTTGTGTTGCTTCAGTGCGAGGTTAATTAAAATACCTACCTACGAAGTCAAAAGGTATGGTCTGCATGGTATTTTAATTAACGTCACACTGGAGCAACACAACGGGCTATTACCAAGTCAAAAAGGTACTTTCGTTTGAAAATTGGTTTTTCGTTTGAAGTTGTTTGCCAGTGTGATAAACCCTGTAATTTAGGCAGTTATGAAAAGTTTTGAACTACTTTTCAACATTGCCGCCTAACTGGTATGAGGGATTTTCAGTGCAAACAAACCAGTCCGTCTGCAAATATTTTACTTTCGTTGACCAAGTTTTCTCCCATGATACGTATCAGGGTTGCCTTAAATGTAATTTATCGCCCTTTGGGCAACGTTTGGCCCTTAAACTAATCAATGCTGACCAATCAACTATCATATATAGGTTCGGAATTCATTCTTTGGAATTTTTGTTGTCGAAGTGCTGAAATCGTATTCGAAAAACAAGCCATGTGACGTCACGTTCAGAAAACGTACAAGAAACACGTATCGCCCCCTATATTTAGCATGACAAAAAATGCCTCGTATTATTAAGATTCAGATTTGTAAAAGACAACGCATGTAATCATTCGCTGATGTCTGATTTCTAATGTCACTATTGCTTGAAATTCTGGTTTCTTTAAGGATTGTCGGTTCAACCAAAGACCGTCTTATACACGGGGGCTGGTGCACGTTAAATCTGTCGTGACATCAAATGTCCTCACGTTGGCGTGGTGTGGAAGTTTGGAGAAGGGTGCCAGCTAAGGGGTTGACATCGTCATCTGACCGTGGCTCAAAATTACGTGGTGTTGTCCTCGGATCTTTCCCTTCGGGTTTGATCCCGGACCATAGCCAATAGCCCGTTGGGTTGCTACAGTGCAACGTTAATTAAAATACCTACCTACCTGCCTTAAGAACATGTGCGTGAAATTTCAAGTCGAAATTCGGAAAATTGGCCCAATTGTAATGCCTTGAAAGACGCGCAGATGTAGAATTTGGTAGGTAGGCATCTTAATTAACGTCGCATTGGAGCAACACAACGGGCTATTGGCGACGGTCCGAGATCAAACCCGACATCATTCTTGTTTGTCCTCACTGATTCTGAAAACATTAAAAAGAAAAACAATAATTTTAAGAATGAATCCCACCACCACCCGACATGACACGGGAATGTCGCCTCATTCATTCCACCTCACTGATTCTTAGAGCTTCATGATACACTATGTTGAATGTTCTTCCATTTGGAGCTAGGATGTAAAGATTCTCGGCTTTTCCAACTCTTGAACAACCCACATACAGTTGACCATGGGAGAAAAACGGTTTGATGAGATCGAATCCTACAACTTTCATCGATTGTCCTTGTGCCTTGTTGATGCTCATAGCGAAACTTAAACGAACAGGGATCTGAAGTCGTTTAAATTGGAATGGGAGATCCGAAGGGATGATTGGGATCCTAGGAATGAATATGTCTTCACCCGCGGCATGTCCAGTCATGATGGTGGCTTCAATAATATTCGGCATCAGTTTCTTGGTAGAGTCTTGTTCCATTGCAGAGTGAGGTGGATGCAGATTTCTGAGAAGCATAAGCGGTGCCCCAATTTCTAGCTGTAATATGTGCGAGGGTACTCCAGATGGGCTCCAATGTGTTCAAAAACTCTGTTGTGTAGGTCACAGCCTCATCTGTGTCACATGTAGTGTCGATAGATTTGTATTATACAATTACAGAAATTATACAAATTCAAAAGTATGTTATGAAAAAACCACTACTGAAATAAAAATGTGATTCAATCTTTAAATATAACGCTACATTTTTGAATAATCTTGTTGTCACCTCATTGATTCCGACAAACAACCTAAATGAATCACAATGTCAGCGAAATCAGAACCAAATTAAACAGTAATAGACACTTACTTTATTTCATGTAATGTAGTTATTTGCCTAAAATAAAAATTAGATTAAAATTGCAGAAATTATACAAACTCAAAAGTAAGTTATGAAATAACGACTACTGAAATAAAATGTGATTCAATCTTTAAATATAACGTTATACTTTTAAAGTCTTATTATGTCACTGATTACGACAAACCTAAATGAATCACAATATCAGCGAAATCAAAATCAAATTAAACAGTAATAAACACTGTTACTTCATTTCATGCAATTTATTAACTGAGTTGCAGAAAATTTCTTGATGGTAGCAACTTGGCACTTGGAGTCGAACATGTAGGGGATGGAGCTTCAGTTGTTTGCTTTTCATTGGTAGTACGAAAAAGGACAAAACAGTGACAATACAGAGAAACCAGTTTCAGAATTGAAAAAATTGCATAAAATCAATTAAATTTTTAAAAATAATTTTGTTGAATTCAAAAATAAAAGGATAAAGTAAAAGTACAAAAAAATTGGAAGGATTAGAGTATACTATTTTTAAAATATATATATAGAGGTGAAAAATAAAAATTATCCAGATTAAATTTTAAAATTCGGGCTTTTCGAGGGACATTCGGTCACCTGTGTGCCGAATTTCATGGCTGTAAGTGCTATAGATTCGTCTGGACATCGCACACAGACACACAAACACTTCCTTTTATAATAGAGATAATCAGAAGAGCTATATGTTATGTGTGTGTTTTTATATTTTTATACCAAAAAACCGTGATAAATATTTTTAGCTAAATCGATGATTTTTTTTAAGACCCTGGCCGCAGAGCCTACCCAGAGGGTGTAAGGCCACACGATAGGCGGAGGACCTTTGTCAGGCCTCATAAGATCCTCAGGGCCCTTAGCCCAACCGTACAATCAAAATACAATTGATTCATATAGAACAAATATAAGTTGCTAAAATAAACAGGATCCAAAGACTAGTCATAATTGCAAAATTCGTCTACATCTTGCAGACGAAATAAAAATACATAAATAAACAATGCACTAAATGATTGAAATGAACAAAAGTAATGTTACAAAGACACTGCACCCCGGTAGGACAACATAACTGCTTAGAGATTAGTGATTTGACAAGTCACCATTTCTTCAAATATTTAAAAAAGTTCTGGTTCGCCAAACGATAGTTACATGTGTATGAAGTAAAACGCCGCTCAATTTTTTTAGTTGAACCCTCCAAGTGGTTACGACGAGATAACTCGTCTATCAAGATCTGACCAATTTTGCTGATGGCGAGAGATCAAAAGACTGCCGACTTTTGATGATGACGAGATCAAGATCTGGTCAGTTTTTTCTAATGACGAGATACCTCGTCCATCAAGATCTGGTCAGTTTTGCTGATGAGACGAGATACCTCGTCGAGACAACCACCAGGAGGGTTAAGATCACTTGGAGTTGAGAAATCATGCCAATCAGCGATTACGGAGCTTCGCGCGGCATCATGACCAGGCGTGATTCTTCATGAAAATGATTTTAAAATATTTTGTTAATACCTGAAATAATAATAAATAGACGTTCAAAGTTTGGAATTAATTGATCTCATAGTTTCGTTAATTAAAAATAACGAGAGTGATAAGTTTAGCGAAAAAAAAAACAATTTCCTTAAACTGGATTTAGCTATCTACCAGAAACCTGAAAAGGAGATTTAATAGAATTTGTTGATTTGCTCAAACAGGTAAAAACCAGAAACTATTTTCTCGTTTCTTCAGATAAACTCGTCTACATCTCTAGAATTATCATAGCCATCACAGGTAAATAACCTAATCACTCCTACTATACCTCATTTAGAATGCCACTATCGCAGGAAAAACAGCTTTTTTTCAAAAGCTCGAATTTTTATCACAAAACCCTTTCAACATTCTTTCTCTATCTGACTAGAATTTGCTACTTTTTTTAAAGAAAACAAAATACAATCGCTTTTACTCTAAGTGCCTTACTTAAAATATTTTGCAAACCCGCAGGCATCAAGTACCGCCCAGATATCATAGAAGTAATGTTAAATTTTATGTATTACTACCGACAAATAAAAATCTTGGAATTCGATACATTTTTGTATTTTTTAGAATTTCTCTCGAATTAATAGAGGCACGAGAAGAAGCAGGAAAGGAAATTACTTTTAAATGATCGCATGCCTTGACTGAGCCTTCGGGATTGATCCCGGATCGTGGCCAATAGCCCATTATGCTGCACTGATGCGACGTAAATTCAACTACCAGCCCTACTGAGCAAACAAACAACTAAATATTTAAATCATGCAAAATGTTTAATCCACTTTTATGAAGACATTTGTATAAAAGTGCACTATTGATCCAAAGAGTAGAGTTGAGTCTTGAGCCCCAATATCCATCCCCCTTCTACGCCGCCCAGTCTCTTTTGAAGTCACTAGCATTTATCCCGAATCAATGGAGGCTCGTGAGAAAACGGAAAAATTAAGGAAATTACATATTCATGATCGCATGCCCTGACTGAGCAAATAAATGTATTACAAGATATGTAAATAATGTAAAATATTTCATCCAGTTTTCTAATGAAGACATCTGGGTAAAAGAACACTATTTTTGACTCAAAGAGAAGAGCAGGTGCTTCAGCCCCAATATCCTTCCCCTTTTACACGGCCTGGCTTCTTAGTTTGAAGTCACTATCATTTACCTACAAATAGAAACATTTGGATTCAAAACATTGCAACTGCTGTAGCATTTCTCCCGAATCAATGTAGGCACTTAGAAAACGGGAAAACAAGTTACTTATTAGTGATCGCATGCCCTGATTGAGATAACTAACACATTACTTGGTATGTACGAGTAAATGTTTCATCCAATTTTCCGATGAAGACATCTGAGTAAAAGGACACTATTTTTGACACAAGGAGAAGAGCTGGTACTTCAGCCCCAACATCCTTCCCCCTCTACACAGCCCGGTCTCTTGGTTTGAAGTCACGATCATTTACCGACAAATAGAAATCTTTGGATTCGATACATTATTGCAACTGCTGTAGCATTTCTCCGAATCAATGGATGTAAGGGAGAAAACGGGAAAGAAAATTACTTATTAATGATCGCATAACCTGATTGAGCAAAGAAACCCATTACACAAGAAATGTAAAATTTTTCATCCAATTTTCTGATGACATCTGTGTAAAGGACACTACTGACCCAAAGAAGAGACGAGCAGGTGCTTCAGCCCCGATATTCTTCCCCCTCTACGCAGCCTGGTCTCTTGGTTTGAAGTCACTCATTTACAAACAGAAGCCTTTGAATTCGATACATTATTGCAACTGCTGTGGCATTTCTCCCGAACCAATGGAGGCACTGGAGAAAACACGAAAGGAAATTATTTATTAATGATCGCATGCCCTAACTGAGGTAACGAACACGTTACTTGGTATGTAAATCATATGAAATGTTTCTTTCAATTTTCTGATGAAGACATCTGCGTAAAGGACACTACTGACCCAAAGAGAAGAGCAGGTGCTTCAGCCCCAATATTCTTCCCCCTCCACGCGGTCATGTCTCTTGGTTGGAAGGCATTGTCATTTACAGACAAATAGAAACCTTTGGATTGGATACATTATTGCAACTGCTGTAGCATTTCTCCCGAATCGATGGAGGCACGGGAGGAAACGGGAAAGGAAATTACTTATTAACCAGGAGACTCGTACATAGCCATTTGCGTTAAACTTTTTTTAATTCCTTATACATATTAATGGCAGTATCCTTGCTCATATTTATACATTATTTAAATCCATTTATAACGAATAAAACATCGGTATATGCACATTTTATACTTCCAAACGAAATAAAAATTAGTCAAAAATATGAAACAGAATTTCGTGTACCTTATTGGTAAGTTCGCACCTAATTCTTGTTGCCATTATTACCTTCTGAAAGTCCACCTCAATTCCATCCCATTGACTTGTTAACCCTCCAAGTAGTTTCGACGAAATATCTCATCCGAGATCTGGTTCATTTTGCTAATGACCAGATATCTCGACGAGACAAAACTGCCCTATTACTCCAAGGTGAATGAAGATCCAAGTAGACAATGAATCCCTAGAACTGGAGACCGTTTGGAATGGGTTTTTGCATCAGAGGCTGGTTAAAGACGATTCGGTACTTTTTGATGCCTAAAACTATTTACACGCTCGCGCGCATTTTGTTTTCTGTGGTCATTTTCCAGATTTCTCATTGCCTTCTGTAATCAGGCTACATTAGAGTGGTTAGCTTTTCCGTGTAGTTTAGCAGTTTATGTAGTTCCATAGCTCAAATCGGTATATTTAAAATAAGCGAATGAATTCGTAAGGGTTGCTTTTATGTTATTTATATCCGTATGTTGTCACATTTGCCAGTATACAAATAATGTGGATCTCTGTGCGGAGTACTTTGGTGAAATATATACGTGAATCTGCAGCTCCATAGCTCAAATCAAGCATATTTAAACTAAGTGGTGAAATTGGTTAATGAATCTATAGTGGTTGTATCCTTTTGTTGCCATTCGCAAATATATAAATAATGTGTATTTCTGTGCTTTGTAAGCATATATGATTAAACAGCTCCATAGATCACATCAAGCATATGTAAACTAAACGGCAGAATTGGAGAATGAATTCCGTAGGGGTTGATTTTATGTTGTTTCTATTCGTTTGTGGGGCATATCCATAAACGTTAGTGAAATATATGAGAGGTAATTTTTGTCACACTTAATGTAGGTGGCGGTAGTCTTACTATGACGGAACATGTTTCTTGCAAGTATTCCGAAGGTGACGTGTCAGGTTCGATTCCTTCCTGGGTGTATTGCTCTCTTCTGTCAGTACTCGGTTGAAAGAGTAACGGACTAGCAACCGGAGGGTTGCGAGTTCGAATCCAACCGAAAACCGTCGTGTACTAAGGGGGCTGGTGCACGTTACATCTGTCGTGACCTCAAATGTCCTCACGTTGGCGTGGTGTGGAAGTTTGGTGAGTGGTGTGCCAGCTCAGGTGTGACCTCGTCATCTGACCGTGGTTCAAAATTAAGTGGTGTCCTAGGATCTTTCCCTTTGGGATTGATCTCGGACCGTCACCAATAGTCCGTTGCGTTGCTCCAAGGCAACGTTAGTTAAAATATTTACCGACCGAGGAAAACATCTCGTCATTTTGAACCACGTTCAGTTGACGAGATCAACACCCGAGCTGGCACCCCACTCTCCAAACTTCCACACCACGCCAACGTGAGGACATTTGAGGCCTGTTTGAGGGTTGGAAACAATGAGCAAGGGTAATAACATTTTGCAAATCATGCAGATTGTTCCATCCAATTTCACAAACAAACAGTGCAGCTAATCTAAGTGCGGTGACCAGAAACCTAAATCCCACACGAGGGTCTTCCCAAGAGAATCAATTTTCGCTGAACCTATCGCTCATAATGTATACAGAAGATCATGACAGAGCGGAGAATGGCGTACGTTCATGTAATAATTCATACCTCCTGGCTAATTTTACAAGGACGTGTGTCGATGTTGACGAGATGGAGAAGTAAGACATAATGCATCCACACCTCTCAGAAAGGTATGAAACTTTTATGCATCAGTTCGTGAAAGGTTGGAAAGGTTAAAAGAGGACTCGTGGTGATCGGCTTCATATCTCTAAGGTATTGATTTAACCCTCCTGGTGGTTTATCATCACGTCGCAAACTGCCCTGTAGTGTCCATCCCTTGGTGCAAAAGCCATTTCCAAACTGTCACTAATTCCGGGCAAGGGACAATTAGCTTTCCCTACTCGGATCTTCATTTCCCTTGGAGTAATGGAGCAGTTTGTCTCGACGAGATATCTCGTCGGGACACTTGGAGGGTTAAGCCTTTGACAAGTATGAGCTGTCTACTTGCAAACCACTTCTAGGGTTGTCACCGCCAAAGTACTTGTTAAATAGCACTAGTAGCATGAACTTAAAAATAGAGCAAAAAGTCTCCTTTTACACCCTATTTTAGTAGCAATTTTTGTTGCTTGATACAAAATGAATCGGCTAAAACACTTCTTTCATGGTTTCCGCAACTTCAAAATTAGCTTCGAAAATTTTCTCCCTAAACAAAAATCCGAAAAATATTTTTCCGTCCGCTATTAGTTAAAAGAGGGACTATGTTTTCGTTAATCTTTGATGAATTTTTGAAAAAGGTCGCCAAAATTTTGAAAAGTTTTGCTTAAAAAGATACCTCTAGTCGCCAAATTTGAAAAATAGCAAAATCTCGCCTTTCAGTTGCCTGTGGCAGTATTTCAACTTGTCATGAAGAGAACTTATGTTTAATAACTATAACTTTAACAAAATTGCATGTATACAATTTGCATAAAAAATTATTGCTAAGAAAGTTAAAAAAAACGAAAATTTCCGGTGTAACAAAAGTGCTCACTTGAAAACCGCAGTCTGATCAGAATAATGATACCCTTTGTGTGTAATCAGCAGCGCCCCTGAATGATCAGTAAAATTGTTAGGTATTGTGTGTGCAGTGCATTTCCTCGGAAACATTCTAATAGTAACTTAAGTCTTCTCACCTATTTTATAGTATTGCACAGTAAACTTGACATAACACGCAGAGTTCTGCCGCTGCATTTGTTATAACTTGAATATTTCGGAATTGCGTTCAAATACATACCATAGAGGAAATATAAAAGTAGAGTGAGCAATGACAATCTTTTTATGTGACCAAAACTAGTAGCAACGTTACCCTTACACTACTTTCGCCACGCGACTGCAAAAGACGCCCATCCTTTCATTCATCATCTGATTAATCCACTCGACATAGTAGAGTTTGACGAATTCGCCATTTTTGTCGCCACTCTATAGAAATGCACGTTCACACATCAACCCTGTCATAAGATTTATCGCCAAACGAGGCGATAAGATCGGCCAACAAAGTCACTTTTTCGCAGAGCAGTCACATGACTACTAGTCGACATATTGGTCGCACCTTTTGAAGCTCCTCTCAATAGCAATGCTCAGTGCACTTATGTATCAGGCCTATGGCTAACACTCACTTGTTATGACCTGTCTCGTTTTCAGTCAACTTATATTTTACAACGCATAACTTTTGACAATGCATTACTGTAGTGAGTGTGTCTGTATGGTCAAGTGGATAAGTGTTTGCCTAAAACATTTTTTTACCATCCTCTGTATTGTCCACTCTTTTCCTCAATGTTCCTTATCTCCACTGGGGCCAGAAGTTCCACAAAGATTCATTCAGCACCCAGAGGGGAGCGTTAGTACCTGGTTTTGGAAACAATGATTTTACCCTCCTGGTGGATATTTCCATGAGATATCTTCATTAGCAAAACTTGATAGACGAGATACCTCGTCATTAGACGAAAACTGCCCAGATCTTGATCTCGTCATAATAAAAAAAATCGGCAATATCTTGATGACGAGATATCTCATCATTAGCAAAATAGTTCAGATCATGATAGACGAGATATCTCGACAAAACCACTCGGAGGGTTAAAACATCTCTGGCCTTGATGAGTGCTCTTTGAAATATGTAGATTCAAAAGAATCTCCATTCATTACAATCACTGAAATGAATCTACAGACTCTTATAAGTGTAAAATTAATAAAATCGGAAAACGATTGCTGGACATGTTCATTTAACCCTCCTGGTGGTTGTCTCGACGAGGTATCTCGTCATCTGCAAAACTGATTAGATCTTGATGGACGAGATATCTTCTCGTCAGTAGAAGAAAACTGACCAGATCTTCATCTCGTCATCATCAAAAATCGGCAATATCTTGATGTGAGATATGTCGTCATTAGCGAAATTTGTCAGATCTTGATGGGCAAGATATCTTGACAAAACCACTTGGAGGATTAAAGTGGGAGCAATCAATTCCAAGAGGCAAAAACAAAGGTCAAATTCAAAGGCATTCTTTAATGTACCCACGAATTCAATTAAAAATTAGGGTTGGAATAAAATTTTCAATTATTTCAAGCAAAAGGTATTTCGTAAACCTCCAGAGATTTTCCAACATTGCAAATTACTTAATATTAGGTATGTAGCAAAAACTTCCGTGAATTTCAATTTAAATAAAATAAAAAACTGACAGTAAATAAAAAGCGTGAAAACTTTCTTTTGACTATTTGGGGATCGCGACCCCGGGATGCCCAAGCGATCTTCCTCTTCTCGCCATCCTTTCTTTTCACAATTACTTTACATTGTCTGTTTTGTGTTTGGCGCAGCTTGGCCAAATACGGCCCTTGCGCCAAAACACCCAAACCAACCAATCAACTTTTATGACTACACGAGCCTGCGTAAATTTGTTCTTTTTGCTTTACTTCATTTGTTGGCCTGTTTGTATTGGAATCAAGACACCTATTTGAAGGAAATAGCCCGTTGTGTAGCTCCAGTGTGACGTTAATTAAAATACCTACCTGCCTATCTATTTGAAGGAATACCGTGGGACAATGAATTTGTCGAGGGCATTTCAGCACATTCATATCCAAGGAGATCTCAAATAGCGTACTCGAATAAAAAAAATTCTATGTTGTCTTGCCTTTGCTTGTGATGAGACCCGGTACTTTCTTTTTAAGGACTTGCATTATTCATAAGCTCCAACTGCATACTCGTTTTTCAATAAGCTGATCTTTCAACTTTCCCTCTCCAATCCGGCCTTCTCTGCTCCAAGACCTGCGTGGAGATTATCGATTTGTCCACGGTGATCCTTACCCTTCGCTCATTGTCTCCATCACTCAGCCAGGACATGCGATCATTAATAAGTAATTTACTTTTATTTCCCGATCTCCCCGCGCCTCCGATGTTTCGGGGAAATGCTACGGCAGTTGCAACAAAGTATCGAGTTCAGAGGTTTTTATTTGTTTGTAAATAACAGTGGCCTTTAACTCGTTCATGGAGAGTGAGATGTCTGGCGCCCAGCCTTCTTGGATTGATTGAGGCGAGGTGCATAAATATTCTAGGTATATTAAGGCTGTTAAGGTGTATAATAACGTTGAATTGATTGAGGCTAGGTATATAAATATTCTAGGTATAGGTATAGAATACATTGAATTGGTTAAGGCTAGGTACGTAAATATTCTGGTATAAGGTTGTTAATGTGTAGAATAACGTTGAACATGTTAAGTTTAAGTACATAAATATTCTAGGCGTATTAACGCTTTGGAGTAATAACATTGAATTGATTAAGGCTATGTATATAAACATTCTAGGTATATTAAGGCTGCTGAGGTTTTGAATAATATTGAATTATTTTAGTCTAGGTACATGAATATTCCACGTATATTAAGGCTGGTAAGGTGTAGAATAACACTGAATTGATTGAGGCTAGGTACATAAATATTCCATATAGATTAAATCCGCTTAAGGTATAGAATGACATTGAATTGGTTAAGGCTAGGTACATAAATATTCTGGTATATTAAGGCTAGTAAGATGTAGAATAACACTGAATTGATTGAGGCTAGGTTCATAAATATTGTAGGTATATTAAGGCTGTTAAATGGTATACAAATATTCTCTCATTTGATATTCCGATATCTAGGATTGCTCTAGATGAGCAATGAGATATAAGGAAGTCCATTATATTAGTTTTTGTTATGCGCAAAATGTATTCATACTTCGTGATTGTTTCATCAAAAAGGTCGTTTAAGAAACCCTTTCTAGCATATTGCTCTTTAATGGGTAAAGTAAAGTTCAAACTATAGTTCGAAGGGTTAAACCCGGTTCAAACCATATTTCAAAGGGTAAACCAAGAAACCAGGATCGTGTAGTGGGGGAAAGCTACAGGGGCTCAAGCCGTTTTGCTCTTCGTGTTAAAATTGCCCTTTTACAATGATTCTTTCCGGAACAATTTGATAAGAATTTTTTTTACATGATTTAAATAACATTTAGTAATGTTTGTTTCCTCATTGTTTAAAGTATTCTAGTAATGTTTGTTTCCTCATTGTTTAAAGTAATCTAGTACTGTGTGTTTCCTCATTGTTTAAAGTAATCTAGTAATATTTGTTTCCTCATTGTTTAAAGTAATCTAGTAATGTTTGTTTCTTCAATTTTTTAAAACCTCATATCATAGTACCCTTAAAGGGTAAAGTAAAAAAAACCAGGGTAGTGAAGAGGGTTGAAAGCTATAGGGACTCAAAGCCATGGCCCTTTGTTCGTTGCGTCAAAAATGGCTTTTTTCAAAAATGTCTTCAGCTCAATTAGAAAAGTCGATCTCCCCTATATAACGATGAGAATTTTCATATCTACCTACCCTCTCAGCGCAGGGCCGCGGTAGCCCAGTTGGTAGAGTAACGGATTAGCAACCGGAGTGCACATTAAACCTGCCGTGGCCTCAAATGTAATCACGTTAGCGTGATGTGGAAGTTTGGAGAGTGGGGTGCCAGCTCAGGTGTGACTTCGTCATCTGACCGTGGTTCAAAATTACGTAGTGTTGTCCTCGGATCTTTCCCTTCGGGGATTGATCCTGCACCATCGCCAATAGCCCGTTGTGTTAATCTAGTGCGATGTTAATTAAAATACCTACCAACATACCTTATAAGTTGACTCGGGAATCTGACAGTAAACACTGCCCCTGAAGCCCGGATATGTTTAGCGCTTAATAAACAGCTTTGAGTTATAACTATTTCCTGTAAACGTAGTTGAATATATTCTTTGGGGACATGAGGGTCCCGGTAGCCCGGTTGGAAGAGTAGCAGATTAGCAACCGGAGAATTGCGAGTTCTGATCCAACCAAAGACCGTCGTGTACAAAGGGGGCTGGTGCATGTTAAATCTGTCTCAAATGTCCTCACGCTGGCGTGGTGTGGAAGTTTGAAGAGAGGAGTGCCAGCTCAGGTGTTGCCTCGTCATCTGACCGTGCTTCAAAATTACGTGGTGTCCGCGTATCTTTGCTTCAAAATCTTTCTTTGCGTCCGCGCATCTTTGCTTCAATTGATATTGCTTTGAATTCTTTTGCGTCCGCGTATCTTTGCTTCAATTGATATTGCTTTGAATTCTTTTGCGTCCGCGTATCTTTGCTTCAATTGATATTGCTTTGAATTCTTTTGCGTCCGCGTATCTTTGCTTCAATTGATATTGCTTTGAATTCTTTTGCGTCCGCGTATCTTTGCTTCAATTGATATTGCTTTGAATTCTTTTGCGTCCGCGTATCTTTGCTTCAATTGATATTGCTTTGAATTCTTTTGCGTCCGCGTATCTTTGCTTCAATTGATATTGCTTTGAATTCTTTTGCGTCCGCGTATCTTTGCTTCAATTGATATTGCTTTGAATTCTTTTGCGTCCGCGTATCTTTGCTTCAATTGATATTGCTTTGAATTCTTTTGCGTCCGCGTATCTTTGCTTCAATTGATATTGCTTTGAATTCTTTTGCGTCCGCGTATCTTTGCTTCAATTGATATTGCTTTGAATTCTTTTGCGTCCGCGTATCTTTGCTTCAATTGATATTGCTTTGAATTCTTTTGCGTCCGCGTATCTTTGCTTCAAAATTTGCGTGGTGTCCGCGTATCTTTGCTTCAAAATTTGCGTGGTGTCCGCGTATTGGCGAAGGTCCGGGATCAATCCCTTCGGGATTGATCCCGGACCTTCGCCAATAGCTCGTTGGTACCCTAGTGATCCATTCTTTTCCGATAGGGTTTCCCAGGATGCCCAAGCGATCTTTCTCGACTTTTCCCTCCATCTTTTGTTTCCACAATTACTTAACATCGACTGTCTTGTGTTAGGTGTAGCTTGGCCAAATATGGCCCTTGCGTCATGATACCCCAAACCAACCAACTCAAGGGGGTTGCTGTCTTAAGTAAACATGGGATCGCCATCCCTGGATACCTCAACGATCTTTTCTTGCTTTCACCCCACTACTCTGTTCCCAATCAATCTTTTTTATTCCCCTAGCACGACTTTTTGATTCGACGTTGTTTCGCGTTTGGCGTAGCTTGACCAAACACGGCTCTTGCGCCAAAAAGCCTCAAACCAACACAGCCATCCGTTAGCAACACTCAAAATAAGATCTCCTTTCGAGAAACTTTCCTTAAGGTGTAGGATAAACAGGACAGTTATTGACACCCTTAAGGCAATATTTATACTACAAATTCATGGAAAAAATAGTAAAATAGTTCAATCAAGTTAAAATTCATTGTAATTTTTCCTGAATTACTCTACTTTAAGCTGAATGAAGGGTTTCATGCAAAAAATTATCCCTGGAAGATATTTTGCAATATATTGAGAATAAATAGTGCAAAAATCGGTTATTGACACCCTATGGATGAGTAATTGCATCAGTTATTGACATCCCTTCATTCTTATTTAGTTTATTTTTGCAGTATAAATGGACTTATACAAAGGAAACTGGCTAATCTATCTTATAAAACATGCTCATGCTCTTTTCTCAGCAAAAACAGAAGAAACCGTCCTCTTAACTAGTACCTTGTTTGTATACTTCTTGATTACGGTTATATTACCTTTTTTTGGTGTTTACAGTTTGAAAATCTTTTAACACAGCTGACTTCTATGATTCACAAGGAATTTTTCCGCCCTTATTTCAAACTGAACATTGACATGAAAGCTTATTTTTTAAATTAAAGATTAGGATGTCAATAACTGCTTAGTTTACCCTATGTCTACACTACAAATCACGAAAATCGACCAGAATATCGATACTTTTTCATTAGTTCACAATATAGCCCAAGTTCTTAGCTTTCAAACGATACCAAGATCTAAATATTGGAAATAGTTTTCTAGTTACAAGGATTTTCTTTAGGTACTGTCACCATAAACAAACATGTTTCCGAAATTTTAAACTCAATTTTCTGAGGAACTGTGTTTTTGCAATGTGATGCTTTGTTCAAACAACGATAACTCAACAATGAAATGATCTATTAAAATTATTTTTGTGTAATTCTAATCTATATAATACAGTGGAGGTTTTGTCAAAGTTATTAGTTAAGAAATTAATTTTTAGTTGATTTTTAAACGTTGAAATTCCTGAAAAAATCTTGATTTTTTAGACTATCTTGGTGAAAAAAATTGTAAAAACCTATTCCTTTTAGCAACTTGATGTATATTTTAGTTAACGTCGCACTGGAGCAACACATCGGGCTATTGGCGACGGTCCGGGATCAATCCTAAAGCGAAAGATCCGAGGACAACACCACGTAATTTTAAAATTAGAATTTGAGATGTCACTTCAAAAAGCATGCTAATTAGCTAATCACATCTAAATTAGATAATAAAAGATTAAGCTGAATTTTTCACCCTGAAATGAGTTCAAGCACAAACCAATGACCTAGTGTAAAAAATTGGATTTTGAAAGTCAAAATTTAAAAATCTTCTAATATACGTACATCTTAATAGTTGTTTTTTGAATAGGGAGTTAGGAGTTTAGTTAGGGAGCAGATTCAAGGACTAGTTCATTCCTTTAACTATAAAACTTCGCACGCTTTTGTCATCGCAGACTTTGCATCAGACACATCTTAGTATCTTCGGAATTCTATTGTTCCGACGGAAAGCAAGACTAAACAGATTGGTTCAATCTGCTGACAATTGATTGATGCTGACAATCATGTCCAGCATCAATCAATGTCAAAATAAGATCTCTTTTCGAGAAACTTCTGTGGTAGTTGACTAATAACTGTTTCTTCAATAGTTGGTTTACAGATTCAAGAATACTTCCTCCTCCAAGTGTAAAACTCGCCACCTTTTTCATTGCGGACTCTGCCCTCAGTCAGAGGGTAGCCCGGTTGGAAGAGTAGCAGATTAGCAACTGGAGGGTTGCGAGTTCGAATCCAACCAAAGACCGTCGTGTACAAAGGGGAAGGTTAAATCTGTCTCAAATGTCCTCTCGTTGGCGTGGTATGGAAGTTTGGAGAGTGGGCTGCCAGATCAGGTGTTCTCGTTATCTGGCGTCGCTCAAAATTACGATTTATTGTCCTCGGATCTTTCCCTCCGGGATTGATCCCGGACCGTCGCCAATAGCCCGTTAAGCTGCCCCAGTTCGACGTTAATTAGCTACCTACCATCTATTTTAAGGAAATGAGCAATGGAATCTTTGCAAAGGATTCTATTCTAAGTAAATAACCGGTAGAATCTTTCAAAGAGATGCTCTCTCTTAAGGGAATGGACAATACAATCTCTCCAAAAGATTCTATTCTAAAGAAAGGAAATGAATCTGTCCAAAGGATTCAGTTCTGAGAAAATGAAAATATATAACCTTTCCAAAGCATACTATTCTAAAGAAAGGACCGATAGAATCCACCCGATTCTATCCACTTTCCACCGGATTCTTTTTCTAAGGACAGGACAGATAGAATCTTTCCAAGGGATTCTATTTTAAGGAAATAAGCAATAAAATATTTCCAAAAGATACTATTGTAAAAAAGTATAGCGAAAGTAAAGGATTCTTTTCTAAGGAAAGGTAGGTAGGTAGATATTTTAATTAACGTCGCAATGAAGCAACACAACGGGCTATTGGCGACGGTCCGGTATCAAACCAGAAGGGAAAGATCCGAAGACAACACCACGTAATTTTGAACCACGGTCAGATGACGAGGTCACACCTGAGCTGGCACCCCACTCTCCAAACTTCGACACCACGTCAACGTGATGACATTTGAGGCCACGACGGATTTAACGTGCACCAGCCCCTATGTACACGACGGTCTGGTTGGTTGCGGTTTTATGGTGCAAGGGTCATATTTGGCCATGCTGCGCCAGACACAAGACATGTAATATCAAGTAATAGACACACACAATGAAAGTTTTTACTGACACAGAAGAGAGAAATACACCCAGGGAGGAATGCATCTGACAGGAATCGAACCTGCGCCGCCTACAACTCGAAGGTTGCTAGCGCAGTTGGACATACCCATTGAGCCCCGACGTCTGGTTGGATTCGAACTCGCAACCCTCCGGTTGCTAATCCGTCATTCTTACAACCGGGCTACCGCGGCCACTTATATTCTAAGGAAAGGACTGATAGAATCTTTCCAAAGGTTTCTTTTCTAAGGAAAGGACTGATAGAATCTTTCCAAAGGTTTCTTTTCTAAGGAAAGGACTGATATGATCTTTCCATAGGTTTCTTTTCTAAGGAAAGGACTGATAGAATCTTTCCAAAGGTTTCTTTTCTAAGGAAAGGACTGATAGAATCTTTCCATAGGTTTCTTTTCTAAGGAAAGGACTGATAGAATCTTTCCAAAGGTTTCTTTTCTAAGGAAAGGACTGATATGATCTTTCCATAGGTTTCTTTTCTAAGGAAAGGACTGATAGAATCTTTCCAAAGGTTTCTTTTCTAAGGAAAGGACTGATAGAATCTTTCCATAGGTTTCTTTTCTAAGGAAAGGACTGATAGAATCTTTCCAAAGGTTTCTTTTCTAAGGAAAGGACTGATAGGATCTTTCCATAGGTTTCTTTTCTAAGGAAAGGACTGATAGAATCTTTCCAAAGGTTTCTTTTCTAAGGAAAGGACTGATAGGATCTTTCCATAGGTTTCTTTTCTAAGGAAAGGACTGATAGAATCTTTCCAAAGGTTTCTTTTCTAAGGAAAGGACTGATAGGATCTTTCCATAGGTTTCTTTTCTAAGGAAAGGACTGATAGAATCTTTCCAAAGGTTTCTTTTCTAAGGAAAGGACCGACATAATCTTTCAACCAATACTTGTGGTTATTTTGTCATTAAGTATGTTATGGAGTAAAAGCAACACTACACTCGGAAATCTCGTGACTCTCGGAGAGTTAATAGAAAATTCCTTTCAGGAACAAACAGAACATAGTTACCGTCATTCATTTTCTATTCACCATTCGATTAATAAATGATGTTACTCTGTAACAATTCATTTGCATTAGTGAGGGAAGATTAATACTAATTTAACCTCAGTCTTTGCGTTTGGGTTTCCTTCAAGCTTTTCTAGGAGACTTTCCTTTGGAAGCAAAACGCACAAATCTATATCATATTGGTCAGGAGATTGGGCGATTGCCTAGCGATTAATACCAGAGTTACCATAGAAACGGTACCGCGACCTTTATTTTCGCGAAAAGTGGATAATTGATTTTCAAGAAATTTCAAAACTTCCCGCGATGCCTCTGCAAAATCAAGGCTCAGGGGACCTTCAGAATAGTTAGCGAACTAATCTGACTTGAATCAATTTAAATACGCATCAGTTTAAAGGTAGGTAGTTGAATCGACGTCTCACTGGCGCAATACAAAGGCCTGTTGGCGACGGTACGGGATATTACGGCCAAGTTGCGATGAACACAAGACAGCGTCAACGATAGGTAGATGGTTGATGAATTTGCGTCGCACTGGAAAACGCAACGGGCTATTGGCGACGATCCGGGATCGATCCCGTAGGGAAATATCCGAGGACCACACCTCGTAAGGCCAACACCTGAGCAACCACCCCACTCTCGAAGACTTTCACACCAGGGGGTGCCAACTCAGGTGTTGACGTCGTCATCTGACAGAGGTTCAAATTCCTCGGGTCATTCCATTTTTGAGGGGCCCAAGGCGTTGGCTCATTAAGCCCCTGTCCCAAAAGGTAAAATTTGTATGCCAAATGAAGGTCTGGATCTTTTGAGATTAAAAGTTTTGCTAAGTTAGATGGGTTTGGTGGCTTAAGGGTCATACTCAGCCAAGCTACTCCAAACAACGTCAGATAAATGGACATACAGGGGGGAATCGAACCTGCGCCACTTACAACTCGCAGGCTTCTAGCGCAATAAGCATACCCACTGATTCACGGCAAACCCTTTGAACTGTTTGGGAAGTCATTAAAAATATATTTGACACATGTAAACGTTCCTTACTGTAGTCAAACACAAGGAATGAACACACACTGGCTGTGTTTTACTGACACAGAAGAGAGAAATACACCCAGGGGAGGGTACCGGTGTCTACAACTCCCACGGTGCTAGTGCAGTGAGCAAACCCACTAATCCACGGAAAGTATTTATGCATCACACTGTAACGTGAGAATTCCTCGGCTTTTGCAAACTAAAAGTTCATGAGGGACAGGTAAAGAGCTGTGTAGCCTAATACACAATATATCGAGTTGTGATATATTGAGGGGTATATCGATGTGGAGAGGATAGGTAAAAAAGAGCTATATAGCCGAATACATGATTTTTCGATGTGCGATACATCGCGTTGTGATATATCGAGGGGTGGCTGTATTTGCTCTTTTTATCCCTCTTATGTGAGAGACCAAAGGGTGCCCGGTTCGTAGTATTGATAATGCTTTCCTTGTCGTGAGTCTAATTGGTTAAAAATCCTCGAAGAAAGCGAATTCAGACTTCTCTGTTGCTATACGGGGGAAAAGTTAAAAATAAACAAGGAAATAAAAGGAAATCCGCCTCCGCAAATTTCAGCCAAGTTATTTGCGAAATAACGCTAGACTTCGATTCGCTATTTTCTGAAATATTTATTGTTATGAATGACAATCCTCTACGTATATTTGGTATCCGTATCGAGACTGCGCGCCGAGTAAGGGCCATTTCTGGTGTGCGGGCCTGGTAAATCTGTCCGGAAGGCCGTATCAGAACTGCGGGCCTGATAAATCTGTCCGGAAGGCCGTATCAGAACTGCGAACATGTTAAATCTATCCGGAGAACTGTATCTGATCTGCGGGGCTGATAAGTATTTGGAGGGCCTTATCTGGTCTGCGGGCCTGATAAAAATATTTGGAGAGACGTATCTAGTCTCCACACCTGAGATCAATCTATTCGCTATAACTGATTTATCTTACGCGTATGTTTTTTTTGTGTAATGGGCTAGCTAAACCCCATCCCGACGAGAACATTAGCGGTTTCTAAAATAGCTAAAGAAAACCATCCCGAAAAGAACAATAGTTATTTTTCCAATAGCTAAAACCCCATCCCGACGCGAACAAGCACTATTTCTCAAATAGTTAATAAACCCCATCCCTACGAGAACAATAGCTGTTTCTGAAATATCTAAAACCCCATCCCGAAGAGAGAACGATAGCTATTTCTCAAATAGCTAAAAAAAACATCCCGACTTGAACGATAGCTGTTTCTCAAATAGCTAATAAACCCCATCCCGACGAGAACAATAGCTGTTTCTGAAATATCTGAAACCTCATCCCGAAGAGAGAACGATAGCTATTTATCAAATAGCTGATAAACCCCATTCCGACGAGAACAATAGCTATTTCTAACAGCTAAAGGACTTTTTATTTCTATCCCGACGAGAACAGCTATTTCTCAAATAGCTAAAAAACCCATCCCGTCAAGAACATCAGCTATTTCTCACATAGCTAAAAACCTCATCCCGACGAGAACGATAGCTATTTTTCAAATATTTAAAAACGACATCCCGACAAGAACAATAGCTATTTCCCAAATATATAAATACTCTATCCCGTCAAGAACATCAGCTATCTCTCAAATAGTTAAAAACTCCATCCCGACGAGAAAAACAGCTACTTACATACCTAATCATAAGCATTTTGGTTTAGGGAGATCCGGTTTTTGCGAACATCAGAATCAAACGACCAAATGCGTCGGTCCCTTCGCTCTAACGGGTTAAGTGCACTTCCGAAAGTAAAATGAAACCAACCGGTGTACCTATTTCAACAAGGTAGGAGGAGGAAACAAAACTTACGGATTTCGTTCCTGCAAGTAGGTCACGAGAACTCCGATGAGTCGCTTACTGGGAAATAAATCCTCGAGTTTTTCTTAGCGATTATCGCAAAAACTTAAAAGGGCTTTTAACCCTCTGAGGGGCTCACAAGCGTAATTCTATTTTGCAACCTGCACTGTCCTCTGCATGACTTCTAAAAATTTTGGCCTTGACCGAAGGATTCACGCTTATAGCTTTTGACTACTGGAACAAATGAAGAGTCAAAAAGTGACTGGAGAATCAACGAGGAGCGAATGGAGAGTAACAAACAAAAGTTTTCATTCGTTATCCATGCACATTTATTGAGATTTGGGTATAATTGCATTGTAAAATCTTTTATCAAAAATATGCAATGCCTTAACTAAATTCAGAAATTACGATTCTCTCAAAGGATGTTTTCATATCTTCGCCAACTAACCATGTTTCTAAACTAATCCACTTGGTAGATAATTTCTTTTATTTTACATGTTCCTCGAAAAGAAATATTCTATACAGAATTTTTAATAACTATATAGATCTAAATTCTAAACATGTTATGGAGAAAGCAAGCAACTATTTTTCGCGTTATTTATGTTTAAAAATATCGCATAGATGTGTGATATAAAGTATTTTTCTCATATACCCATTTTGAAATATCCAAATTATTTCACAAACACACATTAATTTTGAGCACAATATCTCAATAAGAGAAACATAATTTCAAACTGTGACTATCCCTATTATTTCTCTGTGAGTCTGATTATTTTGTTTGGTTAAAATATTTTTGAAAAATGAATAACTTCGATATATGCTGTAATAATTTCTTTGATGCTCACTGCAATCATTAAATGAATATTTTCTGATCATTAAAAACCACCTTTTCCAAAACGATTTCTCACGTTGGCGTGGTGTGGAAAAAGGAGAGTGGGGTACCAGCTCAGGTGTTGCCTCGTCATCTGACCGTGGTTCAAAATTATGTAGTGCTGTCCTCGGACCTTTCCCTTCGGGATTGATCCCAGACTGTCGTCAATAGCCCGTTGTGTTGCTCTAGTGTGACGTTAATTAATTACCATTACCATCAAAATAGATTACTCCCCCCCCCCCCCAATGCATCCTTACATAAAGAAACAATAAATCCAAATATAATTTTGAAAAATATATAAAGATGGTTTCGCATTAAAGCCAATATCTTCCAAAACTCCTTTTAAAATTTCGAAACGCGATAATTCGTAACTTTTGAACATATTCCTCTAAAAGTAATTTTTAAATCATGACTACAATTTTTCTCAAAGAAATAAAAAGATAATTCACAATTATGGGTATTTTTTCGTATTCCATTCAAAAATATAGAAACCACATGTTTCAAAAACAAATTTTGTGAACAATATACAAAGAAAAAAATTTCAAATTATGACATTATTTTACATTCCGTTTTATATACCATCACACCAAATGACGCACTTAACTTTTCCTGCTATTAGAAACATCTCGTGTTGACGGTTCAAAACAATTGAACGTATACAATAAATCCAAACATATTTTTGAGAAAAAATTTGTTTCATATTAAGAACTTTTAATCTCGCATACGCATTTAAAAATATCAATATTGTTTAAAAAAACGAATTTCGAGCGCAACTCTAAAAAAAAAAAATATTTTTAAGTTACGAATGTTTTCTTTTATTCATTCTTGTTTTAACTATTTCGTTTGGTTTAATTATTTTAGAAAACCGAATGTGTTGAATGCTATAGTATAACTACCCATTTAAAAAAAACAAAAACGATATTTCAAAACAAGCATAATCGTCGGCTTAGAGCAGAAAATCATTAACTGACAAACAAAGTTTTTACTTTACAGCTGTTTAAAGAGTAACTATTCATTTTTGGCTCAAAAATAAAAATTCTAAGCATTTTTTTGTAGTGTAATGTATCTTTTAAACAGATTACAATATGACGATCATTATGAAAATAAGCATTTCATGTCTCCGAAAAAATGTTAGTCAATGAGTTTCTGCTCTAAGCCTACGAAATATACATTTTGAGAACAATATATCCAGAAAAATAATTAATAATCGTCGCCTTCATATTCTTTCGCGGGTCGTTTGGATAAAATAATTTTGAAATCCTAACACCTTTGTTCAACACCAACTCGAAATCGTTTGCCGGAGTTCATATATTTTCCAGCTGCTCGAAACGTCTTTGAAGGTACAAAAATCCTAATATATTTTATCTACAAATAAAATGTAAATAAAAATAATAAATGGTATTTCAGTGACAGTTTTAATTTCGTATACCCGTTTAAAAATATGAAAACGATGTTTCAAAATAAACACAAATTTTGAGAACGATGTCTCTTGGGAAAAAAGAACTTAAAATTAAGACTTTTTATTCATGTCGTTTGGCTAAATAATTATTGGAAAACAAGTCCCCGAAACCATTTTCGTGAACATCGTCACCAAAATGGTTTGAGGGCGTACTTAAAATTTCCCGCTACTTAAAACGTTTCCCGTGCGGATGCAATTAATAACAATATAGTTTTGATCAATAATAAAAACTTAATAAAAATATACTTCATAGAGCTTTTAATTTTCAAAACCATTTTAAAATATCAAAACAAATCTTGAGGCGTGGAAAAGAATTTCAAATTGTGACTCTTTCATGGCCGTTAGGTTAAATTATTTTTAAAAACCGAATGTCTTTGTTCAATGCGATGACACGAAATGGCTTGTTGGCGTATTTAATATTTCTCGCTACTCGGAAAGTCTGCGGATACAATTAATACGAATATATTTTTGATAAAGAAAACTTTATAAAAAAGATATTTCATAGTTGCAGCTTTTAATTTCCAATATCGAATTTAAAATATCACAACAAATTTTAAAAATAATATCCCTAAAGAAAGAATTTCAAATTGTGACTATCTCATTTTTTCTAGGTCGAAACACTCGAAAACATTTGACTGCGTAGGTAACGTTTCCCGCTACTTGGAAAGTCTCGTGCGGATACAATTAATTCGAATGTATTTTTGATCAATAAATCTGTACCTTGGTAGAAAAAGAGCCATTGTCCAAATTCGCTGGTTTCGAGTTATGTTCACAAATCACTTCAAGGTAATAAAAGTTATAGAAAATCACCAATTTCCTCCTGTCGATACATTAAAAATTATCAGAACAGGAAAATATTTTTCTGTACGCTATATTAAAAATAATACAAATTGCTAAATCACCTGTTACCAAAAAATTGGAAAATGGCCCTTTGCCCTTTTTTTTACGAAGGCACAGAAAAAGACTTATAATATATTTCACAGTTCGAACTTTGAATTTCTCAAACCCATTTAAAAATATCAAAACAAATTTTGAGAACAATATCCCAAGAAAAAGAATTTCAAATTATGTCTATCTTTCATGTCGTTTGCTTAAATTATTTGTGAAAACCGAATGTCTTAGTTCTATGACATAACACGAAATTGTTTGACGGCTTGCTTAACTTTTCCCGCTACTTGGAACGCCTCCGTACGGATGGAAGTGTTCCAAATATACTTTTGATCAAAATTTATTTCACAGAACGAACTTCAAATTTCTAATACCCTATATAAAAATAAATTTTGAGAATATTCCCTGAAAATTTTCAAATTGTGACTATCTTTCATGTCGTTTGCTTAAATTATTTGTGAAAACCGAATGTCTTAAGAAAATGCTTGACGGAGTTTTTAACATTTCCCTCTACTAGGAAGTTCAGTTGTTCAAAAGAAATTTTGAGAATAATATTCCTGGAAAGATAATTTCAAATTATGACTACCTTTCATATCGTTTACTTAAATTATTTTTGAAAACCGAATGTCTTTGGAAATCGTTTGACGGAGTTATTAACATTTCCCGCTCCCCGGAACTTCGCGTGTCGATACAATTACTTCGAATACATATTTAATCAATATATAAAAACTTAAAAATATATACTTCAAAGTTTATCGAAAAAAAATTTTAAGAATAATATTCCCGGAAAAAGAATTTCAAATTATGACTCTTTCATGTCGTTTGCCTGAATTATATTTGAAAACCGAATATCTTAGTTCAATACGATTTAACGTCTCTCGTTACTGGGAACGCCGGACTGCGGATACAATTAACTTGAATATATTTTTTATCAACATTTATTGCACAGTTCTAGATTTCAATTTCTAATACCCCTTCAAAAATACCAAAACAAATTTTTGAGAATGTCCTTGAAAAAGAATTTCAAATTACGACTATCTAATGTCGTTTGCTTAAATTATTTTTGAAAACCGAATGTCCTTGGAAATAGTTCGACAGAGTCCTTAATATTTCCCGATACTCGGAACCCCTCGTGCGGATACAAATAATTCGAATACATTTTTAATCAATAAATAAAAGCTTAAAAATATATATTTCAGTTTATCGAAAAAAAAATTTAGAATAATATTCCTGAAAACAGGATTTTAAATTGCGACTATCTTGCATTTCGTTTGCTTGAATTATTTTTCAAAACAGAAAGTCTTCAATGCGATAATACGAAACGTGTGACGGCGTACTTCACGTTTCCCGCTACTCGGAACGTCTCGGGTGGACACAATTAATTCGAATATATTGTTGATAAATAAATAAGACCAAAAATGTTTTTCACAGTTTATCGAAACAAATTTTGAGAATATTCCTGGAAAAAGAATTTGAAATTATGACTATCTTTCATGTCGTTTGCTTGAATAATTTTTGAAAACCAAAGCTCTTAGTTCAATACGAGTTAACGTTTCCCGTTACTGGGAACATCCCGTGCAGGTACAATTAATTCGAATATATCTTGATCAACATTTATTTCACAGTTCGAGCTTTCAATTTCTAATACCCATTTAAAAATATCAAAACAAATTTTTGAGACTCATTGAAAAAGAATTTTAAATTGCGAATATCTTTCATGTCGTTTGTTTAAATTATTTGTGAAACCGAATGTCCTTGGAAATCATTTGACGGAGTTCTTAACATTTCCAGGTACTCGAACGTCTCATGCGGATACAATTAATTCGAATATATTGTTGATCAATAAATAAAAACAAAAACTGTTTCAGTTTATCGAAACAAATATTTTGAGAAGAAAATTCCTTGAAAAATAATTTCAAATTTTGGTTATCTTTCATGTCGTTTACTTGAATTATTTTTGAAAACCGAATGTCTTAGCGCAAACAAATTTTTGGGAATGTCCTTGAAAAAGAATTTCAAATTGCGACTATCTTTCATGTCGTTTGCTTGAATTATTTTCGAAAACCGAATGTCTTTGTTCAATGCGATAACTCGAAACGTTTGACGGCGTACTTAACGTTTCCCGCTACTCGGAACGTCTCGTGCGTCGCGGCCGCAAAGCAAGCGTACAGAGAGAGCTAACTTACCGGAACGGCACACGAAGCGGGAGGAGTGGGCGAAAAAATCTCTCAGCACAGTTGGGAAGTTTCGGTTTCGCGGACTTGTTTGAGGTTCGCGGTCTCAGAGTCAACTAAGTCCCGAAACAAGAGCAGGTGAGCTTCTCCCTTTGGACACGCCTACGTCTTGGAGCGAAACCTCCGACCTTGCCTCCTCTCACGGTGGACAGAAAAATTAAAAACTGGTTTCGCGAGAACCGTTTCTTGTTGCTTCTTTTTTAAGGAGACCGAATCGGCACCGCGATCCGTAATCTACGAGAGACTCGGACATCGCGGCAAGTGCAGCAACCGCGACCGGAGGTAGCGAAGTAGCGGTAGCAGGGTTGCCATGGAGCCCTTGCCAAGAGGCGCGCGCCAAGCCGGTCGCGTTCGCGCCACGCTCAGTAGCGAGCCGTGATGGAGGTAATTGGAGAAAGTTGGGGTGGGATTGACCGTCAAAAGTTGATACTGAAAGGGATCGCCCTCTTGAGCGGTAAATTAATTTGGCGCTCACTTTCCTTTTCGCTAGGACGGTTTTAGATTTTTTTATTGGCTACTTCAGGTTGGGCTTGTCGCTCTACGGCTATTTTTTGCAATACGAGTCAACTTCCTAGCTTCTACATCACTTTTAACGTCGGTTTGGGTTAGTTGCTCTGAGGGAGGAATAGGATTCGTACCCGGAGACTTCTGAGTCGGGGGTCCAAGTGCTGACCACTCGACTACCAGCATTTATATCGAGCATATTGTTTCAAATATTCTTAAATTTTTGTGAAGAACAAGTTGAGTTACTATGAGCAAGTTCAGTTACTATGAGTTTCTGAACTATTCAAATTTGCTACGATAAAATTGTGGATTATGAAAACTGATGTAGCAAATAGGATTTGTGTGGTGAAACTTTTTTTCGCATGAAAATGCTTTAACTCTTACATCACTTTTATATCTATCTCCGTTTTCTCTACTCGTGCACTTTATCTTTTCTCCTATCAGTACCTTTCTTTATATAATCTTCGTCTTTTTCTATATCAGTCTCCCGATCTCTTTTAAGCCTCTTTCTTTTTTATCTTTCAATAGGTACACTCTGTATCAGTTATTCTTTCTATCTCTCACTCTTTCTGTCTAACTATTCCTCTAATTATCAATATCAGTGACCTCTAATTATAGCTATTCTTTTTATCTTCCTTTTTTATCTATTCTTCCCTATCGGCCTCTTTATTTGTCTTTCTATCTCGGTACTCTTTCTTAATCTTTATCAGTACTCCCATTCCCTTTTTATCAGTACTTTTTTTAATCTTTCATTATCTTGGTGTTTTCTATCTGTATCAGTTATGCTTTCTGTCTTTTCTGTATATAACTATACCTCTACTTTTCCGTATTAGTGATATATCTAATTATCAGTATTCTTTTATTTGTTCTTTCAAAATCATCACTCTTTATCTGGCTTTCTATCTCAGTACTTTTTCTATTTGTCTCTCTCTTTTTATCGGCACTCTTATCTTTCTTTCTCTTGTTGCCCTTTCTCTTTATTAATTATTATTTATGTCTTTTCTGTTTATAACTATTTTGTTAATTATCAGTATTAATGACCTTTAACTATCAGTATTCTTTTATCTTTTTTATCGACTCTCTCACTATCAACACACTCTTTGTCTTTCTATCTCAGTACTTTTTCTCTTTCTCTCTCTCTTTCCCTTTTTTTTTATCAACACTTTTTTATCATTACTTCCCTTCTTATCAGCACTTATATTTCTTTCTCTCGGTGTCCTCCCTCTTTGTCAGCTCTTTTTATCTTTTCTGTTTATAACTATTTTGTTAATTATCAGTATTAATTACGCTTCAACTTCAGAATTACTTTTTATCTTTTTTTCTCTTTCTCTCGGTGCACTCTTTCTGTACCAATAAATTCTTTCCATCTTTTTGGTCTATAATTAATCTTCTGATTATCAACACTCGTGACCTCTAATTATCAGTATTCTTTTATCCGTTCTTTCATTATCCGCACTCTTTATTTGTTTTTCTATCTCAGTGCTTCTCTCTTTTTTATCAGTACTCTTATCATAGCACTATTTTATCTCTTTTGCTCTCGGTGTCCCCTTTCGTAATCGGTCATTGTTTCTATCTTTTCTGTCTGTAACCATTCCACTCATTATCAGTATTAATCTTCTCTAATTATAAGTATTCTTTTTTACCTATATTGTTATCTGTTCTTTCATTATCAACACATTATCTCTTTCTATATACTCAGTACTTGCGTTCTCTTTTATCACTACTCCTTATATTTCTTTCTCTTGGTATCCTCTTTCTCTGTCAGTTATTCTCTCTATCCTTGTGGCCAAACATTTTCCTCTCATTATCAGTATTAGTGACCTCTACTTATCAGTATTCTTTTATCTGTTCTTTCATTATCAGGAATCTGTCTTTCTATCTCAGAGCTTTCTCTTTTTTTATCAGTATTCCAAATCTCTTTTCATCACAACACTTTTTCTTTCTTTCTCTTGATTCCTCTCTCCTCAGTTATTCTTTCTATCCTTTCTGTCTATAACTATTAATCTAATTATTAATATTCTTTATATATTTTTTGTAATCTTAACTTTCTTTGGCAGGGGTGTAGCTCAGTGGTAGAGCGCTCGCTTTGCACGCGATAGGCCCTGAGTTCGAATCCCAGCTCCTCCACTTCTTAGGGCCGTGGTAGCCCGATTGGAAGAGTAACGATTAGCAACCGGAGGGTTACGAGTTCGAATCCAACCAAAGACCGTGGTGTACGAAGGGGGCTGCTGAACGTTAAATCCGTCGTGGTCTAAAATGTCCTCACATTGTCGTGGTGCGTAAGTTTGAAGAGTGGGTGCCAGCTCAGGTGTTGCATCATCATCCGACTGATTCAAAACTACTTGGTGTTGTCCTCGGACCTTTCGCTTTGGGATTGATCTCGGACCGTCGCCAATAGCCCGTTATATTGCTCCAGTGCGACGTTAATTAAAATACCTATCTACCCTAACTTTCTTTACCAGTACTGTATTTCTTCTCACCAATTTCTCTTTATCAGAGATTTCTCTCTCCTTTTATGCAAATAGTTTATCTTATCCCTCTTCCTCTCACTTCACTCACAGAATATCTTCCTTTGTACTCTTTCTCTTCGTAACATTTTGTCTCTATATATTTTATCAAAACTAATTCTCTCTCAATATCTTTAACACTCTTGGTGCTTTTCCTCTCTTGATCTCTCTACGTAATTCATTTTTCTTTAATTCTTCCTATCATCTTTATACTTCTTCCTTAAACTCTTGCTTCTAATATATAGGTCCCAGACTAGACAACGCGTAGCAAAAAATGTAGAGCTGGAAGAGTGATCACAACCAAATCCTTCTAATATACTTCTCTTATACTACCTTGCTTTTACTGTTACTGTCTCTTATATTAGACCTCACACTCTTCCACTATCTCCATTAATGGACTCCCACTTTTCACTCTCTCTTGCATACAATCTCTATTATACTTTTCTATTCGATTCCCTATACACTCTCCTATCACAATTCTCCACTCTCACCTTGATCACAATCTATCATATTTCCACTCTTTCCCTTATAGACACTCGCACTATTCCACTCTCTATCACACTTTTCAACCTCCCTTGTATATACTCTTTATTGGACTTTTTCATTATCACCGCTATACACTCTCTATCCCCACACTTACCACCTCTCTGTTCTGTACACTCTCTATCCCCAGACTTTCCCAATCTTTCCGCTGCACACTCTCGATCCTCACACTTCACTATCTCCTGATATACACTATTTGTCACACTTTTCCACTCTCTCCCATATAGACACTTGCACTCTTACACTCTCTATCACACTTTTCAACCTCCCTTGTATACACTCTTTATTGGACTTTTTCATTATCACCGCTATGCACTCCCTATCCCAACATTTACCACCTCTCTCTTCTGTACACTCTCTATCCCCACACTTACTACCTCTCTCTTCTGTACACTCTCTATCCCCAGGCTTTCCCAATCTTTCCGCTGCACAATCTTAATCCCCACACTTCACTATCTCCTGATATACACTATTTGTCACACTTTTCCACTCTCTCCCATATAGACACTTGCACTCTTACACTCTCTATCACACTTTTCAACCTCCCTTGTATACACTCTTTATTGGACTTTTTCATTATCACCGCTATGCACTCCCTATCCCAACATTTACCACCTCTCTCTTCTGTACACTCTCTATCCCCACACTTACTACCTCTCTCTTCTGTACACTCTCTATCCCCAGGCTTTCCCAATCTTTCCGCTGCACAATCTTAATCCCCACACTTCACTATCTCCTTATATACACTACCTATCACACTTTTCCACTCTCTCCCTTATACGCAATTGCACTCTTACACTCTCTATCGAACTTTTCAATCTCCCTTGCATACACTCTCTATTGCACTTTTCCGCTCTCTCCTATATACACTCAGTCTCTGGGTATACTCCTTTAGGGGTGGATGGGTTTCACGAAGCGATATTTTTCAACTTTCGTCCCACTACTTTATTTCCCAATCCCTCTTTTTTTCTTTCAAGACATTTTTTACTTCACGTTGTCTTGTGTTTGGAGCAGCTTTGCCAAATATGACCCTTGCGCCATAATATCTAAAAACAACCAACCTGCATATATTCTCCATCTCTACACTCTCCTCATATACACTATCCTATCACAGAGTTCTACTCTCTCCCTTAAAGACATAGCATCTCTTCCCCTCTCTCCCTCTTCCCCTCTCTATCCCATCTTTCAATCTCTCTTGCATATACTTTTTACCACACTTTTCCACTCTCTCCGCTATGCACTTTCTATATCCCCACACTCTCTCCTTATGTACACTACGTATCACACTTTTCCACTCTCTCCCTGTTACTCTCTATCATACTTTTCACACTCCATTGCATACACTCTCTATTACATTTTCCCACTCTCCCGTATAGGCTCTCTATCATGCTGTTCACTCTTCCTTTCTCTGTTGAATTTTCCTACTCTCTCCTGCATACGCTCTTCATCCCCACACTCCTTATATACACTACCTATCACACTTTTCCAATCTCTCCCGAAAAGACACTCGCACTCTTACATTCTCTATCCCACTTCTTAAACTTCCTTGCATACACTCTATATTATCTCCGCTGTGCACTCTATCTCCACATATCTCCACTCTCTCCTGTACTCTACCTGTCACTCTTTCCTGTACTCTACCTGTCACTCTCTCCTGTACTCTACCTGTCACCTATTTATCTACTTTCACCACTGCTCTACCTCTTTATTTTAAGCGCGGCAAGTACAGTTATAACCTTGATTATCAGAGGTAATGCAGGGGCAGTGGTAGCCCGGTTGGTAGAGTAGCGGATTAGCAACCGGAGGGTTGCGAGTCCCAATCCTAGCAAAGACCGTCGTGTACAAAGGGGACTGGCGCAAGTTAAATCTGTTGTGGCCTCAAATGTCCTCACGTTGGCGTGGTGTGGAAGTTTGGAGAGTGGGGTGCCAGCTCAAGTGTTACCTTGTCATCTCACCGTGGTTCGAAATTACGAGGTGTTGTCCTCGAATCTTTCCCTTGGGGATTTGTCCCGGACTTTCACCAATGGCCCGCTGTGTTAATCCAGTGCGATGTTAAAGAAAATACCTGCTTAAATACCTTAGAATAGAATCCTTGGAAAGATTCCATTTTTCGCCTCAGAGTAGAATCCGTTAGAAAGTAAATATTTGCTCCTCTCCTTAGAATAAAATTCATTGGAAAGATTCCATTATTCCTTTAGTTGGAATACAATACTTTGAAAGATTCTATTTGTCCTTTCCTTAGATGGTTGTTTGGTTAAATTTTAAGGGGCAAGGGTCATATTTGGCCATTCTACGCCAGACACAAGACATACAATATCAAGTAATGGACATATACACAAGGAAAGCTTTACTGACACAGAAGAAATAAACCCAGGGTGGAATCGAACTTGATAGGAATCGAATCCACGCCGCCTATTACTCCACAATGGGCATACCCACTGAGCCACGACAGCCCCTCCTTTCCTAAGAACAGAATAATTTGGAAAGATTCTATTTGTCCCTTCCTTAAATTAGAATTGTTCGAAAGATTTTATTTGTTCCTTTCTTAAAATAGAATTATTAAAAGATTCTATTTGTTCCTTCCTTAAAATAGAATTGTTTGAATGATTTTATTAACCCTGCCTTAAAATGAAATTATTTGAATGATTCTATTAACCCTTCCTTAAAATGGAATTATTTGAATGATTCTATTAACCCTTCCTTAAAATGGAATTGTTTGAATGATTCTATTAACCCTTTCTTAAAATAGAAACATTCCAAAGATTCTATTTGTTCCTTCCTTAAAATAGAATTTTTCCAAAGATTCTATTTGTTCCTTCCTTAAAATAGAATTGTTTGAAAGATTCTATTTATCCCTTCCTTAAAATAGAATTGTTTGAATGATTCTATTAACCCTTCCTTAAAATGGAATTGTTTGAATGATTCTATTAACCCTTCCTTAAAATAGAACTATTTGAATGATTCTATTGATCCAGAAGGTCAGAGATGGCTAAAAGTCCTGCAGGGAAGACTTCAGGTTACAAGGAGGATTCATACATATGAACCCCTCAGACGGTTAAATGAAGCTTCGAGTGTGTACAATTTGTCCAGAGGTGATAAAATGTTGCGAAACTTAAGACCAGGTGATGACCAAGAGAATTGAAAAGAAGCGTCACCGCGTCGAGATTTATTGTAAAATGATCACAATAAATGTGCACTGTGACTCCAAGTATTAGATCATTCTGAATCGTATATTCGTGACCCTTTCCATAGCAGTAGTAACTTGCAGTACATTTTTATTTCAGATGGGCCGTTTCGTGTAACTACGTCCGAACTATACGAGAGGGCCGCGGATGCCCGGCTGAAAGTGTAACGGACTAGCAACAGGAGGTTTGTGTGGAAGTTTGGAGAGAGGGCTGCCAACTCAGGTGTTACCTCGTCATCTGGTTCGAAATTACGTGGGATTGGATTCCGGACCGTCGGCAATAGCCCGTCGTGTTGCTCCAGTGCGACGTTAATTAAATACCTACCTACCCAAGAGAGTTTAAAAGGTGTGTGATTCGTGTCTAGATTTATTGTAAAATTATTACGTGAAATACATACTGTGACACACACAAATCCTAGTGTGGATTATTCTTAATCCTAGCTTCATGAATCCTTCAGGTATGCTATGGTATTTTGATTAACGTCACACTGGAGCAACATAACGGGCTATTGGTGACAGTGCGGGATTAGTCCCAAAGGGAAAGATCCGAGGACGACACCACGTACTTTTGAACCCATGAGTCTTTCAGAGCAAAAGTAATATGTAGTACACTACACTTTTTATGTTTGGGCTGTTTAGTGTTACAACGCCCTTAGTATCCGGGTTTTTGGTACTCAAATACATAGGATGATCAAGCTCTTACCAAATTATTTTGGGCCGTGGTGGCCCGGTTGGAAGAGTAACGGACTAGCAACCGAAGGGTTGCGAGTTCGAATCCAACCAAAGATCATCGTATACCAAGGGGACACGTTAAATCTGTCTCGGCCTCAAATGTCCTCACATTGGCGTGTTGTGGAAGTTTGGAAAGTGGGGTGTCAGCTTAGATGTGACCTCGTCATCTGACCGCTGTTCAAAACTATTTGGCGTTGTCCTCGGTTCTTTCCCTTCGGGTCAGATCCCGGACCGTCGCCAATAGCCCGTTGCGTTGCTCCAGTGCAACGTTTATTAAATACCTACCGACCACAAATTCTAAACCAGGCCCGACCGTAGCCAATAGACCGTTCTGTTGCTCCAGTGCGACCGTAATTCAACTACCTACCTCTTCCACCCGGCTACCGCGGTCCCTTCTAAAAGGGGAGGTCTTAAATGTCCTCGTATAGGCGTGGTGTGGCAGTTTGGAGAGTGGGGTGCCAGCTCAAGTGTTGACCTAGTCATCTGATCGTGGTTCTAAATACCTCGAATCTTTCCCTTCAGGCTGAATCCCGGACCATCGCCTCTGACCGAGGCTCAAAATTACGCGGTGTTGTCCTCGGATCTCTCCCCTTGGGATTGATCCCGGACCGTCACCAATAGCCCGTTGTGTTGCTCCAGTTCGAAGTTAATTCAACTATCTACCATAGATACACTATGGACAAAAGCATTTGGACACTGTAGAAAACCAGGTTGTTTTTCCTCATTATAGGACTCGGGCCCCTGCTTTACGTACCCGGTACCATGAACGCTGACGTGCACCTCGACATTCTGGATAATCCGGCGTTGCCTACACTATGGCAATACTACGGCGATGAGGGTTGTTTCTTCCAACAGGATCGAGCTCCATGCCATACTGCAAAACGTGTGCTGGACTGGTTTCTTGAAAATGAGGTGAATTTGCTTGACTGGCCTGCTCAGAGCCCCGATCTCAATCCGATCGAGCACTTGTGGGACGAACTGGAGCAACGGGTACTACACCGCCACGCACACCCATCTTCACAACAATCTCTTCTCACAACCTTGCAAGAGGCATGGCGAGCTATTCCTGCCCAGACTTATAGAGGACTTGTGGAAAGTATGCCTCGACGTGTTGCAGCTGTAATATAAGCAAAAGGAGGGCCTACCCGTTACTAAATAGAATAATAAAGCACTTTTTCCTGAAAACATGCAGTGTCCAAATACATGCTTTTGTCCATATAGTGTATATTTTCTCATATGAAAATATATTTACTCGATATATATTATATAAATATGAAAATATATATAAAATATATTACTTTTAAATATATTTAAATTTTCTCGAGTGAAAATAAATATTACGAGGTTGTGCTCGGATCTTTCCCTGACCGTAGACAATAGCCCGTTGTGTTGCTTCAGTGCGACGGTAATTCAACAACCCATCCATGATAATAAAATTAAGATGTATGCATATAGCATGCTTGATTCAGAAAGCGGGGTTTTTGCATCAGAAATATGTGACTAGCTACAATTTTTGCAGTTATTGCAAGAGTTCAATTTAATTTTAGAAACATTCCAGTAAAAGCAAGGCTGCTCTCAAAATATGTGATATGGTTGTGGAAATAGAGCACTTCCATATTCGCATCTACTTGACCTAGTACCAAAGTACTCCGAAACTGTTTGAGCTATAAGAAGTCTCCATATTTTTCAGTGGTGATATTAAATATGGGACAAACGCTTTTTACGACACAAAATTCTTTCTGAAACCGAGTGAATATTTATGAAACTGGGGACTTTAAAGTCGGAGAAAATTCCTTAGATTCATGCAGAATTCCATTTATGAAGAAGCTAGAGCTGTGAATAATAAATTCGCAAAATAATATTCTCGGTGTGTTTCATAATTTGAAAACACTTGTTTCGGCAGATAAAGAAGATGGTAGTTTGAGTCCACTTATTCAATTTAGCCTCTGGAAGCAATTCGCTTTTCCACATTGCAAATTATTTGTTTTTCTCAATTAAAAATTATTTGTTTTTCTCTATTAAAAATATTTGTTTTTCTCTATTAAAAATTATTTGTTTTTCTCTATTAAAAATTATTTGTTTTCCTCTATTAAAAATTCATGACTGGAAAATAATGTGCAGAAGTTAGGGGCCGCGGTAGCCCTGTTTGAAGAGTAACGGACTAGCAATCAGGGTTGCGAGTTCGAATCCAACCAAAGACCGCGTGTACAAAGGGGATGGTGCACGTTAAATCTGTCGTGGCCTCAAATGTCCTCTTGTTGTCGTGGAGTGGAAGTTTGGAGAGGGCTGCCAGCTCAGGTGTGGCCCCGTCATCTGACCGTGGTTCAAAATTACGTGGTATTACTTGGGGTTTGTTTCCGGATCGTCTTCAATAGCCCGCTGTGTTGCTCCAGTGTGACTTAATTAAATACCTACCTACCTGAGCTGGCACCCCACTCATAGACCTGCAATATAAGTAGACTGAGCATTACTACTGAGAGAGATTCGAAAAGTGTGATCGACATGTCGACTAGTAGTCACGTGATTGCTCTGTGAAAAATTCACTTGGTTGGTGAATTTGGCATTTTGTCGCCTCGCTTGGCGATATAACATCTTATGACAGGCAAGATGTGTGAATACGCATTTGATAGAGTGGCTACAAAAATGGTGAAATCCTCAAAGTCTACTACTATATCGCGTGGACCAATCAGGTGATGAATGTTAGTTCCTTCCTGCTGACGAAAGTAGTAAGGGTTACGCTACTACTAGTTTTGGCCACATGATCCTGGGCATATAAAGAACTAACCATTACTCATTCTATTTTTTTATCTCCCCTCTATTGATCTCACTCTTCAAACTTACACTCCACGCCAAAGTGGAGACGTTTCAGGTCAAAACATATTTAATGTGCACCATTCCCCGTACGCAAATGTCTTTGGTTGGATCGAGTTTCGAACTCCCAAGCCTCCTGTTCCGAGACTATCAATTGGGCTATCGTGGCCCATATCGATTTTGGTGATTTTGAAAGTTTACTATTGAGTGAATTGAGTAGACTAAATGCCAGCTGTACGTTAACGTCTCTGAAATCCAAGAATTGACTTAAGAGGACAAAGATTGTAAGTACCAGCTGGACGTTAACTTCTCTGAAATCCAAGCATTGACTTAAGAGGGCAAAGACTGTATGTACCAGCTGGACGTTAACTTCTCTGAAATCCAAGCATTAACTGAAGAGGCAAAGACTGTAAGCACCAACTGTACGTTAACATCTCTGAAATCCAAGCATTAACTGAAGAGGCAAAGACTGTCAGCACCAACTGGAGGTTAACGTCTCTGAAATCCAAGCATTAACATAAGGGGCAAAGACTGTAAGTACCAGCTGGACGTTAACTTCTCTGAAACATTAACTTAAGCTCTTAACATAAGCTTTTAGTAATTCTGAGATGAACAACAAATTCAGAACAGAGCCTCTATACTCTTATAAACATTGATAGACTATCTGCACTTAAAATAGAAAGTTTAAGAGACTGGGGCTAGACACAAGACTCCAAAAATCGTATTTTCCATTTTATAATTGTAGTATAGAACTCGTTTTGTTGTTTCCAAATATGTAAAACACTTGCATTTTTAAAAATTTCTAAAATGATTGATTCAAAAATTTTTAAGTGGTTTATTTAAAATTTCCTAACATGATTTATTTAAAAGTTTCTAACATGATTTAATTAAAAATTTGTAGGGTAATTCATTAAAAAATCATAAGATGATTTACCAAAAAACTGCTAAGATTTTTGCTATTTACAAATTTATTACATGATTTATCAAAAAATTTCTGATTTATTTGAAAATTTCCAAGATGATTTATCAAAAAAGTACTAAATCGATTTATTTAAAAAATTTCAAGATGATTTACCAAACAATTTCTGAAATGATTTATTTAAAAACTTATAGGATAATTTATTTGAAATAAATTATAAGATGATTTATTAAAAAATTTCCAAGATGATTTATTTTAAAATTTCTAGCATGAGATGTATTTAAATATTTCTAACACGATTTATTTAAAAATTTCCAAGATGATTTCTTTAAAAATTGTTAAGGATGATTTATTTACAAATTATAACAAGACTTAATTAAAAATTTCGAACATGATTTATTTAAAAAGTAAAATTGTAAACTGAAGGTTGTCCAAAAATAATAGGTCTTGTTCCGAGGATTTTCTTAAAAAGCAATTTTTCCAGTTCTACTTTTTAACAAAAAGGAGTGCATCAGTATATTTTTCGCTCATTTTTATAAAAATTAAGTTCACTATTTGGATAATTCCAAACTGCGATATTCAAAACCAGGATAAACTGACGTGACCAAAGTAAAAGTAACTCATTCTCACAATTCTGTTTAACCCTCCAAGTGGTTACGACGAGATATCTCGTCCAACAAGATCTGACCAATTTTGCTGATGACGAGATATCTCGTCATCAATGTGTTGCCGATTTTTTAATGATGACGAGATCAAGATCTAGTTAATTTTCTTCTAATGACGAGATTACTCACTCGTCCATCAAGATTTATTTAAAAATTGCTAAGGATGATTTATTTAATGACGAGATTGATTGATTTTGCTAATGAATGATTGATTTTGCTAATGACGAGATACCTCGTGGAGATAACCACCAGGAGGGTTAAAACACTAGCAAAAAGTTTTGCTTCAAGTCCGTTAATCTTATTTTTGATTTAAACCTTAAAGTGGTTTCGACGAGATATCTCGTCCATCAAGATCTGGTCAGTTTTGCTAATGACGAGATATCTCGTCATCAAGATCTAGTCGGTTTTACTGATGACGAGATACCTCGTAGAGACAACCACCAGGAGGGTTAAAACAATAGCAAAAAGTTTTGCTTCAAGTCCGTTAATCTTATTTTTGATTTAAACCTTCAAGTGGTTTCGACGAGATATCTCATCCAACAAGACCTAGTCAGTTTTGCAAATGACTAGACATCGCTTCGAGACAATCACCAGGAGGGTAAAGTCAATCTTTAGTGTAATCCAGTTTTGGGGGAAAAGAATCCCATGTCCCGTCTTTGAAAAAGGGTAGTGGACATAAGAATTTAGAAGTTGTTGTCTTGTACTGTGGATGACATTCCAAAACCTTCATACACTACTTTACAGAATTGATTATAAAACTGGTTCTGACTACATTTTAACATTTTATCTATTTCCCTTAACATGTTTGGACCTAATCTTTCCTTCTTTTTGGTAAAGTTGTTTCTTCATTTAAGAGAAGCTTGAAAAAATTCCACGAATGGAATTCTTTCAAAGTCCGAAGTTAAGGACGCAGTTTAATTTCAAAGCACAAAATCGATTTTTTAATTTAGCTTAAAAATTTAATTGATTTTAAACTCTGTGGGTAGCAACACATTTGAATTACGATCATTTTTGACGGAGTTACATACACAACACAATACGTAGAGAAGTATAGTAAGTCTAAGAAAACGCATTTTTCTCAGATCGAGATTTTTTGACATTCTTGTGATTTCAAAATGTTTCCTGCGCATCAGGTTTTAATGGATTTCCTTGAAATGTTTTTGGGATAAACTTTGTAACATGTTGTATATTCCAAGTGCAAACCAGAAATTCATCATGCTTCCAAATTTTGAAATTTTTGTTTTAAATGCTGCTAAACCTACGCGTAAAATTTTTTGCTTTACAATTGAGTGATACGCTTACCCCAAATGGGGAGTGAGTTTGATTTATTTTTATACAAATTATTACATGAACCAAAATATTGACTATACATGGAAAGCTAATGCTCATGGGACCTATAATTTTTTTGGGGGTGGGGCCGTGGTAGCCCTGTTGGAAGAGTAACGGATTAACAACCGGAGGGTTGCGAATTCGAATCCAACCAAAGACCGTCGAGTACAAGGGGGCTGGTGCACGTTAAGTCTATCGTGGCTTCAAATGTTCTCACGTTGGCGTGGTGTGGAAGTTTGTAGAGTGGGGTGCCAGCTCAGGTGTGACCTCGTCATCTGATCGTGGTTCCAAATTACGTGGCGTTGTCCTCGGATCTTTCCTTCAAGTTTGATACCGGACCGTCACCAATAGCCCGTTGTGCTGCTCCATTGCGACGTTAATTAAAATACCCACCCACCTATCAATTTTTGTTGATTTATCAAAATGCTTGACCACGTATCATGCAACAACTTCCGCATAACTTAACACTTTTGAACCAAACTCTATGTATAGGCTTTTTAGTATAAAACAATCTGTAAATTTTATAACAATCGAGTAACAACTTTAAAACTGGTTTTGAAAGTCCACTGACTTCCCTTTAAAGCCATAACTAGGGGTAAGATTTTCAGAATCTAAAAATTACTGAAAAATATTTTTATAAGAAATGCATTTGTTACGAAAAAATTGCCCTATACATAAAATTTCCTGAAAAATTGCATTCGTTGAAAAACTTATTTTTATACATAGAGGTGCATATAACAACATATATCACCTTATACGATAGCATTTTTAAGTATCCGTAAGATGTACGTATACACTAGAAGATTTTTTAATTTTGACTTTAAAAATCCAGATTTTTACAATCGGTCATTGGTTTGTGCTTAATTTCAATTCTTCGTGAAATAAATCAGATTAAGCTAATCATTAATTTCCTATTTTCGATATAATTAGCATGTTTTTAAAAAGGGATATCTCAAATTCTAATGTGTTCAAAAATACAATTCCTGTTATAAATTGATATTATTCTTGATGTTTTGATCCTCCATCAAGTTGCTAGAAGGAATATATATATTTTTTTACAAATTTTTTCACCAAAGAAGTATAAAAAATTAAGATTTTTTCAGGAACATTTAAAAATCACTAAAAATTCATAAATTCATTTACTAATAACTGACTGGGGATCAAAACATCCTCTGTATTATATAGATTGCAATGATACAAAATAATTATAATAGATCAGTTCATTGTTGAGTTATCACTGTTTGAACGAAGCATCCTATTGCAAAAATACAGTTTTTCAGAAATTGAGTTTAAAGTTTTTGGAAACATGTTTGTTTATAGTGGCAGTATATCCACTATAAACAAACAATTATAGTTTATAATGACAGTACATAACGAAAAACCTTGTAACTAGAAAACTATTTCGAATATTCACAAGATCGTGGTATCGTTAAGCTAAGGAGTTTGAAAATATTTTGAAGCAATAAAAAATATCGGGGATATTCTGTTCGGTTTTCATGATTTCTAGTTTATGCATGTACCTTAAAATAACTGACATGTTATATAGATTTATATTCCTCTCTTTCTGAGAGGGTACTCCATTGTTCAGTGCGCTAGCAATCTGCAACTGGATAATATGGCCCTTATGTCATAAAACCCCAAACCAGCCAAACAACTTTCTTTCTGAGAGATTATTTTATTAATAAAAAATTGGGCCTGCAAAGAAGTATATAAGAGAAGAAAGTTTTCCCTTGACATGTGAAGAATGGGGTTTAAAAGAAATTCCTCCAAACTCACCATTTTCCTGAGGATACCGGGCCGCTATAGCCCAGTTGGAAGAGCAACGGATTAGCAACCGGAGGGTTGAGAGCTCGAATCCAACCACAGTCGTGTTCAAAGGGGGCTGGTGCACGTTAAATCCCTCGTGGCCTCAAATGTCCTCACGTTGGCGTGGTGTGGAAGTTTGGAGATTGGGGTGCCAGCTCAGATGTTGCCTCGTCATCTGACCGTGGTTCAAAATTAAGTGATGTTGTCCTCGAACTTTCCCTTTGGTATTGATCCCGGGCCATCGCCAATAGCCCGTTGTGTTGCTCCAGTGCGACGTTATTTAAATACCTACCTACCACGTGAAACTCCGTGGTTGCTGATTGGCATAATTTCTGTACTCCAAGCGATCTTAAACAAACTGATTTGAACTGTGGCTTCCCTTAAGCACATGTAGCTATTGCTTGAAGAACCAGAAAATGCGTTTTAAAATATTTGAGGAAATGGGTGACTTATCAAATTAAAAAAAATCGATTTAGCTCAAAAAATTAACCGAGTTTTGCTATAAAAATATAAAAACGTAACATGTCTCTTCACATCTCTGGTTTATTAAGCGATTAAGGCTGTTCGCTCGATGTGCTGTAAAAATTTCAAGTCGATCAATCCAAGTCTTCATGATATCACACCAACCACTCACAAAAAAACTCTTCCGAGAAAAACGCTGTATAAAGTTTCTCAGTACAATAACCCTCCTGGTGGTTTCCTGACGAGGTATCTCGTCGTTTACAAAACTTACCAGATCTTGGACGAAATATCTCGTCATTAGAAGAAAACACGATCACTATCATTAGAAGAAAACTTCCCAGATCTTGATCTTATCATCATAAAAAGTCGGCAATATATTGATGACGAGATATCTCGTCATTACTAATAGTACTCGTCAATATTAATAGTATTTTTTCTTTAATCTGCTATATCAGAGCCATACAGCGTGATTATCTTTTGATCGCCATTTTTTGATGACGAATCGTTGGAAATCGGCTTTAGAATTTACTTCTTTATGAAGTGGTTACACGCTCCAAATTCTACATCTGTGGGCGTCTGTTTATGGCATATAAGTGGGCCAATTTTGCGAATTTCGACTGGAAAGTTGGCATACATATTCTTAAAACCCTAAAATATAAATTAAATGAAAAACACAAAATCTGTTTTTTTCGCCGAAAAATATGAAAATCCCCTTGAATGTTCGTTTGCGGCTGTTTTGTGAGCTCACGAGAAATGTAAACTGATTAAAACTGGATCGTTAACTGTGCCTTAAAAACGAAAATTGCAAAGCCTATAATTTAAAGGAAATTATTATAACATAAATGTACTAGAACATAATTGATAGGACAGGGAATTGATTTCAACCCCATCATATACTTTATAAATAGCTTAAATTTACATTTGCAAAACACAAAGAATATTTTTGAGTATAAAGATCTGGCAATTTTGCGGACGTTTTCTGTAAAATTAAAAAACCTACCGTAATCTCTGCATATTATAGTTGATAACTGGTTTGTATGTTTGTCCCACATCCATATTTAACGTTCTTTTCGGAATTTCTAATTTAAAATATTAAAAAATAACAATTTAGCATAACAAAAAATTTCTATGGATTTCTCAAATAAAAATACTCCAGATAGAACTTTTAAAATCAAGGGAAAGAAAAGCAAAATATTTTATTTGAAGGTCATTTTTTACTTTATATAAAATGCAGTTTAATTTCGTACGGTATTTTCGTTCAGTTTATTTTTATCGCTTTTTCCTGAAAAAGTAAAGCAACTCAAAACAGTAAATTTTACAGAAGAGCCTAAAGGTAGAAAATCTTTAGTATACTGCATTTTCTGTATAATGAATTCATATTTTGTAGAATTAATGAAGAATATTCATAATTTTCAGAAATTAATTCATATTTTGTAGGAATTGTTGATAGCATAATTAACAAAAAATATTTATAATTTCTATAATTAATCTAGAATATTCATAATTAGTAAAATTAATTAATCGTAGGAATTAATAACAAAATGAATATAGAATATTCGTATTTCGTAAAAGTAATATAGAATATTCATAATTTGCATAAATTAATTCATATTTTGTCGGAATTAATAATATAATTAATATAAAATCCTTATGTTTTCTTGAGTTAATTCATATTTCGTAGAATTAATATGGAATATTCATAATTTGCAGAATTAATTCTTATTTTGTAGGAATTAATTACAGAATTAATATAAATATTCATAATTTGTAGAATTAATATAGAATATACATAATTTTTAGAAATAATTTGTAATATTCGCAATTTGTAGAATAAATTTTTATTTTATCGAAATTAACAGAATTGATAAAGAATATTCGTATTTGTAGAATTCATATAGACTCTCTCTCTATTCATAAGTTAAGAATTATTTTCATATTTTGTAGAATAAATAGCATAGAATTAATATAGTACATTCATAATTTATGGAATTAATAACATAGAATTAGTGTAGAATATTCATAATTTGTAGAATTAGTTCATGCTTTTATAAAAAAATTGTGAAACGTTTTCATGGTTTGTTCAAGTTAAATAAATTCAATTGTTAATTGAGAAATAAAATCTTCATTTTGATTTGTGTTACTTTTCTCCAGAAGGAGGCATGCTTTTTTAAATTACTTTTTTCCTCGACTTTAACTAATCTTATTTTAATTGGCACGATTTTCTTTTAAATTAATTTTCAACAGCGAAATAATTGACGGAACTAGCGAAAAGTTAAAGCTTCATTGCAAAGCAGCACTTAAGATAAATACTAAATTAATTATTTATTTAACTTCAAAAACAAAGCAAAAATAATTCGGGACAAAGAATGCCAATGCCACGGGGTCTAATGCATCATTAAAAGTGATTAATGCAAACAAGAAATAAGCTTTTACATTTCATTACCTCTTGAAATTAGGTATGATAAACGTTACCGAAGTAAATCTGATTGATTCCGAGTTATTTTTAAATCAAGACGCTTTCATGTGAGGTTTAAAAATTAGTAATTAAAGAGTAAAGTAATAAAATTAATAATTTAATAGTAGTAAAATTAGTAATTGAATTGTTACGCAGTAAAATTAGTAATTGAATAGTAACGTAATAAAATTAGTAATTTAATGGTAAGTTAGTAACTTACTAGCAAAGAAATAAAATTAGCAATTTACTCGTTAAGTAATACAATTTGTTATTTAATAGTGGAGTAGTAAAATTAATAATTTAATAGTACATTAATAAAATTAGTACTATAATAGTACATTAATAAAATTAACAATTCAATAGCAACGTAATAGAATTAGTAATTTAATTGTAAACTAGTAATTTTCTAGAAAATAAATAAAATTAGTAATTTAATGGTAAATTAGTAATTTACTAGTAAGAAATGAAATTAGTAATTTAATGGTAAGTTAGTAATTTACTAGTAAAAAATAAATTTAGTAATTTACTTGTAAGTAATAAAAATTAATAACTTAATAGTAAAGCAATAAAATTAATAATTTAATAGTACATTAATAAAATTAGTAATTTAATAGTAACGTAGTAAAATTAGTAATTGAATAGTAACGTAATAAAGTTAGTAATTTAATGGTAAGTCAGTAATGCGATGGAGTTAGCAATTTATTCGTAAAGCCATAAAATTTGTAATTTAATAGCGAAGTAATAAAATTAATAATTTAATAGTACATTAATAAAATTATTTGTTTAATAGTAAGGTAGTATACTTAGTGATTGAATAGCAATATAATAAAATTAATAATTTAATGTTAAGAGTTAGTAATTTACTAGTAATGTAATAACAATTTGTAATTTAATAATAAAGTAAAAAATTAGTAATTTAAGTACAGTAATAAGATTAATAATTCAATTATAACGCAGTAAAATAATAGAATTTAACGTAATAAAACAAGTAATTGAATAGTAACGTGATAAAATGAGTAATTTAGTAGTTAAGTAATAAAAAACGTACTTAACATTCATCCAAAATTTGGGGGCGTGGTAGCCCGGTTGGAAGATTAACGGATTACAACCAGAGAGTTGCGAGTTCGAAACTCGGTCCAACCAAAGACCGTCATGTACATGGGGTAAGGTGAACGTTAAATCTGTAATGGCCTCAAATATCTTCACGTTGGCGTGGTGTGGAAGTTTAGAATGTGCGGTGCCAGCTCAGGTGTTGATCTCGTCATCTGACCGTGGTTCAAAATTACGAGGTGTTGTCCTCGGATCTTTTTATTCGGGATTGATCTTGGACCGTTGCCAATAGCCCGTTGTGTTGCTCCAGTGCGATGTTAGTTCAACTACCTACCTTCATCCAAAATTTAAAAAATGAATATATAAAAGTATAGTCTATCCTAAAGGATTTTTTTAATACTAATGTTACTCTTCATAATAATTAAAAATTATGCGACGAAATACAATAAGGAAAGTCCGTGTATTGTGTACCACTTGACTTTTATGTTAATTTAAAACCCATTGGGTTATATGGTAACGTACGTAAACGAGCTTAAGAGGACAGGGAACTTTCAAAACAAACTCTTGGAGTTATCTTATTGTTATGAAATTTGAATATACTGTTTGTTTTCTACTAAAAAGCTAGTACATAAAGTTTGGTCCAAAAATACTAAATCATTCGGAAGTTATAACATAAAACGTGGTAAAAAATTTCGATAAATTAGCGAAAATTGTTAGGTTCCATGCGCATTAATTTTCCATGTATTGTCAAAATTTTAATTCACATAATAGTTTGTATACATATAAATCAAATTAACTCCATTTGGTAAGAATATCACTCAATTGTAAAGAACACAAAATTTGGATTAAAACAACAAAAATTTTGCTAAAAAGCATTGGTTAAGCCTTTTAAATCGAAATTCTAAAGTGTGGAAGCATGATGAACTTCTGATTTGCACTTAAGGTGTATATATACACTAGAAATCACGAAAATTGACTAGAATATCGAAAGTTATTTTATTAATTCAAAATATTTTCCAACTATTTAGCTTTCAAACGATACCAAATTCTTGTAAATATTCGAATTAGTTTTCTATCTAGAAGGGTTTTCATTAGTGCTGTCACCATGTACAAACATCCTTCCAAAACTTTAAACTTAATTTTTGAAGAACTGTTTTTGCAATTTGATGCTTTGTTCAGTGATAACTCAACAATGAATTGATCTATTATAATTATTTTTGCGTCATTATAATTTATATAATACAGTGGATGTTTTTACCCTCAAAGTTAGTTAAGAAATGAATTTTTAGTTGATTTTTAAATGTTTAAATTCTTGAGAAATTCTTGATTTTTTAGACTTTCTTGGTGAAACAAATTGTATATGAAAAACCCTATTCTCCCTAGCAACTTGCAAGGTCAAAACATGAAGAAGAATATTAGGAATAATTTCCAATAGGAATTGTCTTTCGGAATAAATTAGAATTTGAGATATTACTGTTCAAAAATCATGCTAATTAACTAATTATATCTAAATTAGATAATTAATGATTAGATTTATCTGAATTTTTCAAACTGAAACGAGTTTATGTACAATCCAATGACCTATTGTAAAAAAATTGGATTTTTAAAATCAAAATTTAAAAAATCTTCAAGTGGACGCGCACACCTTAAATCTATGCAACAGATTTTATGGATTATCCAAAAAATGGTAAGTAAATCAATTAAATCCAGAAGCGCAGGGAACATTTTGTTATTAAAGTAGTTATATTTAACCCTATCTAGCTCACTTTCCCAAAGATGCAATGATTTCTAACGAAGTGACTCATAAAAAGTGAAATTATCAACTTATGAAAGTGATTCATAAAGGGTGAAATCATCAAGTAATGAAGAGATAATTAAAAATTTAATCTTTTTTTACAAAGGGTAAAATCATCAATTGAGACCAAAAAATATTGAAAATGAGGCTTTTTTCCTTGAAAAAATGCGAATAAAAAGATAGCTCCAAAACGGAGCTATCTTCATTTTTTAAGTAAAAAGAATTAAATAGTAAATTCGAATAATTTTGCTCCATTTCCTTTTCCACACTCTTTAGTTCCTTTGTATACAAATTTCAAATCTGGAATTTTATTTAATTGTTTCATTTCTTTCTCTGATGATTTCTTATTACATCGTTCAAGTATAAAAACAGTAAAGTCATTCCATTCCTCATCTATTAAGTCTATAACTATTTTTTCACCATTTTTTGTGGATATTTGTTTGATCTCAGTAACGGGATATTCTCTACCTATTACAAGTTCATGTAATTTGTTGAAAGGTGTAGTTTTAAGAGAACTTAAGGAGTTGATCTTTTTCAAAGTATCCATTTATTTAGAATTATTTTTGAAGTTTCTTATAAATTTTTTAAGCATATATTCACGATAGGATATTTTTTCCTTGTGATTTTTAAATACACTACCTGACATTGAAAATGCAACACCAAGAAGGAGTTGACAGAAAGTGATGAAATTTGTCAAACAGACAGAGAGAGCAGCGAGCAATAAGTGATCTTTATTGCAACATTATACACCTTGCCACTGAGCAGCAAGAACGTCTGATCAGTAGGTTGTAGGACCACCGCGAGCGGCGATACAGGCAGCAACACGTCTAGGTACAGACGCAATGAGCATGCGGATGGTGTACTGAGGGATGGCTGCCCATTCCCTGTCAACCATTTGCCAGAGTTCGTCTTCTGAACGTGCCGGTGGCAACGCATGCAAGCGACGTCCAATGACGTCCATAAATGTTCGATAGGTGAGAGATCAGGGGAGACAGCTGGCCAGGGAAGCACCTGGGTACCTTGCAGGGCATGTTGACTGATGCGTGCCGTGTGCGGCCGAGCGTTATCCTGCTGGGAAATGGCATTGGGCACCCCCTGAAGGAAAGGTAGTGTCACCGGCTGCAGCACGTCATCCACGTATCTTTGGGCCGTCGTAGTGCCCTGAATACGGACCAGAGGTGACCTGCTATCGTAGGCGATGGCGCCTCAAACCATTATACCGCGTTGTCTCGCGGTATGGCGTTCCACAGATGCGGCCGGATTGGCCCTGTCACCACGTCGGGGCCAGACTCGTACACGGCGACTGTCATTGCTAAAACAGAAGCGTGACTCGTCTGAGAACACCACCCTGTGCCATTCCGTCGTCCACGTGGCTCTATCCCGACACCATTGCAAACAGAGACGTCTGTGCTGTTGGGTCAATGATAGTCGTCTCAACGGGTGACATGAGTGCAGGCCGCCAGCGATCAATCGGCGGCTAATGGTCCTGGACGATATGGGAGCATCAAGGGTGTCCTGCACATGCTGCAAAAGGGCGACAGACGTGGCTTGCGGGGCCGCCGATGCTCGCCGGCAGATGCGTCGGTCCACGTGTGCTGACGTCACTCTGGTTGCACCGGAACCCCTCAAACGTGCCACATTACCTTAGTCCAACCATCTGTGCCACAACCGGTGCACCGTGGACGCGTGTAGGTGGGTATCTGCTGAGATTTGACGTATGGACCAACCTGCCCTTCTGAGGCCAATCACCATACCCCTCGTGAAGTCGTCTGTTTGCTGGAACTGTCTTGATTGGCGGCGTCCTGGCATTCTCCGCTACTAGACGTTTCCTCTGAGACACAAAAACAAATTGCAACTTGATTTACCTGGCAAACAGAGCGGCGCGAAACTGACCACTTTTGCAGGTTCCTTCCCTGGTGTGTGGAAATTTGGAGAGTGGGGTGCCAGCTCAGGTGTTGCCTCGTCATCTGACCGTGGTTCAAAATTACGTGGTGTTGTCCTCGGTCTTTCCCTTTGGGATTGATCCCGGACCGTCACCAATAGCCTATTGTGTTGCTCCAGTGTGACGTTAATTGAAATACCCAAAATACCCCCTTCCCTGGTTTTTCACTCGCCGTGCGCGGGACAGCTGCGCAGTTTGCATCATTTACATATCTCGGTGAGCTGCGTCTACCCTGTAAATTTCATCCAGTTCTGCGCACTCCTTCTGGGTGTTGCATTTTCAATGTCAGGTAGTGTATATACTTGAGACTTCTTATTGTAAACCAAAAGGGGAACCAAGCAATAATTAAACAATTTGAAACAGTCCATAGTGAAATTACAATTGTACTACCTATGATTGCAACTGCACCACATATAATTTGTTTGCCAATTTCTAAAGCAATTGTTATAGGTGCCACAAAACAAAGTTCGCATTCATCAACTTTGTAATCATCCTTATTCATTTATCTAGAATTATTTTTTTAAATAGTTTTGAAATTCTCTCTTAGATTTAAATTTTGTCTCTTAGAAATTTTCTTTCTTCATTTTCAAAGGTATTAATTAATTCTCTCAAATGCTTTGAAATTAATGTTTTAAGTTCAGGAAAATTATAATCTTCACAAAATCTAGCTCTTTTACATATTTCTCCACCATTTTAAAAATAAAGTTTACGATTGAAATAAATTTGATTTCTAAGCATATCAAGACTTTCAGCCATTTATTGGTAAACCTTTTTTTATTCAGAAATACTAACAGCACTTCACTGAAAAAAATCTTAATGTTCGAAAGGTTCACCGTTTAATTTCAAACATTGAAATCTAAATCGATCAACTTCTGTTATTTTAACTATAAAAGGATCTCGATAGTTGCAAATAGGTGTTACTACGATTGAAGGATGAACTTTAAATGTTTCCTCAAAACTGATATTAATTTTGTTAGTTGTACAATTACCGGTTAATATCTTTGTTTGATTACCTCCCATTTATTAGCAGTCTTTCATCCTAAATACCAATTCAACCACTCCACATAATCTGTATATCCTCTTTCTTTCATTTCTTTTATGAGTTTTTCTCTATATTCTTCATCAGAATTTGATTCTCTAGATATTTTCAGAGCTATGATATTCTTTTGTTCATTTTCAGAAATATGAATAGAAACCCATCAGGATCAAATCCATTTAATACATTAATCATTCTAGTTACTTTTCCTACAAAACATTTATCATCTCCAGTTTTTAATTAATCTTTTAATACGTTTATTAATTCATTTTTATTCTCATTTTTTAGAATTCTTTTAATACTAGATATACCGACAATTTGACTATGCTTTTTCTACCGACACCAGTCAAAATGACTGGTCTTAGAAAAAATGGTTGGTGGGGTTTCCAGTCTTTATATATTTTTTATAAATGATAAATTACTTCAATTAGGTTAATTGTAATACACTACCTGACATTAAAAATGCAACACCCAGAAGGAGTGCGCAGAACTGGATGAAATTTACAGGGTAGACGCAGCTCACCGAGATATGTAAATGATGCAAACTGCGCAGCTGTCCCGCGCACGGCGAGTGAAAAACCAGGGAAGGAACCTGCAAAAGTGGTCAGTTTCGCGCCGCTCTGTTTGCCAGGTAAATCAAGTTGCAATTTGTTTTTGTGTCTCAGAGGAAACTTCTAGTAGCGGAGAATGCCAGGACGCCGCCAATCAAGACAGTTCCAGCAAACAGACGACTTCACGAGGGGTATGGTGATTGGCCTCAGAAGGGCAGGTTGGTCCATACGTCAAATCTCAGCGGATACCCACCTACACGCGTCCACGGTGCACCGGTTGTGGCACAGATGGTTGGACTAAGGGAATGTGGCACGTTTGAGGGGTTCCGGTGCAGCCAGAGTGACGTCAGCACGCGTGGACCGACGCATCTGCCGGCAAGCATCGACGGCCCCGTAAGCCACGTCTGTCGCCCTTTTGCAGCATGTGCAGGGCACCCTTGATGCTCCCATATCGTCCAGGACCATTAGCCGCTGATTGATCGCTGGATGCCTGCACTCATGGCACCCGTTGAGACGACTACCATCGACCCAACAGCACAGACGTCTGCGTTTCAATGGTGTCGGGATAGAGCCACGTGGACGACGGAATGGCACAGGGTGGTGTTCTCAGACGAGTCACGCTTCTGTTTAAGCAATGACAGTCACCGTGTACGAGTCTGGCGCCGACGTGGTGACAGGGCCAATCCGGCCGCATCTGTGGAACGCCATACCGCGAGACAACGCGGTATAGTGATTTGAGGCGCCATCGCCTATGATAGCAGGTCACCTCTGGTCCGTATTCAGGGCACTACGACGGCCCAAAGATACGTGGATGACGTGCTGCAGCCGGTGACACTACCTTTCCTTCAGGGGGTGCCCAATGCCATTTTCCAGCAGGATAACGCCCGGCCGCACACGGTACGCATCAGCCAACATGTCCTGCAAGGTACCCAGGTGCTTCCCTGGCCAGCTGTCTCCCCTGATCTCTCACCTATCGAACATTTATGGACGTCATTGGACGTCGCTTGCATGCGTTGCCACCGGCACGTTCAGAAGACGAACTCTGGTAAATGGTTGACAGGGAATGGGCAGCATCCCTCAGGACTGTTGGGTTTTATCGATTGAAGACAGAGTTTTATACATTAAAAATAAATTTTATTACGTAGCCAAGTCTTATGGTTTAAAAACATACAAGAAGTCTGATCAGATCATGATCCCCCAAAACTCTTCACACATTATCTCCTCTTTTATACATTCAGATTTACACAATTTTCCATATTGATGTGCCCCACACGGCACTATAATTGGAGGTTTGAGACCGATTCCAACATGCGGCCCCATCGGTTGTAAAACCTCAGCAGATGTATTACAATTCAATATATATATATAGGGTAGGGGTTGGGTATTTCAATTAACGTCACACTGGAGCAACACAATGGGCTATTGGTGACGGTCCGGGATCAATCCCAAAGGGAAAGATCCGAGGACAACACCACGTAATTTTGAACCACGGTCAGATGACGAGGCAACACCTGAGCTGGCACCCCACTCTCCAAACTTCCACACCACGCCAACGTGAGGACATTTGAGGCCACGACAGATTTAACGTGCACCAGCCCCCTTTGTACACGACGGTGTTTGGCTGGATTCGAACTCGCAACCCTTCGGTTGCTAGTTCGTTACTCTTCCAACCGGGCCACCGCGGCCCTATATATATATATAAATCCAACAAAATATTTTTCTAATAATATTTTTAAATTTATTTAACAATAGAAAAATTCACAACTGGTGAAAAAATATCTTTAAAATCAATGCCGGGTTTTTGCTTAAAACCTTGAGCAACAAGACGAGCTTTATACCTTTTAGGTATATTGTTTTCGTCCATTTTTATGCTGTACACCTACTTACTTCCAATTATGGTTGTATTTGGGGGGGTGTCCACTAATTTCCATACTTGCCTATCCTTCATTATCTGAATTTCTTCGTTCATGGCAGTATTCCATTTAATTTTATCCTTACTTGCTTGCGTTTCTTCATAACTTTTGGGGATTTCGACATTGTAACACTGATCATACATGTCGTACATCTGTTGGTCTAAAAAATTAGATTCATCACTAGAAGTAGATGGCACATTATTGTGGTTGTAAACCACTGTCCTGAAGCATAGCTCTGACACAATCCATGGCTGTTCTATTGAACCTTTCTGCAATGCCATTTTGTTCAGGGGTATAAGTTGAAGTTCTTTCGATTTTTATTCCTAGATCATTTAAAAACTTTTTAAATTCTTTGTGACAAAATTCTAAACCATTGTCAGTTCGGACACATTTTAACTTAACATTTAGCTGTCTTTCAGCTTTAACCAAGTATTTTTTAAAGTAATCAAAAACTTCATTCTTATTTCGAATAATATAAACAGTTACTTTACGTGAAAAATCATCAATAATAGATAAAAAGTATTTGTTTCCACCTAGAGAGTTAACTGGAGCAGGACCCCACAAATCCATATGGATCCTTTCCAAAACATTTTTAGTTTTCCTTTCGTACATATAGTTTCTTTTTAAGGATATTCTAGTGGATTTAGCAATAGCACAAATCTTACAATTTTTATCTATATTTTTACAATTAAGTTTTTCAATTCCTTTTACACAATTAATTTTACTCATATTTTCAATTAAGGGCATATTAACATGACAAAACCTACGGTGGGCTTTTTCTAGATCTAAACCAGTTACATATGTATAATTTTTAATCTTGGGATAACCTTTCAAGATATACAATTTTCCAATTCTGGGAACAGTAAACAAATATTTATTATAACTATTATAAATAATCATTTTGTTATTTCCCCATTTAATTTGGTTTCCCACAAGGTCAATACGAGCACCACTAATTAAATTTCTTCTCATATTAGGCGAGTATAACACATCTTTTAAAGTTATATCATAATTTCTGTTTCTATCTAAAACTGTAAATTGAATATCACCCATACCTAATACTTCCGAGGTGCTGTCCTTGTCTCCGACTAGGATCTTCTGTGGTGGTAGTTTTCTGAATGTCGTAAACATATCACGTTCTTTACAGAAGTGAGCAGTTGCAGCTGAATCAATGAGAAATTCCCTCGGTCTTTCATTTGGAAAATTTGAAACTGCATAGGCACGTTGAAGATCAGTTTTTGGATTGTCCTCCATATAAAATAATTCACCACCAGGTTTCTGCCGATTGCTTTTCTTGAAGCACTTCGATTCGTAATGTCCCGACTTTTTGCAATAGTTACAGAATGGTCGCGGCCCCATACGACAAACTGTCGACTTTCTTGGGCTTGAAGGAATTAATTCAGGGTCCAGTACGCATCTGCTGTGATCAGGAGTAGACGCCCGTGTCTCCTTGTATCTAGATGACTTGTTTCTTGTAGCATAAGCATCGGCCACGATACTTAATTTTGTGTCTTCGTCCTTCCGCTTCAGGTCGATCCGGCTGGATTCTGTTATTAAATGTTTAGACAAATTGTCTAGCGTGAACTCGTTGTCATCCATCCTGTATAGCAGTTGTACCAGATTATCGTATTCGTGAGGCAAATGTCTTATTAGTTGAAAGCAAACTAAGAGGTCTGGGATTTCGAATCCACATTCTTTTATCTGTAACAGCTTCTCATGCACTCGTTTGCAGAAGAGTCCAATGGATTCGTCCTCCGGCTGGTAGCGGATTGAAAAGAACTCGTCCACAAGGCCTGCCAATCGTGCTCTAGATGCTGGTTCAAAGTTGGTCTTTAATATATCCCAGGCTTCCTTACCGTCTTCAGTAGATGAAATTAAGACTTGATATTTTCTGTCTATGCCCTGGTAGATAGTTGTATATGTCCTCTGCTTCCTATAACGATAGTCTCTTTTTTCTTGTTCTGGAGCATCTTCCAATAATAGAGGTTCCGTTTTAGTGATAAATTCCCAGCAGTTCCGGTCCATTAGCAATACCTTAATGTCCGTCTTCCACGTGGCATAGTTGAAATCCGATAACTTCGGGAAGGAAAACATGGACATTTCTTGAATCCCCATCATACTGGATACCGGTAGTGGCAGAATTCAGGTTCAGCTTAAGGTCTGAGGCCTATAACCAATTGTTGGGTTTTATCGATTGAAGACAGAGTTTTATACATTAAAAATAAATTTTATTACGTAGCCAAGTCTTATGGTTTAAAAACATACAAGAAGTCTGATCAGATCATGATCCCCCAAAACTCTTCACACATTATCTCCTCTTTTATACATTCAGATTTACACAATTTTCCATATTGATGTGCCCCACACGGCACTATAATTGGAGGTTTGAGACCGATTCCAACAAGGACACCATCCGCGCGCTCATTGCGTCTGTGCCTAGACGTGTTGCTGCCTGTATCGCCGCTCGCGGTGGTCCTACAACCTACTGATCAGATGTTCTTGCTGCTCAGTGGCAAGGTGTATAATGTTGAAATAAAGATCACTTATTGCTCGTTGCTGTCTCTCTCTGTTTGCCAAATTTCATCACTTTCTGCCAACTCCTTCTTGATGTTGCATTTTCAATGTCAGGTAGTGTATATTAAATTAATTATAAATTCATTCATTAGTTAATTGAAACATAAATAAAAAAAAAATTCGTACAAGTACTTCTAACTCTGTACAAGTTCTTATATGTTCTAAAATAAAATGGTCAATTACTAATAAAAATGCGCTACTTATTTCCTCCTTCATAAAATTTCTTTTTGCATATGCTGTAGGCCCGGGAATATCCTTGAAAATTCTGTGAACTGATAATCTTCCACCAACGCCCCCTTCTTTTATTTTTCTCCAAATAGTTCCGTCTGTAGAAATTTCTGTTTCACTTTCATCTTCGTCACTGGAACTGGACGGCAATGGTAAACATCTTCGTTTACGTATGTTTGAAATGTTTTCGTATTCACTGTCGCTTGAATCATCTTCATTGCTCTTATCAGAAATATCGCTATCACTACTCTCGATATCAACACGTTTATTGTTCCTGCCGTGTGGATCACTTTGGTTATCTAATAATTCGCCTTCGCTATCATAAAGCTCATCATTTTCAATATCCGAACATTTCATAGGTATGTCGGTGATATTTTCCAAAAACACGGAAGATTTCTTTCGTGTTGTCATTTTTGGGGCCTAGCGATAATTATAAAAATAATTTGAAACTAATAATAGGATAATATTTCTCTCTGTATCTAGTTTTCTTACCAAAGAATATACAATATTTCAGTATCCAAAGAAATGTTTCTTTCCAGTTTTCTAAACAAAGGTCCACAGCCAACAACCCCTCAAAATTCAATCAACGACTGAAAATTTATCACGAATTCTGTAATTATCACCCGCATGACATTTTTTTTGTATCGTGCTACAATTACGCAGTATTTATAATTTATTATTACTGCGCAAAACTCATTCCATCACACAGAAAAATGCACCAGCCATTTTGACTGGTTTGGTATAAGTACCGATGATATTCAAAAACGTTTTGATTTTGAATAAAAATATAAAACCAACCGCCTAATAATATTCATTTAATTATCGCTACAATGTCATGACAATCGTTTCAAAAAAAATTAAGGTGAAGTAAGAATTTTAAAATAAAATTGTAAAACCAGTCATTTTGACTGGTGTGGTAAATATAGTGTTAAACACACTAAATAATATTTCCCTAAATTTAATATTGTGGAATTTCTCATCTAGACACGAATATAACTTTTAATTTCTCTTTAGATATATTTAATTCTTTAATACATTCATCTAAATAATATTTAATTTCTGTATTTAATAATTTTATAATTGAATCTCTTAAAGATTTTTGAATAAAACTATTATGTACATTTTGAGTGTCATTATATATATTATTATGAAATAAATGTCTTCTTTAAAAAGGAGATAATATTACTTTACCTTCATCATAATATATATTATTCAGTCTAGGTAAAAAAATTATTTCATTTAAGGATGTTACATTATTATCACAACAAATTAATTTTTCTAAATTTGTTAAATTTTCTATTCCTTCAAGTTAAGTTAATTTATTTGTATCACAATATAACTTTTCTAAATTTGTTACATTTTCTATTCCTTTAAGTGAAGTTAATTTATTATCCAACAATTTAATTCTTTTAAATTTGTTAAATTTTCTATTCCTTCAAGTGAAGTTAATTTATTATCACAACAATTTAATTCTTTTAAATTTGTTAAATTTTCTATTCCTTTAAGTGAAGTTAATTTATTATCACAGCATATCAAAATGTCAAAAATCTCCATCGGAAAAAAAAGCGTTTTTGTAGTGGATTTACATACTTATCTACAACATTTTCATATTGTATATGTAATTCCGTTAAAAATTATCTTAATTTAAAAATCCACAGAATTTTATATCAATTAACTTTTAACGCTAAAATTAAAAGTCGATTTTTCGGTGTTTTGAAAGTCCACTGTACCCTTAAGGTATCAGAGTACTTTACGAGACGATTTTCTTTCTAAAAGGGCCGCCGTATCCCGGTTGGAAGAGTAACGGCAACCGGAGGTTTGCGAGTTCGAATCAACGAAAGACCGTCGTGTACAAAGAGGCTGGTGCATGTTAAATCTGTCGTGGCTTCAAATGCACTCACGTTGGAATGGTGTGGAAGTTGGGGAGTGGGGTGCCTGGTCAGGTGTGACTTCGTCATCTGACCGTGGTTCAAAATTACCTTATATATATATTATAATATAAGGTTATATATATGTATATATATATATAACCTTATATAATATAAGGTTATATATATATAATTATATATAAATAAATACCTACATACCAAATTATTCTAAAAATAAATACCAACTACCAGCATTTTTTTATAAAGGTAGGTATGGTAGGTATTTTTAATTAACGTCGCACTGGAGCAATAAAACGGGCTATTGGCAACGGTCCGGGATCAAGCCAGAAGGAAAAGATCCGAGGACAACACATAATTTTGGACCATTGGCAGATGACGAGGTCACACCTGAGCTGGCACCCCACTCTCCCAACCTCCACACCAAGCCAACGTGAGGACATTTGAGGCCTCGACAGATTTAACGTACACCAGTTCCCTTTGTACCTGACGGTCTTTGATTGATTTTGTTAATAAGGTACGCAAACACTAGATAGACAAGATCAATTAAGTTACGTAATGGACATACACATACGAGGAAAGTCAAACCGAAGAGAGAAATACAAACAGAGTAAGTAACAGGAATCGCACCTGTGGCATCTACAACTCGCAGATTACTGGCGGAGTGAGCAAATCCATTTAACCAAGACGGCCTTGCTTTGAAAATAGGAAAAAGTGCAAAGTTAAAATGTGAGTTTGTTTTTAAAGTATTAGATAAAAATAGGTAAAAAATACCCAAAAATGGGCGTTCACGTAATACTTGCTTTTTCCAAAATCTACTTAAGATTATTATTTTTCTAAAAGCATTACACAAATTAAACATTTATCTAGGGAATGAACTATTTTATAAGAATTCAACAAGTATTTGCATTTTCTTGTGCATAAATGTGACCAATAGCAGAAGTTGTATAAATGACAACAAATTCAGTTTTTTGCATCCAAAAACATGACATTTCCCATTGATTAACTTTGTATATTGTAGTTCACACCCTTTGTTATCTATGACCACCCACAGATAATTTCACAATAATTCGAGCAGCTTTTCTTTTTGTTATATCGAGTATGTTCTTAGACAATGAAGAAAATGGAGAAATACTACTTGATGGAAAGATAATAACGTGTATCGATAGAAAAACTTTTAAGCGTTTTTGAATGGTGTTTGTGTGACTCTAATTCCCCCGTGATACTTATAAGAAAAAAAGAAAATACTTCCATTCTAGAAAAATTACCCGACCTCACTCAGGCTGAATTGGTTAACATAGGCTGAATTGGTTAACAATAGATTGAAAGTGACCAGAAAATAATCACATTCCTCTTTCGTAGAAAGTGCCAAATCATTTAACCCTCTCGCTGCGCATCCCGCGATTTCCGCGGGGAACGTAGAAGTAGCAAAATTTGCGCAGCCCGCGATTTCCGCGGGGATGCATTTTTGCCGTATATTTAACTATGCAACCCGCTCTTTCTAAGTTCATGGTTTCATTTTGCCTTTTCTGTGATGTTTAATTGTTTATTCAAATCTGGGTTAACAGATGGCTTTAGATGTCCACATTTCTGCGAAATATACAAGCATTTTTTGCAGCATTTTGCGCGCTCTTTTCAAAGCTCAAAGATGTCTGGCAGGAAGCGTTTCGCGAGTGATAGAACCTACATTTCTGACAATATTTCCGACACTGATAGCAGTTCTGACTCTGATATCAAGTGTATTGAAGATAGTTATAGCGAAACTGATGAGAATTTCTCGGATTCCTCTGCGGATAGTGATTTCTAATAATTCTTCATTTCTAATAAATGTTTTGTAAGTATTTTGTATATTTTCATTAGTATATACATTTACCTTTGTATTTCATAAAATAAATCATAATTTAACCAAGATTAATTTTCAAAATTTTGCTTTAATATGATTATTCTTCAATTTCAATATTCCGACAACCTTTTTTTATGATCTAATTCTATATTGAAAAAAAAAAACTATTTTTGCAAAAAAATTTTGTATATTTTAACTCTAAAATATATGCAGATTTGAAATATGTAATTAAAAAATACGCAATTTTTGAACCTTTTTTGTTAAAAAAATTACGCAGCGAGAGGGTTAAGTGAGTAAAATAATTTCTTAACACCTTTTGGACAGTTTTATAATTACTACAACCTACTTTGGATACAAAGCCTATACATACATATACATCCATGTAATACATTTCACATATATCGCACCCCTGCTAACGGTATAAACTGACGAAAGGTGAGACACTAAGGTAACTACTACAAAAGACGATTTTGAGGGAGGATTAGGAATACTTTTTTCTTTCTTTCTTAAGTACTTTTCCTGTAAGATTGCTCAACTCAATTACTTTTATTGTGGTGTGCTCAGGAATTTTAGCGTGGCGTTCCTGGTGATTTTTATTATAGTATTCCCGGAGACTTTTATTGTGGTGTGCTCATTTTTGTTTTCTCATACTTTCGGACTTTGTTTTATTGTGGTCTGTCTGGGACTATGGAAATTTTCCGGAATCTGTTTTATTGTAGTGTGCTGAGTGACTTTTATTGTGGTATGCTCGGAAACTTTCATTGTGGTGTGCTAGGGGTCTTTTATTAAGGTGTGCTCGGATCCCTTTATTGTAGTGTGCCCGGGTATTTTATTGTGATGTGCTCGGAGATTTTTAATGTGGTGTGCTCGGATCCCTTTATTGTGGTATGGCAGAGTATTTTATTGTGATGTGCTCGGAGATTTTTAATGTGGTGTGCTCGGATCCCTTTATTGTGGTATGGCAGAGTATTTTATTGTGATGTGCTCGGAGATTTTTAATGTGGTGTGCTCGGATCCCTTTATTGTGGTATGGCAGAGTATTTTATTGTGATGTGCTCGGAGATTTTTAATGTGGTGTGCTCGGATCCCTTTATTGTGGTATGGCAGAGTATTTTATTGTGATGTGCTCGGAGATTTTTAATGTGGTGTGCTCGGATCCCTTTATTGTGGTATGGCAGAGTATTTTATTGTGATGTGCTCGGAGATTTTTAATGTGGTGTGCTCGGATCCCTTTATTGTGGTATGGCAGAGTATTTTATTGTGATGTGCTCGGAGATTTTTAATGTGGTGTGCTCGGATCCCTTTATTGTGGTATGGCAGAGTATTTTATTGTGATGTGCTCGGAGATTTTTAATGTGGTGTGCTCGGATCCCTTTATTGTGGTATGGCAGAGTATTTTATTGTGATGTGCTCGGAGATTTTTAATGTGGTGTGCTCGGATCCCTTTATTGTGGTATGGCAGAGTATTTTATTGTGATGTGCTCGGAGATTTTTAATGTGGTGTGCTCGGATCCCTTTATTGTGGTATGGCAGAGTATTTTATTGTGATGTGCTCGGAGATTTTTAATGTGGTGTGCTCGGATCCCTTTATTGTGGTATGGCAGAGTATTTTATTGTGATGTGCTCGGAGATTTTTAATGTGGTGTGCTCGGATCCCTTTATTGTGGTATGGCAGAGTATTTTATTGTGATGTGCTCGGAGATTTTTAATGTGGTGTGCTCGGATCCCTTTATTGTGGTATGGCAGAGTATTTTATTGTGATGTGCTCGGAGATTTTTAATGTGGTGTGCTCGGATCCCTTTATTGTGGTATGGCAGAGTATTTTATTGTGATGTGCTCGGAGATTTTTAATGTGGTGTGCTCGGATCCCTTTATTGTGGTATGGCAGAGTATTTTATTGTGATGTGCTCGGAGATTTTTAATGTGGTGTGCTCGGATCCCTTTATTGTGGTATGGCAGAGTATTTTATTGTGATGTGCTCGGAGATTTTTAATGTGGTGTGCTCGGATCCCTTTATTGTGGTATGGCAGAGTATTTTATTGTGATGTGCTCGGAGATTTTTAATGTGGTGTGCTCGGATCCCTTTATTGTGGTATGGCAGAGTATTTTATTGTGATGTGCTCGGAGATTTTTAATGTGGTGTGCTCGGATCCCTTTATTGTGGTATGGCAGAGTATTTTATTGTGATGTGCTCGGAGATTTTTAATGTGGTGTGCTCGGATCCCTTTATTGTGGTATGGCAGAGTATTTTATTGTGATGTGCTCGGAGATTTTTAATGTGGTGTGCTCGGATCCCTTTATTGTGGTATGGCAGAGTATTTTATTGTGATGTGCTCGGAGATTTTTAATGTGGTGTGCTCGGATCCCTTTATTGTGGTATGGCAGAGTATTTTATTGTGATGTGCTCGGAGATTTTTAATGTGGTGTGCTCGGATCCCTTTATTGTGGTATGGCAGAGTATTTTATTGTGATGTGCTCGGAGATTTTTAATGTGGTGTGCTCGGATCCCTTTATTGTGGTATGGCAGAGTATTTTATTGTGATGTGCTCGGAGATTTTTAATGTGGTGTGCTCGGATCCCTTTATTGTGGTATGGCAGAGTATTTTATTGTGATGTGCTCGGAGATTTTTAATGTGGTGTGCTCGGATCCCTTTATTGTGGTATGGCAGAGTATTTTATTGTGATGTGCTCGGAGATTTTTAATGTGGTGTGCTCGGATCCCTTTATTGTGGTATGGCAGAGTATTTTATTGTGATGTGCTCGGAGATTTTTAATGTGGTGTGCTCGGATCCCTTTATTGTGGTATGGCAGAGTATTTTATTGTGATGTGCTCGGAGATTTTTAATGTGGTGTGCTCGGATCCCTTTATTGTGGTGTGGCAGGGTATTTTATTGTGATGTGCTCGGAGATTTTTAATGTGGTGTGCTCGGAAACTTTTATTGTGGTCTTCTCGGGTACTTTTATTGAGGTGTGATCGGAGACATATTGTTGTGCTCGGAAACTTTTATGGTATGCCTGGGACTTTTATGGGACTGAAAAATTTTCGTATTTTGTTTTATTGTGGTGTGTCCGGGACTTTGAAAATTTTCCGGAATCTGTTTTATTGTGGTGTGATCCGAAACTTTTATGGTGATGTGCTCGGGGCCTTTTGTTATGGTGTGCTCGGGTACATTTATTGTGACGTACCCGGGTAATTTTACTGTGGTGTGCTTGGAAACTTTTATTGTGGTGTGTCAGGTACTTTTATTGTGGTGTGCTGAGAACTTAGTGTTATTGTGGTGTGCCCGGGACTATGAAAATTTTCCGGATTCTCTTTTGTTGTAGTGTGCTGAATGACTTTTATTGTGGTGTGTTCGGAGACTTTTATTGTGGTATGCCCGGGACTTTTATTGGACTGAAATACACTGCTGCCCACCCAAATTGCAACACCAAGAAAGACAAGAGATATCACAACAAAATTTATTTTGTAGATAACATGTTGACCAAGTATCAAATGATTAAATTTATAGACTTCTGTGAAGTGTGGTTCCTGCCAAAATCAGTAGCCAGAGTAGCCGCCATTGTTGGAGATCACCGCTGCCACACGCCTCGGCATTGATTCAAAGAGACTTTGGATGTGTTCTTGGGGTACAGCAGACCAAGCAGCTTCTACACGTTGCCAAAGTTGATCTGGTGTGGCAGCTGGGGATGTATTCTGGGTCAATCGTTGAGCAACCCATGGACCACATGTTTTCTATCGGCGGAAGATCCGGAGAGCGAGCTGGCCAGGGAAGCAATTCAATCTGGCGATTGACGAAGAACCCTTGGACAATGCGTGCCACGTGTGGTCGCGCATTATCCTGTTGAAATATGGCTGGGGGCAAGCCCTGAAGGTAAGGAAGGACAACTGGCTCCAACACCTCGGAGATGTAGCGCTGGCTGTTTAAAGTACCGGCAATGCGTACTAGAGGAGTGCGAGAGTGATATCCAATACCGCCCCATACCATAATACCCGGTGCAGGACCAGTGTGGCGGTGCATAGCGCAGCTGTTCAGCATCCTCTCTCCACGGTGTCTCCAGACTCGAATCCGACCATCGTGGTGTTGCAGACAGAAGCGTGACTCGTCAGTAAAGACAATTTCATTCCATTCTGCCGTCCACATCCTTCTTTCATCGCACCATTGGCGGCGGAAACATCTGTGGTTCTGCGTCAAGGGTAGACGAAGCAATGGACGTCTTGCGGACAGACCACTCTGCTGTAAACGGCGTCGAATGGTACGCGCAGACACTGGATGATGCGGTAGACTGAATGTGCTGTGCTATGGTTCGTGATGTGGCTGAGCAATCCGTCACTGCCATACGCACAATATGCCTGTCATCACGTGAAGTGGTGCACTGAGGTGGATGCGATCGAACGCGTCGGTCCGTCGTACTCTCCTGCATCCAACGATCACATATCCGCATTACAGTTGTTTGGTTTCGTCCAACACGACTACCGATTTCCCTGAAAGATAATCCACAATCTCGGTAGGCCACTATCCTTCCTCTGTCGAACTCGGATATTTGATCAAAAGATGATAGCTGTTTTCTACGAGGCATAATTGATCGTTTTTTTGAAAAAACCACAAGAAAAACACAATTGCCGTACTTGAAATCGTCGAAATCTCCAAGCCTTAAATAGCGCTTTGAAGTGGCGCCACAGGCGCGCGTGATGTGCATCTGCGCTGAAATTCTAATCATTTGCATATCTCACCTCCGCTAATGCATGTTGTAAATTTTATATGATTTGCATGCTTCCTTCAGGGTGTTGCATTTACGGTGGCCAGCAGTGTATTTTCGCTTTGTATTATTGTGGTGTGCTTAGGACCTTGAAAGTTTTTCGGAATCCGTTTTATTTGGTGTGTTGAGTGACGCTTATTGTGGTGTTCTCGGTGACTTTTATTGTGGTGTGCTATGGGACTTTTATTGTGTACTAGCATAATTACCCGACCTTACTCGGTTTGAATTGGCTAACTACAGATTGGAAAAGTGACCAGGAATAGTCACTTTTCTCTTTCGTCGAAAAATGTCAACATCATTTGAGATGTCAGGAAAATAATTTTTCATTCTTTTCACCAATTTTTATAATGTCTTCATTTTACTTTGGGTACTATATCGTATACCTGTATATTCATCCATGTAATACATTTCGCATGCATCGCACCACTGTTGCATGACCAAGGTGACACGAAGGTGACTACTACAAAATGTTAGAAATGCCCCATCTTAAGTTCGTTTCCTGTAAAATTGTAGTAACTCAATTCGTAAACAAACCGAATCTACTGCGAACACTAACCCCTTCATAGGTTTTTATTACAAATAATTTTTGACTTGTGACATTATTGTATCGTACCAGGAATGCGATATTTCCGAATATCGCCATCTGAAAGAGAAAGATGACAAAATAATTTGATAAGATATTCATGACAAATTATTTTTTAAAACGAATACATTCTTTCTTAAAATTCAATTGGTTGCACGTGCAATCATAAAAGAACTTGTTTTAAAATTGAATGTCTTCAGTACAGACAAAGCAAAGTTAATCGATTACAATTTCTCAGAAAACGGAAGGTCAATTTTACAGCGGTTTTAAAAAGGAAAATCAATGTTTGCAAAGAATGTTTGAGATAGCAAAGCTGTATAAGAATATCTTCAACTCGTAAAATAAACCACCTTGACCTTCTGTCATTCTGGCAAAGAATTTTCAATACTTCAAATCCTAGTTCGTATTTTCTTAAATTTTAATATTCTTTCAATAACGGCAAAATTCTACTTAAAATTTGCTTTATTCTAAGTTACATGCCACTTTAAATCGAATACTTTGTGTTGGTGTTGTGTGTGGTGGCACGGAAATAGTTTATTACAATAATAAATATTTAAAACACAGAAAACAACAGAAAACAGCGAAATAAAATAAAATTAGAATTGGCAGGAAAAGAGTTGTTCTAAAGATATCAATTAGTGATCCTTTTTTATCTCCTGATCTAGCACAGTTGATACAAGTTACAACTAAAAATTAGACAAAATTTAAAAATACGAAATTAATTCTGAGCGAAAAAATCACAAAATATCAATGCACGTGGCAAACGAACATGAGATTCCATTTCGTTGCAAAATATCGTCTGTCCCAAATATTCGGAAATAGTTTGTTTCGCAAAGAAAATAAATAAGGCTCAAAATAAAGAAGTACTAGAATTTAAATTCCGTAAAAATAGCTTTTGGAAAAATAATTAATTTTTAATCAGTACTGGTTAAACAATCCAAGTAATTGCAATGCTCAATATACCTTCCAGCTACTTCCAAACTACAACATTATGGTTGCTTTAAGTATAGTTACTCAGATGTTTTAGTATGAAACTTGTCTAAATAAGTAAGCAAAGGAATTTTAAATAACATATTCACTAAACTAAAGTATGGTTTATGAAATAAAGAACATTGCATTAAAATATGTCGAATACATTTTATGTGATACTTGTACAAACACACGGACACAAAATAAGACATAGAACGGGAAGATGGACAGACTAACGGAATGAAGTTCAGTCTATAAATGAATGCAAGTACTCAGAGTATGAAAAGCCTCATGAAAATATATTCAACCGTTTGGACGTAGTACGGTCACACATATACAGGCAGACAGATGGATAGACAGACAGACACCAAATGCGCAAGAGACGGATTTAGTATCAGAAGGATCCAAAACGGATAGAAAACTTGAAATGGGTTGAAAATATTCAATGTACAGTCTCAGAAATAAAACGAACCACCCCTTTATTTCGAGCACTACTCATAGTAGAGCAAATTTAAATATATCATTCAATAGGGAATAACGTCCTCTACAAATTCAAATGCAAAAAAAATTGCATGAGAGAACGTCTTGTCAAAGTTTGCACAAACAACAAAATTTTTAACGGAAACACCATGTTTTGATGCCTTAATCAGATTCTGCATCGTTAAATAAGTCTAAATATGAAATTTAATGACTTTACTATTTTTATAACCGGAGATATTCAATGTTAAAGTTGCGGTCAATTTCAGGGATCCTCTCCACATTGAAAATCGCTAATCGTAGATCGAGATTAATTGTAGTTATAGCTACCCGAATTTCAAATTTAAACACTATTTCAAACGTATTTGACAGCACGTGAAAACGATTCGAGAATTATTATATTTGTTATGCAAGTGCAAACAATCCCAGAATTATTATCCGAGGTTTATCAGAAGTTTTTTAAACTTTCGGCTGCCCCTAAAATCATCATAATGAGGAAAATTTAATGTAACTAAAACTAAAGATTAGAATGAGCTGAAATTTTGCATGGTCATATTAAAAGTCCTTTTGAATCGATTTTCATCAACATATAGTGAGGTTCAATTCATAATTTTGTCAAACATTAATTTAATAATTATTATTGCATACTAAAAACTATTTTTAAAATAAAATATTAGGTGGATTTTGTTTGGGTTGTTCAACAGTAACATGGTACAAAATATGAGCGCTATAGAAATATTATTTAGGAAGATACCCATAAAAGTCTAAGAAATTGATTTGGAATTGGAATTTCAATTAACGTCACACTGGAGCAACACAATGGGCTATTGGTGACGGTCCGGGATCAATCCCAAAGGGAAAGATCCGAGGACAACACCACGTAATTTTGAACCACGGTCAGATGACGAGGCAACACCTGAGCTGGCACCCCACTCTCCAAACTTCCACACCACGCCAACGTGAGGACATTTGAGGCCACGACAGATTTAACGTGCACCAGCCCCCTTTGTACACGACGGTGTTTGGCTGGATTCGAACTCGCAACCCTTCGGTTGCAAGTCCGTTACTCTTCCAACCGGGCCACCGCGGCCCCAAAATTGATTTGACATTAGACGCTCCAATCTTTCTTTACTCATAATTTCGAAACGGTAAGACCTAATGACATGAAATTTGGTATCTGAAGTTAAATTTTGATATAGATTCGAAATTGTGCTTCGAAATAGGGGTTGTCATTGGAAATTATGAAGTTGGCGCTCAGTTTAATATGAAGACGACCCCTTATGCAAATTGTATGCATTTGAGTTTATAGAAGACGTTAGTTTATGTCAAACGCCATCTTTGAATTTTCTCTACTGTTAAAATTGCTCCAATGAAGGGTGGTTTGTTTTTTCCGCGATTGTACAAACACTTCATTCTTATATAGATTTGGAAGTTAAGAAACTATAGATTATACTAATATAAAATTTTAAATGGATGTTTTGATCAAAAATCCTATTTTAAAGACTGTCGGATAAATTAATTCACCAAAGGTTTTCGACGAGATATCTCGTCCATCAAGATCTGACCAATATTGTTATTGACGAGATATCACGTCATCAAGATGTAGTCGACTTTTTTATGATGACGAGATCAAGATCTGCTCAGTTTTTCTGATGACGAGATATCTCGTCCATCAAGATCTGATCAGTTTTGCTAATAACGCGATACAAACACCAGGAGGGCTAAGACCGAGATTTTCAACCGGTGTGCCGCGGCATTACGTATGGTTTGGTTGGGGTTTATGGCACAAGGGCCATATTTGGTCATGCTGCGCCAAACACAAGATAAACAACGTCATGCAATGGACATACACTCCCAAGGAATGTTTTACTCACAGAAGCGAGAAAGACACCCAGGGTAAGTTACTGGAATCGAAAATACGCCACCTACAACTCGCAGGTTGCTTACACAGTGGGAAAATCACTGATCCACAACTCCTCCCCTATAGGTAGTGGTCAGTTGGTTGGTTTTGGGGTTTTATGGCGCAAGGACCATATTTGGCCATGCTGCGCCAGATACGATACACAAGATCAAGTAATAGACACACAATGAAAGTTTTACTGACACAGAAGAGAGAAATACACCCAGGGAGGAATGTGCCTGACAGGAATCGAACCTGCGCCGCACAATTCAAACCTATTCGTCTAGAAATAGTTACTTTAAAACTGGTATCTAGAAAATACTCTCTAAAACTAGAATCTAAGTAACACTCTAAAACTTGATTATATTTAAAAGAAATGTTTAAATTTTAAAATCACCCCTAAATAAAGAGCGTACGATAAAAATGTAGCCCCTTCCAGATTGATATTCTGGGTGCGCCCTGGGTTTTAGCCCCTAGAGTTTCCAGATCCTCGCTTTGCTCAAAATTCTCATATTTTCTCTTCTTTCATTATCTGCTCTCTCCCCATCTGGGGTATCCACATCTTCGCTTCAACCCCCTCAAGAAAGTGGTTAGACATCAGGCTGTTGGACATCATGTGATCGTCGGGACAAACGTCCGATGTCCGATTACTGGACATTCCAAAGATAAGAAGTGACCTCTAAACCCGCTGCTGCCAAACGCGCTACAACATATTCGATTTGGAAATCGCCCCATCCCGGTTTATGTGACGGGAAGAGAAGTACCCTCAACCTCCCAGGGTCGTTCCTGAGGTATGAGCTGCCCACGTACACACCTCAACAAGCCACCCCTCTTCTAAAAAACATTCGATTCTCTAAAATAATCCCCTTCATCACACCCGTATTCAGCAAATAATATCGGATGAACCAGTCTTCTTTCTCCTGTTTCCCTAAATGCCGTAGTGTTAATCCTCCAAGAGGTTTCGACGAGACATCTCGTCAGTCAAGATCCGATCAGTTTTGCTAATTGCGCGATGTCTCGTCACCAAGATACCGTCGATTTTTTTTTTCAAGATGTGGTCAGTTTTCTTCTAATGACGAGATATCTCGTCAGTCAAGATCCGATCAATTTTGCTAATTGCGCGATATCTCGTCACCGAGATGCTGTCGATATTTTTTATCAAGATCTGGCCAGTTTTCTTCTAATGACGCGATATCTCGTCCGTCAAGATCCAATCAATTTTGCTAATTGCGCAATATCTCGTCACCGAGATACTGTCGATTTTTTTTTATCAAGATCTGGTCAGTTTTCTTCTAATGACGAGACATCTCGTAGATCAAGATCCGGTCTCTTTTTGCTAATGCCGAGATAACTCGTCAAGGCAACCAACAGGAGTATTAAAGCAGTCTGCTAGATAAGTGTGCGCCCAGCTTTTGAGAAAAATTTTAAAGGCAGGTAGGTATTTTAATTAACGTCGTACTGCAACAACACAACCGGGCTATTGGCGACGGTCCGGGATCAAACCCGAAGGGAAAGATCCGAGGACAACACCACGTAATTTTGAACCACGGTCAGATGACGAGGTCACACATGAGCTGGCAACCCACTCTCCAAACATCCACACCACGCCAACGTGAGGACATTTGAGGCCACAGCAGATTTAACGTGCACCAGCCCCCTTGTACACGACGGTCTCTGGTTGGATTCGAACTCGCAACCCTCCGGTTGCTAATCCGTTACTCTTCCAACCGGGCTAAAGCGGTCTCATAGATACTCGGTAAATCGGAGCACGGATAATTAAGGTCCACTGGAATGGCTGTTTCCCAAGAAACGAATCTAACGCATCTAAGATCAGGAAGTACCCGCGCATTATAGAGACCAAGTTGTAACCCTCTGAGGGATTCAAATGCCCTGACGTCGGCGTGGTATGGAAGTTTGGAGAGTGGGGTGCCAACTCAGATGTGACCTCGTCATCTGACCGTGGTTCAAAATTACTTGGAGTCTTCCTCGGATCTTTCCCTTGGGTACTGATCCCGGACCGTGGCCAATAGCCCGTTGTTTTGTCCAGTGAGACGTTAATTAAGCACCTACCTACCATCAAGGTAATGAGCAATGTAATCTCTCTACTGCTCGTTTATTGACGTTGTTTCGCAGTTTTATGGCCATATTTGGCCAAGCTGCGCCAAATACATGACAAACATCAAGAAACAATTGGTGAACAGTGGTGAGATGGAAGCAGAAACAGGTCGCTTGGGTATCCCAGATGTGTGATATCCGTGTGTACTAAAGACAGTAGACCCCATGGGGAAAGAAAAGATCATTAGAGAACCTCGGGTCCGTGAAGTCTGTACACACCTAAAGGACGTGCCTCTGAGGGCTCTTACCAAAGGTTTCTATTTTTAATGATATGACCAATATAATGTTTCCAAAGGATTCTATTCTATAGAATGGGCTAAAAGTATCGTTCTAGAGGATTCTAGATAGAGGATTCAAGTAGAATATTTCCAAACAATTGTATTCTAACCAAAAGAACAACAGAATCTTTGCAATGAATTCTGTTTTAAGAAAAGCATTCTATTCTGAGATAAAAAAAAAACAATGGAATATTTTCAAGGATATTATTCTACGGAAAGGACAAATAGCATCTTTCCAATGCATTCTATTCTGAGATAAAAAAAACAATGGAATCTTTTCAATGATACTGTTCTGCGGAAAGGACAAATAGCATCTTTCCAAAGGATTCTATTCTGAGATAAAAAAAACAATATAATCTTTTCAGGGATACTGTTCTGCGGAAAGGACAAATAGCATCTTTCCAAAGGATTCTATTCTGAGATAAAAAAAACAATGGAATCTTTTCAAGGATACTATTCTGCAGAAAGGACAAATAGCATCTTTCCAAAGGATTCTATTCTGAGATAAAAAAAACAATGGAATCTTTTCAAGGATATTATTCTGCGGAAAGCACAAATAGCATCGTTCCGAAGGATTCTATTCTGAGGAAAAACCGATGGAATCTTTCCAAGGATATTTTTCTACGGAAAGGACAAATAGCATCTTTCGAAAGGATTCTATTCTGAGGAAAAAACCGATGGAATCTTTCCAAGGATATTTCTCTACGGAAAGGACAAATAGAATCTTTCGAAAGGATTCTATTCTGAGGAAAAAACCGATTGAATCTTTCCAAGGATATTATTCTGCGGAAAGGACAAATAGCATCTTTCCAAAGGATTCGATTCTGAGATAAAAAAAACGATGGAATCTTTCCAAGGATGCTATTTTACGGAAAGGACAAATAGCATCTTTCCAAGGGATTCTATTCTACAGAATGGGCCAATAGAATCTTTCCAAAGGATTCTATTTCAAGGAAAGGATCAATAAAATCGTTCCAAAGAAAGATTCCATTCCAAGAAAAAGGCTAATAGAATGCTTCTTAAAGTTGGAAAGAAGCGTCGTAGAAAGATATGATTATTTAGTCATTAAGTGTGTTGTGAGGTGAAAGCAACACTACACTACTGGCAAATCTCGATGGTTAAACATCCTCACACTTCCTCTATCATCAATTATATAAAACTTTAATGAAATTATTAGGTGTAACGCAAATTAAAAGTGCGGTAATCTGTATGTATCTCATTAATATCAGCTGTTATTTTGATTCGTAAATTCGGAAACTGGTCACGACCTTAATAAATCATGAAATCAGGGTCAGACAAGCGATAAATCATTCAAATGGGGTCGTGAATAGGAATGAGAATGGGCTCTTTTCAGCACTTAGTATCAATAGCATGTCATAGAACCGGGATCGCAGTTAGACTTTTCTTTGGGAAGAACCGAGGATGACTAAATCTGTTGCAAAATGGTAATCCATACAAGGAATTTCAATTAAAGTTTAACCAGAAATTTAACTACAATTAATAAACAGTTTTTAGATGTTCATGAATAAATAATTGGTTTTAGACGTTGATAAATGAACTATTGGTTTTTAGACGTTCGTAAATTAACAATGACTTTTTAGACATTTATGAACAAACAGATGGTTTTTAGACGTTGATAAATAAACAATTTATTTTTAAACGCTCATAAACGAGCAATTAGTTTGTGGGCGTTTATAAATAAGTTGGTTTTTAGACGTTGTCAAATAAACTATTGGTTTTTAGAAGTTAATAAATAAACAGTTGGGTTTTATATGTTGATAAATAAACAGTTGTTCTTAGACGTTGATAGATAAACAATTGATTTTTAGGCGTTCATAAATAAGAAATTAATTTTTAGACTTCCATAAACAAATTGTTGCTTTTTAGACGTTCATAAGCAAACATTTGTCTTTTAGACGTTCATAAGCATTTGCCTTTTAGACGACTATAAATAAACAATTGGTTTTTAGACGTTCAGAAATAAACAGTTGGTTTTTTAGAAGGTTATAAATTAACAATTGATTTTTACATGTTCATAAACAGTTGGTTTTCAGACGTTGATAAATAAACAACTGATATTTAGACGTTTATAAATAAGAAATTGATTTTTAGACTTCCATAAATAAATAGTTGCTTTTTAGACGTTCATAAACAAACATTTGTTTTTTAGATGTTCATAAATAAACAATTGGTTTTCAGACATTCGAAAATAAACAATTGGTTTTAGACGTTCATGAATAATGGGGGTTTAGACGTTCATGATTTAACTCTTGGTTTTTAGACGTTGACAAATAAACAATTCATTTTTGACGTTTATAAATAAGCAATCGGATTTTAGACTTTCATAAACAAACCGTTGATTTTAGGCATTGATAAATAATAAACAAACAATTGCTTTTTGGTTTGATTGATAAATAAAAAATTGCTTTTCAGACGTTCATAAATAAGCACTTAAATTTCTAGTCTAAGGTTGGTTGTTTTATATTTTTATAGCGCAAGGGCCACATTTGACCAAGCTGCGCCAAACACAAGACAGATAATGTCAAGTAATTGTAAAAAGAAAAGATTAAGAGAAGAAAGTAGAGAATGATCGCTTGTGAGCAACCTGGGGTCGTGATCCCCATATTTACCAGAGGCTGTAAAACCCATGGAAAAAGGATAGGTCACTAGGGTACCTCGGGGTCATCAACCCCTTACAAACCAATGATGTGCCACTGAGGGGTCTTTTTCTAAGGAAATGAGCAATAGAATCTCTCCAAGTGATTCTATTCTACAGGATGGGCCAATAGCGAGAATCTTTCCAAATGATTCTATTCTAAGGAAAGTAGCAGTAGAATCTTTCCCGATGATTCCATTCTAAGGAAAGGAACAATAGAATATTTCAAAGGGATTGTAATCCAAGGAAAGGACCAGTAAAAATGTTCCAAAGAATTCTATTTCAAAGGAAGGACCAATAGAATTGCTCCAAAGCATTTTATTCCATGGAATGGACGAATAGAATTTGTCTAAATATTCAAAGAATCATTGGATTCTTCAGGTTGTAGGATAAAAGATACACTAAATACTCGCAAATCTCGCGATGCGAAAAGGGTTAATTGAATAAACAATATGTAAAAGCATTAAAAATTATTTTATTGAAAAGTTATTCTAAAATATAAGATGCCCTTAGATAAAAGAAAAACCACTCGATGTTACGTCCTTTTGATTAGATTAGAAGACCGAGGGAGAAAATACGAGATTTCGAAATAATTTTCTGAATATGTGCCTGTTTTTTTAGAAACTAATTAGAGGTTTTCGTTGGGTAAATTTTTGTTCCATTCAACCTCTCAGAGGGAGGAATATCGTGGCAAACAACACCTAGTTCCCCACCCAGGGTTAAGAAACAGATCAGGAATCGGAACCAAGGCAAGGGGTGTAGGTTCAAGTAAATCTAAATAACCCTCGGTTACCGAAATAAGACACATGCTTAAGTAGAAATTTCAACTCAGAGCTGCAAAGCTTAAGTTTAGACAGGCTCTAAAATGGTAAGACGATTAGATAGGTTATTTAATTCCGGTAAATTTACTTCACTTAGAGAGAGGTATATCGCGGGAAACAACGCCTAGTCCCCCGACCAGGACTAGAACAACCGTTTAAGGGGGTCTGGGACTCAAAATATGAAAAAAGTAAAAAAAAATTGTATTATCTTAAAAAATAATATAGATATTTCTGAATAAAATAACACCTACATTTTGTTTCTACCATCAGTAGAACCGGAAATATTCGGCTTTTTATAACATGACAGCTGCAAATCAAACGAGCCTCACCCATCAGATAATGTAAACAAACTGTTTTAGAGTACCTTCTACGTTCCAGCTCTATTTTTTCTAACTCAAATAAACAACGCTACGAACACTTTTGAAGTGATCTGAATTGATCATCGTAATATTCTCACTGTTTTTATTGTTGAATTTGCACGTTTTCGAATTTTCTGTACTATCAATATACCTTCAATAACGCTTTCCATAAAGGGCTGTAGGCGGTTCAGGAAAGCGACGATGAAGTCCACAAATACTTTTAAAAGATATAGGAAAAAGGTCCAACTTGCTAAAATTAAATTAAGTGAAGCAGTAAAACTAAGAAGTAATACACAATACTATCCAGGAGGATTTTAAGCAAACATAAAGTATGCAAAAGTGCTTTTTAATAACTTGAATATTTTCATAATTTTAAACGCTCTTTTTCTCCTTTTCTGTTAAACGAGATTTCGATAGTGAAAAATGGATATAACTTAAAAACTACTTGTCATAAATGAATGAAATTTTCTACAATTACTTTTCAAATATATTTCTTTAATTTGTCTTCAGCAATTGTGTATATATATTATTATTTTTTCTATAATTTTTCGAACTTTGTATACTATGTGTTTTATGTAGTTTTTGAACAAAATATTTTTTTAATTTTTTCTAATTGTTTTAACCAAAAATCATGAAGACAGTTTAAAGTATGAACTTTTAAGAGTCAATTAGTGCAAAAATGAAGTGATTTGTTATAAAATATTTTAAGATATATAAATTTTGCCCAACGTCAAAATTTTTTAATTTTAATTTTAAAAAAATTGAAGTTTTGAAAATATAAAATAGTTATTATAATTGCAAAATACAATGTATACCTACAGAAAAAATTTCAGAACAAAAACTTTAAGATTGAAGATTTTAGAATTTTGAGTCCCGGACCCCCTTAAGCATCAGAACCAAGACAAGATGTTTTGGTTCACGTAACTCTAAATAATTGACGGTCACGGAAATAAGACAGATGCCTATGTAGTGATTTCAACTCAACTGCAAGCTTCCACCTAGCCAGACTCTGAAATGGTAAGACGATTAGATAGGTTATTTAATTCTGGTAAATTTGTTTCACTTGGAGAGAGGTATATCGCCGCAAACAACGCCTAGTCCCCCGACCAGGACTAGAACAACGGTTTAAGCATCAGAACCAAGACAAGATGTTTTGGTTCACGCAAGTCTAAATAATTGACGGTCACGGAAATAAGACAGATGCCTATGTATAAATTTCAACTCTAAGCCATGCATTCTCTGTGCGTCAAAAGATTTCAGAGTGGTGTAGTATTGATTTTCCCCCACACCATATTTAAAGACTAAATTATCATATGCAGTGGTTTAAAGGTAGGTATTTAATTATCACACTGGAACAACACAATGGGCTATTGGCGATGGTCCGGGACCAAACCCAAAGGGAAAGTTCGAGGACAACACCACTTAATTTTGAACCACGGTCAGATGACGAGGTCACACCTGAGCTGGCATCCCACTCTCCAAACTTCCAGACCATGCCAACGTGAGGACATTTGAGACCACGACAGACTTAACGTACACCAGTCCCCCTTATACACTACGGTCTTTGGTTGGATTCGAACTCGCACCCCTCCGGTTGCTAATTCGTTAGTCTTCCAACCGGACTGCCGCCACACCAGTGGTTGAAAGGATCTAAAGAAAGATTCGGTTGGTCAAAACGGGATAGAAATCATACAGGGAAGTCTGTAGGTTTCAGAACGGATTTATGCGGGTGAACCTCTCAAAGGGTTAAGACCAAGCAAGGCTATGAAGTGGTGGGAGGATTAGATACCCAAAAAGCTCTATCCGTTCCAATCTAAGAAACGAATTAGAGGGATACAACAGCCTTGTAAAATACTAGCATCAATAGCATAGATTTTAAAAAATAATTGCAAAAAGTCTCTTAAATTCTATTTCAGCAACAATTTTAGTTGATATCAAAATGAATTGGCTAAAACACAAAATGTGCTAATTACGTTTGAAATAAACGTTGAAGGATCTCGCAGAGATATTTAAATTTTGAAATTAAAAAACTGAATATTTTCTTATGGATAATTTATCTTTCATGACAAACTGGTAACCAGATTCCAATGTTCTTCTTTCATGGTTGCCACGACTAGGAGTCGAAACTTCGAAATTGGGAAATTTTGTCTGAAGAAAAATTTGAAAATTTTTCCGTTTGCTTTTTAATTTAAAAAAATGAAAGAATGAGCATAATTTTCGTTGACCTCGGTGAATTTTTAAAAAAGTCGCCAAAATTGTCGAAAAGTCGCCAAATTGTCGAAAAGTCGCCATACTTTGAAAATAGTAGCTTTCCAGTCGATTTTGCTTAGAAAGATACTCCTATATAGTCACCAAGGTTGAAAAACAGTAGAAAAGTCGCCTTGTGGCAGTCCTGCAATCAGGGTCTATGTAAGGTAGACCTGCACTTGCTACCGATAGAACAAGATGAGAGAAGGGTTGTTAAATCTATGGTTTTCTGGCAATACTTTGGTTTTTCACACCCTGTGAAAAGCGATTCATGTCCATATTTGTGTCGGGGTTAAGCCAAATAACTCCTTGGGACCGTCCTATAGCCGTAATGACTGCAGCTAGTTAGCGCGGAAGGGTTGCACCCTCAAATAACCTTCCAAGTGGTTTCGAAGAGATATCTCGTCCATCAAGATTCGAGCAATTTTGTTAATGACGAAATATCTCGATATTGCCAATTTTTTTATGATGGCGTGACCAAGGTCTGGTCTGTTTTCTTCTAATGATGAGAGACATTCGTTCATCAAGATCTGGCCAGTTTTACTGATGACGAGATACCTCTTCAAGACAACCTCGAGGAGGGTTAGGAAGAGAGAACATAATTGTGATTTTAAGTTTATACTACACTGCTGGTAATCGAAAATGTATCACGAAGGAAGCATGCAATAGCCTTGAAATTTACACATTTGATTAGCTCTTCAGCATACATGCAAATCATGTGCACCAGTAACGTCCCCTGTAAGTAGTATACAAAGGGAGAACAGAGAATCGGGGCGAAAGGTTTAGCCCTTTCGCCCCGACTTTTGCATGATTAAAATTTAACTCTGAAAAGTAGTTTAATTTAGTAGTTTAGTAGTTTTTGCTCTTTTTGACGGACGACCGTACTTTCGCGTTCTTTTTGTGTTTGCTGGTCCCTTCCAACATTTATTAGTTGCTCAGCTAAGGGGACCATGAATGATAATAGTGGTTCTGTTTTATGTTCCACATCACACTTCGTAATCCATGCATTCACAACAGAAATCATAACTAATTTCCAAAAAATCTTTTTCCACCACTTGTCTGATTTTCAGCCATGACCATAAAAAGTAGCCATTTCATCACAGCGGTCAACTACATTCATGTACATATTGTAGTGGGAAATGGCTTCTGGGCAACTAACGTCTAATTTTGTACCATCTTTTTGTTTCCGAACCACGGTCACTAATTCATCAGAATGAATGGGCGTGCTCTAAACCATAAGTCCGCCATTTGCAATCTGAAAGTATTGCCAGGTTTCTTTAGTCATATTTTTATTCCCTAATTCCTTAAGAACACTGAAAACGTAAAAACCCATTCAAAAAAAGTGGGATTTATTTACCCAATCTAATCTCTGGGACGTATATGCCCATTAGGCCCGAAAGGGTTAAAGCATTAGAATTGTGTTCTCTCGCCATTCCTGTGTATAGAAAGCTTAATTATACCTCGTCTAAAAATACGGCAGTCATACGAGTATGTTTCTGAGTTCGACAGAGGATGAATTGTGGCTTATCGAGACTGAGATTATCCTTCTGAGAAATCGGTGCTCATGTTGGACCAGTGGTTCTTGACCTTTTTAGTGATCGGCACCCCCTTGAAAATGTGTCTCTATTTCTTTATTTAGGAATTTACTTCTATTGTAAGATAATTTATATATTTATTGAAAAATAAACATATACATACAAAACAATATCTCAGTTTTTATTGGCTATGTTGTTTATTCATAATACTTTTGCAGCGAGGTCCCTTTTTTGAAAGAGCCACGCATAAGTCTTCACTTGCATTTATGCGATTTCTGGCTTTTTTTTGCAAAGATGGTGAAAATCCCATTTCACACAGGTAAGTGGTGGCAAATGGTAAAAGTGTCTGCAATGCTGCTTTTGCCAGCTGTGGATAAAGTTCTAACTGTGTACACCAGAATTGTTCTAAGTCCAGTTTTTCAAAATTCCATTTGAATACGTGCATTGGCTCGTATTTCTATAAAATTGTCTTTTATTAAATCTGTCGTCCATCGAAACCCTGGAAATGATTTCTCGCACCCCCAGGGGTGCACACATCCCAGGTAAAGAACCACTGTGTTGGACGAAATCATGTCGCAGTGATGCGAATATGAAATCAGTGAGTGCAGGAGGGATGAACGGATGAAGCTAGTGATTGCAGAAGCCTCGTCACACCACCGAACGAGAGGACAGACATCTTGTGCACATGGGTATTACGGATCGTATTGCAACATCAAGAATCCTAGCTCAAGAATTGGGATGTGTTGTACAGCAGCCAGTGTCAGCATGTACAGTTCGACTTCGTCTGCTGCAGCTGGGATTTTTTTCAATGCCACCATAACTACGACTACCTTTGACTCTACATCCCAATCGTCTGAAGCTGCAATGGTGCATATAACGCCGCAGATGGACAAACCTCATGGATGGATATCCTCATGACGCATGTCATGACATCGTCGTTTCAAACTAATCGTAATTCTGTGTACAACGGTCGTATTCGAGTCCGGCGGCATTGCGGTGACAGACTCCATGACTCTTGCATTATGCATCGCCATACTGGTCCGTCACCTAGCGTTATAGTATGGGGCGCCATTGGATTCTAGTCCCGCACCCGCCTAGTATGCATTACCGGTACACTCAACAGCCACCGCTACATCTCTGAATTTTTGGAGCTTGTTGTCCGCCCTTAAGTTCAGGATTGTCTGCGTCCAATTTTCAACAGGACAATGCCCGACCGCACGTGTCATGCAAACCAGATTTCACTTCTTCCGTGGCCCGCCCGTTCACCAGATCTGTAGTTCGTTGAACACGTCTGGTCCATGATCGTCCATGGATTAGCACTCCACAGACCATCAGCGGTTGCGACATACCAACTTTGGCAACATATGGAAGCAGCATGGACTGATATACCCCAAATATATACATCCAAAGACTCTTTCCTTCAATGTCCCGGGATGCCCAAGCGATCTTTTTCTACTTTCATCGCACTACTCTACTCCACTGCAGATCTCTTCCCCTTCCACGACATTTTTTACCTGACGCTGTCTTGTGTTTGGCACAGTTTGGCCGAATATGGCTCTTGCATCATAAAACTCAAAACCGAACCATCTTTATTTCAGAGACGTGAAGCAGCAGATATTGCCTTCCATGGCGGCTACACAAAATACTGATTTCTTCACGTTCCGCACGTCGAACTGAGCTGTAATTCAATCACTTCACCCTCGTGCCTTACATTAATAATAAATATACTCCTCTACAAAGCCATCATTAGGCCTACCCGCACTTATGGATCCCAAATCTGAGGATCCACAAGTGTTAAAAATCTCAAAAGACTGCAGATCTTCCAAAATCGTACATTACTTACGATCGCGAATACTCCAAATTATATTCGGAACGAAGTCATACATTCGGACCTTAAAGTTAAGTCCATTGCTGAATATGTACAGCAGCTTCTACATTCTTCCTAAAATTACCTCGGATTCCAAACGAAGCACTAGTCATTAACCCTCTCGCTGCGCATCCCGCGATTTCCGCGGGGAACGTAGAAGTAGCAAAATTTGCGCAGCCCGCGATTTCCGCGGGGATGCATTTTTGCCGTCTAATTAACTGTGCAACCCACTCTTTACCCGTTCATGGTTCTGTGATGTTTAATTGTTTATTCAAATCTGGGTTAACAGATGGCTTTAGATGTCCACATTTCTGCGAAATATACAAGCATTTTTTGCAGCATTTTGCGCGCTCTTTTCAAAGCTCAAAGATGTCTGGCAGGAAGCGTTTCGCGAGTGATAGAACCTACATTTCTGACAATATTTCCGACACTGATAGCAGTTCTGACTCTGATATCAAGTGTATTGAAGATAGTTATAGCGAAACTGATGAGAATTTCTCGGATTCCTCTGCGGATAGTGATTTCTAATAATTCTTCATTTCTAATAAATGTTTTGTAAGTATTTTGCATATTTTCATTAGTATATACGTTTTACCTTTGTATTTCATAAAATAAATCATAATTTAACCAAGATTAATTTTCAAAATGTTTCTTTTATATGATTATTCTTCAATTTGAATATTCCGACATTTTTTATGATCGAATTCTATATTGAAAAAAAACTCTTTTACACAAAATTTTTGTGTATTTTAACTTTATAATATATATGTAGATTTGAAATATGTAATAAAAAAAATACCCATTTTTTGAACCTATTTTGATAAAAAAAATTACGCAGCGAGAGGGTTAAGACCATATGACGCAACTGTTGTCAGCTCGCAGAAAAGACCTAGAACTATTCTGCATCAACAGTTTAACACCTTCCCGCAAAGGCCTAAACGCCGATGTGGGCTGTTCCGTTTGGATCCTGTAGTCTGACTTCAATTCCATATATTCTCACCCCAATTAATGTTCCCCTACTGCTATGACTCTTATGTACACCACTGATTAGGGGATGTTTATGGACACGATGGGACCACTAATTGTATCACTTTTAAAGTTAAATTGTAACATTAAGTAATTTCTCTCCTTAAGTTTAAATTTAATTATTTTTTCTTATGATGTGAACATGAGTCGCTATGCAGCGGGTGTTCCGAAAGTGATCTGTCCTGTCTTGTATAATAAATATGGCTTTGATATCTCTTGTCCTTCATGCTCGTGCATTTTCCATGGCCAGCTGTGTATATTTATGGGGTCTCCTGATCAGACTGAGATAGTACACTCAGCAAGGCCCAAACAGAAATTTCCCCAGAATGAGCACTGATAAAAACTAAACAGTCTGGTCGAGGCTTCAGTTACTGATAGGTTGCATTGCTTGATTCTTTGCATTTTAGATAGATTAAAGTGTATTCTGAGGCTGTTGAACTAAGGTAGGTGTTGGAGTAATTCGTTTATATTTTACAGCATCTAACCCCCAATGTAAAAATCACACATGATTTCGAGTCAGGAGAGTTTTTTAAAAAATCAACCAACTTTCAAATTTTTACAATCACCGATCGATTATAACTGTTTTCTATTAACAGTCCTGAAAGTTTTAACAATTTTACCATCGACTTTTAAATAATCTGACCGTAGTTCAAAATTACGTGGTGGTGTTCTTAGATCTCTCCTTCTGGGTTTGATCCCGGACCTTCGGCAATAGCCCGTTGTGTTGCTCCAGTGCGACGTTAATTAAAATACCTACCTATATACTGTCAATTAAATTCATATTTCTGTAAGACAGTATGAATAATTGTTTACTTAGTAAATCCATGATGTTTACTTAGTGGAATATATTTTCTTTTGCATGGATATTTAAAAACTAAAATTTTACTTCTTGCATTTTATATTGACTGTAATGTTTACTTTAATAGGCGAATCATAGTAGTTACTTAGTAAAATGCTTACTTAGGGAATAAATTTTTCTTGCATGGTAGGTATTTAATTAACGTCACACTGGAGCAACACAATTTGTTATTTTTCTCTTGCATGGATATTTTAAAAAACTAAAATTCTGTACCAGTATTTGTGACATCTTTATCTTTCTTCAATTTTTGTGCTTCCTACCAACTATCATATAAATTGAATTTTCTGTACGACAGTATGAATAAGCGAATAATGTTTACTTAAGTAGGAGAATCAGTGTTTACTTAGTAAAAATCAGGATATTTACTTAGTGGAATATATTTCCTTTTGCATGGATATTTTAAGAGACTAAATTTTGTTCCAGTGCTTGTGTTTTCTGTTTTTCTGCTATTTTTGTGCATCTGTCATGTAAATTGATTTTTTGTATGGCAGTATGAATAAGCGAATGTTTACTTTAAGGGGGTTAAAAAAGGAGTTGTTGGGTTTTATCGATTGAAGACAGAGTTTTATACATTAAAAATAAATTTTATTACGTAGCCAAGTCTTATGGTTTAAAAACATAATTTCAGAAAACAACAAGAAGTCTGATCAGATCATGATCCCCAATCTTATCACTTATATACATTCAAAGATTTACATATTCTTCTATATTGATGTGCCCCACACGGCACTATAATTGGAGGTTTGAGACCGATTCCAACATGCGGCCCCATCGGTTGTAAAACCTCAGCAGATGTATTACAATTCAATATATATATTTATATAAATCTAACAAAATATTTTTCTAATAATATTTTTAAATTTATTTAACAATAAAGGCTTTGTTAAAAAGTCAGCCAAATTATTTTCCGATGAAATATAATTTACGTTAAATAGTTCATCTTTTATTAATTTACGAATAAATTTGTACTTGATATCAATATGTTTAGTTTTCTGATTTTCCTGACTATTTTTTGAAAAATAGATAGCAGATTGATTATCACAATATACTTGGGGTCTTATGTAATCACACAAACTTAATTCATTTATAATTCTACTAAACCAAATAACTTCTTTAGTGCAATCGGTTAGTGCAATAAATTCAGATTCCATTGAGCTAAGAGCTATGCACTTTTGTTTAGAAGATTTCCATGATATTGGGATGTTACCAAAATAAATTAAATAGCCACTGCTTGAATGTCTGTTTGTGAGACCACATCCCCAATTTGCATCAGAAAAAGCAATCAAATTTGAACTTTCTACATTGGAAAGATTAATTTTAAAATCCTTTGTAAGAAAAACATAGTTCATAATATCAACAACGTAAGACCAGTGTTTGTAAGTATAACCATTACAAAACTGAGACATTATATTAACAGCAAATGCAATATCTGGTCTGGATCTATCTGACAAAAACGATAAACATCCTATTAAGGAACGATAGGGAAATTTCCTCATTAAATCATTTTCAATTATTTCTTCCTCTTTAACCTTATCAGGTAAGCTACAACCAATTTTAAAAGGTAAATTCACAAAACTTTTAGGAAGATCTTTGAATTGTGACATTAATTTTTCAATGTAGGTAATTTGATGTAAATAAATCGAATTTTCAATTTCTTGAAAGTTTACGCCTAACAAATATTTAGTTTTACCTAGGACTGTAAGATCCAATTTTTTGTCCAATAATTCGATTACGTCATTTATCAAATGTTCTCTTTTTGAAAACAAAACCATATCATCTACATAAACAATTAAAATTACATCTTTAAATTTGTAGACACAATTACACCAATTTAACTGAGAAAATCCTAATTTAGTTAAAATACCGTCTAATTCCAAATTCCATTCTCTACCACTTTGATGCAGACCATATATAGCCTTTTCCAATAGACATACTTTGTTTTCGGATCCTTTCAGCACAAATCCTTTTGGCTGTTTCATGTATATAGTATCCTTAAGGTGTCCATATAAATATGCACTTTTCACGTCAACTTGACAGTGATACCAACCCAACATAGAAATCAATAGTACAAACAATAATTTAACAATAGAAAAATTCACAACCGGTGAAAAAATATCTTTAAAATCAATGCCGGGTTTTTGCTTAAAACCTTGAGCAACAAGACGAGCTTTATACCTTTTAGGTATATTGTTTTCGTCCATTTTTATGCTGTACACCCACTTACTTCCAATTATGGTTGTATTTGGGGGTGTGTCCACTAATTTCCATACTTGCCTATCCTTCATTATCTGAATTTCTTCGTTCATGGCAGTATTCCATTTAATTTTATCCTTACTTGCTTGCGTTTCTTCATAACTTTTGGGGATTTCGACATTGTAACACTGATCATACATGTCGTACATCTGTTGGTCTAAAAAATTAGATTCATCACTAGAAGTAGATGGCACATTAGAAATATCCACATTAGGATGTTCAGTTTCTGGCTTAAAATTGAAATTTACAGGATCAAACCTAATCTTATTTTTAGTACAGTACTTTTTAATATCATTTAAAGATCTCATTCTCAAATTTTCAGGAGAATAATAGTATACATCTATCCTATTGCTTTTATTTCTAGGTTTTTCGATTCTTCGCCAATTTGAAATGTTAAGACTTTTTAAGTCCTCAGTTTTAACTAAATCTTTAGAATCTAAAACTTGAGTTTCACTTTCCGATTTTACTTTTATGTTTTCATTTGATTGATAAATAGGAATATTAGAATTAAGATCGAAAGAAACGTACTCAAAGTTTTTACCAAATAGTACATCAACAGCTTTCTTACTTTCGTCGATATGAACATGGACTGTTTCAACTATTCTCTTCTCGTTTGGGATATATATTCTGTAACCTTTAGTTTTCAAACCATATCCTGTCAAAATACCAAGTTTAGCTCTGGGTTGTAATTTATTTCTCTGTATTTTAGGAATATGAACATAAGCCAAAGAGCCAAAAATTCTAAAATGTTTTACTGATGGTTTGAAACCAGTCCATATTTCGTTAGGAGATATACCCTCAGTTAATTTGTGTTCGCATCTATTTTTAGTGTGAATAAATGCTAAAAGTGCTTCTGACCAAAATTGTGGTTGTAAACCACTGTCCTGAAGCATAGCTCTGACACAATCCATGGCTGTTCTATTGAACCTTTCTGCAACGCCATTTTGTTCAGGGGTATAAGTTGAAGTTCTTTCGATTTTTATTCCTAGATCATTTAAAAACTTTTTAAATTCTTTGTGACAAAATTCTAAACCATTGTCAGTTCGGACACATTTTAACTTAACATTTAGCTGTCTTTCAGCTTTAACCAAGTATTTTTTAAAGTAATCAAAAACTTCATTCTTATTTCGAATAATATAAATAGTTACTTTTCGTGAAAAATCATCAATAATAGATAAAAAGTATTTGTTTCCACCTAGAGAGTTAACTGGAGCAGGACCCCACAAATCCATATGGATCCTTTCCAAAACATTTTTAGTTTTCCTTTCGTACATATAGTTTCTTTTTAAGGATATTCTAGTGGATTTAGCAATAGCACAAATCTTACAATTTTTATCTATATTTTTACAATTAAGTTTTTCAATTCCTTTTACACAATTAATTTTACTCATATTTTCAATTAAGGGCATGTTAACATGACAAAACCTACGGTGGGCTTTTTCTAGATCTAAACCAGTTACATATGTATAATTTTTAATCTTGGGATAACCTTTCAAGATATACAATTTTCCAATTCTGGGAACAGTAAACAAATATTTATTATAACTATTATAAATAATCATTTTGTTATTTCCCCATTTAATTTGGTTTCCCACAAGGTCAATACGAGCACCACTAATTAAATTTCTTCTCATATTAGGTGAGTATAAAACATCTTTCAAAGTTAAATCAAAATTTCGGTTTCTATCTAAAACTGTAAATTGAATATCACCCATACCTAATACTTCCGAGGTGCTGTCCTTGTCTCCGACTAGGATCTTCTGTGGTGGTAGTTTTCTGAATGTCGTAAACATATCGCGTTCTTTACAGAAGTGGGCAGTTGCAGCAGAATCAATAAGAAATTCCCTCGGTCTTTCATTTGGAAAATTTGAAACTGCATAGGCACGTTGAAGATCAGTTTTTGGATTGTCCTCCATATAAAATAATTCACCACCAGGTTTCTGCCGATTGCTTTTCTTGAAGCACTTCGATTCGTAATGTCCCGACTTTTTGCAGTAGTTACAGAATGGTCGCGGCCCCATACGACAAACTGTCGACTTTCTTGGGCTTGAAGGAATTAATTCAGGGTCCAGTACGCATCTGCTGTGATCAGGAGTAGACGCCCGTGTCTCCTTGTATTTAGATGACTTGTTTCTTGTAGCATAAGCATCGGCCACGATACTTAATTTTGTGTCTTCGTCCTTCCGCTTCAGGTCGATCCGGCTGGATTCTGTTATTAAATGTTTAGACAAATTGTCTAGCGTGAACTCGTTGTCATCCATCCTGTATAGCAGTTGTACCAGATTATCGTATTCGTGAGGTAAATGTCTTATTAGTTGAAAGCAAACTAAGAGGTCTGGGATTTCGAATCCACCTTCTTTTATCTGTAACAGCTTCTCATGCACTCGTTTGCAGAAGAGTCCAATGGATTCGTCCTCCGGCTGATAGCGGATTGAAAAGAACTCGTCCACAAGGCCTGCCAATCGTGCTCTAGATGCTGGTTCAAAGTTGGTCTTTAATATATCCCAGGCTTCCTTACCATCCTCAGTAGATGAAATTAAGACTTGATATTTTCTGTCTATACCCTGGTAGATAGTTGTGTATGTCCTCTGTTTCCTATAACGATAGTCTCTTTTTTCTTGTTCTGGAGCATCTTCCAATAATAGAGGTTCCGTTTTAGTGATAAATTCCCAACAGTTCCGGTCGATTAGCAATATCTTCATGTCCATCTTCCACGTGGCATAGTTGAAATCCGATAACTTCGGGAAGGAAAACATGGACATTCCTTGAATACCCATCATACTGGATACCGGTAGTGGCAGAATTCAGGTTCAGCTTAAGGTCTGAGGCCCATAGCCAATGTTCGATTAATAATGTTCGATTTTCCCCCGCAGCTATACATCTAGTTAGCCAAGGTTGTTGGTTTGGGGGTTTAATGGCGCAAGGTCCATATTTGGCCATGTTGCGCCAGGCACAAGGCATATAATATCAAGTAACACACACAATGAAAGTTTTACTGTCACAGAAGAGAGAAATACACCCAGGGAGGAATGCCCCTGACAGGAATCGAACCGGCATCTCCTACAACTCGAAGGTTGCTAGAACAGTGGGCATACCAATGTGCTACGACGTCCCCCCTAGTTAGCCAAGGTCGTAGCTAGTACTATGATGGAAATGTCAGTACATGGTGTTTTCGCGCATCTCTGAAGGATTGGGAATGGAGTCTCTTGGTTTTAAACAAACGTAAATTTTCGTTGGATTTTTCATATCTTTTGCATAAAAGATTATAACTTAACCCATTATTGGTGACATAGCCCCTTAATAAATAAAAGTAAAAGGCGAATTTCCAGAAAGATTCGAATACTAGCTGTTCAGTGTCCTTATACTGTGTAATATATTGTTTACTGTCGAGCGTCATTTTTATACTCAGATCAATCAAAAAGTGCACTTTATTCTCACAATAATCCCTTTAAAATTTAAGTGTGGCTACCAAAAATAATATTCAGACCCAACACCTTTCTACAAATGTGATACGGTCCATATCTCCATTTAGAACAAAAAAATGGGTTTCTAAATTCGGGCGTGCCCCCAGAACTTTTCTTAGGGAGCTTCATTATGCCCAATTAGGACAAATCGACCGTCTCGGTCCTTATGGACGAATTAGTTACTCCTACTTCCGATAGATGGCAACACTGTCAAAAACTCAAGCGCTTTTTTCCTGTTTAAATAAAAACTCAAAAGCAGATTTACACCTCATTATACCTCAATGGTGCAGTTTCACTCACTGTATAGATCGATTAAACTGTTATTTTACAATAACAGTGTCAACGGTTGTTTGTAGCTTGTGATAACGGCTATTATAAACTGTTAATGTTACAATTTGTTTCCGTTTGAAACTAAATTTTACTGTTTTTTATCCGTTAGAAATTGAAATTTGCGATTGACTTAAACATTAATTATATGTTTATATAAGCCATTAATTTAGGGTGACCATATTTCGAAAACACCAAACCGGGACACTAAAAAAAACGCATCAGTCTCATTCTCATTTATTTTCACAAAACAATACAATTAAAAATTAAATACAATGCAATTAAATCTAAATCACAGAAATATATGCACATATGTTTATATGTAATAAGTACATAAATGGTTAGAATTATCATGTTCTAATGGTTTATGCAAAACAAAATAAATTATAAATCGTCAATTATAAATTATAAATAATGTGTCACTTATTTATATTTTTTGGTTGACCCGACTTGCTTTAATATTTCTGGTTTGGAGATAATGTATTCATGAAATTCTTGGCAATTCAAATCATAATTCGTCAGCACTTGAAGAATGACTACGGTTGAAATGTCCAATCGATTTCGCTCGTCTGTCCACTGTACATTCATTAGAGAAAAAATCCGTTCAATATTAGCGTTATGAGGTGGAATTGAAAACATATACTGACATATTTTCAAAATTTCGGAATTCCTCAGCGTGTTCACTACATTTAAAAAAATCCACCCATTTTTCGTAACAGTGCTTATTCTCATTCTTCCATTCTGTGGATTTTTCAATCATTGTTTTCTTTACGTTACTCATTTGATTAAAGAGTAGTGAATCATTTAATTTAACTCTTTCTTTGAGATACATACAGATGGTCTCAACTTTCTTCCAAACGGGTATTTCTAAAAGTAACATCCAAGAAAATACGGATACACTAGCATTTGTTTCCTTCCACATAAAAAGGTATTCGTACGCTATTTTGTAAAAGTCGTCAATTTCACGCTTATAATTAGACAACATCGATTGCGATATTTCATCTTTTTTCTCTAGTAAGACATTTTTTACACTGATTGTAAGAAAACGTTCGTCGGACCTTTCCTTAATGATGGTTAGCGTCTCTTCCAATATTGAATAAACTTCGATGCAGCATTTCTTGTTACCTTCTATTTTTTTAATTCCTTTTTCGTTTTCAAAAACATGCAATTGACTATGAATAAACCATAGATAGGCTTCACTCAGGGGATTATTGAAAAATGTCAATAAGGTTTTCGGAGCTCTTTCCTCAGAAAAAAAACTTTTTAATCCCTCAAAAATTTTTAGTATCCTTTCTACTGCAGGAAGCAATAAAAGCCAACGTGTGCCTGAATGGGACAACACATTTTGATATTGGAGTCCCACGAAATCGCAAAATTCTTTTAGTCTTTCAGTCCTCACAGTATAAATTGAAAAATATGTAAATATTTTAACGACTACGGCCTCAATATCACAAGAAAGTCTATCTGTGGCTGTCTGTATAGTATTGTGCATGATATGCGCCGGGCAACCGATACCCTCTATATTTTCATTTATTTGTTTCATTCTATAATAAATATTGCACGTTCCTTTTCTTCGAATACCTCCGAAGTTCGTATTAGCATTATCACCGCAGAAAGCTACACATTTACTTATGTCTAATTTAAATTCTTTTAACGTGTCAATGCAAAAATTGGTGATCGTTTCGGCTGTTTCATTTGGCAAAGAAGTGACCCTTAACAATTTAAATTGTATTCCTTTATACATGTCAAAATACTGGATGCCAAAGGAAACATTTTTGTCGATTTATGATAGCTAGCGTCTGTAGAGAATCCATAAAAATTATTTTTTTCAATAATGATATTAATATTTTGAAGAGAATGTGGAGCAATAATTGATTTCATTAATGCAGCCGTCTTGGTTCGTGCTGACGAAAATTTACTTACAATTACTGAATCTGAGTATAAAACTTTTATTAACTTATTATTGCAATCTGTACTGCGAAATGTATAATGATGTTTAATTGTATGATATGCAGTAGTCAATTCAGCTGCATTTATTTTATATTCTTCATCGGAACTAGGTTTGCTAAAAAAGAATCTACTGTCCGTGAAGAACTTGCAGTTGATATGTTGCAAATATGCTTTTTCGACTTTAAGTGGTCCTTAATATCTGCTCGACCGCCATGCCTAATACTTATAAAGGACATACATACTGTACATTCTACTTCTTCTACGTGTCTACCTTTTCTTATGAACTTCCATTCTTTCGATTAATCTTCTTTATACGTACATTTACGCTTCGGCATTTCAAAGGATCTAAAATTAAAATAGTAATTAATGAAATTTAATTTTATATTAATTTTCTAACTTATTTAATATACAAACCAATTATCAATTTACAAAATAGGAAACATATAATTTTAATGTAGATTGAACGAACTTGATTTTTATAAATTAGGTTAAATTTAAAAAAGGAAAAAACATACCTTATTACGCTAGGAGTCGGAAAACTGGCGTTTCGAGTCTTGAGCAAACAGTGTACTCTCAAAAGATGCAAAGCTTTGACCAAAGCGCTGTTATCTGTACGAAAGCGATCAGCAAAGTGAAAAAACATACGAAACACAGGTTCATTACCCCCACTACTATATGGCCAGCGCCGCAAGGAAAATGTAAACAAGTACGTTAGTGTGCTTAAGCTTACAATCACTTACATCTGTTTCGTAAAACGAGTGAGCTGCTTGCTCACGAATAGCAGTATTTTTTTCGAATACGAAATTTGTAAAATATGTAAAACCGGGACAATAGACCGTCCCGAAGACATTTTTCGGGACGCCGGGACAGAGTACCTAAAACCGGGACAATCCCGGAAAACCGGGACGTTTGGTCACCCTACATTAATTTGAAAATTTGTGATTTCAAATTTTTATTTTCATTAAATATTTTTATAAGTTTCAATTTTTCAATTCACGGCTATTCAATTGTGAGCAGTGAATCAATATTGATTCACAGCTATCCTAATAACACATTTAACGGCAGCTGTTAATATTTTCGAGAACAGTTGTTGATTATTACGTTGCTATATAATACTGTTATTTAAACTAACTATCCGAATAACAGTCCATCACTAATTCCTTTGGTCATATAATAGGAAGGGGTCGCTAGTACCGTGGTACCGGGGACGGCGTCTAAGAAGGATGATGGGTGGAGCATCTCTGATATGGATGATGTACAAGAAATGTGAAAATTTGTACTCATGTCCGTATTTCCTAAGTTTAAAGCATGCAAATACTTTCGTTGTTTTCAACAAGAGTGCAAAAAGAAAATGTATTAAATTTCATCCAAATTCACTTACTGTTCATATTAGATAGTCTAAACTTATTTTACAAGTGTTAACGGTTATTTCTAATTTGCGATAAATGTTATTATGTACAGTTAAAACAATTGTTTCCTTTTACAACTAAACTTCGCTAGTTCTAACTGTTAGAAATGGACATTAACATTTGATAAAAACAATTATCCGGAAAATGAACCATTAATTTGAAAAGCTGAGATTTAAAATTTTTATTTTCATGAAATATTTTTATAAATTTCAATTTTTCAATATTCAATTTAAATTGATTCACGGCTGTCCTAATAATACATTTAACGGCAGCTGTTAATATTTTCACAATAACAGTTGCTAACTGTTATATTGCTATAATAATTTCATTTAAACTGTTATCTGAATAACAGCCCATCACTTGTTCCTTTGGTTACTGAGCATAGGAGGGGGTCGCTGGTACCATGGTACCGGGGTTCGACGTCTAAGGATGTTGGGTGGGGTACCTCTGGTAAGAATGTGTAAAAAATGTTAAAATTTTTACATTGATGTCCGTATTTCCTAAGCTTAAAACTTGCAAATACTTTGTACTTTTAATAAGAGTGCAAAGAAAAGAAAATATGTGAAGGAAAGTAAATTATTCTCACTTTATTATTTCAATCTGTTTACATAAATGTAGATGTTGAACAAGTTCGTCATTTTTCTAGTCTCTCCTTTTCGATGCATTTGGTCCAGCGGTCCACAAACTTGCGTATTCCCTCCAAGGTTTTCGGTTGGTTTCCCACTTTGTCCGTCTCATCTGCAGAGAATACGCTACATTGTCGATGGTAACTCGACGGTTTGCCAGTACCATTTCTCGAGCTTGCTGAATCTTCTCGTCAGTGGAGATGTTGACGGGCGTCCTGCTCCTTGTCCGGCCTCTTCAAGCTTCTCGATCCACTCATGCACACTTCTACGTGGTAGAGCACTGTCCCCGTATTGTGTTGTAAGCCTCCGATGAATTTCAGCCCCTGGCACACCTTCCGACCCTAGAAATCGGTCACTACTCTTTATTCCTCCTTGGTGCACACTGCTAGCGGAGCGGCCATGTTTACACTGAAGCAGAAGCAAGAAAAACGACGCTATCAAGGTCAAACTTTGGTGACGTGACCAGTGTTTTCTAAGCATGCATGCGCAGAAGGCAGTGTGACAAACCTGAAGATGTGTTATTGCGAAAGTGCGGATAATTTTTGACTTACCCTCGTATATAAATTTTACCCAAATTAGGCATTTAGAAGTTGGAAAACATTTTAACATCATGAGGGGCCCATCATCTAATCTGGTAATCATTGGCGTAGCTAAGGGAGGGGGACAGGTACGGCGGCACCGAGCCCAAATGTCTAAAGGGGCGGCATTTCAGAAATATTTGTTTCAACGTTTTGTAGTTCTTGAAAAGCGTTTTATAATTTTAAGCACAATTTTGTACTCGTCGTAGAAGTGTATTCCAGTGCTGTGCGTGAGGTGGACTTCATCTTAGGTAGGTATTTTAATTAACGTCGCACTGGAGAAACACAACGGGCCATTGCGACGGTCCGGTGAACAATCCCGAAGGGAAAGATCCGATGACAACACCAAGTAATTTTGAACCACGGTCAGATGACGAGGTCACACCTGAGCTGGCACCCCACTCTACAAACTTCAGCACGACGCCAAAGTGAGGACATTTGAGAACACGACGGATTTAACGAGCACCAGCCCCCTTTGTACACTACGGTCTTTAGTTGGATTCGAACTCGCAACCCTCCGATTGCTAATCCGTTACCTCTTCCAACCGGGCTACCCGCCCTTTCATGTAGTACCCTAAGGGGCACATCTTTAGGTGTGTACGGGCTTCACGGACCTGAGGTACTCTGGTGATCTTTTCTCTTCCCATTGGGTTTACTGTCTTTAGTAAACGTTGGGAAAGCGCTCCTTGGATACCCAAGCTATCTTTACTTTCATCCCACTACTCTGGTCCCTAATCCCTCTTTTCCAATTTCACTTGAAGTTGTCTGTCTTGTGTTAGGCGCAGCTTTGCCAAATTGTCCCTTGTTCTATACAACCCCAAAACAACCAACCAGCCTTTCATGTAGATTCCAGTATAGGCTTTACTTTTAGCGTAACCTCAATGCATTCGTATTACTATTAATCCTTCAAGTAATTTCGACGAGGTGTCTCGTCCGTCGAGATCTGGTCAATTTTGTAATGACGAGACATCTTGTCCATGAAGATCTGGTAAATTTTGCTAATGTCGAGACAATAGTAATAACAAGAGGACATGACAATAGTAATAACAAGAGGAATATCTCTTATCAAAATTGTGCTTGACAAAATTACACATGGAAATCATGTTGATCCAATTTATTTTTTCGCAAATTAAGCACTGAATCTTGCACACAAACCCTGACTTCCAAAAGTAATTATATAAAAAATATTACTTCAATAATGAATCAGAGTAATGAAATATTTTAAACTAAATTTTCAAGAGTCAAGTTTAATGCGTTTCTCACTACCCACAATGTGGCTTTCAGATTGATACCCTTGAGGTTGAGTTGATATAACGGAAACTGGTTTCTCCATTGATGTACACATGTAGCCCAAAACCATTGTTTTTGTGTTGTGCACCCATGCCAAATCACAGGTATTAGCCTGAGAATAATACTTCAGACTCAATATCCCAGCTAATTTAGAGTTCACATTCCTTAAGTATGGGCTATCTAAAAATTGTTTTCGAAATACTTCAGGCAACGCTAATGCAGAGTCATGATTTTCATACATTATCTTACACCACTCCTTAGCCAATACAGTTTTGATCAGATACTCTCCAACACCAGATACACTACATGCTACACTAGGTTTTTCACAATTTGTAGAGTTTTCAGCCCAACAGCCTGATCCATAGATAGAGGATTGTCCAATTCTACCAGAATTTTTCAAAAGTAATCCCCCACTAGAGACAGCACTTGACACATTCCCAATTGCATCAACGCAGATAGCCCCCACAGTATCTAACAATTCATGCTTACCTAATGAATTAGGATTCACAGTGTCAGAGGGAATATTTTTCTTCGCAGCAAAACTAGAGTCTGCATCAATTAAATGTGCATACTTTAAATAAGATCCGCGAGACATTTTTGTCATAAGTTTGTTGTTATGAGTGAACTCAAACCCATGATTTAAAGCCCAATCTTGAGCTCCTTTTCCAACAAGAGTGCAAGGGGGAATACGGCCACAGGACAACAACCCCTGATTTTGTTGTTCGAGTATTTTTTTGGCTACTTTTACAGGATTTTTTATATTGCACAAGCTTCCAACTGAACCAAAGTTTAGAGTAGCACCATCCATAATACCAGCATCACATTCCACAGTTCCAATCAGAGTCAGGTTAGAGCCAATTCCTGCATTAGTCAGAGGGCAGTCTTCAAGAGCAGACACAGCTACAGTCACTGCTTCCACTGCACTGCACCCACCACTAAGCATTTGACAAGCCACACCACAAGCTTTATTGCATGCTTCCGTGTAGGATAATCTACGATTTGGACCATGGTAACCAGCACCAACGTGCACAGCGACGAATCCTGACATTGAGAAACTTTGGGAATCTGAAAATACAGATACTTTTAGTTTTGAATAGAAACCAAGCTTCAATAATTTGAATTTTTATATTGTCTTTAAGTGGTTCTGCTTCAAATATCTGGATGATCCCTATTCGACTCTAAGCACTAGAAAAGCTGTAAAAAAGAGTCAATGACAGGAACACAAAACATCTAATCAGGTAAGAGAAATGAATGCACATTTACATTGTCTTTTAGTGGTTCTACTTCACATATCTGGATGATCACCATTGGATTCTAACCACTGTAAAAGAGAACCTATGACAAGAATGCAAAACATCTAGTCAGGTAGGAAGATGGAGCACACTATGTCTTGCTTTGGATAAGCAGCAGATTCTAGCCAACCTAAGTAGAAAGCTTTTTCAAAGCCTGAGAAAGAATACGAGAACACTTCAAATCACAGGATTAGGTAACACAACACACATACTACATAAGAGAACAGATGGATGTATTGATTTAAAGCCGAATTCAACTACACAAATTTTTGAAAGATTTATCTTGAAATTAGAAATGGGCAGAGCTAAATGTCAACATTGGTATTCAACTGCCACAGAGCTTTCAATTTTCTTCGAATTTGTCTCCTCTTCACCAGGTGAATCTATTCGAATCCTTTGAATTTTGCTAGGTGTTTATGTAGTTCAAACATGGCTGATGTTTAGTACATTATTTAGAGATGTGTTCCTCATGAGTTACAATTTCACATCTTTTGGATTTAGAGAATTTTATTTTAGGTATTGCATAGATCGGCAAACATTTTATACTTGTGTGATACACATAATTTTTTAATCTGTTGGATTTTGCTTGGTGTTTACGTTGTTCAAACATGGATGTGTTCCCCATTACTTACGATTTCGCGAGTCTTGGATTATCGCCAATATAGATCAGCAAACTTTTGATACTTGTGCGATACATTAGAATTTTCAAATTTGTCATATTTTACTTGGTTTTTAGGTTGTTCAAACATGACTAATGTTTTGTAGATTATTCGAGGATGTAATGGTAGTAACGGTTTTGAGTCTTTTGGGAGAATTATATTTCAGATATCGCCTAGATCAGCAAACTTTTAGATTTGTGCAATATGTTATCACACTTCTCTTAATTCATGAATGAATATTAAAAGGACAATGTAATTGCTCCTGATTTTCTCAATCAACTGATTAGGTGCATTGTTTTTGTTCAAATTTGGTGGACAATATTTTTGGTTGACAGATTAATTTTCTTAATTATTATAATTATATTATTTTCATATTGATACGAGTAAAAGTTTCATGTTTTTATGTTTCAAATGTGACTAATTATTCTAAAAAATGTTTCGGTGTTACCAACATTGAGACTTCTTGGCTCTGGATACTTCCAGGCCCATCTTTCTTCCATTTCACCCAACTTTTTTTATTTTCCTGTCCCACAAGCATTCATCTCTCAAGGGCTACATCCCTATATTTGCTTTCAACTGATAGTAAAATAAACAAACATGTTTTGCTTGGAGCCAGCTGACTGTAATCTGGTTTCTTATTGGTCGATTTGCAATTAAGGGAAGTGAGCAATCATCTTTGTAATGTGGTAATCCCAACACCTCTTCGAACGATTCATAGGGGGTTGATGAACAGCTAAAGTCGAAAGCGAAAATAACAGTTCGAGTAGGATTTTTGAATTTGAACAAAATTTATCAGAGGAAGTTGAATCCAGCCCTTAATGTGCACTTTTCAACATTGAAATATAATATATTTACAATGCGAAAAGCACAAGTTTACACTTAGCTAATTGTACTACATTACTACTTTCTGATAGGCACTTCCACTGAAAAGTTACACTACTAGCCCCAGTGATAACACTGAATTATTAGGAAGTTCAATGTAGATATCATCTGAATCTGAATTCAATTCATCAAGTTGTTGAAGAGCCTTCTTGAAAGTTAAACTATTATTCAGTATAATTTGATGCATATATGTGTGTACATATACCTAATTTCTCACAAAAAAATGATTGAGGAGGGAGGCATTGAGTTAAAAATAACTTTAACACAAAATTTTAGAAGCAAAAACAGTACTTTTAGTTGAATGTAGTCATGCCTATGTAATCAAATTATATTTGTGTAGATTTGTACTTAAGACGTTATCAATATATTTTGTTTATCATAAGCACTAAATTTGCAAAATAAAAATATGACTAAAAATATGCAACCTCATGGAGTTAAAATTTCCTTCTCCCGCCCTTTTTCGTTTCCGAATATTTTAGAAAGCTTATTTCATTTCCATTTCATTGAACTTTGATTTCGTTGGTCCTCTAAAAAAATTCCAATTTTTCCATTATAACATGTTTTTTCATTTCTTCTTTATTATCCTTTTATTTCATTGGTCCTCCCAAATTTTTTACAACTATTTCATTATAACATCCTTTGATTTCATTGGCCCTTTTGAATTAATTCCAATTCTTTTGTTTCCTGTAAATTTGAAAGATTAAAACTTTCAGTTTGTGTTTTAAACATGGCACAGTGCAGTTGCATCAGGCTGTATCATTTCTGGCTTTTACTTGAACCTCTTATTAATATTTGTTCATCATCTTTTTTATATTTTACCATGTCCTCTATATTTAGTGTAGTAAAGTTTCAGGGTATTCTTTCGCAAAATTCGAAGTTTAATTTTTCTGGTGGGGGCAATTTTAGGAAATAAGGGATTAGCTAATCATTTATTCCTCGGATATTTTTTTCTATTATTAAAATTCTTTGTTAATTTTTAAAATTATTTTCCACTAAGCCAAAAATAGTGTATTTCTAAGAAATTCTTCCTTAGCAACAAAAGAAACAAGGCAAAACACGCACCAAAAGCTTTGCCACAAAAAGGTCTTCATATCAAAGCTGTATACAATTTTAATACAGAGGGGGGACACAAAGAAATATTGGACAGAAATACTATAAGCAAATATTGTTTTCTGCAAATTCACTTTGTACTTTTGGATTTCATGCAACATGTAGATTCATGAACATATGATATGGCAGATCTAGCATTGAAATTCCATAACCATTTCTACTTAGTGAAAAATAATTCGGTACCTCAGTAGAAAAAGGGACATTGTCCAAATTGGTTGATTTTAAGTTATGTCCACTAATCACTGCATGGTAAAGAAAGTTATAATAGAAAGTCAACAATCCTCTTGTCAACACATCATGCAAGTTTCAAAACATAGAAAAGTATTCTTTGTATGCTGTATTAAAAATTTGGAAAAATACAAACTACTAAATCAGATGTTATTAAAATCGCAAAATGGACACTGGCCCTTTTTCCTAGCAAGGTACAGAATTCATTCATGAAATATATATACATTTGTAACAATTATTTTAACATAGAATCACAGAATGCAAGAAAGTATTTTTATGCATTTACTTGTTTTGGGATGATTTAAAATTCAGAGAAATAAACACTTTCAAAGCAACTCCATCACGATAAACCACAGCTCTTAAAGGGAACATTACACAATATAACTTAAAAAAAGAGAAAGCAACAGCACCTATATACGTTAAGAGAAACGCCAGTTATCTCGAAATAAGATTTGGGTAAATATAAAATGCATTCCCAGCATATAACGGCTCCAATAAGTATTTTGTCTTAGAATATAACAAAAAGGAAGGATCGTGTTTATGGTTTAACATTTCCATACACCGGTTTGTTTTTCTCTTGCCAGTTACGGTTAAAGTAAATATTTCGAACAAAATTTTAATTATTCAACGGCTCTCGGTAGGTATGGTATTTTTAATTAACGTCACACTGGAACAGTAAAAAGGGCGATTGGTGACGGTCCGGGATCAATCCCAAAGGGAAAGAATCGAGGACAGTACCACGTAATTTTGAACCACGGTCAGATGACGACAAGCATTGAGAGGTTTTGTTCATTGAGTTTTTCGGATTGCGGTAGCCCGGTTTGATTGGTTTGTTGGAGGTTGGTCAAGGGCCATATTTGGCCATGCTGCGCAAGACTAAGACATACAATATCAAATAATAGACATACACACAAAAGGGAAGTTTTACAGACACAGAAGAGAGAAATACATGCAGGGAGGATAGCTTGTTTGGGAGTGGAATGAATTAGCAACCGGAGGGTTGCGGGTTCGAATCCAACCAAAGATCGTCGTGTAGAAAGTGGCTGGTGCACATTAAATCTCTCGTAGCTTCAAATTTCCTCACGTTGGCATGGTGTGGAAGTTTGGAGAGTGGGGTGCCAGCTCAGATATTGCCTCGTCATCTGACCATTGTTCAAAATTACGTGGCGTTGTCCTAGAATTTTTCCCATTGGGATTGATCTCGGACCGTCACCAATAGCCCGTTGTGTTGCACCAGTGACGTGAATTAAAATACCTACCTACGTACCTTGGTAGGTATTTTAGCTAACGTCGAACTGGAACAACACATCGGGCTATTGGCGATGGTCCGGGATTAAACACGAAGAAACATAGCACCGGTAGTGAGGTAATTAGAGCTATTTAATTAACGTCGTACAAGATCAAGTCAACGAGCCACTGACGACGGTCCGGGACCAATCCCGAAGATTAGGTAGGATATCAATAAATGTCACTCTAGAAGGACATAACGGACCATCGCCGACGGTCCGGATTAATCCCGATAGTTAGGATCCAAAGACAATGCTTGGAAAGTGGGTTGCTAGCTCAAGTGTGACCTCGTCATCTGACCATGGTTCAAAATTGCGTAGTGTTGTCCTCGGTTCTTTCCCTTCGGGTTTGGGGGGTATTTGGTATTTCAATTAACGTCACACTGGAGCAACACAACGGGCTATTGGTGACGGTCCGGGATCAATCCCAAAGGGAAAGATCCGAGGACAGCACCACGTAATTTTGAACCACGGTCAGATGACGACCCTTCGGGTTTGATTCTAGACCGTCGCTAATAGTACGTTGTGTTGCACCAGTGCGGTATTAGTTAAAATACCTTCCTACCAAGGACAATGCCTCGTAATTTTGAAGCACGGTCAGATAACGAGATCACACCTGAGCTGGCACCCCACTCCAAACTTTCACACCATGCCAACATGAGGACATTTGAGGCCACGACAGATTTAATGTCCACCAACCCCTGTGTACATGATGGTCTTTGACTGGACAGAGTTTCCAACTCGCAACCCTTCGATTGCTAATCCATTGCTCTTCCAACTCGGGTACCTTTGACTTACTTTGTATGAGAAGGTAGGTAGAATCGTAGGTAGGTAGCTAATTAACGTTGACTGGAGCAACAGAGCGGACTATTTTGTGAGAAAGTAGGTAGGTATTTTTTTTACGTCGATTGGAGTAACACTATGGACTATTTTATGAGAAGGATTTTCATTGTTAGCGAAAAAACCAGTCTGAGAATTTACTTCTGCTGTTCAAATGCTGTGGCTTCATTCATATCTGCGTTACCTTAAAACCTATTTGATCACCGTTTTGGGGTTTAAACTTAATGATGTTGACCAATCATCTATTATATATAAATTCGGAATTCATTCTTTGAAATTTTTAGTAGCGAAGTACTGAAGTCGTATTCGAAAAACAAGCCAACTAACCGTCACGTTCCGAATTCGTACCGGAAACACGTATCGCCGCAGAAACATTACCACCAGCTATATTAAGCTTGACAGGTAGGTAGGCATTTAAATAACGTTGCACTGGAGCAACACAACGGGTTATTGGCGACGGTCGAGGTAATGGTAATTAAAGTCGCACTCGATCCGCACCAATGGGCTATTGACGACGGTCCGGGATCAATCCCCAAGAGAAAGTTCCTAGGGCAACACGTAATTTTGAACCACGATCAGATGACGAGGTAATACCTGAGCTGACACCCCATTCTCCAGACTTCCACACCACGCCAAAGTGAGGACATTTGAGGCCACAACAGACGTGCACCAGCCCCTTGTACACAACGGTCTTTGGCTGGACCGAGCCCCGAACTCGCAACCCTCTGGTTGCTCTTCCAACTGTAATAAAGACGTGTAATTGCCTAAAGAACAATAGAAAATTCATACATTTGTGTTAGTTTAATCCAGACCTCTTGTCATTACTACATTGAAGAAAATGCTTTAAATTCTCTTAAGCAAGTCTAGGTAGTATGGTATTTTCAATTAACGTCACACTGGAGCAACACAACGGGCTATTGGTGACGGTCCGGGATCAATCCCAAAGGGAAAGATCCGAGGACAGCACCACGTAATTTTGAACCATGGTCAGATGACGAGGCAACACCTGAGCTGGCATCCCACTCTCCAAACTTCCACACCACGCCAACGTGAGGACATTTGAGGCCACGACAGATTTAACGTGCACCAGCCCCCTTTGTACACGACGGTGTTTGGCTGGATTCGAACTCGCAACCCTTCGTTTGCTAGTCCGTTACTCTTCCAACCGGGCCACCGCAGCCCTAAGAGCAAGTCTAGGTCTAAACGTAAATACAGCAGGACCACATCCATGTGGATCATTCCAAGCCTGTCGAGGGTCACGTGTTTAGGATTGATGCATATTCCAAATGTTACATGTGTACTAGTAATTCCTCTGCTATAACTGTTCTTTGTCATTTGATTTCTCTTGGATTGCTAAAATGTTGTCTCAGTGACAGAATAATTTCTCTTGTGCAGAATTGTTTTCTTAAAAGAATTGAATAGTGGTCATCAAAACAGCATCTTACCATTCCAAATCCAATCAACTGTAGAGATTAGTACATACAGCAAGGCCCACACACATGGTGGGTTGCCAGAATAGGACCCTAAAGCTCCTGGGACCCAGTAAATGTGAAACATTCATTGTTTTGTTCTGTGAAATGTGCAGTCTAGATTATACTAAGCCTATTGAAGGTCACATATTTGTCATTATATTGATGCATATTCTAAATGTATGGAAGTAATATGTGTACCAGTATTTCTTCAATGATAAGTGTTCTTTGTTTTCACTTCTCAAATCGTTGAAGAGTTGTCTCAGTGACAGTAAAACTGTTTCTCTAGTGAAGAATTTCAATCTTTTTTGCAAAGAATTGAATACGTCTCATCCAGGGTATGCCGATTGAAATCAAGCGATCTTTATTAAAAACAATCATTGATTTAAATCAAAATTTTATTTGTTTAACAATATTGAAAATGAAATAACTGAACCCCCCAAGATGCATGTTATTTTATTCAAATAAGTTAAGAATTTCACTCATACTGAGTTTCCCCAAAATTATATTAAAAATCATCCTCCATTTGAAGACACTAAATAACAGTATTGGCATAATTACCAGACTAGTGTTTCCATCTTGGGCCATTGACCAATAGGTATCACTCACAAGCCTGCTGATCAGGGTGTTTTGTTTTAAACATTCCATGTGACTATAAATCGCACATGGCCAATTTTAATCCATTCGCCATGTGATGAGTAAAGATGCTAGAAATATATTCACTCAAATTATTAAAATTGTGGCAATTTGCTTTCTTTTTTAAGAAGTTTTAGTTATTTATTTAGTATTGTAGTCTGTTCATAAAAAATAAAGACTTACAATGAAATGATTTTCTGCAGTATCACAAAAGCACTCAAATTTTGCACAAATCTTTATAATTGGCAATTTTAAGTTTCATTTTGTGTAATATATTGGTTAATTTTTATTTGAATTTATTGGGAAATTTTGTTTTGGTCCCTTATATTTTCCGTTTAATCCCTTAGTGAAATTTGGAATGTATAAGTTAATTCACTGATCTGATAATTGAGTCACAGCCGTCTAAATACAAGGCCTGCGCGCTGATTCAAAATGGCGGCAGCTGAAGGCGGTTGTTTATCCAGTACTTGCGAAAGCTTATAGTCAAAACAAACGTTTTTTTTTTTCATGTAACACTGCTTTTCTAATCGTGCTTACGAATTAGCGCACATTTCTTTGCTTGAAATATTTGACGATTTATATATTACTACTTATCCTTTATTTTCATGTTTGAACATGCAGATAAGATAATTTTAATATTTAAATGCCACTTTTTTGGTGCTAGTTCAATTTTAAACAATTTTTATTTCATTTTTCTGAATAAGAAAACTTGCAATTATATACATTCTTTAAAAAATTAAAAGTTAAATAAGGTGCTAACTTTGCTTATCTGAACTCAAGTTATACATTTTAAAAACGTTATTCTGAGGAAACTTTAATATAAGCTTTTATTAAGTATGCAAGGGTGTCTCATGCCAGAATTTTTTTTGTTACTATAAAAGACACAAAATAAAACGCAATACTTAATGTGTAAATAACGAAAAAATAATTTTTATCACTCATTTTCCTAAAACATTTGTATTAAACAAGCTTTAGAAAACTTTTAAAATCCTTACATTATCAGGTCAACCAATAATAATCATAACACTGACAACTCATGAGACAATTATGACAAATTTATTGATCAGAACATATATAGATAATACAACACTCACAATGAATAAATAATACCAGTAAACCCATGTGAAACTTTCATATTACAAACAATGTGTTTTAACGTCAGAAGTGGATAAAAAAAATCCTATCCACTGATACCTTATTCATTGCTGTAGGCTTTGTACTAGTTGAGAAAAAGGGATGTTGACAACAGAAATAATATATAGGATAGATATAAACACTCGTATCCAAAATTTAAGCATGATTGAATGTTATTTTAATAGGAAAAGTAGATATTTTGCTGACTCTTTCTGCCACTTTACTTTTGAAAAATCTCTATGCAGAAAATTAAAGAGCTTCAAACACTTGATAATGATAATACTGAAGAGCAATTGAATTAGGGATAGCTGGCATTATGCAAATTTGGATCTGTGCACAGGCCTGGAAGCGGCTTACAAATGACGTAAGCAGCTGTTTGACAAGATGAGTGCTGCTCACAGTATTAGTAACAGTCAAAGCAGTATGGGTAAGTGTGGATCTAAGCGCATTTGATCGTGGGCAAATAGTCGGGGTCCGACGAATTTGTCACTTCATCTCGGAAGTAGTGCAGACACTCGGATTTTCATACACCACTGTGTCAAGGGTGAACCGTGAGTACATCGATTCAGGTAAAACCATCCCTGTCAGGGTCAACAGCATGTGGATCAGCAAGGTCGTCGTCGGCTAGCTCGCATTGTAACAGCAGATAGACAGGCCACAGATCACCCGTCGATTTAACGCTGGTGCACAACAACGTGTAAGCTGCCACACCATCTCTCTATGGGGTACAGAAGCCATCTTCCACGAGAGTCCCTCTGTTGACTGCACAACACAGGGCGCGACGATTAGCATGGGCACAGGAACATCGCCAATGGACCATCGAGATGTGGAAAAATGTTGCCTGGAATGAGTCGAGATTCACTTTGGTACATGCCGACGGCAAAGTACGTGTACGGCGTAAGCCATATGAAGCGATGTATCCTTCCTGCCAGCAAGAGACTCTTCAGGCTGGTGGAGGTGGCATTCTCGTCTGGGGACTGTTCACATGGACTGAAATGGGACCCCGTGTGACATTGTATCTCTCAGGTGAATGTTATCGGGATATCCTTGACGACCATCAGCTCCCGTATGTTCGATTTCGACAGCTACAGAGATTGTCTTTCAGCAAGACAAAGCACCGTGCCATCGCTCCCGAATTGAATCCGAATGGTTCGATGAATATTCCACAGACCTGCACGTAATTTCCTGGCCATCAAGGTCACCTGGCCTCCATCCAATGGATCACATCTGGGATGCAATTGAGAGAGATGTTCGAGCCTCAGACCACCTTCCATCTAATCTTCGTGAATTGTGGGAGATTGTTCAGGAGTCGTGGATACGTATGGCTTCCCATCGCTTCCAGTGTCTCGTCGAGTCCATGCCAAGACGAATCGTAGCCGTCATCAAGGTGAAAGGTGGTGCTACGCGCTACTAGACAGGTGTCCCTAATTCAATTGCTCTTCAGTGTATACACTTATTATATACACAAATCACAATATAAACAGGGATAAGTGAATATTATTTACAACTGGTTAACTTTTCTTTTATCCTAGTTTAGCACCTTATTTTTTTTCTGTTGCCATTTTTGAGTAATTATTTAAGAGGATTTTGCAAATCACAACACACAGACACATTCTCTAAATATTTTGTACAATCATGTGTGCAATGTTTTGCACATGAACTGTCATCCAATTCTCTCACAATATTGCAAATATAAGGATTGCAGAGTTTGACCATTAAATTTAAATGACTGTCACACTCAATAAATGATTTATAATAATATTTTAACAAGGCATTAAATATGTTTATGCAGATACAGGTTTGGTACTACCATGTACGACCTGTTTACTGTAAAGCCTACCATGTTTACTGTTAAGGTCACCTTAACAGTAAACATGGTAGGCTTTCTCAAGGCACCTCTATTTAATGTATCTATTAACTTTAATGCTTCATGGTATTCATAATGCATGTATCCTTCTGGATTAAAGTTTCAATACAAAAATTACATTGAATATTTTTACTCGTTTTTAAGGCTGCATATCCAGAAATGTAATGTATTATAGGTATCATTTCTTTTTCTATTGAATCTAGTGGATCAATTTCAAAATCAGAAAATGACTCTAAAGATGGTTCTGTGGCATTTGAATCATTAATTTCTCTTAAATCTCTAATAACAAGTTCAGAATTTTTAAATGAAAATGAAAGTAAATTTCGAATTCTTATCTTTTTTTTCACTTTCATACAGCTGCTGAAGTGAAATGAAATAGTTACTGCCAGATAATTGTCGGTAGAGACTAAACCTTTCCTCCAAAGGATCCGTTTGGAATTTTCCAAATAAAACATATTTTACATCTAATTTCTGCAATGCAAATGAGGTCAAACCATAAAGACCATTGCAAGTCTGTATAATGGCTTCAAATGTTCTTTTTGTTAAACCTTGATACACATGTCCCCTTGAAAGCAATTCCCACTTTTCTAACCAGGTTGAAATATCCCGTAAATAGTTCAACTGTTCTTGACTTACAGAGGTAATTTTTTTAAAATCTTCATTTCGAAATCTGATATCTTTATTTGGAGATTTAACATTAAAAATATTCCACCACCTAAGGATTATTTCAAGGAATTTAGCAGTTCCTTCAGTAGCAATATCACCTAACTCACCAAGAGCATTAATATTTTCATAGTTAAAAATTTTACACACAAGGTTTACTTTTTGTCGTTCAATATTAGACAATATTAGATTGGGAATAAGGCTTTATGATTTAATTTATATCCAAGTTTTAACACCTTCTCCCCTTCTTCTCGATACATGGTTCTCAAGTGATTAAAATCAGCTTCTCTAATAATATCAGTTTTTTATGTCTGGATAATTAAAAATAAGACCTTTTTGGTTTAGCCAATTATTTCGAATGTTTTTAAAAATATGCAGTGTCGTACAGTAAAAAGAGCGGGAAGTCCTGACATGCAGGATTATATACTGAATTAAAACCATATGGATGCAATTTAAATTTAGTAAACATAGATTTGTTTACCTGATTATTGTCAACAATAATGCTGATTGGTTTAACACCTAAATTATATAACTCGCATAAAATGGTTTTTATTGTTGTATATAAAAAGTCCCCAGAATTAATACTGACTGGCAAAATTGCAATTACATCTTTATAGTTACCAAATGCAGAAGTTAAAGAAAACACCTGTGCTGTTTTAGCAAGGGTATCTGATTGTGTTATACACGATCCAACTAATTTGCCACCCTTAAATGTCAACTCAGGAGAGATATAGATTTCATCCATTAATAAATTTACGTACTTTTCAATCAGGCTTAGATTGATTAATCTCTTTTCCAGATACTTATTTCGAACATTAAACGTTCCATCACAAACATTTAGCTTGGCAGCCATTTTTCTCAAGTTACTTGGATGGGGGAGAATTAACAACTTGGTTTTTCTAATTGCACGATAGCAAGTAGGTGAAATTAAGTACATTTTAAAAGATAATTGCAAAAGGTTGGAAGAATATATGTATCTCTCTTTGGATAAATTTAAAAGTTGCAATTGCTCAATTAAAATTGATAACTTTTCAGTACTTAATTTGGAACCATAGTCATTAAGTAAGCATATAGCTTTTGCTAATTTATCATATTCAATATTCACATTTTCTAAATTATTACATGTTTTAAATAATAAATCTATTTCTGATTTTTCATTAATATGCTTAAAATGTATATTAATTTCTTCAACATCCAATTGTTCAGTTTTATAAAATACTTTAAATGATAGATCTGGAAATACTTTAAAACTAACTATAATTAAAGGTAAAAGAGAATTGCTTATCTTTAAAACAGTGATACAGTCCTTATTTGAAGTAAAAGTCCAATTTTCTTGTTGTGCTAAACAATACTTTACATAATCTTCAACTTCAGCACTGCATTTCAATCGCGAAGCTTCATATCATATCATCTTCATATGTTGATACACTTTTTTCTAGAACTGCTTGAAGAATATCGTCCTCTTTCTCATCTCGAGATTTCCGTTTCTTTGCCAGTTGTATATTTAAATGTGGTGTTGCTTCATTAATGATATTTGGGAATGCCTCGGGTACCAAACAAGGTTTAGTACGTGGAATTAGGTGAATTCTGCCATCCTTATCTTTCCATTTATCTTCATATATTATCATTTCACTAGAAAAATGTTTTATACACACACGTGAATTTTTGGTGTGCACAAAATTCTCTCGATGGATCCGGTTGATCCATAACTTGCGCATATTTTCATTCGTCGGAAATCTGAAGCATGTAATGTAAGGTAGCTTATAGTTGGATTTGCATCCGGGCACGCTGCATTTGAAAGGCATTCTATGAACCTAAAATCATTGAAAACAATATGTTCACACATTTGAGAAGATGCGTAGGATAAGAAAAAATCATACAATCAAACTCAATACGAACACAGCTAAAACGAGCAATCTATATATTAAATCTAGATATGCATTTAACTACATTAAGAGTTTCATATATTTTACAAGCTGCAAAGGAATGATCTTAGCTAATACGAGGGAAATTGTTGACCGTAGTACAAATTTCCATACATCTATAGCTACATTATACCTGGCACAAGAGCCATATTCAGTCATGCAGTGCCAGACACAATGTCAAGTAATAGACACACAATGGAAGCTTTTTTAACTGGACATTTATTTAAAGTTAGGAAAATTAAATTCACATAGGGAAGACTGAAAATTTCATTTATTAAATGTTAGAACATGAAGTTTATCACTAAAAAAATTACAGAAGCTAAGAAGTATAATGTGTTCTACAATTTTTGTTCCTTTCACGGATTTTGCCAGTAACGGCTATTATGATAAATTTTTACTTTTAGCCTTCTCGATTTAATCACGTTACAATGTAGAATTGTTAAATATTATATTACTAATCATTATATAGAACACTATACTATAAAAAAGTACCCCATACTATAAAATGGCACATAAAAAAATTACATGATACCACAAGTCGATATACTGAATTTTAGCCCTATAATCCACAGCAAAAACTTTAATTCAAAATTAATATTATATTTATGAATAGCTTACTTACCAAAGAGGAAGATTTCCTGCACTATTTAATCCACCGTATTTGCACAAAAGGTTCCTTGATTTAAAGTCATACGAGACCGCAAACAGCACAGCTTCCTATGTAAAGAAGTCTTCGGAATTCCACGGAAAGCATCCGCCTGCAGTTGATCACGTGACCCTGTTTCTGGTATAGAGCGCGCAGGCCAGTATTAAGATCGGCTGTGATTGAGTATGTTGAGAAAAGATTATGGGTTGAAGCGGAAAGCTTATTTGAATGATTATGATTGGAATGATAAATTTTTATTGCAAGCTCAAAATTCCACTGAACCAGCATGTTCTGGGGATGCTAATATGCCATTTTGTGCTGTTCATAGAGAAAAGCTTCATTTTCTTGTGTTATGTAAAAACCCTTTTTGTGTGTTTGGAATATACATATGAAATGCTTGTCAATGCTCAAAGAATTTGAAAAATAGGCATATTTGATTTCAAATTTATGTATTTTGATGTCATCTCGTTTTTTATTGTTAACTTACAAAAAATAACAATTTTTCACCAATAAGTTATTTTTAAACTAAATATTAATGAGAAGTAGGAATTTTTTCATGACACAAGCTCCTTTTATTTTATATTGGTGACATGATTTTTCTCAAGCAAGTCTTGAACCAATTAATTATTTTATATCAAAATAATTAAAGTAATTCAAAACATTTTATTCATATGATGATTATCAATAGAAATATTAAAAAAATATGTGATACTTTCACAATTTATTAAGCTTTCAAGGGACACGTGTTTATTCAGTTGTCTATATACACTGAATCTACAAATTTACATGAAGCACGCTTATATGAAAAGTTAGCTTTCAGTTGGTTTTGTTTTGGCTGCTACAGCAATTCCAATGAGTAAAGCAGCAATAGTGAAACCTTGGCATGCAACTCTAGCCCTCATCATGAGTTGAGACCTTCTTTTATTTCCAGATTTCATCGACATAATGCCTGCTGTTAATGCTATGGTTGTAGCAACAATTCCTGAAAATAAAACAATAGAAAATTCTGTACTACAAAGTAAATCAAATTTGCAGTTTTAGTAATGCTTTCAGTAGTAAATTAAAGATAATAGAAGACATTACAAACGTTCCATAATAGTAAATCTTAATACTTTAAACATGTGACTTCACATGTACAAACCATGTGAAGGCAATTTATAATTCTGGTTAACTTTTGCTTTGATTTAAGATTATCACTGAGAAATTTACATATCTAAACTTACCGATAGGCACAAAAGGATTCTGTTTCGTCTTTGCAACCAACTTTTGCCTTACACCAACAGCTTCATTTCGGTATTCATTAATTTTTTGATACGTTTCAATCCATTCTGCTCTCTCCTCCTCTGATGGCCCTGAATCTGAAGAATTCTTCATGTTTTAGTTTATGTGTGTGGTCTCAAATTGTCAAGATTTAAAATCTAAAAAAAGGACAATTTTTCAGATTTTTATAACAAGAAATGCTAGAGAAAACATCAAACTATAAAAGATTTCATCATAGAATTTACGATTCATAGATAACATAGAATTCATTCCATATCAAGAATAATGCTACAATTTTATATCTTGTTTTCTTAAGCTCCAATTTACATGCTATGAAGTGAATTTAGCACCACCCCATTTGTAAACATTTATTGTCAAAACTTAATTAATTTCACCTTTTATATTAAAAATACATGCTCTCTTTCCATTGTATTGTTGTCTTGATCAAATATACCTTACTTTATGTTTATTTTTATAAGTACAAAAGTGAAACACTTATAAAAACAATTCTTGATGTGTAAGCTAAGAGACAAATGTGGAGCTTAACTTTTTGTCTTGGGGTGAATGAGGTTGATGCAGCCCTCTGTCAAAAATAAATTTTACGAATTCAATTAATTCAGGTTAATCAATTATTGTTCACAATATTAATTGACTGGGTTTAAAAACTAGCGAAAAGCTGGGTTTTCTTAATGGCTCCTATCCAGGATAGAAGTAGTAGGTTCCTATCCAGGATAGATGTAGGGTCATTCCTGTTTTGTGCTCTCTAGATATTTGTGTTTAGAGAATTTAATTTATACGTCTATTTTCTTTTCTGAATAGTAAAACCACTGCATGAACTTGAAAGGAAGAATTGGTTTTTCACCGTTTTATTCTAAAGATGGAGTACATGAAAGCATTCTCTGCACATGCATAGCATTGGAAAATACTTATCACAAGGGAAAAATTGTGCTTGACATTACAAAGTTTTTCCCTAAACAGAAATTTTTTTTAAATAAATATTTCTCACATGCCGCCCCTATAGGCATTAGTGCTTGGGACCAGTACCCCTGTCACCCTACCTCATCTATATGCCTATGATAAAAGATCCTATTTACATTTTTATTTCTTTTCAAATTTGGTTGGATGGGTTTTATGTTTATGGCATAAGGGCCATATCAGGCCATGCTGTGCCATACACATGACACAATATCAAGTAATGGACATACAAAAGGAAAGTTTTATTGACACAAAAGAGAGAAGTACAACCAGGTAGGAATAAGGAACACCCAGGTAAAAAGAAGGGTAGGCGAGGGGGTAAAAATGAGGGAGGATAGATTACTCGAGTACCAAGGAGTTGTGATGCCATACTTTGGAAAAGCTGTGCCAACCATGAGACATAACATCCAGTAATGGGCACACAGTTTTATTGACACATTAAAACTGCACCCAAGGTAAGTAACAAGAATTGAACCTGTACCACCTACAATTCTCAGGTTGCTAGTGCAGTGGGCAGACCCACTGAGCCACATGGTGGAGATGTTAAGGAAAAATTGGGAGAACTCCTTGGTTGGTTTTGGGTTTTATGGTGCAAGGGCCACAATGGGTCATTCCATGTCAAACTGCAGTCCCCAACCCGACCTCCAATTTTTTAAAATCTTGGTAATTTTGTTGCCCAGCTGCATAAGACATTCTGGAAAATTTTAGCTTCCTTGCAATAGTTTATTCATATTAATTTTAAATTTGAAAAAAAATGGGTAATTTTTCACGAGTTTAGAATTTCTAACTCACCTGTATCTCTGGATCCGATCAGATTAAATTACAGCTTATTTTGTAGATAAATGTCCTACCTTTTTAATGATATATAACATAACCTTCCGAGCGACCTTTATGGTTTCAAGGTCATAATTTGACCTTGAATTAAAAAACAGGTTTTTATTCCCCAAGTATATGTTAAATGTACGTTATTTCTCTTTGCTTTCTGAAAGTTTCAATGTGTGACATGCCTGGGTTCATGATAAAAAGATTCAAAGTAAATAGAATGATGTAATTAGTGCCCATAAACACCATTATTGTTTGAGCTGATTGTATGATTGTGCTCATTTTTTCAGAATGTTTAGATATGCTCAGAATACAAGTTTTACCTTTCTAATGACACTGAATGACCTTTTTAATTTTAAGGTCACTCAATCTAACCTGTCCTTGAATTACAATTTTTTTTTTGTAAAAAATATGCATTATAGCTGTTCTACCTGTCTTTTCCTCAAAGTTTCATGTTGGGACACATTGATTCATAGAAAAAATATTTGAAGTAAATGGGATGTGTGTGTGTGTGAACAAAAATAACATAAACACCTGCATCTTTTGACCTGATGATCCAATCGAGAGGAAATAGGGCTTGTTTTGTAGATAAATACATAATCTTTCTAATGATATATTGCAAGACTGAGTGGCCTTTAACATTCAGTTTGATCTTTTATCCTGATATTCGAAAAAAGCATGCTCTATTTTTCTACAGCCCTTATTGTCATATTTTTAATACTTCATAAAATGTTTGGCAAATACTATCATTGCAAATGTTTTGTATTTATATACAAAACAAGCCAATTTCATCTCGATTAGACAATCAGGTCAAAAGGTACAGGCATTTATGGATTTAGCTTACATGATTCCATTTACTTAGAATACTTTTTCTATGAACCATTGTGTGTCCCAACATGAAACTGTCAGGAAACAAAAATAAGTAATGGACCCCTTCAACACGTATTTTTTACAAATAAATAAAAAAATACCTTTCTGTGAATCAAGGTCAAAGGTCAAATTGAGTGACCTTGAAAATAAAAAGCCCACTCAGAAGGTCATGTACAACATTAGAAAGGTTATACATTTATAAACAAAACAAGCTGTGATCGAATTAAATCGAGATAGGGCGAGTTAGTAATTCTAGAATCATGAAAAAATGCAATTTTTCAAATTTAAATTATAAATTCCCCTATTTGGCCAAGCTGTGCCAAACACAAAACAGACAACTTCAAATAATGGACATGCACACATACAGCAAGTTTTGCTGACATAGAAGAGAGAAATACACCCAGAACGGAATGGAACCTAACAGGAATCAAACCTGTTGCCTACAACTCGCAGGTTGCTAGCGAATCCACTGAACCATGGCCACCCCAAAATGCAGTTCGACAACATGCACTTACCTCTATCAAAAGTGAAGTCAAGCAATGAATCTTTAATTGTGTTCACCTTTAGACAAAACTATAGTGCAGCTCCTGACAGAAGGCAGTTGAGTCATGTGGATTTAAACGAGTCTATTAGCTAAATTAGGGACTGGTGGTATTGTAAACAAATCCCTTCCACATTTGGTATCTTAAGCACAGTTTCTGGTTCTAAATTCATTGTTCAATGCTGATACCGATAGCATTGATGAGTTGACAGGGGGAAAACATCTATGCTGTTCGCCATTCGTGCTTTTGCAAATGGCAGCTGTCTCTTGACGTGATTCACACCTATTCAGAAATCGACTCAAGGTCAACTGACTAATGGGAGCCACACTATACATAGTACACTACAATCATTTTACTAAAATCACCAGAATCAATAGATAGAACATAAAATAAACATTTTGCCTTTATTTTCGCTTCCAGATTGATTAGTCTATAAATCTCAACTTTATACATTTGAGGTTTCCCAGAGACCTTTTCTGCAAATAGGGAATTAAAAATAGTTTCAATATGATTTAGTAGCTGGAGTATTAAATATTTTTAAAATATTAAGTATGACGATTTCACAATTAGTCGATAAGGATTTTCCTAAGCCCAGCAAATTGGACTTTTTCTAATTCCTGGGTCTGATGAATTTTAAATCATTTTATTTTTTGCTATATATAACATTGAAGTATTTAAATTTAATTAGAGGTTGGTTTTGTTTTTAATAAATGATTTTAAGGACGAAGAACAATTTCATAGCTTTTAGATTTCTTTCGTTAGCTTGGAATGCAAACTCACAGTGCAAAATATTTCAATCTAGTTTTCTGGCAATGTCGTATTTCTGCGAGCCATTTAATTATTCTTTATCTGAACCTCAAGTACAGAATTTTCCAGTGTTGCGTAATATTTCTTTTTTTAATTTACGTTTGCACACGATAGTAGGACGTTAGGCGATTCTTTTTTATAGTGGCGCCAAAGAAATTGGCGGTAACTGGAAAAGCAATCCAAAGCAGTTTCGCTTACTGGAAGCTTAAAACACGTTAAGTTTGGACATTTTCTATCGACAAGATATGTTAAAATTAACCAGGTAATGTTATTTTGCAAAGAATCGATTTAATTACCTAAATGTAGAGGAAAAAGCACTTTTTTATTCCAGAAAATATTGATTCTCACGTTGATTTACAAAAACCTTTTGAATCTAAACTCAATTAAACTGAGACTTGTTTTAGAAAATGAATACAAAATATAGTTATATCTGTTGCAAATGCGTAAAGACAAGTGCCTTGATTTCCTTCTAAGAATCGCATTTTAAACGATATATCATAAATTTAAACTCACGTTCAGCTACAGGATTGTTTACTTTTACTTTGAGGAGTTGTGACTTTACGTTGCCTCTATTGTTCCAATTCCTGACCAAAGCATGGTGTTATAATCTGTCGAATGTTCACACAAATCACAAATATACATTTTCTTCAAATTTCCAAGGTGTAATAAACACCCAATTTTAATAATTTTCAAGCAACGACTATGAGAGTTATTTCGAGTAAGCAAACCATCGGAAAACGGAGATTTTACTTCCGGTTGCCTAATAAACAATGCAGGGATTTTTAACAATTCGGACGGAGATTTTACTTGTAACCCAAATGCTCTCATGATGCATATCGGTAAACCCTAAAATGCAGCCCCTCATTCTGAGGTTGAATTGTGTATTTACAACTTTAGTATATGTAGGTAGGTAGAAAGAATAGATGATTAGCAAACGGAGGGTTGCGAGATCGAAACTCGATTCATCCAAAGACCATCGTCTACGAACGGGATGGAACACGTTAAATCTGTCGTTATTTTAAATGTCCTCACATTGGCGTGGTGTGGAAGTTTAGAGAGTAGGGAATGACAGCTCAGGTATTGACCTCGTCATCTGATGGTGATTCAAAATTACGTGGTATTGTCCACGGATCTTTTCCTTCGGGATTGATCACGGGTTGTAGCTAATAACCTGCTGTGTTCTTCAGTATGACGTTAATTCAACAACCTACCTATCTAATTATCGAACATTGAAATTTTTGTAATGGAGAATTTTTCTCTTTATCGAATTTAAATGCATTGAAATATAAAGTTTATTTTTTGGCAACACAGGTACAGAGTTTATTTCTGATTCTGAACCAAAACTAAACACGCGATTGCTTAGTATTTACTGGACGTCAGTTTCATATTCTAAAAATAAACTGAGAAAGGCAATTCGTTTAAATTTGCCACTCATTGTTCAAATCATTTAAACAGGTAATATATGCCGTAATCATTTGAAATGTCATTGTCAAAGTCGGGATCAAAACAAAGCTGGATCGTGACAAAATCGCTCAACGATTAATCATTAAACGAACATTAAGTTATTGAACGATCGTTTAAAGCGTATGTCATTTTATGAACAAGAGAAATAATTGAATACAATTTCTTCAGCGTGCCAATCTAGTTGGCATATGGTATTAAAATAAAAGGTGATCGATTCTATTGCCTTCGTTTAATTTTGTTTATTTATGTTTGAGATGCGACTGTCAGTTGTCGATGAAAAAATTAATTTATATTTTTCAATTCCTTTTAAAATGTGCTATTTATATTGCATTTAGATATTCAAAAATTGATTCACAGACTTTCTGGTTCATTACCAAAACCGGCGAACCGGTATTTTTGAGTAGATTTGTACCAGTCTCCTGATATCTTTCAATCAGCTTTGATGTTTTCAGCCTGTGAGTATTCGTTTTTTAAGTAATTCGTTAAGGACTTAAGGCCATCGTTTTTTCCAAAATGCTCCGTAATATTTTTTTTAAATGTGAATATATTTTTGTATAACTTACATAATTGATACAAACCTTTTGAAGAATGTTCATAGCTCTCTGAAAATGGGTTTTAGACATTTTGCACCTTTGGCGAAGATGACAGAATAGAGCAGATATATTAAAAATAATTAATAATTTTTGATTGTGAACATGCTCAAACAATCCAATCTCCAAAATCTATTTTTGGATTAAGGAAGCTTTACCAAAGTTTTCTGTGACACTTGTCAACAATACTAGTATATCAACTCAACACTAGAAAGCTAATCTTTCCTAAACATGCAAATTTCAATGTTCCTCTGGTAAGTTTAGCTGATAGGGTCAGGTGGTGGTAAAGTGGGTATGAAAACTGTTTTCAGTTTCAAAGTCAATTTCAATGTCAAGATTTAAAAAAGTGGTGTTTCTTTGCATTATATATACATTACTTTTTCAAGAACATACTGCATGTGATTTTTCTTCATATTTAAACCTATATTTTTAATTAAGTGGCTATTTATACCTTGTTTTACCCCATTAAAGTGGGTAATTCATTTAAGTAAGTTAAAATCATATTAAATGGTGAAAAAATTATTAACACAATATAATAATTGATAAGTGTCAAAAGAACAATTTTTATTGAATCAGCTACTATTAAATTAATTCTTAGTTCAATGAGCTACTATTTTAGTGCCTTCTAAATGCCAAACTTATAATACGTAACAATACTTATGAATGCTGTAGCTCCAGATGTACTTGAACGACGTTTGAGTGTTCATTTCACTGTAAATAACACTATAACTATCTCAAAATTCTACACAAAAATACAAAACATGAATTATTCAAAATTCATGAAAACATGTTAACATGAATTTTGAGATAGATATAGAGGTTACATATCAAAATTGTCCATGATTATCAAATGTAGGTTTTGTGGCAATGTATGTATAATAATTGCTTCCAATATCTATTATGTCAGCATCCTCCTTTTCTAGAAATATATCATCAATTAACTGTAGATTTTTTAAGAAAGAATTAATCTTTTCCGACTTTTGTTACTTGCTCAAAGAATTGTGGAACTGATTTTTTGAACCTACATTTTCCCCAAGAATCTTGCTTAATATTGCTACTGTCAATTTTACTCTATGGTTCTTCAATATTTTCTTCTGGTTCCATAACTTTATTTTCAGTAAGAGCCTGATCTGACGTTCTCAAGTTTTTTCTTTTTACTAGACCTATCTTATGTTTCTTGAAATAAATACTTTAGGATGTTAGAGCCTCTGTTAATACCTCACCTATTTTTCTGAACCCTTTTCCTTTTTCTCAATGAATTCTGAGCATCATTTCTAAGATCAGTAGACATGGGAGTTGAGAGGGTTGTTAATATGGCTAAGTTCAGGGTTTTTTAACAGTGAAAACGGTAACTTGATCTGGCATGTAAGTTGCTTGAAAATTATGTTATTATTTCCTGTGAAGCTTGATTCCCTTCATTGTGACAAGCTTACAACACATATTGAACTTCATTCTGGAAAATTAATGCCTATTCTATCCTTAAAATTTTGTATTCCACAGCCTGTCAATTTACGGTATATAACCGCTTTCCTTAAATTCTTTCACTACATGGTCAATTTTAATGATTCACATAACTGTTTCAATAGACATAGAAATGTGACTTTAAAACATTTTGCAAGTCATTTTCCCCTGTACCATGATATTAAAATTCCTTTCCATGTTATTTTCAGTGGCGTGAAAACCTCAACATCTAAGGCTGTAAGGCACGACTTGTAATTGGGGTAGCCATGATATTAAACCTATAGAGATATTATGGAATACTTATATACCTATTCATTTTTGCTTATTAAAAACGATCTTTTGCATAAAACCCCCCAAACAAGTTTCTTCAATGTTGCCTCTAAGCCTAAAGCTATACCCACTTTACCCCACTTCATTTAAAAACATCTAGCATTAAAACTAATGTTGTAGTTTCTTGCCTGTTTATTGGAATCTGTTGGGAGGTAGGGAGAGAGAGTGCAATGCTTTCTTCATTATGGTAGATACATAATATATTCATTGATAACTTGTTCTATTGATTTCATGATTTGTTTCAATAATTTTGCATTGTTTTTATTGAATTCTAATAGGTTATAATAAATAGCATGCCTACAGAAAAAATGTCATATGCTGAACCACCTCCTCCTTATACAAGCACACCCCAATCTGGTTCTTATCCAACACCAGTACAATATGGACAAAATGTTGGTAAGTTGTAAACATCTCCATAATTTTGCATTTAAATATTTTTGAATGATTAAGTTTTGATCGTAACTCCCACAATTTATTGCTGGGAAGAATATATAAAATATATAGCCTCATAAGAATTATAGCTACACAGCTTAAAATATTGATAATATTTCTCTTATGGCTGTTGTTTGCTTAAGCATAGAATGGCACAATTTGTCAAAAATGCATGCAAGTATAAACATTTTGAGAATGCATTCCATTTGGAATTGCTTGTTTTTTACATACATGTATATAGGTATCTTCATAATTCACTTAATGCATTAATTTATAAATTTATTAGATACACTATTTGTTGGAAGTGTAAATTTATGAAGACAGCTGTTTTAAAAAAACAGGTGAACAATAATCAATCAAATTATGTAAAATAAAGTAATTACTCATAGTAAAAATTTACAATATTGTAAATATAAGTATACAACAAAATTACTACTTAAATTAAAAGTTAAATTTTTCTTGCTTTAACATTCTTACAAGTTTCTAAATACTTGTGCAATTTGATATTTTCATGAATATATCTTTCACTGCATAGTTCCACTTCGGAATTTGATTATCTTTATTGTAGATTTAACAGTTTTATGAAGTTGGTAACTCATAAAAAAAACAGAATTTCCAATGGCTATTATTGATCTTCCTTATCTAATATTTTAATAATGTAGAGGATTTTTAAGTGGGAAAGAGTATTGTTTTGATACTTAAAGTAGAAAGATTTGGATGCTTCATGTGACAGTGACATCAGGTATTGAAAGCCATTGTGCAGGGAAGGGGATTGCAATAAGTGGTTCTCAAAATAGGGGGCAGTAGCAAACTCTCAGAAGAAAAAGACAGGTAGACTGTAATTCCTCTTTTGTTTTTAGCTCACACACAATGTAGTAGACAAACAAAAGGTGACAGACGATAGTCTTTGTCTTTTAGATTCCTGGGTGTTAACATCCCTTCCAGTGTTGTTTTAACATTCAAATAAAAGTATGTAGTACAATATAATATATTAACACATGATCTTTCCAAAAACACATAAAACATTTAACTAGTACTAAGCAATAGAATAATATGACATTAACGCATGACTTTTACAAAAGCACATTACTATAAGAAATAAATATAAAAAAAGTATTACAAATACTCACATAATTTGTACTTAATTTTCTATAGGAAGAATACAAATGTTTGCTACTGAAATAGAAAATAAAAAGTAGGCCTATGATAAAAATTAACAATGGTAATAAAATATCCTGTGAGCTATAACCACGGAATAGACTCACTGGCTGATTATTTATTGTATGTTTAGGGGATTACTTAAAATTTGCATCACGAAAATATCATCCAATTAAGAATAAAAGGTGGATTCAATGACTGAACAATTCACAAGTCTGGGGGTGGGTAACAATAAGGTCTTTAGACGTTTTCAATCTCCAGTTTCTTTTGGTCAAGAGCAGATGGCCCTCTCCCGAAGAACTTTTTGTCAATATCCACCTAATTCTAAAAGATGAAACAACATCATTTCGGGGTGAGAAAACACAAATTGGGACAGCTCAGGCTTGATTCCCATCTAGCAGATCATAATAGTGACGAGTAGACAAAAAATCAGTGTCCGCTAGAAGGAAAAAACTCTCTTTTATACTCGCCTCTAAAAGGATCTGTTACATCTTTGCTTCAGCTATTTTTGTTGTGCCCTTAACTACTTTACATATGGCTCAGCGGTAATGAGAAATTGTGTGAATAGTGATTTGAATATATGGCTAATTTTTCCATTAGGTGGAGGAAACAGTTTTGTGGCAACCCCACTTATCAACTAGAGCCACCAAATCAGATAACTGATTGGTTGCAATGTTTAAGGTGGATATTTCCCTTGCAAACATTTGATACTAAAGACAGACTTCTATGCTACAAAAATGGTTCTTGAACTGCATTCTGAGTGTGAAAAAATGGAGATTGTCTTGATTTTCTGTCAGGTTTCTCACTTCCCTTTCGTTGAAACTTTACAAAAGATATTCAGATGGTACAAATATTTGGTTTTCCAATTTTCTTATGTCCATTCTATACAAGTAAATAATACAGAAAGCCAAAAGAAATTCAGTCAATGGGATAAAGGAATTCACCATCTTACACTCAGTTCTCACACTGCTTCCAACCTTCCTTGATACTAGCTGCTTTCCTCTTAGCTAGCTAAAATACCATTGATACCTTGTGCTCCCGTTGATATCAGCTAATAGTCTGATGAGACTGTTAGCTGATGTTTTTCTGAAAGATTTGTATGAAAGGAAGTAATTGATAAAGCAGAAATTGTAAGTCTTAGAAATTCCTACAATAAATTTTATTGATTTTGGTCTCTGGTAACATTTTACATGACATTTGTTTGTGCATTTACTTCATAGTTATACATTTTCTATAAGATTTTATGGGAATTATTATTTTTAACTGCTAATGTTTTGGTTTTTTAAAAGCTGCTTACAGGAATATGTTTCAAGGACCTGTTCATCCACCACCTCCTGGCGGTGTTCCAGTTTTCCCAATGGCACCAGGTTAGGATTAATATTTTTATTTTAACTTTTGCATCTTATCCTTATGATAGATCTATGTAAAGTATACATTGTTTTAACTAATAACTAAGTAAATAAATGTGTGTAAAATTTTTTGTAAGAAGGATATTGGTTTTTATGAATTCTTTTCTTGGATTAACTAATATTCTTGGATAATATAAATATTCTTGGATTACAAACACAGTTAGTAAAATATTGTTTGACGAAAAATGTTGAATTTCATAGATGAAATAAAAATAAAGCTGTAATTGTATACTTTCACTTACCTGAAGCATAAAATTTGATTTAATGAAATTTAAATTTTGTCAGAAGTTTTAATGATCTGTCGAAATCCTTTGAAAGCTCCCATTGCCATAACAATAATTAGAAGTACAAATTAATTAAAACATTGTTAATATCAAATATGAAAATATTGTGTGAATCGATACAATTAGATTTGTATTTATTTCCTTTCATGGCTCATTGTGTTTCCTATTTTGCACAACTTGGCCAAATATGGCTTGTCCATCATAAAACCCAACCAACCTTTCATAACTCCTAGCTCACTGTTAATCTCTCAATAACTCCTATAACCAGTCTTCCGGATTCAATTAATCAACTTTAATTTTTGAAAGGTATGAGAGATTAGCATCCCAAGGAAAAATTGTCATGAAATCTGAATTTGCTGGCTAAATCTGAATTATTTTCCTTTTTTGTAAACAATTAGAAAATTTCATTCCTCCTTTTAAATAAAAGTACTGTTTCCATACGTATCATGTTTCATTTTCAATGTTATTTCTTAAGGATACTATCCACCTACTTCCCAGACTGTTGTTGTTAACACACCTACAGGTACTCAAGGTAAGTAAAACCAAATTATTCAGAATACATTATTAAATTAAAACTTTACTTCAAAAATAGATAAAGCCATTTACCTAATTTCTTTCTTTAATCTATAGTTAAGGTGGAAAGGATATGCATATAGATTGTTGAAATATTTACTTCATTTCATATGAATATTAACATGATTGGTTAGCAATCATTGGAAAATCCAAAACTAAGTGGAAGAATTGTAAGAATTAATTGTCTTGGTCATGATGAAATGATAAACTGATTATTGCATATATAATCTAGCCTCCTGTAACTGATGACCCTGTTAGTAGTCACTTCCCACTAATTGACATTTTTTAAAATTCCCTATACTTTGAAATAGGGCTCACTTCACTAGCAGCCTATGAGCCGAAGACTAGGCAGGTTCAATTCCTGTAACTAGCCTGAGTGTATTTGTTTCTTTGTCAGTAAAACTTTCCTTGTCCTCTTGCTTGATTGAAAATTATTGCTTGGCCAGTCTGTCCCTTGTGCCATAAAAATCAATCAACCCTTGAAATAAGACATTGTAATTTCAACCTACTACAGCGATTGGCATTTGTTCGAGGAAGAAAATAGAATTTGCGAAGAATAGTATAAGAAGTGGGGAAACATTAAAATATACTGAAACATTTAAGTATCTCTTAAATCATGGGGACTGAGATAGGATTGCATGACTTTACTAATTTCTTTTTTAATGATATTTAAGTGTCATTTTGACACATCTATTTTCCCTATTTGTTTATTAATTCAAGAATGTAATTTATTTTATTTTAATTTTATTCACTTGATTTTAAATTAATCAATTAAGACTAATTTTCATGCTGTTTATGGTTTTATATTTTTTATGAGGATTATATCTTCAGTTATGGCTTTGGGAAGTTTGTTTTTAAAATCTTTAATTCTAGCCTGTTTTTACATTTATGTGTATCATACCTGTCTTTGTAGCTGGAGTACAAGCAGTTACAGTATTAAGTGTTCAGCAGTGTGGTCCTTATCCGATGCAAGTGACTTGCCCACATTGTTCTGCTCATGTTATGTCAGAAACGACAGCTCTGCCTGGATTGTTAACATGGTTATTAGCTGGTGGTTTGGTTCTGTTAGGGTATGTATGAAGTTTTCAATTTTACAATTCAGTACTTTTTACATCTGGTGTACTGTGCTGTAGCTGCAATTATCGCACCTGCTAGTTCTTATGATTAGGGTGACCAACTTTGGGCCATGAATTTAAGGGAGATTTAGTCTCGACACATTTTGTGTATTTTTAATGGCACTGCATCATTCCAACTAATGTTGATGGGATGGATATTTAACAAAACAAACAATTTACATTACATAACAGTCACAAAATATAAAAATTTACAAATTCACATGTATCTTAGTTCTAACCTAAATGTATTTGTCCACTGATGCTGTAGAACTAAACATTTTTTTATTTTGTGAAAATTTCAAAAATTCTTTACAACTACACTCAATTAATTGCTACCATAAGTTCTGATTTAATTTGTTCTAAGCTGCTTTGATTTCTCGGATCAGTTCATTTATTTCTCATCGGAAAAATTTTCATCATGGGCATTTGAGCCTGGGATGCTTGAAACAAAACCCTAGATCTTATTAAGGTTTGACACATCAATATGTTTCTTAAATCATTCAAAATATTGAACAAATCATGTTCTGTTTTCTGTTCACAAACTGGAAAACCATATTTCACTATGGATTAGTATATGCTGAACTTTTTATTGATTATTATAGGTAATTTTTTGACATTTGTAGATTAGTACCTGTCTATAATAATGGCAGTTTATATGGGAATAATATATAATTTAAATTTCACAATTTGATTGTTAATGAAATATAGATGAGGAACAGGATCTAAAAAATAGCTTTGATACTGGAGTTCTGACAATATATGGTAGAATCGGTCTCTTGTGTATACATATGGTAAGATTGTACAATTTTTCAAGAAATTTACAAACCAATCTTTAATTTATTTTTCTAAAGAGAGCGATCCATGCATATTCATAGAGATGCCAAACTATTATGGGTTCTCTAATTTCTACAGGGAAGCATTCTGTACCATGGAAAAAGCAAACTACAGTGGAAAATAAATTTTCTATCCTCAAAGTTCGTTTTTCTAGCAGTCATGTGTCTTTCACCAAACAAGTTGCATATTTTCAGGCCACTTGACTAAGCATGAACTGAAGGGATAAGTAGGTTAACCCATTTCCACAAGGTTGTGTTATGTACAATTAACAGTTAAAAAAATTGGACTAAATAAATTTAGACTAAACACGATAAAATTACTGACATTTGATTATTGAGTGACATTTGATTATTCAGTTTCATCTGTCTCCCCTCCTTAATTTTCAAGAGTAGAGATTCCCAATCTTGTTTGCTTACTGTGAATCAACAAATGTTTATCTTTCCTCACAAAAATCAGGGTTCTTCCGATCTATACAGTTACATAAACATTTAATTTGAAAAAAATTGTTTTGAATCCTTCAAGAAGTCAGATTTTTGCAGAATTAATGAAAATCTAATGTCATATTCACATACCTACCAACTTTTGTGCAGCTTTGATTGAAAGAATTTAGTGGCCAAGCTTTTGGCATGTTTTTTAGCATGCTTTTTGCATCAAGTTGTGGCAGGCAAACCCTGCTTTATTAGGATTATGGCAACCTCACAAATTTAAAATTTTTATTTCTGGGCCTTTTTCGTACTTGAATATTTAGGAATGTTCTTTTCATTTCCTTTTTATTGTCCTTTGATGTCCTTAAAAATTTGTTTTCTCCAATTTTTCTATTATAAAATCCTTTGATTTCATTGGTCCTTTTGAATTTTTTCCAATTCTTTTATTTCCAGTAAATTTGGTTTGTAACTTTCTGTTTCTATTTTAAACACTGCACAGGGCATTCACATCAAGTTGTATCCTTTCTTGCTTTTATTTGAATCCCTTATTAATTTTTGTAAATCATCTTTTTGATTTTACCATGCCTTCTGTATTTAGTGTTTCTGGGTGTTCTTTCACTTGAAATTTGAAGTTTAATTTTTTTGGTTTAGGGCAACTTTAGGAAATAAGTGAGTTAATAATTGTTTTTTCCTTGGTTCTTTTTGTTTTAAAAATTCTTTTTGTTAATTTGAAATTATTTTCCTCTATGCCTAAAACAGTGTTTCTCTAAAAAATTCTTCCTTGGTGACAAAAGTTAGGCCGAAAGATGCACCCAAAGCATTGCCACAAAAGTCTGAAAGCTGTACACAAACTTTTTCAGATTTTCTTGAAGACTTCCAGGAAAACGCTTGTTTTTCCTATCTTCTGTAAATAAATGCATCTGGGAAAAATATTCCCAGAATTTTTCTTTAGGGAGAAAATCAGCACCATGTCATGGCAACCGTGAAAGAAAATATGGGAATCAATAGTTCCTAGATTGTTATAAAACTTTGGACTAATGTGCATGAAAAACCCACAAGTTTTCTGCAAAACAATTAGAAAACATTTGATAGCTCATTTCCCTTTATGTCTGACACCATTTAAAGTATTGCCAAATTGGTTATACCAAGTTGAAACTGCCCTCTAGAATATAAGCAGTAGAGTGCAGGGTTACTTTAGTTTTATCGTTTTGAACTGCTTTCATTAAGCCCAATTTGACCTTTAATATTTTTAATATTTTCTTACCTTAAGAATTATTTTTAGGCATTTTGCTTTTATGCCAGGAATTAAGTTTGCATTAACAGTTGGTTTTCTATTTAGGAAACAACTGTTTTGAAAAATTAGATATTCTACAAGAATTGATAGTCTGATTTTTGATGTAGTTTTTTAAGAATTCATAAGGGAAGTTGTGGGAGGGGTTTGAAATGTATTTAACAAAGCTCTAACATTTCCCATCAGTATATTGTTTGTTAGTTTTTCTAAACAGGAGTTTTGTATTTTTCTTAAAGTCAGAAGATAATCTTTTTTGGCACTTATCACATAAATTTCATATTTTCTTCATAAATTTTTTGAGATATTTAAAAATTATTCCTTTCTTAAGATTTCTGAATTGTCAGATGCTAATTTTCAAAATGGTTAATGAAAATTATAAATACATTTTCCAAAGCATTATGGGTTACCTCAAAAAGGATTTTATTCATAGTTCATTCTGATAGCTCTGAATACAGGTTAAGGTGCATGAGATTTATGTGTGTTAATATTATGCATTGGCATTTCTATTTATGTTGTAAAAAATTTGAATTTTATTCTTGGAATTTGTGAGGTATTTATTTCGTTTTCAAATAAAGTTTTGAATGGCTATTTTGTTAATTGACACCAATTTTTCATTTTAAATAGAAAGAAATTATGCACAAATTAACAAGCTAAAATAAAAATAATTAATAGTTGCACTAATGTCAATAATGCAAAACATCTCAAGTAGGTAGGGTCAAGTGCATATTGAAGATGAATACGTTATTCTTACACAGAGCAAGATTGCTTTGAATCCATGAATTGCAGTTAGAAAGTCCTATTTGATACACCTTTTGCTTAATTCAATACATTTGAATATGTTAATCTTAAAATTTTTTTATGTGCATTTTCCTTCAAACTTAAAATTTTGACTGAAAATTTAGTTTAAGCAGATGTCAATGGAGATTGCTAGAATGCTAATATGTGTTTTATGAGAATAAAAAGTTTTGTGAATATGCTGAAGAAAATTCCTCTAAAAGATGATATAAAGAAAACAGGTTTTTATTTAGCTCTATTGGTATAACAGAAGGCTTCTGTCTGATAAACAATTGGGAAAAGAAATGGGTTGCGCTTTATCAGTTAGAAGTAAGATCGAGTACACGAAATTTTGTAAATTGTGTTTGGGTAAGAATATCAGAAGACTGGAATGGATGTGAAGGACTTTCAGCATTGAAAGAAAAAATCATATTTCAAACCAAACTTTGGCACTACAATGCTCTACTCTTTTGGGTTGGCATTTTTACATGAGGTCACAAAGGTCACTGAACACTCGGGAAATGTGAAAAAAATTGCCAGATGACAAGTTTGGATCAAATAAATCAAGGTCCCCATACTTTCCCTTAAAAATGATTAACTTGCTAAACTTATGAAAATAATTTAAATTTAATAATAATGAATAATTTTGTAACGCAAGTAAATTATTTTAGCCTTTTCAAGTATTTTCTATTGGATTTTTCTATTGCAAGCTTTACAAAAAATGTACTTCTGATCACTCTAGAATGTAAGTTTTTGCAGTCTAAGAACTATGCTTGAATAACAGTAAGGTATTTACTGTTAGTATATCTAGAAGCAGTGCTATTTAAAAATTATGGATGATAAGGTCAATTATTTTCTGTAGTGCTTTATTATTTTTGGAAATTATTAAAAAGAAAGTGAGTAAAGAAAGCGAGAAAAGTAAATAAGAGACTAATATTATTTGTAATCTAGTTATTTTATATTTAGGTGCTGGGTTGGCTGTTGCCTCATTCCATGTTGTGCTCCAGAATGCCAAGATATTGAACATCGATGTCCAAATTGCAAACAGCATTTAGGTACTTTTAGACGCATCAATATTTGAATTCTTTACTCTTTACGAAAGTATGTGTGATTTTTCATATCTTGAAATGAAACTTTGATGATCTTATAATTGCAAGCGATAGGAGTGCGTAACACGGAAAAGAATATTTTTTATCTATATTTTATTCTAGTGCCATGAAAAAATTTGTATTTCCCAACTTATACCATGTATATAAATGTATAATTTATTCTTATCTAAATTTTTGAATGTGATATTTATTAAAATTCATCATAACGTAGTTTTAAACTACTTTTCATATTTTGTATGGAACAAATTACTCAATAGATATAAATATATAATATAAGATAATGCTTTTGTAAGCCTTTCACATTTCTCTAGTTTTCATATTTTTGTTTTTCCTATATGTTGTTTTCCAGCCAAAATAAGATCACATTAAAATTCTTCCTACTTTATATTGTATGCTTTTGTCATAATTCAAATTACTTCAGGCCTAATACTATTTAGCACATATTGAGACCTATTTCCTTAAACATCATGGTTAAAAAAAATTACAATTCATATTTTATGAATGTTTTTTCTGTTAAATTTTGTGCATTTCTTGGCCTTTTGAAAACTTGATATTGTGATTGCTGTAGTGACCTAGCTATCCACATGACAGTGTAGTTGAATATAATTACTACTCTCATGCACATCAAAAGAATTTTTTTCTGATTTCATTTTTTAAGAATTTCAAGTAAATTAGGGACCGGTTCAGAAAGAATTGCACAAAAATGGAAGTTTTATTTCTATGCTGTTATGGACTTTCAGCCATAGGTCTTGATCAATAAAAAATTGCTGTAGAGAGACAAACCAAACCAAACATCAATTAAGTGGCAAATTTGATAAAAAATAAATATAATAAACAATTTATTGAAGTTTTTTGTTTAAGATTTATCTAGTCCTGGGGGTTGTCACATACAGTTTTGTTGTTGTATAATGCAATCTAGTCCTACTGATTTATCTTGTCATGACCTTTGATGCTAATTTGCATGAGTTAAACTAAATGAATGAAAAAGCAAAATTGAGGCAACAATAAGTTTGGATATATTAATAAAATATTGTCAACAGACATAATGTAGTGGTGTGATTAACTTTCATAAAAGACTACACAGTTAATTACAAAACACTTCATTTATTTCTGTTTGCCAATGGTGTCTAGTTAAAAAGGTAATGCAGCTTTACCTGGGATCCTCTGAATTATGGCAAGAGATAGATGTTTTCAACCATGTGAAAATGTTTTGCCTTTTTTACCTACTTACAGTAGTCATTTTCTTCCATTTTACTGTGGATCCGCTGAACTATGGGAAGAGGCTGGAATCTTCCTTCAGTTGAGTGGGTGAACTATTTCTGAAGAACTTGCCTGGAATCTGTTCTCTCACCAGAGGATGGGTCTTGGCATGGATGCTGGCTAGCATCCGGAGTTGCATTAGGGTCACTCGTGCCTATTCACAACGGTCCTTCTCCACTCACTGTCTCTCCTCTTCTGTTTTCAATAGAACAAGGCAGAAGGAGACAAGACACCCCTTTTTGTTAGGACAAGGGCCCCCTTTTCGGCTCGGCTCTCGCCAATTAAACAGAAATCCCCAAGTTCTGTTCATGCATTGCATCAAGCAATGGCCATCGAAGATCATAGCAGAACAATAATTTTCTTAGGAAATTGATGTGCATTATTGGTTTAACATTATCATTAAAAAATCACCTTTTGTATGCTTTATTAAGCAATTGCTTCTAATGAATGGGGAGATTATTCACTGCATTGGAAATTGTTGATAAATACTAAAATAGATTGGCTTTGAAGCTGTGAATTCTCTAGCTTTCCAATATTTTTAAATGCAATTAAAACCACTTGTTGCTGTGCATGTGTTGAGTAGCAATTAAGTCATAGGCTGATTAGTCCACACTGAATACATATAGAAGAATTTAAGACTAATGTGAAATAAATGTGCTGAGACAGTCATGTTCTGTGAGCAGCTTGAAGTACTCAATTGCTGTACTTCTATGCAAGTCTAGCATGAGTTTTTCCATGAGGCTATTCTTCCAAGCCACATCCCCTGCAGAAGAGAGGGTCTTTTAATGTTGGGAGAGTTTATGTTGGAAATGCACCTTATGAAGATGTTGCCCCTTGAAATCTCTTCAGAACCTGAGTATCTTGGCCAGAAAGTCAGCAGTTTCATATCTGAGAATTCTGCTGTTGACTGGTATCCCCTTCAGAGCCACCTGAAACTTATTTGCTAAAATAAGTATCAAAAGTGAAAAGTTCAGCAACTCTCCTGCCATATTTAGTTTGTTTAATATTCTTGCTCATATGAGTGAGTATAAGATCTCAGTTCAAGTATGTAAAGCTTTTGTACTGGTTTTAAGACCTTGTTACTATCGACGTTAATTTAGGCTAGTCAAATGGAAGTGAAAGCTTCCGCACAAGCCTCCAATCTGTATTGTCCAAGTCTTTGTACTAGTCTTAAAATTTCACTACTATTGACATTAATTCAGGTTAGTTGAGTGGAAGTCAAACAGAAGGATTTTGCTCTTTGAAACCACTATAGGACCTAAGTATCCTTTGCCAGAAAGTCAGCAGTTTCATTTTCGAAAATTCTACAATGTGCTGGTATCTACAGTCACCTGAATCTTATCATTTGCAAAAACGATAAAAAGTGAAATTCTCAGAAAATTTGATTTTCCTGCCCCATCTATTTGTTGAATACTATTCATATCATCCACATCAGTGAATATAGGATCATTCTACTTGCTTGTTCAGGTCAAAGCCGTTTCGGAGCAGTCAGGTGTAACCTTTACTGCATATCCTCCAACATTTCTTCCTACATGGGTCTTGAGCACATCGATAAACTTGCATAGCACATCAAGTAATTTTTATGTTGGGACTTTTTGAGCTATGATGTCATCGCGATTTGCATGCTTCATCACATTATGGTAGAAAGTAGTCATGTAATCTGTAGGATTACGATGTGCATCTCCAAATTATTTATCTTCATTCAAATATAAATCAAATATGCTACATTCAAGATGCATAAGGTTGTAATTTATTAAAATGCAATTCCCTTAAGATTTCACTTTGACATAGTGTGATCTATTTATCTGAATAATTGTCTTGTCCATGTGCTGAGCAGTTTGTGGGACGAAGATGGCAAAAGAATGAGATCTTTGTTACCAACATTTTTAACATCTTTTTTGCTCTTAAGTTATATGTGTGCATGTAATCCTTTTGAGCAGCTTCTGACATTTCTGTTGCTATGGCATGAGCTCTTTCGAATTTCTGTGTTAAATCTTGGAGATAAGCTTCAATGAAATGAGATATCCCAGTAGGTATTTTTCTTTCACCTGCCCATGCGTCTTTAAGTAATTTCGATTGTCCTTGAGGTGTTCTTCCATAGACTAATTGGAATAGATATATTCTCATAGTACTATGGGGAACATCTCTGTTGGCAAACAGCAAAAAGGGAAGATACAAGTCCCAATTTCTTCCTTTCTCCTGCGTGTTTCTATTCACCATGTTCTTCAATGTCTTGTTTCATCTCTTCACAGCAACCATACTTTCAGGATGTCCCTGAGTGGTGAAGCTTGGTGAAATTTTCAATAAGTTTCAGAAAGCTCCTGACAGTTTTGCAGTAAAGTTTAGCTGATCAATCATATCAGCATTTGAAACACAGTAAAAATCTTCATTTATGTGCTACATGTTGTCTTTATACATATCACCTTAATGGGGATCGTGCAGAATTTGGTGTCCATGTCTGGTCAGGGGTTGCTATGGTCCAATACAATCCACTCCACACTTCCAATGGAGTCTGACCTTATTGGTTGGATTGGAACTGTCTTTAAACAGTTGCATGTGTAAGTTGGCCTACACATGCAACTTACACCTTTGGCAGTATATTTTGACATTTTGTTTAATTGTATGCCAGTAAAAGCTGTATTTTATGCATTGGTTGATATTCTTTTCTCCCAAATGACCTACTAAGGGTATATCATGTGCCATCTTCAGAAGATCTCCATGCCTGCATTGAGGTAGAACAACTTGTTTTATCTCCTATCCTAACCCATTCTATGTGAATGAAGACACTCATCCCCATTGAATGAACCCAGTTTGTCATGTGCAAATCCCCAAGTTTTGTCATTCTTTTTCATTCATTTGTAATGCTATAAATGCCTTCTTGTTATTAGTACCATTTTGTAAGTTTCCTCATGCACCTTTGTATGTTATAGACTAAACATGTTTTTTAAGCAAAAACTTTATGTACAAGTGCATCCATTTTATGCTCTTTTCAAAATGTTATCCATCCAAGTCCCCAAGTCTTTAAACTTTTGTCATTCTTTTGTAATGCTATGAATGCTATCTTGTTACAAGTATCATTTAGTGAGTTTCGTTATACACCCTGGTGTATCAGTATGTGATGGAATAAGCAAGCTTGCTCTAACTATTTAATTAAAACCTTTATTTTTACAGCAATCATTTTTATGCTATGTACACACATGTCATCCATCCGACTGACCTTTTTATCTTTTGAACACCGCTTACCTCTTGGTCTATTATGTTTCATCTCAGAATCAAATGATATAATTCACTCCCAAATATTTAAAAAGCAACCCGATTCTGAAGCAAAACAGGTGAACCATCTGGGATCCTTACACATTAAGAATCTGAATACAGCCTTGGATGCACTATTTCCAATTTTTCATAAGTGTGCAATTTCTTCAAGGTATACGTTCTTCTCACATGATTGCAAGAAGTTACTGATGGTTATTTGCTTGGCTTTAGGTTATGTTGTCTTGTGCAACCTGGAGACAGGGCCTTTGGCCCAGGCGCTTCAAAGAATCTTCAATCTCGTCTACAGATGAATGGTTGGGTTATAAATTTTGACGTCTTGTAGAATCTCATTAGTTGTCGAACTTATCAATGTCTTTGACATGGTGCCCTATATGGATACTCACATGGAGGTTATTGTTTATTTTCCTTTTCAAAAAAATTTCATTGGGGCTGACTTTTTTCTAAAATCCGAAATAATTCTTCTTTGCTCCGAACATCTAGAATTAGATCTGCCCTTACAACTGATACCTGAACTCCAGTATCTGATTGCATCTAATGTGACATTTTAGCATTTAATGTTTGCAGTTTTTAATTCATTGTATTTCTTTTGATGCCTTATGTGAAGGTCATTGTGGAATAGTGATTTGAGCTGTCACAGGAAAGTTTGAGGTGTTCTGAGTGTCTGAAACCTGCAGTTACTTTAGGCTGTAGTTGATTGTTTCTATCCTGGAGCTGAGCCTCTGATCCATGTGAAAAACAAGTAGGCTTGTAGTTTATCATTTCTGGCACCATGGGGTCATTTATGGTGGTGTTGGTTTCTGTTCAAACTTCGGAGCTTTAGCAACTTTTAAACTAATGGATAATGTTCAACCACAGTTGCATCAGCAGGCACCTGTGGTTGAACATTATACATTAGTTTACCCTTCAAATTTTTTATTTCCTGATCTCTTGCAGTTCACTCACACTCTTCTCTAACTGAAGGAGAGACTACCTTCTCCATTCATCCATAAAATTAGCTATTCAAGAACACTCACTCTCCTCTTCAAACGATCTTTATTAACCACTTAACGCATTTACCCGTGTTTGACATGGGCGAAAGTTACAGGCAAATTTTCACTTGCCCGTGTCTCACACTGGCGCTATTGTATCTCGCGTTATTTTATTTCTAATGCCCGTCTGAGATCCGTTCTAGTAAAAATAGATAATCTAGATTAAACTTATACCATAGATGGCATAAACTTATTTATCATAGATGATTTACCACTTATTTATAGATGGATATTAAACTTATTTACCGTAGATGGCACCACTATGCACCATTTTTCTTGTGTAAACCAAGTGGTGCATTTTGATGATTAGCTATAAGTTTGTTAGGAATTCTTTGTTATAAAGCAGTTGTTTGGTGTGGAAAAGTATATTTAACGTAATAATAATATCCATTTTTATTACGTTAAATATCATAAAAGTAAACAGTTAACCATAAATTAATTTTTAATAAGTGTTTTCGTAACTTGTTTAGAAAAAGTTATCTGATAATGAGCGACTCTGACGATTTTGAATATGCCAATTGATCAGAAAGTTTCAGCGATGAAAGTGATGATCTCTTGAGTGATGGAAGTGAATCTGAAGTTAATATTTTATTATTATTAATATTTTGAAATTCAAAATAAACATGTAATCAAATCGTTTACACTTTGTATAATAATTTTTTATATAACTTTTACCCCACCCCCGCAACTGAAATTGCAAAAAATAACTTACACTATACCTATACATATATTCATTTTCTGTCAAAAAAACTTGATAATTTTTTACCAGTTTTTCCGAAAAAAACTCGTGCTTTAAGTGGTTAATTAAGATTATAAATGTAGAACACAATGACCATAATTCAGTAAATAGAGATAAATTAAAATTAAGAGGAATTTAATATGTGCTAAATACAGACTATTTACTAAAATGAGATGAATTCACAGGGTTTTAAGCTGTCTTATGCCCGAACAATTAAAGTTTGTTCAAATCTTAGTCGCTGTCTGCTGTTACATCTTCGTTCCTGAACCGCCAGTTATGTTCTCTCTTCTGCCGATTTGGTGGGAAACTCATTACTGGATGAGTCATGTGTGGGTGTTTCGAGCTAGTAGGGGTCTTCTTTACTCAACATCTGCGGTCACTGGACGATGAGGGATATCCGGTATCCCACATAAATGAGTCTTATTCCAAGTAGATGAAAAGGGATTGTAAAATAGGTTTCATCCAAATATATGCTGTATTGTGTAAAATAAATTAAATGGATTTAGAAAAATGTTATGTTTTCATAACTGCACATCTTATAATTTTAGATTTATCATCTTGCCCGATGACATGATTGCATCTGGTGCATTTTCAATTTTTGTTAAGAATTTTTTCCATTTCTACCAAGGAATATGCAGACATAAAGACAGCGTTAGGTTCTTAAGATGATCTAGATTTTGATCTTAAGGACTGACCCATTCCTGGAAATAATTGAACTGTTCAAATATGAAGATACTGCATAACTTGTTTTGATCTCATTGGTGTTAGGCACACTTACGAAATCCTTCCGAATTCATTTTGAATTTTTTGAGCAACATGTCCTCAATGTGCTTGTTGTCATCACATGTCTGATTCCTGAGCGATAAGCTGCATTAACTCAAACGGCAATAAAGTTAGCAAGAAGGCCCCCAATCCTCTGCATCTGTATATTCATTTGAAATGATTTTATACTTAACTATGCTCTGACATGCTTAAATATAACTTTGGATTATACCTAATTATTAACATTGGCACAGAGGCAATTATAGGCAATACATTAACACTAAAGAGAAATAGTGCTCTTACCTCTATTTGTAGGTCTGGTCTTTAATATGCTTTACAGCACAACTCACAGTCACTGCCCCTGGGAGATTTTCCACGTTCCCACTGAGAGTGTAAACTATACGAAGTTGCATCCACACGAAAGAGAAATAGTGCTCACCTCTGTTGGTCTCAAACATGCTTCTTGACTACACAACTCACAATGAGTTACTGCTCCGTATATCCGCTCCCTGTGAGTTTTCCCCACTCAGATTATGAATGTCGGGACACATCTTTCAATAACTGCACTGATTAAAACTTATATTATTTAATTAAAAAACAAGATTGTCTTGATTGATTTTTTATTGGAGTTCCTTTTATGTTGAAAGGAACAATGAGATACAATTTTCTTTCTACAATTATCTAAAGTTGCTTGTAACCATTTTCCTTTGATTTCTGAGGTTTCTAACTGCATGTAGCACAGCTCTACCTTGTAGCAACGATCTAAATATTAGTACTGACTTGTTACAACTAATAATACTTGTAGCTATAGAAAGTTGCATTCACACAAAATAGAAAGATCTCACCTCTATTTGTAGGTCTTTAATATGCTTCTTGACTATAACTCAGTGAGTCCCTGCTCCTGCATCCTGGAAGTTTTTCAGCTTTCAGATTATAAATGTCAGGGCACATCTTTCAATGGCTACGCTGTTTAAAACTTCAATTATTTAATTGCACACCAGCATTAGTTATAATGTGTACAATGTTATGATGGGAACTGTTCATGGAGGTGTGCACTTGTGTCACCATCTACTGCAACACTCAGACCAAAGCCTTCATGCACTCAAGTTTCCCTGTGTTTGAGTTCGATTGTAAATTGTGACTAGAATTCAGTGACAAGAACATAAATGGATGAATCGAAAGTCAAATTGTGACTTCCAACCTCATAGGGCTGTATTTTCTAGAATTCTTTTCTAAACAGCATTTGTTTTTTATTTTCAATTGCGTTATCTATTGAAAAACTGTTTGCAGACAGCATTCTGAAAAGATTATTAGTTTTGTATATTTGAATGAAGAGAAGGAGGGTTGTTATCTGCTGATTCATTTCCTGAGAACTTTGTTCAACGTTCAAAGCATTAGTGAGATGCATTTTTTTGTAACTGGACAAATGAAATTTTTGGTAAAAATAAGACGTTACACAATTCAAGTTTTCCTAGAATTGGAACAAGAACAATACAAATGCTTTTAAATATATCTTGAGTGGGAACTTCTAACATCTGAAAGCCAATTTTACTAGGATGTTTTTCCCTTCAACTTCAGTAATATATGCTGAACTCTATTTTTGTTTCACTTTCATCTAACTTAGGAATTGAAAACCTCTCATTGATAAGACCATGAACCCTCTGAGCATCAGGAGATTTCTGAGTAGTGTTTTTACTCCAGAGCATGCATGACTAAATGGCCCTCATCTGTTGGTAGAAAGACACCTAAAAAGAATTCTATTGGTCAAGAAGTCTAAAACTGGTTAGAAGTCATGCCTGGAAAACTACTAGTTGCATGGAGGAATAATGCACACTTGACACTGGTTTAATGAAAAAATGTATTTTATTTGAATGAAGAGATTAGGTGAGGATGGTTGATTTTTTTATGTAGAACTTTCTTCAACTTCAAAGACGCAGTTTAGTTACTATAAACATGGAAAATAAATTATTTCAAGGGATGGGAGAGAAGATTGCACACAATCAAGTTTTCTTAGAATTCGATCTAGAACACAAATACAAATGCTCCTACAAATATCTCTCTTGAATGGAAGCTTTCAACAACAGGGAGCCGATTTTACTGTTTTTATTTGTTTCACATTCAGCTTTGTTAGGAACTGAAAACTCTTCGTATTTGAGAAAAGTATTTAAAAGATGATTGGTTTTGTTATCTGAATGAGGAGGTTAGGGTTGAGAGAGAGAGAGAGAAATTACTGCAATTGATTTTTTCAGGATCTTTTTCAACTTTCAAAGAATCAATAGCAAGCAATTCTTTCTAGCTTTATCTTCATAACATTCTAAATTTTTCCTTTTTCTCAAAGAAAGGAATTTAATTGTGTTATTGAGCATACAAAAGGCAATTGTTTAAAGGTTGCATTAATGCTTGGTAAATTCGTTGGTCTTATGCTTTGTATAGCAAAAATAAAACCAACCAATAGTTTAATTTGTAATGATTAAGAAACTCCTTACACCATGATTTTAAGATGGATCCTAAATTGTGTAATATAGTATTAGTTCTGGTTCTGAAAAGCTAAAAGTTTGGAATCATTGTCTGCAACAAATGTTCTTCCTGTTCTTTATCATTTCCTTTTAATTATCTACATAACTGTGTACACAATGTATTAAAAAGTGCAAAAAACCTTTTATTTAAGAACTTGAAACTCAAATGATTGAAGAACAGTAATTAGTGAAATTAAGAACAGTGTGACATTAGCTTAAAATGGGTCCTGTCCCTCTTTGAAAGATAGGTGATATTTATATATAGTTGCTGTTTATTCTTTCGATTGCTTATAAAGTGTTGATTTTAAGTGGTTTTCTGTGTGTAATCAATGTTCATATTTTGGATAAAAAGTTAAACTAATGCCAAATGTTTGATGCTTTTATTGAATTAGTATTGCAATTTTTGTTTATACTATCAGATTGTGTGATTTCCTTGTTGAACTATGAAAATCATACTAGTCCTTTTTATCAGGGCTGCCACTGGTCACTAAAAAGTGACTTTTTTATGTTATTTTTCTACCTTGGTAACCTGGCATATCTTTTATAAAGCAAAATCGTTTCAAAAGCTCTTATTTTCAAAGTTGGGAGACTTGAATATTTTAGCAGCTTTTTTGAAAATTCTACAAAGGTCAAAATTAAATCACCTCTGTTTTTTAACAGTAACATGAAAATTTGCTTCTGTCTCGAATTTTCACCATTGATTATGGCATTGCAGTGAATAATGAAAAATCCCGCTTGATCAAATGCCGTGCTCACCAAGTTATTGATTTAAGATCTTTTCTTTACAAATGGTCACCAACTTTTGTTTCATACTTAATAAATACATTTTGTGTTTGGGCTTATTCATTGTTTATCTGAGTAACTAAAATTGCTATAGTATGCTTGAAGAGAAGACTAATTTTGCTACCATTTTTATGAATTTGCTACTGAAGCTGCTATTTCACAAGTGCTTAGGCTGTGGTAGCCCTGTATTATTTACAATACATAAGTGTATGCTTGTTTACTTGTTACAATAATGTTTAACTTTCAATTTTAGAATCATGTGCATGTTGGATGGACGTTTAAATGCAAAGCCAAAAACCCTAATCCATCATTTTTAATATTAATAGGAAGGGAATAGACATTTTTGGATATATGGCTTGCAGGACACCAAGTTTTAAAAATTACACTTCTATACAAGTGTCTTCTCAAAAGGCAACTCAAATAGAGGCTCATCAGGGCTTATTAAACTGGGATCTGCTTTAAGTGGATTCTGAACCACTGAACTTTCATGCAGTGGCTAGGATTTGATTTGGGAACCTATTGAACTCCAACTCAGTGCTAATAACTTGGCTACCAAGCCACCCAAACAGTTATGAAATCTTTGGACTTCATTGGAAATAATTGGCTCTAGTATAATAAGCCTTCAATCCCAATTCTGTTTTTACCCAATACACAAATCTTATAACCCAGTACTTTAAAATAATTTAGCTCCTGTGAAACATTTTCTTCTGTAGTATCTGATCTAGTTAGCCTTTATGTATCAAGAGATGTCACTATGTAGAGGTTAACTAAATCCAGTCTAATTGAAAACACTGAATGAGAAAATGAACAAAGGAGAAGTGATATCAAGTTTTAACACCTACATGTTAGTGTACTAGATTTTGTTTGTTTAGTCACACATTACATAGTCCTTTTTCTATCTAAAGAAAGCAAAAACTATAATATTCTGAGTTTGAGTGTTTATTCTCCATTCTTTTATTCCTCTACCTGATGTACAGAAATTGTATATGAATCATCCAATGTAATGACTTTTTCTCTAATATACTTTGCTTTGCTATTAAAAATGTTTCTAAACTCCATTTTGTGGCAATCATCTAATTTGACATGAAATCGCTTTTAATTGCTTGACATATTTCAATGTCATTAAACTATTTTGTATAGCACTGAATGTCTTAAGATCAGACTTTTCGTTAAGTTTTTAAAAAATCATTTTATATTTTTCACACATGTTAGCAGAGAATCAAAGCTTAAAACGATCTGATGGCTTCACTCCAACTTTTGTCTTTGGTTTGTTCTGTGTAAAGGTAAGAAGATATAAGAAATGTTATGGATGTGAGTTTTATTAATTTTATGTTTAGTTTAGGTTACCCTATTTTTAGTTTTAAAAGATGTTTTTACTATCTTTTTATGCAAGTTTTGTATTTTATTTTTTTAAATATTTCGTTTTTTAAAAGAATCTGATAATTGAAAATGTGTTATTTATTGTTATAGAAAATTTTGGTTGCTCACATATGTAATCAGTTATGAGATCTGTTATCAAGGAGATACAAATTTTCTTAGTATTATCTTGAATAATTTATGAACTGTTTTCAAATAGCTTATAATTTTTGTATTAAAATTCTTCCTGTAAAATGTTTTGAGCTAGTTTCATTGTTATTGTTTCTTTTGTGTGTATTTATATTATATATGCCTCTATACAATTTATATTATTTATTGAACTTTTTATTTAAAATATGTGTTACTGTGATGGAATCTAGTTACTGAAGAGTATAAAACTTTTCATGAATGTCAATAATGTTTTGTGTTTGCCAAAGTCTTAGATCATATCATGTGCAAATATTTTGAATGCAGATAATGTACTAACATTTTGTAAATGATGGTTTTATAATTGATATTCCTCCATAAACTCCATGTACATTTGAACTACTTTCTCTTCAAATTTGAATATGCAAACACCCATATGCAAGTGTTAAATATTATTGATTTACACACTTGTGCAGGTGTAAACAAAATTAGTTTGCCTTTTTAATTTTTAGTGATTTTTCTGTGGATGTGACGTGAGATATTCTGTCCCAGTATTAGTTGCTATAATCACACTTGTAAACAATTTCATGCTTGTTTATTATATAATAAAATATTTAAAAAATCAAAACTTTACATCTTTAATTTCATTGTGGGGTGCATCCATTTACACACATATTTTAATGCATATTGAACTTTTTAATATTTTTGCTAAATTCTTTGAATACTTTAATGCTTATTTAATTTGGACCTTGTGCCATAAAACCCAAATCAACCAACCTTTAATACTTACTAAAGGAACATGTATGTATGATTGACTTTTAATTTTTATTTTGCACATTTTTTAAATCTCGACGATTAAAATGCATGTTTCCTTTCTATTAAGTAGTTATTTATTTTGATAAAACTTGTGTATTTTTGCATTTATTCATCTTACCTAGGAGTGTTAAATTATATTACTATTTGAGAGTAGTTGTAAATATTTTCATTTTGATATTTTTATTGAGTTTCTTGATGGAAAATATCCCTATTTATATCGGGTATCAGCTTCTTTATAAAATCTGATCAGAATTATGCTCAGTGAGGGATTTTGTCATTCAAAATCGCCCAAAGCATTGAATACTACTATTGAAACTCAAGGAATTGCTGAAGAACAAATAACTGCATTTTAATTTCATACTCATAATATTTTTGACTGAATTCGAAATAACAAAAAGAAATTTTATATGGTGCTTATACTATCAAATTCATCAAAATAATTTCCTCAATTAATTGCAGCTTAAATATGTAGAAATTAGACAAAAATAATGAGTTATTTTAACTGGATTTCTTGTGTCTAAAAATCTTAAAATATTGTACGAAAGGGAATAACTCAAAACCCCTATCTTCTGAAGTTATCAGTACATTATTATCTGTTAATATTAATTTGCTATTTGTCCTCAACAATCCACAGATGGTAGGTTAAGAATCACTGCTGGAGTTATGTATGAATAATAAATGTAGACTAAGTAATAGATAGCATTTTGTTTACATCACAGTTTATTAACCACATCCATTATATATTGTTTATATTTGATACAGTTTACTGAATTCCAGAATACATATATAGAGTTGGACACAATAGTACAATTTCCACACTTAGCTCTGATTCAAGAACAAGAAAAATATGTGTACAGTTACCATCACAAATTTAAATGAGACAAGTATTGTCTCTACACAATAATAATTATAAACGTTTTATAATATATCTTCATTATATAGTATTTGCAATTGTACATGCATTGGCGTAGTCAGATTTAACCTGGAAATGCTAACTGCCCATATATGAGCAAGTTTATTTTGTGTAAATATTACATTTGGAACTCCATTTTTTGTGTGAAAACATTGCTTACAAATCAAGTTTTATCATGTCTTAATAAATTTGTTTCAAGCATTTATTTCTAAACTTAATAACTTTTTCTCCCAATAGAATCGGAGATTAGACCCCTCATAACACTCATAAAGATTATTTCTCTAATAAAGACTACCTCAAAAGTGAGACAGTATATGTGTTATATTGATAGTGAAAATATGAAAGCAAGCAGTCTCTCTGAGCTTGAAAAAGCAAAAACTTTAGCAGTGCATTGTATTCTGAATTTTTCAAATTAGGAACTAAATATTCTGAGAAAATGATCTAACTTAAATGTAATAGTTATTTTTCATACTCATAGAAATTAAATACAACGTGTGGGTGTCTGCCAAACTTGCAGGTGTGAAAAAAAGAAACAGCCTTTTATTTTAGGAATGTCCATAGAAATGCAAATTATAAGATATCATTCAATAGGGAACATCGTGAATGTATCTGCATCAAATTTACATAAGAGTCTCTCTTCATTCTGCACAAACTTAAATTTGCAACGGCGACATCCAAACTTTAAGTCAAAATTTAATTTTTGATACTTAGTTTCAAGTAATTTGTTCAGCCATATCCTGAATTTGAGTTTGTTCCCGGGACCGTCGCCAATAGCCCTTTGTGTTGCTCCAGTGCGACGTTAATTAAATACCTACCCGAATTTGAGTATGCAAGTCAGGAGTTCTGTATAATGTTAAAGAAGTTTTCCATTCTTTCCGAAATAGTTCTATCACATTGATATTTTTAATCATTACTATTGGAAAAACTTAAAATGTAAAAATAATTCTTAATTTCTTAATTTTTTTAAATATGTTAGGAGTTTCGAGGTTTTACCCTTGATATATTTTGATGAAAATTAATAACAAAGGACTTTTTATGTGGCTGAAATCTTAGCTTTCCTTATAGAAGTTATCAGTTTTTCAAAAACTTCTGAAATAGCGATTATTTAAATTTAAAGCGAAAAACTATCCGTAGGAAAGATCTGAAATTTTGCTGTCTCGAAAGTCTTGAATCGATTTTCATCAAATCATTAAGTATTTATCATCATCACTCATTTTTCAGATTGAAATTCCGCAATTATATTGTCTACTAAAAATAATTTTAAGAAGGAAATGTAACAAATTATTTTTGTTTAACGAAAAATATCAATAGAAAGGATAATTGTTTTGAAGATATGAATAAAAGGGTGGAATTGACATTTGGAGCATAAAATTACGTACTCAATCCAGAAATGGCTTGAGACTTAATAAATATACAATTAAAAATTTTAAAATGCACTTGAAATTTGAAAAAAAAACTTAACTATTTCTAAATTGGATGCGATATATTTTAGACTAAGAGCAAGGAATATTGCCAGACTGAGCTTATGAGTATTTACGAGACATCCTGTATATGGATGTGTGCGTGGTGAGTGGATCACACTAGTCAGTTCACACTTCACATAGTGTAAATAGAAGAGTGACGAGAACCAATGTTTAAAGTATCATTTTTAACATCTTATAAAATATTTTCTTATGGCTGGGAACTTTGAAATTTCATAGAAAAGCATAAAAGAGAAGTTAGAATTGGAATATACAGCCAACGCTCGTTTTAGCGAACTCCCGTTGTACGAATCCACACGATTTTATGAATAAAATCTCGACCAATATCTGGAGCATTGACAGTTTTTGTTTGATGTTCACATTTTGTATACAGTCGCGATTCCTTTTTATGAACCCAAAGGGACTGAAGGTGAAACTCGTTAAGACAATTAAATTTTTTTCAACCAGGCTGTTTATGCAGGTGAAACATTTATTTAAAAAATTTAGAATGTGATAATAGACTTCATACTGCTGGCCTAACCAAATGCAGACACTGTTAAGCAGTAGCTGTAACTAGTTACTTTAATGTAATATAAATAAATACTAATTCATACATGCACACAGATTTGTGATGTTTAACATTTTGTGAGTATTAATATGCATGACAGTAATAACCAGTAACAAGTGGTTACATAATAATTTGTAAGTGTTCTTGATTCATACGAATTTTGACTCTATTTAAGCTGCTGCTCATTTCTAAATACTTTTGTCACTTTTTGAAAATTAGTTTTTTAATTACTATGTTAAAATGTCAAAAATATGAAAGCTTAAATACCTATTGTTAATGAATTGTGTTTCCTCTGGAAAAAGCTTTTTGTCTTAGGAATAATATACACATGCAACTTCAAATCGTTCAAATCAGTTTCTTAGGGAAATAATTTAATATATATACTATTAAATTAAATGTATAACTAGCATAAAGGGGTGGGGATAGGTCACACAGAATAATTGAAAACTCGTGATAGTCTTCAAATTCTATCTCCTCAATTCTATTCTATCTCAAAAAGTCTGCTGCATTATTGCAGTACCGATCTGAAAGCCCATATATATTATCGTAATGTGTAAGACAGTTAGGACCCTCACATAGGGGCCCCTAGGCCTAGGGCAGGGGTTGGGAGCCTTTTCGTGTTGGATGGAACCGCATTAATTTAGCTGTAATCAAATAAGGCCGCATTTAGGAAACTTCAATTAAATACACTTAAAAATGTACATTATTTTGCAAAATTCTAACTATGTACATAATGATTTCACACAAAATGAAAACTGTTAATTTTGAAGTTAACTAATCTTAACTTTATTGTGTCTACTTTTGTTTGCTGGAAGGCATTTGAATATTTAGAGGTCCTCAGTTTGATCCTGTAGATGGGTCCCTTCATTTATGCCATTGAAGGTGTCTTGATTTGGGTTAGGTGGGAGAATGAAGATTCGCAGCAATAAGTGGTTAAAAAACAAGAAAGACTTTTTCAGGCATGTTGCCGAAGGCATGGGTATTCAACTGTATTTTTCCATATTCCAACTGGATCTTTCTTAGCATCAAACAATGACTTTAAACTGTCATCCAATGAGAGCTTAATCAATTAGACCAGTAGTTCTCTAGGTACCTTGCTGACATCAACTAGGTGAGGCTGAATATATATATATATTTAAATAGCTGGTAATGGTAACAAAATTTTTTAATTTAATGAGGGACTAGTCATCTGAACTTTTACTGGAGACCCCCGTCATTTGAACTGGCACTATGATCCGTCATCTGGGGTGGTACTGTGAACCGTCATCCGAACTGGTGTTATGACCTCTCATCTGAACTGGCACTTGAGTCCGTCAACCGGACTGGCTCTATGACCCGTCATCTTAACTGGTGCTTGGGTCCGTCATCTGAACTGGCTCTATGACTAGTCATCTTAACTGCTATTAGGGCCCTTCTTCTGAACTGGCACTATTTGCCATCATCTGAACTGGTACTACAGCCAAACTGACTCTATGACCCGTCATCTGAACTGGAGCTATGAACTATCATCTAAAGTGGTCCTATGACCCATCATCTGAGCTAGTACTAGAGCATGTTATCAGAACTGGTACTATGATCCTTCAGCTAAACTGGTTCTTTGATCCTTCATCTTAACTGGTTCTAGTGACCGTCATCTGAAGTGGCGCTATGATTCGTCATCTGAAACTGGTAGTAGAGCCAGTCCTCCAAACTGGTTCTTTGATCCGTCATCTTAACTAGTTCTAGGGTCCGTCATCTGAAACTGGTAGTAGAGCCAGTCCTCCAAACTGGTTCTTTGATCCGTCATCTTAACTAGTTCTAGGGTCCGTCATCTGAAACTGGTACTAGGGCCCTTCATCTGAATTGGTTCTGGGGCCATGACTGGTGTATGTGTGGTACATGACTGGGGTATGACAAAGGTGTATGTGTGGGGGCTTGCAGCAATTCTTGAAGACTCATCTGCATGAGGTGATTTCTGTGACGATTCTTTCAGTGATACAATGTTGGCTTTAGACGCTTTACAATTGTATAAAAATCATTTGTTTCTCACTGTTATTTTAATAATTGCACTCCTTAAAATTCATAATATTCAATAAATTTGGAAATTAATGCGTTTAAGTGTAATATTCGAAGACACTGAAAGAATGTATTTGAAAAACTCCTCAACAATTAAGAATAGAGCGCTTTTTTGAAAATTTTATTTCTACCTGTGTTTCGAACTAGTTATGCCAGCTCAAAGTTTTGATATTCTTACTGCCATTTTAATCAAAAATAAAATTTTTTATTTTCAAATAAATTCATTTCCCTTTTAGTACAACGTGTGAATAAATTACCAGAATAAGGTCTGAATAAAAATGTTTATACAGTAGTGGACAGACAGTTTTAGGGATTTCTTTCTAGTAGTAGAAGCATATTTTACACGAATGAAGAAAAAGCGATGGAAAATAAATTTCATTTTCAGAAAAGTAAGAATTTTATTATTTTACATTTTATAAATAAGACAAAGGTTATTTTGTTTAAAAATATTTTTAAGAAGAGGAAAGCGTTTTTAAGTTTTAAAGTGTGCTGCAGTGTTTAAAAGAGAAATGGGAATTTTAGTAAATAATTTTACGTGTTTTTTTGATTCTTTGATTTCTATGCATACTGAATTCTTATTATAGGCGTTTATCTAAGCTTTTCTTATCAAGATGGTATTTTACAGAATAATTTATATTGTTACACGTGACAGCTCAAAAAAGGAAAATTGTGCTTGTTTTGGAATTTTCAATTCATATATAACGGAAACTTTTGAATTATTAAAATCCCTTAATAAATCATGTACGACTATAAGAAATTATCCGATTATTTATATCCAAAGTAAACTGTAGTAAGTTTATTATAAATTTGGGTTATTTGATTATTGATATTGACGCGTATTGTGAAATGAAGTTCATTTTACAATAAACATTAAAATAATGTTCGCGACCTAATCTTGAGTTGCATTTATTTCCATCAACGGTGTATGCTTCTGCTTTTCTATCGAGCTACATGGATGAACTTCATATTCTGACGCTCAGATGATTCAAAAGCTTGATTTCTTGTCTCAATAAACTATTTTCAGGGCTTGGTTCGTTAGAAAGCTTTTAATAAAACAAGAGTATATGTACAGCTGATAAAACAAGAGTACATGTATAAATTCGGCGAAACTACGTTCAGAATCAACCTCTGAATATAAATTATAGATTACAGAATAAAAAATGTGAAAGTACTTTTAATTCTTCCTACATGATCTATTGCTAATACTTGTTTATATGGGCTTGCAGATCAGTTACATGTGGAATAAATCTGCATATTCACTTAACCTTGCAAGTAGTTTCGACGAGATATCTCCTTCATCAAGATCCTTTCAATTTTGCTAATGTCATGATATCTCGTCATCAAGATGATGACGAAATCAAGATCTGACCAGTTTTCTTTTAATGGGGAGATATCTTGTAAACCAGGATCTGTTCAGTTTTGCTAATGACGAGATACTGTGTTGAGGCAACCACTAGTAGGGTTAATATGCATCAAATGTAAATAGGAATGGAAAATCATATTGCCTCCGAAACGTCAATTGAAAATACATTTAAAACATTTCATTAATTGTATGAAAAATACGTTCAGTCGAAACACAAATCACTGATTATGGTTTCCATAAAGTTCAAAGGCATTGTATTTTCATCAGTGACATGTTACCAACAATTTCTTCTATTCGACTGATTGGATTCAGGATGGTCTGTAATTCAACGGAGCTTGTTACATTATATGCATAAAGCTAAAAACAGGTTTTTGAGGGAATTTTAAACTCATTGAAGTTCTTTACTACGAAACTCTTCCAGAGAAAAATTATTATTAATTATTAGTCTTAGCTTTAAGGAGACAATGGACTTTCAAAACAACTTTTGCAGCTTCTTCCCGATTGTTATAAAATTTGCAGACTATTTTTTCACAAAAAAATCTGTATATAAAGTTCAGTCCAAAAATATTAAGTTGGGTGGAAGTTATCTCATAAAACGTGGTAAAATTTTTTGATAAATTAGCAAACATTGATAGGTCCCATGCGCATGAATTTTCCATGTATTGTCAAAATTTTAAATCACAAAGTTTGTATACATATAAATCAAATTAACTCCCCTATTTTGTATGCGTATCACTCAACTATAAAGATAAAAGAAAATAAAATGCACTAAAGCATAAAAATTGTAGGAAAAAGGTTAAGCAACATTTTAAACCAAAATTTCAAAATTTTGAAGCATGACGGATTTTTCATTTGCATTTACGTATATACAACAGATTGCAAGGATTATTCAGAACAATTTTGAATTAAAAACTCATTTTGAAGTCAGAAAAATGTCAATCGGAGAATAATGCGTTTTTGTAGCAGATTTATATTTATCTATGTTTTACGTTGTATATGTAACTTCGTGAAAAATTATCGTAATTGTAAAATTCCTTTTGCTACCCACCAAGTTTGATATCGATTGATTTTTAAAGCTAAAATAAAAAAATAGATTTTTTAAAATCAATTTTGGCGATTTTGAAAGTCCACTATCCTCTTAAGCATTATGAGAGATTTCATGTGAGGTCAATGCTGACAATATTTAATTCGCTATCCTTACTAATCGAAAATGTAGTATCCCGAAGTTTTATATTTTCGAGCTCATGATTGGGCTTCATGCTGTACCCTTCCCACTCTTAGAAATGGACTTCTCTAAGGTCATCTGCCTTCTCGCCGGATTGAATAGTGCGGCTCCGACAAGAAGGCAGTCGACCTTGGGTCAGTCGATTTTTGAAAGGTATAAAACCTTGTTCGGAGAAGGCTGCCGTACGCAAAATCATAAATGGCAATAGCCGTGGTTAATTGGATCACTCAATCATAAGGATCCTCGCTCAATCCTGATATGCTTGAAACGAATTACTTATTAAATGCTTTCAGTTTAAAATTTTATTTATTTGTTTTAAAAAGTACCACATTGATTTGAGTTCTTGTATAGCATGCTTATTTTAAAGTTATTGTTCACAGGGTGTGATCACACACAATCGAATTGACAATTCAGCTTCAAGACCATTAATGAACAGTTTTTAACATACACAGACACTCATATGCTTATTTAAACAATCCAGCACACGTATAGGACTTAACCTTAGAATAACACATCACATTAACATAGTCAAATAGTTCCTACCTATATAATATAATTTGAGCATTACAAAGTAACATTTTAAGCTTCCATACAATTTAAAGCAAACTATGCTAGGAATACAAGTAAGAAATTTAAATGGGCAAGGACGAGCTGACTTCCAAAAATTACCGTGAAAAATTTTTGAGTGTCCCCTCTCTTGATATTTACTCAATTCATAATTTCTTATCTTTAATTGAAAATTTAATTACTAAATATTTTAAATTTTTTGAAGTGATTGTAGGCCGGAGAGTGGTTATAGAAGGTAAAATCAATAGATAGTCCGAACCGGCCATTTTTTTAAAACTCAAAGTAGTTTCGACGAGATATCTCGTTTTTAAAGATCTGACCAATTTTGCTAATGACGAAATATCTCGACATCGTCCTGATGATGAGAAAGTAATTTTGAGGAAATTACTTTTAATTCATCCGACATGATCTATTGTTAACCCTCCTAGTGATTTCGACCAAATATCTCGTCCATGAAGATCTGACCAATTTTGCTAATGACGATATTCTTGTCATCAGGATATTACCGACTTTTTTATGATGACGAGGTTCAGATCTGGTCAGTTTTTTTCTAAAGATGAGTTATATCGTCCATCAAGATCTGGTTAGTTTTGCTAATGAAGAGATACCTCGTCGAGACAACCACCAGGAGGTTAATGATTGGGTAGATAATAATTTATTAGTTTTTGATTTCGTATCTTCCGCAGGTCAAAGCCTAAAATAATGTATGACTGTTTTTAAATTGATGAAGCAATGTTTGGCCTGATAGAAATGCCGAATGGAGATGATCAAAAAGCCAGGACAGTTGTTTTCATGTTATGTTTATACCGATTTAAAATTTTTTGTAAATTTCTGTGTTGCAGAAATTTTCTCAAGTATGCCTCACGCATACCGGCCCATGTGAAATTTTTCACATCCTCCACGAAGTCAGTTCGTCCTTGTCAATGGGCGAAGTAGAGTCAAAATTTCTACACAAAAAATTAGTTATAATTCCAATATATATTTACAGGAATAAAATACTTTTTGCACCAAAAGTAAACATTTCATAAGGTAGTATCAGAGGGTGAATTGAACTTCCCTGGCCAAAGTTTAAGGGGTGGTAGGTGTGCATCAAAGTAAACATTTTTTTATCAAAAGATACATGTCCACAACAGTTGCTCGTAGTTAGGCTGTCACAGGCGACTAAAAGGTGACTTTTTGCTACTATTATTCAACCTTAGCCGACAAGGGAAATCTAAGCAAAATCTTTCAAAAGCTCCCATTTTTATAGTTTTGGAAACGTTTTGAAAATTTTGGCGACTTTTCTGGAAAATTTGATAAATTATGTCCCCCCGTTTTTTAACCAATAGTATGAATCTATGCTTCCTTGTCGGATTTTCACCACTGATTACGGCATTACAGCGAAAATAGTGAAATATCCCACTTGATGGAGATAAAATGGTGTGCTCGCCAAGTCGGTGACTTAAAGTGCTTTTTTCACAAACGTTCGCAAAGTTGGCGTTTAATATCAATCCAAAAATGCCAATCTAAGTTTAACGATATATAGAAATGCTTCTGCCTATTAAGACAAAGTTGGAAATTCGGATTTAATATTAAGAAAGTACTTATTATTTTATTTTAAAATGAAAGTTTGCAATATTAACGTTTATTTCATATTTAACACATTTAATGTTTTGCCTTATTCATTTTTGATCTGGGAAACTAAAACTGTTTTTAAAATATGCTTGAAGAGAATACTAATTTTGCTATTTTTAAGAATTTATGCTACTAAAGCTACTATTTCTCAAGTTTTTAAGCTGAGACAGCCCTGTTGTAGGTGCTAGAAGGCGTTGTTTAACGCGTTTGCAAATCTTTCTTTTTTAAGTTTCTTCATTCGCAATGCAGATTTTACTCGTGATGGAGCATAAAGCTGAATTCAAATAGAAAACGCAAGGTGGAAGATCAATCAGAGATGGCAGAAGTTGAAATGATTTCAACTACCTCTGATTATTGTAGTCTGCACGTGTCGCTTTACGCCTTTACGCGTTCTATTTGAATTCAGTTTTACACGAATTCCGAGATGAATATCATGCTTCGAACGCAGCGATTTTCAACCTTTTACATATGGCTGAAATTCTGCGCACACCAAGAAAATATATATATATATATTTGTCAATCTGCATAATTTTGAAGAGATTACAAAAAATACTTGTCCAGCTTTTTGCACCAAAATGTCTTAAAAATATTCTTAAAGCAATTTTGTGATACTTTAATAAAAACAATACTCGGAATTATTTAAACGAGTATTAAAAATATGAGTATTGGAACCATTTTTGAACACGCTTGTCAAAAGTTCAAAATTAAACCGTTGAAATGAAAAAAAATCTCACAATTTAAACCTTTTTACCATCTGTAAGGCACACCAATGCCTTTCTTGCGGTACACAGGTTGAAAATAGTTGATGTAACATACCCCCCGTATATTACATGAGCGATGGAAATGCAAATGGAAATGGAAAAACCGACGCACATTCTTTGACAAAAAATGTCCAATTTGATTCACCCTACCAGATTGCTTTCATGAGAAAGAGACTTTGGAGTATATCTTGTTTAATTGCACCGGAGAGAAGTTTTAGAATTCTCTTAAAGACAATTTGTGATTCATCTTCTATTCTTACTGTTTTTCTAATTATCATTTTATGTATATTGTTTCACTGGTTTATAGAAGACATCGTGAAATCGGCGTCAAAACGCCGGACTCATGTATCAAGATGTAAATGTAAATGATTCACCGTACTATCCTTTACAGTTTGGCAAAGGAATTTCGAATCACTCCATACATAAAATCACAGCGGTAGCAAAACTGCAGTACGCGTGCCCAAACCAATACGTCAAAAATATTTTCGAAAGAAGTGTAACAAAATAGTGTTTTAAGTTTTACGTTCTATTATAAACTACATAAATACAACTAGTGATAATTCTACTTGAACGACATTCAAGCTTATAGCATAAATTTCTTAGTATAAACTTAACAATATTTTTACCATCAGACCCAAAAGTAAATGTTTTATTACGAGTCAGGTCTTTTACGGTTTGTAGCTAAGGCATTAAAATTTTCAATCTTCAATTCATTGCAATGTTTAAGTTTTACTCAACTCTAACTTTAATCCAGTTACTTTCGTTATCATGAATCTTAAATATATATAGATATCTGTGAGGTACTTTGTAAATAGTTTTAATTAGTAATTTATATATATATAATGCATTTTTATCAGTTTATTTACAAGTAGACATGTATTAGACTATATAAACGTAATGTGGACTGTTTTAGCACGCAGTGAAAGAGTTTTGTAACCGTTGTCGAACACAAATGAAAAGAAACGAATCAGCAAGTCTAAAGCAGGCCACACATTGGGCACATAGATGATCACAACATACTAACATGTGCATACCGAAGACCTTTTTTGCTGTTCACCTACGGGCTACGCATGCTCGTGTTGGATGTTTCTAAAGCCGTGGTCAAATAGGAAGGCGATAGCGAAGCGCGCAGACCAATCAAAGCGCTTTCACCACTCGCGCCGGCACCTCTGATAGGTATTCGCATGTCGCTTAGCGCCTAGTGCTTCCTATTTGAACACGGCTTTAGTCGTTTCGGTGTGAGAGCTGCCTTAGGCGAGCCTCATTGGTCGGAAACGCGTCAATACGTCCGATATAATCATGCTCATTTCGTTTCTGAACAGAAATTATGTTGATATGTATGCGCATTTCAGCCTGCTTTGTGTCGTAAGACTGATGTTGGACCAATGTGTGACTTTCCTTAGACTGCAAATAGTTTAACATTGGAATTTCAATACAAGCACCACATTGCTATACAAGTCTTTCGTGCATATATCAAGTTCTATTTACAAATCTTTATGTTTACAACAACCTGTATCCAGGAACAGTTAACGGGACAAAGCTTACAACAATATCTCTAAACATTCTTTCGAATATAGCCTTATAATGGGCCTCTTTGATGGCTTCGCATGTGACTCACTTTCTATATACAGCAAGAGTCAAGTACCGTCCTGACTACAGGTAATTAGTGCCTGTGTCCTGGAACGGTATAACGGGATAAAGCTTACAACATATCTCTAAACATTCTTCGTATATAGCCTTATAATTGGCCTCTTTGATGGTTGGTTCACGTGCTACTCACTTTCTATGAAAAGCAAGAGTCAAGTACCGTCCTGGCTATAGGCAATTAGCGTCTGTTTCTACGAACGGTATAATGGGACATAAGTTATATCATTATTTCCAAACATCCTTTCGAATATGGCCTCGTAATTGGCCTCTTTGATGGTTGGTTCGCGTACGACTCACTTTCTATAAAAAGCAAGAGTCAAGTACCGTCCTGGCTACTGGCATTTAAAGCTTGTATCCAGGACAGTATAACGGGACAAAACCTATATAAATATTTCTGAACATCCTTTCGAATATGGCCTCTTTGATGGTTGGTTTGACTCACTTTTTATAAAAAGTACGAGTCAAATTTGATACAACCTTTCAGACATCAGTATTTTGATTCAATACAAGCAGAATTTATTCTACTGTTATTTATGTTTTAATTTGACTTAACTTTTGGTTAATCCTGCAAGTTCATGTATTCAAGTTCAAGCATACAGTATTCACTCATTGTGAAACATTGGATATATTTATTCTCATTATCAAATAACTGAACTCATGTGTTTGCTGCGATGTGTTTCTATTTTCACAGATACTTTCGTTCAGCATCCCAAACTTCAGGTTTGAGGCATCGCATATATTCGCATTCTCATTATCTTTAAAGCATATTTTCAAGTCATTTTGATATTCGCATATTGACCAACATTTTCTAGGCCTATGCAAGTCTAGGTACCATAAGTATCTCAGATTCAGGTTTGTCAGCAAGTTTATCATTATAGGCTTTCATTGTTACTATTCTGACCTACCTTTTCATTAATTCTGCAAGTTCAGGAGTGCGACAATTCGTAAATTTGTCTGGGTTAAGGCATTAAGTCCAAAATGAGTTATAGTCATAAGTCCTATAGTTATAGTCTGTCTAAAGCCATATGTTGTGTTCTTTCTACAAGCATTAAGAGCTAGTTCTTTCAGATTTCTTCACAAAGCTTCGCAAAATTGTGTTTCATATTAGACAAAACATTGTCAGTTAAGAAGGATCAAGTGAACAGTTTTATTCCAAAAACTATCTTTATGGGCACGATGTCTTTTCATTGTGAGCTCAATATATAATCTCATCAGGACTTTTGGCTACAGGCTAAAGCCATTAAGAACAAGTTCTTATGCTTTCTTCACAGTAAAATTTCACACAATTGTGTTTCTTATTAGACAAAACATTATCAGTGAAGGACCATTTATACACATATCTTAGTACAATCTTTTGGGACTTAATGCCTTTTCATTTTTAAGAGTACACCGATGTAATCTCTTAAGCTTTTCTATTTTTGGCCGACCATTTATTTCAAGTATGCGTATGAGGCATAGTGAGACATAACTCACATCTATGCTCTTTATACCATGAAGAGATCTTTCTCATTGAGATTCATTTTGTTAAGGATCAGTTAAGGACCATTTATACACATATCTCAAAAACGATCTTTTGGGACTTTTCACTTTTAAGTACAAGATACATTCGCTTCAGGTTTTCTATTTTTGGCCGGTCATTTATTTCAAGTATGCGAATGAAGTATAGTGTGGTGTAAGAGCATGGTGTAAAGAGCATAACTCACGTCTATGTTCTTTACACCAGAAGAGATCTTTCTCATTGAGATTAATATTTTTTCTTTCGGTAGTACATTCATTAAGGATATGAAAGATATCCTATATCCTAAAGAGACCAAAATAATGACTCTTTATTACAAAAACACCCCGATCCTCTGAAGCAGCTAACATAAATCTTAACTCGTCAACAGGCGCAAACTAAGTCTCCTAACCACCAACGGAATCCGGATCAATCTGAATCCACTAGTAACAGACTAATGTAGATTCGGGTTCATTGAAGCGGAATGCTTCGGATTCAGGCAGTGGGAAAGGTTTTGAGACAAACAAGCTATTTCTAATGGAAGCGGCCTTTCCGAATCTTTGTTAGGGCCCCTTCACACCAACAGAATCCGGGGAAATCCGAATCAGTTTGAATCCATCAGTAACAAACTAACATAGATTAAGATTCATTGAAGAGGAACGCTCCGGATTCTAGCAGTGTGAAAGGTTTTGAGACGATCAAGCTATTTCTAATGGAAGCGGCTTTTCCGATTCGTCGTTAGGGCCCCTTCACACCAACAGAATTCAGGTCAGTCCAAATCAGTCTGAATCCATCAGTAACAAACTAACATAGATTAGGATGCATTGAAGAGGAACGTTCCGGATTCAAGCAGTGTGAAAGGTTTTGAGACGATCAAGCTATTTCTAATGGAAGCGGCTTTTCCGATTCGTCGTTAGGGGGCCCCTTCACACCAACATAATCCGGGTCAATACGAATCATTCTGAATCCAGTAGTAATTGACTAAAGTAGATTAGGGTGCATTGAAGCGGAACATTGGTTCTGGCAGTAGGAAAGGTTTTTTTGAGACGAACAAGCTATTTCTTATGGAAGTGGCTTTCCCGAATCTTTGTTAGTCAGTTTCTACTGGATTCAGATTGACTCGGATTCTGTTTGTGTAAAGCGGATCTAAATCAACCAATGCAACATGAAATGGATTAGGATGATATAATCCTCTTTCAAAAAGTTTAACAGTTCATCCCCATTTTGTCCCTTTATTTATTTAAAGTTACACGTAGTTTCGTTCGAGCGTGAACCACCACTTCAACTTCAGATGACTTTATAAACTTCAGATGGCAAATATTTAGATTTTTAAGTATTGAAAATGGCATGATCATGTATTACTAGCTTATATTTTTTGTATGATTCAAATACCGTATTTAAAGCCATATAATGTAAGAGAGAGTGTTCCTGTAAAGCTAAATGCAGAGGGCGTTAGTGTTTTGGCAACTCTTGGAACTTTTCTATTAACGTGACATGATACTCCACAGTTTTAGCGAGCCGATTATATTAAAAATTAGCGCCAAGCATCTTTAAAACGGTGATAAATCAGATTAGCTCTTGACCAGGAGTACTTTTTCTTCTATAGTTTGCCTTGTTCACACTGAAAATCTCTCAAAGTCATCTATGAGAGGTTTTTCTGTTAAGCTAAATGAAGGTGGCTGCCATAAAAGATATATAAAAGTAGTAGAGTAAGGAATGATAAACTTTTTATGTGCAGAGGATCGTATGAACAAAACTTGTAGTAAAGTGACTTTTAGACTACTTTTTGTAGCCACTCTATAGAAACGATGTAGCATTCATCATCTGAGTGGTCCGTGCGACATAGTAGTCGACTTTGACTATTTAGCCATTTTTGTCGCCACTCTAGAAATGCGCATTCACACATCTACCTTGTCATAAGGTTATATCGCCAAACGAGGCAATGAAATGCCAAATAGGCCAACCAAGTCAATTTTTCACAGAGCAGCCATGTGACTACTAGTCGACGTGTTGGTCACAAAATTTGAAGCTCCTCTCAATAGCAACGACCAGTCTACTTATATTTCACGTCTATGGTGGTATTAATGTTTTTGTGGTGGAACGGGCTTCCTGAACATATTCCGGACGTAACGTCACACGACTTTTTTTTTTCGAATACGATTTCAGCACGTTACTAACAGAAATTCCAAATAATGAATTCCGAATTGATATAAGAAAGCTAATAGATCACGTCAATGCTAAACGTCACCAGAATGGCGAAAAATTAATTTTAAGGTAACCCTGCTATGTATCATGCGAAATCAGTTGGGTAACAGGAAGTAAAATCCCCGTCTATCGTCTGGTTTGTTTGTTTACATTGAAAATCCCTCTCATATATTTATACCGTTATAAATTCGATATGATGTTTTTAGTATTGTTTGAATTAATAAGTAGAACTGTTTTGTGTCTGTCTCAGTTTTACTGGGAATAACTAATTGAGTAACCTCTCGATATATCGCACTTCTTGGGGGACAAGAAAAAGAGATATACAGTGAGAAGCAATATAGCAAGGGTCGAGAAAAAATACAAATTTTATACATAAAATTTTTATATTTTATATTTAAAATTGTGTGAAATTGCAATAAAAGATGAAATATTTTTGTGCATATGGTAGATTATTTACAATTTTCTACCTTCCTTTCGGGTCTGACTGATGAAAAATCTGCACCCCATAACACGAGATAACGTCTGTAAATGCCCCTAAGAAATTTTATATTATGGCAGAAGGGGGAACCATGGGAGAAGGTTAAGCTAACTGGTTGAAACTAGTGACTTGACAATGTCTGTACTTGGCGTGTCTAGATGTTTGACAATGTCTGTAAATGTCCCTATGAAATTTCGTATTGTGCGCAGAAGGGTCTATGGGAAAAGGCCAAGCAAACTGGTTGAAACAGGTAATTTGACAATGTCTGTACTCGACGTGTCTGTACTCGATGTTGTTTTAAGTTATTTTGGCCATTGAGTATTTTCGAAGCATTCGACATTTGAAACAGCTGGCATTTGGCTACGGAAGGAAGTCTAGCTGTTCACCATCCTACGGCAGACTTCATTTCTTTAGTTCCCAGTAGGCACAAAGAAGAATGCGGGTGTTCTTATTTTATTCCTCATAGCTTGTGGAATATGCATTTGTCATTTGAGGTACTTCGGTGCAGGTACTTAGCATGGGATTAATCTCGGATTGCATCGTCCTTAATTTTTGTACATGTTTGTACATTGATGTTGTTTTAAGTTATTTTGACCATTGAGTATTTTCGGTATTTCGATATTTGAAACCGCTGACCTTTTGGCCAAGGAAGTTTTTGGAAGTTCCGATTCTTTACCATTTCATGGCATACTCACGAAGAAATGAAGTGAGTATAAACAGAATTTGTAGTTCTCCGACTCATGACCGGAAGCTTACAGTTAGCCCATTGCTCCTCTGATCAAAATGGCCAGCAGAAAAGACCAGACTACTGTGGTGGACACTTGAAGCCAACGATGGTTGGTTGGGTTAGGTTTTATGGGGCAAGGGCCCATATATTGGGCCAAGCTGCATCAACAACGTCAAGTAAATGGATATATGCAAACAAAGAAAGCTTAATTGGCGCAGAAGTGAGAAATACACTCCAGAGAATGTCAACCTGCGCAGCCTAGAATTCGCTGGTTCTTAGCAGTGGGTAAACTCACTGAGCCACATTCAAGTAAATGAAAATCGAATTCGGTTGCAAGCATTTTCCCTCAGTGCACTAAATGTAATTCAGCTCAGACTTCACTCGAGCACATCATCTTCTGTCTCGGTTGTCCCTTAGACCAGCTTTTTACCATCCTGAGCTGGTTCTTGAGGTCTCAAGTCTGACGGCTTAACCCTCAGAGCGGTTCACATGCATAATTCTATCTTAGAACCGGTAGTCCTTACATGACTTCTAACCAATTTTGACCTTCTTGACCAATAGAATCAGCAAATAATTCTGTTATAAGGAAATGAGCAAAAGAATCTTTCCAAAGGATTCCGTTTCAAGGAAACGGGTAATAGAATCTTTACAAAGGATTTTATTCAAAAGAAAAGAACATCAAAGTATTTACAAAGGATTCCATTCTAAGGAAAGGAGAAAAATCTTTCCAAAGGATTCTATTGTAAAGAAAGGACCAACGGATTATTTACAAGGAAATTCCATTCTAAGTAAAAGAAATATAAAATCTTTCCAAAGCATTCTATTGTAAAGAAAGGACCAACAGAATATTTACAACGGATTCCATTCTAAGGGAAGGAGTAATAAAATCATTTCAGAGGATTGTATTCTAGAGAAGGAAACAATAGATTATTTACAAGGGATTCCATTCTAAATAAAATCTTTCCAAAGAATTGTATTTTAAGGAAAGGACCACCAGAATATTTAAACGGGATTCCATTCTAAGAAAAGAAATAAAATCTTCCCAGAGGATTCTATTGTAAAGAAAGGACAAACAGAATATTCACACGGGATTCCATTCTAAGGAAAGGAGAAATAAACCTATCCAAAGGATCCTATAAAGGAAAGGAGCAACAGATTATTTACACGTTATTCCATTCTAAGGAAAATAGAAATAAAATCTTTCCAAAGGGTTGTATTCAAGAGAAAGGACCAATGGATTATTTACAAGGGATTCCAATCTTAGGAAAGGAGAAATAAAATATTTCCAAAGGATTCTATTATAAAGAAAAGAACAACAGAATATTTAGACGGGAATCCAATCTATGGAAAATAAAAATAAAATCTTTCCAAAAGGTTGTATTTTGGAGAAAGGAACAATATATTATTTACAAGGGATTCCATTCTAAATAAAATCTTTCCAATGTATTCTATTATAAAGAAAGGACAAACAGAATGTTTAAAAGGGATTCCATTCCAAGTAAAGAAAAATAAAATCTTTCCAAGGTATTCTATTCTAAAGAAAGCAACAACAGAATACTTAGACGGGAATCCATTAAAAGGAAAAGAGAAATAAAATCTTTACAAAGGATTCTATTCTAAAGAAAAGACCAAGAGAATATTTAGAAGAGAGTACATTCTAATGAAAAGAGAAAAGAAATCTTTCCAAATGGTTGTATTTTGGAGAAAGGACCAATAGATTATTTACAAGGGAGTCCCTTCTAATTCTTTCCAAAGGATTCTATTGTAAAGAAAGGACCAACAGAATACTTAGACGGGGTTCCATTCTGAGAACAAGAGAAATAAAATCTTCCAAAGGATTCTATTCTGAAGAAAGGACTAAGAAGCAACAGAATATTTACAAGGGATTCTATTCTAAGGAGCAATGAAATCTTTCCAGAGGATTCTCTTGTAAAGGAAAAATCTACAGAAAATTTTCAATGGATTCTGTTCTAAGGAAAATGGAAATAGAATCTTTCCAAAGGATTCCGTTTCAAGGATACGGGTAACAGAATATTTACAAAGGATTTTATTTGAAAGGAAAGAACATCAAAATATTTACAAGGGATTCCATTCTAAGGAAAGGAGAAAAAAATCTTTCCAAAAATTCTATTGTAAACAAAGGAACAACAGATTATTTACAAGAAAATTACATTCTAAGGAAAAGAGATATAAAATCTTTCCTAAGGATTTTATTCTAAAGAAAAGAGACCAACAGAATATTTACACAGAATTCCATTCTAAGGAAAGAAGCAAAATCTTTCCAAAGGATTCTATTGTAAAGAAAGGACCAACAGAATACTTAGTGGTGATTCTTATCTATGGTAAACAGAAATAAAATCCAAAGGGTTGTATTCTTGAGAAAGGACCAATAGATTATTTACAAGATTATTACATTCTAAATAAAATCTTTTCAAGTTATTCTATTATAAAGAAAGGACAAAAGAATGTTTACAAGGGATTCCATACTAAAGAAGAGAAATAAAATCTTTCCAAAGTGTTGTATTTTGGAGAAAGGACCAACAGAATATTTACACGGAATTCCGTTCTGTTGGAAAGAAAAATAAAATCTTTCCAAAGGGTTGTATTCTAGAGAAAAGACCAATAGATTATTTACAAGGGATTCCATTCTCAATAAATCTTTCCAAAGGATTCTATTCTAAAGAAAGGAACAACAGAATACTTAGACGGGAATCTATTCTACGGAAAAGAGAAATAAAATCTTTTCAAAGGTTTGTATTCTGGAGAGAGGACCAATAGAATATTCACAGGGGATTCCATTCTAAGGAAAGTAGAAATAAAATTTTTTCCAAAGGATTCTGTTCTAAATAAAGGACCAACAGAATATTTAGAAGAGATTACATTCTAACGAAAAGAGAAAAAAATCTTTCCAAATGGTTGTATTTTTGAGAAAAGACAAATAAATTATTTACAAGGGAGTCCCTTCTAATTCTTTCCAAAGGATTATATTGTAAAGAAAGAACCAACAGAACACTTAGACGGGATTCCATTCTGAGAATAAGAGAAATAAAATCTTCCAAAGGATTCTATTCTGAAGAAAGGAGCAAGGAGAAACAGAATATTTACATGGGAATCCATTCTTAGAAAAGGAGCAATAAAATCTTTCGAAAGGATTCTATTCTAGAGAAATGACCAATAAATTATATACAAGGGATTCCACTCTTAGGAAATGAGAAATTAACCTTTCCAAAAATTCTCCTGTAAAGAAAGGACCAACAGAATATTTAGAAGGGTTTCTATTCTAAAGAAAGGAGAAATAAATTTTAAAGGATTCTATTCTAAAGAAAGAACAAACAGAATGTTTTGACGTAATTCCATTCTAAGAAAAAGAGAAATAAAATCTTTCCAAAGAATGCTATTCTAAAAAAGGAGCAACAGAATATTTACAAGGGAATCCATTCCAACAAAAGGAGCAATAAAATCTTTCGAAAGGACTCTATTGTAAAGAAACGACAAACAGAATATTTACGAGGGAATCAATTCTATGGATAGGAGAAATAAAATCTTTCCAAAAGATTTTATTCTAAAGAAAGGAGCAACAGAATATTTAGACGGGTATCCATTCTAAGAAAAGGAAAAATTAAATCTTTCCAAAGAATTCTATTGCAAAGAAAGGACGGACAGAATATTTAGACGGGAATCCATTCTAAGGTAAAGAGAAATAATATCTTTCCAAAGAGTTGTATTATGGAGAAAGGTCCAATAGATTATAGACTGGGGATTCTATTCTAAGGAAAAGAACAATAAAATCTTTCCAAAGAATTCTACTGTAAAGAAAGGACCAACATAATATTTACAAGGGAGTCCATTCTAAGGAGAGGAGCAATAAAGTCTTTCCGAAGGATTCAATTGTAAAGAAAGGTTAAACAGATATTTACAAATGAGTCGATTCTAAGGAAAGGAGATATAAAATCTTTCCAAAGGATTCTATTCTAAAGAAAGGAGCAACAGAATATTTAGACGGGATTCCATTCTAAGGGAATGATAAATAAAATTTTTCAAAGCGTCGTATTCTAGAGAAAGGATCAATAGAATATTTACAAGGGATTCCATTTTAAGGAAAGGAGAAATAAAAATTTTCCAAAGGATTTTATTGTAAAGAAAGAGTCAATAGAATATTTAAAAGGGATTTTTTCTAAGAAAAAGAGAAATAAAATCTTTCCAAAAGAATCTATTGCAAAGAAAGGACCAAAAGAGTATTTACAAGGGATGCCATTCTAAGGAAAGGAGATATAAATTCCGAAGGATTCTTTTCTAAAGAAAGAACAAACAGAATGTTTTCACGTAATTTCATTCTAAGAAAAGGAGAAATAAAATCTTTCCAAAGGGAAGTATTCTAGAATAAGTACCTATAGATTATTAACAAGGGATTCCATTCTAATAAAATTTTTGCAAATGATTCTATTGTAGCGAAGGGAACAACAGAATATTTACAATGGATTCCATTCCAAGGAAAGGAGAAATAAAATCTTTGTAAAGGATTCTATTATAAAGGAATTAGCAACAGAACATTTACAAGGGAAGACATTCTAAGGAAAAGAGCAATAAAATATTTCCAAAGGATTCTATTCTAAATAAAGAACCTACAGAATATTTACAAGAGATTCGATTCTAAGGATAGGAAATCTTTCCAAAGTATGTATTCAAACGCATTGACCAACAGAATATTTACAAGGGGGGGGTTCCATTCTTAGGAAAGAAAAAAATAAAATCTTTCAAAAGGATTCTATTCTAAAGAAAGGAACAACAGAATATTTAAACGGGAATCCATTCTACGGAAAAGAGAAATAAAATCTTTCCAAATTCTGTATTCTGGAGAAAGGACCAATAGAATATTTACAAGGGATTGCATTCTAAGGAAAGTAGAAATAAAATCTTTCCAAAGGATTCTGTTCCAAAGAAAGGAGCAAGGAGAAACAGAATATTTACAAGGGAATCCATTCTAAGTAAAGGAGCAATAAAATCTTTCGAAAGGATTCTATTCTAGAGAAAGGATCAATAAATTATATACAAGGGATTCCATTCTTAGGAAAGGAGAAATTAATCGTTCCAAAAATTTTATTGTAAAGAAAGGACCAACAGAATATTTAGAAGGGATTCCATTCTAAAGAAAGGAGAAATAAATTCTAAAGGATTCTATTCTAAGGGAAGAACAAACAAAATGTTTTGACGTAATTCCATTTTAAGAAAAAGAGAAATAAAATCTTTACAAAGGATCCTATTCTAAAAATGGAGCAACAGAATATTTGCAAGGGAATCCATTCTAAGAAAAGGAGCAATAAAATATTTCGAGAGGATTCTATTGTAAAGAAACGACAAACAGAATATTTACGAGGGAATCCATTCCATGGATTGGAGAAATAAAATCTTTCCAAAAGATTTTATTCTAAAGAAAGGAGCAACAGAATATTTGGACGGGAATCTATTCTACGGAAAATAGAAATAAAATCTTTCCAAAGGGTTGTATTTTGGAGAAAGGACCAATAGATTGATTATTTACAAGGGGTTCCATCCCAAAAAAAACCTTTCCAAAGGATTCTATTATAATGATAGGACCAACTGAATATTTACAAGTGATTCCATTCTAAGAAAAGGAGAAATTAGATCTTTCCAAAGGATTGTATTGTAAAGAAAGGACGAACAGAATTTTTAGACGAGAATCCATTCTAAGAAAAAGAGAAATAATCCAAAGAGAGTCGAAAGAGTTGTATTATGGAGAAAGGACCTATAGATTATTTACTAGGGATTCTATTCTAAGGAGAGGAGCAATAAAATTTTTCCGAAAGGACCAACAGATATTTACAAATGAGTCCATTCTAAGGAAAGGAGCAATAAGATCTTTCCAAAGGATTATATTCTAAATAAAGAGCGAACAGAATATTTACAAAGGATTCCATTATATGAAAGGAGAAATAAAATCTTTCCAAAGGATTCTATTGTAAAGAAAGGAGCAACAAAATATTTAGACGGGGTTCCATTCTAAGGAAAAGATGAATAAAATCTTTCAAAGTGTTGTATTCTAGAGAAAGAACCAATAGAATATTTACAAGGGATTCTATATATTCTAAGGAAAGGAGAAATAAAATTTTTTCCAAAGGATTCTATTCTAAAAAAGGAGCAACAGAATATTTAGAAGGTAATTCATTCTAAGAAAAGGAGGAATAAAATTTTTCGAATGGATTCTATTCTAGAGAAAGGACCATTAAATTATATACAAGTGATTCCATTGTAAGGAAAGCAGAAATAAAACCCTTCCAAAAGAGTCTATTGTAAAGAAAGGACCAACAGATTATTTACAAGAGATGTCATTCTAAGGAAAGGAGAAGTAAATTCCAAAAGATTCTGTTCTAAAGAAAGAACCAACAGAATGTTTTTACGTAATTTCATTCTATGAGAAGGGGAAATAAAATCTTTCCAAAGGGAAGTATTCTAGAATAAGCATCAATAGATATTTACAAGGGATTCCATTCTAAATAAAATCTTTGCAAATGATTCTATTGTAACGAAGGGACCAACAGAATATTTACAATGGATTCCATTCCAAGGATAGGAGAAGTATAATCTTTCCAAAGTATATATTCAATTTAATTGACCACAAGAATATTTACAAGGGATTCCATTCTAAGGAAAGGAGAAATAAAATTTTTCCAAAGGATTCTATTGTGGAGAAAGAACCAACAGAATATTTAAAGGGGATTTTTTTTTCTAAGGATAGGAGAAATATAAAATCTTTCCAAAGTATGTATTCAAACGAATTGACCAACAGAATATTTACAAATGAGCCCATTGTATGGAAAGGAGCAATAAGATTTTTCCAAAGGATTCTATTCTAAATAAAGGACCAATAGAATTTTTACAAGGGATTCCATTCTAAGAGAAAGGAGAAATAAAATTTTTCCAAAGGATTCTATTTTAAAGAAAGGAAGAATAGAATATTTATGAGGGATTACATTCTAAGGAAAGAAAAATAAAATCTTTCCAAAGGATTCTACAGTAAAGAATGTACCAACAGAATATTTACAAATGATTCCATTCTAAGGAAAGGAGCAATAAAATTTTTCTAAAGGATTCTATTTTATGGAAAGGAGCAAAAGAATCTTTCCAAGGTATTTGATTATGCAAAATGTGTCAATGGAATCATTCAAAGGAGTGTACCAACAGAAACTTTCCAAGGTTAGAAATATCCATGGAAGATGTGATTATTTATTCCTTAAGTGCCTATAAAAGCAACAGTACACTGCTCGGAAATGACTCTTAGATAGTTTGTAGACTTGGTGTTTTCTTTCAGTTTATTCCAATTGAAATAAGTAACAAAAAATGCGCAATATATTAAAATACGATTTAAAGAGAGGTTACTGTATCTTAACAGCTTAAGTTTAAAGAAATTATGTAGAATTTTAATCAAAATGGATCAATGTTTCTATTTAGGTTTACGTTTTGATCGTTTCGGTATATTTACTTAAAGTCATCTATTATAATTTCTATATAGTTATACGTGCGAAGAAGAATGTAGTTCTTCATAATAAATTACTGTTTTGTGGTTAAACTTTACTTTGTAGAAGTTCGATAATAACAAAGACTACAAAGTACGTTCACCGCATTATAAATTTATAACTGGAAGTTAGTTTAAATAGTTTCTTGCATCGCGTAATATTTTTCAATATTCAAGACGTTGCACATACTTAATGTTTTTGGATACATCTCAGAACCCCTCTCTTAAAAGCATTTCCTAATTACTCTAGTGTATAATACACTTCGAGATAGTACTCTCTGTGATATATAGAGACGGTACTTTTGAATACTTAAAATAGTGATGCACTCCCGATTATACTTATCGAATAACGTTTTCTAAACTATTGGAGAGATGAGTTATTGCGTTGAAATACATTATCGTATGTTTTATAAAGTTAACCGAAAACCTGAAATAAGAGGGTTTTTTGTCACGCTAGATGTAGATGGCTGTAGTGTGTCGCCACGGAACGTGTAAAGAATGAATTCCGAATTGATATGTGATAGTTGATTGGTCTACGCCAATTGGATTAAATGCCAAACCTCGCTAAAATGGCGATAAACTACATTTTAAGGTATGCTCGATATGTATCATGCAAGAGCCATTTGGATAATAGGAAGTAAAATCTGTTTTCCGTCTAGTTTGTTTACACAGAAAATTCCTATCATAATACACATTTTAAAGGGCATTTTTCTTGAAAAACTTTTTTGAATAGTATAACTGAGCGACAATTTTATGCGTTGAAAAATCCATTAAACGGCGAGTTCACAGTGCTTCTGTAGTTTAAAAAAATGATTTTGTTGGTACATGGCTTGTCAAAACCTTACATGAACCATTCACGGATTTAACTTTAATCGAATCCTTTAAGAACTTAGAAAAAAGTGATTATATTTCTTTATTAAATTGAGATATTTATTTGGTTATGCAGATTTGTGCGGTTATAGAGAAGAATTAGATGTAACTAATTATTGATTTTTCAAATTCACAATGTACAATATGTAGGAACTTCTTAAGCTAAGTTTACCATATCTGTATTAATCTTTCAAACCAATGAGATGTTCCAACCAGAGTATTCTCGTATTTCATTGGTTGATTTTAATTAATTACGAATGAAGAGAAAAAGTAAGGTAGTAAATAGTGTAGCAAAAACTACATGTTAGCTGAATATCAGACATGATAATTTAAAATGCGTGCATCACTACTTTTTCTTCATTCTTAATTATTGAAGAAAAAACTTTTCGGAATGATGTAAACCATCTACTTTCTTCTGATGTCGTACTGTAAATAATTACTACAGGTTTCTACTAAGTTTCGTATCAATTATACAAATGTTTAACTTCTGCTTTTTATGTTTGCGTTGATCAGAACTTCATAGATACGGTAACACTGCTAAAACGTCTAATCCTTCACTAGAATTAATATCTATGCATAGAGTTAGTATGTAGAAACTATATCTTACTCAAACTTTTCTTCCTTTTCAAGCTGCTATCGGAGATTTTGACGAGCGGTTCATATTTAGTTATATTTGTTTTCATATATTATCATGAGCCATTGGGATTCATACTTTATTTCGTATTCAATTTCTTCGCTGTTATAAACGTGGAAAGAGTTAAATTACTGGAACACGTTTTCCGGTTATCAAAATGAAAAGAGAACCGTGAATTTAAGGAGTGGCTCATATTTAATATCATATTCAGGTTTAGTTGCAAATGTGGGAAAAGAGTTGCATTGCTGCAACACGTTTTCAGGATATTGAAATAAAAAGAAAACCGTGAATTTAACGAGTGGTTCATAGTATATAATTACATTTGTTTTCCTATTTTATTGTTAGAGACTCGGGCCCATATCTGTGATTCCATATTCAAGTTCCTTACATGAAAAGAGAATTATATTGTTGGAAGTACTTTTTCAGGATGTTATTTGCAGTTTAAAAAGATCTTATAAGATTATTAACATTCGTTTTTGTGAGGTGTGTATTGATATGTCTAGCATTCTCAATAGCCTATTTCTTTTATTTTATTGTAACACGATCATCTTGGTTCTTGATTGAGAGCGTTTAAAAGTAGTTCCTGTTAAAATTTTATCCGGTTCTAGTTAAAAGCTGCATTTTTTTTAAACTTCTTCGTTACGAAGGTCCACATGTGAGCTTTTGAGTTTGTTTCTTGAAACTCAACGAAGGGCAAAATTCTTTATTATAATTATTCTTTATTGTATGGATTCACATTTGTGATTGTTCACTGAACGTGTCAATATGGTTTGGCACTGACACCCAACTAAGGGCAAAATTCTTTACTGTAATTATTTTTTATTGTATGGGTTCACATTTCTGAAGGTTCAATGAATGGTTTTACCTCTTGAAATCTTACATGGTGTTGTCCTCGGATCTTTCCCTTTGGGATTGATCCCGGACCGTCACCAATAGCCCGTTGTGTTGCTCCAGTGTGACGTTAATTGAAATACCCCCCACCCCTCTTGAAATCCAATTAAGGATAAAAATATTTATTGTATCTACACATTTATTTGTGAATGTTCAATAAACGTGTTAATATGGTTTTGCCTTTTGAAACTCAATATAACACATCGACACAACACCAAGAGTACCTCTTGACACCTAAGGACAACATTTTTTTATTATAACGACGAATTTACAGTTGTGAATGTTCAGTGAACGTGTCAGTAGGGTTTTGCCCCTTGACACCCAACTAATGGTACAATTCTTTATGGTAACCACGTATTCTTTTGTGAATGTTAAATGAACATGTCAATATGAATTTGTCTTTTGAAACTAAATATAACACTTTGATATAACACCAGGAGTGCCTCTCGACACTCAACTAAGGGTAAAATTCTTTATTGTTACCATGGATTTATTTGTGAATGTTCAATGACGTGTAAAGATGGTTTTGCTCTTAGGTTCCAAGAAGCAATTTACATGTGAACCTCCGTAACGAAGAGATTAGAGTTCAATAGAAAGCAACTTTTCCCCTGCTAAATAATACGTTTAAATCTTGCTGAAGATTACAATGAGGTTTTGTTATCGAGTTATTAACGATTCGGTAAAGGGGATATAACTTCAGAGAAAAGTTTTTGGCATAATAGGTCTCTTTAGGAATGTGATTGTTCTTAAGTTCAAGATCATGAATTTTTGAGGTTAATTATTTAGCATTTCTCCGATTCCTTTGAGTTGCAAAGAGTAGATGCTGGCTACTTATGGCTTACTAGGGCCAGCATCTTCTTTGACGGGTTTCGGAGAAAGGTCATGACGTCACATGGTGTAAGTCCTGTCTTGCCGGTTGTGCTCGCAAGCTGAACTGGATCGGGGTCTTCGCCACCAGTTGGACAAGGCCGAGTTTCCAGCACTGTGCCGTCTTGGGCTTGGGGTCTTGCTGACATGCAAGGTGTTGGAGTGCAAATGCTTTTTGGAGTCCTTGCTCTTGGCCACCTGGAAGCAAAACGAAGATACTTAAAAATCAAAATCTGTTTGCACAAATTTCAACGTAGCTGTCACCATAGTGTGACAAGTTGAAAAGCAACAAACCATACGAAAGGGAACGATTTACAGCATGGTGAATTGGGAGGGGTCGAGTAGCCACAGTGACTGAATATAGGATGAGTGAACTTGCTGACACTGGTCAGAGCTTTGGGTGCTGTTAGCGAAATAACACTATATCTAGTCTGCAGGGCTGATAAAAATATTTAGAGGGCGTATCTGGACTGTCGGTGGGGTAAACTTGCTTGGAGAGCCGAATTGGGTCTGCGGGCTTGTAAACCTGTCCGGTGAGCCGTTAACCCTTCAAGTGGTTTCAATGAGGTATCTCGACCAATTTTGCTAATGACGAGATATCTCGTCCATCAAGATTAGGTGTATTTCTCTCCTCTGTGTCAGTAAAACTTTCATTGCGTCTGTCTATTACTTGATGTTTCATGTCTTGTTTCTGGCGCAGCATGGCCAAATATGGTCCTTGCGCCATAAAACACCAACCAACGAACCAAAGAAAGAACTGCTGATAGAATCCTTCTAAAGGATTCTATTCCGAAGAAAGAACTGCTGATAGAATCTTTCCAAAAGATTCTATTCTAAAGAAAGAATACTGATAGAATCTTTCTAAAGGATTCTATTCCAAAGAAAGAACTGCTGATAGATCTTTCCAAAGGATTCTATTGTAAGGAAAGTAGCAGTTTAATCTTTCCAAAGATTATATTGTAAGGAAATAAATAATATAATCTTTCCAACGGATTCCATTACAAGGAAAGGAACAATAGATTCTCTCTATCTCTAAAGGTTGGAAGAATCCATAGATTCGCTAGAAAGGTGGGTTATTTCGTCATTACTTGTGTTGTAGGGAAACACAACTCGAAATCTCGCAATGCTCCGAGGATCAATATTGCATTGCTGAATTCAATTGATACTCGTTCTATGACAACCCATTAATCTTTCCTAATGCTGTATTCGACACCTGAAATACATTCCAAATCTCGCATCTATTCCTCAATTCCTTTATTCCCTTAATGATATCAGAATTAATTACAACAAACTCCTATCGGGAAACAATCGGAGACCATTACAAGTGAACAACCAACAAATCCTCGTCGAAATACGAACAGTATTAAATATCCTTAGTTTAAATTCAGAGTTAGGCTCATATAATTGCTTCTCTGAGAAATTCGTCCAGAAGTCATACATCATACTTGACATTTAAATTTTTCTGCAACGGTCGCATCCATCATGTATCAGCGCTACGTGTGTTTTCGTTTGTGTTTTGGATTATCCTTTCCTGAATGTCTCACAAGGGTAGGGAGCAAACTTAAGATCTTCAAATTGAAATTTTTTTAAATATAAGACAAAATGTCGTCCATGAATTTAAATCGCTACAAATTTTGCCCATTTTTAGCGGCGTGGTGTTACTCCAATGTTTATGGAATGGATGATATTAACTCTCCAAGTGGTTTCGACGAGATATCTCGTTCATCAGACTATGCCAAATTTTTCTAATGAGATTTCTCGTCAGCAAGATATTGCCGATTTTTTATGATGACGAGATCAAGATGTGGTCAGTTTTCTTCTAATGACGATATATCTCGTCCATCAAGATCTGGAAAGTTTTTTTAAACTTTAACTTCTTTCTTTTTCAAAATGCTAGTTAAAGAATTTTTTCATAAAATTTTGGTATCACTGTTCCCTTCAAAGGGTTAGCACATCGAAAAGGTGAATAAAAAACTAATGATGATTAACCCTCCAAGTGGTTTGGACGAGATATCTCGTCCATCAACATTTGAACAATTTTGTTAATGAAGAGAAATCTCGTCATCAAGATATTGCTATTTTTTTGATGATGGCGAGATCAAGATCTGGTCATTTTTCTTCTAATGACGAGATACCTCGTCGAGATAACCACTGGGACGGTTAAACAAAATTACTTTATGTTGTATATAATACACAGGTCATAATATACAATAAAAATCCACAAATTTGCAGGTTTCTTAGACCTTTTTCATTTTCTGCAAATTTCAGAAACCCTTGCAATTATAATAAATTAATAACTACCATTAACACTGATTTAGCTGTTTTTAAGCTGCTTTGATTTCTCTGATCAGTCCATTTATTGCTCATCGGGGAAAAACTCTTCCAGTATGGATATTTGAGCCTGGGACGCTTAAAATAAAGCCTGATCTTATTAAGGTTTGACACATCAATTTGTATCTTATATCACTGAAGAGGCTGCGGTAGCCTAGTTGGTAGAGTCGCGGATTAGCAACCGGAGGGTTGCGAGTTCGAAACTCGATCCAACCTTAGACCGTCGTGTATGTGGGGGCTGGTGAACGTTTAGCTGTCGTGGTCTCAAATCTCCTCACGTTGGCATGGTGTGGAAATTTGGAGATGGGGTGACAGCTCTTATGTTGACCTCTTATCTGACCTTGATTCAAAACTACGAGGCGTTGTCCTTGGTTCTCTCCCTTAGGGATTGATCCCGGACTGTCGCCAATAGCCCTTTGTGTTGCTTCAGTGCGACGTAAATTAAATTACCTACCTACCTATCTACCTGAGTGGTGTGAAGTTGACTTGGAAATATTCTACAAAAACGCACATCCACACACTGCCCTATGATCAGATGTTTTGTCGCCAAATGAAGCGTTGAGATGCCAAATCGTTCAACCAAGTCAATTTTTCTCAGAGCAGTCACATGACTACTAGTCGACATGTTGTTCTCACGTTTTGAAACTTCTCAATAGCAAGACTTAGTCTACTTATATTTCACGTCTATGGTATTCACGTCTATGGTATGGCGTCTATGGTCTATGGGCTTACTAGGAACTTCAGTTTTCGATTTTTATCTAGTAAAATACGTTAGGTTTATTTAAATAAGCAGTAAGTATGATGTTGAAGTTTGGTTTCTTTTCCTTTTAACAAATCTCCTCCAATAAAGCTTGCTTAGTTGTAAAGAACTGTTGATCAATGCAGATAACAGACAATTTCTATATTTCCAAAAATGTACTCTCTCTAGGAATTGGATGTAAACGAAAGAGAAAATATACATTCTTTAGAGGACAGTTTTCGACATGTATCCATGAAAATGTGCAAGATGTATTTAGATAGGCAGTACGTACGATTTGGAAATAATGTATGCTTTTATCATTAACAAACCTTTTCCAAATGAGCTCGCTTTTTTGCAAAGAACTTGTTGATCAACGTAAGCAATACTCACAATTCTATAACGAAATCCTTTCTGTAAGCATTTGGTAGAGGTAAACAAAGGAAAAAATTACATTCTTTAGAGGACAGCTTTCGACATTTATGCAAGAAAACTGTGCAAGGTTTATTTGGATAGGCAGTATTCATTTGGAATTAAGTATTTTTTTATATTTTAGAAATAGCTTCTAAAAGAGCTGCTTATTTGCAAAGAACTTGTTGATCAACGCAGACAATACTCACAGTTCTATATAGATACTCTTTCTCTAAGAATTTGATGTAAACAAAGGATAAAACGGCATTCTTCACAGGACACAAAAGGCAATACTTTCTTGTTTTAGAAAGAGCATGTGATACGAGGTATTTGATGGAAAAACCATGTTCACTCGTAAATGACGTGACAATACTCTGAGATCTAAAACCATTCGTAAACAAGGCAAGAGAACAAAGGGATTGTCTCTTGTCCGAAAAATTTCGACATGCTGGAAATAAATTGAGTGTGTTGTATGGACAATCTTATTCCGATGTGCTGTCTCAGTGGTTTGGGTAGCACGGGAGTTTTTTGGGAACATATATTTCTAGTTTTATACCTTTTCGATTCGAAAATAGTTTTGCTTGTCTATTTTACGAAGGTCCCGTGCCTTGTAATGTCAAGGAAATATAAAAGGAAAGTGAGCAATGGTAACCTTTTTATGTGCCCAGGATCATGTGACCAAAACTAGTAGTAACGTGACAATTAGACTACTTTCAACTGCCGGGAGGAAACGGCCATTCATCATATGCTTGGTCCACTGGATAAGAGAAAACGTCCATCCATTGATTCATCATCTGATTGGTCCGCGTGACATTGTAGTACACTTAGGCGATTTCACAATTTTTGTCGTCACTCTATAGAAATGCATATCTACAGATTACCCTTTCATAAGATTTGTCTCCAAATGAGGCGATAAGATGCCAAATCGTCCAATCAAATCAGTTTTTCTCAGAGCAGTCACATGACTACTAGTCGACATGCTGATCGTAATTTTTGAAATACTTCTTATTAGACTAATTTCGTCTGCGGGTGTGAAGGAAACATTTATCATCTGATTGGTCCATTGTATGGGAGAAGACGCCCATCCATTGATTCACCATCTGATTGGTCCGCGCTACATAGTAATAGACTTTAGCGATTTCACCACCTTTGTCGCCACTCTGTAGAAATACGCATTCACACACCTACCCTGTAATAAGATGTTATATCGCCAAACGAACTGGTAAGATGCCAAATTGGCCGACAAAGTCAATTTTCCACAGATCAGTCACGTGATTACTAGTCGACATGTTAGTCACAGTTTTTGAAGCTCCTCTAAATAACAATGCTCAGTCTACTTAGATTTCAAGTCTATGCCTTGTCCAGAATTGATCATAGTTACCTAAGCTTATTTGCACAGTTTCTATCTTCTGGACTCGGACTATTGCTTTGTTTGCCCAATGGTTGGTTGGTTTTGGGTCTGATGGTGCGAGGACCATATTTGCCCAAGCTCCGCCAAACACAAGATCAACAATGTTTAGTAATTGTGAAAAAGAAAGGATGGAGAGGAGAAAGTAGAGAAAGATCGCTTGGGTGAACTGAGGTCGTGACCCCATGTTTACTCCAGAGACCGTAAACCCACTGGGAAAAGAATAGATCACTAAGATATCTCCGGTTCAGTTTGCACAATGGAAGAGAATTTCGCAACCTTGATTGTTAATGAAATGTACGAGAGAAATAGAAGGTCAATTTGGCAACCGTGGAGATTGAAATTAGCGCAAATATCCTGCGGGAAACGTAGGCTACATATAAATCCCTGTTCGGTTTGTCCTGTGTGCACAGGGGGTTATAATCAATTCGAAATACTCATAGGAGTAACATTGAATGTTTTTTCGTCACTGATCAATTCACACCGAATTCAATTTCATTATTCTTTAGAACCCTTCGGGAAACGTAGGCTAAACATTAACCCTCGTCCGATTTGCCCTGTGTCTGCAGAGGGGGACTAAAGTCAAATCGAAATCCCCATAGGAATAACATTGAGTATTATTAGAATCAGTCTGACCAATGTATACTATATTTGGTACACTTATACTTTTGAACCCTACAAGAAGCATAGCTACATAATAACCACAGTCCGATCTGTCCTGGGTTTGAAGAGATGTCTAAAATTAATTTAAAATCCCCATAGGAATAACATTGAGTATTATTACGATCACTGTTTGACCAATCTACACCATATTTGGTACACTTATACTTTTGAATCCCGCGAGAAACATAGTCTACATATTAATCTCCCTTCAATTACCGTGGATGTGCGGAGGGGGGCTAAAATCAATTTAAAATCCCCATAGGAACAACATTGAGTAACAATACGATTAATTACAATCAATTCAACCCGAGCAAAGCCGGGTGATTCTGCTTGCAAACTACAAATTTAAGGAGAATACTTACGGTTTTGAGAAAGTCGTTGAATGCCGTTTCCACGCTTGTTAATCCATCCGCAGCTGAGCATTCTCTAAACTCAAGAGTCGGGTAGAATTTTGATAGATTCAACCCTTCTTCTTGTGTAACTTTCCTGTAAAGTAAAATAAAAGAAGCTACTAAACATACAATACATAGAAGCTTAATATCGTGTAGGTCAAGTGAGTTTGAAGAGTTCAGATAGTAAGTTTTGTTTGTTGTCCTAGCGAGCTACTACTTTATACTTTAGTGATAGACTCCAGGATAGGACTATCTGATACTGTTGACCAATTATTGACGTTCAATCCTGGGTAGGATTCTTTCAACCAATAGATGTGACTATTTAATCACTATGTATGGAGTAGAGTAAAAACAATAGTTACTACTCGGAAATCTCATAACGCTAAGAGTTATAAAACGAATTTTTGAGCTGTTAAATCTCTTTAGGTATCATTAATAGAACCCTGCCTAGGATTCTTTCAACCAATAGTTGTGCCTATTTAATCGCTAGGCATGGCGTAGAGTAAAAACAATAATTACTACTCGGAAATATCATGACATTCAGACAGATAAAAACTAATTTTTGAGTTAGTAAATGTATTTTAGGTAGTATTAATAGCACCCTGTCTAGGATTCTTTCAACCAATAAATGTGACTATTTAGTCATTAAGTGTGTTATAGGGTAAAAACAATAGTCACTAATATTATTTTTACCCTACAACAAATAATGTCGGAAGTATGACGCTCAGTGAGTTAAAAAAACTATTTTTTTAGTTGTTAAATCTCTATAGGTATTAATAATAGAATCCTGCGCCTATTTAGTCATTATGTTTGGCGTAGAGTTAAAACAATAATCACTATTCGGAAATCTCATGACTCTTGTTCGCGCCGTGCGTATCTTTGTGACAGTTGTCGCTACTTCTTAATTGGCGTAACTTTTCATGGAATTGACTATCGCCAAAAACGTTATCAATATCTCTGTTTGTGCCTGATCTCTTTACGCAATTAGTCGATATCGACAGCGTTTCGTTCCAGGAACCATTCTTTTGTATTCTTAGGATAGTACAACTCTTTTATGTACTTAGGATAGTACAACTCTTTTACGTACTTAGGAAAGTACAACTCTTTTATGTACTTAGGATAGTACAACTCTGTGTTCTAAGGATAGTACAGCAATTAGAGAATAAATAAACATAATTGCAGTTCACTAAAGTTTCTATTTTTGTTTGACTCCCGAAATCGTAGTTAAAAAAATAATTTTTAAGTTAGCAAATATGTCTTAGGTAGTGTTAATAGCAACCTGCCTAGGATTCTTTCAACCAAAGATGTGACTATTTAGTCATTACTTGTGTTGTAGGGTAAAAACAATAGTCGGCTACTCGTCAATAGTCAATAACCCAAATTTTAGTTCTGGAAATTACGTTTTAGCCCCTCAGTTAAAATGCAAATATGGGTGACAATTATAAAAGAAAGGAAACAGTTGAGACACAATTGAATAATAGAGACATGTTTATTCTCATCTTAACGTCCATTTACCTACGGGATAAAATTTGCGCAACGATGCCATCAACTTGTCATGAGATTAACAAGGATTGAATCAGATTTGAGCAGAAATCTTACTCATTAAATTTAAATAAGAGTGGATTACTTCGTAATGTAATGACTCGAGGCATGTTGTAACATCAAGAGAGGATATCAGGGATCGATTTATTGCTATTGAGATCGTAAGGTGTTACCTATTCAGAAAGCAGAGGATGTGGGATTACTTATTTATTTTTTAATCAGACGTCATCTGACCGTGGTTCAAAATTACCTGGTGCTGTCGTCGGATCTTTCCCTTGGGATTGATCCCGAACCGTCGCCAATAGCCTGTTGTATTGCTTCAGTGTGACTTTAATTAATCACTATTACAATTACCACTACGGATATTAAACAGATATCTCCAGTTACATGACAGCGAAAAAAACCTCAAAAGTACCAAGCATGCAAAGAAAAAACCCAGGACAATTAATATCATAAACTACATCAAACCACAAAACAAAAATTTCATATAATACTAACATATAAAGGGAGAAACAGGATCGAAACACAACCACGGAGAAAAAGTAAAAAACTCAGTTTCCAAATGTTAACCCTCCAAGTGGTTTTGACGAAATATCTTGTATATCAAGATTTGATCAATTTTGCTAATGACGAGATATTACCGATTTTACGATGGTGACGAGATGAAGATCTGGTCAGTTTTCTTCTAACGACGAGATATCTCGTCCATCAAGATCTGGTCAGTTTTGTCTGTTTCACGAGATACCTCGTAGAGACAATCACCATGAGGGTTAAAGTTATAAAATTACTGAAGTATATTGAATCGCCAAAGAAAATATCAAAGGTTGGGGTAAACTATTGATATGAAAAATTGGACTACTGGTAAATTTTGAAATAATTTTTGTTGAGAAAGGTGTCTGTTGGGTTTTATCGATTGAAGACAGAGTTTTTATATATTAAAAATAAATTTTATTACGTGACCAAGTCTTATGGTTTAAAAACATACAAGAAGTCTGATCAGATCATGATCCCCAATTTCTTCACATTATCTCCTCTCTTTTATACATTTAAAGATTTACACAATTTTCCATATTGATGTGCCCCACACGGCACTATAATTGGAGGTTTGAGACCGATTCCAACATGCGGCCCCATCGGTTGTAAAACCTCAGCAGATGTATTACAATTCAATATATATATATATAAATCTAACAAAATATTCTTCTAATAATATTTTTAAATTTATTTAACAATAAAGGCTTTGTTAAAAAGTCAGCCAAATTATTTTCCGATGAAATATAATTTACGTTAAATAGTTCATCTTTTATTAATTTACGAATAAATTTGTACTTGATATCAATATGTTTAGTTTTCACATTTTCCTGACTATTTTTTGAAAAATAGATAGCAGATTGATTATCACAATATACTTGGGGTCTTATGTAATCACACAAACTTAATTCATTTATAATTCTACTAAACCAAATAACTTCTTTAGTGCAATCGGTTAGTGCAATAAATTCAGATTCCATTGAGCTAAGAGCTATGCACTTTTGTTTAGAAGATTTCCATGATATTGGGATGTTACCAAAATAAATTAAATAGCCACTGCTTGAATGTCTGTTTGTGAGACCACATCCCCAATTTGCATCAGAAAAAGCAATCAAATTTGAACTTTCTACATTGGAAAGATTAATTTTAAAATCCTTTGTAAGAAAAACATAGTTCATAATATCAACAACGTAAGACCAGTGTTTGTAAGTATAACCATTACAAAACTGAGACATTATATTAACAGCAAATGCAATATCTGGTCTGGATCTATCTGACAAAAACGATAAACATCCTATTAAGGAACGATAGGGAAATTTCCTCATTAAATCATTTTCAATTATTTCTTCCTCTTTAACCTTATCAGGTAAGTTACAACCAATTTTAAAAGGTAAATTCACAAAACTTTTAGGAAGATCTTTTAATTTTGACATTAATTTTTCAATGTAGGTAATTTGATGTAAATAAATCGAATTTTCAATCTCTTGAAAGTTTACGCCTAACAAATATTTAGTTTTACCTAGGACTGTAAGATCCAATTTTTTGTCCAATAATTCGATTACTTCATTTATCAAATGTTCCCTTTTTGAAAACAAAACCATATCATCTACATAAACAATTAAAATTACATCTTTAAATTTGTAGACACAATTACACCAATTTAACTGAGAAAATCCTAATTTAGTTAAAATACCGTCTAATTCCAAATTCCATTCTCTACCACTTTGATGCAGACCATATATAGCCTTTTCCAATAGACATACTTTGTTTTCGGATCCTTTCAGCACAAATCCTTTTGGCTGTTTCATGTATATAGTATCCTTAAGGTGTCCATATAAATATGCACTTTTCACGTCAACTTGACAGTGATACCAACCCAACATAGAAATCAATAGTACAAACAATAATTTAACAATAGAAAAATTCACAACCGGTGAAAAAATATCTTTAAAATCAATGCCGGGTTTTTGCTTAAAACCTTGAGCAACAAGACGAGCTTTATACCTTTTAGGTATATTGTTTTCGTCCATTTTTATGCTGTACACCCACTTACTTCCAATTATGGTTGTATTTGGGGGTGTGTCCACTAATTTCCATACTTGCCTATCCTTCATTATCTGAATTTCTTCATTCATGGCAGTATTCCATTTAATTTTATCCTTACTTGCTTGCGTTTCTTCATAACTTTTGGGGATTTCGACTATGTAACACTGATCATACATGTCGTACATCTGTTGGTCTAAAAAATTAGATTCATCACTAGAAGTAAATGGCACATTAGAAATATCCACATTAGGATGTTCAGTTTCTGGCTTAAAATTGAAATTTACAGGATCAAACCTAATCTTATTTTTAGTACAGTACTTTTTAATATCATTTAAAGATCTCATTCTCAAATTTTCAGGAGAATAATAGTATACATCTATTCTATTGCTTTTATTTCTAGGTTTTTCGATTCTTCGCCAATTTGAAATGTTAAGACTTTTTAAGTCCTCAGTTTTAACTAAATCTTTAGAATCTAAAACTTGAGTTTCACTTTCCGATTTTACTTTTATATTTTCATTTGATTGATAAATAGGAATATTAGAATTAAGATAAAAAGAAACGTACTCAAAGTTTTTACCAAATAGTACATCAACAGCTTTCTTACTTTCGTCGATATGAACATGGACTGTTTCAACTATTCTCTTCTCGTTTGGTACATATATTCTGTAACCTTTAGTTTTCAAACCATATCCTGTCAAAATACCAAGTTTAGCTCTGGGTTGTAATTTATTTCTCTGTATTTTAGGAATATGAACATATGCCAAAGAGCCAAAAATTCTAAAATGTTTTACTGATGGTTTGAAACCAGTCCATATTTCGTTAGGAGATATACCCTCAGTTAATTTGTGTTCGCATCTATTTTTAGTATGAATAAATGCTAAAAGTGCTTCTGACCAAAATTGTGGTTGTAAACCACTGTCTTGAAGCATAGCTCTGACACAATCCATGGCTGTTCTATTGAACCTTTCTGCAATGCCATTTTGTTCAGGGGTATAAGTTGAAGTTCTTTCGATTTTTATTCCTAGATCATTTAAAAACTTTTTAAATTCTTTGTGACAAAATTCTAAACCATTGTCAGTTCGGACACATTTTAACTTAACATTTAGCTGTCTTTCAGCTCTAACCAAGTATTTTTTAAAGTAATCAAAAACTTCATTCTTATTTTGAATAATATAAACAGTTACTTTACGTGAAAAATCATCAATAATAGATAAAAAGTATTTGTTTCCACCTAGAGAGTTAACTGGAGCAGGACCCCACAAATCCATATGGATCCTTTCCAAAACATTTTTAGTTTTCCTTTCGTACATATAGTTTCTTTTTAAGGATATTCTAGTGGATTTAGCAATAGCACAAATCTTACAATTTTTCTCTATATTTTTACAATTAAGTTTTTCAATTCCTTTTACACAATTAATTTTACTCATATTTTCAATTAAGGGCATGTTAACATGACAAAACCTACGGTGGGCTTTTTCGAGATCTAAACCAGTTACATATGTATAATTTTTAATCTTGGGATAACCTTTCAAGATATACAATTTTCCAATTCTGGGAACAGTAAACAAATATTTATTATAACTATTATAAATAATCATTTTGTTATTTCCCCATTTAATTTGGTTTCCCACAAGGTCAATACGAGCACCACTAATTAAATTTCTTCTCATATTGGGCGAGTATAACACATATTTTAAAGTTATATCATAATTTCTGTTTCTATCTAAAACTGTAAATTGAATATCACCCATACCTAATACTTCCGAGGTGCTGTCCTTGTCTCCGACTAGGATCTTCTGTGGTGGTAGTTTTCTGAATGTCGTAAACATATCACGTTCTTTACAGAAGTGAGCAGTTGCAGCAGAATCAATGAGAAATTCCCTCGGTCTTTCATTTGGAAAATTTGAAACTGCATATGCACGTTGAAGATCAGTTTTTGGATTGTCCTCCATATAAAATAATTCACCACCAGGTTTCTGCCGATTGCATTTCTTGAAGCACTTCGATTCGTAATGTCCCGACTTTTTGCAGTAGTTGCAGAATGGTCGCGGCCCCATACGACAAACTGTCGACTTTCTTGGGCTTGAAGGAATTAATTCAGGGTCCAGTACGCATCTGCTGTGATCAGGAGTAGACGCCCGTGTCTCCTTGTATCTAGATGACTTGTTTCTTGTAGCATAAGCATCGGCCACGATACTTAATTTTGTGCCTTCGTCTTTCCGCTTCAGCTCGATTCGGCTGGATTCTGTTATTAAATGTTTAGACAAATTGTCTAGCGTGAACTCGTTGTCATCCATCCTGTATAGCAATTGTACCAGATTATCGTATTCGTGAGGCAAATATCTTATTAGTTGAAAGCAAACTAAAAGGTCTGGGATTTCGAATCCACATTCTTTTATCTGTAACAGCTTCTCATGCACTCGTTTGCAGAATAGTCCAATGGATTCGTCCTCCGGCTGGTAGCGGATTGAAAAGAACTCGTCCACAAGGCCTGCCAATCGTGCTCTAGATGCTGGTTCAAAGTTGGTCTTTAATATATCCCAGGCTTCCTTACCGTCTTCAGTAGATGAAATTAAGACTTGATATTTTCTGTCTATGCCCTGGTAGATAGGTGTATATGTCCTCTGCTTCCTATAACGATAGTCTCTTTTTTCTTGTTCTGGAGCATCTTCCAATAATAGAGGTTCCGTTTTAGTGATAAATTCCCAGCAGTTCCGGTCGATTAGCAATACCTTCATGTCCGTCTTCCACGTGGCATAGTTGAAATCCGATAACTTCGGGAAGGAAAACATGGACATTTCGTGAATACCCATCATACTGGATACCGGTAGTGGCAGAATTCAGGTTCAGCTTAAGGTCTGAGGCCCATAACCAATTGTTGGGTTTTATCGATTGAAGACAGAGTTTTTATACATTAAAAATAAATTTTATTACGTGACCAAGTCTTATGGTTTAAAAACATACAAGAAGTCTGATCAGATCATGATCCCCAATTTCTTCACATTATCTCCTCTCTTTTATACATTTAAAGATTTACACAATTTTCCATATTGATGTGCCCCACACGGCACTATAATTGGAGGTTTGAGACCGATTCCAACATTGTCACATGAAAAATAATTCTAATTATATTGCGCGTTTATAAGAGGGTATAGAAATATTTATCTCATTATAGGCTCGTAAAATTATATTTATTATTTAAGAAAAATTGTAAAATTATTGCTCACAGTAAATGAAATTAGTAAGTATAAGGACACTGGTATTAGAGCGTGCAATTTCAATACAAATTCAATAGCCCATATTCCTTTGAAACTCAGGTCATACTCTAAAAACACATTACGTCAAGTAATGGACACATACACACATGGAAATTTTACTGATACAGAAGAGAGAAATACACCAGGGTGAGCTACAGGAATTCTAGGGGGAATTTGCACCGCCTACAGCTCACAGGTTGTTAGCGCAATTGTCAAACCTATTGAGCCACGGCCCCTAGAAATTCTAGAGATTTAATTAATCTTTCTAGTTTTAAACCTCTGATGGTTTATCTGACCAGCCTCTAATGCAAAAACCTGTTCCAAACTGTCACCAGTTCTAGTCAAGGAACAATTTATTTTGTTTACTTGGATCTTCATTCCCTTGGATTAATAAGGCAGTTTTGTCTGGACGAGATATCTTGTCATTAGCAAAAATAACTAGATCTTGGACGAGATATCTCGTCGAAACCACTTGGAGGGTTAATACAGGAATTATAGGAATCGAATCTGTGCTACCTACAGCTCACAGGTTCCTAGCGCAGTAAACAAACCTACTGAGCCACGGCGGTTGCTCCTAGAAATTATAGAATTGATTAATCTTTCTAGTTTTAATGAAGAAATTTCAGGAACTGAATCTATGCCGCATACAGCTCACAGATTGCTAGGTCAGTGGACAAACCTACTAAGCCATAGACCCTAGAAATTCTAGAAGAGATTTAATTAATCTTTCTAGTTTTTTAATACCGGAATTATAGGAATTGAATCTGCGCCGCCTACAGCTCACAGGTTGCTAGCGCAGTAAACTACTGAGTCACGGCCCTTAGAAATTCTAGGAGAGATTTAATTAATTTTTCTAGTTTTAATACAGAAATTACAGGAACTGAATCTGTCGCGTACAGCTCACAGATTGCTAGCGCAGTGGTCAAACCTACTGAGTCATAGATCCTAGAAATTCTAGAAGAGGTTAAATTAATCTTTCCAGTTTTAACCCTCCTGATAGTTTATCTGACCAGCCTCTGATTTAAAAATCTGTTCCAAACGGTCACCAATTCTAGGAAAGGAAAATTTGTTTTGCTTACTTGGATCTTCATTCCCTTCAGAGTAATAGGGCAGTTTTGTCTGGACGAGATATCTTGTCATAAGCAAGATTAACTTTATCCTGGACGAGATATCTCGTCGAAACCACTTGGAGGGTTAATACAGGGAATTACAGGAATTTAATCTGCGTCGCCTACAGCTCGCAGGTTGCAGTAAACAAACCTACTGAGCCTCTGTGGCTGCCCCTAGAAATTCTAGGAGATATTTAATCTTGTTTAGCTTATATAGAGATATTTAGTTCTAGTTTTAATACAAGTGAAAAGTTGAGTTTGAAATTTTTATTGGCTATTCCTGGATTGGATATTAGTGACTTTTCTATATATATTTGAGTATATTTTCTTTACATGTTCATCGTAAAATAAATGAATTCGATTAATATATTTATTGTATTCTTTTTACGGAGGATTTTGTATTTAACATTTTATAAAGTATTAACTTTTCCTTAAGTTATTTTTACATTACTATTTTATAGTTTTTAATAGTTTAAAACTTTGAACTGAATTTTTTTCTTTGCAAGATACCGCCGGCTTGAAGCAGAAACTCATTACTGACAACATTTTTATACTGTTTAAAGGTAACAGGTTCTTAGGCCAAAAAATAAAAATTATAAGCATTTTGATAGTATTAATACACCTTTTAAGCAGATTACAATATGACAATGTATTTCTCGTCATTATGAAAATAAGCATTTGGTGTCTCCAAAAAATGGGGCTCTAAGCTGATTATATATTTCTTTCTAAACTGCAAGGCAGACAGTATTTTCTTGTTGAATAACAAAAAGATCAATTTAAAATTTAAAAATATATTGAATTGATACCCTTTATTAAAAAAGTTAATGAAAATAAATAATCGAAGGGCTTGGATCAGCAACATAATAAGCCACATTTTTGTCGAAAATTGGGTTTCTGCAAAATTGGTTTGATTGATAGATATGAAATATAAGTAGACTGAGCATTGCTATTGAGAGGAGCTTCAAAATATACGACCAACATGTCGACTAGTAGTCACGTGACTATTATGTGAAAAATTGACTTGGTTGGATGATTCTGATAATCAAGGTTCCATTATATATAAAATGGAACAGAACTTGGATAAAATCATGGTTCCACTGTAGAAGATATCTGAGTTCGTATAATCAAGGTTCCACTGTATTTTTTGAAGATATCGGATAATCAAGGTTCCTCTATGTAGAAGGTATTGGAGATCGAATAATCAAGGTTAAGGCCTACGAGAGAAAAATTAGCTAAATCTGTTTCCGACTACAATTCAGTCTTTATACCTTAACAATTCTTACGATGCGTGAGTTTGAACTCGAGTTTCCAATTGCATATTTGATCCATTTACTGAATAGAGAAGTTATTGTGTTTATAATGGTTTATTGGAAACCGAAGGTGATACAAAATAGCTCCATAATACATATGAAGCCTTCTCATGAAATGTTTATTGTCGGAATAAATGTAGATTTTACGGAATAGAAATATTTTGCAAGGAACAAAACTCTTTTCTCTTTCAGCAAACATCTTTTGAATCCCTTCTGCAGCGGCATTTGAGTGTTCGTGCCATCGGAAGCTTTTAGTATGCGAATGTATTGAATAGTGACGATGAAACCAAGCTTTAGTTTTTGCCATATTAGTTTAAATTACTTTATTTGTTGGTGGATCGACATACTTTTTTGTTGGGGAGCAGCCCCTCCACTCCGAATAGCTGAAGTCACCACGGATAAAGGGAAGGACTCTACGAATTCGTATGAGAATCGTTATTCACAGGGTGGGAAGCAGAAATTTAGACATCGCTCGCCAACCTAGACTGGCAAGTTATCCTCACATGTGTTCATATGTGACCGGAGGTAGGTACCCTAAAGTAAACCTCATATGAACCCTGAGAGGTATCTTTAAAGCGGGGGATAGATGGAGTCTTATCCCTATTTATTAGTCCTACCATTTATAGCCTGGCTTGCTCTTGAGCTTGCAGGGCTTAGGTGAAATTTCTACATAGGCCTCTATATCTTATTTCAGTGACAATCATAATTCAATTTACGTAAGCCTTCACGCCCTGTCATGGTTCTGATGCCTGAACCATTCTCCGAACCCTTGGAGGTGGGCTAGGAGTTGTTTGCTATACAAATTTACCCAAATGGCTTATCACTCGAAGACACATCGGGTGATGCTTAATGCCACTGGGTTGTCATGGTTCTGATGCCTGAACCATTCTCCGAACCCTTGGAGGTGGGCTAGGAGTTGTTTGCTATACAAATTTACCCAAATGGCTTATCACTCAAAGGCATATCGGGTGATGCTTAATGTCACTGGGTTGATCTCTCATGAATTCAAGTCCTTCCTGGAGGTGCGCCATAAGCCTACAGTCTAGCATATAGTGAAGAGAATCACATACTTCACCACATAAACAGGTGTCCAGAGTAGGGTATCCGATATGAAAGAAGTATTCCGGGAACCTTCATGGTTAGTAAGTAGCTGGTTTGCAAAGGGGTAGTACAGATACATTTTGAGATGGAAGAATTGGATTGTGAAACTTCCTTTTTCAGACGTTGCACATCTTGTCTCACACATCTTAAAAGCAATGTCGGTGAGGACTCTCGTAATGAGTCTTTATGTTCTCTGCATCCTAAAGTAAACTACCTCACTCTTGGTAGCCTTTTTGGTTACGTGACCAAACTAGTAGTAATTTGACCCTTAGACTACTTTCATCGGCCGGGCGGAAACTTACATTCTCTATCTGATTCGTTCACGGGATGAGAGAAGACGTCCATCCATTGATTCGTCATCAGATTGGTCCATCGATTGATCAACTGACACAGTAGTAGACATTGAGGATTTCACCATTTATAGAACTCTGTAGAAATACGCATTCGCACACTTATCCTGTCATCGACTAGCGGTCACGTGACTACTAGTCGACATGTTGGTCACACGTTTTGAAGCTCTTTTTAATATGGGCAATAATTAGACAATTTATATTTCACGTCTGTGATTGAAGTTGGATCACAATTGTAACAAAAAATGGCGAAATCTAATCCGAAATGCTCATATCGTCTTTTAGCTTTTAAAACCATAGACCAACTCTTACCCGATTTCCCCCCAAAAGCATTTGCAAGCAGTACTTGAGAAATCTTTTATTCTTACGAAAGCAGTGAGCAAATTTTGTAATGGAAATATCCTCCTGTTTGTGTTTCAAACCACTTTATACGTGGCTGAAGATTTCTCTGAAGACCCCAAGGACACACATATTTCGTATGCATTGTAAGCTAAGAAAATAGAGGATTGCCTGGATTTATTTTACTCCGAAAAGTTAGACACACGGGAAATGGACACGATAAAAATAAAGGTATTTCAACTTAGAAAAATCGAAATACCCATATAGTACAGGGGTCCATAAGTCACTTTGCCATTTAACCCTCTAAATGGTTTCGACGAGATATCTCGTACAAGATCTGGTCAATTTTGCTTATGACGGGATATATTGTCCACCAAGTTCTTGTCAATTTTACTTATGACAGATATTTCGTCCATCAAGGTCTGGTCAAGTTTGCTAATGACGAGATATCCCGTCCATTAAGTATGGTCAGTTTTGTTAATGAGATACCTCGTCGTGACAAAATTGTCCTGTTACTTCAAGGGGAATGATGATCCAAAAAGGAAAAATAAATTCTCCCTTGCCTAGAACTGGTGACAGTTTGGAACCGGTTTTTGCATCAGAGACTGGCCACCACAAGGTACTTTTCGACGCGAAGATAGACCACCAGGAGGGTTAAACATTTAACCCTCTTAAGATGAGGGTCACTCAGTCTCGTGTCGAAGTAACCCCAAATAAGCAAGTTTGGCTAAAAAGGGTCGGGGTTTGTACAAAGAGATTACTTTCCAGTTCTGCAGTTACTTGCGCACAGTAGTCATTAAGTCCAGACTATCAAAGGAGTAACACGTATGCTAATAATAATAATACATTTTCAACAAGCGCACATGCGAGATCGTTTTTTTTTGAGTATCCAAACTTTCGATGCCATGGAGTCTTGTATCTGACTGCTTCTTTTTCGAACAACCCGGTTTTGAAGTCATCATGCAGGGAAGACTGTAGACCCACAACACATACACGTAATGACTAAACAATTACATCGATTGGTTGAAAGAATACCAAGGAGGACAAAAGGTCGAAACTGTTTTGAAGTCATACAGGGAAGACTGCAAAACCCCACAACACTCATAATGATTAAACAATCAGATCGATTGTTTGAAAGAATCCAAGGAGGTCAAAAGGTCGAAACTGTTTTGAAGTCATGCAGGCAAGACTGCAGACCCACAACACGCATAATGACTAAACAATCACATCGATTGATTGAATGACTGCAAGGAGGTCAAAAGGTCAAAACTGTTTTGAAGTCATGCAGGGAAGACTACAGAACCCCACAACACTCATAATGATTAAATAATCAGATCGATTGTTTGAAAGAATCCAAGGAGGTCAAAAGGTCGAAACTGGAAAGAAGTCATGCAGGGAAGACTGCAGACCCACAACACACGCATAATGACTAAACAATCACATCGATTGTTTGAAAGAATGCAAGGAGGTCAAAAGGCCAAAACTGTTTTGAAGTCATGCAGGGAAGTCTAGGTTGTTGAATGGATAGATACGTTTGAATCCCTCAGGGGGTTCACCAATGAGATCGCGGTGCATCAGTGGGATGCTCGACGTTATCTTTCCTAGTTACACGCACATTAATTTAAAAAATGCGTATATTGTAGGACATCCAAGAAGATAAATAACTAAAAATGCATTTAAATTTATAAATAATACTTTTTCACAGTTATTCTTTTCATTGAAACAATGAAAAAGTCACCGTGCACCTATCAGAATCAGTATGAATAACGGAGGTTTATGGACTGCAGGGTTAACTGGAGGGTTAATGCTTTAATGAATATTTTATTGGCTTTCTTGACCAATAGAATATTCATTGAAACATTGAAAAAGTCACCGTGCATCCTTCAGGATCAGTGTGACAAATGGAGGTTTATGGACCTTGGGGTTAACCGGAATGTTAAGGAGAGAGCCCAAGGCTCAGAAATATTGGTAATAGAAAATGCCTCGATAAAGGCCCGCCATTGTGAAGAGGAACATGGTGGCCACTAAAGGAGATTAAATCTTACGAACTTGATAGGAAATAATACCAAAGAATGTATTTTAGTCGTAAAAACCAAATAAGTTCATTTAGAAAGTAAAACAGTTATTAAATTTCTACATGGTGAAGGAATTTGTGGACTATCCTGTCTCAGTAACACGCATCTTTGAAATGTTTCACTTATTGAGATCTTGCATCTAAAATAGCAAAAGATGCTTCATTTAAAATAGAATTTGGTAATTTAAAAATGAAAGAAATACCGGTATTATGCATATCTAACACGAGATTTGCATGGAGGTATATGGAACCTTCTTGAGAACAATGACATAACTCAAAATGAAAACGCAATTTTCATAAACCTCTAAGGGTTCACGTATAATTACCCCTTGCAACCTGCAGTCTTCCCTGCTTTACTTTTAACCAGTTCTGACATTCTTGACCAATATAACATTTCCAAAGGATTCTATTCTAAGAAAAGGAGCAAGGAATATTTCCAAAGAAGTCAGTTCTAAGGAAAGGAGTAATGTACTCTTTTCAAAGGGCTCTATTCTATGGAAAGAAGCAATAGAATCTTACCAAAGTATTCTATTCTAGGGAAAGGAGAAATATAATCTTTCCAAAGAATTCTATTATAAGAAAAGGAGCAGTAGAATCGTCCCAAAGGGTTCTATTATAAGAAAAGGAGCAATAGGTTAGTTGGTTTGGGGTTTTTATGGCACAAAGGCCATATTTGGAAAATGCTGCGCCAGACAGAAGACATACAACATCAAGTAAAAGACACACACAATGAAAGTTTTACTGACACAGAAAAGGGAAATACACCTAGGGAGGAATGCACCTGACAGGAATCGAACCTGCGTCGCCTACAACTCGAAGGTTGCTAGCGCAGTGGGCATATCCACTGAGCCACGACGGCCCCAAAGGAGCAATAGGATCTATCCAAATGATTCTATTCTAAGGACATGAGAAATAGAATATTTCCAATGAATTTATTTCCAAAAAGAGGAAGAATAGAATCTTTCCAAGGAGTTCTATTCTAAGGAAAGGACCAAAGGGATTTTCCTAAAAGCTGAAAGAATCCATGGATTTTTACAACCAAAAGATATGATTATTCAGTGATGTGTTTTGTGGGGGAAAATCAATACTACACTTCTCAGAAATCTCGTGACGCTCAGAGGATTAAATAACAGCGAATCCTATTAAATTTGAACAAATTTCCTTATGATTACAATCAAGTTCATTCAGACTCATGCTGAAACGAATTTTAGACTCTTATCCTCTTACAGAATCTCACAGGGTTTACTTACGTCATATGATTCAAATCCAATTTGTTGCCAATGAGGAGGCAAATGGGAGTATATCCAATCGCTTCAAATTCAGCATACAGGTGTCGCAAGATTTCCTTGCTGGTGGTGAAGCTTTCTCTATCCGTAATGGAGTAGACGACCACGTAACCATCCACATTTTCCATGATTTCCAATCTTTCAATACGAGGATCATTCTAAAAAGACAAACAGTTATAGCCTGTTTAAGGTGTACGTATACACTAGAATTTGTTTTTTTTTAATTTTGACTTTAAAATTCCAGATTTTTTTCCAACAAGTCATTGGCTTACGTTTAAAATAATTTCATCGAGAAAAAATCAGATTAAGCGAATTATTGATTATCTAATTTAGATATAACCAGATAATTAGTACGTTTTTTGAAATGATATCTCAAATTCTAATTTGTCCAGAAAGACTTTTCCTGTTGGAAATTATTCCTAATATTGTATTTCCTATTTTGACCCTCAATCAAGTTGCTAGATAGAAAAAGGTTTATTTTTACAATTGTTTTCATGAAGGAAGTCTAAAACATCAAGATTTTTTTCAGGACATTTAACATTTAAAATCAACTAAAAATTAGTTTCTTAACTAATAACTCTGATTGAGGTTCAAAACATCCACTGTATTATTACATATATTATTATGATACAAAAATAATTATAATAGATCAGTTCATTATTGAGTTATCACTGTTTGAACAAAGCATCGTATTACAAAAACACAGTTCTTCAGAAAGTGAGTTTAAAGTTTTGAAAAACATGTTTGTACATGGTGACAGTACCTAAAGAAAAACCCTTGTAACAAAAAAATGCATTCACCCTTGTAATTAGAAAATGCATTCCTAATATTTACAAGATCTTGGTATCGTTTAAAAGCTAAGAAATTGGGAAATATTTTGAAGCAATAAAAACAAAATCAGTATTCTGGTCAATTTTCATGATTTATAGTGTATACATACACCTTAAGCTATTCTGCTGTGCTAGTCAAGAAAGCACCATCTCCAAGTTTTGGTCATTAGGATTAAAGGTTAACATGCAGCGTATGTAGGTATATATCTAACGCTAGAAAACAGTAGGAGCACCTTATCAACAGTCATATCTAGTATATATCCTACATATATCTAGTATTACAGATATAATAATAAAAATAAATAAAACAGTTATATCTAATATTGAAAACTAAATATTAGTGCAATAATTGCAAAATAAAGTTAATAGAATTTGAAGATATCGATTTCTCGACTAGCACGTCATGCTATTCTGCCATACCAGTCAAGAAAGAAGTATCTTAAAGTTTTGGCCATTACGATTAAAAGTTAATCCAGATGCGTATATAAATATATGATACCTGAAAATTCTATAAAGAGTAAAATCACTTCATCAATACATCTACAATAAGTTATTGAATATTTATGTATCAACGCCATATTAAATTCACCAGACTTAGAGGTACTATCTTCTTAACCAACATGGCATGCTACTCTGCCATGCTACTCAAGAAAGGAACATCACCAAGTTTTGGCCATTAGAACTAATAGTTAAGCAGCGTATACCTCAAATGCTATATATATATATATATATATATATATATATATATATATATATATATATATATATATATATATATATATATATATATATATATATATATATATATATATATATATATATATATATATAACTACTTCTTTGACCAACGCGGTATGCTATTCTGCCATGCTAGTCAAGAAAGCAACATCCACAAGTTTCGGCTATAGCATTAAAAGTTAGGCAGCGTATTATAAGCATCTGATACCTCAAAATGCTAGAAAACAGTAAGAGCACTTTATAAATATATCTTAGTTATTACGTATTGAGAATACGTTATAACTAAGATACCAACAGAGAACAGAGAATAGATAAGAACAACTAAGGTATCAACCACCAAATTAAATTTTACCAAACTTGAAGATATTAATGTATTGGCCAACGCCGGCATGCTGTTATGCCATGCTAGTCAAGAAAGCCGCATCTCCAAGCTTTGGAAATTAAGACTGGAAGTCAATATGCAGTGTACGTAAGTATCTGAAACCTCAAACCCTAGGAAACCTGTCCTAAAGTATTACAAAATAATGTCCTGTAGGTTTTTGTAATACTCTAGGCCACAATCTTAAACATAGTATGCATCAATGTTCACATGTTGAATAGCTCTGAAGATAAAATGAAATTGGGATTCCTTACCGTTCCAGGCGTGTCGATGAAAAAAAGCGAGTACTCCCTTTCGTCGACGAGAACACGCCTGTCGTAAGTGATGAGTTCACCCCGAATATATTCGTGTAAGTACTTCTTGGTCAAATAGCGAACAATCAGGGCTGGAAGGAAAAGGATGCATAATTTAGAATTGAGAACTAAAAATTTGTAAATTTTTGGTCAAATATACAATAGCGTACAGAATATTTAATAATTAAATAATCAGTTGTCTCATTAGCCCTCTTGCAGCAAAAAATAACGACAGAGCGACGAATAAAACTTGTGTTATGCCTACGAGTTGTGTTATGAGGACTTGTTTTTATCTGAGTGATCCGTGCCTGAATATTCCCTATTAAAAATGAATTGTCACAATTGCCCTCTTTCTGCAAAAAGTAACCGTAGAGGACGAATCTAACTAATGTCCTGTCTACGAGTTCTTAAGATCTAAATGAACCGTACCAGAATATTCCCTATTAAAACAATGAGTTGTCACAATTGCCTTCTTTCTGCAAAAAGTAACCGTAGAGCGACGACTCAAACTTATGTCATGTCTACGAGTTCTTAAAATCTGAGTGCGATCAGTAGCAAAATATTCCCGATTAATATAATCATTTTTTATTCTATACTGAAAGGAGAGACAAAACTCACATATTTTCAATCCGAAATAAGTATTTACCCCCAAACCTCATCCAATTTAATAGCATTGTGAGACGAACAAAAGATTATGTCCCTGTTAGAGGTTATGTCACGTCAACGAATTCTTAAAATCTGAATGATTCCATACCAGAATATTACCTATAAAAACTATCAGTTGTCTGATTAGTTCTCAATCATTAAAACAATCAATTCCTTCTTGTATTAAAAACTGACGATATAGCGACGAATCAAACTTATGTCATGTCTCTACGAGTTCCTAAAATTCAAGTGATTCCATACCAAAATAGTACCTATCAAAACTATCAGTTGTCGCATTAGCTATAAATCATTAAAACAATCAATTCCCTCTTGTAGAAAACTCAAACGTAAATCAATTGTAGCAAAAACTGACGATATAGTGATAAATCAAACTTTTGTCATGTCTACGAGTTCTTAAAATCAGTTATTTGATACCAGAATATTACCAATCGAAACTATTAGTTGTTTCATTAGCTCTCAATCATTAAAACAGTCAGCTCCCTCAAGAAGCAAAAAGTGACGAAAAAGTGACGAATCTAACTTATGTCATGTTCGCGAATTCTTAAAATCCAAATGATTCCATACCAAAATATTACCTATCAAAACTATCAGTTGTTTTATCATTAAACAATCAGTTCCCTTTTGTAGCAAAAACCGACGATAAACCATCGAATCAAACTTATGTCATGTCTACGATCTCTTAAAATCTGTGCGATTTCATACCAAAATATTATCTATCGAAACTATTAATTGTCTCAGTTCTCAATCATTAAAACAATCAGTTCCCTCAAGAAGCAAAAAGTGACGAATCTAACTTATGTCATGTTCGCGAATTCTTAAAATCCGAATGATTCCATACCAAAATATTACCTATCAAAACTATCAGTTGTCTTATCATTAAACAATCAGTTCCCTTTTGTAGCAAAAATCGACGATAAACCACCGAATCAAACTTATGTCATGTCTACGATCTCTTAAAATCTGAGCGATTTCATACCAAAATATTATCTATCGAAACTATTAGTTGTCTCAGTTCTCAATCATTAAAACAATCAGTTCCCTCAAGAAGCAAAAAGTGACGAAAAAGTGACGAATCTAACTTATGTCATGTTCGCGAATTCTTAAAATCCGAATGATTCCATACCAAAATATTACCTATCAAAACTATCAGTTGTCTTATTAAACAATCAGTTCCCTTTTCTAGCAAAAACCGACGATAAAACATTGAATCAAACTTATGTCATGTCTACGATCTCTTAAAATCTGAGCGATTTCATACCAAAATATTACCTATCGAAACTATTAGTTGTCTCAGTTCTCAATCATTAAAACAATCAGTTCCCTCAAGAAGCAAAAACTGACGAATCAAACTTATGTCATGTCTACGAATTCTTAAAATCTGATTGTGATCCGCAGCAAAATAATCCCGATTAGCACAATCATTTTTATCGTGGTACCGAAAGAAGAGACCCACATACTTTCAATCCGAAATAAATATTTATCCCCAAAACCTCATCTCACTTAATAGCATTGTGAGAGGAACAAAAGATTATGTCCCCTGTTAGAGGTTAATGATCGCATAATAGCCCCCTGCTGATCTTTGCTTTTGGTCATTAAGCTCCAAAATGACGATCCTCGGCGAGCAGTTCTTTCATCAGAAGTGCGTTGCGGTCGAAAATAAATGCGCTTATTAAATATGAAACGTAAGTTGTGTGGCCGGGGTATTGTAAAATGAGTATCGATTCCTCCCTAAGGGGGAGGGGTACACTGTCCAGCCTTCCTTGGCATGGTATTAATTGAAATATTTTCAAAGCCGGTCATTGTGGTGGAAGACAGAAAGAATGGGAAAGCAGAAAATAATTTCGGGGTGGCTCAATCTTGCAGGTAGATGACCCGTTACATGTGCTCCTCGTGAAATAAAAATATGTATCCCACGTTCTCAGTGCAAGGGAGTTGCAGTGAGTTGAACAGCATTACTTTTAACAGGCTTGTTGGTGCTGTAGGTATTTAATTAACGTCATACTGGAGCAACACAACGACGGTCCGGGATCAACTCCTAAGGAAATGATTCGAGGACAACACCACGTAATTTGGAACCACAGTCAGATGACGAGGTCACACTTGAGCTGGCACCCCACTTTCCAAACTTCCTCACCACGCCAATGTGACGACATTTGAAGCCACGATAGATTTAACGTGCATCAGCCGCTTAGTACACGACAGTCTTCGGTTGGATTCGAACTCGCAACCCTCCGGTTGCTAGTCCGTTACTCTTCCAACCGGGCTACCGCGACCCGGCTTGTTGGTGCGAGATCGCATATTACGCTTTATCAAGCCTTTCCTATTTCGAGCGCGAACTAAAATGAAGCGAATCAGTTTCAGTTCACATTTTCACGAGTATATGACGTTGACTTCCTCGTCTGCTTGCCTTGTGCTTTACTACCTTGTCTGCTTGCCTTGTGCTTTATGTTTTTGTGTAATGTGTATGTGCTGTGTTCGTAAAATAAAAATCTGATTATGTCAGCTACAGGATGTTTCAAAGCTTCTACAAATTACCTTAAGACTTAATATGGTATGCTACGAATTTATGACTAAATTATTCAATCCTGGAATAACCAGATTCGAATGGTAAGCTAGGAACTTATGTTTCATCTATCTAATCTTTGAATAAAAAAAGTTGAAATAAATGGTGAAATAGGAACTTATGATTCATTTATCTAATCCTTGAATAGAAAAAGTTGAAATAGTAAGCTAGGAATAGTTAAAATGGTAGCCTAGGAATTTATGATTTATTTAACTAATCCTTGAAGAACCAGAGTTGAAATGGTGAGCTAGGAATAGACTTAAAATGGATACCTACTAATTGACTTAAAATGGTGAACTAGGAATTTATGATTTATTTATCTAATCCTTGAATGACTAGGGTTGAAATGGTAAGCAAGGAATAGACTTAGCCCTACAAGTGGTTTCGACGATAACTTTCAAAATCTGATCAATTTTTCTGATCAATCAAGTTGATGACGAAATATCTCGTCAACATTTATTGCCGATATTTTTATGATGACGAGATCAAGATCCAGTCAATTTACTTCTAATAACGAGATATTTCGTTTATCAAGATCTGGTCAGTTTTGATAAAGACGAGATATCCCGTCTATGAAAATCTGGTTAGTTTTGCTAATGACGAGATATCTCGTCCATTAAGATCTGTTCAGTTTTGCTAATGACGAGATATCTCGTCCATTAAGATCTGTTCAGTTTTGCTAATGATGAGATATCTCGTCAAAACAACCACCAGGAGGGTTAAATGATCACAGAGAATATATCCCTTTTAACAGAAACATTTCCGTAAATCGACGACAAAAATAACTAGCTAACAATATAGATTAGATGAATTAAAATAGATTTGTTTGAATAATCAGCAGTCGACTTTTTAAACAAGCCAGCGCAGTGATAAAATAGACCAGTTTACTTTTGAAACAAAGGGAAATCAATATTTATTTCTTATGTTTATCTAGTTCACACCCTACCATTATGATAAAAACTTATATCAATAATTCAGAAATTCTCAGTGAATCTAAAAGCTAAAAAAATAGTAATCGATAAAAATTAACCTTCAAGTTTGATCGAAAAACAATTTTTTCTATTCTTATTCTAGAGTAGACGGTTCCGTTATTATCAAGAAAACAAAAGTTTAGGGATAACTAAGGTGAAGAAAGAAGACTCGAACTATGGTTTTTGAAGGAAAAGTGAAGAAGCGTTTTCAGCGTCTCTCGAAAGAGTTGATTAAAGGAAATATTTTTTGTGAGAATTTGTCTTTACAAAAAAACAACCTTTTGTTTTACTCTCTTAGAAGCTTCTCTACAATAATGGTTTTCATTCATCGATTTTTATAATACGTGTGTATTTTAACATACTTCCACCGCTACTAAAATGACCGTAGATGAGAGCTAAATGAAACTGAACCTTACACTACAATTGCTTGTCTATACAGTAATACAGATTCAGGGTCCGGGTCCCAGTAGCAGTTACATGTCAGGCCCCAGTAACCGGTTAGATGGCATACATAGTACCAGGTTGGATGGCGAACCCTAGTACTAGGTTAGATGACGAGCTACCAGTATCAGTACAGATGACGGACCCCAGTACGAGGTTAGATTGCGGGCTCTAGTATTCGGTTAGATGACGGGCTTTAGTTCCAGGTTAGATGACAGGCTCTAGTATCCGGTTAGATGAAGGACTCCAGGACATGGTTGGATGACTGGATCTAGTACTAGGTTAGATGAAAGGCTCCAGTATCAGAATAGATGATGGACCCCTAATACTAGGTTAGATGGCGAGCCCTAGTATTCTGTTAGATGACGGGCTCTAGTACCCGGTTAGATGAAGGACCCCAATACTAGGTTAGATGGCAGGCTCTAGTATCCGGTTAGATGACGGACCCCAGTACGAGGTTAGATGATGGGCCTCAATTTAGATGACGGGTTCCAGTATCAGTTTAGATGACAGACTCCATGGCTGACCTAGTACTAGGCTGGATGAAGGGCCCCAACATCAGTACAGATGACGGATCTCAGTATGAAGTTAGATGGCGGTCCATAGTATCCGGTTAGATGAAGGGCCCCAGTACGAGGTTAGATGGCAAGAGCTAGTATTCGGTTAGATGATGAACCAAAGTACTAGGTTAGCTGACATACTCTAGTAACAACTTAGATGGAGAACTCCAGTATGAGGGGTTAGGTGATGGGCCATATTATCAGTTTAGATAACGGACACCTAAACGAGGTTAGTTGACGGGTCCTGTATCAGCTTAGATGACGAACCCCAGTAAGAAGTTAGATGATGGACCCTAGTAGGAGGTTACATGATGGGCCCAGCATCTTTTTAGAAACGGGCCCTCAGTATCAGCATAAATGGCGGACCCAGACGAGGTTAAATGGTGGGCAGTAGGTTAGAATGATATGTCCGAGTTTCAGATTAGGTGATTGACCCCAGTACGAGTTAAGATGGTGGGCCCCAGGTTAGATGACGGGCCATAGTACTAGGTTAGATGATGGACCTCAGTACGAGGCTAGACGACGGTTCCCAGTACCTGGTCAGATGACGGACTCTGGTTAATTAATTTTATTTTATGAATTAGTTTTTTTATGAAAAACTGAAAATCAGATTTTTCATCATTGTTTGAATTTTGAGCGTTCACGACTCCCTTAACCCTCCAAGTAGTTTCAACGAAATATCTCGTCCATCAATCAATCTGACCAATTTTGATAATGATGAGATATCTCGTCTATCAAGATCTTACAATTTTGTTAATGAAGAGACGTCATTAAGATATTGCCGATGTTTTGATGATTACGAGATCAAGATCTAGTCCGTTTTCTTCTAATAACGAGATATTTCTTCTATCAAGATCTGGTCAGTTTTCTTCTCTTGACGAGATATCTCGTCCATCAAGACCTGGTCAGCTTTGTTAATGACGAGATACCTCTTCGAGACAACCACCAGGAGGGTTTAAGCACATAATTCGGAATATGAATGCTCCCAACTCGAAGTTACTATCTTGAGAGGAATTTTCAGTGTAAAAACAAACCTGGTCAGTTTTTCTAATGACGAGATACTCGTCGAGACAACCACTAGAAGGGTTAAAACATATAATTCGGAATATGAATGCTCACAACTCGACGTTACTACCATGAGAGGAATTTTCAGTGTAAAAACAAACCTGACGGAAAGCGAAGATTTTTTCCGCTACTCAAATGTTCTGACATCATACATATCAGGGTTACCTTACCATGTATTTTATCGTCGTTTAGGTGACATTTGACAGTTAATCTAATTAGCGTTGACCAATCAATTATCATACATCAATTCGGAATTCATTCTTTGGAATTTTTGTTCTCGAAGTGCTGAAATCGTACTGCAAAAATAATCCAAATAGTGACGTCACGTCCGGAATACGCTTAGGAAACACGCTCCACGTCAGAAACGCTGCTGCCACCTACATTTAACAATCCAGAAAAGCCTCATATTGCATAGCCGTATTTGCTTCGTATTTCTACCAACGTTTCCTCTAGTGTGCTGTTTAGAAGTTACACTACTACGATCAGTAATCTAGAATAATGGCACTTTTAAACATTTCCAGAAACAAAGAATGGATTTCAAGCAATGTAACTTTTAAAATCGATAAATTTGAAAGATATCAAAAGGAAGTTAAGCAATTCTGAACGACTTCCGTATTCCTTTGTAGTGCTAATGTCTTGGAACATTATCATAGTCCCCTTATGGTTTCCTTAAATATTTTATTACTCTCACAGCAGCTTTCTATATTTTTTCCTAAGCCCTTTGAAATACACCGTGACTGAACATAAACCGTGGGCCCTTTTCTTTGGTCGCAGTTTATTACTCGTTTCAAAATATTTAAGAAATGTATGTTTGTTTTGCTTTTTCGGACTTGTGTTTCTTTCCAGATCTAAGGTGATAGTTTTAGCTGAGTCTATATTGGAGTGACTTACTCTGAAGGTACTCTAGATTTATTATTGCTGTAAGATTTTGTATAAAGTGTTATCCTTCTCACCCTGTAAGATATTAGTGTTTATTATAGAATCTTATATACATTCGCATATAGATATACCACTATAGATTCTTATATATTGTACATCCACATCTAAATATATTATAGATTCTTATACTATACATTCGCATATAGATATATAAATATTTTTATATGCATTTTCCCCTCTATAGTTTTTGATATACATTTTGGTCTGCATTTGAACTTTTCTCCTTACTGTAACATATTAGGGGGAGTTTATTATAGATTCTTATATACATTTACGTATAGATATATCAGTATAGATTCTTAAATACGTCCTCTTATAGTTTCTGATATACATTCTGGTTTGCATTTGAACTTTTCCTCCTTTTTACATTTTTAGGGTGTTTATCATAAATTCTTTTTTACACTCATATGTGGATTGTTATATACGTTCGTATGTGGATTGCTATATACATTATTAAGATTCTTATAGTCATTCTCTTTTATAAATAGTTTTTTATTTGCATTTGAACTTTTGTCCTTTCTGTAACATATTAGGGTTGTTTATTATAGATTTTTATGTAGATTCGCATATTGATTCTTACATACACCCTCTTGCAGTTTTTATTAATAGTCTGATCTGCATTCGAGCATTTTCTCCCTACTTTAATATATTTTAGGATGTTTATTATATATTTTAATATGTACTTCGATATGGATAGATTGTTATAGATTCTTTTATTATCTTATAGTTTCTTATATACATTATCGTGTAGTTTCTTATATACATTATCTTATAGTTTCTTATGTAAATTCTGGTTCGCATTTGAACTTTTCTTTTCTCTGTAACGTATTGGGAGGTTTATACTTCATTCTTATATACATTAGCATATAGATGTTTCTGGACGTAATTGACTGGGTGTATACTCAATTTTATAACAGAATTTTGTTCATTTGATATTTATGACTTATATTTAGAAATATTAAAGCTAACATGAAATTGTTCTTTAACAAAAGATGTTTTTAAATGTGTACTTAAAAATTCCTATAAAAATTACGTTCAAATTATTGTTTAGTAGAGTTTTGGGCTGTTAAAGATATCTCTTTATGGTGTATTCTTAACTTTGGGAGCCGCTGTGCATTCGTATAAAAATATGGTATTATAGATTCTCATATACATTTTTGCATATTGATATATTATTATAGATTCGTATATTCATTCGCATTTAGATATATTATTATAGACCTTATATACATTTGCGTATAGATGTATTATTTTAAATTTTTATATACATTCGAATATAAGTAAATTGAAAATAATGATTACTTTCTTGTTTCTTCAAAAGAATAACTTTGCAATGTTAAAATCTACATGAATTATAAGATTCATTGTTGGAACGCTTTCAAAATAAGCTTCGTCGGAAATCTAAGGATGGTATGAAGACAGCCAGAAAGGAAAGACTTATTGTTCTCCTCAAAAGCTGCAATAGACCTTTTGTTACATCAATTCGCTTGCACACGGCTGACACGTTGTCATACAGCTGGTGTTAAATCTAAAACCAAAATGAGATAGCAGGTGAAAGCAACAAAGCGTTTCTCGTAACTTGGGAAACACTTAAGAAAGTCAATGGACAGATGTTTTCGACATTCCAAATGCCTAGGAAGAAAAAGTAAAAGACTTTTTATTCTTTACTATCTATACAATTGTTTGGAGAAGAATGATTCGCAATAGCAATTATTGAGTCCGTTAGATGGTTTTAAGACTAATGTTATATAAATATTAACTGTAAAACTCTCGGAATCGGTAAAAGATTATTATATTGCTTCATATTAAACTTCAAAAAGTCCTGTTATTCCTGTTATGTATTATTTATAGGGTTGGTTAGTTACGTTTTATGGCTCAAGGGCCATATTTGGCCAAGCTACGCCAAACAACGTAAATAGACATACACACAAGGAAAGTTTTACGAACACAAGAGAAATACACAGGAAGGAATCGAACCTTACAATCATTTATAGGGAAACATTTAATATATGTAAGCATGATCATATTGTTATCTAGTGTTGTCAAGTATGAGGTGATCATACTGCTATCTTGTGTTGTCACTTATCAAGCGACCATACTGCTATTTAGTGATGCCAAGTATCATCAGGTGATCATATTGTTATATAGTATTGTCAAGTATCAAGTACCAAATGATCATATTGTTATCTAGAGTTGTTTGAGAATATATATTATATAGAGAAGCTTAGCATATATATATATAATGATCATTTTGTGCATAAATTGCTTTTTGCTGGTGGTGCAGGAAATGCGATTGAAACGAACTAAAATCAAGAAAACAAAAAGTAAAAAGAGGTTAAGTGAAAAATAACCTTTAATAATGAAACCTTCCCACGAATCCCAATTCTTTTGATTACCTTTCACATAAATTTCTCAGAATTTGTCGAGAAAAGATGAATTTCTCGAGTAAAGATGAATTTCTCGACATTTGCGTGCATACCGAATGATGACCTTAGCGTTTCGAGCCCCAACAGAAGTGCATGAAGCCCAAGAGAAAAATGCATTAGCCACGGTGCAATGACGTCGAAATCTGGGTTAGTTACGAAATCACGCTAAAGGCGTTCCCACGAATTGCCCGCTCTGATCAATACCAACGGTGAATCAAGAATTTTTCACTTTTACGCTTGAAAAAAGAGATTAAATTTAAGGGTATATTTTATTTACACATGGAATGCAAATTTCAAAGCTTTCAGCTAGAATTTTTGCTTTCTCTCCAATATTACTTCAATAGCTTTCAGGTATGTGGTACAAGATGGTTTGATGTGAGATTTTTAAAAGAAAATCAACGGCGTAGCAATTGAAAATGCTATTGTTGAGGAAATGTTTTTGAGCTTTGAACCGATTGACGCACTAACTCTGGAGTATTAATTAATGTGTATTAGTAGAAAATGATTTTACCTATTATGTCTTATAATACTGTTAAATGTTCAATAAGATGTCTGAAGAATCAAAAGACTCAGCACAGCTTTAATCAACTGACTTATTTATTAAACTTAATTTTTCTCAGAATATTCCTCCGTCTTTTATAATGTAACACAATTATGTATTTTAACCCTCCTGGTGGTTGTCTTGACGAGGCATTTCGTTATTAGTAAAATTGGCCCGCCCTTGATGGACGAGATATCTCGTCAGTAGAAGAAAACTGACTAGATCTTGATCTCGTCATCATAAAAAAACATCGGCGATATCTCGATAACGAGATATCTTGTCATTAGCAAAATTGGTCAGATCTTGATGGACGAGATATCTCGTCCAAACCACTTGGAGGCTTGCATATACTACTTCATGCATATACTCATAGAGTATATGCATGAAGTATACCAAATGTAAGTAAATTATGAACATGTGCTTAGTTTAACATGGGATGATTATGTATTAAAGCTCTTTATAATTATACATGTTTAATATGATATCTGAAGGATCAGAAGTCAGCACAACTGGAATCAAATGACTTATTTTTTTAAACTTCATTTTTCTCAGAATGCTCCGTTCTTTAAAATGTCACATAATGTTTTATAATGCATTGCAATTATGGACGCTTTACAGCAAAATAGTTTCAGAGAACTTTATAGCTGTAACCAACAGATTGGCACCAAAATATGAAAACAGACTATTTAAAAGATTTGTAAAGGATTCTGGAAAATAATTAAAAAACCGTCCACAAGGAGGGGCGTAATAGTAAAATACTTTCAGACAGCTTTGTAGTAGTAAACAGATAACTCATACCTCTGAATAATTATCGCCAAATTACCTCATACTTGCCAGACAGAGAAACCCGGAATCATTGGTACATATCTGCTTTGCATCGCACATATAATCTGCTGGGTTAAAATCCGACAAACGAGGTTTCCATTTCAGAGTACTATTACAGTCATAATCGGATTAATATTGGACCTTTGCGTGGCACATGATTGTGTAGAAAGTATTCTTTAAACTAAGTGAACGCGTTAACGCAAGGGCTCAAATGATCAAGAATGACTACTGTCTGGTTGCTCAATGAAACAGCTTTTGGCTCAGACTTGAAGTTTGATCTGCAAGGATGGTTCCAAAGTATCTATATCTTAGATATATTAGTGATACTACCTATGGATCAGCCTTGAATATTGATCTTCAAGAATGGTTACTAAGTGTCTGTACCCTTCAGGTATGTCAGTGATACTATCTATAGCTCAGTCTCGAATTTTGATCTTCAAGGATGGTTACAAAGGGTCTGTACCTCAGATATGTCAGTGATGCTAACTATGACTGAGCCTTGAATTTTCATCTGCAAGTACAAAGTGTCTATACCTCTGATATATCGGTGATACTACCTATGGTTCAGCCTTGAAGTTTGATCTTCAAGAATGGTTACAAAGTGTCTGTGCCTCAGATATGTCAGTGATACTACCTATGATTGAGCCTTGAATTTTGATCTGCGAGGATGGTTACAATGTGTCTGGTCAGTTATACTACCTATGGTTCAGCCTTGAATTTTGATTTTTGGTTGGGTTGGGTTTTATAGCACAAGGGCCACATTTGGCAAGCTGCCCCAATCAACCTCAAGCAACTGCATATATACAAGGAAAGTTTTACTGATACAGAAAAGAGAAATACACCCAGGATGGAACCGAACCTACGCCCCTACAGCTCGCAGGTTGCTTCTTGGGAGTTGGAGCCCTTGTCTCTGGCCGTTAGGATCAAGTTTCGTGTCACTGAAATCTCCTTATTGTAGAGGAACGGATGTAGTCAGTACGGAGTTGAACATAATTACGCAATTTAGCTTTTCAGTAAGTTTAATTTACGTTTTCGCGATTTAAAGTACAGGGTGGCCATAAAATAACTTTCATTCTTTGGAGGCATCTGTAACTAAATCAGATAAACGGAATTGAATCAAATTTGGCATTGAGATTTTTGAAGATATGGGGAGATGTGTATTCGGCGAGAAAATTTTAGTACCAAAAGTCGCCAATAGCGGAGAATTTGTGTCGAAATTGGTGCTGAAATCGCTGTTGAAATTGGTCTATGTGGGGTATCTGATTTTGATTAATAAAGATTGTTTCCTGTGAGTTGAATCTCTATATCAATTTGTGTGTCTATTGCCAATTTTATTTTTAAAAGCAACGCGCCACATATCCAGCTGCAATTAGTGGCGTGGTTGTTTACGCAGTTGAAACTTTGCATAATCCATTTTATCTGCTTTTAATACAAATATTCGCCTGTTTTCATCTCCAACATCGCCAAACATCCCTCTATCGGCGACTTTTGGTACTAAATTCTTTTTTTTTGCGGCATACATCTCCCATGTCTTCAAAAGTCTCAACACTAAATTTGCTTCCATTCCGCTTATTCGATTTAGCTACAGATGCCTCCAAACAGTGAAAACTATTTTATGGCCATCCTGTACATTGGAAATAATTGACTTAGAGTTGGTGAACTTAATTTCAGAAAGACCCTTAAGTTGTGTACCAAGAAAGGGCCATGGCTATCTGGAAACGGATAACAGACTTCCGGGTAAAAAACTTCTCAAGTAGCAATAAGAGCATCTTGTAAGAACTTTGTCTCATGTTATTACCTACACTGTCGTCACATTTTCCACCGTCTTTCGAAAAATAACATTATATTGCGTTAACAATGGCTTTTCTCTGTGAAATAAAACCCTCGCACTTCTCTTAGCAGGAATCTAAATTACAAGGGAAGGAATGGCTATTATGAAAAACATAAAAGTGAGAGAGCTAAAGCTCTAGTGAGAAGGAGAATATCAGTTACGCGAATCTTGGAGTTGAGGGGGAAAACTCAATCAAAAATACGAGATGAAAGCGAAATTGTGTTTTGATCAAAATTTTGATATTGAAATGAAATTTCGGTACAGTTAAAGCGGGCACGCAGGGCACATAAAGATCCTTCGATATGCTTTTTTCTAAAACGCCAATTGAAAGAAAAGTGTGCACTGAAAAAACTTCAGGTCTTTCATTATTCTGTTTATCCTTTTATCTTAAGAAAGCTACGACATATAGCTTTTTAAACTTCATGCATAATTCCATCTTGGAACCTGAAGTCTTCACTGAATGACTTTTAACCAATTTTGATCTACTTCACCGACCAATCTTTCCAAAGGCTACCTATTCAAAGGAAAATAAAAATGAATCTTTACAAAGCGCTTTCTATCCTAAGGAAAGGAGCAATAGAATATTTTAAAAGGATACTATTCTAAGAAAAGGAGCAATATAATCCATCCTTCCAAAGGATTCTATTCTAAGGGAAAGAGTAATGGAATCTTTCCAAAGGCTATCTTGCAACCCGCAGTCTTCACTGAATGAAGTTTAACCAATTTTGATCTACTTGTCCAACCAATCTTTCTAAAGGTGTCTATTCAAAGGAAAAGTAAAACGGAACCTTTCCAAAGGTTTATATTCTAAGGAAAGGAGCAGTATAATCCTTCCAAGGGGTTCTATTCTAAGTAAAAGAGTAATAGAATCTTTCCAAAGGATCATGTTCTAACCCTTTCCATTATCCTTTTGGCCATGGTAGTCCGGTTGGAAGAGTAACGGATTAGCAACCGGAGGGTTGCGAGATCGAATCGAACCAAAGACGGTAGTGTACAAAGGGGGCTGGTGTACCTTAAATCTGTCGTAGCCTCAAATGTCCTCATGATGACGTGGTGTGGAAGTTTGGAGAGTGGGTGCTAGCTCAGGTGCGACCTCGTCATCTTACCGGTTCAAAATTACGTGGTGTTGTCCTCGGATCTTTCCCTTCGGGTTTGATCCCGAACCGTCGCCGATAGCCCGTTATGGTGCTCCAATGCGACGTTAATTCAAGTACCTTCCTACCTTACCCTTCACTACGCATATTACGCCCTACAAAACATACAAATATTCATTGCTTATGTCTGAGATGTAATGTGAAAGGAATGTTCTAATTGCCTCTTATCATCTGATTGATCTCATCTCACGGGAAAGACTAAAAGTGATATATATCACCATTTCTCCTTTAATACTTATAGCCATTATTTATCAGTAGATTCAGCCTTCAGCTGCCCGTTTCCAGCCTTTCAAATTCAATATTGCACGTCCCATCTAACAACGTAAACAGGTTTATCTCCTGAACGATATGTCACAACAGACATGTCTCATGTCCATTCTTCTGGTCACATGAGACTTTTTCTGCGTCGTGAGAGATCGAGGACTGACTCACGGGACTTCAAAGAAAAATCTTTCCTAAGCAACTAAGTGAGACGTTTTTCATCCTGGAGTACTTTTAATGTTCTGAGTTGGTGGTGCGTAGTGGTACCAAAACAATGGACCTGTTGCACCAGTAGCTGTAGGGGGACCCCTTGGGGAGTGTTGGTTGCCTATTTTTATATTAACTTGTTACTGGGAAGAAGCGATAGTATGGAGAGTTAAAGAGGGGGATATGAAGTAAGCCCACTTACTTTATCAAGGGTTTTGTCGCTTTGTTATATTTTTATTTGGTTCATTCACACATTCTTTCGTGAAATAGCTATTAAATCACACACACAGCTATTAACATTATATTACAGCTATTATAAAACAGATTAAAACACATACGCATTCTTTTCATAAAACTATTGTTAAATCACACACATCTTTCCATAAAACAGTTATTAAATAACACACATTCATTCCATGAAACAGTTATTAAATCACATACATTATTTCCAAAAACATCTATTAAATCACACACACATTCTTTCCATAAAACAGTTATTAAATCACACACATTCTTTCTATAAAACAGTTATTAAATAACACACATTCTTTCCATAAGACGACTATTAAATCACAATCACATGTACGCATTTTTCCCATAATCTGGTTATTAAATAACACATTTTCCCATAATCTGCTTATTAAATAACACACATTTTCCCCCTAATATGGTTATTAATAACACACATTCTTTCCATAAAACAGCTATTAAATCACACACAGTTTTCCATATATAACGCGGTTATTAAATAACACACATTTTTCCATAAAACAGTTATTAAATAACGCATTCTTTCCATAAAACAACTATTAAATCACACACAAATTTTTCCCATAAAACAGCTATTAAATCAATTAACAGTTTTTTATTGAGTTAATCAACTAAAATTGCATGCATGGCATTTCCTGTGACGTTAAATATTGGTGGCGATAATGTTTTTCCATAGGAAGGCGCTTCCTGTACGTATTCCGGGTCCAAACAAGATTGAGATCATGAAGTCAAAGAAAGTTTATACTGTTTTGGCGTGAACACGTCTTTCAAATCAGACCGATAGGTGGCCAGTACGGAAAGTAGGGCGTTTCTAAAATATGGGCATCGAGTTCGGTTTAAGAATTTCTATATTATCAACGCGAACCAAACCAGCCTAATGTCATTCGATAACTGAGGGAACAAAGACATGTTAGTGACATAGTTCGTGCGTCGCTGTAAGCGGCGGTGTTTTCGAGACTTCCGCTGATCCGGCTAAGCTTCATATCAGCATAATTCGGGACCGCAAAGGGCTACGTCGTCGAAATTGGTCTCAAACGAAAGCCAAAGTCAAGATCTGTCTATTTAAGGGGGCACAGTACCTTTAAAACCTTAAAAAAAATCGGTTTTCCAATTTTGACCTATTTAGATAGTTTGAAATGTCCTGATTCTGGTAAAAAAACCCGCATGAAAAAATTCGCATTCGTTCGTTCGGAATGAGGATTTTTCGAACACACCTATTTTTATTTTCAGCTGTTCGTTTGTTTACGTTTCTTAGTTTTGGTTTGGAATTATACTATTAATTTTTGGAATTATGCTATTTATTTTTTTCGAAAGTTTTAATAATATTTTTACTGTAACAAATATAAGCAGAATATGTACTAATCAACACTTTCATTTCACAAATCTATTTGTTTACTTGAACGCACGTGAATGCTAAAAATAACTATTTCAACTTTAATTGCATTTATCTCAGAATGGTAATTTTGAAATTTTGCCGCACTATAACTGCAACTAATGAACGTAGACTCCTGAAATTTTGAATAAAAATAGATTATCAAAAGGGCTTCAAAATGAAACCAAAATTTTACTCAAAAGCTAAAAATATATTAAAAATTTTTGATATAGTATGATCGAAAATTTGGAAAAAATGAATGAAGTGAAATATTAATTGATTGTTATATTTATGTGTTACTTATCTACTATTTTTTGGTTTTAATTTAAAATAAAAGCATTGTTGTTACTCATATCAGCCATTAATTTTATTATTTATACTACAAAATGCACAGGATGACTCAGAATGTTGCGCACAAGTTATGCTTGTAAAAAAGTGTTAAAAAATGACCTTATGTAAATTCTAGTAAAATATTATTTAATTTTTAAAAATCAAACCAATTTTTCTGCATTGTGTAGTATAAAGTATAAATAAATCCTGCAAAAAATTTCATTATGATACACATAAAACTTTTGGTGATACAGTTTACTGAAATTAGTCTATTTTATCTGTTGATTTGTATGCTTAAAGGTACTGTGCCCTCTTAAATACTCGTCGAAAAAGCCAAACAGAAATACACCGAAAGTAGTCTACGCTGAAGGGCAACTCATCAGCTTTCGATAAACACTGAATTGACCACACCACTGAATTTGTTTTTCTTTCATTTACTACATCCAAATAAATACTAGCGCTAACGAGACGTATTAATATAAAACTTGAAGTCGTGCTCCGACACAGCCAAGTGCAAGTTCGAAACTCGATCCAACTAAAGACGCTAGTGTAAGTGGGGGCTAGTGCACCTTAAATCTATCGTGGCCTCAGGTGTCCTCACTTTGGCGTGGTGTGGAAGTCTGAAAAGTGAGGTTTGAGCTCATGTGTTGACCTAGCCATCTGTCCGTGGTTCGAAGTTGCGAGGTGTCCTCGGATCTTTCCTTTCCCTTTGTTCCCAGACCGTCGGCAATAGCCCGTTGTGTTGCTCCAGTGCGACGTTAATTCAACTACCTACCTGATTTTTCTGGTAGGTAGGTATTTAATTAACGTCGCACCTTGAGAAACAAAACGGGCTATTGGCGACGATCCGGGATCAAACCCAAAGGGAAAGATCGAGGACAACACCACGTAATTTCGAATCGCGGTCAGATGACGAGGTCACACCTGATCTGGCACCCCACTCTTCAAACTTCCACACCACGCCAACGTGAGGACATTTGAGGCCACGACACATTTAACATCACCACCCCTTTTTTGGATTGATCATGGGAATATCACGCTTCATGAAGACATACGATTCCACTAGACTGCTTAGGAAACTGACTCCATAAGTTTGAAAGCAGTTGATGTCGATTTTGTATACATACGAATTAAAAAATGTCTCTCTACATGATAAACAATTTGCTCCTTTCATAACACCTTTGAGCGCATTAAGGATGAAAATTAATCGATTAATATTTTCGAAGTAAATAAATATTTGTGTTTGCTCAGTACTTTAACGGCATGAAAAGTCCCATTAAGATTAAAATGTTATCTCGAAATATATAAAAACTGAATAACTTTCTTGAATACAAGTTTAATTTTTCCGTATTAGTTTGAAGACAATATCAGATTTCGACACTGAGTTAAAAAATGTCCCTTATTTGCCTTTCTTTCGCTTAGATTAAAATAAGATATAAATAATAATAATAAAATAGAAATATTGAATAAAGGAAGCATTTAAAGAATTGAAGGCTGGTGACATTTTCTATCAAAGCATTTTCTTAATCTGGATCGCTGGAGGTAAACAAGTCAACATTTGCTTTTAAAAATCGCTATTTTTTATCCTGCTTTTAAGTTTACAATTTTTTAGTTGTTTACTGCTTTCGACTTGAAGCTCATTCTTCATGTTTTATGTGAAATGATATTTTACGGAGATGCATTTTCTCTCGCATTTTGTCTTTTATATAACGTTTAAGGCGGAAAGATGTGTCAGATTTCAGGGAATTGATTATGTGAAGATGTTTGTTTAATTTAAACAGCAATGAATAGGCAAGGAAAAGAGTAGGTATGTATTTATTTAACGTCACACTGGAGCAACACAACGGGCTATTGGTGACGGTCCGGGATCAATCCCAAAGGGAAAGATCGAGGACAACACCACGTAATAGGTTGCTAGTCCGTTACTCTTCCAACCGGGCTACCACGGCCCGCAAGAAAAGGGATATGTTAATAAAGATCGGTACCTCGAAGTGAGATTTTCTTGGAAGAAACTTAACGTGTTAACCCTGTGTAGGGTTCACCAGCAGAATTCCCCTTGCAACTTGCAGTCTTCCCTGCAGGACTTCTAGACAATTTTTACCTTCTTGATCATTAGAATCGTTCCAAAGGAACGATTCTAAAGAAAGGACCGATGGAATATTTCCAAAGGATTCTATTCTAAGGAAGTGATCAATAGAATATTTCCAAAGGATTCTATTCAAAGGAAAAGATAAATAATTTTTTTCCAAAAATCTACAGAATAGGCTAATTCTGTAAATAACCTAATAAACCAAAGGGTTTTATTATAAGGAAATGAGCAATGAAATCACACCAAATGATTCTATTGTAAGGAAAAGAAGAATGGAATGTTACCAAAGGAATCTATTCTAAGAAAATGAGCAAAGGAATCTAGTCTTAGGAAATGAGCAATGGAAGCTGTCCAACGGTTTCTATTCTAAAGGAAGGACCTATGGAATATTTCCGAAGGATTCTATTCAAAGGAAGAGCAAATACAATGTTTTCAAAAATTTGCAGAAGTGGCTAATAATTCCAAGGGATTTTATTATCAGAAAAGGAGCAATGGAATCACTCCAAAGGATTCTATTATAAGGAAGAGAGGAATGGAATGTTACCAAAGGAATCTACCCTAAGACAATGAGCAAAGGAATCTAGTCTTAGGAAATGAGCAATGGAAGCTTTCCAACGGTTTCTATTCTAAGGGAACGACCTATGGAATATTTCCGAAGGATTCTATTCAAAGGAAAAGCAAATACAATGTTTTCAAATATCTGCAGAAGTGGCTAATAATTCCAAGGGGTTTTATTATAAGGAAATGAGCAATGGAATCACTCCAAAGGATTCTATTATAAGGAAAAGAGGAATGGAATGTTACGCAAGGAATCTATTCTAAGAAAATGAGCAAAGGAATCTAGTCTTAAGAAATGAGCAATGGAAGCTTTCCAACGGATTCTATTCTAAAGAAATGTAGCAATAGAATCGTTCCAAAGGATTCTATTATAAGGGAATGAGCAGTAGAATCTTTCCAAAGTCTTTTCCTTTATTATTCTACCACTCATTTCCTTGGAAATGAATTCTTTGAAAGATTCCGTTGGTCCTTTCCAAAGGTTGTTTTAGTAAGATTCTATTTTCCTTTCCTTAGAATAGAATCCTTTAGTAAGATTCTATTTTCATTTCCTTAGAATATATTTCCTTTGATATAGATAATCTGGAATATTGGGGATCGCGGCAACGGTTTCTATTCTAAGGGGGAGTATTTCAATTAACGTCACACTGGAGCAACACAACGGGCTATTGGTGACGGTCCGGGATCAATCCCAAAGGGAAAGATCCGAGGACAACACCACGTATCTATTCTAAGGAAATGTCGCAATATAATCGTTCCAAAGGATTCTATTATAAGGGAATGAGCAGTAAAATCTTTCCAGTCTTTTCCTTTATTATTCTACCACTCATTTCCTTGGAAGTGAATTCTTTGAAAGATTCCGTTGGTCCTTTCCAAAGATTGTTTGAGTAAGATTCTATTTTCCTTTCCTTAGAATAGAATCCTTTAGTAAGATTCTATTTTCATTTCCTTAGAATATATTTCCTTTAATATAGATAATCTAAAATATTGGGGATCGCGGTAACCCAGTTGTTATAGGAGTCGCAGATGAGGAGTCGGAGGGTTGCGAGTTCGAAACTCGATCCAATCAAAGACCATCGTGAACTTTGGGGTTGGTGCACGTTAAATCTGTCGTTTCCTTAAATGGCCTCACGTTGGCGTGTTATGGAATTTCGGAGAGTGGTTTCCAGCTCAGATGTCGACCCCATCATCTGACCATGGTTCAAAGTTATGAGTTAGTCTTCGGATCTTCCCCTTCAGGATTGATCCCGGACGTCACCAATAGCCCGGTGTATTTCTCCAGTGAAACGTTAAATCAACTACCTATCTACCTAACAAAATTTATGAGGGTTCCAACATGTATTGTTTCCGCTACAGGGATTCCTTGTTATAAAAGCTTTGGGAACCGAATATGTAAGGTCTATTTTTAAATCTAAATCCAGGAACTGAAATTCTATACGATAGAAATAAATCGGATTTCAATTCCGACAACACACTGAAAAACAACCCTAAAATATACGATCTCGAAAATGGTATCAATTTCTTTGATACCACTGTTGCATAGAAACACACGAAATACATTTCCGATGTCATGTTTTTCGATATAAAAATGATTTATTCTTGCATTTTTTGGGCAAAGCAATTTGACACCTGCTCTATCTGGCTCTAAAAACACGGAACTGTTTTCAAAAGTTATTAAGATCGATAGATTTGGACCAATCTTTGCTTCCGCCGACGTATCAGAATAAGCCGATGAAGTAAATACTCACATTTGTATTATAAAATGAATTTCCTAAGAAAACAAGGAGATTCTCTGGTAGCTACTCGATATACAGTATGCGAGTGTTGTTTACAGGGAGGATCAAATCTATTCTCAGAGAATCAGTTGCTCATGTTATCACCCTAACAAAACACGCTGAGCGCCAAGGATGTGACAGAGAAAATAATATTCATGTTTTATTCATTTTAGAGTCATACTTGTGTTTATCTAGCGTATTGAAATATTAGAATCCATTTATGAAGTTCGGCTTAGAAGTTTAGAGCATCAGATATCTGTTTACGTTTGAAATGTAGTATTTGTGTCCATTTCAGGAAGCTACAAAAATGTTTACTTTTAAAATTTCTTTGTTTTCTTATCAGAATTTTTTATATACATGCGCTTTTCTAGCGCATTGGAATGTTAAAATCCCTTTATGAAATCCTGTTTAGAAGTGGAGAGTATCAGATATCTGTGTTTATGTTATTGTTTTTTTCGTTGGTTTTATAGCATTGGTGCTCAATTCAGGAAGCTACAAAAATGGTTACTTATAAAAATTCTTTGTTTTGTCATTAGAATTTTTTATATACACGCTTTTCTAGCGCATTGAAATGTTAGAATCCATTTATGAAGTTCTGCTTAGAATTGTCGAGCATCAGATATCTGTGATTACGTTGGTTTTGGTTTCTTCGTTTTTTTTTTGGTTTTATAGTATTGGTGCTCAATTGAGGAAGCTACGAAACGGTTGTTTTTAAAAATTCTTTGATTGTCATCAGAAGTCTATTTTATATACACGCTTTTCTAGCGTATTGAAATGTTAGAATCCATTTAATGAAATTCTGTTCAGAAGTGGAAAGTATCAAATATCTGTATTTACGTTGGTTATGTTTTCTTCTTTGGTCTTTTTTGCTTTGTAGTATTGGTGCTCAATTCAGGAAGCTACGAGAATTGTTACTTTTCAAAATTCTTTGTTTTGTCATCTGAAGTCTATTTTATATACAGGCTATTCTAGCACATTTAAATGTGTTAGAATCCATTGATGAAGTTCGGCTTAGAAGTGCAGAGCATCAGATATTTGTGTTTACGCTGGTTATATAGTATTAGTGTTCAATTCAGGAAGCTATAAGAAATGTACTTTGAAAAATTATTAGTTTTGTCATCAGAAGTATATTTTATATGCACGCTTTTCCTGGATATTCAAATGTTAGCATCCATTTATTAAGTTTGGATTAGAAGTGCAGAGCATCACATATCCGCACTTGCGTTGCTCTCAATTTTTTCGTTGGTTATGTAGGCAGGTAGGTAGCTGAATTTATGTGGAACTGGAGCAACACAACTAGCTATTGGCAAGGGTTCAGATAGATAGATATTTCAATTAACGTCCCTCTGGAGCAACACAACGGGCTATTGACGACGGTCCGGGATCAAACCCGAAGTGAGAGATCCGAGGACATCACCTAATTTTGAACCACTGTCAGATGACGAGGTCACACCTGAGCTGGCACTCCACTCTTCAAACTTCCACACATGGCTAGGGGCTGTAATTAATCCCGAAGCTTTAGTTATGTGGTATTTATGTTCATTTCAAGTTTGCTGGACTTTATCTCGCAAGGGCTATATTTAGCCAAGCCGCACCAAATTCAAGACACAACGTCAGGTAATGGACACACACACACAAGGAAAGCTTTACTGACATTCAAGAGAGAAATTCATACACCCAGAGAGGAATTGAACGTGCTCTGCCTACAACTCGCAGAACTCCCCCTGGCGAACTTGAAACGGCAGAATCTGTGCTCTTTATTCACCCACCCATAAATACTCCTAGAATACGGCATTTTGATTACATTGTTACGATTGTTTACGAATCCCACCCTCTTTCAGTCGCATCGACAGAGTCGGCAACAACTCTGTGTGGATACTGACTGTTCCGTGCCCTTAATAGAGGGAGATCTGGACTGCTCACATTACCATAAACTAGATAAGAATAGAATTCGTGATCAGACTGCTGAAAGGATTAAGCTGCTTTTAAGCATACTTGACTGATCTCCCATTCCGTAAAGACTAGCCGAGCGGGTATGTACACTGCTGGCCACCCAAATTGCAACACCAAGAAAGACAAGAGATATCCCAACAAAATTTATTTTGTAGATAACATGTTGACCAAGTATCAAATGTTTAAATTTATAGACTTCTGTGAAGTGTGGTTCCTGCCAAAATCAGTAGCCAGAGTAGCCGCCATTGTTGGAGATCACCGCTGCCACACGCCTCGGCATTGATTCAAAGAGACTTTGGATGTGTTCTTGGGGTACAGCAGACCAAGCAACTTCCGCACGTTGCCAAAGTTGATCTGGTGTGGCAGCTGGGGATGTATTCTGGGTCAATCGTTGAGCAACCATGGACCACATGTTTTCTATCGGCGAAAGATCCGGAGAGCGAGCTGGCCAGGGAAGCAATTCAATCTGGCGATTGACGAAGAACCCTTGGACAATGCGTGCCACGTGTGGTCGCGCATTATCCTGTTGAAATATGGCTGTGGGCAAGCCCTGAAGGTAAGGAAGGACAACTGGCTCCAACACCTCGGAGATGTAGCGCTGGCTGTTTAAAGTACCGGCAATGCGTACTAGAGGAGTGCGAGAGTGATATCCAATACCGCCCCATACCATAATACCCGGTGCAGGACCAGTGTGGCGGTGCATAACGCAGCTGTTCAGCATCCTCTCTCCACGGTGTCTCCAGACTCGAATCCGACCATCGTGGTGTTGCAGACAGAAGCGTGACTCGTCAGTAAAGACAATTTCATTCCATTCTGCCGTCCACATCCTTCTTTCATCGCACCATTGGCGGCGGAAACGTCTGTGGTTCATTGTCAAGGGTAGACGAAGCAATGGACGTCTTGCGGACAGACGACTCTGCTGTAAACGGCATCGAATGGTACGCGCAGACACTGGATGATGCGGTACAGACGGAATGTGCTGTGCTATGGTTCGTGATGTGGCTGAGCGATCCGTCACTGCCATACGCACAATATGCCTGTCATCACGTGAAGTGGTGCACTGAGGTGGATGCGATCGAACACGTCGGTCCGTCGTACCCTCCTGCATCCAACGATCACATATCCGCATTACAGTTGTTTGGTTTCGTCCAACACGACTACCGATTTCCCTGAAAGATAATCCACAATCTCGGTAGGCCACTATCCTTCCTCTGTCGAACTCGGATACTTGATCAAAAGATGATCGCTGTTTTCTACGAGGCATAATTGATCGTTTTTTTGAAAAAACCACAAGAAAAACACAATTGCCGTACTTGAAATCGTCGAAATCTCCAAGCCTTAAATAGCGCTTTGAAGTGGCGCCACAGGCGCGCGTGATGTGCGTCTGCGCTGAAATTCTAATCATTTGCATATCTCACCTCCGCTAATGCATGTTGTAAATTTCATATTATTTGCATGCTTCCTTCAGGGTGTTGCATTTACGGTGGCCAGCAGTGTAATTACTAGAGGTGTGCCTTCCTTTACTTCACGAGAAACACTATAAGGACAAACTCTAAATAAAGCCACTGGAATATTCATGGATTTTCCTCAAAATAGTGATTTTAACCCTCTGAGGGGTTGTTACGCATAATTCCACTTTGCAACCTCCAATCTTCCTTGCATGGCATCTAACAAGTCTTGTCCTTCTCGCCCCGGGAGAATATTTTAAAAGGATTTTATTTTAAGAAAAGGACCAGTATAATTTTTTCTAAGGGATACTAATATCAGAAAATGATAAGTGGTCTCTTTCCAAAGGATTCTAATCTAAGGAAAGAACCAATAGAATCTTCCGAAAGGTTTAAAGGACCTTTTTAAAGGTTGAAAGAATCCATGAATTCTGTTAATCTATAGAGAATGTTGAAAAACCAACCTATAGAATAGATTGAAAGAATCAATAGACCTTTTCCCAATAGACTTTCAACTTATCTATAGGTTGAAAGAATAAACCTATGGATAGGTTCAAAGAATAAACCTATAAATAAGTTGAAAGAATAAACCTATAGATAGGTTGAAAGAATCCATCAATTCTTTCAACTATAAATAGGTTGAAAGAATCCATCAATTCTTTCAACTATAGATAGGTTGAAAGAATCAAACTATAGAATAGGTTGAAAGAATCAAACTATAGAATAGGTTGAAAGAATCAGACTATAGAATATGTTGAAGGAATCAAACTATAGAATAGGTTGAAAGAATCAGACTATAGAATAGGTTGAAAGAATCAGACTATAGAATATGTTGAAAGAATCCATTAATTCTTCCAACTATTGATAGACTGAAAGAATTAACTTATAGACTAAATACTCACGTGATTTTTTTGAAATAAAATATTAGCATTGTTCTAATTGCATTGCTCACGTCTTAGATAGCAAAAAACTCAACTTTTAGGGACTAACCAACTTTAATCATCTATTCCTAACTAGAATAAGTGCCAAATGATAAAAATATGTTTTTTAAATGATAATAATTTTCATTACAGCCGCTTTTAAGTATTCAATCCATTCTTTTAGTTCCAAAAATACTCAAGTTGAAAAGCAAGAAAGCGATTATTTTTTAAGGGTCAAAACAGAACGTATAAATTCTTGTGCGGAGTCCTTCACTAATGTGCTCTCCCATTACACAGCATTAAACAAGAATAAAATGCATACCATCTTTTAAAATGAAAGAATTGATGCTTTCCATGAGAATTGTTACCGAAGTAATTTGAATATCCCCAGAATTAAAAAAAGCTTGTGTTTAACTTACGTCAAATTACTCCGAAATCTAATTAATTTCAATTGTTGTACAGCGTCTGAAATGAAAGACGTTGCATTGAAATTCCAGATAACGTAAGACGAAATGGAACTTTTTATTTGTTTAAAAAACTTTTTTGAATTCCGAGACTCATTAATTAAATATTTGGATTTTAAGGACAGTCCATTCTTTTCAAAAAGGGACAGACCTGTTATTTCACAACTGTATAGTTTATCTCCTTTTTAGATATCCCTTGTAATTGCTTTCATGATCTAAGCTAAGTGTCTAGATGAAAAAATAACTTAAGTTACTGTGTAAGACATGATAGAAATTGCTTGTGAACGCGCATGTTCAAACGACATTCGCAAGTTACTGCGCATATAGATATGTGTTCACATGAAAAAGTGTTACGTTAAACGCACGTTACTGCGTAAGTAGACATGTGTCCAAGTGCAAGGAACATATCGCAAGCTACTGTGTAAGTAGACACAAGTCAAAATGCAAGAAAAATATCACACGTTACTATTTAAGTAGATATGTGATCACATGCAAGAAAAATAGCAAGTTACTGCGTAAGTAGACACGTGATAGAAATTGTTGTGGACACGTATGTGCAAACAAAAATCGTAAGTTACTGCGTAAGTATTAAAAATTATTTCTTGCATGTGGACACGTGTCCACATGCAAGAAAAATATCGCATTTTACCGTGCAAGAAGACACATGATAGAAATTGCTTGCGTACGCGCTTCTTCAAGCGACATTGAAGAGTTACTGCGTAAGTAGACATGTACACATGAAAAACGTATAGCACGTTACTACGTAATTATACACGTGTCCACATTCAGGAAACATTTCGCAAGTCACTGCGTATGTAAACACGTGAAAGAAATTGCTTGTGAACACGCATGCGCAAACTACAACCGAAAATTACTTGGATAATAGACGCGTGTCTACATACACATGAAAAATATCGCAAGTTAATGCCTAAGCATGTATCCATGAAAAAATATCTCAAGTTACTGTGTAAGACACATGATAGAAATTACTTGTGAACGCGCATGTTCAAATGACATTCGAAAATTACTGCGCAGGTAGACATGTGTTCACATGAAAAAGAGTATCGCACGTTATTGCGTAAGTAGACATGTGTCCAAGTGCAAGAAAAATCGCAAGTTACTGCGTAAGTATACATGTGTCCACATGTAAGAAAAATGTCTCATCTTACAGCGCAAGTATACATGTGTCCACATGCAAGAAAAATGTCCCATCTTACAGCGCAAGTATACATGTGTCCACATGCAAGAAAAATGTCCCTTCTTACAGCGCAAGTAGACATGTGTCCACATACAAGAAAAATGTCCCTTCTTACAGCGCAAGTATACATGTGTCCACATGCAAGAAAAATGTCCCATCTTACAGCGCAAGTATACATGTGTCCACATGCAAGAAAAATGTCCCTTCTTACAGCGCAAGTATAGATGTGTCCACATGCAAGAAAAATGTCCCATCTTACAGCGCAAGTATACATGTGTCCACATGCAAGAAAAATGTCCCATCTTACAGCGTAAGTATACATGTGTCCACATGCAAGAAAAATGTCCCTTCTTACAGCGCAAGTATAGATGTGTCCACATGCAAGAAAAATGTCCCTTCTTACAGCGCAAGTAGACATATGTCCACATGCAAGAAAAATGTCCCATCTTACAGCGAAAGTAGACATGCGTCCACATGCGAGAAACATAAGAAGACACGTTTCAGAAATTGCTTGCGAACACGCATGTGCGAACAACTATCGTAAATTACTGCGTGAGTAGACGAAGTGTCGACACGTAAAAAGAAATATTGCAAGCGCGTTACTAAACACCCTTTAGGAAGATTCTATTGCCCATTTCCTTAGAATAGAATCCCTTGGAAAGATTTTATTACTCTCTCTTTTTTCTCACTTTCATATAATCTTTTGAAAATATCCTATTGGTCCTTACCTAGAAACGAATTCTTTGTACAGATTGTGTTGGTCAAGGTAGCTCTAATTGGTTAGAAGCCATGCAGGGAAGACTTCAGGTTTGTCGTGGCCCCAAATGTCCTCACGTTGGCGTGGTGTGGAAGTTTAGAGAGTGAGGTGCCAGCTCAGGTGTAACCTCGCCATCTGACCGTGATTCAAAGTTACGTGGTTTTGTCCTCGGATCTTTCCCTTCGGGTTAGTTCCTGGACTGTTCGCCAATAGCCCGTTTTGTTGCTCCAGTGTGAGGTTAATGAAAAGGGTTATAACCGAAAGCAATTTTAAGATAAATTAGCCATCAAATCAATTTATTAGTGAAGTACCAGGTAAGTAGGTAGGGTATTTTAATTAACGTCACACTGGAGCAAAACAACGGGCTATTGGTGACGGTTCGGGATCAATCCCAAAGGGAAAGATATGAGGACAATACCACGTAATTTTGAACCACGGTCAGATGATGAGGCAACACCTGAGCTGGTATCCCACTCTCCAAACTTCCACACTACACCAAGGTGAGGACATTTGAGGTCCCGACGGATTTAACATGCACCAGCCCCCTTTGTACACGATGGTCTTTGGTTGGATTTGATCTCGCAACCCTCCGGTTGCTAATCCGTTACTCTCCTAACCGGGATACAGTGCCCTTTTTTCCTGGTACATTGTACCAGGAAAAAAGGTACCAGAAAAAGGTACCATAAAAAGGGTACCAGAAAAAAGGGTACAATAAAAGAGTACCAGAAAAGGGTACCAGAAAAAAGGGTACCAGAAAAAGGTACCAGAAAAAAGGTACCAGAAAAAGGTACCAGAAAAAAGGGTACAAAGTACCAGGAAAAAAGGGTCTTCTATCGGGATATATGAAAAATAATGATTTGAATCTAATTTTCAGAAAAACAAATGTTTACTTCCTCTACAAAATGAAAGCAATTTTTCTTATTTATTAATGAAAATTGTATACTGTAAAACTGATGCTTTTCGAGAACGCAACTATTCGAAAACAAACTCAACTCGTGGAAATAACCAATACTATAATAAATTCTTCAATCTCCCCTGTGCTTTCTTGTGATCCTGTTTGCTCTCCTAGTTGCTTCTCGCTGGGATTCATTTCGGAGCAAACGTTTCTTGTGTAAAAATACTTCGTCCACCGTTGCGATCTGGACCGTTGTATCTGTAGGTATTGATAATAAAAGTAAACATTGACCAGACGAGAGAGTGGGAAAACAAGCTTAGGTGTATTTCGGATACAGCTTTACTGACTTAGCTATCCAAAGCTGTGAACTATATTTTGTTTTGTATGATTGGCATTATCAGATGCGTTTTTCGGATTGCTCGAAAAACACGATCCAAAATACTTTTTTTACTCATAAATCTCTCTCAATGAAGCAGGATCTTTCCCTTGGGGATTGTTTCCGGACCGTCGCATATAGCCCGTTGTGTTGCTCCAGTGCGACGTTAGTTAACTACCTACCTACACATTGAAGTATTTCAGATTGCATAATTTTATTCATCCGAGGGAAAAATGAACCTTAACCCTTCAAGTGGTTTCGACGAGATATCTCGTCATCAAGATATTGACTCTTTTTATGATGACTAGATAAAGATCCGATGAGGTTTCTTCCAATGACGAGATATCTCGTCCATCAAAGTCGAATAGGTGTCGAATACCTCGTCCGTACAACCACTAGGAGGGTTAAAATTAGATTATGCATTGGTATTGTTTAAGATGTATACACTATAAATCACAAAAATCGACCAGAATATCAATACTTTCTTATTAATTCAAAATATTTTCCTTTGCTTTCAAACTATACCCAAGATCTTGTAAATATTTGAAATAGTTTTCTAGCTACAAGGGCTTTCTTTAAATACTGTCACCATAGACAAACATGTTTCCAAAATTTTAAACTCAATTTCTGAAGAACTGTGTTTTTGCAATAGGATGCTTCGTTCAAACAGTGATAACTCAACAATGAATTGATTTATTATAATCTTTTTTTTGTGTCATTATAATCTATGCAATAAGTGGATGTTTAGACCCTCAGTAAAAGTTATTAGTTAAGAAATGAATTTTCAGTTTATTTTTAAATGTTGAAATGCCTGAAAAAATTTTGATTATTTTAGACTTCCCTTGAAAAAGTTGTCACAAAACCTATTCTTACCTATTCTATGAAACCTTCTCTTAGATATCACTGTTCAAAAAGCATGCTAATTAGCTAATTATATATAAATTAGTTAATAAATGATTAGCTTAATCTGATTTTTTCACACTGAAAAGATATTAAGCACAAACCAACGACCTATTGAAAAAACTTGGATTTTTAAAGTCAAAGTTAAAAAAAATCTTCTAGTGTATACGTACACCTTAAGTAAAACTGTATTTCGGATAACATACAAAGCGTAGACAGTTCCTATGTATAGAACTACATGCCATTGAGGTTCCTCAGTAACTGCATGCCAATGACGTTCCTGAAAATAGCATCTTGTACCGTGCCTAAAATAAGTGTAGCCAATTCCTATATGGAATTGCGTACCATTGACGTTTGTTGTAGGATATTGTTGATATGACATAATGTAGGAACTTGTTGAAAGGTACTAGATGCTACAATTTGAGGAACGTCAATTACGTGCAGTCTTTTATCCCCTTCTTTTATAATGTAACACAATTATGTCTTTAAACCCTCCTGGTGGTTGGTTCGATGAAGTGTCTCGTCATTAGTGAAACTGACCCGCTCTTGATGGACGAGATATCTCATCATTAGAAGAAGACTGACCAGATCTTGATCTCGTTATCATCAGAAAATAGACAGTATCTTGTTGAAGAGGTATCTCGTCATTAGTAAAATTGAAGTGATATTGATGGAGGAAATATCTGGTCGAAACCACTTGGAGGGTTAAGGAACTCAAGTAAGGGGCGTCACAATATGAAGGCAGCATATTGGCCTACCTTCAACATGAAGGCAGCATATTGTGCATGTTTATTGCAGCATGTTGGACGTATCTACATTAAGCATAGTCAATTAGTTCATATGAAACTATGCCATTGATGTTTATTGTGGCATATTGTGTCGTATGTAAAATAAGTGTAGTCAATTTCTTTATATGGCGCTCTATGCCACTGACGTTTATTGCAGCATATTGTGTCATATGTAAAATAAGTGTAGTCAATTCCTTTCTATGGAGCTGTATGCCACTGACGTTTATTGGAGCATATTGTGTCATATGTAAAATATTGGTATTGGTATTTTTCAATTAACGTCACAATGGAGCAACACAACGGGCTATTATATGTAAAATAAGTGTAGTCAATTCCTTTCTATGGAGCTGTATGCCACTGACGTTTATTGCAGCTTATTGTGTCGCATGTAAAATAAGTGTAGTCAATTCCTTTATATGGCGCTCTATGCCACTGACGTTTATTGCAGCATATTGTGTCTATATAAAATAAGTGTAGTCAATTACTTTATATGGAGCTGTGTGCCATTGAAGTTCCTGAAATTGCAATGCCAAAAAATTAATTATAAAAATGTAAAACAAAAACTTAATAGGACTAGAATGCATCATTGCTTCGGAGGTACTACTTCCCTCGAAATTTATGATCCAGAACGTTTTATCAGATGGATATCCATTCATTTTAGGCACCCTATTTTTGTGTCATTTACTAGTGATCATCCATCAAGTTAAAATTGCTCTCGTGATTGAATGCTCTTACACAGTAGTGACTGATTTTGAGTGCTTTTCGCTCATTTACAAATGCAGGCGTTTGAAATCTGCATGTTGGGGCGATGCCAAATGCGTTACGATTGAAAAGAACAGGAAGAGTACAAGTCTATGGTGCGTGTACATTTGGTTTCAAAATGTGATTCGTAAACTTTAAACCTCTGCGCGTCGTGAGATTTGAGAGTAGTGTAGTGTTGCTCTTTTACCCCATCACTTGATGTCCAAATAATCATTGCTATTTTGGGGATATTTAGTTACTATTTTTGGATGTTTACTTACTATTATGGTGATGTTTAGTTGCTATTATGGTGATGTTTATTTGCGATTATGCGGTGTTTAGTTACTATTATGGGGATTTTAAGTTGCTAATTCGAGGATGTTTACTGTTTGTATACATATAAATAAAATTATCTCCATTTGCTAAATGCATTGCTCAATTGTAAATCAAAACGAATGTTATATACTGAAACACAAAATTTTGAAAACAAGCATATTTTATACCAATGCTTCAAATTAGGTGACATGATGAATTTACCATATATGCACATAGATATATACTACAGATTTCAAGGATTATTCAAAAAAAAATTTCGAGTAAATCTCGAAACCATTTTGGAATCATTCTTCTGTTTGAAATCAGAAGAATATCAAAATATCTCAATTAGAAAAACGTATTTTTGAAACAAACTTATATTTATCTCTGCTACATCTTTCATATTGTACATATAACTTCTTCGAAAATGATCGAAATTGAAAATCTATTTTTGCTACCCACAGAATTTGATATGAACTATTTTTTAACACTGAAATTAAAAAGTCGATTTTATTGGGTTGATGCAAAAGTTTGTCCCGCTTTTTGACAAAAAGTGAAGAAAAATTTTATTTACTAAAAATTACATTTAATAAATGACGTATAAATAACCTATCTCCGTCTCTCCGGTAGCTGCTTAATCCCGCGCTCATAGAAGTTCTGAGGTTTCTGGCTAAAGAACTGATCCAGGTGACGAAACTTTCTGAACCACTTACGGCACTTGGGATCGTCAACGGCACCCTCACCATACACAACATATCTTCTTTTGCGTCTGAAGACACATCTTCTTTTGCGTTTCTTGCCTTTTCGGAAATAAAACAAGCATAATATGTCGAAAATGCTCCTTATTTTCTGCCGTTTTTAATGCTTAACAAATTTAAAAACACAACCAAATAACACAATTTTTTCTCAAGTACTCGCTGAAATTCCTTCTTTCAAAGAACATCAAAACTTTACGCAATTAACACAATTTTTTCTCAAGTACTCGCTGAAATTCCTTCTTTCAAAGAACATCAAAACTTTACGCAATTTAACACAATTTTTTCTCAAGTACTCGCTGAAATTCCTACTTTCAAAGAAGATCAAAACTTTACGCAATTAACACAATTTTTTCTCAAGTACTCGTTAAAATTCCTTCTTTCAAAGAACATCAAAACTTGACGCAATTAACACAATTTTTTCTCAAGTACTCGCTGAAATTCCTTCTTTCAAAGAACATCAAAACTTTACGCAATTAACACAATTTTTTCTCAAGTACTCGCTGAAATTCCTTCTTTCAAAGAACATCAAAACTTTACGCAATTTAACACAATTTTTTCTCAAGTACTCGCTGAAATTCCTACTTTCAAAGAACATCAAAACTTTACGCAATTAACACAATTTTTTCTCAGGTACTCGTTAAAATTCCTTCTTTCAAAGAACATCAAAACTTGACACAATTAACACAATTTTTTCTCAAGTACTCGCTGAAATTCCTTCTTTCAAAGAACATCAAAACTTTACGCAATTAACACAATTTTTTCTCAAATACTCGCTGAAATTCCTTCTTTCAAAGAACATCAAAACTTTACGCAATTTAACACAATTTTTTCTCAAGTACTCGCTGAAATTCCTACTTTCAAAGAAGATCAAAACTTTACGCAATTAACACAATTTTTTCTCAAGTACTCGTTAAAATTCCTTCTTTCAAAGAACATCAAAACTTTACGCAATTAACACAATTTTTTCTCAAGTACTCGCTGAAATTCCTTCTTTCACACAACATCAAAACTTCACGCGTGTGAAGTAGATAACACTTCGGTTTTGCGATGCAATGCCATCTCGCTCCGAAAACGGGACGAACTTTTGCAGCAACTCAATATATATTTTAAAAGTCCACTGTTCCATTAAAACGAATAACAAAGATGTAGAAGTATTTTCTATACAGGAATTACATCCAAATTTTATACTTGTATATATCCTATTGTATTTTTCTGCTGATACGAATTTGAATACTAAAGCCAGTTTTACAAATAAAAGATCTTCTCGAAACCATTTTGCTCTAGAAATAAATAAACCGTACACTGAATAACAGTCTCTAGTTTCTAGACAGATAATTAATCGTCGTTCTCATTGTCCGCAGTATGGGCACTTTGCCATTACGACGACCGACGATACACAAAGCATCATAAATAGATTGAGACAAGTAATAACACTAGACAAAAAGTCAGCAGAAAATTTGCAGTTTTTACATGTTCAGTAATTTTTTCCCACCGAAATGATATATATATATATATATATATATATATATATATATATATACATACAAAAAATGCGTCATCCCAACAGATCGCACAAAGTCAGAGTCAACGAGAAATGCAAGATAATAAAAATCCTTCCAAAGATAGGATCTTTTAGTATCTTACTGGCGGAAGATTGAGAACAGATAGAAACAAAACTAAACGGTTAGTAATGAAAAAGTTCCCTGATAAATAGTAGAAAATGAAAAATAAAGCTCAACTTTTGTAGCCTTCGGAGATCTTTTATTAAGAATTTATAAACTCTTATTAAGCTGTCGTTTCTTCAAAGTAATGACGATGACAAGAAAAGCTTATTTAAGTGTCTAAAGAGTCTTAAAATTTTTCTAGACTCATCTGGTACCCCATGCTTTTAGTTTCGTTCAGAGAGAATGAAAAATGATAACTGCGTTTGAAAACTATAATTTTGAAGCAACATTTTCCCATGTAACATAAATGATCAGTTCGTACTTTTGGTCAAAAAATCTTGTACTATAAAATAAATACTAGCATTATAAGCTAAACCCTTGTACGAATTAGTCGGGATTACGGCGTAAAGACATATAACACATAACGTAATAATGTAACACGATGAGTAAGAAAGGATATGAGTGAAACTTACTGGTATGTATCCCAACTGAAGAAAATACAAATTCATAAAAGGCTGATATATTTATGTTAGCTTCCACTAGTACGAATTAGTCGGCATTACGGCATGAAAAAAGATTAGAACGTATATCGTAATAATGTAACATAATGAGTAAGAAAGGATAAGATGAAACGTATTGACGAATGCGATAACTAAAAATATATTCATAAAAGGCTGACAGATTTTTGTTAGATTCCACTAGTACGAATTAGTAGGCATTACGGCATGAAAAAAGATTAGAACGTATATCGTAATAATGTAACATAATGAGTAAGAAAGGATAAGAGTGAAACGTATTGACGAATGCGATAACTAAAAATATATTCATAAAAGGCTGACAGATTTTTGTTAGATTCCACTAGTACGAATTAGTCGGCATTACGGCATGAAAAAAGATTAGAACGTATATCGTAATAATGTAACATAATGAGTAAGAAAGGATAAGAGTGAAACGTATTGACGAATGCGATAACTAAAAATATATTCATAAAAGGCTGACAGATTTTTGTTAGATTCCACTAGTACGAATTAGTAGGCATTACGGCATGAAAACAGATTAGAACGTATATCGTTATAATGTAACACAATGACTGAGAAAGAATCTAAGTTACCGATCTAATCTAAGTTAATTGTACCGATCTTTACTCTAGATCAAAGAACCGAAACTCAAAAAGTTCGTATATTTTAGAAAACTTCCTATGATACGAATTATGACTTCACAGACCTGAGGTACTCTAGCCATCTCCTTTTCCTATGAGGTTTGCTGTCTTTAGTAAACACGGGAGTCTCCCGGGTACCCAAGAGATCTTTTTCTGCTTTCATCACACTACTCTATTCCTTACGCCCTCTTTTTTCTCCCTTTGACATTTTTTTTTAGTTGACGTTGTCTTGTGTGAGGCGCAGATTGGCCAAATATGGCCCCTTGTGCGATAAAACCTAAAAGCAACCAATCGCTAAAAAACACCGAAAATGTACAGGGTGATTCAAAACTCAACGTACAAACTTTTAGGGGAGATAGAAAACACAGAAACAGAACAGAATCACATAGGAATGTGTGACCGGAAACCCCAACCTGATCAGCTGGAGGATAAACGAAGATGCAGAAATAGCAAGCCAATAATGGGTGGAAAACTCTTTATTTAGCGATACTTTACACTAGGACAGCACGATGGGGCTCCAGCTCATTTTCCCACGTGATTACTTGAACAGAACATTTGCGCCTCGATGGATTGGGCGTGGTGGACCCGTCCCATGGCCATCACGATCGCCCGATTTATCTAGCCTGGATTTCTTCTTGTTGGGACCCTGAAAGCCATGGTCTGCGAGACCACCGTTGACCCTGACACTGACCTCGTCGCAAGAATCTCCTTCTCAGCTGCAAACCTCCGCGAAATGCCGGGTATTTTTGAAAGGGTCCGACAATCAATGTGTCGCCGTTGTGAAGCGTGCATAACTGGATGGTAAGAACTCTGAGCACTTGTGAAACTTAACGAGTACACGTACTGTCCTAGTGTAAAGTATCGCTAAATAAAGAGTTTTTCCACCCATTATTGGCTTGTCATTTCTGCATCTTCGTTTATCCTCCAGCTGATCAGGTTGGGGGTTTTCCTGTCATACATTCCTATGCGATTCTGTTTCGTTTTTGTGTTTTCAACCTCCCCTAAAAGTTTGTACTTTGAGTTTTGAATCACCCTGTATTTTCTCCATTAAACAAGACTGAAAATATACTTTTTCTATTAAATAAAGCCCTCAGAGGTACATCTTTAGATGTGTACTCCGAGGTACTCTAGTGACCTTTCCTTTTCCCATGGGGTTTGCTGTCCTTAGTTAACACGGGAGTCGCACTCCTGGGTACCCATGCGATCTTTTTCTTCTTTCATCACATTACTCTATTCCCTAAGACCCCCTTTTTCTCTCTTTGACGACATTTTTTACTTGATACTGTCTTGTGTGGCGCAGCTTGGATAAATATGGCCCTTCGGCTATAAAGCCTAAAAACAACCAACCTACAATCATCAATACTTCCGAACAAGAGTCGATTGAACATTGATTTTGGTATGAAATTAACCCTCCTGGTGGTTTATCTTCGTGTTGAAAACTGCCCTGTAGTAGACGACCTCTGGTGCAAAAACCTATTCCAAACCGTGACCAGCTCTGGGCAAGGTCCAATTTGTTATTCCTAAGGATTCTCAATCTCTTTGGAGTAATGGGGCAATTCTGCCTCAACTAGATATCTCGTCCTTAATAAAATTGATCAGATCTTGTGTGAGATATCTCGTCCTTAATAAAATTGATCACAGATCTTGTGTGAGATATCTCGTCCTTAATAAAATTGATCAGATCTTGTGCGAGATATCTCGTCGAAGCATTTGGAGGGTTAACGCTAACATAGTGGAGAGGTCATGTGAATTCAAAGAAAGGTACAATTGTAACTGAAAAAAAGATAATGCATAAGTGGTTTTACGATTAAGCGCAGTTCGGTTCTCCAATTAAAAAGGATTAGTTTCAATTCTTGAGCTAGATTTGGTGGGCAAGATTAAATTATTGTAAAGATAATGCATACATGGTTTTAGGTTTAAGCGCAGTTCAGTTCTCAAATTAAAAAGGATTAGTTTCAATTCTCGAACTATTTTTCGTGGGCATGATTAAATTATTGTAGCCGAGAAATGGCGAAAAATATGACTCAAATTTTCACATAACTTTTCCGTCTATTTGAATGCTTATTATCATTGAGAATGAGAGGATTCGTTAATCCTCCAAGTAGTTTCGACGAGATATCTCGTCCAACAAGATCCGACCAATTTTTCTAATAACGAGATATCTTGTCCATCAACATCTGTTCAGTTTTGCTAATGACGAGATACCTCGGCGAGACAACCACCAGGAGGGTTAAATATACTACAATCGTGCTATATTCTATAGAAAATGTTTATTTAAATACGAAAGTATTTCTTAAAGATGTGCTTGTAATATATTCTCTTTGATTCGCAGAAAAGCAACATTCAATCTTACATTATTAGCAATAACGAACTATAAATAAATGAAGATTCTAATTATTATTAATGAAGTATTCGTATTGACAGTTTTACTAGACATTAAATAACTAAAAGTTAAAATCTATATCCAACATACTTTCAATTGAAAAGAATAATTAAGAATTAGACAATTTCAACAGCGTTTGTGTCAACAGAATTTTAAGATGAAAATTGAATGGATGGTTTGTCTGCTGAAATTTATTATTTAAAATTTTTGCATTTAATAGTTAACTTTTTGCATATTTAAATGGAGAATGAATGCACAGTATATATATATCCGATGTCTCTCCCTTTTAAATTAATTATGCAAACCTTTTCGTGGTAGCTAATATTAGATTATTCATTTCTGTTGAAAAGGTCATGTTGTTTTCCAGTCTCACACAGGGCCGCGGTGGCCCGGTTGGAAGAGTAACGAACTAGCAACCGAAGGGTTGCGAGTTCGAATCCAGCCAAACACCGTCGTGTACAAAGGGGGCTGGTGCACGTTAAATCTGTCGTGGCCTCAAATGTCCTCACGTTGGCGTGGTGTGGAAGTTTGGAGAGTGGGGTGCCAGCTCAGGTGTTGCCTCGTCATCTGACCATGGTTCAAAATTACGTGGTGTTGTCCTCGGATCTTTCCCTTTGGGATTGATCCCGGACCGTCACCAATAGCCCATTGTGTTGCTCCAGTGTGACGTTAATTGAAATACCCCCCCCAGTCTCACACAAAGCATTTTATACCGTGTGTCAACAAAGTTTTGTTTCTAAAGTGAAATGGATTTTTCCTTTGGCTGTTGAGTATCGATTTCAGTTTATGTGGTTTAAAAAAACAGAATTTTTTATTAATTAACCCTCCTGGCGGTTGTTTGGACGAGATATCTCGTCAAAAGTGACCAGATCTTGATGCACGAGATACCTCGTCATTGGAAGAAAACCGACCACCATCTTGATCTTGTCATCATTAAAAAAATCGGCAATTCGTATCTTGATAACGAGATATCTCGTCATTAGCAAAATTATCAGATCCTGATGGACGAGATATCTCGTCGAAACCACTAGGGGTTAATACACAGATCCTTAATTAGAGATCGCAGTTTTTATTTAGTACATTTTGAAATTCAGATGAAGTGATAGGAAATTTATGAACATGAAAAAGATGGTTATTTTTGGAAAAGAAAAATAACATTTTTTCCATATAAGTTCATCTGATGCGTGTATATTAACTAAAGTGCCAAAAATGGTACACCAGTCTAATACTGTTTGGTAGGCTCCTCACGGAAGCGTAGAACTGCAGAAATACGACTGGGCATGGACTCCACGAGCTTGCGTAAGTATTCTGTAGGCGTGGGCCACCATACTTCGTTCAGAGTGGTATGCAATTCTGTTGTATTCCTAGATGAAAGATTTCTGCGTCCCACAGCATGGCATCCTAGATTTGTTTGATAACGTTGAGATCTGGTGATTTAGGTGGGAATGGAAAAGAATCCAAACTCAGATAAGTATTCCTCTATTCATATTTTGGAGTTTAGACTTGTGTGGCGGAGCATTGGAAGAACCATCAGAATGAACGCAGGACATGAATGGGTGTAACTCGTCAAGAAAGATGCACATATAGCGTTTAAGTGTAAGTGACATTTGTAGACGTACCAGGGATCCCGTTGAATGCCAGTTAAACAAACCCCAAACCATTAAGGAGCCATCACCGACCTGTGCAATCCCCTGTTGTGATGTGGGATCCATGGCTTCATGGGGTTTTTTCCACACACGAATCCTTTAATTTGCCCGAAACTGTCGTCAGACCAGGCAACTCGTTTCTTGCCATTAAATGTCCAATGGCGATGTTACCGAGACCATGCGAAGCACATAGCAGTGTGTCGAATATTCATCAATGGTACTCGAGTTGCGCGTAGGTTCCTTAAGTCCATATGTTTGATGGAACCTTGCATAGTCTTTTCTCTGATGTTTGTTGAGGGCTCAGCATTGCATACCGATGATATTCGAGACTCCAGCACGCCTATCGCGTGAAACGATAATTGCGTGGTTGCATTTATCCAGTATTTCTATGGCATCACTGCTGTCGTATGTTACAGGTTTTGCTGGAATTCTTGTAGTCACGGTTCAACCTTGAAATGGTAGTATGACCCACACACACATATGAAGAGCTCCAACTAATTAACCACGTTGAAAATCGCTTAAATCGTGATAACTTGCTACTCGCATGGTGGAACAGCCTTAGATGCTTCTATAGATGTCTTTCGCTTTATATGTACAATGGCAGAAATAACCAATGACGTGCATAGGTCTTGTTGTTATGTAGTTTGCATAGGCTTGTCTGTACCATAGACGTGAGATGTAAGTAGACTGAGCATTGTTATTGAGAGGAGCTTCAACAAGAGTGACCAAAATGGAGACTAATAGTCACATGACTTCTCTGTGAAAAATTGACTTGATTGGCCGATTCGGCATCTTATCGCCTCGTTTGGCGATGTAACAGGGTAGGTGTTTGAATGCGCCTTTCTAGAGTGGCGACAAAATTGGTGAAATCACCAAAGTTTACTATTATATAGCGTGGACCAATCAGAAGATGAATCAATAAATGGGCGTTTTCTGCCATCCCGTGGACCAATCATATGATGAATGTTTACACCCAACTGACGAAAGTAATCTAAGGGTCACGTTACTACTAGTTTTGGTCACATGATCCTGGGCAAATAAAAAGGTTACCATTGCTCACTCTACTTTTATTTTCTTCTATGGTCTGTGCCAGTTTTTCTGTCACTTCCTTATATGTTCTAAAGCTATGATCTTGCAGCGAATCAATATTTTTAGTCGTTGCAAAAGTCCTTCAGTGTCTGTTATTGGCTTCAAAAATTACTATAAAGGAAAGTTATTGTATAACGATATAATTAAAGCATAATACCTTTAGAGTAAATAAATTAGAACGTGTTATTTTATTAAAAAGTACTTGGATTAACTGGATAGAACGAGTAAAGCTAATTTATTTCACCGAAACACTTTAGAATGGAAAACAAGAAATAGATATATCGTGAACCCTTTCTTAATTAAAATTTATGTGTACTCATATTTAATTCAAGCTTTTTGTATTAAATAAGGTTTAAGTTTTAATTATGATGCAGTACTTCTGAGATCAAGTTGGAATTTATGCGATTAGTTTAACGATAAAATTTTGTTTTGGTATTAGTTTGGATTATAATGCAATTGAGAGAAGCTTTTGTAAACAAAAGTATACGATATTATATTTAAACCATTTATGTAATTGAATCAGGAAATATAGGACTGCAATAAGAAAGGATTTGAGGAGAAACTAATTTTTGATATTGCAAACAAATTAAGAAATATGTAGTCTTAATTTGCAGTTTAATATATATTGCATAGTTAAAGCCATGTATTTGTTTCGATAAATTAAATACTTACAAACTACACTGCTGTGCAAAACTTAAGCAACGACTGTTTTTTTTTGCCGTAACTCCCCAAGAAATCACCCCGGAGAGATGTAATTCAGAATACAGAGACAGTATTTTGTACTTAACGGATGAAGAAAGCATACTAGCGCAAAAATGAATAGAACGTATACAGTATGGAATCAAACAAAAAAGGCTTTATCGAAAGAGTAGCGTTGGTAGAAATGATTGTCTGCCCAAGAGGGAGAACAACAAACAGATGCTCCTTAGTAAGGGATATGACCTCCATTAACTGCAATGGTTGCTTGGCACCGTCTCTCCATACTCAACACCAGATTATCCAACAGTTGTTGAGGTAAGAGAGCCCATTCCTCAATGAGCACCTGTTTCAGTTGTTGGGTGTTCTCCGGAGGATATAATCGTGCCGACAGGCGTCTCCCCAAAGCATCCCACACATGTTCTATGGGATTTAAATCAGGGGAGTACGCTGGCCAATCCATTCTAGTGATATCTTCACTTTCGATCAGCTCCTCAACAGCAAGAGTCCGATGTGGCCTAGCGTTATCGTCCATTAAAGCGAAGTCTGCACCAATGGCACCTCGGAACAGACGTACGTGGAGGAGGATCACTTGCTGACAATAGCGATCTCCAGTAACAGTACCTCTGTCGAAAATTTGGAGCTCAGTCCGCCCGTTCATCATGATGCCTCCCCAGACGAGCACGCCAGGATCAACGTAACGGAGTTTTTCCCTGATGTTAGTGGGATAAAACCGTATCCCTACCTCTCTCCATATCAACTGGCGTTGAGAATCGCTTGTGACATTGAAACGACTCTCATCTGTAAAGAGGACGTGACTCCATTGATGAGATGTCAAGTCTTTGTGTTCCTTACACCAATCCAAACGGCGCCGCCGATGGGCAGCTGTCATTGGGATGCAGCGTTCAGGACGGCGGGCGAATAGGCCGCCTTTATGAAGGCGTCTGGTCACAGTAAACCGCGACACTTGTCGTCCCGTTGCCGCACGCAGCTGCTGAGACAGGTTGCCCGCTGACTGTCATCGATCTCTTTTCGCCTGCAGGACGATATATCGGTCATCCATTGGCGTTATTTTTCTTGGCCGACCACCACCAACCTTTCTTACAGCTGTACCAGTTGTTTGGAAGGCTTTCCAAGCTCGTGAAACGACACTTTTGTCGATTCTAAACTCTTGGGCTACACTCGTCAAACTACGCCCCTCCTCGAGCTTGCGATCATTCTACCACGTGTAAAGTCGTCCAGATGGTTTCTTGTAGCCATATTGCACGTACGAACTCACTTGAACTTGCAGCGAATGCCTTTAATAGCGCCTTTCGTCCTTTTTAGTGTAGTCTTGCACTGCGCGCGCTGACTGCACGCGTTTTGCATGCCCTCACGTCACCTGTGACGTCTTGTTCCTGATATTTGCATACAAATCACCTTTCTACTGAATTGGGTGTTCATTGTACTGGACGAAACAAGCCCCTTTTGTACAATTTCATGACTGTCTAGTTAAAAATTACATCGTTGCTTAAGTTTTGCACTGCAGTGTATTTACATAGTAATAATTGTGTACCATTTTTGTGTACATAACGTATACAACAATAATAATTTGAACTCTCTGAGCGTCATTAGATTTCCGAGTCGTGAAGTATTTCTTCCCCCCCACAACATACATAATAGAAAAATAACCATAAGTAGGTATTTAATTAACGTCGCACTGGAAAAACACAACGGACTATTAGCGACGGTTTGGGATGAAACCCGAAGGGGAAAGATCCAAAGACAATAACCACGAAATTTTTTTACACGACGGTCAAATAAAGAGGTCACACCTGAGATGGCACCCCACTCTCCAAACTTCAACACCACTCCAAATGGGGACATTTGAGACCACGACACAGATTTAACGTGTACCAGCACCCTGTATACTCGACGGGCTTTGGTTGGACTCGCAACCCTCCGGTTCCTAATCCATTACTCTTCCAACCGGGCTACCGTGCCCCCCCAAAATAACCATATCTATTGGTTGAAAGAATAAATGGATTCTTTCATCCTTTAGAGAAATTATATTGGTTCATTTCCTTTGAATAGAATTCATTGGAATTATTCTATTGGTTCTTTTCTTGGAATAGAATCCTACCATAGGATTCCATTGTTCCTATCTTTAGTATATCCATCCGTTGGAAAGATTGTACTGATTAATTCCCTAATCTGATTTCATACAATTATTGCACTATTTATGCTTACTAACTATATTTGTATTGCTACAAGCATACAAGCTTTGAGATTTATATTTAATTCAAATTTGCTTTTGAATGTTCAGACCTATTTGCATCAGGGAATTTCGGGTTGATTTACAATAAAAATGCAGACTAGAGTTACCAACGGAAAGGTTGGTAGGTAGGTATTTAATTAACGTCTCACTGGAGCAGCACAATGGGCTATTAGTGACAGTCCAAATGGAAAGGGAAAATCGTACAGTGTCAGTAACAGGATGGTTGATATCGAATTAATGGATTAAATGTCAATTGAATAATAACTTATGAACTATTGTATTCAACCTCGAATTCTCTAATCTGAGTACACACAATTATTACACTGTTAAGGTTTACTAACTATAGTTGTTTTGCTTCAGGAATGGAAGCTTTGAGATTTATAATCACTTAAAATTTGAGGTTGATTGATTCAGGTCTAGTTGCATCAGGGTGTTTAGGGTTGGCTTACTGTTGAAAATGTAGATGACAGTTTTCAATGGATTGGGATAATCGTATTGTGTTGGTAATTGTGATTACTGTTGAATAGATCGATCGGACGATAACTGGCGCAATAATTGGTAAAATATTGTACTCAAACCTGAAATCTCTAATTTGAGTACACACAATTATTACACTACTTGGGCTTAAAAACTGATTTTTTGCTTCAGAACATAGAAGCTTTGAGATTTATATTCACTTAAAATTTGCTTTTGACTGATTCAGGACTAGTTGCATCAGAGTATTCAGGGGTGGCTTACTGTTGAAAATGAAGATGGGAGTTTTCAATGAAGTGTAGCTCAAATTATAGTGACCATCGACGAATTAAAGATTCATTCATATAAAAATTCTGTATATCGTGGATTGGATTTTGGGGTTTTATGGCTATATGTTGTGATAAACGACCGTCTAAAGTTTTAAATAAGAAACTGCATATGTCGTGACCAACGACGGGTTAAAGATTTGACATAAAAATTACAAACTTAGACACCAACGACAGGTTAAAGATTTTTTCACATAAAAATTACATTAGTCGTGACAAACGAGGGGTTAAAAATTTTTTCATACAAAATTGGCATTAGTCAATGGATTTGGTTAATCGCATTGTGTTGGTAACTGTGTGATTACTGTTGAATAGATGGATCGGACGATATTGTTCTCAACCCTGAAATCTCTAATCTGAGTACACACAACCATTGCTCTACCTAGGATTAAAAACTGTATTCGTTTTGCTTCAGACATGGTAATGGTAATTAATTAACATAGCACTGGAGAACACAACGGGCAATTGACGAGGGTCCGGGATCAGTCCCCAAAGGAAAAATCAGAAGACAACACCACGCAATTTTGAACCAAGGTCAGATGACGAGGTCAACACCTGAGCTGGCGCCCCACTCTCCAAACTTCCACACCACGCCAACAGACACAGAAGCTCGGAGATTTTTAACTACGGAAGTGAAGCCTAATATTTCCAAAAATATAAGTATTTTATCCTATAATTCTCTTATATTCTTAAGATATTCTATTCCATCCCACAAACACTTCATTACTATGCCATACACTTAAAGACTCTAGTAAATAGAAGTTGATCTGTAGAAGCATACGCAGATGCAAGGACAATACCGACTCTATCAAAATAATCGATTCAACCAGAAGCGGACAAAGCCAGCATCTTAATTATAGGCCTTGCTGAAGCTGGAGCTTTTAATTAGTTGACTTAAAATACCTTATACCCACAATGAGCTTCGAAGATTGTGAGAAGACGGGATTCCCATCCACCTGACGGAATCACTAGAAGCTCGTAAATGCATGTTCTCGATCTGTTTAGAAATGAATTATATTAAAGCGTTAAATACGTCATTACGGGGTTAAGTGACAGGTTCAAGCATTTAGAGGTGGTTGAGAGGTGAAAATCTATACGGGGAGTTTTCAATGGAAAAGGAAAATGTTATTGTGCTGGTGATAGGGTGATTGCTATTGAATTGGTGGATTGATGACAATTGGAGCAAATAATTGGTAAACTATTGTAGTCTTGAATTCTCTAATTTGAATACACGCAATTATTGGATTATTTAGGATTGCGAACTATATTGGTTTGCTTTAGACACGGAATCTTTGAGATTTATATTCACTTAAAATTTGCTGTTGATTGATTCAGGCCTAGTTGCATCAGGGTGTTTAGGGTTGGCTTACTGTTGAAAATGTAGATGACAGTTTTCAATGGATTGGGATAATCGAATTGTGTTGGTAATTGTGGGATTACTGTTGAATAGATGGATCGGACTATAACTGGCGCAGTAATTGGTAAAATATTGTACTCAGTCTTAGATTATTTAATTTGAGTACACACAATTATTGCACTTTTAAGGCTTACCAACTATATCTGTTTTGCTTTAGATATGGAAGGTTTGAGATTTATGTTTACATAAAATTTGCTTACGAGTGATTCAGGTCTAGTTACATCAGGTTATTTAGGGATGGTTTAATGTTGAAAATGCAGACAGGAGTTTTCAATATAAAGGAAAATCGTAGTGTATTGGTAACAGGGTGATTGCTTTTGAATTAAGGGATTGGATGTCAATTGGGCAGTAACTGGTTAACTATTATAGTCAACCTTGATCCCGGACCGTCGCCAATAGCAAGTTGTGTTGTTCTAGTGCGACGTTAATTCAACTAACTACCTACCTACTTCCAATTTGAGTACACACAGTTTTACACTATTAAGGTTTACCGACTGTATTTCTTTTTCTTCAGACATAGAAGCTTTGAGATTTATATTCACTTAAAATTTGCTTTTGACTGATTCAAATCTAGTTGCATTAGGGTATTTAGGGTTGGTTTACTGTTGAAAATGTAGATGGGAGTTTTCAATGGAGTGTATCTGTTTTTGTCCTGACCTTCGATAGATTAAAGATTTATTTACATAAAAATAGCATATGTCGCGATAAACTACCGGATAAAGATTTATTCAAATAAGAAATTGCATATGTAGTGACCACGGCAGATTAAAGATTTTTCACATAAAATTTGCATTAGTTATGATCAACGACGGGTTAAGATTTTTTCTCATAAAAATTACATATGTCGTGACCAATAACGGGTAAAAGATTTCTTCACATAAATCTGCATTAGACTTGACCAACGACGGATTGAATATTTTTTTCACTTAGAACTTATATTAGTCGTGACCAACGAAGGTTTACAGATTTTTCTCATAAAATTTTCATGTCGTGAACAAGGACGGGCTAAAGATTTATTGACATAGAAGTTGAATATGCCTTGAGAAACGAAGGGTTACAGATTTTTTCACATAAAAATTGCATGACTTGACCAACGACGGTTTACAGAATTTCTCTCATAAAATTTGTATATGTCGTGAACAACGAAGGGTTAAAGATTTTTTCACATACAAATTGCATATGTCATGACCAACGACCAGCTAAAGATTCATTCACCTAAAAATTACACAAGTCAGGACCGACGACGGGTTATAGATTCATTCACATAAAAATTGCATATGTCGTGACCAACGACTGGTTGAGATTTTTTTCACATAAAATTAGATTAGCATATGTCATGACCATCGACGGGTTAAAGACTTTTTCACATAAAAAATTACATGTATAGTGATAAACTACCGAATAACGACCGTATTAAGATTTATTCACATGAAAATTGCATATGCCGTGACCAACGACATTAGCTTTTATGTGAAAAAACTCGGTTAGTAGTCAAAACTTAGCGTAAGTAGTTCCAACTCCCCGCAAAAAAATACCTTCGACAAACTGTTCAAAAATATTGCTCCAATCCCTCCCCTCTTTATAAAGCAGCACACTTAACAAAACTACTAAACCTTTAGCCCAATTCTACATCCACCGTTCCCAACGCAAACATCTGCCTCAGTCATTAGCACATGCTTTCGCAACATTGCTAATGTATCATTACCGATGATGCGCGTAATGACATGATATTAAAGACGAGGCATTAATTAAGGATTCTTGAAAGGGCCCGAATACCACGACTCTTTCGCAAACTTAATAATACATACGGAGCTATTCATCGCTAACATTGCAAATGGAGTAACACTAAAGTCTTAAAAGCTTTATTAAGGAAAACATTGGAGACATAGTTATACGTGAGGGAGTTTGCGTATAGCTTAACCTAATTTCGATTTCCGGAGTGCTTATGGGCATGTGCAGGTACTAGACGAGTTGAAATAAATTTCCAAAGTTATTTATCTTTTCGTTTCAAGGGGTTTAACCCTCTGAATGTCACGAGATTTCCGCGTAATATCGTGTTGCTTTTATCCCGCAACTTACTTAATGACGAAGTAACCACACCTATTGGTTGAAAGAATCCAAGGATTTTTTCAACCTTCGGAAATATTATATTGGCCCTTCCTTGGAATGGAATCCTTTGGCCTGATTCTATTGGTCCTTGAAAAAGAAAGATTGGTCCTTGGAAAAATTCTATTACTTCCATGCAGTTTTCCCTGCATGACATCTAACCAGATTTCACCTTGGCCAATACAATTTTTCCAGATGATTCTTTTCTAAGGAAGGTAGTCATAGAATCGTTCCAAATTATTCTTCCGAATGAGTCTTCGATTATTTTCTAAGGAAAGAAGCAACAAATCCTTTGGCCTGATTCTATTGGACCTTGAAAATGAAAAGAATCCCTTGGAAAAATTCTCTTACTTCTTTTCTTATAATAAAATTCTTCGGAATTATTCTGTTTCTCTTTACCTTAGAAAATATTCTATTACTTCCTTTGGAAATATTCTATTACTCCTCCCCTTAGAATAAAATTCTTCGGAGTTATTCTATTTCTTTTACCTTTTTTTGAAAAGTATCCCCTGAAAATATTTTATCGGTCCTCTCTTTAGAATAGTCCTTTGGAAAGATTTTGTTGCTTCTTTCCTTAGAAGGTAATCTAAGAATCATTCGAAAGAATAATTTGGAAAGATTCTATGACTACCTTCCTTAGAAAAGAATCATTCGGAAAGATCCTATTGCTCTTTTCCTTAGAAAAGAGTCCTTTGGAAAAATTGCATTGGCCAAGGTGAAATCTGGTTAGATGTCGTGCAGGGAAGACTGCAGTTTACTAGGTGGAATCATGCGTGTGAACCCATCGGTGGGTTAAAATTTGCACTCGAAATTTCAAAAAGAATCCTGGAGGTATTGTTAAGAAATGACAATTATTCAATGACTCATACATTCTCCATTTGCTGCAAAGCGTTTAATTAGACCATTGGATTCATCGAAACTCGTCGAAAAGTAAAAAGCAACGTTTATTTTTAAGATGTATTCTAATTATTATAAATTTAGGATTTCCCTCCTTGAAATTATTTTATTTATGACTTCACGTTCTTTTTTTCTACACGAAGGTGGATTAGGTCCACTTCGGGATAAACCCTCTGAACGTCACGAGATTTCTCAGAAGTGTTGTATTGTTTTACCCCCAAACACATTTAAAGACTAAATTACCACATCTGTTGGGTGAAAGAATCTATGGATTCTTTTAACACTTCTCACTCATATATGCTATCCTCAGTCTATTTTAAGGAATACTCACTCATGTATTCCCATTTACCCATTTCCCTTTTAGATATCCACATCCTAAAACTGCATATTAATGAATACCAACTATATACCTATCATATCACTCTATTTTAATAAATACCCAATCGTATATTGCCATTCAAAGTCATCTCACTCATACATACCTATCCTCACACTCCATTTTAGAGAATACTCCCTCATATATTCCTATTTATACCCATTTCACTTTTAGATACCCATATCCCAAACATCATTTTAATGAATACCCTAACATATACCTATCCTATCACTCCCATTTTGATATATAATAAATACTCACTGATATATACCCATCCTCACACTCCATTTTAATGAATGCTTACTCATATATGCCAATCAACCCACTCCATTTTAGTGAATGTTCACTCATAAAACCAATCATCACACTGCACCTTAATGAATGTTCACTCATATATACCAATCATCACACCCAATTTAATGACCGTTCACTCATTTATACCAAATATACCAATCATCACACTCCATTTTGATGAATGCTCACTATATATACCACATAAATCCATCTTCATACCGCGTTTTAACAAACAAGAGATAAAATAATTCTATACGCCAAAAATTATTTCTAATTAAATACTAAAACGAATACGCCATTTTCTGACTTGTTTTCCATTTTTATTATATTGACGCAAACGACTTCATCCTACCCCGGAGAAAGTTTAAAACAAATCTCCAGTCACAATGAAGACGCAGTCTCGCGTCTGGAAGTTCCCATTTTCCTTAATCATATCCCGCTTGTAATTCATTTGCTGTCGGAGCAGACCAGTCTGTGCTCATTTCCTTTTAACACTGCGGTTACTCGGTTCATTTCACGAGAAATTAAGTCTCATAAAATGAAAGGAATGAGAATTACTTCAGGGTTAGTCCATAAAACGTGTCTCAAATACCGCAGGATCTTGAAGCTGATGGTGTAGTCTTTTCTAAACAGATGGATTTTTTTCTGAACAGAAAAACATGTTGACATTTTTATCAACCCTATGAGGATTAATACTGGGGCTGAGTTTCCATTAACATATGAGAGGTCTGAGTTCTGAAACTATAGCTCAACACTATAGACCATCTATTTTCAACTCCCATGCCGTGGCACGCTGGTGTGCCGTACAGAAGGTAATGTTCGAAGGGTCATAGATCCATAAGCTGACATTAAAAAATCAGAGTAATCTAATCTACACCACTAATAACTCGCAGAAGTCATGCAGGTACGAGTGTAGATTCGAGCACAGATCTATGCGTGTGATCCCCTCAGAGGGTTAACCCTCCAAATGGTTTCGACGAGATGTCTCGTCCATCAAGATCTGATCAATTTTGATGACGAGATATCTCGTGATCAAGATATTGCCGATTTTTTATGACAAGATCAAGATCTGGTCAGTTTTTTGCAATAGCGAGATATCTCGTCCATTAAGATCTGGTAAAGTTTCTTCTAATTACAAAATGCCTTATCGAGACTACTACTAGGAGAGTTAACCCTCCAAGTGGTTTTGACGAGATATCTCGTCCATCAAGATCTGACCAAGTTTGCTAGTGACGAGATATCTTGTCATCAAGTTCTGGTCGGGTTTTTATCAGTCAGATATTGACTATTTTTTGATGATGATGAGATCAACATCTGGTCAGTTTTTCTAATAACGGGATATCTCGCCCGTCAAGATCTGGTCAGTTTTGATAATGACGAGATACCTCATCGAGACAATCACGAGGACTCTTGAGTAAATGATGATCAACTAATTTATACAATAAAAAATCATTCTTTGTGTGTGTTGAGTACATTCGGTTTCTATTTTAACATTTCAATAATTTGGTAGTGTTTTATTGAAAAAAAAAGATTGTTTCTTCAGAGATTTAACGCAATTAACGGAGGGTTAAACCTATTTTACCTAATGTTATACTGCCATGTTCTTTTTTCAACAGGAGCATCTAACAACTTCCACAACAGAAGACACTTTAGATTGCAACAGACAGATGAAAGTTAATTAGACTTCTTTCGGACTGGGATACTTTATAGTCTCACATTTCTTTCTTCTGATTAAAGAAGGATTAAGTTTGTTGACGATTCCTTCCTGTTAATTCTAAGCCATCCGTTTAGAAATCGACTCAGTGTTTTATGTGTTGAGGCTCAATGTGGGTGGTTATTTTACCCATTGCTACTTGTTCCGTATGGCTTTTGACCGTGCATAATCGTTAAGTGTATGAATTACACTTTCAATATATCATTTTTCGCTAATTTCATAGTTTGATACCGCTGCAATTTGACTCAATCACAAAGTTTCATTTTATGACTATTGAATTTCAAGAGACTTTCAACCATACAAGGGTATGGTTAATGAATCGATTATTATGGTTAAAGAATCGATTGTAATGGCTAATAAATCGATTATCGTGGTTAATGAATCGATTTGTTTAGTATGGGTTTTGAAAAGCGAGATACAAGTTATGTATTATTATCATGCGTTGCGGCCATTCGCCTAAAAGCACAATTTTTCTTAAAGTTATAATTTTTGGCTCAATTCTGATTTGTAATTTGATTCAAATTCGATTAAATTTTCCTTTCGTTCCGATTTCATTTTATCTTGTCAGATAGACCATTTCGTTGAGTGCAACTCTCACAATCATGATATCCTAAATTTTAATGAGTAAGTGATGATTAAATTATTAAACTATAAGTCATACCAGTCTGCGTGTGCATCGTGAATACATTTTGTTTCTATTTTAATGGTCAAGGTACTCGTGCACAATCATGCAACATTTCATACGAAGGGTTAAATACTCCAGTCTACCAGTAGTGGAGGATCACTTCTTTCAACTCCTATATACGACTCTTTTCAATGAATGATGCGAGCCATTTTTCTTCCATTCAACCAAATACGCGAGTCATTTTAATCATAACTTTATGAGCACTTATTGGCCTTTCATCTTGCACTGGACCATTTAGCACTAGATTTAAGAGAAGCATCCCGAGTATAAAAAGACCAAGTATAAAAAACGATCCATATGTCCTTAAATACACACAAAGGGAAGGTTAAGTGATCATAACTCTCAGATGAGATGATCCTACATATAACAGTTTTATTTATTATTGTACGCTTACGCTTTGTCGTGAAATTGTAGGAAAGCCTCTTTAGCAAACAGACATATCATTTTCTTCAAGGATAATACATGCCATTGATGACCTTATTGAAAATAAGAAGTGAGAAAGTGTGGGAGGTTTATCTTAAAATCTAAATAAGGATGGCGCTCTTTCCTAACATGCCATTGGTGACCGTATTTAAAATAAGGAGTGAGAAAATGTGAGAGGTTTATCTGGAAATCTAAGTACAAATGGCTCTAGCGTTTTAGTAATCTCCTTCCAAACTTGCGACGTAACTTGGTCCGTTAGTCGAATGTAATTTCAGCACGTCGCTTACACAGAAGAAATATATAAGTAGAGCGAGTTTTAGAAATCTTTTAATATGCCCAGATCACGTAACCAAAACTAGTAGCAACGTGGCCCTTAGACTACTTTCGTCAGCCTGGAGGGAACGAACATTCATCATCTGATTGGTCCGCGTGTCATGGTAGTAGACTGACGATATCACCATTTTTTTCACCACGCTATAGAAATGCGCACTCATATATCTACCCTGTCATAAGTATTGCCAAAGGAGGTGATAAAATATCAAATAGGCCAACCAAGTTAATTGTTCACAGAGCAGTCACATGACTACTAGTCGACACGACATGTTGATCACTTTTTTGAAGCTCCTTTCAACAATTCTCAGTCTACGTATATTTCACGTCTATGGTAGATTATATTAAAAATGAACACCAAACATTGCCAAAACTGTCTATGTTCTTTTGCAGACATCCGAAATGCCAAGTCCAATCGAAAAACATACTTTTCCCAGTTGTTTTTCGGGAAGGAATTATTTTTGTGGGGTAGATTCCGACTTCTTCGTAAAAACAGCATTTCTGTAATTATGATTCGAAGCATAAGAACTCGACCAAGTCAATTGTTCACAGAGCAGTCACATGACTACTAGTCGACATGTTGGCTACACTTTTTGAAGCTCCTCTCAATAGCAAGCTCAGTATATTATTAATTATTTCCTTGTTCTTGCCTGTCTAATTGTTTCTTAATTTCCTCTGTAAGAACCTACTCAAAATTCAATCAATTATTTCTCAAATATCGTTGTAAACATTAGCATGATAATTCTACCATTATCTTACTATTTTATTTACATTCAAGTCTATTGCTGAAGAGTTCGTACCCAGAAATGTGGGATGAGTTGCGTCATACAGCAATCCCCAAACAGAACAAAATTCTGAAAATGTTTACCTCAAAAATGGGATGATCTTATTCGCAGCTGACCTTATATTCTCAGCTTAAAAACAAGTTTCAGCCCCACAAATCTTTAGACTAGAGTTCTCACGGGTATCTAACAAAGAGGTACGATGTAACCAAAGCGGCTTTTCCTGTCATGCATACTTGAACTCGAGTAAAACGAAATTCAGTGAATCTTTACACCACAGGTGTGCCCTGGTTTTACACTAGCAGCTGACATTTATCTGTCTCCACTTCCACTTCGAAAACATTTCCTGATCCTCGTTCTCTTAGAGTGAGAGTTCTCACGAATTCATACAATAGGATAGTTGTTTTGGCGTTTTTTGGCGCAAGGGTCATTCTTGGCCAAGCTGGGCCAAACGCGAGACAGACAACGCAATAAGGGGGAAGAAAAAGCAAAAAGCTGAAGGGCAGGCGAGGGTAAAAATAAAAGGGAGGTTGGTTGTTTTGGTGTTTTATGGTTCAAGGGCCATACTTGGCCAAGCTGGGCCAAAAGCAAGACAATTTCAAGTAAAAAATGTTTTGAAAGGAGGAAAAAAGAGGTAATTGGGAACAGAGTCCAGGGATGAAAGCAGGAAAACATCGCTTGAATATCCCTGGAGCTCGACCCCCGTGTTTACTAAAGATATTAAATCCCATGAAAAAAGAAAAGTTCACTAGAGAACCTCGGGTTATGAAAGGGAGAAAAGACCAAATATTTTTATTAGGTTAGGTTATTATAATTAGGTCCACAAATGAGATACAGCCCTCTGAATCGGTTAACCAGCCCACAGACCTTATTCACCCCTCCGGATGAGCTTAGAAGATAGGGTTTTTATAAACTCCTAAAAGGCTTATCCAGCCCGCTGGCCAGATACGGCCCTCCTAAAAGGTCTATCCCCTGTCCTCCAGTAAGATACGGCCCTCCTAAAAGGTTTACTCGGATCGCCCGCCGGATTTAGCCCTCCTAAAAGAGATACTTGACTCGCCGGCTAGATTCGGCCCTCCTAAAAGCGTTACTTGACTCGTCCGCCAGATTGGGCCCTTTTAAAAGGGTTACTTGACTCACCGGCTAGATTCAGTCCTCCTAAAAGGGTTACTCCATTCTCCGAACCAGATTTGGCCCTCCTAAAAGGGTTACTTGACTCGCCGGCTAGATTCGGCTCCCTCCTAAAAGTTTTACACAGTTAGGTTAATTATATTACGATTTTTCGAAAAAGGCTGAGCGTTGCATCCTGCACAAACATGGGTGCCTTATGCAGCCTGCATAATACATATGCAGTCTGGGGTAGGATATATCCCACGAGACTCTTTACGTGCCGTTGAGAGGTAAACCGGATTAATTCTGCAAATCTCCAAACATTTTGCTTTTGAATTTTGCTTTCTAGGAATACAATTCTACGAAATTTTTATTTCGATAGAGTAAATGAGAACCCAATTATGCGAAATCCGAATTTCTCAACCTCGAAATCCCGTGGGATATTTTAAATGCAAAACTGGCGGACGAAAAGACTCGGATGGCTTATTTCACTTGAAGCAAATGGCGCCGATAATATAAGCAGGTGATAGAAATTCAAATCACGAATAAAGCGATCCAATCAATGAATAATGCACAAGCTTCTTTGTGAAGCATCGCACAAAACATCTTGTGGTGACTGGATCTTTATATCTTATTCTAGAAAAAAATGATGAAGTAAGATAATCTAAAAATAAACGCTTTCCCTTCAAAAAGAAAAACTGTTTCATGCTTCATTTTTTATCAGCTTTTAGTATTAATATCGATAAATATTGCAGTTTATTTTTCCAAGCATATTAAAAAGCTCTTAAGCTGTTATTAGATTGTATTAGCAAGAGAAGCGAATTTCGGGTTTAATGTTAGTTAATATCTGAGTCATTCACTTTTGTTTTTGATATTCTTCTCTGATGTTAAATTTTCATTCCCTTTAAAGGGAGTTTTTTCAAGTTCATATATATGTTAATCGTAATCTCGCGAAGTAGTTAGAAACGAATTTAATGAAAATACTAAACTCGTAGAAATGTCAACAAGCTTGATACTTTATGTTGGAATTAAAATTATTGCATTCCTTGGTGGAAAGCACTTTGAGAGTAATTGCATTTTTATGATGGTGTTTATATTCTTCGTATATTAGTATAAAGGAAATCACATGCATTCATTGGATGCTATACAGTGTGTTGTAACGTAATTCATTATGTTGAATGCAAGACTTATGTTCTCATAGATTAATCTGAGAGATTGGATCATACTATTTTATACTTAGAGAGGGTAGAGTTAAAAGGAAATTATCTAGTGATTTAAAATTGGTTTGGAAATAAATCGGATTAAGTGTGAGATCATACTTTGATGTACTGCGAAGTCTAATGTATGAGGATGTTTAGTTACTGTTATGGGGGATGTTTAGTTACTACTTTGAGGATGTCTACTTACTGTTACAAGGATGTTTAGTTACCAATTTGAGCATGTTAGTTACTATTTTGGTGATGTTTAGATACTAGTTTGGGAATGTTTAGTCACTATTATGGGAATGTTTAGTTGGGATGTTTAGTTACTATTATAGGGGATGTTTAGTTACCATTTTGAGGATATTTAGTTACTCTTTTGGTGATGCTCAGTTACTATTTTGGGGATGTTTAGTTGCTATTATGGGGATGTTTAGTTACTATTTGGGGGGATGTGTTTTTCAATGTAGTCCAGTGGTTCCATATCAGTTTTTATTTATACTCCTTTTGCGTCTATAAATTTCGCCTGTTGTACCCATAACATTAGATAAAGTTCTTGCAATGGATATAGTAGCTGTTACTTATAAAGTTTATAGATCATAATTAAAATGCAAGATCCATCAATGTGATTAATCCTTAGAGAATCACGAGATTTTCCAGTAGCATAGTGTTGCTCTTACCTCAAAGCACAACTGATGACGAAATAACCACATATTTCTAAAGAATTCATGGATTCTTTCAACCTTTAAAAAGATTATATTTGTCGTTCCCTTAGAATAAATTCCTATGTAATAATTCCATTGTTCCTTTCCTTAGAATAGAATCCTTTGAAGGATTCTATTGCTCAAGAATGTCAAAACACGTTAGAAGTCATTCAGAGTAGACTACAGAGTGCAGGGTGGAATTATGTGAGTGAACCCTTCAGAGAGTTGAAAGCAATTTAACGGAAAGATCAATATTCACTAATGAACATTAAAATGTCAGAAATTAGGATTATGAAAGCTGTTGTTTAAAGTAGAGGTAGCCGGTCTGGTAACAAAGTGTGATTAGCACTCAGACCCTCCTTTGAACTGACTTTGGGTTTGAAATCGCGGTGTAAAGCGTAGGTAATCCAAGTGATTCGCAATCTACTTAAAAAGGACTGTTGAGCGAAGAACAGAAGTATAAATAATTTTTAATGACTACTGCACAAATTTTTAATACAATCATTGAACTTGTTTTCCAGTAGACTGTTTTTAGTTGAGATTAAAGTGATGAAAAATATAGTTCAGTCATCATTCAGCTTATTTAGCTTTATGAAAAGAGTCTTCCACTTTTATTTCCTGGCTACCTTTGCCACTATTGCGTAATTTCTGGTGCGTGCTCCTCAACATCTGTACTATACTGATATGCGTACTGCCAGTAAAAACCACTGCTGTAATGGTTTTTATTGTTTAAAGTTAAATTGTTAAATAATTAACAAAAGTTAAATAATTAATAATAAATAAAAGTTAAATTGTTAAATAAATTTTATTGTTAAAAAAGTTTCCAGTTAAAATTTTTGAAAGCAAAAAGTTTAGCTGAATATATTCAAACAAAATTATATCGTTTCCCTGCACGTAGGTCATATATGCTGGAAAGCAGCATTGCCGTAAACCAGACATAAATGTCAGGATTTACTTAGGCAACATAACTTTGTTTCTCTGCACCAAGATTTACTCAAGCATTTTATTTATTTCTCAGCATGAAGTGCATTTATGTTTAAAGCAGCATTGCCATAAATAAGAGTAACATTTCAGCGGGATTTACTTAACCTAATTATTTGTTTCTCTGCATGATGGTCATATATGTTGGAAAGCAGCATTGCTGTAAATCAGATTAACATTTTCAGCGTGATTTACTCAACCCTTTTATTTGTTTCTCTGCACGTTGGGCATATATGTTCGAAAGCAGCATTGCCGTAAATAAAAGTAACATTTTCAGCGAGATGTACTTAACCTAGTTATTTGTTTCTCTGTATGATGGTCATATATGTTGGAAAGCAGCATTGCTGCAAATCAGACTAACATTTTTATCTGGATTTATTCAACCAAATTATTGGTTTCTCTGCACAAACCGCATACATGTTGGAAAGCAGCATTATTGTAAATCAGACAATAACAGTTTGTAGAGATATTTTTAATTTGACAACATTCGTTTGTTTCTTTTCTCGAAATATATTTTTGCCAGAAAGCAACATTGCCATTATTCAGACAGTAACATTCTTTCGCGAGATTTACTCAGCCAAATAATTTTGTTTCTCTACACGAAGTATAGATATGTTGGAAAGCAGTATTAACGAAAATTAGACAGCAATATAGTTACTTGGACAACATTGCTTTGTTTCTCTGAACGTAGTGCATTATGTTGGAAAGTAGCATTGCAACATCAGATTAAAATTTTAGCGGGATTTAGGCAGCCAAATGATTTTGTTTCTCTGCACGAAGAACATATGTATTGGAAAACAGCATTGCCGTAAATCAGGTAGTGTAATATTCTCCAAGTTTGAAAACTACATATCTGTTGATGATGTGATGGGTTTTAATATATAGACTCCAGAAGATATTATCACTAAAATACAAGTCGCAGCTGCTAAACACAATATCGAAGCGCATGAAGATTCTGATGTAGATCAGAAATATCGAACCAAAACCCCACTCACATATTCATTAGTCTTAGAATGGCCGGGAAATCTAAGGAAGATATTTGTTTATTCGAGGATAGTTGCTCTTGCACCATTAATCTTATACAATGAAAATAAGGGACGAAAGAAGAATAAAATACAAAGAAAATTAATCAACGTATTGCATCCTCTACCAGAAAAGAATTAACGGTAAGGGTTTTATATCATATTTTGGAATCCTGGTCTTTGGAGCACTGGGATTTAACAAGCAAATGCTTTGGTGTCTTTGAGCTCGCTATATGTGGATTCAACTGTATATTCAATGCTTTTATATTATAAAGTTTATATTATAATAAAGCAGCTTTTCCCAATTTATTTTGGTCTTGGAACCCTTTTACATTCTATACAACATAACGAATCCATTCAAACTTTCAGCATAGCACATCCATAAATGCTCAAAATTTCCTTGGTTCAAATCCCTTGTCACCAAATATGATGCAATATAATCCTCATTTGAATGAGGATAGTGAGGTTTGCTCTCATTCAAATGAGCCAAAAATGATAGAGTTCCGCTAGCTTAATAATGTTTCCCGGCTTTTCACTTTTTTGCAGTTTTCGTATTTTATATTAGGAGTTATCCAAATTTATATGTCTTTTCGTATATATATATATATATATATATATATATATATATATATATATATATATATATACACAGAGGTTGTTCGGACATCTTTTGGATGGTTTTGGTGAGCTGTAAAAAAATGGTATGCTACGAAAGAATTTTATTTCCACAGCGGTTAAATAGTTTAAGTATAACTTATCTGCTAACTCAGACTTTTGTTTACTCTCAAAATGGCGCTTTTAAATAAGCAATGGATGGAAGGCTATGTTTCGTCTCTCTCCGAAGAGAATTATGCTTATTCAATTATTCAAAAACGCTGTAAAAGTCAAGGTTTTTCGATATCTAAAGGTACGATGAGTAATATTATTAATGATAAAGAAAAAAACGTAAAAGTGGAAAAATACTTCCAAAAAAAGTATCCAAAAAAGAAAAAATTCTGAGAATATTTGTAAGGTAAGGTCTTTAATTTTAAAAGAGAATCCGCCAAGTCAAAGGACTATATCAAAGTGAACGTGAGAACTTTCTCTAAGAGATTTATGTTGTTGCCGGTTTTGCATGTAATGGAAAATTAAAAGTAAAAAGAGAGGAAAAAATGTAAAAATCAACTCCCACATATTATCAAAAACATATTTTATCCCCAATATTAAAAAAAAAAGAAATACCATATCTTTACCCACAGTGCCAACAATCAGAAGAACTGCATCAGGGTAAAGCAAGCAGTCACACATCTAAACCGACTATTAAATTTTTGGAAAAAAATGGAACAAGAAACTGGTATCAAGTTAATACACTTTACTGATATTCCTGCTAAATCTCCAGATGTTTCACCCATGGACTTTTGTGCTTTTGGACTTTTAAAAAGGGCATTATCGAAACGTCGACCGAAAACCATTCAAGGATTTTTGAAAACTGTGGAACAAGAACGGGACAAAATACCACTGTCGATACTAAAAAGTCATTGTTGTCATGAAAATTAAGGTGTAGAAAGATAGTTAACAATAAGGGCTATCAAATGGAACATTTGAAACACAAAAATTTCATGTAAAAAATTGAGCTTCAGTCCATTAAAATCGTTCAAAAAATGTCCGAACAGCCTCTGTGTATACAGGGTGACCTGTAAAGTCCCTTTAAGCCCTTTAAATTTAAAACAGTGTCTCGTATAGTCAAGGAAGTAACGTGTACCAATAGTAAAGTGACCATGCTGAATTTATTGAGACAGCTTACAGCGCTCCTAGCGGCGAAATAAGGAAGTTAAAAAAATAACTCGAAAACTCAAGGAGATCGGCCAAAAAGTTCAATTAGAATAATGTGCGCAATACCATAATGAAAGCACAGGAAGAAGTTTCATGGAGTTATCTGTAAAATTCGAGGAGATATACGCGATTGAAATTTGAACTATTCCATGCCTTGAAAAGCGGGTCGTCCAGAAATTCAAAAACGTGTTCTCCGGTGCTATACAGTTTTTCTTACCCCTTCCCAGAACTTACCCCTCTCGATTTCTTCCTCTAGGTTTACATCAAAGATCGGGTGTATGAAGCTCCGTCGACAATTTTGCTGAATCTGCGGCAGCGTATCATCGATAGCTGCGCTACTGTCACATCGCAGAATAAGGAATGTGCATGCCGGCGTGCTTGATCAAATATAAATGTGTATTGTGACCGATGGTGACCTTTTTGAACACACTCGCCGTGTTTTTGTTTAGCAATAAATTTCTTGCTTTTGCTCATCTGTCTTTTACTTTTCCAATGTGCCACACTGAATAACGCGTATTTGTTTCTGACATTTTCGCATCTGCTCGAAGTTTACCAGGATAAAATTATTAAATAGTAAATCTGCATTCGTGGCTGTATAGCCGAGAGTTGTTGCGCGAAATTTGTGATTTCGGATCGTCAGTTTTTTTTTTATTTTCCGGAGTGCGTTTCAGATATTTTTTTATTTATCTTTTTTACTTTCTTTGTTTGAATTTAAATTCGTCGTTGCTTAACTCAGAAAAACTGTATAACACCGGAGAACACGTTTTTGAATTTCTGGACGACCCCTTTTTCAAGGCCTGGAATAGTTCAAATTTCTATCACGAATATCTCCGCTAATTTTACAGATAACTCCATGAAACTTTTTTCTGTGCTTTTATTATGGTATTTCGAACATTTTTCTAATTGAACTTTTTGGCCGATCTCCTTTAGTTTTGTAGTTATTTTTTTAACTTCCTTATTTCGCCGCTAGGAGCGCTGAAAGCTGTCTCAATAAATTCAGCATGGTCACTTTACTATTGGTACACGTTACTTCCTTGACTATACGAGACGCTGTTTTAAATTTAAAGGGCTTAAAGGGACTTTACAGGTCACCTTATATACAGGGTGAGTCTAAATTGTTTTTACAAAAAAAGAGGGGTGATAGTACCCATCCAGACGAGCAATAATTACCACGGAACATAGGGTCGCATTCCACTCTGAGAGGCAGAAAAGAGTAAAATTAGAATTTAAACATGAACTTATAACAGTGTTGGGAAAGCGAATGAACGATACCAAAAGTTGCACAATCTGATTTATTGATCAGAGAAAAACTCACAGCAAGTGCTCAAAGTGGCGGCCACGCGTGTCGTTGCACAGTTCACATCGGCGAAGGAATGACTGGCGCTCGAAGACTCCTGGTGTTGTGTTAATTTTGTCTGCGGCAACACCGATTCTCGCTACGAGATCTTCAGCCGAGTCCACAGGCGTCTGGTACACTGAAGATTTCATGTGCCCCCAGAAGAAAAAGTACAGTGGGTTGAGGTTCGGTGAGCGAGGAGGCCAAGCCACAGGTCCGCCACGTCCGATCCATCGTGCGGGATATGTGACATTCAAGAAGTGCCTGACCGTGCTGGAAAAGTGTGCTGGGGCTCCATCGTGTATGCTCGATGCGTTTCGACTTTACACTTTTCTGCCTCTCAGAGTGGAATGCGACCCTATGTTCAATGGTAATTATTGCTCCTCTGGATGGGTACTATCACCCCTCTTATTTTGTAAAAACAATTTAGACTCACCCTGTATATATATACTGTATATATACAGGGTGTCCCAAAAAGGTTGTTCCGCAATTTATCTTTTTACCAATTGGAGATAGGTAGGCAATGTAAATTGTAAAAGTACATCAAATAAGGTAGGTAATTAAGATATGTGAATAAAATTATCACGTGATAACAATTTAAGCGGATTCAGTTTTTAATTTTTATACAACCCCTCTAGATAAAAATCCGAGATAGCAAAAATGTTCTTTACCTGCATCCCTATCGTTAGCAGAAAACTGCATTTCTGTAGTTTGAACAGTAACGGAGGTATAATGACGCAAAAAAGTTGACTTATACCGCTTGTGCACAGCTGTTCAAGCAGTCAGATTAGGGACCGTATACACAATGCTAAAAAGCACTTTTCGGTCAGAAAGTGCAACATTGTGCAAAGTAATGTAGTATTGCAACTGCAGATGAAAATCGCACTGAATAATAGTAGACAATGTAATCTTCAATAAAAATATTGTAGAAAAATGGTTTAAATAAGAATAAAAGGAAATTTACAACGCATATTCAAAATGTTTTCCATCTGCAGCAATGCAGAACTTAGCTCTTCATTTTTGGCCATCGTTCTAAATTAGATACGGCCCCCTTAAAATGGAAACTCTTGTATCTCCATTACTATTCAACCTACAGAAATATGGTTTTTCTACTAACGATAGGGATACAGGTAAGGAACATTTTTGCTATCTCGGATTTTTATCTAGAGGGGTTGTATACAAATTAGAAACTGTATCCGCTTAAATTTTTATCACGTGATAATTTTATTCACATATCTTACTTACTTACCGTATTTGGTGCACTTTTGCAATTTACATTGTCTACCTATCTCCAAATGGTAAAACGATAAATTGCGGAACAACCTTTTTGGGACACCCTGTATATACTTGTATATGTATATATGTATATGTATGTATATATTATATGTTTATATATTATATAAAGATAGTTCTGACGACCAGGACACACACATATATATGTTGCTCCGGTGTGCCGTTAATTAACTACCTATCTAATAGCTCATTATTTATATACACGTACTGGTGGACTATCACTTCATAAAGCTTTAACAAGGTGCCTTAAAGCAGGAATCGAAAACTATATAAAATGAAATTGAACAAAGCGCTTTATGCAAGGTAGGTAGGTATCGTAATTGAATTGGAGCAACACAACGGGTTATTGGCGACGGTCCGGGATCAAACCCGAAGGGAATGATCCAAGCGCCTTATGGCAAAGTCGAACGATATATCTATGCATTCCTAATTATCAGGCTCTTTAGCAGGAATCATACGCTCTCACCGTGGCACTCGCACCACACTTCTCACTACAACATCATCTGACCGTGGTTTAAAATAGCGTGGTGCTTTCCCCGGATCCTTTCCCTTGGGGACTGTTCCCGGCCGTCACCAATAGCACGTTGTGTTGCTCCAGTGCGACGTTAATTAAATACCTACTTACCTCTCATTACATTGCATTTTACATTCATGATTTTTAACCGTGACCCGTCCGATAGGTAAGTATGTAAGTATTTTAATTATCGTCGAAGTGGGGCAACACAACGGGCTATTGGATACACCCGTACTATAGATATTTTATTTTGAAATGGGCGTTGATACATGCCATTTGATGGCTGTCTTCATGCGTGGTGGAACGCTTTGCATAATGTTGGATAAATCAATTCTCTTATTCTTCATGCAGTGTCGAGCGGTTCGTCGTTGTGTTTGTTTTCAATCTGTGGTGTCTTTACGAAGTTTTAATTTTATGTGTCATTTTTTGTGTGGGGTTACCTTCTTTTTCGTTTATTGTTCAATATGGTGTTTGGGGGATTGTATGAGCAATATTTAGCGCACTGCTGCTCATACGTTGAAAACATTATTTTGTGTTGTCCGGCTTAGGCTCCTCCCTGATCCACCAACTACCACCACCATTTGCTTCTTTAAAATATTCTTTTAATTTCCTTCAGTTAAATCATTATTATCTAACTTATCATACCCCATGTCTGTGTGCGTTTATATATACGTACTTACGTACCGTGGGGTACTCTGAATGGGAGTTATATATATATATATATATATATATATACACTGCTGGCCACCGTAAATGCAACACCCTGAAGGAAGCATGCAAATAATATGAAATTTACAACATGCATTAGCGGAGGTGAGATATGCAAATGATTAGAATTTCAGCGCAGACGCACATCACGTGCGCCTGTGGCGCCACTTCAAAGCGCTATTTAAGGCTTGGAGATTTCGACGATTTCAAGTACGGCAATTGTGTTTTTCTTGTGGTTTTTTCAAAAAAAAAACGATCAATTATGCCTCGTATAAAACAGCGATCATCTTTTGATCAAGTATCCGAGTTCGACAGAGGAAGGATAGTGGCCTACCGAGATTGTGGATTATCTTTCAGGGAAATCGGTAGTCGTGTTGGACGAAACCAAACAACTGTAATGCGGATATGTGATCGTTGGATGCAGGAGGGTACGACGGACCGACGTGTTCGATCGCATCCACCTCAGTGCACCACTTCACGTGATGACAGGCATATTGTGCGTATGGCAGTGACGGATCGCTCAGCCACATCACGAACCATAGCACAGCACATTCAGTCTGTACCGCATCATCCAGTGTCTGCGCGTACCATTCGACGCCGTTTACAGCAGAGTGGTCTGTCCGCAAGACGTCCATTGCTTCGTCTACCCTTGATGCAGAACCACAGACGTTTCCGCCGCCAATGGTGCGATGAAAGAAGGATGTGGACGGCAGAATGGAATGAAATTGTCTTTACTGACGAGTCACGCTTCTGTCTGCAACACCACGATGGTCGGATTCGAGTCTGGAGACACCGTGGAGAGAGGATGCTGAACAGCTGCGTTATGCACCGCCACACTGGTCCTGCACCGGGTATTATGGTATGGGGCGGTATTGGATATCACTCTCGCACTCCTCTAGTACGCATTGCCGGTACTTTAAACAGCCAGCGCTACATCTCCGAGGTGTTGGAGCCAGTTGTCCTTCCTTACCTTCAGGGCTTGCCCACAGCCATATTTCAACAGGATAATGCGCGACCACACGTGGCACGCATTGTCCAAGGGTTCTTCGTCAATCGCCAGATTGAATTGCTTCCCTGGCCAGCTCGCTCTCCGGATCTTTCGCCGATAGAAAACATGTGGTCCATGGTTGCTCAACGATTGACCCAGAATACATCCCCAGCTGCCACACCAGATCAACTTTGGCAACGTGTGGAAGCTGCTTGGTCTGCTGTACCCCAAGAACACATCCAAAGTCTCTTTGAATCAATGCCGAGGCGTGTGGCAGCGGTGATCTCCAACAATGGCGGCTACTCTGGCTACTGATTTTGGCAGGAACCACACTTCACAGAAGTCTATAAATTTAAACATTTGATACTTGGTCAACATGTTATCTACAAAATAAATTTTGTTGTGATATCTCTTGTCTTTCTTGGTGTTGCAATTTGGGTGGCCAGCAGTGTATATATATATAACGCCAAAAATTTTCCCCACACCACCTTTGATTTTCTTTAGTTGAATTATTTTGCTTGCCATGCTAGCTTTCCAACTCAACGGTCCTTCCATGCTATCTCTGCGGCTTCGGCGCGCATGGATTGACAGTCCTGACTTTTGTTTGACTAATGTTTATACCCCGGCAGACAAGTAAAAAGCCAAAATACCGGGGTACAAAGTACAACTGAAGCCAAAAGTCAGAACTGTCCATGCATGCTCGCAAACCGCAGACATAGCATCGATAGTAATATAATTCAATAATTCAAGCCAAAAGGAAATTTAAGAATATTAACTTAAGAATACCCGCCAAAAGTTGAATAAAATTCAACTTTTGGTGAACTGCTGCTCGCACGAAGAGAACACCATCTCGTGTTGTCCAGATCAGGTTCCTCCCTGATGGCATCCTGATCCACCAACACCGCTATATATATATTATATTTGGGCCTTATCCAGAGTATCATTAGACAGATGGGTAGTGTTAACCACATTTTCAACTCTATCAGAAGTTCATATAGGATACATACCTTACAATATATAGTTAAAAAAACTAGCTTTATTTTTACAGCATAGTCAATTTTAACTCTGAGTAACATTAAACAGATTGGTGGAATTAACCACACACACACACACACATATATATATATATATATATATATATATATATATATATATATATATATATATATATATATATATATATATATATACAATCGCCAGTCTGTTGCAATTCAATCCTCCCTGGAATTCTATATAGGTCAGTCGGTTACATTCAATACCCTGGAAATATCTGCAACTTCACGTGTTGTTTGGTCTATTGGATCGAAGCAATTTCCTCATACTTAAGTAATAGTTGCAGAAAATTAATCCTGTCTTCATTTCGAAATGCACGATCTCAGTTTGGGGGTTTTCTGTTAAACGCAGATGTATTCTACCTCTTGTTTGCAATATTAATTCGGAATATAGTTGGGGTAAGGCTTGAGGTGTATTTAAAGATGTTATTACAGAACTGTATGAATCAATTTTGCCGTCCTATTGTGAAAGTATTCAATTGAATCTTGGGCATACAGTGACTTACATTTTTAGAAATGTTATTCTTAACCCTCTGAGCGTCACGACATTTTAGAGTAGTTAGTGTTAAATTTTTGTTAACGATTATCCAGAGTATCATTAGACAGATGGGTAGTGTTAACCACATTATCAACTCTATCAGAAGTTCATATAGGATACATACCTTACAACATATAGTTAAAAAAACTAGCTTTATTTTACAGCATAGTCAATTTTAACTCTGAGTAGCACTAAACAGATTGGTGGAATTAATCACATTATCAACTCTATCAGAAGTTTTCAACCTTTTGTGTTGGATACATGCCTTACAATGTATGGTTTAAAAAACTAGCTTCATTTTTAAAGCATAGGTAATTTTATCCTTGAGTACCATTAAACAGATTGATTTAGTCAACCATATTATTTACTCGATCAGAAGTTATCAATCTGTGACAGGATATATTATTTTACAATGTATAGTGAAAAAACTAGCTTCATTTTTACATAGTCAGTTTTAACTCTGAGTAACATTAAACAGATTGGTGGAATTAACCATATTATCAACTCTATTTATAAGGTCTCAATCTGTGATATATAGGATACATACCTTACAATGTATGGTTTAAAAAAACCAGCTTCATATTTTTAAAGCATAGTTAATTTTAACCCTGAGTACCATTAAACAGATTGGTAGTGTTAACCACATTATTAACTTGATCAGAAATTATCAATCTGTACCGTAGGCTGAAGTGTAGAAATGATAGAGATTACTTTCCGCAATTGAAATTGTTAAATCAGATTTATACAACACATATTTTACGAGTTATAAAATGACTTAACTTGTTTGCTAAGTCACTACACGTATTGTACCCATGGAATACGTGTTTAGTACCTCTGAATTGAAACTGTGAGAGCAAACTTGTATAGGGAAACACTCATTTATATCACACATATAAGTATTTAACCCTCCAAGTGGCTTGTACGAGATATATCGTCCATCAAGATCTGAACAATTTTGCTAATGGCAAGATATATCGTCATCAAGATACTGCCGATTTTTGAATGATGACGAAATCAAGATCTGGTAAATTTTCTCTAATGATAAGATATCTCGTCCATCAAGATCTGCCAATGGTTTTGCTAACGACGAGATACCTAGTCAAGACAACCACCAGGAGGGTTAAACATTATCCTTAATTCTATAGTAAACGTTCAAATTTACCAAATAGCAGTAAACAGACTTTACTTAAGCCTTGACGAATGTACCAAATAGTGCTTAACATGCTTATCTTGTTTAAAGGTACATCAGTCATTAGGAATTCGAAGTTTAATTCTACTGAATAATCGTAAGTCTATAGTACAGTTAAATTACTCTAGTTTACGTGTCGCGTACTTGACACGCAAACTTCCAAACTTCTGTCCAATTCTTTAATCCCTAAGCAGAATTTAAAGTTTGCTCTGGTATTTCTTGAAAGCAATTTGCCAGTGCAATTGCGCTTCAATTTGAGAAGTTTGATCTCCGACTCTTTTAACAAGATTACTATTGACAATTTAAACAAACTGCATTTTCTTCAAGCTAATGGTTGGATAATTGAAACTTCAGTACAACTTTATTTCTAGTTTTATCCACTCAAGAGCACAGTGGAGATAAACTTTTGAAGTTATAAAATATGCACATACTGTTTGTTTTCCATTAGAAAGCCTTTATAGTCCAAAAAGTCTTAATTTAGTCGGTATGTATTGTTGCGTAGAAGTTATTCTGTAATACGTGGTAAAAAGTTTCGATGAATTAGCAAAAATTAATAGGTCCCATGTGCATTAATTATCTATGTATTGTCATTATATTAACCCTCCTGGTGGTTGTATTGACGAGGTAATTAGCAAAAGTGAACAGATCTTTATAGACGATATATCTCGTCATTGGAAGAAACTTGAACAGATATTTATCTCGTCATAAAAAATCGGCAATATATATCTAGATGACGAGATATTTTGCCATTAGAGAAATTGGTCAGATCTTGATGGACGAGATATCTCGTCGAAACCCTTGGAGGGTTAATTTATATCATACAGTTAAACCTCGATAAGATATAACTCAAGGGAAAAGAAATTTCGACGACTTACGTGGAATGACGACTTAACCATCTCGGTGGTTGTCTCGACGAGGTATCTCATCATCGACAAAACTGACCAGATCTTGATGGACGAGTTATCTCGTCATCGGAAGAAAACTGGCTACATCTTGATCTCGTCCTCATTAGGTGTTGCCTCGTCATCTGACCGTGGTTCAAAATTACGTGGTGTTGTCCTCGGATCTATCCCTTTGGGATTGATCCCGGACCGTCACCAATAGCCCATTGTGTTGCTCCAGTGTGACGTTAATTGAAATACACCCCCCACCGTCCTCATTAAAAAATCTGCAATATCTTGATCACGAGGTCTGATTCTCTCCATCTTTTCTTTCCACAATTGCTTGACATTGTCTATCTTGTGTTTGGCGCAGCTTGGAAAAATGTTGGAATCGGTCTCAAACCTCCAATTATAGTGCCGTGTGGGGCACATCAATATAGAAGAATATGTAAATCTTTGAATGTATATAAGTGATGAGATTGGGGATCATGATCTGATCAGACTTCTTGTATGTTTTTAAACCATAAGACTTGGTCACGTTTCTTTCGATCTTAATTCTAATATTCCTATTTATCAATCAAATGAAAATATAAAAGTAAAATCGGAAAGTGAAACTCAAATTTTAGATTCTAAAGATTTAGTTAAAACTGAGGACTTAAAAAGTCTTAACATTTCAAATTGGCGAAGAATCGAAAAACCTAGAAATAAAAGCAATAGAATAGATGTATACTATTATTCTCCTGAAAATTTGAGAATGAGATCTTTAAATGATATTAAAAAGTACTGTACTAAAAATAAGATTAGGTTTGATCCTGTAAATTTCAATTTTAAGCCAGAAACTGAACATCCTAATGTGGATATTTCTAATGTGCCATCTACTTCTAGTGATGAATCTAATTTTTTAGACCAACAAATGTACGACATGTATGATCAGTGTTACAATGTCGAAATCCCCAAAAGTTATGAAGAAACGCAAGCAAGTAAGGATAAAATTAAATGGAATACTGCCATGAATGAAGAAATTCAGATAATGAAGGATAGGCAAGTATGGAAATTAGTGGACACACCCCCAAATACAACCATAATTGGAAGTAAGTGGGTGTACAGCATAAAAATGGACGAAAACAATATACCTAAAAGGTATAAAGCTCGTCTTGTTGCTCAAGGTTTTAAGCAAAAACCCGGCATTGATTTTAAAGATATTTTTTCACCAGTTGTGAATTTTTCTATTGTTAGATTATTGTTTGTACTATTGATTTCTATGTTGGGTTGGTATCACTGTCAAGTTGACGTGAAAAGTGCATATTTATATGGACACCTTAAGGATACTATATACATGAAACAGCCAAAAGGATTTGTGCTGAAAGGATCCGAAAACAAAGTATGTCTATTGGAAAAGGCTATATATGGTCTGCATCAAAGTGGTAGAGAATGGAATTTGGAATTAGACGGTATTTTAACTAAATTAGGATTTTCTCAGTTAAATTGGTGTAATTGTGTCTACAAATTTAAAGATGTAATTTTAATTGTTTATGTAGATGATATGGTTTTGTTTTCAAAAAGGGAACATTTGATAAATGAAGTAATCGAATTATTGGACAAAAAATTGGATCTTACAGTCCTAGGTAAAACTAAATATTTGTTAGGCGTAAACTTTCAAGAAATTGAAAATTCGATTTATTTACATCAAATTACCTACATTGAAAAATTAATGTCAAAATTCAAAGATCTTCCTAAAAGTTTTGTGAATTTACCTTTTAAAATTGGTTGTAACTTACCTGATAAGGTTAAAGAGGAAGAAATAATTGAAAATGATTTAATGAGGAAATTTCCCTATCGTTCCTTAATAGGATGTTTATCGTTTTTGTCAGATAGATCCAGACCAGATATTGCATTTGCTGTTAATATAATGTCTCAGTTTTGTAATGGGGGGGGGTATTTCAATTAACGTCACACTGGAGCAACACAATGGGCTATTGGTGACGGTCCGGGATCAATCCCAAAGGGAAAGATCCGAGGACAACACCACGTAATTTTGAACCATGGTCAGATGACGATTTTTGTAATGGTTATACTTACAAACACTGGTCTTACGTTGTTGATATTATGAACTATGTTTTTCTTACAAAGGATTTTAAAATTAATCTTTCCAATGTAAAAAGTTCAAATTTGATTGCTTTTTCTGATGCAAATTGGGGATGTGGTCTCACAAACAGACATTCAAGCAGTGGCTATTTAATTTATTTTGGTAACATCCCAATATCATGGAAATCTTCTAAACAAAAGTGCATAGCTCTTAGCTCAATGGAATCTGAATTTATTGCACTAACCGATTGCACTAAAGAAGTTATTTGGTTTAGTAGAATTATAAATGAATTAAGTTTGTGTGATTACATAAGACCCCAAGTATATTGTGATAATCAATCTGCTATCTATTTTTCAAAAAATAGTCAGGAAAATGTGAAAACTAAACATATTGATATCAAGTACAAATTTATTCGTAAATTAATAAAAGATGAACTATTTAACGTAAATTATATTTCATCGGAAAATAATTTGGCTGACTTTTTAACAAAGCCTTTATTGTTAAATAAATTTAAAAATATTATTAGAAAAATATTTTGTTAGATTTATATAAATATATATATTGAATTGTAATACATCTGCTGAGGTTTTACAACCGATGGGGCCGCATGTTGGAATCGGTCTCAAACCTCCAATTATAGTGCCGTGTGGGGCACATCAATATAGATGGGTATTTGGGTATTTGGGTATTTCTATTTATTTATTTATTTATTTATTTCAATTAACGTCACACTGGAGCAACACAACGGGCTATTGGTGACGGTCCGGGATCAATCCCAAAGGGAAAGATCCGAGGACAACACCACGTAATTTTGAACCACGGTCAGATGACGAGGCAACACCTGAGCTGGCACCCCACTCTCCAAACTTCCACACCACGCCAACGTGAGGACATTTGAGGCCACGACAGATTTAACGTGCACCAGCCCCCTTTGTACACGACGGTGTTTGGCTGGATTCGAACTCGCAACCCTTCGGTTGCTAGTCCGTTACTCTTCCAACCGGGCCACCGCGGCCCTAGGGTATTTCAATTAACGTCACACTGGAGCAACACAATGGGCTATTGGTGACGGTCCGGGATCAATCCCAAAGGGAAAGATCCGAGGACAACACCACGTAATTTTGAACCATGGTCAGATGACGAGGCAACACCTGAGCTGGCACCCCACTCTCCAAACTTCCACACCACACCAACGTGAGGACATTTGAGGCCACGACAGATTTAACGTGCACCAGCCCCCTTTGTACACGACGATCAATATAGAAGAATATGTAAATCTTTGAATGTATATAAGTGATGAGATTGGGGATCATGATCTGATCAGACTTCTTGTATGTTTTTAAACCATAAGACTTGGTCACGTAATAAAATTTATTTTTAATGTATAAAAACTCTGTCTTCAATCGATAAAAACCCAACAAAAAATATGGCCCTTGCGCCATAAAACCCCAAACCAACAAACCCGACAATGTTACGTTCCTACTCGCGTCACACATCAGCAAATTGTTAGAAATAGATAGAGTAGAAACCGCAACCAACCAACCATCCCGTTAATATTACGTCACTACTCGCGTTACACAGCACCAAATTGTTAGAAATAGGTAGAGTAGAGTAGAAACCCCAAACCAACCAACCATCTCGTCAATATTACGTCACTACTCGCGTCACATAGCACCAAATTGTTAGAAATAGATAGAGTAGAAACCGCAACCAACCATCCCGTCAATATTACGTCACTACTCGCGTCACACAGCACCAAATTGCTAGAAATAGGTAGAGTAGAGTAGAAACCCCAAACCAACCAACCATCTCGTCAATATTACGTCACTACTCGCGTCACATAGCACCAAATTGTTAGAAATAGGTAGAGTAGAGTAGTAGCCCCAACCAACCATCCCGTCAATATTATGTCCCTAGTCGCGTCACACATCAGCAAATTTTTAGAAATAGGTAGAGTAGAATAGAAACCCCAACCAACCATCCCGTTAATATTACGTCACTACTCGCGTCACACAGCACCAAATTGTTAGAAATAGGTAGAGTAGAGTAGAAACCCCAAACCAACCAACCATCTCGTCAATATTACGTCACTACTCGCGTCACATAGTACCAAATTGTTAGAAATAGATAGAGTAGAAACCGCAACCAACCATCCCGTCAATATTACGTCACTACTCGCGTCACACAGCACCAAATTGCTAGAAATAGGTAGAGTAGAGTAGAAACCCCAAACCAACCAACCATCTCGTCAATATTACGTCACTACTCGCGTCACATAGCACCAAATTGTTAGAAATAGGTAGAGTAGAGTAGTAGCCCCAACCAACCAACCAACCATCCCGTCAATATTATGTCCCTAGTCGCGGCACACATCAGCAAATTTTTAGAAATAGGTAGAGTAGAATAGAAACCCCAACCAACCAACCATCCCGTTAATATTACGTCACTACTCGCGTCACACAGCACCAAATTGTTAGAAATAGGTAGAGTAGAAACCCCAACCAACCAACCAACCATCCCGTCAATATTACGTCACTACTCGCGTCACACAGCACCAAATTGTTAGAAATAGGTAGAGTAGAGTAGAAACCCCAAACCAACCAACCATCTCGTCAATATTACGTCACTACTCGCGTCACACAGCACCAAATTGTTAGAAATAGGTAGAGTAGAGTAGTAACCCCAACCAACCAACAATCCCGTCAATATTACGTCACTACTCGCGTCACACAGCACCAAATTGTTAGAAATAGGTAGGGTGTGTGTATTTAGGGTGTATTTCAATTAACGTCACACTAGAGCAACACAACGGGCTATTAGAAATAGGTAGAGTAGAGTAGAAACCCCAAACCAACCCGTCAATGTGATGTCACTACTCGTGTCACACAGCAGCAAATTGTTAGAAATGGGTAGAGTAGGGTAGTAACTCCAAACCAACCAACCAACCAACCAACCCGTCAATGTTACGTCGCTACTCACGTCACACGGCAGCAAGTTGTTAGAAATAGGTAAAATAGTAACCTCAAATCAACCAACCCGTCAATGTTATGTTGCTACTCGCGTCACAAACAGCAAATTGCGAGAAATAGGTAGAGCGCCATGTATTGTCAAATCGCTGATGTTCTGCAGTTTTATAAATGGCTTTTTTCTGTATCTTGCATAGTTTTCAAGATAAGAGCGCTAATCTCCAATATTTGCCACTAGAGGCGCTGCAAGCGGTCTAACCTAGTAGCGCATATTCAATTTACTTCAGTTATACAGCGTTTTCATAGCCATAGCTATCTGCGTTCGACAGCTACGTGGGTGTATGAGGTCTTTAGTATGCACTCTATACATCAATTTCTGAAGCTGAAAAAATGATCGTGGTGAATTTGAAAGTGTACTGTTCCCTTAAGCTCTAAAGAGGTTTCTGACAGATACCGCGTGTATTGAAGGGTTAAGAATTTAATGCTTTGTTTTAAGAAAATAATATCTTTCTATTCACTTAAAAATATTTTTCGGAGACGGATACATTTAAGAAGTGATAAAAAAATCCTAATCCTCAAAGGCTAAGCCCCAAATATTGATAAAAGATGCCCTGTTAATAATATTCAATCGAATAAGTTTCCTATCTATCTATACAGGGTATTTCAAAAATATCCGGATAAATTTTAAAGTGGCAGTATTGGGTGGAGGGGCCCAAAATAAACATTTATAGAGGACACATAAATTCAGGACGGACAAACATCCATGCCTTACCCCGGATTCGAACCAGGAACCTGTGAATCCAGAAGCAACATTCTGACCACTATCTTGATCATGAGATATCTCGTCATTAGCGAAATTGATCAAATTCTGATGGACGAGATTTCTCGTCATTAAAAAATATACATTATCTTGATCATGTGATATCACATCATTAGCGAAATTGGTCAAATTTTGATGGACGAGATTTCTCGCCATTAAAAAATAGACACTATCTTGATCATGTGATACCTCGTCATTAGAGAAATTGATCAAATTCTGATGGACGAGGTTTCTCGTCATTATAAAAAAAGTTGGCAATATCTTGATGACGAAGCATCTCGTCATTAGCAAATATTGTCAAACCTTGATGGACGAGAAAACTCGTCAAAACCCCTTGGAGGATTAAAGAAATAAAAGTTGGAATCCAGCACTTTCAGTGGAACTGGGCTTCCAGAACCCCATCTCTTTATGCATCCGTCCATATCCATAGAAATAAGTCCCCAAACATCAACAGACCTTTTTCGAAAATACATTTCACAAGTAACTGGTTCAACCAGCTAAGTGAATGATTAGCATTTCGAAATATACTCATTTTCCCCTGCGCTTACTAAGTTGGAATGCATTGAAAGCTTTAAAACACGAGCACGAAGTTAATTTTAGGATCAGTTCGCGAATGTTTGTTAAGGTATTCAAACACGCCTTACAGAGTTAAATTTTCAGAGTTAGGTTCCAAGCGTTTAGTGTAGAATTATTGATTGAACTCTAACCAAAGCAGTTCTGTAATTTACCGACCAATCATGTCGTCTTAGGAGAGGATGCAAACAGTTAAATTGTGGAGTTAAATCCCGATTACAGCGAAGCTATTTCACACAGATCTGTGATGAGTGCAATTCAGTATCACCTTATGAAGCAACTTCAGACATAAGATTATGTCTAACGCCACGGGCAGTTTGGGGAGAGACTTCTGGACAATCGCTTCTGTCAAAAATACGTTCAAATTCGTTACATCGCTAAAAATACGTACCGAACAGTAATTATGAAGCATGGAATTCAATTAGTATACTGCACAATACATTGTCCGCTCCCACCTTGTGAGCGGGAAAGACGCAATATTTCTTGGTATGCCACCGCATTTGAGTCAGTCTATCTCGGCAAGCGTGTGCGCAACACGAATGTGCGTGGTATAGGTTTAAAGGTCTAGATGACATCTATCTAGAGTACAGGATGATCCATTTAAACAGATGCTTAGACCTCTGTAGGAAAATCTTTATTGGGAGAATCGCAACCAAATTTTTTACACATACTTTCCTGAGTATGCGGTTTTGATTTATGAAGAAAAAAGTTCAAATTTCGGTCACTATGGGGGTAATTTGCGCTGCCGTTCAAGTAATTTTTATATTGTCGAACTTATCTAACATCCTCCGTCTATATAGAGTCCCACAGCCCTTTTAAAGAATCGACGATTCTAACTCAGTGTCATGAAGCTCACCATACCGCATCGCGTGTTACTAGTTACTCTTATATCAACGAGGCAGCAATGCTTCTGCAGTACTTAATGAAGTTCGGCTGTTAAAAGGCTTTATATAGAGGTCAACTGACGATTTCTAATTTCCAGAATTCACATGTTTCCGAGTTTGACATGTTTCACAGAAGCTTTTTCATGGTCACCCCGGTCACCAGATCTGAACCCCAGTGATTTTTGGCTGTGGGGGGCTATTTAAAGAGCCTCGTTTATCAAGGTAATGTTCAGAACTTAGCTGTCTTAAGAGAGAATTTCGCAACATGTGACACAAATCAAAGCGAATCATTGCATTCTGCTGAAGAGTGTGTTGGACAGCGAATGTAGTTTACAGAGAAAGGTGATGGAGTGCACGTTTCAGAGCAGTATCTGCGAAGTTTGTGTGATTCCATATGTAATTGCAATAAAGGGATTGTACAGCTTTTTATTTTGCCGATATTTGTTATTAATTTTATTCCCACATGTGATCGCAATACAGTTATTACATGTTAACTCTTTTCTTGACTATACTTGTTAAATGAGTTTGGCAATATGCACAAATTACCTGGATTACAGCTTCTCTAAATTTCACCCTAGCGGCCGAAATTCGAACTATTTCTTTCCTTCAGAAATCGAATCCGCATACTCAGGAAAGTATGTGACGAATTTGGTTGCAATTCGCTTAAACACCTCTTGTTTAATTTGGATCCCCCTGTATATGAAGAGCATTTCCTAGTGGTTTGAAAAGACACTTTAAAAAGTCGTAGTCCTACGCTCCAAGGGGCAGTGGGTATGCCCACTGCGCTAGCAACCTTTGAGTTGTAGGCGGCGCAGGTTCGATTCCTGTCAGGTGCATTCCTCCCTGGGCGTATTTCTCCTCTTCGGTGCCAGTAAAATTTTCATTGTGTGTTTGTCTATTACTTAATATTGTATGTCTTGTGCATGACTAATTGTGTGTTTGTCTATTACTTGATATTGTATGTCTTGTGCATGACTAATTGTGTGTTTGTCTATTACTTGATATTGTATGTCTTGTGCATGACTAATTGTGTGTTTGTCTATTACTTGATATTGTATGTCTTGTGCATGACGCAGCATGGCCAAATATGGCGATTGAGCCATAAAACCCCAAAACCATCCTACGCTCCAAACTGATGGTTCAATCAGAGCTGAGCCTATTTATTTCTTGGCCGCTGTAGCCAGTTAGCAACGGATTAACAACCGGAGGGTTGTGAGTTGAAATCCAACCAAAGACAGTCGTATACAAAGGGGCTGGTGCATGTTAAATCTGTCGTGACCTCAAATGTCCTCACGTTGGCGTGGTGTGGAAGTTTCGAGAGTCGGGTGCCAGCTCTGGTGTGACCTCGTAATGGATCTTTCCCTTCGGGTTTAATCCCGGACCGTCGCCAATAGCCCGTTGTGTTGCTCCAGTGCGAAGTTAATTAGATACCTACCTATTTATTTCTTTTTTGAGTGCATACAAACAGTAGAACACATTCATTTGTAGTAGTAAATAGTTGATATTGTGTCTTATGTCTCCCGCAACATGGCTAAATATGGCCCTTGTGCCATAAAACTCCAAACCAACCAACCAACTAGTAAAAACATAGCGATAGAGAGAATTAGAAGTCATGCAAACAGTGATGTCGTTCCGTCTTAGGTACAATTCAACATTTCCTTATGAACAAAGCGTTTTCAAAGGATAGAATGTGTTAGCATTTCTTTCTGAATATATTTATGATACAAATTGAACTGTTTAGGTTAGATATAAATTAAGAACAAAAGCTTCTCTATTGAAATAGTTGTATTTCATTGATTCTCCTTCAGTCTAAATACAAAATCCCTCTTGATATTTAATTTTTATAAAAAGTAATCCCCTGACCCTGCCGGATACTTTTTTAATATATCTTCAATTTCTATTTCATGAGTTATTTCTGTTATTTCCTATCGAAATCTGAAGGAATATATTTCTTATGTTGAAATGGATTTGAATCTCATAAATCAAATGTTTCTAAGCCCCTTATATTTTAACAAAACACGCCTGGGAGTTATTATCTTGGCATTAAAATTTTTATTAGATTTCGTTTTGAAACAGGAGCTGAATACGTTAAGATTAATAAGTATAAGGGGTTGATATAAATAACCTATTGTACTCTTAGATACCTTAAAGTAGGTAGGTAGGTAAATTGAATTAACGTCGCACTGGAGCAACCCTACGGGATATTGGCGACGGTCCGGGATCAAACCGGAAGGGAAAGATCTGAGGAACACCACGTAATTTTGAGTATGGGCATAATTCCGCTCTGCAATCTGCAGTCTCCCCCGAATGACTTCTAACAAATTTTCTAACCTTTCGAATGTCTTAGTCTTGGAATAGAATTATTTGGAATGATTCTCCTTTTTGGAATAGAATGCTTTCGAAATATTCTATTGCTCCATTCCTTAAAACATAATTATTTGAAAAAATCCTATTGCTAGTTTTCTTTTACTTGAATCCTTTATAAGGATTCTATTACTCATTTCCTAAGAATATAATACTCTAGAAAAATCCTATTTTTCGCTTCCTTAGAATAGGATCATTTGGAAATATTCTATTGCTCATTTCCTTAGACTAGAATTCTTTGGAAAAATTCTTTTGGTCAAAAGATCAAAACTGGTTTAAAGTCATGCAGAAAGACTATAGGTTACAAGGTGGAATTATGCGTGTGAACCCCTGAGATGGTTAGAGAGTAAATTTTTATTTAAAACAATTCTTTTCCCGATTAGGATTTTTAATGTTTTCAATGCTTATTTTTAGAATTATTTATGTTGTGTGCATTCATAACAAAATTTGAAAGAAATTTTCTTTTTCTTGTGTAAAATGTGTTTCAATCTCATGAAAGATCCTTTATTTTAATTATTTTCTTTATACGATGGTCCCTTTTGTGCTTAAGAGATAAATACATTTTATCAAAATCTATAATCTTTCTGTAAGTAAAATTCAAATCATCTTAATAAATATCCCTGTATGTAATATTCTATTTAAATATTTTCTAAATAACGCTTCAAATAGTCTACCATATTCCAGGAAAGTAGTGCATGCAAATGAGAGCATTTGTCATTCATGTATTTTAGCTAATGTTACGCTACATTTATTCAGTTTAATTCATTAATATAATGAATGACTTTTATTTAAAGAAGGTAACGGAGGGGAATAATATAGATTTAATATGTTCTGTCTAGTGGGGATTATTTTGAACAATTTATTAGATTCCAGTTTAAGCTAGTCCCTTTACACTAAACTTTGAAATTAAGTCAGTTTACCTTAAGCTTTCCCAAACTTTAAGTAAGCTAAGTAACTTTAAAACTACATAGCATAATTTAAAGCTGCATTAAACTTTAAAGGTATGTTACCGATATTAAACAAAACTGTATTGTATACTCTAATTTTTATGAAAAACTAGATTGTCTTTAAAATTACATTATATACTTTAAAGCTATATTATAAACATTAGCACTCTATGTTATATACTTTAATTATTTATTATAAAACTCCATTATGCACTTCACTTATGTTAAAAACTATAATGTAAACTTTAGAACTACACATACATTATAAATGTCAACTATTTTATAAAAATTAAAACAACATTATAAGCTTCAATTGTATTATAAAGTTTAAAACTACATTATAAACTTCAACTATATTACGAACTTTAAAACTATATTATAAATTTCAACTATATCAAAAACCAGATTACATACTTTAAAACTATGTTATATGCTGTAATTATTTAAAAAACTGCATTACACAAACTTTAATTATATTTTAAACTATGTTATATACTTTAGTTATTTTAAAAACTACAATATACACTTTAAAACTACGCACATTATAAATTATTTTATAAACTTTAACACTACATTATAAGCTTCAACGATATTATAAACTTTAAAATTACGTTATAAACTTCAACTATATTATGAAATTTAAAACTACATTACAAATTTCAGCTATATCAAAAACCAGTTTCCATACTTTAAAACTATATTACATACTTTAATTATTTGAAAAACTGTTATTATAAGCTTTAATTATATTTAAAACTATATTACATACTTTAATTATTTTAAAAACTACATTATAAACTTTAATTATATTTAAAACTATACATTACACACTTTTAAAACTATATTATAAACTTTTTAACTATAGTAAAAACTATATTATAAACCTTTTTAACTATAGTAACAGCTATGTTATAAACTTTAACTATAGTAAAAACTGTTATAAACTTTAAATATAGTAAAAACTATATTATAAGCTTATAAACATATATGCACGTAACAGTTCAAAAGGCTGGCAATGTATTTCACTCTTAAAAGAATCTCAGCGCTAGCAAATATGTCGTGGATTTTAAAAAGCTACGCCAAATGGTATAAAAAATCCAACCTTTACTACCTGTAAGTTGTCGGATCTACAAAACACAATATGTCAGATATTGAAAGGAATTTAGAACTGGAACAGCACATGTCAAAAGACTTCATTGAAACCTTATGTGAATCACGCCTGAGGTGTGGTGAAAAGGAGAAATCTCATAGAGTAATAAACTATATGTCGAATACTGATGGCTTACGCCTGAAAAGTATATAAATGCTGCATGGGAACTTTCATGAAATTTGAATTGTGTATCAGAATAGGGTATACAAACCCTATTCTGATACACAATTCAAATTTCATTATCAAGTTCATGTAATGAATTAATGATGTAAGGCTGTTTCTCACGCATATATTCGTTCTGCAACTTGCTGCCAACTAACCATCTTCAACCATCTTGAATATAATTTTTTCTGGGATTGTTTCAACCAAAAGATGTGGTTATTTATGATATGTGGTTATTTATGAAATTGATCGGATCTTGATGGATTGGGTCATTGGAGAAAAGTGACCAGATCTTGATAGACGAGATATTTCGTCATTAGAAAAAAACCGATTGGATCTTGATGGACAGGGTCATTGGATATAAATGATCAGATCTTGATAGTCAAGATATCTCGTCCTTAGAAGAAAACTGACCTGATCTTGATGGACGAGATATCTCGTCATAGAAAGAACTGACCAGCTTTTAATGAATGAGATATCTCGTCATTAGAAGAACACTGACCAGATCTTGTTGGGCGAGATATCTTGTCATTAAAAGAAAATCGACTAGATCTCGCTTGTCGAGATATCTCGTCATAGAAAAACTGACTCAGCTCTTAATGGACCAGATATCTCGTCATTAGAAGAATATTTTCTAGATATTGATGGACGAGATATATCTTCGAAACCACTTGGAAGGTTAAATAAAGCACTTTCTTGAAGTGAAGGGAGTCTAGTCGTAGAGATTAAATTTACACAGAAATTCTTAAATATTGAAAATAAGTAGTTTTTTTTGTCGTTGGAAATATTAGTATACTCAACAAAAATTTCTTCAATGTACTAATATGTACCAGCAAACGAAATGAAAATATAAGAATTTGAGACCATAGTGTAAAGTATTTTCTTATCCATTCCTGGGAAACGTTTTAAATTTTAAAAGGTAAAACAGATCTCTCAGGATTTAATATGCAGGTACTCTGATTCTAAAGAAAAAAAACAATTCTTATCTTGATTGAATTTACCTTGTTTCCAGAAGTTCCACTTTTATATATTAATTTAATTACCTTTATTTTCGATACAGTAAGATAAGCAGCGCGAAATAGTTATGTTATATTTATCTAGGATAGAATAGTTAGCGGAAAATAGAATTAGATACGAAGCAAAGTTGTTTTAATTAATAATTGGATATAAATGCTACTGGGATAAATTGAATATACAACAAATATTTAAAACTTTTTTTGATTAAGTGTTGAAAAAACATTTTTATTCGATTAATTGTACCCCTATGTTTCATTGCAAATAATTTTATTCATTGCATCCTGAGCGTCATGAGATTTCCGAGTAGGGTAGTATTGTTTTCACCCCACAACACACTTAACCCTCCAAAATGGTTTCGACGAGATATCTCGTCCATCAAGATCTGACCAATGTTTTTAATGACGAGAGATCTAATCATTAAGATATTGCCGATTTTCCTGTGATGACGAGATAAAGATCTGAGCAGTTTTCTAATGACGAGATATCTCGGCATAGAGCAATCATCAGGGCGTCATCGCCACCAACACCACTTCAGTCTTTGAAATGTTCTTAAACTTCACCTTACCTTTAATGCGGCTTTCAGCGCCGTCTATCTAAAGGGTTGATATTAGCTATCTTGTTCCCCCTCATCTTATTCTGTTCTTGTTCTCGGATTTGTTTTTGATTGGATTTTCATATCTGATTTTTGGTCGATATATATATATATATATATATATATATATATATATAATTCAAAATTACAAACCAAAACAAATAGAAATCCAAAAATTTTAAAATCAAGAAATTTAATTTTAATTTAATTTTAATTTTGTATTATATTATCTTTGGTATGTGTCCTTGGTTGTCCCTGGTTTTGTTTTTCTAATTTTTGTTTTTCTAATTTATTTTCTTATGGTGTTTGGAGGGGTGTGTGAGCTACTTTTGGTATACTGCCGCTCACATGCAGAAAACACCATATTGTGTTGACTGGGTGAGGCTCCTCCCTGATGACGCCCTGATCCACCAACACTTCCATCATTTTTTTCAAAATTTTCTTAAATTTCTTGACTTTAAAATTTTTGGATTTCTCTTTGTTTTGGTTTGTAATTTTGAATTATTTTACTTTCCATGTTGTGTCTGCAGCTTTAGCGCGCATACATGGACAGTTCTGCCTTCTGCTTTCTGGATTCTGCTTGACTATTTTTTACCCCCAACTTTTTTGGTTTTTTGGCTTTTTACTTATCTGCTTTTTGATCTTTTGGCATTTTGCTGGTCTGCATTTCTAATATTTTGACTTTTTGATCTTTTGGCGTTTTGCTGGTCTGCATTTCTATTGTTTTACGTTTTGATGTTTTGTATATTCTGTAATTTGATTGTTTTTATTATTATATATATATATATATATATATATATATACGCAGAAAAAGATTATCTCTTTTGAATTCTAGTGATTTACAGGCACTATTTCACTTTTCACATGGTTCTCTTTCATTGAAAGTTAGCACCGTATCAAATGAGACGGAAGCACTTCGAAACCTAAAAAACCCACGGGAATGAGTATCCCAGCAAACGGATTTCAATCACAATATTGGCAGTAAGAAGCTGAGAAATCCTTGAAATACAGAATAAGCAAACAACAATATTTAACAGAGCACTAAATAATTCCGCAATCCAAAAACCACTTCACTTCCCCTTTGTGTGTACGATCTACAAAGCTCTAGAACAGTACTATAAAAACCGTTACGACGGATGTGGTACAAAACAGGCGCATATTTATTTTACTGCTGAATAAACAGTGGGGAACGTCCTAATCACAGACGCAAAGTACAGAATACTGGAAATGTTTCCGACTATAAACTGGCGGAATAGATGTTGAGAGGGGAACTTGCAAAGAATTTTATTTCCGGCTCTCCGTTGATGCTTTCCCTTTCTTGTATGTAATGGATCTGTTGTGGTAAGAATTCTTGACTTATTCGTGTTTAAGAGATACTTAAAGTATTACCCAACTATATCATTCCAGCTATACGTGATCTGAAAGTGTCTTGAAATTGGAGAATGTTTGAAATTCCTTTCATCACTTTTGAAGTGCTTTTGTTGGTGATTAACCCTTTCAAGAGCACTGTTCTAGAAAAAGTTGTTTTCCAAAAGAATTCCATAGATGAAGACCTACCCCTAGAACCAGGATTTTGAAGACTTTTCGTCTATTTGTTTTGGTAAGACTAAAATGTTATATACCACATATGAGTGATCGGAAAGTGTTTTGAAATTGGAGAATGTTTGAAATTCCTTTCATCACTTTTGAAATGCTTTTGTTGGTGATTAACCCTTTCAAGGGCACTATTCTTGTAAAAGTTGTTTTCCATAAGAATTCCATATATGAAGACCTATTACTAGAACCAGGATTTTGAGGACCTTTCATCTATTTTTTTGGAAAGACTGAAAACATGATCAGGTAGAATGTTTGAGAAATTACTTTCATCACTTTTGAAGTGATTTTTCGGTGATTAACACTGAAGGCCACTGTGTTTGAGAAAGTTGTTTTCAAAATAATTCTATGAATGAAGATCTATCACTAGATGTAGGATTTTGACGACTTTTCATCTACTCTTTTCGGAAAGACTAAAATGTTCTATACCACATATACGTGATAGGAAAAAAATGTTTGAGAGATTCCTTTCATCACTTTTTAAGTTCTTTTATCGCTAATTAACCTTTTGTGTGTGAAGGGCACAGTTTTAAAAAAATTGTTTTCCAAAAGTATTCCACAGAGATGAAGACTTATCACCAGAACTAGGATTTTGAGCACTTTTCTCTCTTGATACACAGTTTCGAATTACTTTTGATTGTATAATTTTATCAATGAAAAATTTCAAAAGTGCGGAAATTTTAACACACACAAAGTCTCCTTAAAAAGGCTATTGGCTAGGGCTGGTGACTGAAGATAAAAGTTAAGACGTAACACCTAAAAAGACAACTTAAATCCATAAAGAAGTAAATAATTGATTAATGAGTCCCATTGCAATAGATCATTCTCTAAAATATAATTGTAATTTCTACATACTTGTTTAATAATTCAAAGTGATATTTTTGTTAAAACATATAATAACCTAAAACAGTTTTGAAAACCTAAATCATAGGTTTAAAAATTCTAATTTAAGATTTTTAGCACTGAAAATTCCGGGGCTTAGGCAATGCATCTTACGTAGAGTTAAAAGAAAGGCTATACTACTCGCAAATCTCAAGATAGGAGACTTAAAAGACGTAATTTAATGGATATTTCTACAAAATATCTCAAAGACAGACTTTTACAAGCTTAGTACAAAACAGAAATGCTATTTTGATACAAACTTCAGTTGAAAACGAGTCTACTAATCCAATGGAAGAGCGTTCAGCATTTGTATATTTCCGAGATTAGAAGCATAAATTTTTAAGGTATTTCTGAATAAAAAGATGTTTTGAAAGTAATTTAGCATTTATCGAAGCAGCCGTTGTAACGAGAACGTGAATCCCTTGCTAAAGACATTATGGAGCTAGCGAAAACGAGACATGTTGAAAATGAAGAGAAGATCGTGCATAATTGTGTTGCACGAGTCACACAATTGTGTAGTTATATAAATTCAAGCACGAGTATTTTGAAACCGAATGAATTAAGTCTAGCATAGTCTATCTAATAGTTAGGGCTTGAATTTCAATGACCTAAAAATGTTGAATATCGTGAACACCGAAGGAAAAGGCACTCCGCCAAAAATTGTTTATAGGAAGTTTGATATGTTACGGTGAAGTTGTAACTATAGTAAGTTTGGCTTGTAATGTCTAAGTTTGGTTTGTCGTGATTAAGTTGTAAATAATAGTAAGTTTGACTTGTCGCAGTAAAGTTGTAGTTACAGTAAGTTTGGTTTGTTGTCGTTAAGGTGTATTTGTAGTAAGAATTCGGGTTTTTACGGTTAAGTTATAGTTATAGTAAATTTGGTTAGTCATGATAAAGTTGTAATTTATAGTAAGTTTGGTTTGTCGCGGTTAAGTTATAGTATGTTCTTTTTGAGGCGATTAAGTTACAGTTATATTAAGTTCCTTTTGTTGTGTTTACGTTAAAGTTATAGTAAGTTTGGTTTGTCGTGGTTCATTTATAGTTACAATAAGTTGGATAGTCACGATTAAGTTGTAGTTATAGTAAGTTAGATTTGTCACAGTTAGGTTATAGTAAGTTTGGTTTGTTGAGGTTATGTGGAAATCATAGTAAGTTTAGGTTTGTCGAGGTCAAGTTATAGTTACAGTTAAGTTTGCTTTATCGTGGTTAAGTTGTAATTATATTTACAATTTAAATTTATTGTAATTATATAATTGAATATTACTGAAAATAAAACGATGTGTGTGTTTTGAAAGTAATTTAGCATTTATCGAAGCAGCCGGAGGATAAAGGGTACTCCTCTAAACATTCAAAAATTGGTTATAGTAAGTTTGGGTTATCGCGGTTAAGTTGTATTTCTAGTAAGTTCTGCTTGTCGCGGTTAAGTTATAGTAGCTTAGTTTGCAGTTGTTAAGTTATAGTAAGTTTGATTTGTCGCTGTTAAATTTTAGTTATAGTAAGTTTTGCTTGTCGCGCGCGGGTAGAAGTCATAATAACTTTGGTTTGAAGATGTTAAGTTGTAGTTACAGTAAGTTTGGGTTTTCGTGGTTAAGTTATAAATCTATTAAGTTTGTTTTGCTCTAAGACCATCTTTATTTTGTGAGATAAGAGCAATACTACAGTACTCGCTGAAATCTCGCATTAACCTTCTGAGGTTGTTTACACACATATATTCGCTCACAACCTGCAGGTTAGGTTCTTACCTGTCTAACTAAGTCTAACCTGTAAGACTTCTAACCAGCTGTGACATCCGTGGTGTTATCTTCGGATCTTTACCTTGGTGTTTGATCCCGGACCGTCGCCAATAGCCCGTTGTGTTCCCCAGTGCGGCGTTACTTAAAATACCTACCATCTCAGAAAAAATGCCGTCACCAATAGCCCGCTGTTTTGCTCCCAGTGCGACGTAAATTAAAATACCTACCTACCAACCGAAAAAATGCCAGTTAATGTGATTCTCCGAGTCTAATCCGACGTTATAAATGTACAAGAGAATGAGCCCCGAATCGCCACAAATAGATACAGAACTCGGTTTAAAAGACTTAGCAAACCTAAAACCAGCTCAAATCCGTTTCAGAACCAGCTGCAAATAGTTTCAAAAGGGAAACTATTCGCAGTTAAATTCCCGAGTAGCGTTGCATAAAAAATTCCTCTTCTCCAGTGCGACGTTAATTAAAATACCTGCCTACCAACCGAAAAAATGACAATTAATGAGTTTCTCCGAGTCTAATCCGACGTTATAACAGAACAAAAAAATTAGACCCGAATCGCCACAAATAGATACAGAACTCGGTTTAAAAGACGTAGCAAACCTAAAACCAGCTCAAATCCGTTTCAGAGCCATCTGCAAATAGTTTCAAAAGGGAAACTATTCGCAGTTAAATTCCCGAGTAGCTTTGCATAAAAAATTCCTTTCCTCCAGTGCGACGTTAATTAAAATACCTACCAACCGAAAAAATGCCAGTTAATGAGATTCTCCGAGTCTAATTCGATGTTATAACAGAAAAAGAAAATGAGATCCGAATCGCCACAAATAGATACAGAACTCGGTTTAAAAGACTTAACAAACCTAAAACCAGCTCAAATCCATTTCAGAACCATCTGCAAATAGTTTCAAAAGGGAAACTATTCGCAGTTAAATTCCCGAGAAGCGTTACATAAAAAATTCCTCTTCTCTCATTCCAAGGATACCTTTCCTGGTGTTTTATTCCCATTGAAATGGCCCTTTGAAAAAGAGAGCTGTTTTTTACAACATAAACCATTTTAGGACTAGTGCATCTTTCGACTTTAGGCAAGTCTGAAAAGGGGAATAACTCTTTTGTTTCGTCCTTTACACTGTGGATGGAGAACGTTTTGGTCGGGCCAAATCGATAAGAAAGAAGACTTGTTTTTCCCGGATATCCGCTCAAAGTGGTTTTCGACAAAGCTTGTTGATATGTTACTTCGGGCCGGAGTTCTTAAGACTTTCGGTCCGGAGTGTTTCGAACTTAAGCCGTTGAACATTTGAAGTTGTTTTGTGAAGTGGTTTTCGATTCCAAGCTGGAGTTGGCCAGAGATCACACTAGTTTACTTGAAAATAACAAACGAGGATATTTTGAACAGAAGTTGGTTGTTTCGGGTTTAGGTAGGTAGGTGTTTGATTAACGTCGCACTGAAGCTACACAACGGGCTATTGGCGACGGTCCGGGAACAAATCCGAAGGGAAAGATCCGAGGCAAGCACCGCGTAATTTTGAACCACGGTCAGATAATGAGGTCACACCTTTTCAATCTTTCCAAATGCTCCTATTCTAACGAAATGAGCGATAGAATATTTTAAAAAGATTATATTCCAAAGTAGGTAGGTAATTAATTAACGTCGCACTGGAGCAATACAGCGGGTTATTGGTGACGGTCCGGTATCAGTCCCGAAGGGAAAGATGCAAGGACAACGCCTTGTAATTTTTAACCACGGTCAGACGACGAGAACAACACCTGAGCTGGCACCCCACTCTTAAAACTTCCACACCACGCCAACGTGAGGACATTTAAGGTCACGACAGATTTAACGTGCACCAGTCCCCACATACTAGAAGGTCTTTGTTTGGACCGAGTTTCAAGCTCGCAACCCACTGGTTGCAAATGAGTTACTTTTCCAACTGGGCTTGTAGGTAGTTATATTAGCATTGCACTGGAGCAACACAACGGATTATTGGTGACGGTCCGGGATCAAACCCGAAGGGAAAGATCCGAGGACAACACCACGTAATTTTGGACCACGGTCAGATGACGAGGTTTTGGGTTTTAAGGAACAGGAGTCCTATTTGGCCAAGCTGCGCCAAACACAAGACAAGCAATGACAAGTAAAAAACCAATTGAAGAGATGCGATTTCAAAACTAGGTGCTGCCACAGACCATCGTGTGCACGGGGGCTGGTGCACGTTAAATCTGTAGGACCTCAAATGTATTCATGTTGGCGTGGTGTGGAAGTTAGAAGAGTGGGGTGCCAGCTCAGTTGTTACACCGTCATCTGACCGTGGTTCAAAATTACGTGGTGTTGTCCTCGATCTTTCCTTTCGGTATTGATCCCGGGCCGTCGCCAATAGCCCATTGTGTTGCTCCCTGTGCGACGTTAATTCAAATACTTACCTACCTACCTCATGAATTTCCTAGCACCTCATCTGAATTTAAAAATGTACTTAATAAAAATTGCGATCTTTAATTAATGAACTGTGTATTACCTCTCCAAGTGGTTTCGGCGAGATATCTCGTCCATCAAGATCTGATCAATTTTTCTAATGACGAGATATCTCGTTATCAAGATACGTATTGCCTATTTTTAATGATAACGTGATCAAGATGTGGTCAATTTTCTTCTTATAACGAGACATCTCGTCCATCAAGATCTGGTCACTTTTGTCAAGATATCTGGTCCATCAAGATCTTTCCACTTTTGACTAGATATTTCGCCTATCAAGATCTTTCCACTTTTGACAAGATATCTGGTCCATCAAGATCTGGTCACTTTTGTCAAGATATCTGGTCCATCAAGATCTTTCCACTTTTGACTAGATATTTCGCCTATCAAGATCTTTCCACTTTTGACAAGATATTTTGTCCATCAAGATTCGGTAATTTTTGACAAGATATCTCGTCCACCAAGATCTGGTCTCTTTTGACAAGATATTTGGTTCATCAAGATCGGGTTACTTGACAAGATATCTCGTCCATCAAGATCTGGTCACTTTTGACAAGATATTTCGTCCACCGAGATCTGGTCTCTTTTGACAAGATATTTGGTCCATCAAGATCGGGTTACTTGACAAGATATTTGGTCCATCGAGATCGGGTCACTTGACAAGATATCTCGTCCATCAAGATCTGGTCCCTTTTGACAAGATATTTTGTACACCAAGATTTGGTCTCTTTTGACAAGATATCTCGTCCATCAAGATCTAGTCATTTTTGACAAGATATTTGGTCCATCGAGATCGGGTCACTTCACAAGATATCTCGTCCATCAAGATCTGGTCCCTTTTGACAAGATATCTCGTCCATCAAGATCTAGTCATTTTTGACAAGATATTTGGTCCATCGAGATCGGGTCACTTCACAAGATATCTCGTCCATCAAGATCTGGTCCCTTTTGACAAGATATCTCGTCCATCAAGATCTAGTCATTTTTGACAAGATATTTGGTCCATCGAGATCGGGTCACTTGACAAGATATCTCGTCCATCAAGATCTGGTCCCTTTTAACAAGATATCTCGTCCATCAAGATCTAGTCATTTTTGACAAGATATTTGATCCATCGAGATCGGGTCACTTGACAAGATATCTCGTCCATCAAGATCTGGTCCCTTTTGACAAGATATTTCATCAAAACAACAAAAATGATTTTCGTCGAAATTTATTGATACGTTACTTTGGACCGGAGCTCTTGAGACTTTCAGTCCGGGAGTGAAGCCATTGAACATTTCAAGTTGCTTTGTGAAGTGATTTTCGATTCGAAACTGGGGCTGGCTGGAAATACCAGTAACATACACTGTACTGAAAAAGTCACTGGACTCCTGGAGTAGAAACTAAACAACATTTATTTTGGGGTCTGACTATAAATTCAAATTTCCAATTTCAGAGTCCACATCCACATGGGAAAAAACAGAGCTAACTACTAGTGAGTAAACAGAGGCCGTTCGGACATTTTTTGAACGATTTTGATGAGCTGTAAAAAATTGTATGCCCTACGAAAGAATTTTATTTTCACAGCAGTTAAATAGTTAAAGTATATCTTATCGTCTGCTAACTCAGAGTTTTGTTTACTTTCAGAATGGTGCTTTAAATAAGCAAAGGATGGAAGGCTATGTTTCCTCTCTTTCCGAAGAGAATTATGCTTATTCAAGTATTCAAAAACGCTGTAAAAGTCATGTTTTTTTGATATCTAAAGGTACGATAAGTAATATTAATGAGAAAGGAAAAAAACGTAAAAGTGGAAAAATACTTCTAAAAAAGTATCCAAAAAAGAAAAAAATTTCTGAGAATATTTGTAAGGTAAGATCTTTAATTTTAAAAGAGAATCCGCCAAGTCAAAGGACTATAGCAAAGTGAACATGAGAACTTTCTCTAAGAGATTTATGATTGTTGCCGGTTTTGCATATAATGGAAAATTAAAAGTAAAAAGAGGGGAAAATGTAAAAATAAACTCCCACGTATTATCAAGACCATATTTTATCCCAATATTCAAAAAAGAAATACCATATCTTTACCCACAGTGCCAACAATCAGTAGAACTGCACCAGGATAAAGAAAGCAGCCACACATCTAAATCTCCAGATGTTTCACCCAAGAACTTTTGTGCTTTTGGACTTTTAAAAAGGCATTATCGAAACGTCGACCGAAAACCATTCAAGGACTGGAAAATTGTGGAACAAGAATGGGACAAAATACCACTGTCGATGCTACAAAAGTCATTATCATGGAAATTAAGGTGTAGAAAGATAGTTAACAATAAGGGCTATCAAATGGAACATTTAAAACACAAAAATTTCATGTAAAAAATTGAGCTTCAGTCCATTAAAATCGTTGAAAAAATGTCCGATTAGCCTCTGAAGCCTAAAATTGAAGGAAATAATGTCCTAATGTGTAAATGTTTTATTTCAAAATCTAAACACTGAAGTCATTTTATTAAAAGATTCTATTCGAATATAAGGAGTAATATAACATTTTCAAATGGTTCTATTATAAGGACATGATCAATAGAATGTTTATAAAGGATTCCATTCTAAGGAAAGGAACAATAGAAGCCAATCTAAATCCGTGGATGCTTTAATCATAAACTGCTTTATGGGTATAAAAGCATACTTCTGAATCTAGTGAAGGTTAATAACTTGCAAAATAATGTAAACTACAGTTATACTATTTTGCACACATATATTTTTTCAATTAATAGAGTAAAATAAAAATAACACTTTTGAACGATTTAAAAATACTGTTTTCATAAAATGCGAAGCGTTAATAAAACTTGGCTGCAATAAAATAGAACTTTCATCAATTTGAGTTTATAATTTTCTTTTAGATTTCTCTGTTTTCTCTTATAACAAAAGCTTATGAAATGTTACATTCTATTCCCTTCAGGAAATCATTTACCAAGGCCTTACATTCATCTAAATCTCTCGGGAATTTTACATATTTTAGTTACCATTCCTAGCCCATAGTTATTCATCGCCGCCGGTGTTTATATCGATTGTGACCAACAATTATTCGTTATTGAAGACGTGGAAGTATGATTGTGTTCTTTCGATTGACAAACTAACGCATCGTTATCGTTGAATCTATTGGTATTACGTTTTGACGATGAAATCAATATCGGCCAAGGCAGATAGATTGATTTTAAAGAAATCTTAAAATTAAGTATGTATTTAGGATGTAAGGTTGGAATAGCTGAACAGAACAGATGAATAGGGGGAGATGGTTTGGATAACGAGTATTTATTTTATGCTCTACATATTGGTATTTTAAAAGAAAAAACGTAAACAATGTGCCTGTAAGAAAGTAGTGATCAAAAATTGTTTTCAAATTATTTGTTATTGATTTACTTTTACTAAAAATGGTATGTAGTTTGAGAGCCATATATTTCATATTAACCCTTCCAGTGGTTTCGACGAGATATCACGTCCTTCAAGATCTTACCAATTTTGATGATGACGAGATCAAAATATGGTCAGTTTTCTTCTAATGACGAGATATCTTCCATCAAGATCCGGTCAGTTTTCTCTTAATGACGAGATATCTCGTCCATCGAGATCCGGTCAGTTTTCTCTTAATGACGAGATATTTCGTCCATCGAGATCCGGTCAGTTTTTTCTTAATGAGGAGATATCTCATCCATCAAGATCTGGTCGATTTTCTTCTAATAGACATTTGCTATCAGTATAAGGCTACTTAAGAATTAAATTCGATCTCCTTTTTTATTCTAAACAGAGGTTGATATAAAATAGAGAAAAGGAACTTTTTAAAAGTAAACTAACTTTAAATTTTTTAACTTAAGAAAATATTGAAAGTTAGGAAACATTTTCATAGCATTGCAAACATGTACTGAAAGTGTAATGATAATGTGAGTTATATACGAAATGGTGCACATTAACCCATCTAGTGGTTGTCTCGACGTCGTATCTTGTCATTAGGAAAATTGACCCAGATTTTGATGGACCAGATATTTCGTCATTAGAAAAAAGTGACCAGATCTTGATCCCGTCACCATAAAAAATCGGCAATACTTTGTTGACGAGATATCTCGTCATTTGCAAAATTGGTCATATCTTGATGGACAACATATCTCGTTGAAACCGATAGGGGTTAAAAAAGAAAAACTGAGACGTGGAAATAAATTTCCAAGTAATATTAACTCTGAGTCACGAGATCTGCGAGTAGTGTAGAATTGCTTTTAAGCTGCATCACATTTAATGACTAAATGGCTATTTTCATACACAAAAGAATCCTAGGAAGATTCGATCGGTTGAAAGGTGAAAACTAGTTAAGGCATGCAGGGAAGACTGCAGAGACTGCAGAAAGTATATATTTGTGTGAACCCCTCAGCGTTTAATTGTTATCCTGAAGCTATTTAGAAGCCAAACACTGTCTTTACGTGTAATATTTAACAATGTCAGAAAAATTGAACACTTTAATTTACACTTAATCTTTTTCTATCTTTTTAAACATCGGGACATTATGTTTTGGGGAAAATTCAAGCGTTAAATGTACCACTGAAGTTTAGATATAGAGAGTATTTGAAAGTAGAGTTACTATAGATTTCAATTTATGACCCTTAAATCTAATAAATTGAAACTACTTGCATTACTACTACTTAAGTACTTACGCAAGGACTTAAAAATGATTAATCATAGAGCCTCATAAAGTTCATTTTTTCAGAATTATGAAAACTATTTTTGTTCGGTTTAATTGGCAAGACCGAAAATAAATAACATACGTAATAACACTTTAGAGCATTATTTGTTGCTTAAAGTACAAATATGTGTTCATACTAACAGTATAAAAGTCTAAATTACTCTATTAAAATTCGCGATGAAGTAATGAATACTAATTCTCCCCATGAGACATGAAAAACGTCGTCTTGTCTGCTTGACGTCTATTAATTTACAAATTATCGTCTACCCTTTCCAGACGACTGAAAAATATAAGAGATAATTATGTTAATTAATGTTAGCGAACACAATCAAATCTCTAGTCTTTTGCCACTGCAGTGTTGAAATTAATAACCCTTCTGAGTAAAAATGTTATTACTTCGTACTTTATGTGCATTTATTGATTTATTTCAACATTGTGAAATAGTTATTTTCTTTATCGCTTTATATATAATGTTCTGTTATTGCGATGTGTTAGAGGTATTTCAGAAATGAAATCAATACGCATATAAAGTCTTTGAAGTTTGGAATATACAAAAATGTAGATTTCCAACATTTGCAACCTTCCTACAGAGAAACAAATTTATGTTGGACTGTAAATGTCGCTAAAATAAATGCCGTTTGATTTATGATAATGCTGCTTTCCAACCTTGTTTGAGTTTAATAAATCTTGCTCAATAAATACCCGATTTAAGGTAATGTTGCTTTCCAACATAAACATCCTTCTTGCAGATAAATAAAGTTATATTTACTAAGTAAATCTCATCAAAATAGTTACCCATCTGATTTATGACAATGTTGGCTTACAACGTATTCATACTTCGTGCATCAAAATAAATTGGTGTATGGTGAAATAATTCCTGCCAAAATACTGTATAATTAACAGTAATGTTGCTTTCCAACTTTTTATCCTTTTACAGAGAAACAAAGTTATTGCTGCGTATATCCCACCAAAATACTTGACTGATTTACGGCAATGTTGTTTTTCAACATGTTTACAATTCACGCGGCGAAACAAAGTTCTGTTTGGTGAAATTAAACCTGCTAAAATTAACTATTAACGGTTATGTCGCAAAAGAAATACTGTATAAATTAATGGTAACATTGTTTTCCATCATTTGTACACATTTACAGCAAAACAAATTTATGAGCTGAGTAAATCCTACCAAAATAAATACTTGACTGATTTACGTCAATGTTGTTTTCCAACATGTTTACAATTCATACAGCAAAACAAAGTCATGTTTGGTGAAATAAATCCTGCTAAAATAAGTACTATCCAAATTAAGTACAATATTGCTTTCTACTTTTCCAACATTTATACCCTTTAACAGAGAAACAGAGTCATATTTGTTGAGTAAATGGTGACATAAATCCTGCCAAAATAAATAGTCTAATTAACAGTTATATTAGGTGAAATAAAACCTGCTAAAATGATATATTAACAGTGATGTTGCTTTCCACCTTCCAAGAAAAAATTAATCGTACAGAGAAACAAAGTTATATATGTTGGCTAAATTCCATCAAAATATATACTTGTGTGATTTTCGGCAATGTTGCTTTCCAACATATTCACACTTCGTACATCATAGCAAAGTTATTGTATATTTGGTGAAATAAATCCTGCTAAAATAAATACTATGTAAGTAAGAATAATGATGCTTTCAAATTTTCCAACATTCATCTTTTTGCAGAGAAACAAAGGTATTTCTGACTAAATCGCACCAAAATAAATGTCTGATTTACTACAATGCTGCTTTCAACCTATTTACACTTCGTGCAACAAATCGCACACACATTTATGTTTGTCTAATTAACGATAATGTTGTTTTCCAAAATTTATACCCTTTAACAGAGAAGCAAATTTATATTTGCTGAGCAAATCCGATGAAAATAAATACCTGTGTGATTTACAGTAATATTGCTTTCCAACCTATTTACACTTTATAAAGCAAAACAAACTTATGTTTGATGAAATAAACCCTGCTAAAATAAATACTACCAAAAACAATAATGTTGCTCTCAACTTCTCAACATTTATACCCTTCTTACAGAAAAAACTAAGTTTTATAACTAAGTAAATCTTGCCAAAATAAATACTTGTCTGACTTACGTGTAACGTTGCATTCCAACTTTCAATCATTCATACTATTCAATTTTCCAACTCAATAGCATTTATATTATATTATGAAATGTTTTTTTTAACCCTCCAAGTGGTTTCAACGAGATATATCATAGATATTTCTATCTCTATCTCATCATTTCAACGAGATACCATCAAGATCCGATCAATTTTGCTAATGACGAGATATCTCTTCCATCAAGATATTGCTGACTTTTTTTATGATGACGAGATCAATATCTAGTCAGTTTTATTCTAATAACGAGATACGTCTTCCATCGAGATACAGCCAGTTTTCTCTTGACGAGATATCTCGTCCATTAAGATCTGTTCAATTTTGCTAATGACGAGGTATCTCGTCTATCAAAACCTGATCAATTCTTCTAATGATGAGATAACTCCACGCGAAAACAACCAGGGTTAAACTGAAAAGTAGAGCAACACTGAAAGCCAATAATCGTGAGTAAATTAACTAAATGGACTTCAAGTTGCCAATTAAGTGGAGAGCATTTGATATCTAAGCTAAACGTTGCCTTTCTCGCGAAGCTAATTCAGAAATTACATCCTCAGTTTAGTTCCAGAGGGTTCCCGTGGAACTCTTACTCTTCATTTCCGAGCTTCCTGAAGGGTTCTCCAATAAAGCTTCTCATTTATTTAATAGCAATGAACGTTTTGAAACAGACTTTGGCACTCCATTGGGCACGCAAATGAATACAACGCCATAGGGCATGTGGTTTCTCTCAAACAAAAAGTTACTTTCAATCATATATCGATTTGTTTCTTTAATCTAAGGTGTCAGGTGATCGTAATTTTAAACTTGGACTGTTCGGAGAGCTCTGTAGATCTATACATTAAGCAGATTGACTTCAAAATATGCATGCAGTTTACTCTAAAGATGTGGAAAAGGGTTACGCGAAATAATTAAAAAATAATCCGCTATGGGTGCTTTACAGCAAAACAGTTTCAAAGAACATTTTTAGAATTGATTTGCAATGCATTATTAAAAGATCTTAAGACACGTTGGAACCTTATCTCTAACACATGGCTTCTTTCTTTGTCGACCAGGTATTCATCATCTTTCAGTTTCATTTCAATGTCGTCCAGTGCCAGTAAAATCCCCTTGGATCGCTTTCAGCGACTTATTGGCTTCTTTTATGTCGCTCAATTTTTTTCTAGTTCGACACTGTCCATTGAAGCAATGTCCTCGATTTCATAGGATTCTAATTTGATTAGTAATCTTCGAATTGTTCCTCGTTTTCCGATTAATGTTCTTTGATCAGCCATTCTTTAGAATTCTAATTTTGGAGATCGCAGATGAAATTCCATTTCACTACAAATGCAGGTTTGAAGAACCCAAGTGTCCTTCAAAAATCAAATTCCAATGCACTCACCACTGCAACTCGAACTCAAAATTCCGGCTCCGTAGAACCAAAAATGTTTCCGCCTTCTATATTATTCAAGGACTCAAGTGTCCTTTCAAAGTTCTTAAGTTGATTGTAATTCTAAATTATGCATGTAGAAATGCATTGAAATTAAAACTGCATTATAAGACAAAAATTTATTATGATCACATATTTACATGGAACAATCGTTGAACTGACGATTCCTTTCTGAAAACTAGCGTTTTTCAAATCAGAATATCAATTCCGGTTGAAGTTAAAATCAAATCTGCGCGAGAAAGTTGCGCAAATGATAAATACAAGCGTTAAAGTAAATTGGAACATCAAATCGCGACCACGAATTGCATGCTCCAACAGGGTGTATAACAGCAAAAAGCTTCAGAGATCTCTAAAATATTAAACAGAATGATGCCAATATATATATGTCAGGGCGTCATCAGGGAGGTGTCTGTCTGACCAAGACAACACAAAATGGCGTTTTCTGCGTGTGAGCAGCGGTGTGCTAAAAGTTGCTCACATCCTCTCTGATGACGCCATGATCCACCAACACCAATTCATTCTTTGAAATATTCTTAAAATTTACCTTTAATTTTCTTTAATTATTATTTTACTCGCCATACTACTTTGCTGCTTTAGCACGCATACATGGAGAATTCTGTTTGACTAATGTTTATTCCCCGTTTTTTAGCTTTTTGGCTTTTTTACTAGTTTGCATGCTTTAGTTCTTTAGCTTTTTTACTGTTTCGCATATTTGGATTTTTAAGACATACATATTGAAGTTGCAATGGAAAAGTTTTCATTCGTTCTATAATAGACATGCTTTCTGCATCGGATTACTAAAACTCCAAAGAGGAGATCTAGTTTTGTACGAAATACACTCATATAAGGTGACTAGTTTTTACCCATAAAGTTAAAAAACTTAATTTTTTGTTTCAAAAAATTCTCTCTCCGAATTTTTTAAAAAGCTTGTTTTCTTTTAAAATTTCGACTTCTTTTTTCTTAAAAAAATAACGCTATTTAAAAAAAATGCATATATTTTTTGGTAGCCCTGTGCCCTTCAAAGATCGAAAAGGCAAACACAACTAATGATGATCAACCTCCAAGTGGTTTCGACGAGATATCTCGTCCATTAAGTTGTGATCGATTTCGCTAATGATAAGGTATCTCGGCATCGAGATATTGCTGACGTTTGATGACGACGAGATCAAGATCTGTTCCGTTTTCTTCTAACAACGAGATATCTCGTCCATCAAGATCTGGTCACTTTCTTGTAATGACGAGATACCTCGTAGAGACAACAACCAGGAGGGTTACTAACTAATAGGCGTTTCTGGGATGCCCAGTGTTGAAGTAATCTCTTCCAATTTTAAACAGATTTTTACTCACGGGGTTTCGAAAACCGATGGTGCATCTGTGCCTTTAATCTGAAAATATTTTCCTAACATGAGCTCCAACTTATAGTATAGCTCTAGAAGAAATATATCTTACGGGATTTCTAAAACTGCCGAAGATGGAGCTTAAAAAGGAAACTAAAAGACTATTTCGTGCGTGTTAGAATGCTGCTGGGAGCAAATAAAAATTGATGTACCTAACACCAGCATAGTAAAATACAAGTAAACAAACATTCATCGAAGTAAAAAAGAATACTACAACTTTTAAGCCTTCTTGAAGAATATTGCGATCAGTCACCCAGAAGTAAACATCTAAACATGTATTGCATAAGCATCAGAATTTATCCTGGAAGCTTGTATTATACCTGGAATAAGTAGGTTCGTATAAACAGGATAAAAGTTTCTACTCTTTCTTGAATGAAAAGTATAATTTTTTCATCAGACATACGTCTTTAAAGTATACCCTCAAGGTATTGTCCGTATTCTTTATTCTTAAAAGCTTTTTTGAGAGGTTACTTGTTTCAAAATCTTTCATATTGCAAAAAACGCAATGTTTTGGAGAAAGACAAAGGGTTGGGTAAAAGGAAAATATAATGATTACCTTAGAATGGGATAAGATTTCCACTTAATTATCTTTACATTACGTAGTAATTACGTGTTGATGAAGTTAAACTTGACTAAAATGGGAATTGTTTGTATAAAAGGTACGAATTCAACTTAATCTCGGCAATTGTTATACTTCATGTTGTAACTAAGTGTGAATTAAGGTAAAACTTGATCAAAATGGTAATTCGTATAAACGGTACGATTTCCATTTAATATCGACAATTCTCGTACTTCATGTAGTAACTATATATGAATTAATGTAAAACTTGATCAAAATAGTAATTATTTGTATAAAAGGTACGATTTCCATTTAATCTCGGCAATTGTCATACTTCATGTAATAACTAAATGTGAATAAAGTTAAAACTCTTAATCAAGATGTAAATTATTAACATAAAAGCTTAAAAATATAGATATTAACAATAAGAATAGTCTATGACCCTTTTTGCATGTCTATATACCCAATATCATCAAGACGCGAGTGGAAAACTTAAGCTTAAATATGTTATTTTCCCCCAAGGGGTTGCTAATGTTTTTAATTCAGTACTCCGAGGTAGCATTCAAAGGCAGAAAGCGTATAAATAAATAATTGATTTGCAAAGTAATATTAATTATTTTAAGATTTTATTACTTAGAGTATCTATTCTAAGGAAATGAGAGAATCTTTCTAAAAGATTCTCTTCTAAGGAAAGGAGCAATGTAAACGAAAGGAGCCATAAAATCTTTCCAACGGATTCTGTTTTATTGAAAGAAACCATAAAATCTTTCCAAAGAATTCTATTCTCAGGAAAGGAGTCAAAATCTTTCCAAAGGATTCTATTCTCTAAGGAAAGCACCAATTAAATCTTTCTAAAAGTTGAAAAAACTCATGGATTGTTTCACTCAATAGATGTGGTTATTTAATCATTAAGAGTGTGTTTTGTAGGTTAAAAGAAATTGTACACTACTCGGAAATCGCACACCCAGAGGGTTAAATGAAATTCATGAAACTTGTGAATTAACTTACGAACTTATGAAACTTATAAATAAAATGTGACTGGTATACTCAGTTTAAGTGTCCTGAGGAAAATGTTATTTGCAACATCTAATGCAGATTAACGACTTAACGATGAGGACAAACTTGAACGTATCAAAATTCCCTAAAATTTGGTGACATACTTTGATGCTACTTCTTGATGGATGTTGAAAAGATGTAATTGGGGATAAGTTTTCCCCTCTTTACAGAAATTAACAGTTTGCCCTAAAGATTCCAGTTAAAAGGCATACTTAAATTTGAATTAATCAAATTTAGTAGGCTTGACAAGGCAAGACAAACTCTATTCTACTGAATATAAATGTATTTTTAAAAACCATGCTGATTTATATATATATAAGGCCCCCTGTTTTGATCCTATGATCATATTTTCACCTAGCAACCTGTAGTCTTTCTTGCATGACTTCTAAACAATTTTGACCTTCTTCACCAATGCAATCAATTCAAAGGATTCTGTTCTAAGCAAATGAGCAATAAAATCTTTCCAAAGGATTACATTAGAAGCACAAATGCGCAATAGAATCTTTCCCAAGGATTCTTTATAACGAAAGGAGCAATAAAATATCTCCGAGGGATTATATTTTAAGAAAATGAACAACATAATCTTTCCAAAGGATTCTATTCTACTGAAATAACAATAATAATGCAAGTGATTATATTCTAAGGAGTGGAACACTAGAATCTTCTAAAATAATTCTATTCTCAGGAAAGAAAAACTAGAATCTTTCCAAAGGTTGGAAGAATTCGTGTATTCTGTCATCCAATGGATATGGTTATTTAATCACTAAGTGTGTTGTGAGATGAAAGAAATAGTACATAATTGAAAATCTGGCAACTCTCATAGGGTTAAATAAAAATGATCATTATGAATAAGATGTGACTGGTATACTCCGTTTAACTGTCCTTTGACAGATATTATTCGCAATTTCTACTCCAGATTAACGACTTAACGATGAGGACAAACTGAAATGTATCCAAATTCCCTAAACTTCGGTGACGTTCTTTGATGCTAATGCTTGATGGATGTTGAAAGGATGCGATTTGGACTAAATTCTCCCCTCTTTACAGAAGGTAGCAGCTTGTTCTGAAGATTCCACTTAACAGTAAATGCAAACTTAAATTAAAATTAATCGAACTTAAACCATAGCTAGGGTACACAAACGCTATTCGACTGATTGCATTTTGCAGCCTTTCCTGCATGACTTCTAACCAATTTTGACTTTCTTAACCTATACCATATATTAAAAGGATTCTATTCGAACGAAAAGGACCAATAAAATCTTTCCAACGGATTCTATTTTATTGAAAGGAGCCATAAAATCTTTCCAAAGGATTGTATTCTAAGGAAAAGAGACATAAAATCTTTTCAAACGATTCTATTCTAAGGAAAAGAGACATAAAATCTTTCCAAAGGATAGTACTCTAAGGAAAGGAACCATAAAATCTTTCTAAAGGATTGCATTCTAAGGAAGGGAGGCATAAATTCTTTCCAAACGATTATATTGTAAGGGAAGGAGTCAAAATATTTTAAAATGATTCTATTCCAAGGAAAGAGTCAATAGAATATTTCAAAAGGATTCTTTTATAAGGAAAGTACCAATACAATCTTTCGATAGGATTATTTTAAAAGGAAAGGAACAATAAAATCTCTCCGAGGGATTCTATTCCAAAGAAATGAGCAATATAATTTTTCAAAATCATTCTTTTATAAGGAAAGGAGCAATGAGATCTCCTCGAGGGATTATATTCTACTGAAATGACCGATTGAAACTTTCCAAAGGATTATAAGGAAGCCTAAGGAAATGGGCAATAAAACATTTCCAAAGGATTCGTTTATAAAGAAAGGAGCAATAAAATCTTTCCGTGGGATTCTTTTCTAAGGAAATGAGCAATAGAATCTTTCCAAAGGATTCTATCCTAAGGAAGGGAGCCATAAAAAATCTTACCAAAGGATTCTATTCTAAGGAAAGGACTTATAAAATCTTCCGAAAGTTTGAAAGATTCCTTGGATTATTTTCATCCAATAGATGTAGTTACTTAGTCATTAAGAGTGTTGTAAGGTAAAAACAACACTGCAGAACTCGCAAAATTTCATGACTCAAAGAATTAATCCATTTTCAAGTTTTTTTACGTATTTTACTTAAAATGGCATTTTTTTCAGATTTTTTAGTTCATTTTGTTGTGCTATTTTTTATTCATAATTTTGGATATTTTGGCGTTTTCCAGAAAAGCGCAATTTGGATGAATTTCCATAAAATTCATTCTTTCCTTAACACTTTCCGGGATTGAACAAAATTTATTTAAAGTGCGCTCCTGTGCCATCAGCAGAATAAAAATGAGCTTCTCTTCAAAACTGTTGGCAGACCCTAAAAATCATTCTCCTTTGAAAATTTGTATGTGGGTTTTGCTATGCTTTACAATTTTATACGGTTGATATAATCATATATGGCTAACTAAAAATATTCAACTATTTTTATCAAAACCATTCGCCCTCTATTTGACCTAAGTTCGAAATAGTTACTTGCACTTTTTGCTTTTATGTTATGTTGAGCTTGGGTATTATTTTGGAAGTTTTGTACTTTGTTTTTTATTAACAAAACAGACTGAAATTGTAACACATTGCATTTAAGGGTATATTTTATTTTATAGGGTAATTTAGATTTTCATTGTTTTACGAACCATTTCACAAAAAAAGTTAGGTTTAGGTTATTTTGTTTTTTAGGGTATTTTTGTAATTTTTTAGGCCATACATGCATTTTTATAGGGCATTTTATAGCAATTTCAAGTCAGTCCTTAGAATCTTAGCTGTAAGTATAACCATTTTTCATAAACCAGTACTATGTTTTTTCGCAATGCATTTCGAATACAGTTGTTGCAGAAATATGAATTTAAACAGTTCAAAAACTGAAATGGAAAATAAATCTTGGGTTCCTGAAGTTTGTACTCCGTTTAGTGAAGCGAGGATATTTGAATTCGAAATGTACGGCTTAAATATTAAGTTCTTGTGATGATTAGGCATTTAAAGTAATTCATGAATAGTATGGAAAAACTTTCCATACCAATCTGGAGTTAAAACCTTCTTGTGATGAACAGGTCTTTAAAGTAATTCATGATTAACATGGGAAAATTTATCATTATCAACCTGAAATCAAAAACTTCTTTAATGATTAGGCTTTTAAAGTAGTTTTTAACGTTTACAAATGGAGAGCGTTCCATACCAACGTGGAGTCAAAACTGTCTTGTGACGATCAGGTCTTTAAAGTAATTCATGAATAGTATGAGAATATTTTCCATATCAACCTGAAATTAAATAATTGTGATAGTCAAGCCTTTAGAGTGCATGGGAAACGTTTCATAAGGACATGGAGTCAAAAATTTCTTGTAATGATCAGATATTTAAAGTAATTCATGAAGAGTGTGAGAACATTTCTCCTTATATGCACGTGAAATTAAAAATTTCTTGTGAAGATCAGGCCGTTAAAGTAATTCGTGAATAGTATGGGAAACGTTCCATACTATTCCATAAAAACGTCTCGTGATGATCAGGTCTTTAAAGTAATTGATGATTCGTAGGGGAAAATGTTTCATATCAACAGGAAATATCAACTTCTTGTGATGATCAGGAGTAGTAATTCGCGAATAATATGAGAGATGTTCCATACCTACGTGAAGTCAAAAACCTTTTGTTATGATTAGGTCTTTAAAGTATTCATGAATATTATGAGAACATTTTTCACTCCCCATATCAACATGAAATTAAAAACTTCATGTGGTGATCAGATCTTTAAAGTAATTCATTAACGGAATGGGAAAAGATTTCATGCCAACGGAAAATCAATAATGCTGTCACGGGAAAATACCCTTGTATTTTAAATGGTTCTGAATTTCACAAATATAAATTTTGTTCTTACTCAGTATAATAATTTATTTGTTATATTTCGTTAGATCTTACATAAGCTGCTGGATGAGACTTTTTAAAAATAGCATCAGATATGTATATTTGATTAGTCTATCTTTTTACTGCTTTTAACCCTCTAAACGTCACCTGATTACCGAGTAGTGTAGAATCCTTTGGAAAGATTCTATTGGCCGTTCCTTGGAATCCTTTGGAAAGATTCTATTGCTTCTTTTCTTAGAATAAAATCCTTGGGAATTATTAGTTCAGGTGTTGACCTCGCCATACGACTGTGGTTCAAAATTTCGAGGTGTTGTCCTCGGATCTTTCCTCGAAACTAGGTGTAACCAATGATCGTCGAGTACGCGGGGGAAGCTGCACGTTAAATCTATCGTGGCCTTAAATGTCCTCAAGTTAGCGTGGTGTGCCAGCTCAGGTGTTGACTTCGTCATCTGAGCGTGGTTCAAAATTACGAGGTGTTGTCCTCGGATCTTTCCCTTAGGGATTCATCCCGGACCTTCACCAATAGCCCGTTGTGTTGCTCCAGTGCGAAATTACGTATCTATCTACCTCGGATCTTTCCCATAGGGATTGATCTGGGACCGTCGCCAATAGCCCGTTGAGTTGCTCTAGTGTGACGTTAATTAACTACCTACCTTTGGAATCACTATATTTCTCCTTTCCTTAGAATATAAACCTCTTTTAAAGATTCTATTGGCCAAGAAGGTCAAAACTGGTTAGATGTCATAGAGGGATAACATGCAAAGTGGAATTATGTGTGTGAATCCCTCATAGGGTTAAGATAATATAAAACAGTTCGTTTTATCGCCAAGTAAGAAATCTGCCCGTGCAAGCAACAGTAGCAATAATTCCCACAATAGAATTGGGTCTCAGTAGCCCGATTGGAAAAGTAGCATATTAGCAACCGGAGGGTTGCGAGTTCAAAACTGGATCCAACCAAAGATACGTGGGGCTGGTGCATGTTAAATCTATCGTGGCATCAATTGTCCTCAAGTTGGCGTGGTGCGGAAGTTTGATGAGTGAGGTGCCAGCTCAGGTGTGACCTCGTCATCTGACTGGTTCAAAATGACGGGGTGGATCTTGGACCGTCGCCGATAGCCCGTTGTGTTGCTAAAGTGCATTTATAATTCAACTTACCCACAATATTGTTATTGAAAAGATAAAGGTCAGATTTGTTAGAAGTCACATAACATCGTGTTTGACCCCGCGAGAATTTTCATGTTATCAGCAGTGCATAAGTCCTAGTTGGGGAAATGTTTACTCGCACCCGTAAATCCTACTTTCCGAAACTCCCTAATGATGTCTAATGGCGCATTTTAAAATTTGAGAAATCCCTTTGAATCAGCATGAAAGTCAAATGGCCATTCCCAATCATTTCATTCGCTGGAAAGTGTTTACTGGCATACCTAATTACTCGCATTTCAACTTCGCATCTTCATTAAAGCCTCAATCAACGGTTTTGAGAATCGCTTGTTTACTAAGTTGCGCGAGATGGAGGGAATTCTAAAAATACTAGAGGGATTCAGTATGTTGGAGTATTTGTCCACGTGCATGGGTTTTTGAAGGGTCGATGCGTATTGGTTGATTTCCCTAGTGTATCGTAAACATAGCCTCTTTAAGAAAGTTTTATGTTTTTCTGCTTTGGCTATAACAAACGATTATTCAAAATCACTGTAGCTTAAAGGTCGCATGGAAATTTGGACGAAATGGATGTACCCATAAATTCTATTGGGACATCTTCCAGCGATGTAACGCCACCGAGCATAGAATAACGAATATTTTCGAAAACCTCCCACGAGAGTCCAATAACGAATAATAAACGAATATAATTTTCAATGCCAATTAATCATGCAAGTGAAAATGCTATCAAGCAAACTACGTAACAAGTATTATTTTACAATGGTTAAAAATTAGTTATATTTAATTCCCCTGTAAAAGTCACAGATTTCCGATTAGTTTAGTAGTGCTGTTATCCACTACACACGGGACTGAATATCCATATCTATTGTATGCAAAAAACTGTGGTTTTTTCAATGTTTAGTTCTATTGATCCTTTTCTTAGAATAGAATACTTTGGAAGGATTTTTTGGTCCATTCCTTAGAATAGAATCGTTTGGAAATATTTTATTGTCTATGAAAATAAAAATTGGTAAAATTATTAGGAAAAAAGCAATGGAATATTTCTAAAAGAAATTACCGATATAATCTTACTGAAGGATTCTAATCTAAGGAAAGGACCAACAGCATATTTGCAAAGGGATCACTTAGGAGGAAAGAACCTGTAAAAGAATTTAAAGATTGACTTATAAGAAAAGGAGCAGTAGAATAATTCGAAAGGATTCTATTCTAATGACAGAGAGTAATGGAATATATATATATATATATATATATAATATATATATAATATATATATATATATATATGAATATATATATATAATATATATATAATATATATATATATATATATATGTATATATATATAATATATATATATTATATATATAATATATATATATTATATATATAATATATATTATATATAAAATATATATACTTATATATATACTTATATATATATTTATTATATATATATTTACATATATATACATATATATATATATATATATATATGAATATATATATAATATATATATATATATATATATATATATATATATATATTATATAAAATATATATAATATATATATATTTTGAATTATATATATGTATATATATATATATATGTATGTATATGTGGTGCCCAAACTGCCACTAGAGGGCACCTCCGCGCTGATGTCATCTCCGACCACTGCGCAGCCATTCCGCGCATTGGAGGAACGCAGTCAAAAGCGACACAGAAGGAAGACGACGAAGCTACAAGACGGACGTAGCGTTAGACTGTGCAATGTTGACGGGCGATGAGCGCCGATGGAGTTTATGATGTCTGTGCTGTGCACTTAACTTTAATTGTCTAAACCAAATTCATTGTAAAGATTCATAAATCTAATCATTAATTTTAGTTATTCTTTAAAAGTTCCATCATTACTTGCCCACAAACCAGCACCCCCCACATCTATATATATATGTATATATATATTATATATATTGAATTTTATATATATATATATAAAATTATAATTTTGAATTTTGATTATATATATATCTTTGTAATTTTGAATTATATATATACATATATATATATATATATATATATATATATGTATATATATAATTCAAAATTACAAACTGAAGCAAAGAGGAAACCAAAAATTTTAAAATTAAGAAAATTTCGAAAAAAATGATGCAGTGTTGGTGGATGAGTGCGTCATCAAGGAGGAGCCTCACCCAGTCAACGCAATATGGTGTTTTCTGCGTGTGAGCGGCAGTACACCAAAAGTAGCCCACACACCCCTCCAAGCACCATAAGAAGAAAGGCAAAATTAGAAAAATAAGTTAGAAAAACAAAAATTAGAAAAACAAAACCAAGGACACATACCAAAGACAAGTATAATACAAAATTAAAAAGGAGAAAACAGACTTACCCACATTGATTGACCTAAGCTCGACAACAACCCGCCGCAAACTACATGAGGACCGCCAACAAATGACATTCATAACGCCGAAAAATCAACAGATGAGAAATCGGAACCGCAATTCCGACACGGAACTCCGATTCGGAATTCCGACCCGGAATATCGGAATCGGAAATCGAAAAGATAGTCTTCAAATCCAGTTTTTTAATAAATTAATAGACCTATTATAATTAGTAAATCAAATAGAATTCATAGTCAACAGGAAAGTATCCAAAATAAGCTATTAAATAATATTAGTAATCTTAAATCTTTCAAAAATGTATATATTTCCAAATAAAAGGGCAATATAATCTTTCCAAATAATTCTATTCTAATGAAAATAGCATTATAATCTTTCCAAATAATTCTATTCTAATGAAAATAGCATTGTAATCTTTCCAAATAATTCTACCCTTAGGAAAGGAACACTACAATCTTTCCAAAGGAGTGTATTCGAAGGAAATAATGAATAGAATCTTTACACAGGATTCTATTCGAAGGAAGTAATAAATAGGATCTTTCCGAAGATCCTATTCGAAGAAAAGAAGCAATATAATCGTTCCAAAGACTTTTAACCATAAGCAAACGACGAATCGAATATTTCGAAACGTCGAAAGAATCCATCAATTCTGACAACGCTCAGATAAGGTTATTCAGTCATTAAGTGAGTCGTGGGAAAAAGCAATACCGCACACACTCGGAAATGTCGCGATGCTTAGAGGGTTAAATAATTATCGTCAACGAATTTCAGTGGTCTTAGGAAATAACCCCTATTGCACTGATGCATCCAATAACCATTTCTCTGCCGTTATTGGGGTAGTCACGGGATTTGTGAAATATGCCGGAAATGTAGGTTGCTACTGGAAGCCTCCCCGATTCTGTCTTTACTCTCAGGAATTCTATCCCTTGATTGTAACTAGGTCATATTACTAATCTGCTGCGACATCGTCGGATATTTACTAATAAAGATGTGCAGTTGACTGGAAGGGAGTTGAGTTTTCTGTGGTGTTGAATTTCTGATGGCAGTCTGGATAGTTTTGGATGTTTTTATGACTGAGTACGTTTTCGTTATGTGGGAGTTCAGTTGAGGAAATATTTTAACAGGTAATAGATTTTTGTAGAGGCTGAATCAATAGTATGTGTATGTGTGACTGAATATTCATCAATGCACAGCACAATAACCTACTCTGAAGGATGAAATATTCTGTGATAAATTAATAAGTAGAAATTAGATTACTGTATTTTATACGGAATATATGTACATATATATATATGTACATAAATAATTCAAACCAAAGAGAAATTTAAGAATACCAAGAATTTTATTTAATTATATTGCTAGGCATGCTATGTCTGCGGTTTCGGCCCGCATGCAACAGTACTGATTTTTGACTTCTTTTGACTATGTTTATACTCCGGTATTTTGGCTTTTTAGCCTTTTGGCATTTTATTTGGCTATTTAGCTCTCTGGCTCTTTACTTGTCTGCATTTTTAGTATTATGGCTTTCTAATATTTGGTATGTTTGATTTCTTTTACTACGTATACGTAGGTTTAACGTAGGTTTTATACGTAGGTTTAACACTTTAATAGGTCATAACTTAAGTAGTAGAAAATAAATTATTATAATCTATAATTTATTATAGTATTATAAAATTATTATAATCACATCTATAATTTATTTGATACTATATTAATTTATTGTGGGTGAATATTGAGTCAAAAAAGTAGTATACTTTTGACTGAATATTCACTCTTAAGCAATATCCTACTTCAGTTGAGAAAATACTTAAATAGGTAGTAAATGAAGTAGTATAAAATAAATTAATATATAATATAGTATCTATAATTAATTTGATACATTGATTAATTGTGAGTAAATGTTCAGTTAAAAACAATATTTTTGATTGAATATTCACTATTCATAATATCCTAGTTCAGCTGATAAATTACTTTAATAAGTAATAAATTGATAAGTAAAAAAGGATATATGTTTTTGTGAATCTATGCGAAAAAATTTTAGTTCTTGCCCAGCAATTAGTCTTAAAATTATTTTAATCCTTATACATAAAATCCTAAATAAAATTATATAAACTTAAATTAAATAAATAAAATTATAGAAACTAGCTTTTAAACCAATAAAACTAAGCACACAGAACTCAAGCACTCAAATCGTCTTTTATGCTACTCTAATACAGACACTTGAAAAAATTCTTAATCTAAGCCCAAACGCAGTTCAAATGGGGTATTGATTGACATTTTTCCATGGTTTTTTCGCTCGTAAGATTTTTCTACTTTGTTTTAATGAGGAGCGCATATAAGTAGAGACTTATTTAATTGATTTCATTACATTTTTCCTTCCCATGAGAGAACGCCCCTCCAATTTCAGAGGCGAAGTCCTCACATAATTTCGCGTTCATTACCATAATTGAGAAGCGATGAGTTTACTGAAGATGAGCTCGACAAGTCGCTTTGATTTATTTTCAGTCAATCAATTTAAAGAAAAATTTTAAGTTTTTTTACTTTAAGTTTACAGTTTCACGACTCATACGCGCTATTTAACAAAAGGTTGATTAAAATTAAAATATAATCATTTCGGGTTCTTGTATATTTTTAGAGAATATTCTCCTTTTTTATCCTCTGAGAAGTTCACACGCATAATTTCACCTTGAAACCGGCAGTCTTTCATGCATGATTTCCAAACAATTTTGATCTTAATCAATAGAATCTTTCCAAATGATTTTGTTATAAGGAAATGAGAAACGAAATCTATCCATGGGATTCTATTCTAAGGAACTGAGCGATGGAATTTTTCCACATGATTCTATTCTAAAGAAATGAACAATGGAATCTTTTCAAAAGATTATATTCTTAGGAAATGAGGAATGGAAAAATTTCAAATTATTCTATTCTACGGAAATGAGCAATAGAAAATTTCCAAATTATTATATTCTAAGGAAATGATCAATTGAATCTTTTCATAGGATTCTATTCTAAGAAAAGAACCAAGAGAATCTTTCAAAAGGTTGAAAGAATCCATGGATTCCTTAAACCTTTAGAAAGATTATATTATTCCGTTTTTTAGAGTAGAATTACTTTCATTAGAAAATTAGAATAGAATCCTTTGAAAAAATTCCATTGAAACTTTCCTTATAATAGAATTCTGTGGAAGAAATCTATTGCTCATTCACTTAGAATACAATCCCTTGAAAAGATTCTATAGCCTCTACATTTGATAGGATGAAGGATATATTGTATTAAAGCATGACAACTTATCAAGAATAGTTATTTGTTAAGTATTTTAACTCCTTAATTTTCTTTTTATTAACCATCTAATAATAATTAAATGTTTCAATCCTCCTGGTGGGTGTCTCGACGAATTATCTCGTCATTAGCAAAACACTTCAGATTTTGATGGACGAGATTCGTCGTCATTAGAAGAAAACTGACCACATCTTGATCTCGTCATCACATAAAAAAATTGGCAATATCCTGCTGACGAGATATCACGTCATTAGCAAAATTAGCTCTTATCTTGATGAACGAGATATCTTGTCGAAACCACTTGAAGGGTTAACTCCTTCGTAACGGTTCTATTGATCCATTTTCTAGACTAGGATTGGATTCAATGATACATTTGTATTAAGATAGCCTCTAATATACAGTCTATTTCAAGCAAAGATGGAATAATTGATATTTACTTTTATGAAATCGCAGCAATAGAATTTCTCCGTAAAAAATAATCTTATTTTAATCCAGAAACCAATTTCTTTCTCTTTGATCTCTTAAGTCACGTACTTTTCGATATAACATGCTTGTGGGAGTAAGAGATTCATCTATTGGCTTCATTGATTCTATTGAGTCATTCTATCATTAATGTGCGATCCTGCTAAGCGAAGTACAGCCAGTCTATTTTTCTGCCATTCAAAAGAACATAAAAGTACCTGTAGCTTTTTACTGCATTGGAACAAAGGCACTTTGACATACATTTCACGAAACTCAAAACAATAATTTTTATAAAGAACTGTTTTATAGAGCATCGAGACGTAAACAGGAAGTCAAAAGAAGGAAACCCAATTTTCTGAGATGCTTTCTCTTGAAGAAAATAAGGTACTGAAGATAGATTAAAAGTCTTTTTCGATTTAATTGTAGGAACGAAGACAGGCAATTCTTGACCATCTGAGCGTCACGAGATTTGAGAGCAGTGCACAGTTGCTTTTACCTCACAACACAATCAACGAATAAAACATTTTTTTCTAAGAAATCCGTGGTGTCTTTCAACCTTTGATGGATTCTATTGGTCCTTTATACTACTTAGAATAAAATCCCTTAGGCTTATTCTATAGCTCATTCTGTAAAACAGAATCCTTTAGAATAATTGTGTTGTTCCTTTCCTTAGATTAGAATCTTTTTGCAATATTTTATTGCTCTTTTCCTTAGAATAAAGTATTTGGAACGATTCAATTGCTCATTTCCTTACAATAGAATGCTTTGAAACGATTCTATTGCCAAATTTCTTTATAATAAAATCCTTTGAAAGATTTTATTACTCATTTCATTGGAATAGAATCCTTTAGATTGATTCTGTTGGTCCATTCTCTTGAATAGAATCCTTTGGAGAAAGATTCCATCGCTCATTTCCTTAGAATAGAATACTTTGGAAAGATTCAATTGCTCATTTCCTTATGATAGAATCTTTTGAAAGATTTTATTACTCCCTTCATTGGAATAGAATACTTTTGAACCCGATTCTAATGGTCTATTCTCTAGAATGGAATCATTTCGAAAGATTCCATCGCTTATTTCCTTAGAATAGAATACTTTGGAAAGATTCAATTGCTCATTTCCTTATGATAGAATCTTTTGAAAGATTTTATTACTCCCTTCATTGGAATAGAATACTTTTGAACCCGATTCTAATGGTCTATTCTCTAGAATGAAATCATTTCGAAAGATTCCATCGCTCATTTCCTTAGAATAGAATACTTTGGAAAGATTCAATTGCTCATTTCCTTATGATAGAATCTTTTGAAAGATTTTATTACTCCCTTCATTGGAATAGAATACTTTTGAACTCGATTCTAATGGTCTATTCTCTAGAATGGAATCATTTCGAAAGATTCCAACGCTCATTTCCATAGAATAGAATCATTTGGTAATTTTCCATTGCTCATTTCCTTGGAATAGAATCTTTTGGATATATTTCATTGTTCATTCCTTTAGAGTAGAATCCCTTCTAAAGATTATATTGCTCACAAAGGTCAAAACTGGTTAGAAGTCAGGCAGGGAAGACTGCAGGTTGCAAGATGGAATTATGCATGTAAACCCCTCAAAGGGTTAAATAGAAATGTCCAACTCAAGGGACCAATTTAATCTTTCTATGGGTTGAGAGTATCCATAGATTCTTACATGCAATAGATATGGTAATTTAGTCATTAAATATATTATGGAGTAAACGCAATATTTCACTACAGGGAAATCTCGTGACGCCCAGAAATTTAACCTGAGGAATATATAAAGTAGGTAAAATGTCACGAAATATCGATCTGAAGATTTTATCTACATCATCTCAGATAAAGGTGTTTACATTACGAAATATTTACACAAAAACAACATCTCCGCTTGTTTAAAATGATGTATATTTACCTTTCGCGAGAGATTTTAACTATTACTATCAAACGCTTTGTATTAAAGTTCAGAGAAATAATAGAGCCGGTGCCGTCGTAAAGTGTAAGTGTGGTACTTTTTACAACGAAAGTGCCGAGTTTTATCACAGATTCATTCCCCGTGAGTAAACGGAATATAAACACTTCCGTTCCAATGAAGTCGCAGTGCACCAGAAAAGGCTATTTAGATTTTTTTGCTTAGTCGAGCTTCAGTGTGAGGCACTGTTTCTCAACCTTTCGTATTAGGAGCGCGTCGTTTACTTTCTTTCTTTATAAGTTATGTGTTATAACGTGCGTGTAGCAACTGAGCGTCATGAGATTTACGAGTAGTGTAGTATTGCTTTTACTCCATAACATACTTAATGACTATATAAGCATATCTATTGGGTGAAAGAATCCATGGATTCTTTCAACCTTTAAAAATAATCTATTAGTTCCTTGGAATAGAATCTCTTGGAAAATCCTATTGCTTCTTTCCTTGGAAGTGAACCCTTTTGAAAAATTGCATTGATCCTTTCCTTAAAATAGAATGCTGTGGAAATTCTATTGCTCATTTCATCAGATGGCTGGATGGTTGATTTCTTGGTGAAACGCGATATTTGGCCAAGCACAAGAAAAACACAGCCAAGTAATGGACATACAAACCAAATAAAAGAGTTTACTGACACAGATGTTATAGAAAGACACCCAGGGAGGAAATACACCTGTTCCACATAGCACTCGCAGGTTGCTAGCGCAGCGCTTAAACCCACTGAGACACGGTGACCTCCTCAATCCTGAGAACAGCATCATTTAGAATTTTTCTACTGCTTCCTTCATTAACATTTGGATTCTGTTAATCATTTGGAAAGAGTCAAACGGTCCATTCATTAGAATAGAATCCTTTGAAAAGATTCTACTAATCATTTAATTTAAATATAACACTTTGGAACAATTCTGTTGTTCATTCCTTTAGAAAGATTATATTGGTTTGGTTAGAAGTCATGGAAAGAAGATCGGTGATTGCAAGTTGAAACCATGCCTGTGAACCCCTTAGAAGGTTAAAAAGAAATGACAAACAGAATCCTACTATAGGATTCTATTCTTAGGAAAGGACCAATGTAATCTTTCTATAGGTTCAGAGAACCCATAGATAGAGATTTTTTCATGCAATAGATGGGGTGATTTTGTTATTAGGTGTGTTTTGGGGCAATACTACAATACTTGGAAATCTCGTGACGCTCAGAAAGTTAACATGAACAATATATAAAAGAGGTAAAATTTTACGAAATATCGATCGGAAGATTTTATCTACATCATATCAGATAAGGTTGTTTACATTACCAAATATTTACACAAAAACAGAATCTCTGCTTGTTTAAAATGATGTATATTTACCTTTCGCGAGAGATTTTAACTATTAATATTAAACGCGTTGTATTAAAGTTCAGAGATATGATAGAGCCAGTGCCGTCGTAAAGTGCAAGTGTTGCACTTTTTACAACGAAAGTGTCGAGTTTTATCAGACTCATCCCCGTTAGTAAACGGAATATAAACACTTCCATTCCATGAAGTCCTCGTGCATCAGAAAAGGCTGTTTAGATTTTTTCTACTCAGTCGAGCTTCATTGTGAGGCACTGTTTCGCAACCTTTTGTATTAGGAGCGCATCGTTTTCTTTCTTTCTTTATAAGTTATGTGTTATAACGTGCGTGCAAAATCCTATAGCTTCTTTCCTTGGAAGTGAATCCATTTTAAAGATTCTATTGGTCCTTAGAATAGAGTCCATTATGATTGTTCTACTGCTCCTTTCCTTGGAAGATAATCTTTTTGAAAGACTCTATTCGTCTTTTCTGAAGAAAATGAGAGATCCTTTAAAAAAATTCTGTTGGTGTGTGTCATATCCTTATCATAAACTGTTTATGAAATATTTTCCCGCTTCTCTCCTTGGAAGTGAATCCTTTGGAAAGATTCCGTTGGTCTTGCCTTACAATAGAATCCTTTTGATAGATTCTATTTCCCTCTTCCTTAGATTATGATGCTATGGAAAGATTCCATTTGTTTTGAAAGTTAAAATTGGTTAGAATTCATACAGGGAAGACAGCAGGTTAAAGGTAGAATTATGCTTTTGAACCCTTTAGAGGGTTAAATTTGTTTTCTGATACTTGATAACGATATCGACAATATGATGAGGCAGCTACCCAGCTGGATGACAATTACGCCTTCAACGTGAGCATAAAGAAGCATTTGCTACTTCTCATGTCAACCCCCTATGCTAGCCGTGTGTAATTCCATTTAATCTGTAGAGTGATATGTCGCACAATAAATGATGATTGTATACACAACCTCGTTTATTTTTTCGTACTACCCACACTTAGTTGAACGTCAAGATGTGCAGCATAGTAAAGCTATGCACATGTTTTTATACTGTTAATGACACATTCTTCTGTTTTTGTTGAATGCAGAAACTTGATTCTTTCTGGGTTTAGAAAGCGTCAATTCTAATTATACAAAAAATCAGTTAACATCTTTTTCAATTTACTTACACGAGTCGTAACAATTTTTTTGGCACTACCACGATTTCCGTACTTACCCTTGTGCGGTATTTGCCCTTTTTACACTATACCCTACAATTATTTTTTAACTCCAGAAAAGCAGTTTCGCTTGATGAGGTAGAGACACACAAATGGGAAAAAACCCACCCAAATTCCCGAATTAAAACAGAGCAGCGGTTTTCCTTCTAAGTTTAGAATTTTTCAAACGGTTAATCGATAAAACTAATTCGTTGATTTGTTTTTTCAGTTAACTATTTCGGCACCGTAATGAGTTTATTGTAGAGCGGGGTTTATTTCTTGACTTCTCTAATTTATCGAGGCTGTGCAAGTCGTTTAAAGGGTATTAGAGGAGAGGTAATGAGAGGGGTGTAATTCTTGGAACCACAAAACCCACATGCTTTATCGACACGCGGAAGAAGTTTGATAGGGGAATAAACAATGTGATTAGAAAACAGCTTTGGTCTCTGAATTAATTGCTGACATTAAAAAGGGTACAGATTAGGTATTTTTTAAACCTTCAGAAGGCATGGTATCTGTCAGGTACGAGTTTAAGCACGAATTGCAAAATAATCACTGAGGATATACAGTTGAAACTACAACTGTCTTAACTTTAGAAGCTATTAGCGAAGTAGAAGGAATTGCTAGTGAGCAAATTTTTAACTTCAGAAGCTGTTTGATACAGTAGAAAGACTATCTAGTAGGGTAATTTTTTAACTTCAGAAGCTGTTTACACAGTAGAACGAATTGCTAGTAAGGCAATTTTTTAACGTCAAATACTGTGCAGAAGAAAAAATAGCTAGTAAAACACACAAATTTTAAATTCAGAAGTTGTATACACAGTAAAACGAATAGCTAGTAAGGCAAATTTTTAACTTCAGAAAGGCTGTGTAACACAGTGGAACAAATAGCCAGTAAGACAAATTGTTAACTTCAGAATCTGCGCAGTAGAAAGAATATCTAGTAAGATAAGTTTTAACTTCAGAAGCTAGTAAGGCAAATTTTTAGCTTAAAAAGCTGTTTGCATAGTAGAACGAATAGCTAGTAAGGCAAATTTTAACTTCAGAAGGCTGTTTACACACCAGAACGAATAACTAGTAAGGCAAATTTCTAAATTAAGAAACTGCTTATACAGTAGAAAGAATAGCTAGTAAGGCATATTTTTAACTTCAGAATATGTTTCCACAGTAGAAGAATAGCTAGTAAGGCAAATTACTAACTTCAGAATATGTTTCCACAGTAGAAGAATAGCTAGTAAGGCAAATTACTAACTTCAGAATATGTTTCCACAGTAGAATAGCTAGTAAGGCAAATTACTAACTTCAGAATGCGCAGTAGAAAGAAAATATCGCAAGGCAAATTTTTAAATTTAAAAGCATTTGCATGGTAGAACGAATAGCTATAAGGTAAATTTTTAAATTCAGAAGTTGAGCAATAGAACGAATAGCCAGTAAGACAAATTTTTAACTTCGGAAGCTGTTTGCACAGTAGAAAAATAGTTGCTCAGGTAAATTTTCAACTTCAGACGGGCTGTTTGTACAGTAGCAAGAATAGCTAGTAAGACAATTATCTAAATTCATAAGCTGTTTACACAGTAAGAACGAATGGCTAGTAAGGCAAATTTCTAAATTCAGATGCTGTTTACATAGCTAAAAAAATTGCTATCAGGGCAAATTGCTATCTTCAGAAGGAAGGTGTTTGCTCAGTAGAACGAATAGCTAGTAAGGCAAATTTTTAAATTCAGAAGCTGTTTGGCGCAGTACAACGATAAGGCAAATTTTCAACTTCAGAAGCGGTTTGGCATAGTAGAACTAATAGCTGGAAATACAAAATTTTAAATTCAAAAGCGATATGTACAGTAGAACGAATAGCTATGAAGACAAAATTTTAACTTCAGAAGCTGTTTACACAGTAGAACCATTGGAAAGATTCCATTCAAATTTAGACAGAAGTCATGCAGGGAAGACTGCAGTTTACAAGGTGGATTTAGGCGGGTTAACCACTTTAGAGGTTAAATGAAGATGTAATTTGAATGAACGAGTAAATATTTAAAACTTATTTCGAGTGAATATCTAACCTTGCAGTAAAATATCCCCCGAAACTTAATTTAACTTTAAAATAACAATTTCATAATATCTGCGAGCCTCTATTTACAACAACCTCGCACTTCCTAGATCGGCACGCCATTCAGTTTAGAAAACTCTGACCTAACTTAACTTTCCTCAAAGTGCATTGCATAATATCGGAGACCACTTACCAACTAGACTGACTAAACCACCGTCTGGAAAGCACAGTTAAATCGCACTTCACCGACTTAATTACCTTAATACTAAAAATGCTGTCGCTTTTTTCTGTCTCCATCTTAGTTAAAGTAGGTAGGTAAGTAGTTCAATTTACGTCGCACGGAAGCAACGCAAATGGCTATTGGCGACGTTCTGGGATAAATCCCGTAGGGAAATGTGGACCTAGTTAATATAGTACCCAGCACTTAAGTAAGTTAAAAATTTACATCGCCAACCTCTTACAAGTTCGTGCATGCGTTTCGTAAGAACGAAAATACTGGGAAAAATAATTTTGGTGACTTTGTATGATAATATTAAGGTACTTGAGTCGTTATGCGTAGTAAATAAGATGTTTTATCATCTTTTGTTTGATAGAATTGTGTGACAACATAATTTTTTTTAAAAAGTCTCTTTCACTTTAAACCCTATGAGGGTCAAGCGATTTCCGAGTAGAGCAGTATTGCTTGTACCCCATAACACAAGGGACTAAATAACCACATCTATTAGTTAAAAGAATCTATCAATTCTTTCAACCTTTAGAACAATTCTAGTGGTCCTTTACTTTAAATAGAATCCATTGGATTAATACTATTGCTTTTTCGTTAGAAGAGAATCCTTTCCGTTGACCTCTTCTCTAAAACAGAATCCTGTGGAAAGATTCTATTAGTCCTTTCCTTAGATTAGAGGCTACTGCTTCTTTCATTGGAATAGAATCCTTTGGAAGTATTTATTGCTCCTTTCCTAATAATAGAAAGTCAGTTTTGACATTTTTTGACCCATATAATCTTTCTAAAATATTATATTCAAAGAAAATCCCCAACAAAATCGTAATGAATGATTCTATTCTAAGGAAAGGACAAACGAAATCTTTCTAAATGATTTACTTCCAAGGGAAGGAGCAATAAAACATTTTCATGGGTTTTTATTCTAAGGAGAAAAGAATAATAAAATCTTTCTAAAGGATTCTATTCCAAGGAAATGATCAAAAGAATCTTAATAAATGGATCTAGTATACAGAGAGAGAAAGAACCGACGGAGTCCTTACAAAGGATTCACTTCTAAGGAAAGGGGCAATAGAATATTTCTATAGGATTCAATTTCAAGGGAATTGCCAATAAAATCTTTCCAAAGGATTCTATTCCAAGGGAATGACCAACATAATCTCAATAAAGGATTCTATGACAAGGAAAGGACAAAGGATTCGCTTTTAAGGAAAAAAAGGCAATAAAATCTCTCACCAAAGGATTCTATTTCAAGAAAATGATCAATAGAATCTTTCCAAAGGACTGTATTTCAAGAAAATGAAAAATACAATCTTTCCAAAGCATTCTATTCCAAGAAAATGGCCAATAGAATCTTTCCAAAAAATGACCAACATATTTTATCAAATATTGTTTTTTTTAATGAAAGAACTAGCGGAATCTTTGCAAAGGATTCATTTCCAAGGAAAGGACCAATACAATCTTTATAAAGGTTGAAAAATCCATGGATTCTTTCACCCAATAGATATGATTATTTAGTCATTAAGTATGTCATAGGTAGGTATTTTAATTAACGTCACGCTAGAGCAACACAACGGGCTATTGGTGACGGTCCGGGATCAATCCCAAAGGGAAATACCGAGGACACCACCACATAATTTTGAACCACGGTCAGATGACGAGGCAACACCTGAGCTGGCACCCCACTCTCCAATTTTCCACACCCCGCCAACGTGAAAGTGTCATAGGATAAAAGAAAAGTACAAATCGGAAATCTCGTGACACTCAGAGGGCTTAACTCAGATATATACAACTTCCAAGAGTAATTTCGACTACTGACTCTCAAATAACGTAAGCCTTCAACATTTTGAGAACAATTTTAGAATCCTGGTGCGAAAAGAAATCCCGTTAAATATTCAACAACTCTACTGACTTCTATCACGGGGAAAAAGTAATTGCGATATTTTGCGGAGTACTTTCTTGATCTTCAGGGAATTGGGCAACTTTTACTCTCTCGATTTTCATCTAAATGACTTTTCTTCCTGGGTCTCTAAGGACTCTTAGATTATCAATAGAATCTTTTGAAAAGATTCGTTCCAAGAAAAGGAGCAACGGAATCTTTTCAAAGGATAGCCCTCTAAGGAAAGGGGCAATAGAATCTTACCAAAGGATTCTATTCCAAGAAAATCATCAAAAAAAGTTTTCCAAAGAATTTTATTTCAAGGAAGTGGCCAATAGAATCTTTCCAAAGGATTCTATTCCAAGGAAATGGCTAACACAATCTCAATAAATGATTCTATTATGAGGAAAGTTCCCACGGATTCTTCTCAAAGGATTCACTTCTTAGGAAAGGGGCAATAGAATCTTGCCTAAGGATTCTATTCAAGAAAGATTCATTTGGTCAGCAGAATCTGGCCAAAGGATTCTATTTCAAAGAAGTGGCCAATAGAATCTTCCCAAAGGATTCTATTATAACGAAGAAACGACATAATCTTTATAGAGGTTGAAAAAATCCACATGGATACTGTCATCCAATCGATATGATTATTTAGTCATTAAGTGTGTTATGGGATAAAAAGAACAGTACAACTCGGAAATCTTGTGACAGAAATCTCGCTAGGGTTTAACTAGATATATACAACTTCAAACACTAATTTCAACTGACTCTCACATAACGTAAGCCTTCAAATTTTGAGAACAATTTTAGAGTCCTCGTGCAAAAAGAAATCCCCGTTAAATATTCAACTCTATTGACTTCTACCTCGGGGAAAAAGTAATTGCGATATTTTTCGGAGTACTTTCTCGATCTTCAGGGGATTGGCTAACTTTCGACTCTCGATTTTCATCTAAATGACTTTTCACCCTGGGTCGCTAATGACTCTTTCATTTGGACTTCACTTCCAGTGACTGGTATTGTTTTTCAGGACGCCGGTCTCGCTGAACGGGGAAAGATATGGACTTTCTCGGTAGAGATAATGATCACTTTTTTTTGCCGTGAACTTTTTTCGGTGACTTCGAACTGATATTTCGTTGGCAGTAATTAATAGGATCTTCCTTAAAAAGATAAAAGTACGTAGCGTAAAACAGGAATATCCTGGAAACGAGGCTATTTTGCGCCTCGATACTTCTTGGGAGTGAACTCGCAGTAGGAGCCTCAAGCGAACTCTGTCGTTTGCAGTTCTGGATTTTAATAAGTGCGCATGTAGTATAGCAGATAATTTATATAATGGGGATGGATAAGATTGAATATTACACAACTCTTGAAAAGTCTTACTTTTGATAACCTTTCACTTCAAAAAATGAGGCTGCGTTTGCACACAGAATCAGAGGAAAATGTATAACATCCGAATTTATCTTAAGAAAAGGTTTTTGTAGAAATTAGATCACAGTACCAAAGGTTTCTATTCCAAGAAATGACCAATAGAATCTTTCTAACGGATTGTATTCCAAGGACCTGGCCAAAAGTATCTTTCCCAAACGATTCTTTCCAAGGAAATCGCCAACAGAATTTTATTAAATGATTCTATTATAAGGAAAGAAAATGAATCCACGGATTCTTTCAACCAAAAGGTGTAGTTATCTAGTCATTAATACTCGTGGTAATTGTCTCAACGGTGACCAGATCTTGACAGACGATGTATCTCGTCATTAGAAAAACTGACCAGTTCTAGGTAGCCGTGTTAACTCGTCATCCGAAAAACTGATCAGATCTTGATCTCGTCATCATAAGAAAAATCGGCGATATCTTAATGGAGAAATATCTCGTCATTAGAATAATTGGTCAGATCTTCAAGGAGCAGATATCTCGTCGAAACCACTTGGAGGGTGTATGAAGTGGCATTAACAACACTGCACTGCTCGGAAACCTCGTGACCTCAGAGGGTTAGAACCTTATCAAAACGCAGCTTGAAAACTTGCGTGTATTACTCTAACACGGGAAGCTGTAATGTATGCTACACAAAGCGAGGTGATAATATTACTCTGCTTCATCAAATGTAATATACATCGATTCCCCTGTTAAGGCGATAATGATGGGTCTTCCAAATAGTCGTCCATGTAGAGTTGCGGAAATTAATTAGTTTCCCAGCCTACATTATTAATAGTTGTGAGAGAGATCGTATTCCTGTTTAAACGCCATTACACCTTCTAACAAAACTTGTTAGACACGAAACAGAAGACAAAGTTAGCTAAACCCTCATCTAATCAGTTTCCCGAACTTTTTGGCTCAATGCTTCTTTTCAAAGGACAAATTCTTTCGACCCCTCTGGAAAACTATCTCAACTAATAATATCTCAACAAGTTGGGTAATATCCCATTTTGTTCATCACCATTATATCTTATATTACTTGCGCCCGGATTAAAATCCAGATAGCTTGGTTCTCAGGATTTTCAAGTTTTTCGCTCGATACTTTTATATGTTTGAGAAAGATCCTATTAATTACTGCCAGCGAAATATCAGTTTGAAGTCTGGAAAAATAGGTCACTGAAAAAATGTGATTATTGTCTCTACCTAAAGGTCCTTGCCTTGGAAATGAATCCTTTGGAGCAATTCAATTGTTCCTTTCCTTAGAATAAAATCAGTTAATAAAGTTCTGTTGGTCATTTCTTTGGAAAGATTCTATTGGCCGTTTCGGTGGAATATAATCCTTTGGTAAAATTCTACTGCCTCTTTCCTTAGAGGTGAATCATTTGAGATTGTGTTGGTCCTTTCCTCATCAGAGAAACATTTATTAAGATTCTATTTGCCATTTACTTGTAAAAGAGTCCATTGGAAAAATTCTATTGGCCCCTTCCTTGAAGTAGAATCCTTTGGGAAGATTGTATTGATCATTTAATTGGAATAGAATCCTTTGGTAATATTCTATAGCCCCCTTTCCTTAGAAGTGAAATCTTTGTAAGGATTCCGTTTTTCCTTTCCTTATAATAGAAAAATTTAATAAAATTCTGTTTGTCATTTCCTTGGAAAGAACCCTTTGGAAAGATGCTATTGGCCAGGTCCTTGGAATATAATCCGTTGAAAAGATTCTATTGATAATTTTCTTGGAATATAATCCTTTGGTATTATGATTTAATTTCTATAAAAAACCTTTCTTAACATAAATTCAGATGTTATACATTTTCCTCTGTTATACATTTTTTCTGTGTGCAAACGCAGCCTCAATTTTTTAAGTGAAAGGTTATTAAAAAGTAAGACCTTTCACGAGTTGTGTAATATTCCATCTTATCCACCCAATTATTTATATTATCTGTTATACTACAAGCGCACTGATTAAAATCATGAACTGCAAACGGATGAGTTCGCTTCAGGTTTATACTGAGAGTTCACTCCCAAGAAGTATCGAGGCAAAATAGCCTCGTTTTCCGGATTTTCCAATTATTAGCTACGTACTCTTGGAATAGAATCCTATAGAAAAATTCTATTGGTCCTTTTATTAGAAAAACCCTTTGGGAAGATGTGGTATTGATCCTTTCCTCAGAATAGAATCCTTTGAAAATATTTCATTGCTCCTTTCATTAGAACATAATCCTTCGGAATAATTGTGTTGGTACTTTCCTTAGAAAATAATCCTTTAGATAGATTCTGTTGGTCAAGAAAGTCAAAACTGTTTAGAAGTCATATAGGAAAGACTGCTGATTGTAAAGTGGAATTATGCATGTGAACTCATAGGGTTAAAAAAGATCATAGAGCAACACTCTTAAACACTCTAATTTCCTTAAAAGCACGGAGAAATGTCAAATTTCTGTAAAACGATTACTCTTCGAGGAATTCTTTCCAATATAGACTCCGATTTCTGTCATTGGAAGAAAACTGGCCCCATCTTGCGCTCGTCATGATAAAAAAATTGGCAATATCTTGACGACGAGATATCCCGTCATTAGCAAAATTGGTCAGATTTTGATGGACGAGATATCTCGTCGAAACCTTTTGGAGGGTTAATATGCTTCTACGGTGCTGCAAATCGGAACGATGTGATAAGTTTAAAAATAAATGGCCTATTTGCTTAAGTTTTTATAACTGAAAAGCATAATTATTCATCGCGACTCAACCTTTTTAAGCCTTGCGCCTAAAATTAACTAATGGACATTCGAAATGGAAGCTATTAGATTATTACTTCTATCTTGCACACACTAATACAAATTACATATACACACTCATAGGTTAGTGCTATCCAAATCGCTATGCCGTGATTGAATCTGTACTGAATTAGAACCAGGATTTTTGATGCACTAGCCTGCAGCAATTGACATACAGACCAACGAATTCGTGTCTGCCTGGGAGCTATTCATATCACAGGGCGCATTATTTCGTTTTCAGGTCATGGCTTAGGCCAGTGAGGCGAATGAATGACGTTCTCATGTTTTCCCTATACACCATAAATTAAAGCAAATACTTCATGCAAAAACTAAAGCGAGAGCTTCTGCCGCTCGTAATTAAAGGCTAATGCTTGAGGCTAAAGAGTAAAAAGACCGTTGCTGAGACAGTTCTACTTATGTTCATTTATCTACTTATCCTATTTATAGTAAAAATACGAATAAAAAGGTCTGATTTTTTTTACTGTTTAAGGTAGTTTAGTTTGTTAAGCAAGACGGAAGGAAGTGGACAAGAATTCGTTTAAATAAATTTTGGATTATAAGAATGAAATATTCAATTTTTTTTGCTGTGGAAAGTTAGTTTAGTTTATTAACCTAATAAGATGGTTAAACGTGATTCTATTCTAAGAATAAGACTGATAGAAACGTTAAAAAGGATTATATTATAAGGAAATGAGTAATATAATCTTTTCAAAGAATTTTATTCTAAGGAAATAAGCAATAACATCTTTCCAAATGAATCTGTTCTAAAGAGAGGAGTAATATAATCGATTAAAATTATTATATTTTAAGGAAAAGAGAGCAATATAGTCTTTAAAAAGATTCTATTCAAAGGAAATGAGTAATAGAATATTTTCAAAGAATTCTATTCTAAGGAAATAAGCAATAGAATCTTTCCAAATGACTCTATTCTGAGAGGACTTATATAATCAAAATTATTTTATTCTACGGAAAAGAGCTATATAGTCTATACAAAGGAAACGTTATTACAAGGAAATGAGTAATAGAATCTTTCCGAAAGATTCTATTGCAAGGAAAAGACAAATAGAATCCTTCGGTTGAAGAAATATGGATTCTATCAACCGATAGATGTGATTCCTTAGTCATTTGGGTAGGGGGTAAAAGCAATATCACACTACTTGGAAATCACGCGATGCTTAGATGGTTAAAAATGAAACAGACTGTTTAACCTTCCTGGAGGTTACCTCGACGAGGTATACCGTCATTAGCAAAACTGACCAGATCTTTGATGGACGAGATATCTCGCCATTAGAAAAACTGACCAGATCTTGGATCTCACCATCACCAAAACTCGGCAATATCTTGATGAGATATCTCGTCATTAGCAAAATTGGTCAAATCTTGATGGACGAGATATCTCGTCGAAACTACTTGGAGGGTTGAGTTAGAAGAAAGAAGATGGACAAGATTTCATTTATATGAAGAATGGATCACAAGAATCTAAAGTATGATTTTATAAAATGGGAGTAAATTTAGTTTATGTAAAACGAAACGAAAGGTTTCATTTATATGAAGCAGAATGATAAAAAGTCGAATTTTTCTACTATGGAGAGTAATTTTAGCAATCAAGGAAAGAAGTAATAAAACCTTTCCAAAGGATTCTATTCTAGGGAGAGGAGCAATAGAATCCTTCCTCCAAAAGATTCTATTCTAAAAGAGAGCAATAAAATCTTTCCGAAGGATTCCATTCCGAAACGAGAGTGGAAAAGGTTTCATTTATACGAAGTGGAAGAATAAAAAGTCGAATTTTTCTACTGTGGAGAGTAAGTTTAGCAAGCTAAGAAAGAAATAATAAAATATTTCCAAAGGATTATATTCTAAGGAGAGGAGCAATAGAATCGTTCCTTCAAAAGATTCTATTCTAATGAAAGAGCAATGAAATCTTTCCAAAGGATTCCATTCTAAGAAAAGAAGCAATAGAAACTTTCCAAAGGATTGTACTATAAAGAGAGTAGAGAGAGAGAGCAATAGAATCTTGCCAAAAGATTCTTTCTATGAAAATAGCAATGAATCACACCAGAGGATTCCATTTTAAGGAAAGAAGCAGTAGAATCTTTCCAAAGAATTGTATGCTAAGGAAAGGAGCAATAAAATATTTCCAAAGGATTCTATTCTAAGGAAGTGAACAATAATATCTTCCCAAAAGGCTCTATTCTAGGGAAATGAGAAGTGGAATCTTTCCAAAGGATTCCATTCTAAGGAAAGAAGCAATAAAATCTTTCCAAAGGGTTATGTTTTAAGGAAAGGGTTAATAAAATCTTTCTAAAGTTTGAATGAATCCACTGGTTTTATCAACCAATAGATGTAGTTATTGAGTTACTATGTGTGGGGGTAAAAGCAATACTATACAACTCCAAAATCTCGTGAAGCTCAGAGGTTTAAAAAAGTATAACTATAAAGACGTAAAAATCAGAAATATAGCAGGAAAAACCAAAGCTAATCGAAATATGACTAGAAGCATGCATTTTGAAGGATGTGCTCTTATATTTAAAAGTAAAGAGTTCACTTCGTTCTTACGAAATATTTAGATTGAACAAAACTTTTATCCTAAAAGCATTTCCAGTAGTTTCCTAAGTAGGTTTTATAGTTTATTCACACGGTGGAAAAGGTTTTGCTTCAAGTTTCACCAAGATTATTTTTCAAAGATTATCTTTAGTTCCTTCTATTTTTTGGTGCACACTATTGGAGTCTAAAACAACCCGTAGACGTGAAATATAACTAGGCTGAGCATTGCTATTGAAATGAGCTTCAAAAAGTGAGATCAACGTATCGACTAGCAGTCACGTGACTGATCTGTGAAAAATTGACTTGATAGACTGATTTGGCATTTTATCGCCTCGTTTGGCAATAGAACATCTTTTGACAGAGTAGATGTCTGAATGCACATTTTTATCGAGTGGTGAAAAACAATGGTAAAATCACCGGTCTACTATTGTGTCGCGCTGACCAATCAGATGATGAATCAACATAGGAAAAGGAATCATATACACTCATGTCCAAAAGTTAAGCATAATTCGTAAAATGCAAAAAAGTCGGAGTAAATATGGATACAATGGTTCAAAATCACTTGTGGAGAATCATGGTACAAAGGTTAAATATTGTGCATATGCAAAACAGTTCAATAGACGTCGACATGCGCAGAGCACAGGCACACGTCGGAACGAGAATAAAACGGCCTCGAGCAGCATGGTCAGTTTAGACAGAAATTTCGCAATTGCTGTGGTACGGAGCGTTGTTAACAATCAATAAGGATAATAAATAAGGATATTCAATAAAGATGCCAACTGGACATATTTGTGAAGGGACGAATTATTGGAATGCTGGAATCCAATCGATCCCAAACCAAAGCGTCTCGAATTTTGCATGTGCTTCATTGTGTGATCTCCAGATTGTGGCAGAGGTTTCAAACCACTGGAGATGTTACCCGACGACCAGTACCAGGTCGGTCAAGGGTAACAACCAATCGGCAAGACCGATATTTGGCGATAACTGCGCGACGTCAGAGGAACCGTTCTGCCAGACAACTGGGTTCAGCCCTGACTGCCACCACAGGAGTCATAGTTTCGAGACAAACTGTATACAGGAGACTCGGAAATGTTGGTCTCTATGCCAGACGATCAGCAGTTTCCATCCCCCTGACGTCTGCACAGAAACACGCGCTTACAGTGAAGTTTGGAACATCGGAAGTGGAGTCGACAACAGTGGGGCAATGTCATGTTCAGTGACGAGTCCAGATTTAGTCTGCAAACTGATTCTCATCGTACCACGATCTGGACAGAACGTGGAACGCGTTTTCACGGGGAAAACATCACGGAAAGATATCGTTTCCCTTCAGGGGGAGTCATGGTCTGGGCAGGCATCATGCTGAACGGCCGCACAGATCTCCACGTCTTTGACACGGGGTCTGTTACCGGTCAAAGATACAGAGACGAAGTCCTTGAGCCTGCCGTTCGCCTGTTTCAAGGTGTTGTCGGTCCTGGTTTCATATTCATGGATGATAACGCGCCTTCTCCCCATGCAGCCTCAGTCGACGCCTTCCTTCAAAGTGAAGATATCCACCGCATGCAGCAGCCTGCCAACTCTCCTGATATGAATCCTATAGAGCATGTGTGGGATATGCTTGGGAGACATATTGAAGTCCTCCGCCACCCACCAAGCTCCATTCCGGAATTGAAAACTGCTCTCCGTGAGGCTTGGAACTCTTTGAGCACACATCTCAACAGTACCCTCATCGAAAGAATGGGAAATCGTTGAGCAGCATGAGTGGTACCAGAGGTTCCCACACACCGTATTAAACTTCAGCAATACATTGTTTTAATTATTCCGTTTCCCTAAAGTTGACACTCGTATTTGGATAATAAAAGTCATTATTATCCTTGTTTTGCATTTTGTTTCCTTCTATAACCCTATTATACCCTCATAGGCGTTTCCTTCCATTCCGATGTAGAATATATATATATATATATATATATATATATATATATATATTTATATCAAATATGCTTTTAAGTACTCCAACAGAACAATAACTGGCCACCTGAAAATAATTTGTAAGCATACTCCACTCAAAATGTTACAATACTTGTCGATTAAGGGAAACTAAAATGGTTTCTGTGTAAAAAGCTAATTCTTTCACTGAAAATCAAACAGATATGCAACGACTAGTTTTTACAAGTCTTTAAAATCAGCATTGAAACTCACTGATTAAGCCACTTGCAAAGTGAAATAACGCGACTTTAAATGTTTCACTACTAAACCAGTTTTAATAGAGCAGTGTATATGGTATTTTTTTTCGGAAATAGTTCAATTACTTTAAAGTGGATTCCTTCACAAAACCAATCTGAAATATTCAAGGAATTGAATATTTGGTTCCCACATCCTTTTTGTCCAATTCAATTCGAAGCATAATCGAAATTTTGCGTACTTGCAGCCCTTACACCAAAACACGCAGCTTAGAAATTTTGTTTGGGGATGCAGAAGCTTGGCTTGGAATCATTCGAACATTTGCAGAATTTAATCTCTAAGGGAAAAGATCTTGTATATTTCAATTTTGGATCAAATAAATAGAAGAGAAAATATATATAAAAAAGGGTAATCGAGTCATTCATAAATTCAAATTATTTATGATTATATGCGCGATTCAGATAAAAATATATTTTATTTGGAAGTCCGATGAGTTATAGACTTAGAAAATACGTTATTCTGGTCTGTATCACAATTCTTTCTACGAAACTAATACGTTTCCATTGAATTTGGATCATGTTTACTTAACCCTTCTGGTGGTTGTCTCGACGAGGTATCTCGTCATTAGCAAAGCTGACTAGATTTTGAAGGACGTGATATCTCGTCATTAGCTAAGCTGACTAGATCTTGATGGACGTGATATCTCGTCATTAGAAAAACTAACCAGATCTTGATCCCGTCATCATAAAAAAACGGCAATATGTTCATCATTCGAATTCGCGATGACGAGATATCTCGTGGAAACGAATTGGTAGGTTAAAATCAGCCTTATGCATAAATTGTAATTTTTGAGAAGTTACTAAGTTTTGGACCTTGAGAAATAATACGTTACTCTGGTTTGCACTAAGGTTCATTTTACGAAACTAATGCTGTTTTACTTTGAATTTGATCCTCGTTTACTTGGCCCTTCTAGTGGTATCGACGAGATATCTCGTCCACGAAGATCTGACCAATTTCATGTCCCTAAAAGTTATAGACTTAGAGAAAATACGTTACTCTGGCCTGTATCAAAATTCTTTTTACGAAACTAATACGTTTTCTTCGAATTTTGCCCATGTTTACTTAACTATCTTGGGGGTTGTCTCGACGAGGTATCTCGTCATTAGCAAGATGACTAGATTTTGATGGACGAGATATCTCGTTATTATAAAAAATTGACCAGATCTTGATCCCGTCATCATCAAAAATGGAAATATCTTCATCATTCGATTTCATGATGACGAGATATCTCGTAGAAACCAATTTAGGGAGGGTTAAAATCAACCTTATGTATCAATCGTCATTTTTCGAGAAGTCACCTAGTTTTTTTGGGACTTAGAAAACAATTCTTTACTTTGGTCTGCACCAAAATTCTATTTAGGAAACGAATACGTTTTCCTTAATTTGAACCTCGTTTACTTAAAATCAACATTATGCATGAATTGTCCCTTTTGAGAAGTCGCTAAGTTTTGGACAAGAAAAACAATACGTTACTCTGTCTGCACCAAAATTCCACGAAACTAATACGTTTTCCATAATTTGAACCTCGTTTTATTGAAATCAACATTATTTTGAGAAGTCGCTAAGTTTTGGACATAAAAATTACGTTACTCTGGTTTGCCCCAAAATTCTATTTACCAAACTAATACGTTTCCTTTAATTTGAGACTCGTTTACTCAAAATCAACATTATGTATGAATTGTCCTTTTGGAGAAGTCGCTATGTTTTAGACAAGAAAAACAACACGGTACTCTGGTATGCACTAAAATTCTACGAAACTAATACGTTTTCCTTAATTTGTACCTCGTTTTATTAAAATCAACATTATTTTGAGAAGTCGCTAAGTTTCGGACATAAAAAAATACGTTACACTGGTTTGTACCAAAATTCTGTTTACGAAACTAATACGTTTCCCTTAATTTGAATCTCGTTTACTTAAAATCGACATTATGCATCAATTGTTCCTATTGAGAAGTCGCTAAGTTTTGGACATAAAAAAATACGTTACTCTGGTCTGTACCAAAGTTCTTTTTGCGAAACCAATATGTTTTCTTTGAACTTGAACCTCGTTTACCTCCAAATGGTTTTGACGAGATATCTAGTCCATGAAGATCTGACCAATTTTGCTAATGACAAGATATCTCGTCCATCAAGTTCTGATCAATTTAACAAATGACAATATATCTCATCATCAAGATCTTGACGATTTTTTATGAAGACGAGATCAAGATATGGTCAGTTTTCTTCTAATGACGAGATATCTCGTTCCTCAAGATCAGGTGAGTTTTGCAAATGACTAGACACCTCGTCGCGAAAATCACCAGGAGGATTAAAATCAACCTTATAAATGCTGTATCACTCATCATTATTAAGAAATAAGTTTGTATGCTAAAATGATTAAGCAGAAAAATCACTCAGTAATTTTTCAACGAAGGATAATTAATTTTTATATTATAATTGGTTACAGAAGCATGATGAATTTATTAATAGGTATTCACATCAAGTAAAAAATAAAAGACTACAAAATTAGTATTCATGAAAAAGAAACAAAACGAAGGTTGTGTTTCTAATTATGTTATGTATTATACAAATTAGATAGATAAAGATCAGTTAAAACATATCGGTCAATTAAAAAAAATTCTAATGAGAATGATCCAGCTTCGTAAGTAATGTTTAGAAGTAATAGTAACCTTCATATATTTTGATAGGAAGTAATTTAGGACTTCTAATACAATAATACTAAATTTCAGCTTTCCTTCGAAATTGGGCCTCAAATGCACATATTTTCTTAGTGTGTACGGACCTCACAGACCCAAGTTACTCTAGTGATCTCTTCTTTTACCATGGGATTTCCTATCTTCAGTAAACACGGTGGTCAAGCTCCCGGGATACCCAAGCGATCTTTTTTATTTCATCGCATTAATCTATCGCACAATCCTTCTTTTGTCTCTTTCACGACATTTCTTACTTGACGTTTTCTGTGTGGCACAGCTTAGCCAAATATGGCCCTTGTGCCATAAAACCTGAAATCAACCAACCAACTCACTTCGATATTATTTCCACAGTAATAAATTTGATATTTGCATTTTTAGCCCTTTTTGCAAAACAAAATGATTAACTTTTCCACCGAAATGAAATAGCTGAAATTTTGATCTGTTAACCCTCCTGGTGGTTGTCTCGACGAGGTATCTTGTCACTAGCAAGACTGAGAGGATCTTGTGATAGACGAGATATCTCGTCATTAGCGAAATTGGTCAGATCTTGATGAACGAGATAACTTGTTGACATTTTGAGAGTTAAGGGTTATATACAGCAGTGAAATGCTATTATAAAGAAACACGCTGCACTAAAATACAACCTACGCTATGTAGTAGGTTTAGAATTTAATAGTAAGGAATAATAATTAATGTCTATGTTTTGAATTTAATTGTAAGGAGTAATAACTAATGTTTATGTTTAGAATTTAATAGTAAGGAATTACAAATAGTGTTTATGTTTAGAATTTAATAGTAAGGAATAATAACTAATGTTTATGTTTACAATTTAATAGTAAGGAATAATAAATTATGTTTATGTTTAGAATTTAATAGTAAGGAAGTTTCCATCGCGGTTCAAAAGGGAGTCGCAGCCTGCCTCACAAAAGAGTTAAATTTTTATTAAATTCTCACATTGCAGATTAATGTATTTTTGACAAATATATTTTCGCTATAATGCATACATAAAAGATCGAATAAGATTGAATATCGGATTTTAACATTATTTAAAAAATAACTTAAAAAATATATTTTTAATTCTCATTTTATTCTCTCATAGTAGGATAATATATGTATGGAAAATATATTTTTCGTTGGAAATTTATTCAGTTATAAACACATTATTCAAGGATTAACCTAGAAAAAGTGTATATATATATATATATATATATATAAACTCTTATTTTATTCTCTCATGTATTTATAGCAAATATGTTTCTGTTGGATAAGATTTTTAATCAAATTTAAACATTTTACTTCTAGCATTAAACTAGAAAAAAGCATTAAACTCTTATTCTGTTCTCTTATAGCAAATAAATGTATATATGGCAAATATGTTTCGTTAAAATGCATGTATTGTATAAATGATCGGATAGGAAGTACACATAAATTCAAGGATTAACCTCGAAAATATATATATATATATATATATATATATATATATATATATATATATATATATATATATATATATATACTTATTACTTATCTAATTCTCTCATACAGGTTAACTTAAAGCAAATATATGTTTTGTTGGATAATATTTAATAAGATTTAAACATTACTTCTTGGATTAACCTAAAATTGTTAATTTAAATTGTTATTTTATTCTCTCGTACATTTAATGTTCTTGAGGTAAATATATTTTTCGCCGGATAAGATTTAATATCAGATTTAAACATTACTTCTTGGATTAACCTAGAAAAATCGTAAAACTGAACTCTCATTTAATTCTCTCAATAGTTTAATGTATTTATGGAAAATATATTTTTCGCTGGATAAGATTTAATCAGATTTAAACATTATTTCAATGACTAACCCAGAAAAATACAAATTGAAATTCTTATTTTATTCTCTCATAGCAGGTTAATGTATTTATGGAATATCTCTAAGAAGTAAAAAACAAAGTAACATACCTTTTTGGTTAAAGCATATCCCCAACGCATTAATCGATTGTACGAAAATGATAAACTGCGTTGTGAAATTATACACCAAGTACCATCAATCTTGATCTGGAATGTTTGCCAACAAAAAACCGGATAATAGTATAGAATTTAATTTGGAAATGAGAGGCAATCTTTTACAATCCTCATCCCAGGAAAAAATATTTTAAAGAGAGTAACCCCAAGAGAATAACTGCAACATTACCAAATCGATCCAAAATGTTATGTGTGCTAACGAAATTACTTTAGAGCAGGTTTAAAATAAACATAAATAAAGCAGATTAATAGTGTTATTTTCTCACAGACCTAATACATCAAGTCTTACAACTTCAAACATTAATCTGCGTGTTAGTAGCCGGCAGTGTATAAACATTGCTTATATAATATCATTCTGATTGCTGGAAGATCACGTATCAGTTTAAAGCGCTGTTGAATGGCTTATGTGCTAATGCTGAAATTGAATAGCATAGATATACACGAAGCCTGAAGCAAAAGTTTTTGGAAAGAAAGGGGAATTTAATAATAGAAATTAAACGAAAAATGTATGGCCATTCTCTTTGAAAAGGAAACGCTTCTGTGTACAGAGAATATTTTTTACAGTTTTTTAGAACGGTTATTGACAAAAAACAAGTTTCATTAAATGGAGTCTGAACTAAATATGATGATGAGGAAGAAAAGTTATGAAATGAATGATTTTGTATAGGCAGGTAGTTGGCCGACGTCGCATTGGAACAACGCAGTGGGCTATTGGTCCTGGATCAATCCCCAAAATGATCCGAGGACGACACCACGTATTTTTAAACGACGGTCAGATAACGAGGTCAACACCTGAGTTGGCTCCCCACTTTCCAAACGTCCACGCCAACCTGAGGACATTTGAGGCCATGACAGATTTAACGTGCACCAACCCCCGTGTACCCGACGGCCTCTGGTTGGACCGAGTTTTGAACTCGCAACCCTCCGGTTGCTAATTCTTTGCTCTTACAAATGGGATATTTTGGACCCTGAAGTTTTTATAAGCTCTTATATTATTTAAAACGCCGAGGTTATGAAATATTTGTATAACGGCTGCAAAATACATACCATTAGTATACATTTTTATGACCTTTAACATATGAGATGGTTAACAGAAAAATACGTTTCCTCACTATAACAGAAATTATATATGCCCCATTTAGAAGTTAATGCATACCATTGGATACATTTTCACAACCTTTAATATATGAGATGATTAACAGAAAAATAAGTTTCCCCACTATAGCAGAAATTATATATGCCATATTTAGAAGTTAATTTTGAAATTGAGGCGATGCATATAGAAAGAAAAATGCTTCCACCATCACATTGATGAGCTTAGGAAATGATTGAGTGTCCTATTTTAAATTGTATAACGGAAGAATAAAAATAAGGAGTTTCATTAATAAATTACACAGATGAATGGACAAAGCGTATGTGCTTTATTTCATTTAATGCCTTCCTGAAGCTGCTATTCGAGCGGAGTTTCAATGAGAAGTGACGTAAGATCTGCTATTTATTGCGAGAAAGGAAATATAATTCTTCAAATTCAAAACAAAACAATTCGTACTGATTAGACAAGGAATGTCAAAACTGAGTGTTTCAAATGATTCACCCATTATACAAGTCTGCATTTCTTATGTACATATATCTTTGCCCTAATTCAACCTACAATTGATATTAAATCCTAGTGAAAGTAGCTTTTTATAATATCGTCGGTTTAGAGTAGAAACTCAAACTGAAAAAAGACAATTTACAGTACAGCTGCTTCAAGATTATTAGTTCTGTTTCAGTTAATGGCTTCTTGCTTCTACTTTGCAGCTGCTATTCGAGCTGAGTTTTGATGACAGGTGACGTAAAATCTGTCATTTACTGCAAGAAAGGGGATATAGTTCTTCAAAGTAAAAACAAAACGATTGGTAGTGAGTAGACACTGAATGTCAATGATGAGTATTTACCATTAGTCATTCGTTAACTAAGTCTGTATTTTTAATTATAAAGTATTTTGATATTTGCCAGAATGTAACCTACAATTGATATTAAATCCAAGTGAAAGTACTTTTTACCAAGTGAAAGTACCGTCAATATAGAGCAGAAACTCATTACCTGGCAAAACGAGATTTTACAGTACAGCTATTTCGAGACTATTAATTTTGTTTCAGTTAACGGCTTCTTGCATCTTTTCAGCTGCTATTTGAAAGGAGTTTCAAAGAGAAGTGACGAAAAATCTATTATTTACTGCGAGAAAGAAGATATAGTTCCTTCAAAGTAAAAACAAAACATTTCCAGCGGATTTTTCACTGAATGCCAATACTAGGTATTTACCGAGATTATCAATCAATATACGTTTGAATCTGAATTTCTTGATTTCATTGATGTTTACCAGAATGTAACCTAAAAATGTTATTAAATCCCTGAGAATATACTTTTTGACGATTTTGTCAATTTAGAGCAGAAACTCATTACCTGACAAAAGAGAAATTTTACAGTATAACTTTTTCAAGACTTAGTTTTGTTTCCTTTAACTGCTTCTTGCATTTGCTTTATAGCTGCTATTCGAACTGAGTTTCGATGAGAAGTGACGTAAGATCTGTTATTTACTGCTAGAGAGGTACCTCTATTCTTCAAAGTAAACAAACAATTGGTGCGGATTAGTTACTGAATGCTGATACTATTTAACGTAATTGTCATTCAATGTCTTCATTTCTTGAGTACATTAATCTTTACCAGATTGCAACCTGAAACTGATAATAAATCCCTGAGAAAGTACTTTTTGACCATATCGTCAATTTAGAGTAGAAACTTATTAATTGACGAAAGAGAAATTTTACTGTACACCTGCTTAAAGACTATTAGTTTTGTTTCATTTAATGCCTACCACTTCTGCTTTGCAGTTATTGTTCTTCTGCTGAGTTTTAATGGAAAGTTACGTAATATCTATTATTTAAAGTGCGGGTTCCCACTAGAAGACAGCCGAGTCACGCTGTCTTCTAGCCGAGTCTATTCTTTAAATAAGGTGATGGGTTGGAACATAAACAAAGTACTTCCCCAACTGGAGTCCTAAACGAGGATTCGGGGTCTAAGTTTATCGCTCAGTGCCGTAAGCGATAGCAGTGATTAGTAGGTGGTAGGAAAATCATGTCTCTGCACTTGGAAGCCCTCCTAACAACCTTTCACACCTATTCAAAAATCGACTGACCCAAGGACGACTGATTTCTCATCGAAACACACTTTTCTGAGAAAAATGAAATGAAGTTCTTCAAAATAAAACACAGCAATTGGTGCATATTAGTTACTGAATGCTAATATCAATTTACTAAATTATCCAGATTTCCATTCAATGCACAAAACTGTATTTCTCAAATATATTAATCTTTGAAGAATCATCGGTTGACTGTATCGTCGGCTTAGAGCAGAAACTCATTAACTGACGAAATATATTTAGAATAGACAGTTTCTAGATCAAAAATAAAAATTTAAAGCATTTTGATGGTAATATGTTTTTCAAACGCATTGCAATATGACAAGGTATTTCTCATCATCATGGAAATAAGCATTTATTGTCTCTGAAAAAATGTCAATTAATGAGTTTCTGCTCTAAATCCGCGATATACACACTAGGACCAAGAACGTTATTCGTGTGAATAGAAAATAGCGTGTTTCAGAACTAAGCTTATTTAAATACCTTTGTTTCACCATTTTAATGCATTTTCAGGATTTTTACGCAAACGGGCATTTTTTAGGTTTTCTTCTTAGGCTACTTTGAACCACAGATTTGCTGTTTTCACGCAAAAAGGCATTTTTAATAAAGTTCCCTAACATTTTATTTTCTTTCAGGGAAAAACTTTTGTGAAATTTCAAGAGACAGGCTGAAGTAAAATAGTCTATATAGTAGTTTAATTATTTAGTCTATCTAATAGTTTTTTAATGCTTAAGACTTTGTTGGCAGTTCATAGTTCATAGGAAATCAATCTTTTCAAAATCAGCACACATCCTCGTCTTTGAGCAGACATTCATCGATGTATTTGATAACTTTCTGCACGGAATAGGGATTTAGAAGAATAGGATATTTTATAAAAATCAATTACGGTTGATTCTTTTACTGTTTTTCATTGTATCTGATATGGAAATATTCGTAAAAAATAAGTAACAGTTTTACATACAAACCCATTCACAAAATCATGGGAAACACTTCAAGGAAAAGAAAAAAGTATTTCAGTAGGTAGGTAAGTAGTTGAATATACTTCGCATATATAGTCACACTGGAGCAAAACAACAAAAAATATTTTTAAAATTTAATTTAAATTTGCAGAAGGAAAAAATTTTAATATATTAAAAATACATCTTTTTTAAAAATTGAATTTATTAGTCATTGTTCATGTAAAGTCGATTTTTCTTCTCTAATGTATATTTCATGTGTATTGCAATATGGTACTATATAATTTTGTTATAAATACAAAATAAAAAAGGTATAATAGTACAGCCGTACTATATCCCCTGAACACTTTAAGAGGTTCAAACACACAATTACACCTTGCAAGTTGCTTCACGCTGGCGTGGTGTGGAAGTTTGGAGAGTGGGGTGCCAGCTCAGGTGTTGCCTCGTCATCTGACCGTGGTTCAAAATGACGGGGTGGATCTTGGACCGTCGTCAATAGCCCGTTGTATTGCTAAAGTACATCTTTAATTCAACTACCTACCCACAATAGTGTTATTGAAAAGATAAAGGTCAGATTTGTTAGAAGTCACATAACATCGTGTTTGACTCCTCGAGAATTTTCATATACGTTATCAGCAGTGCATAAGTTGCAATTTGCAGTCATCCCTGCATGACTTTTAACCAGTTTGATTTTCTTTTGACCAATAGAACCTTTATAAAGTATTCTAATCAAAAGAAATGACAAACGGAATGTTTACTAAGGATTCTATTACAAGGAAATGAGCAATAGAATCCTTCTAAAGGATTCTATTAAAAGGAAATGAGCTATGGAATGCTACCAAAGGATGCTAAATCATTCCAAAGATAGAATGAGGGATAGTATTCTATTCTAAGGAAAGGACCAATAGAATATATCCAAAAGAATCTAATCTAAAAAAGGGCCAATAGAATCTATTCAAAGGATACTAATCCAAGGAAAGATGCAATAAAATCTTTCCAAAGAATTCTACTCTACAGAATCGGTCAATAGATTCATTCCAAGGAAAAATAACAATATAATTTTTCCAAAGGATTCTATTCGAAAGAAATGAACCCCAGAATGTTTTTCAAGGGAATTTATTCTATAAGGAAAGTATCAATAATGTTTTCCAAAAGATTCTATTTCATGAAAAGGAGCAATAAAATATTTCCAAACTCTCAACAAAAGAAAAGAAAGGTAGAAACCTTCCAAAGAATTCTAATGTAAGGAAAGAAGAAATAGAATAATTTCAAAGGATTCTATTCTACATTATCGGTCAATAGAATCATTACACATAATTCTATTCTACAGAATCGGTCAATAGAATCATTACAACGAAAATAGCAATAGAATCTTTCCAAAGGATTCTATTCTAAAGAAATGAGCAATGGAATGTTTTTTCAAAGGATTCTGTTCTATAAGGAAATTATAAATATAACCTTTAAAAAAAGAGTAGTAGAATTTTTCCAAAGGACTCTAAACAATCATTACAAAGAATTCTATTCCAAAGAATTCTATTCAAAAGAATTCTATTCAAAAGAATTCTATTCAAAAGAATTATATTCCAAAGAATTATATTCCAAAGAATTATATTCCAAAGAAAGGACCAACAGAATCTTTTTAGATGCTGAAAGCATTCATAGATTTTTTCAACGGATGTGGTTATTAAGTCATTCAGTTTATGGGGTAAAAGCAAGCTACACTAATCAGAATTCGCTCAGAGGGTAAACACATTTTCTTCCGATTGATTTCTCGCTGCACCTTCACCAGGCATTTCCATCCTCTCAAAGTAAACGCGCGTTGGAGCAGCATGAAGACAAATCTAATAACCGAATTACAATAGTAAATTCCCATAAAATGAATAGACTATGTCAAGCTAATTAATAGTCAGCATACACATTTATCTCCTGATGAAATTCCCATACCTCGAAAACAGTCTGATGAAAATCTGATTATTCATGCCTTCGTTAGATAAATCCCCCAGAGACGTCGTTTACTTTCTGAAATTTAAATAAAGATCGTGACAATATTTAGGCTGTGTGACTGTGAGCTTGCATTGAATGAATTTGTGATCCAACGTCATGATGTAACAGGAATTCTCCCTCGTACGGACTAGATTGTTATGCTCTCAGAGTAAATGAAGTCGTTTACCATAAAAGTAATCATGATTTTCCTTGGAGTGGTTTTATTTGCGAAGAACCTATTTCAATTGACATATGTTTGTAAAGAATTTAGAGAATTTATGAAGAGATGTGCAACATCGAGAATTTACGAATAGAATTTTTATAATAAACTAGCAGTTGCGAGTTTTGATTTCTTCATTTTATTCAGGCAGTTTGTATCGAAACGTACTTTATAATTTGCTTTTGCAAAATTTATTCTCATATTTCACTAATATATACAAAGACCATCGTGCACTGGGGTCTGGGGCACGTTACATCTGTCTTGGCCCCATTAATATATGAATAATTATTATTGAAAGACATTGAGAAAAAGAAAGGAATAAAGTGAAAGATAATGACTAATTCAGAAAGTAATTATTGAAAAACGTATTCCTTGAATGAATTTGTATATTACCGGAATTCTCCTTTTGACAGAATTTATTGTTAACCCTCCAAGTGGTTTCGGCGAGATATCTCGTCCATCAAGATCTGACCAATTATTCAAACGGCGAAATATCTCGCCATCAAGATATTGCCGACTTTTCTGAAGATGACACGATGAAGATTGGTCCTTTTTCTTCTAATGACGAGATATCTCGTCCATCAAGATCTGACCAATTATTCTAACGGCGAAATATCTCGCCATCAAGATATTGCCGACTTCTCTGAAGATGACACGATGAAGATTGGTCCTTTTTCTTCTAATGACGAGATATCTCGTCCATCAAGATCTGGTCAGTTTTGCTAATGACGAGAAACCTCGTAGAGACAACCACCAGGAGGTTTAAACTCTAATGCTAGTTAAAGTTGTTTATCGTAAAGGTAATCATGCGATTCCTTGGAGTGCTTTTGATTGAGAAGAATTTATTTCGATATCCATATGGGTATATAAAGAATCTTGAGAATTTATGAAGAGGAATGAAATATCGAGAATTTACGAATAGAATTTTTATAATACACTAGTAGTTGCATGTTTTTGTTCCTTTATTATATTCAAGCAGTTTGTAGCAAAACACACTTTATAACTTACTTTGGTAAAAGATATTCTTATATTTTATTAATATATGGATAATTATAATTGAAAAACACTGAGAAAAAGAGTGAAAAATAATGATCAATTCAGAAAGTAATTTTTATTGAAAAATGCATCAATTGAATAATTCTGTAATCGACCGTCATTATGTTGCAGGAACTCTCCATCGCAGACTTGATTGCTATGCTCTAACAGTTGAAATTATAATCATATCATTTTTTGGAGTTTTACGTTGTGTTGCTCCAATGCGACATTAATTAAAATACCTATCTACCTATTTTGGAGTTTTATTTTTAGGGATGTATTTAGTTACCAAAATTTTGTATAAAAATTATGATAATTTATGAAAAAAATAACGAAGCATCGGGAATTTACGAATAAAAGCTTTTTTTTATAATATGTAAGCACTTGTATCTTTATGTACCTTTATTATATTTAGGCAGTATGTATATAAAAATATAATTTATAATTTACTTTGTAGTAAGAATAATTTTTATATTTCATTAATCATTAATGACTGTTTAAACGTTATAGTAATGTTTCGAGAATTTAAGTAACTTTTGGTACAAGTATTTTTTTAACTCTCCTCGTGATTGCCTCGAAGAGGTCTCTCGTCATTATCAAAACTGATCAGATCTTGATGGACGAGATATCGCGTCATTAGAAGAAAACGGACGAGATCTTGATCTCGTCATCATAGAAATCGGAAATATCTTGATGACGATGTATCTTTTCATTAGCAAAACTGGTCAGATCTTGATGGACGAGATATCTCGTCAAAACCACTTGGGGGGGTTAGACAATATGTATCAAAATAATCAACACAAAACCGGCTATAATTGTCCAGCAGTAGTCATCATTGTTTATAATAAGAGTAATCATGTTTTTCTCTTGGAGTGGTTTTATTCTTAAGGAATTTATTTTCATATGAAAGGTGAACATGTTTTATATGGAATCGTCAGAGTTTATGGAGAGAAATGAAGCATATAGAATATAGAATAAAAGAATTTGCATAGTTATACAAAGACAAAGCTCTAACTTGCATTTTTATATGGCTTTAATTTTATTTCAATTCGATATAAAAACATGTCATAAAAGGGAATTTATAATTTACTTTTGGTAAGAATGTAATATTACGTTAATTATTAATAATCGTGCAATAGGTTACTCAAATGATGCGACTATTTTTAAAAGAGCATAATGAAAAGACCATTTAGAGATATACTCTACTCAAATATTTAATTTTAATTTTTTGACATAAATATACAAATTAATAAATATATCATCAACATGACATGGACAAATCATCACTAGGTTATAGATTCGTTATCGGATATAGCTTAGACATTAGAGACGATACTTTCTTGAGTAGCTTGGTAAGACCAAACTTTGAAACACTTTCTTCTTGAGTTGCAAGGAAAAAGATCAAAATTATAAACTCTACTTTCTTACGTAGTATGGTAAAAGATCAAATTTAGAGACAATACCTTCTTGAGGAGTATGGTAAAGACCAAACTTAAAGATACTGCCTTCTAGAATAACAAAGAAGAATATCTAGAAGACGAAACTTTGTAAACTTCTTTCTTGATTAGCTTGATAAAAGACTAAATTTAGAAATACTGCCTTCTAGAGTAGCATTGTGAAAGACAAAACTTAGAGACACTGTCTTATAGAGTATTATCGTAAAAGATGAAGCTTAGAGACATTGCTTTTTTGAGTATCATCGGAAAAGACAAGACTTACAGATACTACCTTCTTAAGTAGCATGATAAAAGACGAAACTTAGAGATATATTGCCTTCTAGAGTAGCACGGTAAAAGACCAAACTTACAGATACTACCTTCTTGAGTGGTATGGTAGAACAGTTTATAGTATATGAGGAGGCTGCCGTTTTGTCAATAGAAGAAATAACTCCAACTTAGACAGCACAAATGAATTCATTTCTTATTCAACACGCAATATCAAATCTTTAATTTTATCGCTGATTCTGAATGATAGTTGGCGCTAAGTACCTCAAAAGATTATTTCTTATCAATAATTAATGTTTCATCTATTTGCCTTTCATAAATTCACTTAATTATTAAATGATACCTAGAATTAAAAATCTAATTTAGACTAATTTGTTCCATTGAGTCGGAGAAATAAGCAAGACAAATTAAATAGTTTTACTTAAGTTATTTTCATTATTCAAAAACAAAGCGCACTACATGTATCAATTATATTTTATGGCACCTTCACAAGAAGTAAATTGAATTATAAACAGCTATCTCTGCTTAGGAAATTTAAGCTATTTAACTGTATGAAGCTTTATTGGTGAGCGAACATGTTTATTTAGTGCTGAATTTACTTGATTTTAATGAGGTTTATAGATGAACACAATTAAATTATGGTGGGAGTAGTTAGTTACACCACTGAATTAACATGTATCTCTTAATGTCTTACCTCTGCCTGCATTAACGCCTTTAATCTCTCTCAGAGAGTCTATCATCTGCCTGTATTAACGCTTTTCATCTCTCTTTCATCTGTTTATCTTAACGCCTTTCATCTGTTTATCTTAACATCTTTCATCTATTTCATTTATCTCTTTTATAACGCCTTTCATTTTTCTTTCATTTATTCTCCCAACGTCTTCCGTTTGTCTGTCTTAGCCTATTTCTTCCGTCTATCTTAATGCCTTTCATCTGTCTATCTTAATGCTTTCTATCTCTCTTTTATGTCTCTCTTAACACCCTTTATTTCTCTTTTATTTGTGTCTCTTAACTCCTTTCATCTGCCTCTCTAGTCGCTTTCATCTCTCTTTTATCTGTCTCTTAACGCCTCTCATCTCTCTTTCGTATGTATCTCTTATCACCTTACATATCTTTCATATATTTTCTCTTAAAGTCTCTCAACCCCTTTCATCTCTCTTTCATCCGTCTCTCTTAACGCCTTTCATCAGTCATTTATGTCTCTCTTAACGCGTTTTATCTCTCTCTCTTAACGCCTTTCATCTCTCTTTCATGGCCCTCTCTTAACGCTTTTCAACTTCCTCTATCATTGTATCATTCATTGCCTTTCATTGTATCTTTCATCTGTATTTCTTAGTCTTTCATCTCTGTTTCATATGTCTCTCTTAAAGTCTTTCATAAGTCTCTATTAATACCTTTCACCTCTCTTTCATATGTTTATCTTAATATCTTTCATATGTCTCTCTTAACATCTTTCAACTCTCTTTAACATGTGTCTCTCAACCCCTTTCACCCGTCTCTCTTAACGCCTTTCATCTGTCATTTATGTCTCTCTTAACGCGTTCCATCTCTTTTTTATCTCTCTCTCTCTTAACTCCTTTCATCTCTCCTTCATCTGCCTCTCTTAACGCCTTCACATGCCACTATTAAAACATTTCATCTTTATCTCTTAAGTCTTTCATCTCTGCTTCATGTCTCTCTTAAAGTCTTTAATCCGTCTCTCTTGACACCTTTCACCTCTCTTTCATATGTCTCTCCTAACATCTTTCATATGTCTCTTTTAACAACTTTTATGTCTCTCTTAACACCTTTGAACTTCCTGTAACATGTGTCTCAACGACTTTAATCTATTTTTCAACCGTATCTCTTATTGCTTTTCATTTCTATCATCTGTCTCTCTTAAAGTCTCTTATCTGTCTCTCTTAACGCCTAGTTAATACTAATTCAGAATCTCCAAATTTGGTTCTTGAAATGTAAGCTTGCTGCTTATACAAAGTGCCTCAAAACTATCAGTACAAAGATGTAAAGAGTGAATTAGCCGTAGAGAATTAGCGCATGAGAAATCGAAGGGCGATGCAACGAGGGATTATTGCACTGCATTCTTGACTACCACATAAAAATAGATGACCCGAAACATATTAAAGTTAAGCCCAACTTGGTACTTTGATTTCATTAACGCTTGTGAATGAGGAGGATTTATTCTCAAAATGCTGTTTCATTCTTAATGCTTGTTAAGTCTCTAAGCGTCGGGATACTTTGGAAAGATTCTATTTCCGATATTATCTTTTAGAAGGAGTCTTTTTCTCAGAATGGGGATCATTTGGGAAGATTCCTTGAGTCCTTTGTTTAGAATATGAACCTTTGGAAAGATTCTATTGATCCTTTCCATAGAAAAGAATAGTTTGAAAAGATTTTATTGGTTCATTCTTTCTAATAGAATCGTTTGAAAAAAAATTTCTATCGGTGTGTTCATTTGGAAATATTCAATTACTCTTCCCCTTAGAATAGAATTCTTCGGAAATATTCAGTTACCCTCTCCTCTCCTTAGAATCGAATTCTTTGGAAATATTCAATTACTCCTCTCCTTAGAACCGAATTCTTTGGAAATATTCAATTACTCCTCTCCTTAGAATCGAATTCTTTGGAAATATTCAATTACTCTCTGCTCTCCTTAGAATATAATACTTTGGAAATATTCAATTACTCCTCGCCTTAGAATAGAATCCTTTGGACTGATTTATTTCTTTGCCTCAGAATAGCATCATTTGGAAAGATTCTATTGATTTTTTCCTTAGAATATAATTGTTTGGAAATATTGTATTTGTCCTTTTCTTAGAATAGAATCGTTTGGAAATATTCTGTTTGTCCATTCTTTCCAATGAAATCCTTTTGAAAGATTGTATTAGCCCATTCTATAGAATTGAATTCGTTGTAAATATAAAATTACTCATCTCCTTAGAATGGAATTCTTTGAGAGGTTTCTTATTGTGTTTACCTCAGAATGGAATCATTTTTGGAAGGATTCTATTGGTTTATCTTTAGACTATGATACTTTGAAAATATTCCATTGTTTTTTCCTTAGAATAGAATCCTTTGGAAAGATTCTGCTGGTCAAGAAGGTAATAATCGTTTAGAAGTCATGCAGAGAAGATTGTAGGTTGGAAGGTTCATTTATGGCGTGTGAACTCCTCAGAGGGTTAAATTGTTACTCACTGAGTAGAAATTATTAGACGACTGTTGAAGATTTAAGTACGCGGAAGTTCAACAGTTTTAACGACTATCTACGAAAACGTTGCATGATAAAAATGCCATTACACTTGAAAAGAAGACTTCCGAGTGCATCCTTAAACAATAATCAATCCCGCATTCTGAAGCGTCTTTTGAAATGTCATGTTATTTTTCAACCCGTCTCTTAATTTCATTTATACGCTTCCTGAGAAAGGAGGGATATTTCATTCTCGTTCCCTTTTTAAAACTTAATTAAATAAAAATAATCGATTGTTCCGTGTAAGAGTCAGCTTTCTAAAGCATTTAGATCTGAAAAAATTTAACCCAGATACTACAAAGGATAGCTTTTATGATCTAATTGGCTTCACTGAAGCTTTGCTCATGAATTATATATCGTAGTTCTGAAAATCGTCAATCCACAGTTAATTCTGTCTTGTTTGTTTTACGTTTGGAAATGCTTCAATACAGAACGATCCACTGTGTTTAAATAAACAATCACTAATCACACACACAATCATCACAAATAAAATTACCCTTTTTAAAATACTCATTTAAGTATAGGATGTCTATAATTAAAGTTCGTCTATTCGGAGATAAGCAAAAACTCCAAAAAGCGATCGATAGAATTCTTCCAAAGGATTCTATTCTAAGGAGTAGAGAAAGGGAATCTTTCCAAAGGATTCTATTCCAAGAAAAGAGAATCTTTCTAAAGGATTCTATTCTAAGGAAAGATAATTTTACCAAAGGATTCTATTCTAAGACAAGGAAAAAGAATCTTTCTAAAGGATTCTATTCTAAAAAAAAGGAGAAAGAAAACATTCCAAAGGATTCTATTTCAAGGAAAGGGTCAGTAAAATCTTCCCAAAGGATTTAATTCTAAGGATAGGACACAAACAGATATTTCCAAAAGATTGTATTCGTCCTAAAGAAAGGATCGCTAAATCTTTCAAAATGATTATATTCTAAGAAACGGACTAATAGACACTTTCCAAAGAAATCCATTCTAAGCAAAGGACCAGTAGAATCTTTCCAAAAGATTATATTCTTCGGAAAGGTCAGATAAGATCCTTCCAATTCATTCTTTTCCAAGGAAATAATCGATACAATCTTTCCAAACGATTCTATCCTAAATTAATGACCAATAGAGTCTTCCCACAGGATTCTATTTGAAGGAAAGGACCAATAAAATCTTTCCAAATGATTTAATTCTAAGGAAGGGACGAATGGAATCTTTTCAAAAGATTCTATTCTAAGCAAAGGACGGATATATCTTTATTATGGGAAAGGGACTAATAGAAACTTCCCAATGGAATCTATTCTAATCAAAGGACCAATAGAATCATTCCAAAGGATTCTATTCTAAGGAAATGAGCAATAGAATATTTTTAATGGTCGAAAGAATCCTTGAATTCTTTCAACTGATAGATGTGTTATTTAGTCACTATATATTTTGTGGGGCGAAGCAATACTGCACCACTCGGCATTCTTGTGATTATCAAGAGTTCTAATCACGTCTACCAGTTACCAATCTATTGTGTTTGCAGTGTCCTAATTGCAGTGTGTAGTAAGACAGAGCAAATTCTGTCCACCATATATTTCTTCTCTTTTTATATCTTTTTTTATATATATACATAATAATTGATATGTTGTAAAATAATATTTGTAGTGGTAGACATGTTCACCACAATCTCCAAATTTTTGTCTTTTTGAGTTGATTATTGTTATGTGTCCACTTATAAACAACGTAATAACTTGATACACTAGATTACAATATCACTCAACTAACTGTTGAATGAGTGTTATCTAAGAGTTTTCTAATGAGGCATCAGATACACTGCATGTTATAATGCCTGCATAGTAAGCCATAAAGAACAATCCTTCTTCACTTGCTTGTCAGTATAAGTATTTTATTTTATTGGCTTAGTAACTTACTAAGTATTTTTGAAAATCTAAGTGTACCTGTCAGCTAGTGACTTTAGTAAAGACTAAAAATAAAACAATAACTTAGTAATCTCTAAATTCTATAACATAGTAATCTCAACTAAATAGGCTTTATTTAAGCACTCTTTACCAATCAATATGTCAATCAGGAGTTAGATAATGAAATTAATAAATTATTAGTTAATTAAAAAATTAATAGACTCACATGTATTCGAAAAAAGATATAAAGTTCAAATATATTAGTTAAGCCAGATTACTAAATTCAAACAAATTAGTAACTTCAGATAAATCAGTAAATTCGAGTAAATTAGCAAATTTAAACATTTTGACAAATTCAAAGAAATTAGTTAATTAAGTCGAATTAATGAAAATATTAAGAACTTCAGAAGACTTATTAAATTCAAATATATTGTAAAACTCAAATTAATTTAGTAAATTCAAACAAACTAAAAACTCGAATGAATTAGTAAAATAAAAAAATAGTAAATTAAAAAATGGCAAAATAAAAAATAGCAAATTCAAAGGAATTAATAAATCCATGCAAATGAATTAATGAATTCAAATAAATTAGAAAATTTGGAACGATTTAGCTAATTAAAATGAATTAGTAAAATCTAACAAATTGAAAAATTCAAATACATTAGTAAATTAAAATATAATAGAAAATTAAAGCAAATTAAAACATTCAAATAAACTAGTATATTTAAATAAATTCAAAGAATTAATTAGTAAATTCGAATGAGTTAGTAAACTCAAATAAATTAGTAAATTGAAAAACACTTCTTCAGCAGTTAATTTGAGTTTAACAACTTACCTATCGTAATAAATAAAATACATTTAAAAATTATAACATAAAAATTTTAAATTGCTCATACCACACCTATGCATTAACTAAATTTTCAATCCAAGGCGAGACTAGTCTGGTCTAGATTCCAAACTATATTACACTTAATACAATCTCAGACTGAAACCTCTTAAACTAAACTATCAAACATTCCCTAATATTTCAAAAACTACTTAAACCATACATAACTCTAAATATCACATTCAAGTATTTACTTTAATCAACTTCTCCTTAGGAATTCTGAGTATGTCTCGCTATGAAAACAGAAGTGGTTGAAGATTTAATTTCAACTCAATTAATTCGTCTAGATCAACTATTTAAGTTGTCAAGCACATTTCAAACTTTGATTGGAAGAGTATCTGTTTCCCTTTCTTCAATCAGTTTATTTTGTTTCTTTCATTCTGTATACTTCTCAATTAGAATTGTTTTACAAGGTATGGGAGCTCTTGGAAGAGTTAGTGTGATGTCAGTTAGGATATTCCTCTGAATTGGGACCGTTTTCTGATTATTGATACCAAAGTAATTTTCAAAACTGATTATTATTTTGAGTTCAAGTTAACTTGTAGGAAAAATAAGGATATAACAATAAAAATGATTGAGGAGATACCGATTGAAAACTCGTCTACAGTCCACGGACATACCACAAATTTATAATATCACCTTGACTACCTGAAAAATGTAACGGTTTGTATAACGCATCAACGATACAGCGAGAAATGACTGAATATAATCTGCTCATGTAATTTTTTAATACTTTAATACTAAACTTACAATAGATTTACTTTACACTATAGATTAAAGGAATGATTGCCTAGTTGACTACCTCATAGCTTGATGGTTTGTATACCTCAATACGGATACAACAGTTATAAATGACTGAATAGTCTGCTCATGTAATGAATACAGTTTTATGATCTAATGATTAATGGACTTATTAGCAACTCGTCTAACTCAATAACTTGACTGTTTGTATAACCCAATACTGATGAAATTAGAAATGACCGAATGTTGTCTACTCATGAAATGAATACCAGTTTTAGTTCTACAGATTAACGGATTGTTTGGGCTAACTGGACTACCTCAATAATTCAATGATTTGTATAACCCAATATGGATACAACAATTATAAATGACCGAATATGTGTATTCATGAAATGAATACCAGTTTTATGTTGCACATATTAACGGAATGATTGTCAACTCGGCGGTTTGTATAACAATAGGATACAACTTAGAAATGACCAAAATGTATAATCTATTCATGAAATAAATACCAGTTTTATGTTCAACAGACTAACGGACTGATTGGACAACTGGACTACCTCAATAACTCAATGATTTGTATAACCCAATATGGATACAACAATTATAAATGACCGAATATATGAATTCATGAAATGAATACCTGTGTATGTTGTATAGATTAACTGACTGATTGACAACTGGACTACCTCAATAACTCAATGATTTGTATAACCCAATATGGATACAACAATTATAAATGACCGAATATATGTATTAATGAAATGAATACCTGTGTATGTTGTATAGATTAACGGACTGATACCTCAATAACTCGACGTTTTGTCCCAATACGGGACAGAGCAATCTTAAATGACTGGATATAACCTGCTTATGTTATGTAATGAATATTGGTTTTATACGGCTACAGATTAATGCACTTATTACACTCTTGCCAATTTTACTACCTCAATATCTCGGCTGTTCAATATTCATAAATGGATGAACCCTTTCTCATTTCCTCTCTTCACAAAGACGACCCTTATAAATTAAAATATATGACAAAAGAGTTGAAGTTTGCTTCCACTTTCATCACCTCATTTCCCTTACCCTATTGGAAGTCCTATTATTGGAATTCCTTTCTACATGTAGGAGCAAATTGAGTTTCTTGAAAATAAAAATGGGTTAATCCTTCACTGTGAAGAGAAATTATAAAACATCATAGAACCGATTGCCTGAGTATCTTAGTTATTGTACGGAGGACATGCCTACAGTAGAAAAGAGATTGTTAGTTTATTAGAGAATAAAGGAATAAAGGGGAAACAGTGCGAAAGTAAGGGATGCGAAAGTATATACATTATTTATTAGCTATTCGAGAATGGCTGTTGTTCTCTTCAGGATGAGGATTAACCAGCCAGTCCACAAAAAACCGTTCGCCTAAGATAAAAGACCGTGCGCGTGAAATAAATCTGTTGTAGTGAATAGATTGATCTCAGACCAGATAACTGATAAAATGGGCCTAATAAAATATTTTTATCAGGCCCATGGTTTAGATATGGCTCTATAGATAGGTTTACCCGGTACGCAGGCCAGATACGGGCGTTCATATTTTTTGTCACCCAGCAGACACTAGGTACGGCCCTCAAAATATCTTTATCAGGCCCTCAGTTCAGATATGGCTCTTTGGATAGGTTTACCTGGCCCGCTGATAGATATGGACCTCCAGATATTTTCATAACGCCAGGATACCAGATATTGTCCTCCGAAAAGGTTTAAATGTTTCACCTTCCTTATATGACCCTTTGAAAAGATTTCCCTCACAGCCAGCTAAGTACGACCCTCCGAAAAGGGTTTACAGTACATATATTGCCCTCCAAATATTTTTATTAGGCCAGCGGAACATATACTGCTCTATGGATACATTTAACTGGTACGCAGTTCAGATACGGCAGTCTGGACAGGTTTACCCAACCCTGTAGGCCATACCTGATATGGCCTCCAAATATTTTTATAAGGCCTGGAGACCAGGTATGATCTTCTGAAAAGGTTTACCTGACCCTCCGTTCTAATACGGCCCTTCGGAAAGATTTACCCTGACGCCAGCCAGCAAAATAGGACCCACCAAAAAGGTTTTAGGGGCCAGATATTGCCCTCCAAATACTTTTATCAGACCAGCAGAACATATAGGTTCTCTGGATACATTTACTTGGCCCTCAGTTCAGATAAGTTTCCCTGGCCCGCAGACAAGGTATAGCCTTTCATACAGGTTTACCTGGACCTCAGAGCAAAATAACGACCTTAAAGCGACAAACTCAAGAATAAACCATTAGTTGCTGACAATATAACCAAATTTTTCTAAAGAAACCAAGAATTCTTTCAACCTTTAGAGAGACTATTGGTCCTTTCCTTAGAATAGAATATTTCTTTGGAAAGATTATATTGCTCCCTACCTTATAATAAAATCTTTTGGAAGATTCTAGCGCTTCTTTCCCTAGAATCGAATTATTTGGAGAGATTCTATAGCTCCTTAACTTAGAATAGAATCCTTTGGAAAGATTTTATTGCTACTTTTTCTGGAATAAAATCATTTGGAAAGATTCTATTGCACTTCTTGCCTTAGAATATAATAATTTGGAAATATATGTTATAGCCTTTTTTCTAGAATAGAATCATTTGCAAAAATTCTAAACTCCTTACTTTAGAACAGAATCATTTGAAAATATTCCATTGCTTTTTTCCTTAGAATAGGATCATTTGGAAGATTCTATCCGTTCTTTCCTTAGTATAGAATTCTCGGGACAAATTCTATTGGTCGTGAAAGCCGAAATTGGTTAGAAGTTATGCAGGGAAAATTGCATGTTCAAATGTGGAATTATGCGTGTAAACCCCACAGACGGTCAAAGTGTTGCTAAAGTAATTTTGACGTGTTTCTGAATTTTTATTTTCTATCCAATTCGAAATGTATGAAAACCTTTTCCGTATGAATAGCCGGTGGATATTTTATGTAGAATTCAACTGTGGTTGGAGGAATACTGTACACGAGAAAAGAAATGGAATATTCACAGAACAGAATCTTACAACCCACACAAAAGATGTGTAGAATAGAGATTGGGTGTTTTCCAAGAAAATGGGAGTTTGTGTATATTTAGTTTTCACATATATTTCAGAATATCGATCAAAATAAGTTGTGAATTTTTAAATTTTATGCGAACCCTTATCACACAAAGAATATTATAGCATGCATAGAACGTTGGATTGCGCTTGGCAGTATTAATACCGGTGGCATTGATAAAGGTTAATATTAACTTTCTGAGAGGTTTGCATGTATAATTCCACCTGCAGTCTTCCTTGCATGTACCAATTTTTAACTTCTGTACCAATACAAATTTTCCAGAGGATTCTATTCTTAATAAAGGACCTATATAATTTTCCAATAGATTCCATTCTAGAGAAATGAGCGGTAGAATCTTGCCAACAGATTTTATTCTAAGGAAAGGAGCAAAAGAATATATCCAAATGATTCTATTATAAGGAAATGAACCGTAGAATCTGTCCAAAGTATTAAATTATTAGAAAATGAACAATAGAATCTTTCTAAAGTATTCTATCGAAAGGAAATAAACAATAGATTCCTTCCAAGGTATTATATTCTAAAGGACAGGAATTTTCCAACATATTCTATTCTAAAGGACGGGAATTTTCCAACAAATTCTATGGTAGAATATTTCCAACATATTCTATTGTAAGTAAATAAGCAATAAAATCTTTTGAAATGATTCTTTTGTAAGGAAATTCACAATAGAATATTGTCAAAGGACATTATTCGAAGGAAGTGTGCGATAGAATCTTTCCAAAGGATTCTGTACAAATGAAAGAGGCCAATATAATCCTTCCAAATGATTCCATGCCAATTAAAAGACCAATTTAATCGTCCCAAAGGATTCTAATCTCAGAAAAGGACTAATAGAATCTTTCTAAAGGTTGAAAGATGGATTCTTTTAATAAATAGATGTGGCTATTTGGTCATTATGTGTGCTGTGGGATACACTACTCGGAAATATCATGACCCTCAGAGGGCTAATGTGGTGATAAAAAGAAATATAAGATAAAATACAGTCGACGTAGGTTTTATGAACCCTTGGGAAAAGTTCGTGAAAAATCATGAAAATATTTTTGAAATATGGGAAGCCTATGAAAGGCTCTTGTAAATCTAAATGTAAATAGCTGTAATGTTTGCGGCATGCGTTTCTTGTACGTATTCTGAACGCGTGACGTTTTCGGATCTTTCCCTTTGGGATTGATCCAGACCGTCACCAATAGTCGTTGTGTTGCTCCAGTGCGACGGTAATTAAATACCTACCTATCTGAACGTGACGTTACTTGGCTTGTTTTTAAAATGCGATTTCATCTTTTCACCTACAAAAATTCCGTTGCATGAATTCATAATTGATACTAGATAGTTGATTGGCGAACGCCAATGTGATTATATGCCAAATGTCGCTAAATCCGCGACTAATTACACTTTATGCTAATCCCAATATAGATTCTGCGAAAGCATTTCGGTAATGGAAGTATACATGGATTCTTTCAACCCATAGGTAAATTCTATCGGTTCTTTTCTTAGAATAGAATCCTTTGGTTGTTTTTAGGGGTTTTATGGCGCATGGGCCATATTTAGCCATGCTGCGCCAGACACAAGACATACAATATCAAGTAATAAACACACACAAGAAATTAAAGTTTTTACTGACAGAGAAGAGAGAAATACACTCAGGGAATAATGCACCTGAGAGGAATCAAACCTGCGCACAGCCTACAACTTGAAGATTGCTAGTGTAGTGGGCATACCCATTGAACCACAACGTCCACTAGAATCCTTTGGAACCATTATATTGCTCCTTTCCTTAGAATAGAATTCCATGGAAACTTTGTATTGCTCCTTTCCTTAGAATAGAATTCCATGGAAACTTTGTATTGCTCATTTCCTATTATAGAATTCCATGGAAACTTTGTATTGCTCCTTTCCTTAGAATTGAACCATTCTAATAGTCAAAATGTTAAAATTTGTTGGAAGCCATGCAAGGAAAGATTGCGAGTTGCAAGGTGGAATTATGCGTGTGAACTCCTCAGAAGGTTAAATAAAATTTCGAGTTTGGAGAAAAGGCCATGGTGATGTAAATAGTTTTAGCTGAATTAAAAATGTTTCAAGGGGCAGGACTTTTAGATTTTAGATTTTCAGTGAAAACAAGTGGCAAATTGAAAGGTCTGTAAATAAAACTATTTTTTGGTGGATTTTCTTGAAAATCTGAGGTCACATCATCTAAAATCCGATACAATTCGGATGTTATCAAGAATCAAGAAGCTTTTACGCTTCCATACCTTAAATCTTTGAGAACGAAATAAAACTACTCATTTTATCCAAGTCACATTTTCCCAATAGCCCGTTGTGTTGCTTCGGTGCAACGTCAATTAAAATACCTACCTACCAAGTCACATTTTTATAGTTATGGTCGATCCGTAAGATATCTGAAAATCTAATTCATCTGCAATACTGAAATTTCGCACACTTCTTATCACTTCCTTACCCAAAGACGTGAAATATTAGTAGACTGAACACTTCTATTGCGATACTTAAAATCTGCACGTTAAATCTGTTGGGGCCTCAAATGTCCTCACGTTGGCGTGGTGTGGAAGTTTGGAGAGTGGGATGCCTGCTCAGGTGTGGCCTCGTCATCTGACCGTGGTTCTAAATTATAAGGTGTTCTCGGATCTTTAACTTCGAGATTGATTCAGTACCGTCTACAATAGCCCGTTGAACTGCTCCAGTGTGACGTTGATTCAACTACCTACCTACCTTTAGGTCTTCTTAAGAAAGGAGAAGAATTACGTTTCCGAATTCGTGTTACGTGTTACTTAAGAAAATCTTTCTGGTGAACCCTTTCGTTAATTTCGTTTTACTTAGTTCATATTTAAACGCAAAGCACTAAATAAAAATAAATCAGTCATAACTTTTTGTATCAATAAATGCATAAAATTGAGAGAGAAGGGTTTTCTTAGGTAATAGTAGACTGAGTCTTTTCAGCAAAGAAATACGTCAATACTATGAAAAACATGTGAAATTTGATCATATAAAATGAAAGATATGGAATAGAATTCACTACGATATAAAACTTTTTCCAGCGGAAAGTAATGCGTCAGCTCTCGTTTTTCCAAGATATCTTTCAAGATTTCGGACCATTTGAAATTTATTTTTGGAAATGATGCTAATACTTCAATAATAATGGTAATCATAATTCATACAACATTCGATGTATTAACAATGGTGTGCGCATAAATATACCGAAGGTTTTACAGATAATCCAATTTTAACAAACATGTTTTATTTGTGCCGTTAACTCTCCATTGATTTTGACGAGATATCTCGTCCATCAAGATCTGACCATTTTTGCGAATGGCGAGATATCTCGTCTTCAAGAATGTCGATTGAATTCCGAAAGACGAAGATATTGCCGTTTTTATGATGATGGCGAAGTCAAGATCAGTTCAGTTTTTTCTAAAGACGAGATATCTTCTCTATCAAGACCTGGTCAGTTTTGTTAAGGACGATATACCTCGTCGTTACAACCACCAGAAGGGTTAAGGTCAATATTTTAAAGTTTTTTAACACAATTTCCCGTACGTAATTGTTGAAATTCCGTGTATTCCGGCAGCAATTAAAATCGATTGAATGATAAGGGAGTTGCAGCTCTAAATTGAAAATGTAAATTTTGATGTCACAGTTTCAAATAATTTGACATACTCTCTGAATACCAAAATTTGAGTGAATAAACTCCAAGAGAAGATTAAATGAATATAGAACTCTACATATTCAAATATAGTGTGCCGAGATTAGTCCTCCTGCTGGTCGTCTCGACGATGTATCCCGTAATTAGTAAAATTAACCCGATCTTAACGGACGAGATATATCGTCATTTGAAAAAACTGACCAGATCTTGATCTTATCATAAAAAAATTGGCAACATCTGATGTAGGAAGAAACTCGATCAGATCTTGACGGGATTTCTCGTCACTAGCAGAATTAGTCAGATCTTGATGGACGAGATATATCGTCGAAACCACCGTCCAAACAATCCAATCCGAAATCAACCGTCGTGTTTGGAAAGTTAGTCCTCCTGGCGGTTGTATCTGTTAGGTATCTCATCATTAGCAAAATTGACCAGACTTTGATGGACGAGTTATCTCGTAATTAGAAGAAAAGCTTACCAGATCTTGATCTCGTCATCATTAAAATATCGTCAATACCTTGATGGACGAGATATCTCGTAGAGACCAGCGTCCAACCAATCGAATACGAAACCAACCGTCGTCTGTGGAAGGTTAATCTGCTGGTGGCTGTATCTGTTAGGTATCTCATCATTAGCAAAGTTGACCAGACTTTGATGGACGAGTTATCTCGTAATTAGAGGAAATAACTTACCAGATCTTGATCTTGTCAGCATGAAAAAATCGGCAATACCTTGATGACGAGATATCTCGTCATTAACAAAATCAGTTAGACTTTGATGGACGAGATATCGCGTCAAAATCACTTGGAGTTTAAAGAAAAATGGTAATAATTAAGAATAACTTGAAACTAAACAACATTTTCATAATTCAACGTTTGATTGAAGAATGATTATAAATCCCACTTTCGGGCAGAATTTATTTAAATGACAAATTCAAACCTTGATATTGAATAATTGCATATAAACTCTTAAATTACCCATGTATTTAGGAAAAATATTCTTAAAACTATTGAAAGCAATAAATATACGAAGGTAAGTTTTTGAAGAAACTTAAGAAATTAAGGGGAAGTTACACTGCTGGCCACCGTAAATGCAACACCCTGAAGGAAGCATGCAAATAATATGAAATTTACAACATGCATTAGCGGAGGTGAGATATGCAAATGATTAGAATTTCAGCGCAGACGCACATCACGCGCGCCTGTGGCGCCACTTCAAAGCGCTATTTAAGGCTTGGAGATTTCGACGATTTCAAATACGGCAATTGTGTTTTTCTTGTGGTTTTTTAAAAAAAAAACGATCAATTATGCCCCGTAGAAAACAGCGATCATCTTTTGATCAAGTATCCGAGTTCGACAGAGGAAGGATAGTGGCCTACCGAGATTGTGGATTATCTTTCAGGGAAATCGGTAGTCGTGTTGGACGAAACCAAACAACTGTAATGCGGATATGTGATCGTTGGATGCAGGAGGGTACGACGGACCGACGTGTTCGATCGCATCCACCTCAGTGCACCACTTCACGTGATGACAGGCATATTGTGCGTATGGCAGTGACGGATCGCTCAGCCACATCACGAACCATAGCACAGCACATTCAGTCTGTACCGCATCATCCAGTGTCTGCGCGTACCATTCGACGCCGTTTACAGCAGAGTGGTCTGTCCGCAAGACGTCCATTGCTTCGTCTACCCTTGACGCAGAACCACAGACGTTTCCGCCGCCAATGGTGCGATGAAAGAAGGATGTGGACGGCAGAATAGAATGAAATTGTCTTTACTGACGAGTCACGCTTCTGTCTGCAACACCACGATGGTCGGATTCGAGTCTGGAGACACCGTGGAGAGAGGATGCTGAACAGCTGCGTTATGCACCGCCACACTGGTCCTGCACCGGGTATTATGGTATGGGGCGGTATTGGATATCACTCTCGCACTCCTCTAGTACGCATTGCCGGTACTTTAAACAGCCAGCGCTACATCTCCGAGGTGTTGGAGCCAGTTGTCCTTCCTTACCTTCAGGGCTTGCCCACAGCCATATTTCAACAGGATAATGCGCGACCACACGTGGCACGCATTGTCCAAGGGTTCTTCGTCAATCGCCAGATTGAATTGCTTCCCTGGCCAGCTCGCTCTCCGGATCTTTCGCCGATAGAAAACATGTGGTCCATGGTTGCTCAACGATTGACCCAGAATACATCCCCAGCTGCCACACCAGATCAACTTTGGCAACGTGTGGAAGCTGCTTGGTCTGCTGTACCCCAAGAACACATCCAAAGTCTCTTTGAATCAATGCCGAGGCGTATGGCAGCGGTGATCTCCAACAATGGCGGCTACTCTGGCTACTGATTTTGGCAGGAACCACACTACACAGAAGTCTATAAATTTAATCATTTGATACTTGGTCAACATGTTATCTACAAAATAAATTTTGTTGTGATATCTCTTGTCTTTCTTGGTGTTGCAATTTGGGTGGCCAGCAGTGTAGATTCTTTTCGAAAAGATTCTATTGCTCAAGTAGTTCAAAAATTGATTGGAATTCATGCATAGAAGATTGCAGGTTGCAAGGTGGATTTATGCCTGTGAACCCTTCAGAGATCTAACTAACCCCATCTTTTGATTGAAAGATTCCTAGTACAGATTAGATTGATCGAAAAGGTCAACACTGGTCGGAAGTACTGCAGAGAAGGCAACAGGGCTCATAACGTGTGAATCCTTTAGAGGGTTCAAAAGCAATCTTTCAGATCGATTTGAGTGTATTGTAGTTTTGCAGTTTTACACAATATATGAACCCTAAACTATGAACACATCACACACAGTGGGATTCATGGCTTCAAAAAAGATATTCCATAGTTCTAAATGAACATTAATTTAAAATAAAATCTGTCCTAAATCTGACTATGGTTCTATTGGAAATTTGGAGACAACGGAATTTTTTTGTAGATGCTTAGAAAGTATCTTCCAAGCATTTTTGACTTGTGCGGACCGTGGCAATTCGACATATTTTGTGACTGTAAGGCCAACAAATATAGTGACTGTTCAATAAAAAAATTGTAAAATACGACTTATTACTTGACCAATTTTCAATGAAGTTTCACTACTTTTACTGGTTTCAACCTTTAAGTTGCTAATAGAACATGTTTAAGTGCAAAGTTCAGTTATTTTATAGTAGCTAGTTTTTGAGTTATTTTGCGGTTTACAAAACACTTGGCCCAAATCGTTTCTTATATTTTTGTTCAGAAACGTAAAGGTTTAAATGATTTAACCCTCCTGGTGGTTGTTTCGACGAGGTACCTCGTCATTAGCAAAATTGACCAGATCTTGATGGACGAGAAATCTCGTTGTTAGAAGAGACAAGATATTGATGGACGACATATCTCGTTAGAAGACAGACCAGATATTGATCTCGTCATCATAAAAAGATCGGCAATATCTTGATGACGAGTTATCTCGTCATTAGCAAAATTGGTCAGATCATGATGGGCGAGATATCCCGTGCAAACCACTTCGAGGGTTAAAGTGATTTTCTCTTTAAATATAAGATTCACACTTTAAAAGTAGTAAATTCCAAAAATATTTTTTTACGGAATTTGGAAACTCCTACCTCTTTTAACAGAAACTGTAGGTATTTAATTAAATTTGATTGATAAACCGAAATTTAGAAAAATGCAGAGAGCGCGTATGCATTGCATAAACTCAAAATTGAATATTAATGTATAACAATAGAAAACAAATTGCATGTACATAAAACTTTATTTCTCCAGCTTAGAGCAGAATCTTATCAATTGACCAAATGTTTTTCTTACGATTCAGCTGTCTAAAGACTATTAATTTTTAGTTAAAAAATTATAAATTATGACTTCTTTATAGTTTCATAAGCAGATTACTATATGATAAGATACCGCATCGTCATGAAAATAAACATGTCAAAACACGCCAGTTAACCCTCCAAATGGTTTCGACGAGATATCTCGTCCATCACGATCTGACCAATTTTGCAAATGACGACATATATCGTCATCAAAATATTGCCAATTTTTTTTATGATGACGAGATCAAGATCTGGCCACTTTACTTCCAGTGACGAGAGAAGACGAAAGCTTGAACGAGATATCTCGTCCATCAAGACCTGATCGATTTTGCTAATGACGAGATACCGCGTCGATACAACCACCAGGAGGGCTAAACTTCTTGCTGGTTGTCTCTACGAGGTATCTCGTCAATAATAAACTGAGCAGATCTTGATGAACGAGATATCTCGTCCATCAAGTTCTCGTCGTATCTGGGAAAAATTGACCAGATCATCATAAAAAATCGGCAATATCTTGATGACGAGATATCTCGTCATTAGCAAAATTAGTCAAATGTCGATGGACGAGGTATTTCGTCGAAACCACTTGGAGGGTTGATGAGTTTCTGATTTTTCTGAGATATTATTATGAGGTCCATTTCCTCAATTTTACAAAACCGTGTGTATGTTTTATTGTTATTAAAGAAATTAAATTTGGGGTTCTTAGCACAGAATTTTTATTATTCACAGTTTTATATATTAGAGGTTCCGAAAATGTTTGGATCACTTTACAAGCCATATTTTATAAACATATGATTAATTTTGCACTAAATACCTGTTTTGCCCACGTCTTCTGCTCCAACAACGGCAATTTTGAAGTTCAGTGGCTTTGACGAATGCCCAAGCTTCAAAAATTGAAGCTTGCTTCTAGTAGAGCTGGCTTTTCCTGCCATTATTTCAGCACCTTTAAGCAAGAAACGGGAACTAAACTTCTGGGTCTTCGGATTTTCACTGCTTTGGTGTCTAATATAAACGAAAACAACAACTTTAAACCCATTGGATACCAAAATTTAAAAGTGTTTATTTATTCATATATTCTAATTACACTTGTACATCAAAACTTACAAATTCGAATAATTTGTATTTCCTTGAGCTATAAAAGTGACGAAATTGCAATGTTCGAAACATTAAAAGGTACTTTAGGTATTTTAATTAACGTCGTACTGGAGCAACACAGCCATATTAAAAGAAAGCAGCTAAAAGAAATGTGGATTACAGTGGTTTCTATTAGTAAATAACGGAAGATGTATTCGGCTCGTTTACAATGCATGTAACTTGCAATTCATTCGCTACAGTTCATGAAATTTGCGCAATTCATTCATTTACAATTCATGTAATTTACAATTCATGGATCATTCGCGATAGTGTCAAGCGTTTCAAGAATAAGAATTTAGGAATATCGAATAATTGATACGCTTAATAATTTATAATAAACTTATAAAAATTACGGAATTGAAAAGTTCAACATCTTAAAAGAAAGCAGTTAAGAGAAGCAGGAATTTCAGTGGTATCTATTAGTAACTAACGGAAGATGCATTCATTCATTTACAATTAATGTAATTTGCAATTCATTCATGTAATTTGCAATTCATTCATTTACAATTCATGTAATCTGCAATTAATTCATTTGAAATTCATGGATGATTTATGATAGTGCGAAGTGTTTCAAGAATAAGAATTTAAGAGTATCAATAATTTATAATTCGTTAACTTATACAAATTATGAAATCGCAAAGTTCAAAACGTCTTACAAGAAATCAATCAGAAGAGTTAGTTACTATTAGATAACTAATGGAAGTTGTATTCATTCATTTACAATTCATGTAATTTGCAGTTCATGGATAATTCACGATAGTGCGAAGCGTTTTAAGAATAATAATTTAAGAATATAAATAATTAACTTAATTAATTATGAATAGCCCGTTGTGTTGTCCCAGTGCGATGTTAATTCAACTGCCTACATGCCTCTAAAAATTTGCGAAATTGGAAAATTCAAAACATTTTAGAAAATAATAAATAAAATAAACATGAAAAACAACAGCTTATGTTTATAACTCATGGAAGAAGTATTCATTCATTTACAATTCATATAATTTGCAATTCATGGATAGTTGACGAAAGTACGATGCGAAAAGCGTTTTATAAGTAAGAATTTAAGAATATTAATAATTTATAACTCACTAACTTATGACTCACTAACTTATAACTCATTAATTTATAACTCACTAACTTATGACTCATTAATTTATAATTCATTAAATTATAGTTCATTAATTTATAAAAATTATAAAACTTCGATAGTAAAAACATAAAAGAAAAGCAGTAACAGAAGTATTAATTAGTTGATTACGAATAGTAACTAATGAAGAATGTATATATAATTTAAAATTCATGCAATATGAATTCATGTATAATTCATTCTATGCGAAGTGCATGGAGTTTTAAGAGTACGAATTTAAGAATATTAATAATTTATAAAAATTACAAAACTTCGATGTTAAAAGCATCAGAAAAGAAAGCAGCTAAAATAAATGAATCGTATATTTCAGAAACCCGTCAACAGACATTTTTGAAACAGTATACTTAGCGGGTTTCTGAAATAAACGATTCAAATATGAATTAAGTGCTTACTATTAGTAACTAATGGAAAATGTATTCATTCATTTATAATTATTATAATTTGCAATTCATGGATAGTTGACGAAAGTATGATGCGAAAAGAGTTTTATGAGTAATAATTTAAGAATATTAATAATTTATAACTCATTAATTTAAAACTCACTAACTTATGACTCACTAACTTATAACTCATTAATTTATAACTCATTAACTTATAAAATTACAAAACTTCGATAGTAAAAACATAAAAGAAAAGCAGCTAAAGGAAGTATGAATTAGGTGGTTACGAATGGTAACTAATGAAGAGAATGTATATATAATTTAAAATTCATGGATAATTCATACTATGTGAAGTGCAAAGAGTTTTAAGAGTACGAATTTAAGAATGTTAACAATTTATAAATCATTAATTTATAAAAATTAAAAAAAATCGATGTTCAAAGCATCAGAAAAGAAAGCAGCTAAATTAAATATGAATTACGTGCTTACTATTAGTAACTAATGGAAGATGTATTCATTTATTTATAATTCACGTAATTTGCGATTCATGGATAATTCACGATAGTGCGAAGTGTTTCAAGAATAAGAATTTAAGAGTATAAATAATTTATAATTCAATAACTTGTAAAAATTACGAAATAGCAAAGTTGAAAAAAACTTAAAAAAAAAAGAAATATGAATTAGAGTGGTTACTATTAGTAACTAATGAAATATATATTAATTCATTCACAATTCATGTAATTTATGGATGATTCGCGGTAGTGCAAAGCGTTTCAAGAATAAGAATTGAAGAATATACATAATTTATAATTCATTAACATGTAAAAATAACGAAATTACAATACAAAATTGCAATTGTTCAATGCATCTTAAGAGAAAGAAATATAAATTACAATGGTTACTATTCATAAGCAATGAAAAATGTATTAATCCATTTACAATTCATATAATTTGTATTCATGGATTATTGACGGCACCTCGAAGAGCTAAACGTCTTAAGATATTTAAATTGCAATACAAATGTATAAATTATAATGGATAAATATTAAAAGATGTATTCATATATTTACACTCAAAAAGGTTTGCTTTTATAATAGAGACCAAACGAAAAAACACACTACAAAATGCATCTTCAAAGAAAGCAACTAAAATAAATATGAATTGCAATGGTTAATGTTAATAACTAATGAAAGATGTATTTATTCATTTACAATTCACATAGCTTGTAATTCATGGATTATCAAGCTCTAACCGTCTTAAGATATTTAAATTATAATTTAAATGTATAAATTATAATGGATACTAATGTAAATATTAAAAGATGTATTCATATATTTACGCGGGAAAACACTTTGCTATTATAATACAGAGACCAAACGATAAAAATACTACAAAATAAACAAGATTAACCAAACGATAAAAACACTGCAAAATGAAAAAGATTGGCCAAATGATAAAACATGACAAAATAAAAAAAATTGTCTAAATGAATGATTTGTTTACTTTCCGAACTTGGTCGATGCTGCAAAAATTAAAGTTTCGGTACGCTAATTTTTAGGATTATTCATGAGACACATTTAATCCACATATAACTCAAAAATTGAAAATTTCATCGAACAATATTTCAAAAATAATTACTTCGAACGCTCCTGGCGCGAGAATGTGGGACGATTTGAACAACCGAGTGCTTATAAATCGTCTGCTCATTCCTCACCGAACACGCTCCCTTAAAGCCGTCCCTTTGGTGACGTCACAGACATGCGCTGTTCCTGCATGACCGTGAAAGTTGGCAGGAAAGACTCCGTGCGGGGGAGGTTTCGACAGGTGAACATTAATTAAAGGGTTTTTAACACTTCTTTCTGTAGAATGGAGTTACATGATTAATATCGTGACATATTCATCTGTGCGAAATTGTTTGGCTAAAAGCAAATCTAAGTTTTTAACCTTTTCATTCCTGTTGTATACGTTTGGGTATTTTAAAGAAATAACTTTTTCACTACAAAGTTAAAAAGTATAGTAATTAATTCCTGCTTTTCTTGTTATAATGTTCAGACCATGGGTAACGTACCAATTTGATGGCATTACTCTCATGAAGACAATCTTACAAAAATAATTCTTTTAGAATTGTTTTTGAGTCTCAAAGCACCACGACCCTCTTGGTGGTTGTCTCGACGCGGTATCTCACCATTAGCAAAACTGACCAGATCTTGATAGACGCGATATATCATCATTAAAAGAAAATGTACCATATCTTGATCTCGTCATCAAAATATCAGCAATATCTTGATGACGAGGTATTTCGTCATCAAGATATCAAAGCAAAGTTTGCAAAAAACATTTTAAACCTTCATGGTGGTTTTCTCAACAAGGTATCTCGTCATTAGCAAAACCGGTCAGATCTTTTTCGCTTTATCAAAAGGAATCGGTAATATCTTCATGACAAGATATCCCGTCATTAGCAAAATTGGTCATATATTGATGGGCGAGATATCTCGTCATTAGAATAAAACTGACCAGATCTTGAGCTCATCATCATAAAAAAATCGACAATTTCGTGATGACAAGATAACTCGTTATTAGCAAAATTGGTCAGATCTTGATGAACGATATATCTCACCGAAACCACTTGGACGGTTAAATTACCGATAAAATGATGTTATGAGGAGAAGGTTTTTCTGGGATGAATATTGCAATTTCTTAGTCTTAAAGTACCTTGAATAGTCGCTAAAATAGGGATTTTCTCTGGACTGAATAGGATATTTTTGAACCACAAAGTACCTTAAATAGTCTTAAAAACAATTTATTGAGGAAAGGGTTATTCTCGGGATTGATTAGGATAATTTCTAAGTCTTAAAATACCTAAATTGCAGATAAATTACTTTTTGAAGAGAGGGTTTTTCTCGGGACTGAAGAAGATAATATTTGAGTCTCAAGGTATTTTAAATAGTCGTCAAAGTATTTTATTTAGAAGAGTGTACTTCTCGGGATTGAAGAAGATAATTTTTGAGTAACAAAGTACCTTAAATAGATGTTAAAATAATTTATATATCAGAGGGAAATTCTCGAGACTGAAGTAGATATTTTTTTATCCTTTAAGTACCTTAAATATTTGTTAAAATATATTTTGAGGAGAGGATTTTTCTCGGGACTGAATGGGATATTACTGAGTCTCAAAGTACTTTGAATAGTCACCAAAACAATTTATTTAGGAGAGGGTAGTTCTCACAACTGAAGAAAATAAGTCTTTAAGTACCTTAAACTTTCGTTAAAATAGTTTTTTGAGGAGAGGTTCTTATCAGGCATGAATAAATAAGTCTCAAAGTACCTTAAATGGCCGTTAAATAATTTATTGAGGAGAGGGTAATTCTCGGGACTGAAGATAATTTTTGAGTCTCAAAGTACATTAAATAGTCGTTAAAAATAGTTTTTTGGGGAGAGGTTTTATCTCGGGACGAATAGGTCTCAAAGTACCTTAAATTGTGGATTACATGAATGTTTGATGAGAGGATTTTTCTCTGGAGTTAAGATAATTTTTGAGTCTCTGAGTACCTTAAACAGTCTTTAAAATAATTTATTGAACAGAGGGTTATTCTCGGGACTGAAGAAGGTAATTTTTGTGTCTCACGGTGCCTTAAATAGTCATTAAAATAGATTTTTGAGGAGAGGGTAGGTAGGTAGGTGAATTGACGTCACACTTGGAGCAACACAACGGGCTATTTTTAATAGAGGGGTTTTCAATAAAGAGGAAAATTTCTGAATCTCAAAGTACCTTAAGTTACAGATAAAATAATTTTTTGAGAAGGATTTTTTTGGGATGAAAAGTTTCCGAGTCTTTAAAGTACCTTAAATAGCCAATAAAATATTTTTTGAGGAGATGGTTTTCTTTGGGACTTAAAGAGGTTAATTTAATCTGAATAATTTGAAGAGGCTTAAAGCCCAGTTATTTTTTTACATATTCAAACCCTTTGATGAAAAAGTTTAGCCAATTTATTTAAATAGGATTTTTAAAACTTTCTTTCACAGTAAAGCGTTCGACGATTGATGTCGTGACTAGATCTAGAATTTTGATTATAAAAAAATTGCTAAATGCAAATACAATACATTTATGACACGCAAGAAAAAGACAACGAATTCCCTATTAAATGCATTTCTTACACAAAAACTACAAATCCCCTAAGCATTGAATTTATGACACAAAACACACAACAAATGCTCAACAAAATACATTTGACAAAAAACTATTAGTGAGATTTTTCGACACGTGAACATTAATTAAAGGGTTTTTAACACTTTTTTGGTAGAATGGCGTTACACGATTAATATCTTGACACATTCGTTTGTGCTAAATTGCTTGATTCAAGCAACTTTTTAAGTTTTTAACTTTACATTCCTGTTGGGTATTTTAAGGGAAAATTTTTTTCATTCCAAAATGTCAAAGTATAGTCATTAATTCCTGCTTTCCTCGTTTAGCTACATTATAATGTTTATTCCATGGATAATGTACTATTTTGATGACATTATCCTCATAAAGACCCATTCTTTCAAACACAATTTTTTAAAAATATTTTTGAGTCTCAAAATTCATTAAATTGCACATAAAATATTATTTTGACGAGACGCTTTTTCTCTGGATGAAGATTACATTAAATAGGCGATAAATAAATTTTTGGGATGTGGGTTTTTTGAGACGAAGATAATATTTGAGTATCAAAAGTACCTTAAATAGCCGATGAAATAAGCTTATGAAGATACCCTTTTCCTTGGGAGATGATAATTTCCGAGTCTCAAAATACCTTACATTACAGAATAAATAATTTTTTGACGAGACGCTTTTTCTCGGGATGAAGATTATATTTTCTGAGTCTTAAAGCACATTAGATAGCTGATAAAATAAATGTTTGAGTTGTGGATTTTTTTCAGGACGAAGAAGATTATTTTTGATTACCAAAAGTACCTTAAACAGCCGATGAAATAAGTTTTTGAAGATAACCTTTTTCTTGGAAGAGGATAATTTCTGAGTTTCGAAGTAACTTAAATTTCCGATAAAATCGTTTTTTGAGGAGAGGATTTTTCTCGAAACTAAAGAGATTAATCTATGATTGAAATCAATTATACTTTACGTCTTCAAACCATGTGAAGAAATTTAGGCAATTTATTTAAAGAGGATTTTTATTTGTTTCTTCGTTGGAAAAGCGTTCGGCAATCAGTGTCGTGGCTAGGACTAGGATTTTGATTATCAAACAATTGCTAAACTCCTATCAAAATGCCCTATGAAATGCATTTCTCTCAAAAACCTACAACAAATGACAAAAAATGCATTTATAACACACAAGAAAACTACAACAAATGCCAAATATTGAATGCATTTATAACGCAAAAAACACTATAAAATGAATTTCTGACAGAAACTACAACTGCCCTATTAGAATGCATTTTTGACACAAAAACAACTGCCATATAAAACGAATTTGTGACACACGGGACGCTACAACAAATGCCCTCTAAAATGCATTTATGACCCCCAAACAAAAAAATGTCCTATAAATGCATTTATGACACACAGAAACTACAACAAATGTCCTATAAAGTGCATTTATGACACACATAAAGAACTAGAGTAAACCGTAAAAACAATGACAGAGATTAACATCTATCTTAGAAAATGTTTTATGAAAAGATAACCTTGAAACAAAGAACCAAAGCATCCAAAAACAAAAAATGTCCTTAAAATGCAGTCAAACTTTTTAGTTTCCCTCCAAACTAAGTCTTTGTTTTGGAAATTGAAGTGCATTTTTGACCGATACAAAAGTGCCCTGAAAACAACAAAAATAGACACATACAATGACAGATAATTTCATACATTGACCGTATTTGGGAAAGCAAAAACAGTAAGAAATTTCCCAATGCTACTTCTAAGATAAATTTACAATTTGACAAATTTATTTAACCCTTTTCGTGGCTATATCGACGAGTATTCCGACAACTGACCAGATCTTGATTGATGATTTTGCTATTGACGAGATATCCCGTCATCAGAAACTGACAAACGCTTCATCACCAAAAAAATCGGCAGTATCTTGATGACGAGATATCTCGCCAATAGCAAAATTAGGCAGATAGGTAGGTAGGTAGTTAACTAACGTCGTACTGGAGCATCACAGCGGGCTATTGGTGACAATCCGGGATTAATCCCAAAGGGAAAGGTCCAAGGACACGCCTCGTAATTATGAACCACTGTCAGATGATGAGAACAACATCTGAGCTGGCACCCCACTCTCCAAACTTCCACACCAAGCCAACGCGAGGACAATTGAGGCCACGGTAGATTTAACGTACACCAGTTCCCACGGTCTTTGGTTGGATTCGAACTTGATACCTTCCGGTTGCTTATCTGTTGCTCTTCCAACTGGGCCACCACGACCCTCAATAAAATAAGACAGATCTTGATGAACGAGATATCTAGTAGAAACCACTTGAGGGTTAAGACAGGTATAGGAAAAATGTATTCTTGAACTCTAAGTCTTCTCTGAAAAGACAGCAATTGCTGTTGCTGTGAGGACAATAAGACGCCATTTTTTGTAAGCATGCAAATATTTATAAAAACTTACTTTCCCTTGGGGATTGATCGCGGTCCGTCGCCAATAGCCCGCTGTGTTGCTCCAGTGCGACGTTAATTAACTCCCTACCGCTTCTGTTTCTGATGGCATTATGTACCATACTGACGATATTTCCTGCTATTAAAGTCATATGGGAGGATTCTTCTATCAAGCTAAATGTAGGTGGCAGTAGTGTAGTTTTGGGAGAACATGCTTGCTTCCTGTACGGATTCAGAACGTGACATCACTTAACTTGTTCTTCAAATACGATTTGAGCTATTCGCCAATAAAAACTTGAAAGGAATTATGAATTGATATATGATGACTGAAAATGGTCCGCGTCAATTAGATAAAACGCCAAACGTCGCCAAAGCGGCAATAAAGTACATTTTAAGGTAACCCCGACGTGTATCATGCGAGAGCAATTAGGTAGAGGAAGTAAAATCTTCGCTTTCCATTCAGTTTGTTTATTTGTATTGAAAATCCTTGTTATTTCATAGTTAATTGGTCAACGCCAATTTGATCAAAGTCCAAACGTAGCCAAAACGGCTATAAACTACATTTAAAAGTAACCCCAAAATTAATCATGCAAGATCATTTTGTGATTGGAGGTAAAATCCCAGTCTTACGTCTGATTTGTTGATTTACACTGAAATTCTCTCATAAGTAGATCCGTGATGCATGAACTTTACTCTAAGAGGGGTTTACACGCATTTTTCCATTTTTTAACACGAAATCTTCCCTGAATAAATTGTATGGTTCTTCTATGTACTATTCTTGTACTATGAGTTGCAGACGGCGCAGGTTTGATTCCTCCCTGGTAGTATTTCTCTCTTCTGTATCAGTAAAACTTTCCTTGTGTGTAGGTCTATTACATGATGTTGTCTGTATTGTGTTTCATGGTCAAATATGGCCCTTGCGTCATAAAACCCCACAAACAAACCAACCCTGCATCATTTCCAACCAGTTTTGATCATCTTAACCAATAGAATCTTTCCAAATGACTCTATTCTAAGTAAAGCAATATAATCTTTCCAAAGGACTCTATTCTAAGTAAAGCAATATAATCTTTCTAAAGGATTCTGTTCTAAGGATATGAGCAACAGAATATTTCCAAATGATTCTAATATGAGGAAAGGACCTATAAAATTTTCCAATTCTAAAGAAAGAAGCAATAGAATCCCTGTAATTGATTCTAATTCTAAGGAAAAAAGCAATGGAAACTTTTCAAATGATTCTAATTTAGAAAGGAGCAATAGAGAATATTTGCAAATAATTCCAGTGTAAGGAAACAACTGAATCCTGCCAAAGGATTCCATTCCAAGGAAAGAAGCACTAGAGAGAGAATCTTTCCAAAGGGGATTCTCTCTATTCTGAGGAAATAATAATTCTTCTATAAAATATTTTCAATTGATTCTAACTGCAAGGAAAGGATCGATAGAAGTTTGCCAAATGATTGAAGCAATAGAAGCTTCCCAAATGATTCGAATTGTAAAAAAGGAACAATAGAATATTTCTGAAGAATTCTATTATAATAAAAGAACTGAATCTTTCAAAGCAATACTACACCACTCGAAAATCTTGTGACACTCAGAGGGTTAAAAACATTGAGCAAATAAAGCAAAATAATAAAGTATCAAACCAAAAGCCTGTTTCGTTTGCTGTAAATCTCACCAATATCCAATAATGGTAAGTACCGGAATTACTTCGACGATTTCTAAACCCTACGTAAAGCAGTACAATTCTAGGCCCCAGAAAATATAAGGGATCAGGTGTAATGTCTCATCCTATATTTTGAAAGAACTAGAGTAGTCATAAATTGCATCTGTGGCGAAAGCATCAGATCTGAGAATTCATACTTTGATTCTTTTGTCGGAAAATATATTGTTTCCCAGATTATCTCCTTTAAGAGACAACAATTTGGTGGAGAAGACATGTTGGTTTGTTGTTTATATTTATTAGATTAGCTTTAAACGTACATAAAATTAGAGTTTTTCACAAGACTGTTCGACTAATTTTAACTTACGGAGCTTTCTATTGGAGTAAGTGGTTTTGGGTTTGGCACAGCAGTGAGTGGTATTTTAATTTTGGTTTGTTCCTCCATGGACAATTTTTGCTGCATGAGGGCTAATTAGAGCAGGAAGTGGTTTGGGGTTTTGATTTGTCGCTCCACAGTCGCGTTAATTAGACCAGAATTAGTTTTGAATTTTGATTTGTACCTCCACGTCAATGTTTGCTGCACCAGGACTAATCAGAGCAGTAAGTGGTTTTGAGTTTTGGCTTGTCGCTCCACGGTCAATCTTTGCTGTATCAAGGCTAATTAGAGCAGTGAGTGGTATTTTAATTTTAGTTTGATCCTCCATGGACAATTTTTGCTGCATGAGGGCTAATTAGAGCAGGAAGTGGTTTGGGGTTTTGATTTGTCGCTCCACAGTCGCGTTAATTAGACCAGAATTAGTTTTGAATTTTGATTTGTACCTCCACGTCAATGTTTGCTGCACCAGGACTAATCAGAGCAGTAAGTGGTTTTGAGTTTTGGCTTGTCGCTCCACGGTCAATCTTTGCTGTATCAAGGCTAATTAGAGCAATGAGTGGTATTTTAATTTTAGTTTGATCCTCCATGGACAATTTTTGCTGCATGAGGGCTAATTAGAGCAGGAAGTGGTTTGGGGTTTTGATTTGTCGCTCCACAGTCGCGTTAATTAGACCAGAATTAGTTTTGAATTTTGATTTGTACCTCCACGTCAATGTTTGCTGCACCAGGACTAATCAGAGCAGTAAGTGGTTTTGAGTTTTGGCTTGTCGCTCCACGGTCAATCTTTGCTGTATCAAGGCTAATTAGAGCAGTGAGTGGTATTTTAATTTTAGTTTGATCCTCCATGGATAATTTTTGCTGCATGAGGGCTAATTAGAGCAAGAAGTGGTTTGGGGTTTTGATTTGTCGCTCCACAGTCGCGTTAATTAGACCAGAATTAGTTTTGAATTTTGATTTGTACCTCCACGTCAATGTTTGCTGCACCAGGACTAATCAGAGCAGTAAGTGGTTTTGAGTTTTGGCTTGTCGCTCCACGGTCAATCTTTGCTGTATCAAGGCTAATTAGAGCAGTGAGTGGTATTTTAATTTTAGTTTGATCCTCCATGGATAATTTTTGCTGCATGAGGGCTAATTAGAGCAGGAAGTGGTTTGAGGTTTTGATTTGTCGCTCCACAGTCGCGTTAATTAGACCAGAATTAGTTTTGAATTTTGATTTGTACCTCCACGTCAATGTTTGCTGCACCAGGACTAATCAGAGCAGTAAGTGGTTTTGAGTTTTGGCTTGTCGCTCCACGGTCAATCTTTGCTGTATCAAGGCTAATTAGAGCAGTGAGTGGTATTTTAATTTTAGTTTGATCCTCCATGGATAATTTTTGCTGCATGAGGGCTAATTAGAGCAGGAAGTGGTTTGGGGTTTTGATTTGTCGCTCCACAGTCGCGTTAATTAGACCAGAATTAGTTTTGAATTTTGATTTGTACCTCCACGTCAATGTTTGCTGCACCAGGACTAATCAGAGCAGTAAGTGGTTTTGAGTTTTGGCTTGTCGCTCCACGGTCAATCTTTGCTGTATCAAGGCTAATTAGAGCAGTGAGTGGTATTTTAATTTTAGTTTGATCCTCCATGGACAATTTTTGCTGCATGAGGGCTAATTAGAGCAGGGAGTGGTTTTGGGTTTTGATTTGTCACTCCAGAGTCGCGTTAATTAGACCAGAAGTAGTTTTGAATTTTGGTTTGTACCTCCACGGACAGTTTTTGCTGCACGAGGACTAATCAGAGCAGTGAGTGGTTTTGGGTTTTCGTGTGTCGCTTCACGGTCAATGTTTACTGCACGAGTGCTAATCAGAGCTGTAAGTGGTTTTTCAGTTTTGGTTTGTCGCTAAACGGTCAGTTTTCTTTGAACGAGGATTAATCAGAGCAGTAAGTGGTTTTGGGTTTTGGCTTGCAGCTCCGCTGTTAATCTTCGCTGTGCCAAGGTTAATCAGAGAAGTGAGGGATTTTGAGGTTTGGTTTGTCGCTCCAGTCGCGTTTCATTGCAGGAGGGCTAATTCGACCAGTAAGTAGTTTGAATTTTGTTTTGTACCTCCACGGACAGTTTTTGCTGCACGAGAACTAACCAGAGCAGTAAGGGGTTTTGAGTTTGACTTTTTAACCTCATATGTGTGTGCTGGTTGAAAGAATCCATGGATTCTTTCAACCTGTAGAATATGTCCTTTTCTCAGAATAGAATAATTTGGAAGTATTCTATTGAGACCTCCTTCATTTATAATATAAGCATTTGGAAAGATTCTATTGGTCCGTTCCTTAGAATAGAACAATTTGGATTGATTCTGTAGCTTCTTTGCTTAGTGTAAAATCCTTTGGAATTATTTTATTGCCCCTATCCTTGGAATAGAATCATTTGAAGTGATTATGTATCTTTTTTCCCTAGTATAGGATCCTTTGAAAGTATTTTATTGATCTTTTCGTTAGAATAAATCCATTGGAAAAATTCCACTGGTTCTTTTCATGTAACAGAATCGCATGGATAGATTCTATTGATCCTTTCCTCAGATTAGAATCCTTTGGAAAGATTTTATAGATCAAGAGGATTAAAACATGCAAAGACTGCTGGTTGCAAAGTGGAATTATGCTTGAGAAACCTTCAGAGGGTTGAGATTCATATCAATGATATTTAACGAATTTAACTATTCGACACAATCTCATCAGCGAAAACTGAACAATAAATCTAATTCGCACATTTCAGTACTAGAAAGATTTGTCAATTTCAAACACAAACATAAGTGCATTCATTATGCATATGCACCGATTATCTTTTAAGCAATTCGAGATCATTTGTCGACGATAAATAGTGCTAATATCCTGCGCCGCACTTAAGCAAGTTTTTAAGTTTGGAGACTTTCGTTAAACTAATTATTTCGACTTGAAAGATAATTAGGTAGGGATCATCTCAAGCAGCACTTGGGTTTCTGTGAACAAATTGTAATTAGGGGCACAAATCATGATTCGTTTAATAATTTATCCCCCGAGAAAAGGCTTTGCAAGAACTCTAATTAAATATTTGAAATAAAGAGGGAAATTTCCTTGGAAGAGGTACATATATCAAATGTATAAAAGTACAAAGTAGGATGAAAAGATTTGTGCGTTTTTATTCCCATCTTAATCATATTTAAGTAAAGGAAAAGCGTCGGTCTTTCAACGTAGCAATGTATTTTCCGAATTTGCAATTTTGTTGCAGAACATTTGTAGTGTGATTGTTCGTCATAACTTCCTTATCATTATACTTATGAGGTCATATTTTGCGTTTGCTTCATTCCGTTGGGTAAATTAAGCAAACACGACATCATATTTATAATTCCACCTTACAATCGGCAGTCTTCCCTGCAAGACTTCTAACCAATTTGACTTTCTTAATCAATAGAATCTTTGCAAATGATTCTATTCTAAGGTTTTGAAAGGCTTTGTGCTTTCTAATTTCCATCTGAAGTATATTTAAGTAATGGAATGGCGTCCATCCTTAAACATAGCAAAGTGTTTACCGAATTTAAAATTTCGTTGCAGAACATTTGTAGTGAGATTGTTCATCATAACATCCTTATCATTATATTTGTGCGGTCATGTTTTACATTCACTGTACTCTGTTGGGTAAAGTAAGCAAACACAACAATGAGTTGCAACTTCTCAATGATGTTTTTGTGTAGTAAAACATGAAGAAGCGTATTTCGAATGTGGTAAAGAAAATTATTGATCTTGCAGCGTGATTTCTTTTGCAGAAACACTTTGATAAATTACGCTTTCATTAATTCTCTTAGGCGTTCACCCGCATAATTACACTTTACAGCCTGCAGTCTTCCCTGCAAGACTTGTAACCAGTTTTGACCTACTTAGTCAAGTCAATATAATCTTTCTAAAGGATTCTATTCTAAGGAAACAACCTTTAGAATCTTTCCAAAGGATTCTATTCTAAGGAAACAACCTTTAGAATCTTTCCAAAGGATTCTATTCTAAGGAAACAACCTTTAGAATCTTTCGAAAGGATTCTATTCTACCAAAATGAGCAATGCAATCTTTCCAGATCATTGCATTCTAAGGGAAGGAGAAATAAAATCTTTCAAGCAGATTCTGTTCAATAGAATGGAACACTATAATATCTCTAGATGATTCTATTATAATTAAAGGATCGTTAGAATCTGTTCAAATAATTCTATTTTAAGGAATGGGTAATGGACCAGACGATTCTGTTCTAAGGAGAGGAGAAATAAAATCTTTCCAACAGATTCTATTCTATCGAATGGGTCAATAGAATCTCTCCAAAGAATTCTATTCTATCCAAAAAGTAAGAATCTATACAAAAAAATTCTGTTATAAGGTAGGGGTTGGTATTTTAATTACATCCTTTTTAAGAAGACTTAAAGGTAGGTGGGTAGTTAAAGTAACGCCGCACTGGTGTAACACAACGGGCTATTGACGACGGTCCGGGATCAAACCCAAAGGAAAAGATCCGAGGACAACACCACGTAATTTTGAACTACGGTCACACCTGAGCTGGCACACCAATCTCCAAACTTCCACACCACGCCAACGCGAGGACATTTGAGGTCACGACAGATTTAACGTTCACAAGAACCGTTACTGGATTCGAACTCGCAACCCTCTGGTTGCTAACCCGTTACTCTTCCAACTGGGCTACCGCGGCCCCTCTATTATAAGGAAATAAGCAATGAAATCTTTCCAGCGGTTTCAATTTCCCGAATTCAGTACTTTAAGCATTGAAAAGATAAAACTAACCCCACTAATAAATACAAAAATAAATCAACTCACAATGTAATGTAATCTGCAAGTTACATAAAACGCATTGCTACCTGTCTGAGTGGTTGATTGGTTACATATAATGTGACATTAATAGCCTACCACTAGAATTCATCCTGGTCGCTAAGATGACAAATAATGCGTTGGCTATTGGTTCATTTGCGAAACACGGGTGCTTGTCAAGATCCTATAAATATGGGGGTGTGGACTGTGCAACTATTTACTGTGTGGTGCATTAACGAATATCTCACATTATTAATGAGACAATAACTTTATTAGCTGTAGGGTTTTTATTTGATTTATTGTAACAGATACGATAGACATTTTGTTTGTCTCTAAATGAACTTTTAGTTGTTATAAATAACAGTTTTCTATATTAGCTGCTTGTGGTTTAAGAAATCCATTTGGATTTCCGAGTTTTTCTGTAAAGCTGAATGTAAAGGTAATACCTAATAATCCTTAATACAGAGGTTGTTCGGACATTTTTTGAACGATTTTAATGGACTGAAGCTCAATTTTTTGTATGAACTTTTGTGTTTAAATGTTCCATTTTATAGCCCTTATTGTTAACTATCTTTCTACACCTTAATTTCCATGATAACAATGACTTTTGTAGTATCGACAGTGGTATTTTGTCCCATTCTTGTTCCACAGTTTTCCAGTCCATGAATGGTTTCGGTCGACGTTTCCATAATGCCCTTTTTAAAAGTCCAAAGGCACAAAAGTCCATGGGTGAAACATCTGGAGATTTAGCAGGAATATCAGTAAAGAGACTTGATACCAGTTTCTTGTTCCATTTTTTCCAAGAATTTAATAGTCGATTTAGATGTGTGGCTGCTTGCTTTACCCTGATGCAGTTCTACTGATTGTTGGCACTGTGGGTAAAGATATGGTATTTCTTTTTTGAATATTGGGATAAAATATGGTCTTGATAATACGTGGGAGTTTATTTTTACATTTTCCCCTCTTTTTACTTTTAATTTTCCATTATATGCAAAACCGGCAACAATCATAAATCTCTTAGAGAAAGTTCTCACGTTCACTTTGCTATAGTCCTTTGACTTGGCGGATTCTCTTTTAAAATTAAAGATCTTACCTTACAAATATTCTCAAAATTTTTTTCTTTTTTTGGATACTTTTTTAGAAGTATTTTTTCACTTTTTACGTTTTTTCCTTTCTCATTAATAATATTACTTATCGTACCTTTAGATATCGAAAAACCATGACTTTTACAGCGTTTTTGAATACTTGAATAAGCATAATTATCTTCGGAAAGAGAGGAAACATAGCCTTCTATCCATTGCTTATTTAAAAGCGTCATTTTGAAAGTAAACAAAACTCTGAGTTAGCAGACGATAAGTTATACTCTAACTATTTAACTGCTGTGAAAATAAAATTCTTTCGTAGCACACAATTTTTTTACAGCTCATCAAAATCGTTCAAAAATTGTCCGAACAGTCTCTGTAGCTAGAATCCAAAGACCGTCGTGTACAAAAGGGGCTAGTGGATATTAAATCTGTCGTGGCCTCAAATGTCCTCACGTCAGTGTGGTGTGGAAGTTTGGAGAGTGGGGTGTCGGCTCAATTGTGACCTCGTCATCTGACCGTAGTTCAAATTACGTGGTGTTGTCCTCATCTTTCCCTTCAGGTTTGATCCCGGACCGTCGCCAATAGCTCATTATGTTGCTCCAGTGCGACGCTAATTAAAATACCTCCTACCTTGATAGCTAGAGGATTTTTATATAGAGTTAAATATAAAACCAGTAACTTATTATAGTCTTTTTGCAAAGCTAAATATAAGCTAATAGCTAAAAGTGGTTTTTCGTTGCAAAGATAAATATAAACTAATAACAATTTTTCCAAAAGAATCCATGAATTCTTTCAACGCTTAGAAAGATGCTATCAGATTTTTCATAAGATTATAATTTGGAAAGATTCTATTGTCGAATTATCCAGAATAGAATCCATTGAAACGATTCTATTAGTCCTTTCGTTAAAACTCTTTCGAAAGATTCTATTGCTCTTCTCCTTAAAGTAGAATCATTTGGATAAAGCCCTATTGATCATTTTCTTAGAATAGAATACTTTATGCGCCCTGTAGTGGCCAGCCTCTGATGGCAGAAACCTGTTCCAAACGGTCACCAATACTAGATAAGGGACTTTTTCCTTCAAGGAACTTTATTCCTCTTGTAGTAATAGGGCAGTTTTGTCTCGACCATGAATCTCATCATTAGCAAAACTGACCAGCTGTCGATGAATGAGATATCTCGTCCTAAGCAAAATCGACCGGATCTTGAAAGAGATATATCATCAAAACCACTTGGAGGGTTAATCCTCCAAGTGTTTCGACAAGATATTTCGTCCAAATCAGGTCAATTTTGCTAAGCACGAGATATCTTATCGAGACAAAACTGCCCTATAACTTCAAGGAGGAATGAAGATCCAAGTAGGAAAAAAGAATTGTTCCTTGCTCAGAACTGTTGACGATTTGGAACAGGTTTTTGCTAGCCACTACAACGTATTTTCGATGCAAAGATAAGCCAACAGGATAGGTTAACCCTCCAATGTTGTTTCGACGAGATATCTTGTTCATCAAGATCTGACAAATTTTGCTAATGACGAAATATCTCGTCATCAAGATACTGTCAATTTTTTATGACAAAATCAGAATCTGATCAGTTTTGCAAATGACGAGATCATCAGTTTTGCTCTTCGAGTAAGCCACCAAGAGGGTTAAAATGGCAAAATTATTTTCAGGTACCACATTTCCTATTGGCTCAAAATTAACTATTCGACATTCGTACCGAAAGAACCTGCTGATGTTTAAGTTTAAGTCGTTGCACAATGTTAATTTATTTTCAAAATAAAATCTACCCTTTTCAATAAAACATGCCTATGTGAAATCATAGATCTCAATCTTAAACTTTTTACCATGTTGTGGAACTCCCGTAAATCTAATATTCAAATTTACCCACGTTTTAATCTTGAGTTATGCTTGTGACAGCAAAAACTCTAAAAGTAAGATAAATTTTCGTGGCTTATATTTTAAGCTGATTACGAAATGAAATTCCATTGGGGTTACGTTTTAAGAACGTGCGTTGCATTTAAATTACTCAATTTTTTATGCTTTCTAGATTTTGAATTAATGTTTTGTTTCCCAGCCTGTATAATAGTATCGATAATTTGTTGTTCGCATATTTGCTTTTCCTTTTTATTTAGATAAATCATAACAGAGACTTATTAGAATTACTTTCGCCACACTCTTTATTCAAAATTGTGGTGTTGCTTCCGTAAATCCTTTAATCTCCTCACCATTTCATAAAAATCATTAAATAAATTACTAGAAAGTGCACAGGAAACTTCATTTTCCCCTTCAGAGTAGGGAGACCCAAGTGAGTTTGCGCACTGTGCTTGCAACTCAAGAGTTGTGGGCGAAGTAGGTTTGGTTACTGTAGCTTACTCTGAACGTTTCTCTTTATGTGCCAGTAAATATTTTCTTGTGTGTGTATATCCATCAATTGACGGTTTGATTTGTCTTGTATTTGGCCCAGTTCGGCCTAATATGGCAAATTGTGCCATAAAATCAAATCGACCATTTTCCAGGGTTCACTAACCTTTGAGTTGCGTGGATGGGTACTGAAGTTTTTTATTTAACCCTCTTGGGGTTAATAAAAAACTTATATTTAACCCTCTTGGGGTTAATAAAAACTCAATTAACCCTCTTGGGGATTAATAAAAAACTCATTTAACCCTCTTGGGGGTTAATAAAAACTTATTTAACCCTCTTGGGGTTATTTAACCATCTTGGGGTTATTTAACCCTCTTGGGATTAATCTTCAAGTCAAAAACTGCCCTGTAGTTTCTAGGCTGTAGTGCAAAAACCTGTTTCAAACTATCACCACCTCTGGGAAAGGGCAATTTGTTTCTCCTACCTTGGATCTTCATTCCCCTAGGTGCAAAAGGCAGTTTAGTTTCGACAAGATATCTCGTTCTTATAAAAATAAACGAGATATCTCGTCAAAACACTAGGAGGGTTAATATTTCTATGAATACTTGGTTTGTTCGTATAAAAATAAATGCACCTTTTTATTTGATAGAAGTGTCAAGTCTGCGTCTAAAATGACGACAACCCAAACTGGCCATCTGCCGCACTGCCAAATAGCGCCCTCTGCAAACTTAGGTGGTAATGGTGCATGGGTTCATACATTCCTACGCGAATATGGTTTAATTTTCTCTTCATTACCTACCCTTAACCCTCGAAGGGTTAATACGCATAATTCCATCTTGCAACCTGCAGGATTTCCTGCATGACCACTTTTAACCAATCTAACCAGTTTTGACCTACGTGACCAAGAGAATCTTTCCGAAGGATTACATTCTATGGAATGTTGAAATGGAATATTTCCAAATGATTCTATTCTAAGGAAGGAGTAATAGAATCTTTTCTATTACAAGGAAATGACCAACAGAATGCTACTGCAGGATTTTATTCTAAGGAAAGGAACAATAGAATCTTTCCAAATGATTCTATTATAAGGAAAAGACCAATAAAATCTATCTAAAGGTTGAAAAAATGCATGGATCCTTTCATCCGATAGTTGTAGTTTAATAGTTAAGTGTATACTAGGATACAAGCAATACTACACTACTCGAAAATCTCGCAACGTTCAAAAGGCTAATGTGTGTACAGATAGTTCGGAAACACAATGTATAAAATGCATTTATTTATTATTTAGTAGAACACAACAGACTAGGTTTACTTACACGTATGAAATACATTTATTTATTACATACTTATTGGTATACTCTATATTAGTCTTTTTACTTAGAATGAGGTGGTGCAAGTGCGAACTCAAATCTTCAAAGTTCATATTGAACAAATTACTATTGTCCCAGTAATTTTAAAACCTGCTTTTTGATGATGACTACATCTGGTAAGTTTTCTTCTAATGACAAGAAATCTCGTCAATCAAGATCTGATAATTTTTTTTATGACCGAGATACCTCCTCTAGACAACCACCAGGAAGTTTAAGTAAGTACTATATCTTAGCAAAAACATTTTTTTTATTTATAACCAGTTAATTCTGGAGACACTAGCATCTCCTGGCTTCTTTAACAAAAATATCGAACCACAATTCACTAAATCAAGATCTGGTCAGTTTTTTCTAATGACAAGATATCTCGTCCAAGATCTCGTCAGTTTTTTCCATTGATGAGATATCTCGTCCATCAATACATGGCCAGTTTTTCTAATAACGAGATCCATCATCTATCAAGATTTTGTCAGTTTTCCAATGACGAGATATCTCATCTATCAAGATTTTGTCAGTTTTTCTAATGACGAGATACCTCGCTCATTGAGATCTGGCCAGTTTTGTTATGACTGAGATACCTCTTAAAGACAACCACCAAGAGGTCTAAGTAAGTACTATATCCTACAAAAACTATTTTTTATTAATACCAATAAATTGACTTGTAGAAAAACTTCTTTAGACAGAAACATCGAATCACAATTCACTAAATCAAGATCAAGTCAGTTTTTCTAATGACGAGATATCTCATCCATCAAGATCTGGTCAGTTTTTCTAATAACGAGATACCTCGTTCATTAAGATCTGGACAGTTTTGTTGTGACTGAGATTCCTCGTAAAGACAACCACCAAGAGGTTTAAGTACTATATCCTTACAAAAACAATTTCTTTACTAATACCAGTTAATTCACTTGGAGGAAACCTGAACCTGAGACACACCATGACGAACAATTCAGTAAATAAACTTATAGTCAGTTTTTCTAATGACGAGATATCTCATCCATCAAGATCTGGTCAGTTTTTCTAATGACAAGATATCTCATTCTAGTTTTATTATGACTGAGATACCTCGTAAAGACAAACACCAAAAGATTTAATACTATATCCTAACAAAAACAATTTCTTTAATAATACCAGTTAATTCGTTTGTAGAAAAACTGAACACACCACGACGAACCACAATTCAGTCAATAAAGATCTGGTCAGTTTATTCTCATGACGAGATATCTTGTTCATCAAGATCTGGTTACTTTTTCTAATGATGAAATATCTCATCCACCAAGATCTGGTCAAATTTGTTATGACGGGGATACCTAGTCGAGAAGACCATCAGGAGGTTTAAGAAAAAATTATCCTAACAAAAACAATTTCTATATTAATACCAGTTAATTCACTTGCAAAAAACTTCCCGAGACAGAAATCTCGAACCATAATTCCAATGGAGGTACTCTTTAAGACAGATTAATTCCACTCCCAGTAATTGAAATAAACGTTTTTCCAACAAACCGCTTTTATTCTACGATAAAATATTTCGCATCCTATTTTCCGAGTAGACTAACAGTTCGAAAGTATAAGATTAGTTCTCTGAGCAAATGATTATCAGATGGAGAAATTTAATTAAAACTAAGAAAAAACAAATCTTTCCCAAGATTCATAAAAAAGGCAATTTATTTTGCAGATTAAACATAAGATTTAGAAATCAAGACGGTACTGTAATTAGATCCGTGAGAGAAAGATAGACCGTTTCCAAACCAACGAACAGAAAAAATCCTACTTTTCATTAGTATAATTTCAAGGAACTCCATATTTGCAAGATATCTGAGGATAAAAATAGAACGCTTTCTCGCAGATATTCATATGGCTTTGATTACTATCCAATGTAAAATTATTATTCGGAGAACGATCATTTATTTTTCGGAGAACGTTTCTATTTTAAGGATATTTTTAAAACTTTAGTGGAAGAAGAGATGTCGCGATAGTGTTATTATTACATTCCTGATATATCTTTTTAAGTGTAAAATTTTCACTTATTGCAATGAATGTGGTTTTGTCTTGAAATTGAGTTCTCAAAAGAGGTTATTTTTTCCTTTTTCGAGTGACCTAGACTAAAATTAATTTTTAATTGTACACGGCGTTTCAAATGTCACTAAACCTTAACCCTCTGAGGGATTAAGGAGCATAATTTCACCTTGCAACCTGGAGTCTTCCCAGCATGAATTCTAATTATGTTTGACCTTCGTGAACAATAGAATCTTTCCAAAGGATTCTATTCTAAGGAAAAGAGCAATAGTAAATTTCCAAAGAATTCTAATAGAAGGAAATGAGCAATACCAATCTCTCTACATCATTCTATTCTTCGGAAAGGAGTAATGGAAACTTTCCAAGAGACTCTATTCTAAAGAAAGAAAACATATACTTCCAAATTATTCTATTCTGATTTAAAGAAACAAAGGACTACTCTCTAAGGAAAGGAGAAATAGAATCTTTCCAAAGCATTCTGTTCTAAAGAAATGACCTTCAGAATCTTGCTAAAGGATTTTATTCTAAGGAAAGGACCAAAGTAATATTTCCAAAATATTCACTTACAGGGAAAGGAGCATTAGAATAATTCCAAATGATTCTACTCTAAGATAAAAAGTAATAGAATCTTAATAAAGAATTCTATTATGAAGAAGTTATCAACAGAATGTTACTAAGAAATTCTATCCTAAGGAAAGGATCAAAAGAATCTTTCCAAAGGATTCACTTCCCTGTGAAGGACCCATAGAATCTTTCTAAAAGTAGGAAGAATATGAAAACATTCATCCAATAAATGTGTTTATTTAGTCATTAAATGTGTTGCATGATAAAAATCCTACAAGAAAGGCGTTCTACGTCAAAACTCAATTAATAAGTCATTAACAATCTGGCTATATCTGCTGTCTTATCTAGCGCACAAGTATTGTACTTAAAGTCATGATTTTTAATATTTAAAAATTTTGTTTTTATAATTGAGGACAATACCTTTAGTTGTATAATCAACCCTCCTGGTGGTTTTCTCGACGAAGTATCTCGTCATTAGAAAAACTGACTAGATCTTGGATGAGAAATCTCGTCATTTGAAAACTAACCAGATCTTGATCTTATCATTATCTAAGAATCGGCAATATCTTTGCTAACAGACGAGGTATGTCGTCATTAGGAAAATTGATTTGATCACGATGGACGAGATATCTCGTCGAAACCAGTGGGAGGGCTAAGGATAATAATTGATAAGAAGCTTTGTCAATAATTTTTTAGTTACTTTCAAGTGTTGTTTTGTCTTAAAGTCCTGTAAATACTCTATACAAACTGAAATTTTATAGAAAACTACTCAAAATGTAATGAACATAGAGTGAATATACTTAGAATTATAAATACAAAGATGCGTTGAAATATATAGTTCGACAATTTAAAAATATTTATCTCATCCCAAGTATGAAACAGTCTTTCAATAAAACTTCTGATGAATTCATCAATCACACAAATAACTCAGCAGCATTTGAATACATTTAGAATTATAAGTGCAAAGATAAATTGAAATACGTAATTTAAGATTTCAAAAATACGTATTCAATACCAAATATAAGTCTCAGTAAAACTTCTATGATATATTTATCTGTCATAAAAATAACTAAAAAACATTTGATAATTATGAATGCAAATATGAGTTCAAATACATAGATCGAGATTATAAAATTGTATCTCATCCAAATTATGATAGTCCTTCAGTAAAACTTCTTTATGTTTATTAATCCTAAAAATAACTCAACAGACTGAAAACTTTTAGAATTATAAAATCAGATGCATAGCAATACATAGTTCGAGATTTCAAAAATATGCATTCCATATCAAAAATGAGTCTCAGTAAAACTTCTGATATATTTATCAGTCATAAAAATGACTCAACAGAGCATTCGATAAAAATCAAAGATTCCTTCAGCTCCAATAAATCTGGAATCTTGTTCATGTTCGCCTCAGAATCTTGGCAACAAGCCATTGCTTCCGACGAAGAACGTAAAAAATCAAGAACGCTGGAAGAATCGAACATTCTTTTGCGTAAGAGCGTCCTAGAGTAACAGGCTGGAGAATAGAAGAGTCTCTAGGGAAGATGGTCAGTTTATTCTCTAGTACGAATTCCCTTTTTCACACAAGCAGAAGGGTATCGGAGAATGTCTAACGAGTGTTCCGGAAACATCATCACCCCTCTAGCAAAGAGATGTTTGATTAATACTAATTGCTTGGAAACAGTTCTCGGTAAATTGCAGAAATTCCTTTTTCTAGGCATTGTTTCTGTTCCGTAATGTCTCGCTGAGTTTGAGGTGAACAGATGCAGATGTGGAAACGTTACAAAAGGCAGGTGGTTTTTGTTTTCGATTGATATCATGAGGAATAAAAAAATTTCCTTTAGAGGAGTGGGATTGGTAGTTTACTACTAACGTCTTATTGAAGAGTTTAAGGAAAGAAGACCTTTGATCTAATTTCAGTCCAAACAGATAGAAGATTCAAAGTTCTGTAAAAAGAATTGCGGGAAATTTTTCTTTCTGTGCATTTTTTCTGTTCCTTAATGTCTCGCTGAGCTTGTGGTGAACAGATGCAGATGTGAAAACGCTATAGGCAGATGATTTTAGCTCTCAATTAATACCATGAGATGGAATATACTTTGGTAGTTTACTGCTAATGCCTTGCTGAAGTGTTTAAGGAAGGATAATACCTTTAAATGGTCTAATTTCAGTTAAAACAGACAGAAAACTTAAAGTTCTGTAAAAAGAATAAGAACTATTCCTGTTTCTGTTTCTTAATTCTCGCTGAGTTTGAGCGGAACAGATGTGGGAACGTTACAAAAGGCAAGTGATTTTAGTTTTCGATTGATACCATGAGAGGGAATAAAAACTTCCTTTAGAGGAGTGGTATTTGTAGTTTACCGCTAACGTTTTGCTGAAGAGTTTAAGGAAAGACAAGACCTAGAAGGCTCTAATTTCAGTCGAAACAGATAGATTTAAAGTTCTGTAGAAAAGTGAAGACATTTCTTTTCTGCGCTTTCTTTCTGTTCTTGAAAGTCTCTCTGAGTTTGAGGCGAACAGATGCAGTTGTGGAAACGTTTCAAAAGTCAGATGAATTTACTTTTGGATTACCACCATGAGAGTGAATGAAAACCGATTTTATAGGAGTGGGTTCGAGGTGGTTTGCTATTACTGCCTTGTTGAAAAGTTTACGGGGGATAGGACATTTGAGCGCTCTAATTTCAGTCAAAGCAGATAAATTTAAAGTTGGGTAAAAAAACGAAATTGTCGAGATTCCTTTGTGCATTATTTCTGTTCCTTAATGTTTCGCAGAGTTTGAGGTGAACAGATGCAGATGAGGAAACGTTACAAAAGGCAGATTATGTTAGTATTCGATTGATGCCATGAGAGGGAATAAAACTTCCTTTAGAGGAATGGGATTGGGAGTTTGCTGATAATGAATTGATGAAGAGTCTAAGGATAGATAAGACCTTTGAACGTTCAAATTTCAGTCAAAACAGACAGAAGATTGAAAGTACTGTAAAAAATGCAGATTCCTTTTTGTATGCATTGTTTCTGTTCCTTAATGTCTCGCTGAGTTTGAAGTGAACAGATGCAGATATGTAAACGTTCTAAAAGCAGATGATTTTTGTTTTCAAGAAGACATCTTTGAACGTTCTAATTTCAGTCAAAATCGATAGAAGATTCAAAGTTGTATAAAAAAGAATTGGAGACTCCGTTTTTTGTGCATTATTTCTGTTTCTTAATGTCTCGCCGAGTTTGAGGTGAACAGATGCCGATGGGGAAACGTTACGAAAAGCAGATGATTTTAGTTTTCAAGAACTCTTTGAACGTTCTAATTTCAGTCAAAACAGATAGAAGATTCAAAGTTCTATAAAAGCAAATTGCAGAAATTCCTTTTCTGTGCATTGTTTCTTAATGTCTCGCTGAGTTTGAGGGGAACAGATGCATATGTGGAAACGTTACAAGACGCAGATGAATTTAGTTTTCGATTGATACCATGAGAGGGAATAACAATTTCCTTTAGAAAAATGGAATCGGGGGTTTACCTTGCTGAAGAGTTTAGGGGGCAGGACTTTGGAAGTTCTATTTTCAGAGAAAACAGAAGATTGAAATTTCTGAAAAAATTGCAGAAATTCTCTTTCGGTACATTAATTCTATTCCTTAATGTCTCTCTGAGATCGAGGTGAATAAGAGCAGATGTGGGAATGTTACAAAAGGCTGATGAATTTAGTTTTTGATTACCACCATGAGAGAAAATAAAAATTTCCTTTGATAGAATGGAATCGATGTGGTTTGTTGCTAATACCTTGCTGAAGTGTTGAAGGGGTGACAGGAATTAAATGCTCTAATTCAGTCAAAACAGACGATTCAAAGTTCTGTAAAAACTTATTTGTTGATAGATTAGTTTCAAATTTAGAACATTGATAGTATAAATGTTATATTAATTAAATCACTTTAAAACTTCTATCATTTAAACGTTGATGTTTATGAACAAAAATATAACAACCAATTATATATAACCAATTTTGATAAGTGTTATTTTATAGTTGGAAATCCACACGATATCCTTCCCCCAAAGAGTAAGTAACCAGTCTACAGTAATGAAATTTTGCACATGTACTTAATTTACTTTTTATGGGGCCTTTATTATAATTACTAATTAATACAGTATTACCTTTAAATAATTACCTATAATTACAATGATCGAATCAGTCATTCAAGCAAAGATTTTAGAACTGTTAAAATATTACCTAATTGTTGTGTACATTAGAATATTATTGAAAAAAGCAGTTTTATGCCGAGATTTTGAGAGTAGGCCGTTCATAGGTAATAAGTTCTAAGAAAAATGTGCGAAGTTTCGTCATTGTAGAGTAGTTAGTTTTGAGATACCCGAGGGAGAAAAATTGGCTCTTATATTGGTTCATAAACATTTTTTTATTTCCATTGGCGGGTTTTAATAGTACAAATAGCCAATACAACTGAACGTAAATATACACATATAACACAAATGATAAGAAACAAAGAAGAAATGAAGAAGAAAATGAAGAAAAAAATTCATCAGTATCTTGACGATGAGATCTCTTCACTAACAAAACTGACCAGACCTTGATGGACGAGATATCTCGTCATTAGAAGAAAACTGACCAGATCTCTCGATCATCAGCATAAAAAAATCAGCAATATCGTCATTCGCAAAACTCACCAGATATGATTGACGAGATATCTTGTCATTAGAAGTAAACTATCCAGATCTTGATCATCATAAAAAAAGCAGCAGTATCTTGACGATGAGATCTCGTCATTAACAAAACTGACCAGATCTTGATGGACGAGATAGCTCTCATTAGAAGAAAACTGACCAGATTTGGATCATCGTCAAAAATCAGCAATATCTTGATGACGAGGTATGTCGTCATTAGCAAAATTGCCCAGATTTTGATGGACGAGATATCTTATCACTAGGAGAAAACTGACCACATATTGGTCATCAAAAATCAGCAATATCTTGATGACGAGGTATCTCGTCATTAGCAAAATTGCCTAGATTTTTATGAGCGAGATATCTTATCAATAGGAGAAAACTGATCAGATATTGATCATCAAAAAATCAGCAGTATCTTGATGGCGAGACGGACGTCAAAATTGGTTGAATCTTGATGGTCGAAATAGCTCGTCGAAACCACTTGGAGAGGGGGCATAGGGGAATGGAGTAGGTGGGTCATGTCGATTTCCTCATGAGGGTTACAGATCGTGCAGTGAGGTTCCTGAAGAATTCCAATGAGGTGAAGATGTTAGACGAGCCAATCGTGTCACGTGGAGAGTCGAAGGAGGGTGACCCTTTCATCTATTGGGATGCTACAGATTTTATTCTACCAAAGTTTAGAGGAATTTCTATAGAAGTCTCCTTCATTCTTGTCTTTTTATATTTGGTTCAAATAAAAATAAAAATTAAAATGATCGAAACGTAAAAGTGATTTTCTTTTTTAATATAACAGCTATAACTATGAAAGTTCTAAATTTAAACAAATCTGCTGAAAATAAGTTTTTTGCGACACTTCGAATCCTCTTTTTTCACTGAAATTAGAGTGTTCAAAGGGCCTATAGTAGCTCCTCACCTTTTTATATTGTGTTACATAAACATTAAAATAATAGAAATTTAAAAGTGATTTACTTTTTTAATGACAGTCATACTATGAAAGTTCTAAATTTGAAACGAATCTGTTTTATGCGACACTTCGAAGCTTCTATTTTCACTGAAATTAGTGTTCAAGGGTCCTCTATAGTTAGGCCTTGGTAGCCCTGTTGGTAGAATAGCGTTTCAGGAACCAGATAAATTCAAAACGAATATATTTGAAATAAAAATCTACCAAAAAATATTTTTTGCAGAACTTTGAATTTTCTATTTGCACTGAAATTCAAAGGTCAGCTATAGCTGGACCATGGTAGTCCAGTTGATAGTGTCGCAGATTAGGAATCGGAAGTTTGCGAGTTCGAAGCTCGATCCAAACCTAGAACGTCGTGCACCGGGGAGATGGAACACGTTAAATCTGTCGCGGCCTCAAATGTCTTCGCTTTGGTGTTGTGTGGAAGTTTGGAGAGTGGGATGCAAGCTTAGGAGTTGATCTGATCATCAGACCGTGGTACAAAATTAAACTCAAATACCAAGTTTCAAGTCATTTGAACCAACCGTTTCTATGAGCATAAAAAATTTGGAGCACCAAATATTAAATTCGTTTCCCAGACTTGTATTTATATCTTCCGAAACCCTCCACCATCGTGTTGTGAATTGTTTATTATCTTACTATTAATGTACCCAAAAAAATTGAATTAATATTTCCTAATGCAAGTTAATTTTTAATGCAAGTGTTAATTATGAAATCAATATTTATAAAAATTATGAGTAGCATATATTTTGCATATATTTTGATAGGAATCGGTTCAGAAACATTTAAATGACAATGCAAAATTTTTGCTCATTGTCACTAATGAATTTAACATTAGCTTAAGCCATTTTTTGAGAAAAGAAAAATTTACTACTTTAAGGTATATACACTGCTGGCCACCGTAAATGCAACACCCTGAAGGAAGCATGCAAATAATATGAAATTTACAACATGCATTAGCGGAGGTGAGATATGCAAATGATTAGAATTTCAGCGCAGACGCACATCACGCGCGCCTGTGCCGCCACTTCAAAGCGCTATTTAAGGCTTGGAGATTTCGACGATTTCAAGTACGGCAATTGTGTTTTTCTTGTGGTTTTTTCAAAAAAACGATCCATTATGCCTCGTAGAAAACAGCGATCATCTTTTGATCAAGTATCCGAGTTCGACAGAGGAAGGATAGTGGCCTACCGAGATTGTGGATTATCTTTCAGGGAAATCGGTAGTCGTGTTGGACGAAACCAAACAACTGTAATGCGGATATGTGATCGTTGGATGCAGGAGGGTACGACGGACCGACGTGTTCGATCGCATCCACCTCAGTGCACCACTTCACGTGATGACAGGCATATTGTGCGTATGGCAGTGACGGATCGCTCAGCCACATCACGAACCATAGCACAGCACATTCAGTCTGTACCGCATCATCCAGTGTCTGCGCGTACCATTCGACGCCGTTTACAGCAGAGTGGTCTGTCCGCAAGACGTCCATTGCTTCGTCTACCCTTGACGCAGAACCACAGACGTTTCCGCCGCCAATGGTGCGATGAAAGAAGGATGTGGACGGCAGAATGGAATGAAATTGTCTTTACTGACGAGTCACGCTTCTGTCTGCAACACCACGATGGTCGGATTCGAGTCTGGAGACACCGTGGAGAGAGGATGCTGAACAGCTGCGTTATGCACCGCCACACTGGTCCTGCACCGGGTATTATGGTATGGGGCGGTATTGGATATCACTCTCGCACTCCTCTAGTACGCATTGCCGGTACTTTAAACAGCCAGCGCTACATCTCCGAGGTGTTGGAGCCAGTTGTCCTTCCTTACCTTCAGGGCTTGCCCACAGCCATATTTCAACAGGATAATGCGCGACCACACGTGGCACGCATTGTCCAAGGGTTCTTCGTCAATCGCCAGATTGAATTGCTTCCCTGGCCAGCTCGCTCTCCGGATCTTTCGCCGATAGAAAACATGTGGTCCATGGTTGCTCAACGATTGACCCAGAATACATCCCCAGCTGCCACACCAGATCAACTTTGGCAACGTGTGGAAGCTGCTTGGTCTGCTGTACCCCAAGAACACATCCAAAGTCTCTTTGAATCAATGCCGAGGCGTATGGCAGCGGTGATCTCCAACAATGGCGGCTACTCTGGCTACTGATTTTGGCAGGAACCACACTACACAGAAATCTATAAATTTAATCATTTGATACTTGGTCAACATGTTATCTACAAAATAAATTTTGTTGTGATATCTCTTGTCTTTCTTGGTGTTGCAATTTGGGTGGCCAGCAGTGTACATATATTTCAAATCAATCACAATAATCGAGCATAATATCGATTTTGTTATTACTGCAAAATATTTTCCAATTCCTTAGTTTACAAATGATATAGATCTTGCAAATATTTGGAATATTTTTCTAGTTACAAGGGCTTTTCGTTAGGTAAGTCACCATGTACAAAAATGTTTCCGAAACTTTAAACTCAATTTCTGAAGAATAACTTAACTTTGGTTTTGCAATATGATGCTTTGTTCAAACGGTGATAACTCACGAATGAATCGATCTATTATAATTACTTTTATATTATTATAATCTATATCATAGAGTGGACGTTTTGACCTTCAATCAGGGGAGTTATTAGTTAAGAAATGAATTTTCAAATGTTAAAAATTCCTGAAGAAATGTTGATTTTTGATGCTTCCTTGGTGAAAAAAATTGAAAAACCTATTCCCCTCTATCAAATTGATTGATGGTCAAAATATGAAAAATAAATAGAATAAATATTAGGTATAATTTCCAACAGGAATTGTCTTCGTGAACAAGTTGGAATGTTATATATCATTTTGTTAAAAAACATGCTAATTATATATCAAAATTAGTTAATTAATGATTAGCTTAATCCGAATTTTCACACTGAAATTATTTTAAGCATAAATTAAAGACCTATTGTAAAAAACTGAAGTTTTAAAATCAAAATTAAAAAAAAATCTTCTAATGTATATGTGCACCTTAAACAAGAGTTTCTTGACCAATAGAATCCTTTCTAACTTTCTACCAACCAATAGATGTGATTGTATATATATTGTGGGGTAAAAGTAATACTACATACTCTGAAATCTTATGATATTCAAAAGTCTAAATGCAGTCGAATATCTATATAAATTATTTTCTGATGAAACGGAAACGATTGGGAATATACATAAAATCCTTCATACCTTCCTTCAAATCCTTTCTTCCACCTATAAGCAAAAGTTTATTGACCAAAAGAATCCTTTCTAACTTTCCTCCAACCAATAGATGTGATTGTGTATATTATGGGATGAAAGCAATACTACACTACTCTGAAATCTCATGACGCTCAAAAGTCTAAATGCAGTCAAATATCTATATGTTACCGCTAGAGTACGGAAATCAGGTAATCTGCAGATTAACTACGCCGATCCGTTAAAGTGCAGAAAATTGTTTCATTTCTCAAATTACTTAGGTAATCTGCAGATCGCCTAGATAATCTGCACATTACCTACTAGGCACTCGTTAAAGTGAAAATAAGATCTTTGCTCGGACAGCAACGTTTTTGTACGATTAAATTAATACTCAGACAAACAACTCAGTAATACTAGGTACTAGTAATTGAAGAACACGCTATGCTTTTATCCCATAAAGTTATATGTAATTTCATATAATAATCAGTAGATGTAAATAAAATATACTGACGATTGGAAATATGCGTAAAATCCTTCATACTTTCCTTCCAACCTTAAGCAAGAGTTTCTCGACCAAAAGCATCCTTTCTAACTTTTTCCCACCAATAGATGCTATTGTATTTACGTGTGGTAAAAGCAATACTACACTACCCTGAAATCTCACAATGCTCAAGTCTAAATGCAGTCGAATATCTATATAAATTATTTTCTGATGAATCAGAAACGATTGGGAATATACGAAAAATCCTTCAATACCATCAATTTCCATTTGCACATTTAAGACTGAAAAACACGCTATGCTTTTATCCCATAAAGTTATAAGTAATTTCATATAATAATCAGCAGATGTAAATAAAATATACTGACGATTGGAAATATGCGTAAAATCCTTCATACTTTCTTTCCAACCTTAAGCAAGAGTTTCTCGACCAAAAGAATCCTTTCTAACTTTTTCCCACCAATAGATGCGATTGTATTTACGTGTGGTAAAAGCAATACTACACTACCCTGAAATCTCACAATGCTCAAGTCTAAATGCAGTCGAATATCTATATAAATTACTTTCTGATGAATCAGAAACGATTGGGAATATTCGAAAAATCCTTCAATACCATCAATTTCCATTTACTGATTTAAGACTGATAAATACGCGTTCCATTAGCTAATGCCCGATACAGATTCTATCGTCCTCTCGGGTCACATCATTCTTCAGGGCATGTTTAGTCACTGCTGTACCCTTTGTCCACTATTATAAGTAGAACAATCTCTATCCGTAGTTACTACAAAACATATATATATATAAGTCCTATTTCTCTTATTACTTAGATATCTTGTGTTAATCTCTTCCGCGAAGCTTTTTCTTGGTTGTTTCGTGTTTCATGAAGATTAACTCGGGCTCTTTTTCAGATGCATTGCTTTTATCCGGAAATGAATATACACTGGCGATACACTTAAGGAACAACATTAATTTTAAAAGTCATAAGCGTAAAATAAAGGAAACAGCCTGTGTGGAGATTTGAAGGATATTCAGCAGAAACTGAAAATTTAAATTTATTATTCAGATTTACCATAATTCATATTTATCATGATTCATATTTATCATATTCAAAATTTAAAGTCGTGATGTCAGAGGTTCTAACTTACATGACAAATAACATAAGGAATAATTTCCAATAAGAATTCTTTCTGAACAAATTAGAATTTGAGATATCACTATTCAAAAACATGCTAATTAGCTAATTATATCTAAATTAGATAAATTATGATTAGCTTAATCTGAATTTTTCACATCGAAACGAGTATAAGCGCAAACGAATGGCCTATTGTAAAAAAAATTGGATTTTTAAAATCAAAATTTAAAAAAAATCTCCTAGTGTATACGTACACCTTAATTTGTGTGACTATTGCCAGATTTTTAATTGCAACACGCCACGTTTCCAGCTGGAATTTAGTAGCGTGGTTGTTGCCTACGCAGTCGAAACTTGGCATTTTCCATTTTATTTGCGTTTAATTCTAATGTTCGACTGTTTTCGATTCCAACAGCACCGAATTTTCCCCTATCGGCAACGTTTGGTTCTAAACTTCTTTTTTGGGGGGTATACATCTCACCATGTCTTCCAAAGTCTCGATACCAAATTTGGTTTCATTCCGTTTATTCGATTTTGCTACAGATGCCTCCTAAGAGTGAAAGCTATTTTATGACCTCCTGAAAAAATGAACTGAAGAATGTTATAGTCTTGCCACGTATTTCAAGAGTCAGATAGGGTAGTGGTGTAGCCAGAGGGGAGGCTGTATAGGCTCCATACCTCCATGTAAGTTTTTATTTCTCTATTTCTTATCTTCATAAAGTGTTACCTTTTAGTCTTTATATATATCTTTATAATTGGTATCCTCCATAAATTTAATACATATATTTCAAATTTATAGATACCAATTAAATATAATACAGATATTATAAAATAGATAAAGATTAAAAGATAACTTGCATTTTTTTATATATATACATATATCTTTACACTAATTGCTATCTTATATAGTCTATATCTTTTATAATCTTTGACATACATATCTTTATTATGTATCTTTATAAATTATTATCTCTCTTTATAATTATAAAATATATATTTACAAATTGTTATCTTTATAATCTTATATATATATATATATATATATATATATATATATATATATATATATATATATATATATATATATATATATATATATATATATATATCATTACGAAAAATGCTGACCTTTATAATTTTTAAAATATATCTCTATAATATATCAGATTTATTTTATAAATTTTGTTATCTTTATAATATATCTTTGGAAATTGTTATCTTCATGACCTTAGAATGTATCTTCATAATCTTAGAATATATCTTTACAATATTTGTTATCTTCATAATATATCTTTATGAGAATGGCCACCTTTATAAATATCTTTTATAATTTTTGCAAGTTCTAATTTTATTTGCATGGAATCCATTATCAATATTCTGTGCATTTTTAACCTATTCATTGCATTCTTTAATCCTCTGAACTTCATGAGATTTCCAATAATTCTAGTATTGTTTTTCCTTTACAACACGCATAATGACTAAATAACCACATTTATTGGTTGAAAGAATCCAAGGAAAATTCTATTGGCCAAGAAAGTCAAAACTGTATTGAAATCATGCAAGGGAAGATTGCAAGTTGCATGGTGGAATTGTGAGTGCATGGCCCTCAGAGAGATAAAGAAAGCAGATAATTTAATTTAAAGAATGAATTAAATAAAACAATAGTTATTATTTTCCAGTGCCAGTTTATGGATCGCATGACCCTTCAAGCTATAATATGCGAGAACATGGTAGGCTCGACTTTACTACTGGTCATGGGTGGTGCAGCTACATCTCTCCAATCTTGAACTGTTGGTGGACATGTCTACCCGGAGGACTTTGATGAAGGTGGCCAGAATTTACGTGTCGTGATAAAACCAGGGAACTTCAAGCAGCCAAACCGACCTCGTCGTGTTCAACTCTGACGTATTGGACATCCCAATGTGACCAAAGATGTTCCACAATGAGACTTAGTTTTAGCTCTTTTTGTATAGTAAAAAATGAGAAATACATCCAAACATTTAGGAAAAGCTTATTTGAAGAGCATAGTCAAAATAGTGTCTTGATTAATATGAAATAACAAAAGTTCCAGCCATCTTTCATGACTAAAATATATGTGATGTCTTATAACATTGCACTGTCACGTATGGGATCATCACATACATATTTTAGTTATGAAAAGGGCTGTATCTTTTATGATTTTGTATGAATCAAAAAACTCTTTTGACTATCTCCTCTTCAAATAAGCTTATCGCAAATTTTTGGGTATATCTGTCATCCTATTCTGCACAAAAAGCTAATAGCAAGCTGTCATGTTGGGAGATCTCGGATCATATTGAGATGTCCTATACAATAATTTTTGTGTGTATTCCCGTATGGGACATACTAGACAGTGGAATGCTCATAGTAAGGGTGAAAATTCTTGTTTGGGACATCTTGATATAACCAGAGATCTCCCATACATGACGAATTGATCTTAGTTCTTTTTGAATAAGAAAAAATGACTGACACATCCAATAATTTGGGATAAGCTTATTTGAAGAGGAGATAGTCAAAAGAGGTTTTTGATTCACACAAAATCATAAAAATACAGCCATTTTCATGACTAAAATCTGTGTGTGATGGCTGCATACGTGACAGTGGAATACTCCGAATGAGGGTACAAATTATTGTATGGAAAGTATAGAACAACGATACAAATATGCGTATAGGACATATCAATATCAATACGATCAGAGATATTTTATATGTAACAGCTTGGTATTAACTCTTGTAAAGAATAAAATTACAGATATATACAAAAATTTGGGATAAGCTAATTTGAAATGCAGATAATCGAAAAGGTTTTTTGATCATACAGAATAATAAAAGATTCAGCCATTTTCATGACTAAAATCTGTGTGATGATCCCTTAAGGGACAGTAGAATGCTCCCCCAAGCAAATTCTGTATTACAACCACCGATTCCTATATAAATCGCTGGTTGTAATAATGAATTGTGCCTTTAGTTGGTGTCAAGAAGGAAAAATTGAGTATCCACACATGTGGATTTCCCAATGGAAAAGGTTTAAAAATAATGTAATCACACAGTTGGGGCTCCGCAATTTTTACATTATATATTTTAGATGAATACCTTTGAATGCGTTTCCTCCCTCGTATGTTAGAGTGAACAAATATTATTCAATTCCATTTCTGTTCACATCGTGTCTACGTATTTGAATTGTATTCGCATTTGAAAATTTTATTTAATTTTACGTAAATATATATAGGACTTTAATTCTTGAGTAAATTAGAATCTGGCAACACACTTCGCTGTCTGAATCTGGCAACACACTTCGCTGTCTGAATCTGGCAGCGCTGTGTTTTTACTCTTTGCACGGGTTTTGAGAGAGAGCGAGTATTTGCTTTTTGAAATGTTAAATGGGATTGTATGGATGTTTTCTGTTGATAGTTGATTGAGATGTCGCCGGCTGTATATGTTACGTTATTAATAAATGTTTTGTTGTGTTAACGAGCGTTCCAGTTCTCGTTATCTCGTTGAAAAGCAAAAACTTAACCCTAGATGACAGAGCAGGATGGACAAACCTACATACAGGGTGAGTCTAAATTGTTTTTACAAAATAAGAGGGGTGATAGTACCCATCCAGACGAGCAATAATTCCCTGAGAGGCAGAAAAGAGTTAAAGTCGAAACGCGTCGAGCATGAACAAGTCATCGCCTCTGACGTAGTTTTGTACCTGTCTACGTAGCATATCTCCTAAGCAAGATGACCTGGTCGGTAGAGCACTGGCGTCCAGTCCAGAGGTTCCGGTTTCGAATCTCCTCGCTCACAGGACCTCAACCCACTGGACTCTTTCTTCTGGGGGCACATGAAATCTTTAGTGTACCAGACGCCTGTGGACTCAGCTGAAGATCTCGTAGCGAGAATCGGTGTTGCCGCAGACAAAATTAACACAACACCAGGAATCTTCGAGAGGGTGCGCCAGTCATTCCTTCGCCGGTGTGAACTGTGCAACGATACGCGTGGCCGCCACTTTGAGCATTTGCTGTGAGTTTTTCTCTGATCAATAAATCAGATTGTGCAACTTTTAGTATCGTTCATTCACTTTCCCAACACTGTTGTAAGTTCATGTTGAAATTCTAATTTTACTCTTTTCTGCCTCTCAGAGTGGAATGCGTCCCTATGTTCCATGGTAATTATTGCTCGTCTGGATGGGTACTATCACCCCTCATATTTTGTAAAAACAATTTAGACTCACCTTGTATATGTGAAATTTTTAGATTTTTTCAAGCTCAATAAATTTGTTTCATTAATTGAGTGGTTCGCTCGCATGATTCCACTTTACAACCCGTGGTCTTTCCTGAACGACTTCAAGCAGTTTTGGCATTCTTGACAAATAGAATATTGCAAAAGGATTCCATTCTAGGGTAGGTATTTTAATTACCGTCGCACTGGAGCAACACAATGGTTTATTGGCAATGGTCCCGGATCAACCCCCAAAGGGAAAGAGCCGAGGACAACACCACTTAATTTTGAACCATGGTCAGATGACGACGTCACACATGAGTAGGCACCCCACTCTCGAAACTTTCACATCACGCCAAAGTGAGGACATTTGGGGCAACGACAGATTTAACGTGCACCAACCCCCTTTGTACACGACGGTCTTTGGTTGGATTCGAACTCGCAACCCTCCTGTTGCTAATCCGTTACTTTTCGAACCGGACTACCGCGGCCCCTTCGATTCTAAGGAAAGTACCAATAGAATAATTCCAAAGAATTCTATTTTAAGGAGAGGAACAACCTTTCTCCAAATGATTCTATTTTCTAAGGGAAGGACAAATCGTCTCTCCAAAAGATTCTTTTCTAATTAACCCTCCCGGCGGTTGTCTCAACGAGGTATATCGTCATTGGAAAAACTGACCAGATCTTAATGGACGAGATATCTCGTCATTAAAAAACTGACCAGACCATGATCTCGTCATCATAGAAAATCAACAATATCTTGATGATTAGATACCTCATTATTAGCAAAATTGGTGAAATGTTGATGGACGAGATATCTCGTCAAACCATTTGGAGGGTTAAAGGACGAATCTGTTCGACGAATTATATTCCGAGGTAGGTAGGTATTTAATTAACGTCGCTCTGAAGCAACATAACGGACTATTGGCAACCGTCCGGGATCAAACCGGAAGGGAAAGATTCGAGGACAGCATCACGTAATTTTGAACCACGGTCGATATATTCTTCGATATACATATTTTTGTATATACATGTATATTTTGGCGATATATATTTTGGTCGATATATATTTTGACGATATATTCTGAGGATAGGACCAATATAATATTTCCAATGGTTGAAAGAATTTAGGGATTGTTTCAACCAAAAGGAATGGTTATTTAGTCATTAAGTCTGTATTGTGGGTTACTACATTACTCAGAAATCTCTTGAAGGTCAAAGTGTTAAATTTTTAATATTCTTTGATTGTTCGTCAATTTAGAGTTTTGACTTACTATGAATATTTTTGTTATAACTATGTATCTACATCACACAACAGAGACGAAATTGTACTGCAAATCTCAGGGTATACAATTCTTTTTGGGGTACATCAGAATTTATGGAATTTGTTATACAGGGGATGATCAAATTATTAGAACCTCAATGGAAAAATAGGTGTTTTCTGAGTTTAGAGTAAAAATGTAGTGGCTATTATGATGTGAACCAACAGTGTTGACAACTCTTTATTTAAAATTTTTTAACTTTGTATTCCATAAAAAATAATTAAATGTAGCCAATACTTTTAAGAATAGTTGTTTGAAATTTAAAATTGTTAATTTATAAAAGCGGCTTTATTAATATGATCACTTATTGTACGTTTTTAACGGTTTTTAATGAAAGTGTGTCTCATTCCAGAATTTAACAATTCTAAATTAATATTTCTAAAGATTTTTAAGAAATTATTAGTTCAGAGTTGCACAATATATTACATCAAACAATAAAAAACATTCGTTTAAAATAGCCATGATTATTTTAAATTTAAAGATTTGCAAAGCTTGAGTCGGAGACCAACAGATGGCGCTGTTTCTTCAACTCAATTGAATGAAATTAGTTCTTATTCAGGGGATTTGAATTTTTTTACTTGCTCTAGGTTTTTCACTTTTCCAAATGCAGTGTTGTAGTTGTTACCGGACACGATACCTCGAAACAGTACTGAATTTTCATCTTGAAATTTTCTTCTAGTTTTCTCCAAGTTACTTGAAGAAATTATGATCAGCCACGAAATTGAAAACTTCGCAGCTTTTTACTGTGAAAACGTTGTACTTATACTCTTGCAATTTTCTTTATTGGTCAGATTAATGTACACAAAAGCAAATACTTATATTCATTAAATAATAGTTCATTCCCTAGTTCAATAATTCCATGATGCATCGGGCTTCTAGGGGGAAATAATACCTCTAGAGCCGATAAATACTTATTTATATACTTATACGAAGCCGCAGACATAGCCATGACAAGCAAAATAATTCAATTGATGAAAAAAAAAGCAAAGGGAAATTTTAAGAATATTTCAAAAAGTGAAGCGTAGTTGGTGGATCAGGGCGTCATCAGGGAGGAGCCTTACCCAGACAATACAAGATGGTGTTTTCTGCGTGTGGGCAGCGGTACGCCAAAAGTCCCCCAAACACCATAATGAACAAAAGTAAAAGGGCAAATTAGGCAAAAAAAGTCCATACATGAGTTAAAAACAGAATATCAAAAGACACTACAATTTAAAACAAGCACAAACACAATACTGAACCGTAAAACACTACAAAAAGGAACAAGGATGTAATGGCTTACCCATATCAGTAAAAAAGCAGAAGTCAGAACAGTCAGCCACACTTCGCACGAAGATTGCCATCAAATGCCATTTATAACACCCCCAAAATTTTAATACTACGGGAGACAGTTATGAATCATATATTCATAACTGTGTCCCGTAGTATGGTATATCAGTAGTGTGTTGAAAGTGCCACGGCGAGAGTGTCCAATTATTTAATAAAACAATAGTGTTCGATTACTGCTTTAAAATTAATAATCAAATTCATAATAGATAGTGTTCAATTCCTGCTTTTAAGAATTGATAGTCAAGTACGTCCCCCAAAACAATAAGTCATTGGGGTTAATCATCTATTAAATATTTTTTAGTATTGTTATATATATATACAGGGTGAGTCTAAATTGTTTTTACAAAATATGAGGGGTGATAGTACCCATCCAGACGAGCAATAATTACCATGGAACATAGGGTCGCATTCCACTCTGAGAGGCAGAAAGGAGTAAAGTCGAAACGCGTCGAGCATTAACAAGTCATCACCTCTGCCATCGTTTTGTACCTGCCTACGTAGCATATCCCGCACGATAGATCGGACGTGGCGGACCTGTGGCTTGGCCTCCTCGCTCACCGGACCTCAACCCACTGGACTTTTTCTTCAGGAGGCACATGAAATCTTTAGTGTACCAGACGCCTGTGAGCTCGGTTGAAGATCTCGTAGCGAGAATCGGTGTTGCCGAAGACAAAATAAACACAACACCAGGAATCTTCGAGAGGGTGCGCCAGTCATTCCTTCGCCGGTGTGAACTGTGCAACGATACGCGTGGCCCTACTTTGAGCACTTGCTGTGAGTTTTTCTCTGATCAATAAATCAGATTGTGCAACTTTTGGTATCGTTCATTCGCTTTCCCAACACTGTTGTAAGTTCATGTTGATTTTATGCCTCTCAGAGTGGAATGCGACTCTATGTTCCATGGTAATTATTGTTCGTCTGGATGGGTACTATCACCCCTCTTATTTTGTAAAAACAATTTAGACTCACCCTGTATAACAATACTAAAAAATGCCTTATATATATATATATATAAGGCAACCGGAGAGCAAGATCCATTGGTATTGACTGTAATGTAAGTTACACATATGGAGAGGCAGAAAGTTCCATAACAATACTTTATTCAAGAATCAAGTAGTAACAATGCGTGGAGGGTTGGTGTTAGATGTATGGGACGGCTGTGAGAGCTCCTTATTCGAGAGGCTCTTAAAAGAATGAATAGTTTACAATGAACTCGCTAGAGGGAAAAGGATTAAGATAAAGATTGTTGGACCAGGGGATCTATCAAGAAAGTTCATTTGTAGAAGTTGGTGGTTTAACGAAGAAGTAATTTGATCTTACATAGACGATTTGAAGGAGGAGAGTCCGTGGGAGGTCAAAGAGATGGCTTGAGTTCAAAGATGAAAGGGTGGCGCGATATATTGACCACATGAACAAGGAGACAAAGCCTGGGACAAAAAGGAAACATTAAGGGTCTTATCTGTAGTGAGAATTGCACTTAGGGCGTTAGTTTTAGGTAACGTTTCATAGGTATATATATTCAGCTATTCAGACTTTGAAATTCGTCCAACAAAGACCGTCGTGTGCATAGGCCTGGTGCTTGTAAAATCAGTCGTTGCCTCCAACATTCTCACTTTGGCGAGGTTTGGAGAGTGGAGTGCAGCTCAGGTGTTGACCTTGTCATCTGACCGTGGTTCAAAATGACGAGGTGTTGTCCTCGGTTCTTTCCCTTTGGAATTGATCCCGGACAGTCGCCAATAGACCGTTGTGTTGCCTCAATGCGATGTCAATTCAACTACTACCTATTGAAATTTGCGAAATAACGTTATCCTCTAGGAATGATATTTATGGATTAGTATCCTCTAGGAGTATTTGGTATCAGTATCTACTCTGTGTGGTTTGAAAGCCTGTCCCGAGGGCTTTATAAACCTGTCTGGAGGACCGTATTTGGTCTGCAGGAATAAAAATAGTGGACGGACCGTATCTTGCCAGAGATCAGTCAATTCTCTACAATTGATTTACCTTAGGCATAAGGTCCTTTATCTAAGTTGGCATATCTAAGGCACACGTTTCTTGTCTTCGGGCTTTTTCTCAAATAGCTAATAGTGAAGGACATTTTTGAAAACAGGTAATGACATTTTCAGGACACGCAAATATTTTTCACCACTTCAGTTTAAGAGAACTGCTTGTGAAGCAAATTGTCTTTGAGCTCCTCAATTCTAAAAAACAGATTGGTACATCTACTGTTTGAGTATCGAAAATTCATCGGGAATAAGTCAAAAACGAATGTATTAGTACGTGTGATGTATCATGGCGCAATATACCGAGGTGTTCCTGTATTTTATTATTCCATTAGCTATTTGAGAAACAGTTGTTCTCGCCGTGAGGAGATTCAATCCTTCAGTTACACAAACAACCGTACGCGTAAGATAAATCTGTAGAGGACAGTGGATTTATCTCAGTCCAGCAAACAAGATATGGCCTTCCAAATATTTTTATTAGACCCGAAGACATGGCTCTCCAAGTATTTTATCAGTCCAAATGTGGCCCTCGGAATGTTTTTATCAGCCCAACAGTCCCGATATGACCCTCCCAATACTTTTATCAGGTCCGCAGACCAGATATGGCCTTCCAAATATTTTATTTGACCCGAAGACTAGATATGGCTCTCCAAATATTTTTATCAGGCCAGCAGTCCAGATGTGGCCCTCGGAGTATTTTTTATCATCCCAACAGTCCAGTAATGGTCCTCCAAATATTTTTATCAAACCAGAAGACCAGATACGACCCTCCGAATAGGTTTATCCGACCCGCAATCTAGATGCTGCAATCTGATCAGGTTTACCTGTCTCATACACCTTGTGTACGTACATCTATTTAACCACCCCTCAGTTGAGATACGGATCTAAAGACAAGGCTTCCCACCCGTCGTCAGATACGGCCTTCTGAAAAAATTTCCAGGCCCGCGGGCCAGATACGGCATTTGAAATATTTTTATTAGCCTTGCAGATCAGATTACGGCCTTTAAAATATTTTTATTAGCCTTGCAGATCAGATTACGCCTTTAAAATATTTTTATTAGGCTTGTAGAACATATAGTGCCCTCGGAATAGGTTTACCAGGTGCTCCCCGTGTACACGACGGACTTTGGCTGGACCGAGTTTCGAACTCGCAACTGTCCTGTTGCTAATATGCTGCTCTTCCAACTGGTCTACCGTTGCCCCCAAAAAACTAGTTTTTCTCAATGTAAGAAAATTGCATCAATGGCAAAAAAATTCGCTTTATAGAAGATCATGATTTGTGTATGGATAATTTTACTAAGTATTTTAATTTATTCAATATACTATATTTTATTAAAGGAAAGAATTGAAAAGTGCTCCTAACAAGTAGGATTATTCGTTTAGGGATTTTATTTCGCTGCCAAATGTGTTTTTATTGCTGACGTGCTTATTCCAAGACTTGAAAAAATAACATTATCAAAGACATATGTTTTCAGAAATTGCTCGAAGTCATCTGATTTTACACATTTTCTCATAAAATTACAAAAACACTGTGGAGAAAAACAGGAATGGTTTATAATTGGAAAAGAAATAATTGTTAGTTTGTTTTATGTATACTACATGAGAAGCAAAATCAGGTGTGTCAAGCAGATGTTTTCGAAAAGTCTTTTCAGCTGCACTGATTGTTTAGAATTAGGCCAAAAGAAGTTAAATTTCGTTCTCTATTTTTATTCTATTTCAATAATATGTTGCATTGATTGTTATCTTCTTGTTAGACAATATGGCTAAGTTTTATGTAAAAGAATAAATACCTCAAAATAGCTAGGCAATACTTCAATATTTTTCAATCACTGGTTTTATTTTCCAATAAAAAACAGCACCTGTAAAAAATTTCAGTAGAAAGTTATATTAAGGAAAGAAGCCCTTTCAACAAACACAATAGCTAAGCATAGTCAAAATAAAATATTTTAGGTAGTTAGGTATTTTAATTAACATCGCACTGGAGCACATTACAACGGGCTATTAAAATATTTTAGAAATAATTAGAATAAAATTTTATATATATTTAGATTAAAAAATAACATTCATCCCAAAACGTTATCTAAAGCGTATATAAATATGTTTTACATTTATACACTGCTGGCCACCCAAATTGCAACACCAAGAAAGACAAGAGATATCACAACAAAATTTATTTTGTAGATAACATGTTGACCAAGTATCAAATGATTAAATTTATAGACTTTTGTGAAGTGTGGTTCCTGCCAAAATCAGTAGCCAGAGTAGCCGCCATTGTTGGAGATCACCGCTGCCACACGCCTCGGCATTGATTCAAAGAGACTTTGGATGTGTTCTTGGGGTACAGCAGACCAAGCAGCTTCCACACGTTGCCAAAGTTGATCTGGTGTGGCAGCTGGGGATGTATTCTGGGTCAATCGTTGAGCAACCATGGACCACATGTTTTCTATCGGCGAAAGATCCGGAGAGCGAGCTGGCCAGGGAAGCAATTCAATCTGGCGATTGACGAAGAACCCTTGGACAATGCGTGCCACGTGTGGTCGCGCATTATCCTGTTGAAATATGGCTGTGGGCAAGCCCTGAAGGTAAGGAAGGACAACTGGCTCCAACACCTCGGAGATGTAGCGCTGGCTGTTTAAAGTACCGGCAATGCGTACTAGAGGAGTGCGAGAGTGATATCCAATACCGCCCCATACCATAATACCCGGTGCAGGACCAGTGTGGCGGTGCATAACGCAGCTGTTCAGCATCCTCTCTCCACGGTGTCTCCAGACTCGAATCCGACCATCGTGGTGTTGCAGACAGAAGCGTGACTCGTCAGTAAAGACAATTTCATTCCATTCTGCCGTCCCCATCCTTCTTTCATCGCACCATTGGCGGTGGAAACGTCTGTGGTTCTGCGTCAAGGGTAGACGAAGCAATGGACGTCTTGCGGACAGACCACTCTGCTGTAAACGGCGTCGAATGGTACGCGCAGACACTGGATGATGCGGTACAGACTGAATGTGCTGTGCTATGGTTCGTGATGTGGCTGAGCGATCCGTCACTGCCATACGCACAATATGCCTGTCATCACGTGAAGTGGTGCACTGAGGTGGATGCGATCGAACACGTCGGTCCGTCGTACCCTCCTGCATCCAACGATCACATATCCGCATTACAGTTGTTTGGTTTCGTCCAACACGACTACCGATTTCCCTGAAAGATAATCCACAATCTCGGTAGGCCACTATCCTTCCTCTGTCGAACTCGGATACTTGATCAAAAGATGATCGCTGTTTTCTACGAGGCATAATTGATCGTTTTTTTGAAAAAACCACAAGAAAAACACAATTGCCGTACTTGAAATCGTCGAAATCTCCAAGCCTTAAATAGCGCTTTGAAGTGGCGGCACAGGCGCGCGTGATGTGCGTCTGCGCTGAAATTCTAATCATTTGCATATCTCACCTCCGCTAATGCATGTTGTAAATTTCATATTATTTGCATGCTTCCTTCAGGGTGTTGCATTTACGGTGGCCAGCAGTGTGCATGGTTTGCGAGATGATTTGACGATATTTTGACTAATCAATTTTGTGTTGCACATAATATTTGAGTTTTAAACTTCCTCTTTATTTACGTATTTTCAATTCTCATTCTCCTACAGATGGGTTGATACAAAACATTTTTGTTCACTACATATTTACATATTTAAGCTTATTTGTTTATTTTATCATTTCATAACATTCATTGTATAACATACTAGAAGAAATAGTGATTCAAGTTAGAGTAAGAAATCATTCCCACGACAGAAAGCAATTCAACACAATTTTTTAAAGTTTGACTTATTATTTTTATTATTTCAAGCAATTACCAACGCTAAGTTTATAATAGCATACACCATCCGATCAAATTATTTTATTTTAAACATTATTGTGGATATACTTTAATTATAAAGGAAGGAAGTGTTTTATTCTGGTTCGCAATTATAATTATTCCAAAGTCAGGAAATCTACTTTTATCTTTCCAGCAAATATAAGGTATTTTATTATATTTTAAGGAAATACTTTTAAGTAAATGCAAATCACTCAACTGTGAAACGTAAAGCTTCCACCTTTAATAAATTTGAATTTACAACCTTATGCACAGCAGGATAGAATCTCTTTCACTTTGACTTTAAATGTATTTGCCATGTAAGAAAAGATGCGCAAACTATATGCGTGTGGGAGTCTAAGCGTCACGTAACTACTAGTTTTGGTCACATAATCTTGAGCAAATGAAAAGGTTACCGTAGCTCATTCTACTTTTATATCTCCTCTATGATTTGAAGAGCAAAAGTAAAATATTCTCAGACTGTTTGGTTTGTTTGTTTTTACACTGAAAATCCCTCTCATATGGGGGATTTATCTGATATAATTAATTCAATTGTTTAAAAATAATAAATTCTTGAAAGCACTGAAAAAATAATCCAAAACCAGTGAAAGATTATTTTGAAAATAATTCCAAAATAAATATTAAAACACGCGTAAATGAAACACTTGCAAATAATCATTTTAATTTCTATTTTGTGCATGATAAAAAAGCTAAAATAAAGTTTTTTATTGGAAATGTGTTCAGAAAGAGAATAAGAAACGGATTCCGGGTTAATTTGATTAGATTTATACGTTACTGAACAAATGAATTAAAGTGAGAAATTTTTTATTTAAAATTTATTTTTTCAAAATAAATGTAAGTAATAATTTATACATATAAAGTAAATGAATAGCTATAAACCCCAGGCGGAAAACGCACAAAAATAATTAAAGACTCGCTCAAATTGAACAATAATCATGATTAGCTGGTAAACTTCTGGTAAGAAGTGTAAAAGTCTCCCGAAGGTAAATAACAGTTTAACTAAGTTAATATCGATTTTGGTCGAGATTTAACTTTATTCTACAAAATAAATGGAATAGGGAATTTTTCGTTATTAAACATTTAATTCAGACTGGTTTCATGTTTTCTTTTTGAACTGATTTTTTAATTCTACGCATATCCGTTTGGAAATTTTGGAAAGCCTTCGTAAACGGAAAAGAGATTTCATTGTTTTAAAGCGTGGGAAAAACTACTGGAGTCAGAAAACAGATTAATAAACGCAGCAGGAAATTGAAAAGAAAAGCTATGTTCGATATAATTACTTTTCTATATTTCCTCCTGCTTTTTGATTGTCGAGGAGAAATACTAGTTTCTGTGCACTTCTGGAATACGGGGACATACTAAAAGTGCAAAAAATTTAACTTTCTATTAAAGTAATTTTTATTGATAAAAAAAGTATGTCTTCCAAAAATAACATTTCGTTGTTGTCGTTTTTTCGGAAGACAACAGAAACATTTAAGGTGCATGTATGCACTAGAAATCACGAAAATCGACCACATACTTCTTTATTATTTCAAAATACTCTCCAACTCCTTAACTTTCAAACGATACCAAGATCTTGTAAATATCTGAAAGAGTTTTTTAATTACAAGGGTTTTAGTTAGGTACGTCACCATATACAAATATGTTTCCAAAATTTTAAACTTAATTTCTGAAGAACTGTTTCTACATTGATGTTTTGTTCAAACAGTGATAACTCAACAATCAATTGATCTATTATAATTATTTTTGTATCATTATAATCTATATAACACAGTGGATGTTTTGACCTTCAGTCAAGTCATCCTATTAGTTAAAAAAATGAATTTTTAGTTGATTTTTAAAATTCCTGAAAAAACTTGATTTTTTAGACTTCCTTAGTGAAAAAATTGTAAAAAAACTATTCACTCTAGCAACTTGATGGAAGGTCAAAACATGAAGAATAATATAAGGAATAATTTCCAACAGAAATTGTCTTTCTGAACCAATTAGAATTTGAGATATCACTGTTCAAAAAATGCCAATTAGCTAATTATATCTAAATTAGATAATTAGAGATTAGCTTAATCTGAATTTTTCACACTGAAATGAGTTTAAGCACAAACCAATGAACTATTGTAAAAGAACTGGATTTTAAAATCAAAATTTAAAAAAATCTTCTAGTGTATATGTACACCTTAAGCAGTGATTTTAAATATTTTATTTATGAGAGATTTTCAGTAGACAAACAAAAACCCAGACGGTCTGAGGAGATTTTACTTCTGCTCTATAAATGCTCTATCATTGTACATATCGAGGCAAAATGATTAAAATTTAATTTATTGCCGTTTTGGGAATTTTGGCTTTTAATGTAATTGGTGATGACCAATCACCAATTAGATAATCCACTTGGATCTGAAACTCATTAACTGACATAGAAAACATTTTACTGTACTGCTGCTTAAGACTAATTTATAGTTATGGGTTTAAAAAAGTAAAAAAAAATAGCATTTTGAAAGGGTTATATATCGTTTAAACAGATTACATCATGCCAATTTATTTCTCATCATCACGAAAATAAGCATTTAGTGTCTTCAAAAAATGGCAATTAATAAGTTTCTGCTCTAAGATGATAATATTTTAATTCGGAATTTTTTCTTTGAAACCTCTTTTCGAGAAGTGCTGTAATCGTATTCGAAAAACAAGTCAAACTGAAGTCCCGTTCAGAATACGTACAAGAAACATACAGCAAAAACGCTACTGCCATCTACCCATTTGCCTTGACAGAAAATCCCTCTCATAAGTAGTTTATAGATTTGATGAAAGTAAAATGTAGAACGAAAGTAAAATGTAAATGAGAGAACGAGAGTAAATTATAAATGACAGAACGAGCGTAAAATGTAAATATAATAAACTGCTGCATCGTTTTCAAATAATGTCTTGATTAGAAATTAAATAAATTGGCCTTGTCCATCTATCATTGTAAAAAGTGGAATGAGTCAATATCACTAAACGTACAAGCCAATGAAGAATACAGAATACAAGTGTGATTAAAAGATAGAAAATTTGAAATTTAAAAAAATAAAAATTTAAAATATTACATTTAAAATGTAATATTTTAAATTTTTATAAATTTTTGTACTTTTTAAGAAGTTCGTAAATATCAATGGTTTTCGTTTTGTCTTCCTTTCGTCCTGTCAGAATTCTTTTTAAAAAATGTTCAAATTATACTATTTTTTCTTTTAAAATAACTTATAAAACACATTATATAAGTTGCTAAAAATTATTATGATTTATTAAAAATTGGCAAAAATTGGAAAATTTAAGTAAAAAATGACGTTATTACAACTACAAACTTACTTATGAGTACAATTTCCCTAAAATTTTGCATAAAGTCTCCTAAATATGTAAGCTAAGACCTGAACTAAAAGATATATGCAATATTCCTTTCCACTCATGAGATATTGGAATAATGTAGAAGAGAAAACGTGAATTTTTGAAATTTTTCCTTACGCCACAATCCTGAAATCTCTAAAAAGTTTTCCTTCCAAGATAACTCTTATATTCCAGTTCAGGCCCTCAAAAAATATAAGTAGCCCCTTGCATTTCTCAAGTGCTACGTTAATTAATACCTACCTACCTACCAAAACAAATATAAAAATCAGCACACCAAATTCATTCAAAAATATATAGTAAATCTTTAGTTATCGCGATTCTCGTGTAAAAATGTTGCTCAAAATCACAATCAGAGAAAAATTCATTTGAAGATTCGAAAACGAATTAAGAAACAGCTGTGTCAAGATCTATTCAAATTCTATCTCCGCTTCTATTCACGGTACGGACAAAATAAAAATAGTTTTGTAATGAAAAGAGGCTATGTGTATTAAGAATATTGAATAAAATGAAATATGAAATTTTAGTCAAAAATCGACTTTTCAACTTATGGGAGATTTAATTTCTCTTCGGTGAAACAAAATCGACTTTTATATTCTTTAGTCTTAAAAACTTGTTTCATATTTCAAGTCAAAATTTTTAAATTTGGCCCAATTATAGGCCATTTACAGACTCGGAGAGCAGATGTAGCATTCAGAGTATGCGCCATTTCACAAAGATGTAAATTCTATAAAGCCGATTTACAACGATTTGTTATCAAAAGGTGGCGATCACAAGATTATCTCATTTATCTACGGCTATCTACACTTACCTACATCAATGTATGGGGCTGGTATAGCAGATTAGCAGGAAAATACTACAAGTACTGAATATACTTCCATTAACTGTACTGAATCTTTAAAAGCGTTTTTCTCGGAACATCTTTTTCGCGAGGGGTTTAGTGTATGTCTATAAAAGTATTAGAGATTGATCGAGTTGAAATTTAAACCGCATGCTAAACGTCCTTTTATTGTTTAATCCTCCAAGTGGTTTCGACGAGATATCTAGTACATCAAGGTCTGATCAATTTTGCGGTATGAAGATATTGCCATTTTTGAATGATGACAATATCAAGAACAGGTGACTTTTTCTAATGGCGAAATATCTCGTCCATCAAGATCTGTCCAGTTTTGCTAATGGGGAGATACCTCGTCGAGACAACGATCAGTTTTAACGAACCAGAAAACTAATATGTCACGTCTATATATATTTTTATAGAAAAATATATTTGTATTTTTTAGGTAAATCGATGATTTTGGATTTGACCGGGTCACTATTTCTCTTCAAATATTTAAAAAAAATTGGTTCGTCAAGCGATAGCTACATGGATATGAAGTAAAAATACTTTTCATTTTTATTGTTTAAGATCACTTAAGAGTTGAAAAATCATGCTACCACGGTAAGTTCGCTTGGCGTCATAGTCGAGGAGGTTGTTGTGAACTAGCAGTTATTTGGCAATATTTGATGGTTTGGCGACTTTCTTAGATCGCCAAGAGAGGGCGTGCTCGAAGTACAATCGATATTCAACTGAGTACTTCCTTGTTTACGATCATGATATGGTCTATAGCGAACTTCTTTGTTGTATTCCGTTTATGGTATGGTCCATAACTGACTTTCATTCTACTAATTGAAGCAGCTGATGGGAGCTAATTGTACCAGCTCATTGGAGCATCTTTGTTAATTTTTATAAGTAAATAGAAAAACCAATTTGATCTTGTTGACCAATACAGAGGTTTAGCAGACGTGTTTCTCCATGAAATAGATTAAAATCTTTTTTAAATACTAGTAATAATAACAAATAGACGTACGAAGCTTAGAATTATTTGATTGCATAGTTTCGTCAATACCAAAAATAGGTTAAAAAATAGTTTTAAAGTTCTTGATAGTTGAAAAGTTCTAAAGTTCTAAGTTTGAAAAAGGAATACCAAGCATTTTTGTTTCAAATAAAAGTTCAGATTTGTTCAATAAAAAGTTTCTATACTGAATACGTTTTATTGCAAAATCACGGTCAGTTTGCATTTTAATTCAGTTTGTTTTATTATTTAGACGCCAGCTGTGGTAACAGTCTGTTTGCATTTTAATTCATTTTGTTTTATCATTTAGACGCCAGCTGTGGTGACAGTCGGTTTGCATTTTACTTAATTTTGTTTATATTTACACTCCAGTTGTAGCAACAGTCAGCTTACCTTTTAATACAGCTTACACTACAGTCAGATTACGTGTTAACTTACATAATAATTACTGAGCCCCTATTACCCAGTTGGAAGAATAAAGGATTAGCTACCAGAGTGTTGCGAGTTCGAAACTCGGTCCAACCAAAGACCTTAGTGCACACGAGGGCTGGTGCACATTAAATATGCCGTGGCATTAAAAGTCTTCACGTTGGCATGGTGTGGAAGTTTGGAGAGTGGGGTGACTGACCTCGTCATCTGACCGTGTTTCAAAATTACGAGGTGTTGTCTTCGGATCTTCCAATTCGGGATTGATCTCGAACCGTCGCCAATAGTCCGTTGTGTTGCTCCATTGAGACGTTAATTAACTACCTACCTACCCTATCTATGCTGTAATGTAAATTTTTTGTATGGACGCATTGTAGCATTATATTAGTCACAGCCTCTGTTATAAATAAATATGCTTTAATAATGCAGTCCATTTACTTGTACCAACTACAATTCATGGACACCTTTCAAATGCCTTCTGAATTTTTTACCAGTTCAGGGTTATTTTCAACCAGTAGAAATTGCAACTCGGTTGTTTACACATGGCACTAAAGGGACCGATATATTTCTTCTCCCAAATATGGCTTCAGATATCATGCTCCATATCTAAAAGAGTGCATTTCCCGCAGAGTAGAAGATTTGTTACATTTTATTTTCAAAATCTGCATCGATGGCCTCGTATTTTGAACTTTTCTCGCTCTCTTGATGTTTCTATCTTCAATAGTCAACAAATGTTACAAAGCAGCTTGCATTTTTCGAAACGGGAACAGGATATGCGATGTGGAAAAGTTCTTTGAGAAGTTTGACGCTTTTTGTGAATTTCGGGATTTATACAACATTCGAAATGGCCCAGAAAGGGAAGACGGGTATATGAAAGGATGCATCTACTACTAAAGAAAAAATTTGAAGCAGTACATAAAAATTCTCATAGTTTGCATGTAAAATAGGTTGACACATTTTAAAACTTACATTAAGTTTCTCAAAGTCTTATTTTTTATATCATCGTTTTACTATGATCATCGTTTTAGTGTCTTACATTAAGTTTCTCAAAGCCTTTAATTTGTTTATATCATCGTTGTACACCATTTTTTACATTAAGTTTCTCAATGCCTTTAATTTGTTTATATTATCGTTTTACTATGAACATCGTATCACAAAGGTTTTAGATTAAGTTTCTCAATACATTTAATTTGTTTATATCATCCCTTTTACAAAGTATTTTACATTAAATTACATCTCAATGCCTTCAACCCTATCTCGTCGAAGATCTGGTCAATTTTGCTAATGATCAGATATCTCGTCGTGATAAAACTGCCCTATTACTCCTAAGCTCTAAGTATGAAAAACAAATATTGTCCAGAACTGGTGACAGTTTGGAACAGGTTTTTGCACAAGCAGCTGGCAACTACAGAACAGTTTTCGTCACAAAAATAAACCACCAGGAGGGTTAATTTGTTTATACCATAGTTTTACAAAGCATTTACATCAAGTTTCCGAATGCCTCTAATTTGTTTATATCATCGTTTTACAAAGCTTTTTACAAGTTTCTAAATTCCTTTAATTTTTCTTACTCTTTGTATCACCATCAAAAGTTTTCAGGAATGATATAAAATTAGGTACCGAATTGTAGACCAAATATGAGATTCAAATTTTGCGGAAGTTTTGCTAACGGAATTTTTCCAAAGGATTCACTTACAAGGAAAGTAGCAATATAATCTTACCAAAGGTTGACATAATCTATGAATCCTTTCACCTAATATATGGAATTAGTCATTTAGTGTGTTGTGAGGTAAAAAGGACACAATACTATTGAGAAATCTCGCGATGGTCAGAGGGTTAGAAAAATGTTTAACACGACTATCAAATAGCAGAACATGCGAAATATTTCTGACAAGGTAGATAGGTAGTTAATTAACGTCGCACTGGAACAATACAACGGGCTATTGGCTGTGGTCCCGGATCAATCCCGAGGGCAAAGATCCAAGGATAACTCCTCGTAGTTTTGAACCACGGTCAGATGACGAGACAGACCCTGAGCTGGCAACCCACTCTCCAAACTTCCACTTGACCCATTTGAAGCCACGACAGATTTAAAGTGCACCAGCCCCCTGGGTTAACTCGGTCCATATGTATGCCAAAGTTCATAGACATGATTCAATTTATATATATATATATATATATATATATATATATATATATATATATATATATATATATATAAATTGGAGAATGTCGTCTTTCACCGGTGAGTGTCGACACATACCAAATACGTCGGTGAAAGATCGAATATTTCATTACATTCTTGTACATTCGGACCCTCACCGGTGTATGTCGACAATCACAGATATGCTCTGGTGGAGGTCGAAAAGAGAGGAGCCATTTTTTTCCGATACCCTAATTTATACTGAATGGATACTGCAGTGAATCGTGATCTTTTTCTTGAAAAGTTAAATGCATTAATTGCATTTAAATTATTAAATTAATTGCGGGTAAACGAGAAGACAATTGTTTTTATTTTTCTCAAGAAAAGTACTCTAAAATACTTTCTGAAATGTTACGAACCTCACAAAAACAATTTCCTCCTGCTCAAATTGGTGATACTGTACGAATACAAGCCCCTGATGTCGACCGTGGTCGTACAGATAGCCGAAATGTGTTAGCGGTTGTTGTTGGAATAGAAGACTCCGACTTCTATAAACTGGCAAATAAAAATGGTACTCTCAAGCAGCTTTACACACGTAATCAGTTCGTAATTTGTAAAGAAAAGGTACTTTCCATAGATGAGATTTCTTTTCAATAAATGTCGCTGAGAGAAGCAGCTGCAGCTAATTCGAGAAGCGGGGGGCAAGGCTATACACGCTGTCAATGCAAAAGGAAGTGTTCCACAAATAAATGCAGTTGTAAAAGCAAGGGACTCTTGTGCAATTCAAAGTGTCATAATAGTTTAAGTTGTTGCAATAAATAAGATTTGAATCACATAATTAAGTAAGTTTTTTATTACTATTATTTTCTTTTCTCATTTAGAATGTACTGTATAATTAAGTAAGTTTTTAATTTCTATTATTTTCTTTTCTCATTTAGAATGTACTGTTTGTTTTAAGTTCTTGGTCACTCCTCTCAGAAAGAGAGGCGAAAAAGTTACGTCACCCATGTGACGTTTTATCGCGACTGAAATACGGAGAAGAAAATATAAATCTCCGACATGTTCACCATTCACCATTAGTGCATGGTGAATAATGTTGACATTCACCGGTGAAAGTCGACATTCTTCCCGAAAGTCTATCTTATATATATCTTATATATATATATCTTATATATATATATGCCGATCGCTGTCGACTTTCGGGAAGAATCGACTTTCGACTGTCGGGAGAATGTCGACTTTCACCGGTGAATGTCAACATTATTCACCATGCACTAATGGTGAATGGTGAACATGTCGGAGATTTATATTTTCTTCTCCGTATTTCAGTCGCGATAAAACGTCACATGGGTGACGTAACTTTTTCGCCTCTCTTTCTGAGAGGAGTGACCAAGAACTTAAAACAAACAGTACATTCTAAATGAGAAAAGAAAATGTATACATATATCTTTACACTAATTGCTATCTTATATAGTCTATATTTTTTATAATCTTTGACATACATACCTTTATTATGTATCTTTATAAATTATTACCTCTCTTTATAATTATAAAATATATATATATATGTATATATATATATGTTAATATATATATATATATATATATATATATATATATATATATATATATATATATATATATATATATATATATATATATATATATATATATATATATATATATATATATATATATATATATATATACGAGGAGTGTTCAAATGAAAAGGTCCGTCAATTACTTGATATTGTTTTGTGCCTGGCGCAGCATGGCCAAATAGGGCCCTTTAGCCATAAAACCCCCAAAAAACCAACTAACCAACCAACCGTCATTAGTAATACGAAGACAAATATGGGATTTAACTCTCGATTAATTTGGCTGTGCTTACAGCGAGGGGATGGAATTCAAGATGAAACTTTGGCATTCAATTTCCTTCTATTCCAAAGGATTCTATTCCTTTAAAAACTAAATGTGTAAATGTGAATGAATCCATGCATTGAGTTGAGAACAGAATATAGAAAATTGAGACACTGCTGTGATTGGCTAGTTTTAAATCGATTTGCTCACCTTTTAGAGTTAGTTAAAAATAGTTAACCCATTGTAAAAGAGACAAAAAAGGATGATTTATATAATTGTCCACATTCAGATATTGGGTGAACGAATCCATGGATTCTTTCAACCGTTTAAAAATTATTTTGGAACTTCCCTTGTAAGTGAATCTCTTGGAAAGGTTCAATATATATATATATATATATATATATATATATATTGCTCCCTTTCTAGGAATAAAATCCCTTGGAATCAATATATATTTTCTACTTTACTAAGAATAGAATCCTTTGGAACCATTATATTTCTTCTCTCTCTGGAATAGAATCCTTTGGAATTATTGTATTTCTTCTTTTCTTCTTTAATTAAAATAATTATTTGGAAAGATTATATTTCTCCTTTTATTAGAAAATAATCCTTTGGAAAGTTTATATTTCTCCTTTCCTTAGAATAAAATCCTTTGGAAAGATTGTATTGGTCAAGAATGTCAAAAATTGTTAGTTATGCGTGTGAACCTCTAAGAAGGCTAACTATATATTATTATTCTATATTCCAGCATTATTACTTTTCACTCAAGGTAACCCAGACAAGTCTAACAGACACTCTAAGACAGTCTAAGCTCTATCTCAATATTAAGAAATAAAAACTAAGCGTGTAAATGTAAATGAATAAATGCATTATGTTGCGAGGACAGAATACCGGAAATCGAGGAACTACTGTTATTGTCTAATTTTAAATCGATTTGTTCACATTTTAGCGTGAGTTAAAAATAATTAACCCATTTTGTGAGACAAAACAGGCCGACTTATATAACTGCCCACAACAAAGAACATCCGATATTGCAATCCTTTGTGTGCAATCCAGCTGCTAGGCTTGAAACGAAAGTTTTATTTTTGCACCGAGTTCCGTAATGAAGTTGGAGGGAGAGACGGAAAGTTGGTCTTTCAAGAACAAGTGAGTGTATATTAAAAGTTCCTGCAGTTTCTATCAATTCTTGGTTACGGAAATAATTTTTTCAGAAGATAGGAGATTAATGCGTGGGTGCTAAACATCGATTAAAAGTTTTAAAACTAATAACTGAGATTAATTGTTTTCAGACGTTTTCGTGGTTTTCCAATAAAAATGACAAAGCAAATTTAACCTTGAGTCACGAGATTTCTGAGCAGTATAATATAGCTTCCATAACTCATTTAATGATTAAGTACTCACTTCTATTGGGTGAAAGAGTCCATGGATTCTGTCGAACTTTAGAAAGATTCTATTTGGCACTTTCCTTAAAAGTTAACCCCTTGGAAAGATTCTATTGCTGCTTGCCTTTGAATATAATCCTTTGGAAAGATTTTATTGGTTCTTTCCTTAGAATAGAATATTTTGGAATTATTCTGATGAATGGTATAGTAAGGGGAAAATTAATGGTGAAATAATTCTTAATTTTCATAACCAAAGGGCTTTTGGTAACTTAATGATGAGTCACTTCAAATTTTTCAGGAGAGCAATTTTCATGTTTTTAAAACTTCTAAAATTTTGATGGTTTATCAACTATTCGCGAAGCCATGTGATCTTAAGCTTTCAAGTATTAGGCCCTCATCGAAAAACTAAAATTCTTTCGATCCCATAAATATTTGTTTTTATTAAATTGTTTCATTACGGAGCGTATACTTTGGCTTATTAATGTCGCATTTGATATGTACGTTTAGAAAATACACCAATTATAAACATTTTAAGAGCCCTGGTTCCTGCATATTTACTAGAGATGAAAGTATTCGAATACAAAAGTACTCATACACTCGATATTTAAAAGTATTCGTTCAACTCGATTCTCTCTCATATTCGAATATAGTAGTGTTCATCCAAAGTATTTGAATATCAAAGTTCTCGATTGCAAAAGCACTCAGATACCAAAGTAATCGAATATCAAATTAATTGAATTGCAAAATCGAATACTAAAGTGATTGGGTTCCAAATTCAAGCATCAAAGTATTCGGATACCAAAGTATTCGAATAACAAAATTATCAGATATCAAAGTACTCGAATACCAAAGAATTCGGATACCAAAGAATTCGGATACCAAAATTCTTATGTTCATAAATATTAGATAGGAAGAATCGAGTACTTTATAGAATCGAATACTTGGTATTCAAGTACTTCCAAATATCGAATAGGTATTCGAATACATATTCAAAAAAAAGACTAATGGCTAGTAGGAATCAGTCAAACGCGATATAAGGCTTTTTATAAAAATAAGTAGGATGAATGCGTGGGATGAATAATTTGACATTCGAGTACTTTGATATTCGGATACCAAAGTATTGGGGTACCAAAGTACTCGAATACCAAATTATTCATCCCAAGTATTCGTCCTACTTATTTTTATAAAAAGCCTTATATCGCGTTTGACTGATTCCTACTATCGATTAGTCTTTTTTTGAATATGTATTCGAATACTATTTTATATTTGGAAGTACTTGAATACCAAGTATTCGATTCTATAAAGTACTCGATTCTTCCTATTTAATATTTATGAACATAAGAATTTTGATTTAGATAATTTTGGTCCAAGAATTTATGGCCCTTTATTGAATGAGAACAAGTATATTATAAAAGTCCTTAAAAGTTATTAAACCAACTTGCTTCTGAAAAAACTAAGCCCTGTTTGACAAATCTGCATTGATTTAGATATTTATTCAGAGTTCAATTTACTTTTAAGCATTTCGACCTGATTAACAAAGTTTCAAGCTTGACTCTGAAATACTAGAGCAAAAACATCCAAGCTTCTTGCATTTCGGAGTAATTTGGAGACGCTATAAATAGTCTTCGTAATTACACTTCGAAATCAATGCTGTCAAGGGATAACTTGGTCAGTAAGATTTGTTGGCTCTGCTAATGTAATTCTGTTTCTTTTTTTCTAGTTGGGCGATCTAATTGTGTGTTTCATTTGTTTTTCTCTGTTTCAAATCTCCAACAGACCCAAGGGGAAGCATCTAGAGAGATTAAAAGTAAGAAAGTAGAGAAAGTAGTTTTTGGACAAAAAATATTTGTGTTATAGGAGAGATTAAAATATTTTTGTTAAGGGGAGAAAACTGTAAAAAGGAAAGTCGAAAGTATTTTGGGAATTAGATATTTGTGTTTTAGACTAGATTCAAATATTTGTTTTAGAGGAGAAAACTTAGAAAGTAGAAATATATTTTTTGGAATTGAAACTATGTGTGTTATATGGGAGATTAAAAATATAATTTGTGTTATGAGGGAAAACTTAGACAGTAGGAAGAACATTTTTGGAATTAAAACTGTGTATTGTATGGGAAATTTAAAAAAAATATTTTTTTTTTTATTGGGGAGAAAGCTTAAAAAGGGAAAGTAGTGTTTTTGAGATTAGAAATATTTGTATTATATAGGGAGATTAAAGATATAATTTGCATGTGTGTTATAGGGGAGACAGCTTACAAACTAGGAAGCGCATTTTTAGAATTAAAACTATATGTGTTACATGAGACTTAAAATATTTTGTATTATATTTTAAGCGAAAGATTCAAAAAGGAAAGCAGAAAGAATATATTTTGATATTATAGAAATATTAGTGTTATAGAGGAGATTAAAAATATTTATGTTTAGAGTAGAAAGCTTAGAAAGTACGAAGAGTATTTGGGGATCAAAACTATGTGTATTACATGGGAGATTAAAAGTATAATTTGTGTTATAAGGAAGAAAGTTTAGAGAATAAGGGAATTTTGGGGGTTAAAAGTGTTTGTAGATCAACAGATGAAACCTTAGTTAAACTGAAGGTAAAAATGTAAAACTTCAAAATATAACTAATAAAGATTAAAAACCAGTGAAAAATTGTCAATGGACATTTGGTTGCAGCAAAACGTTAACCATCATCAGGACAGAAGTAAGTTCAATGAGTATAAATATGTTATTCTAGAAGAGTGTTGCCACAAGCATTTTTTAAAATTAATTCATTCCAAGCCGGGTTAAGGCCAACGAGACTTCAGGCGGGAAAGCACCTGTTTCATTCACTAGTGTTCAATAATGTAAAAATAGATAGGTAGCTAGTTGAATTTTTGCACTGGAGCAACTGGCTATTGACGACAGTCCGGAATCAATCACGAAGGGTAGGTAGGTAGAGAGTTGAATTAACGTCAAACTGGGAGCAACCAAAAACGGGCGATTTTCGACGGTCTGAGATCAATCCCGAAGGTTCGGGAAGTAGGTAGTTGAACTAACTTCACTCTGGGCCCAAACAACCAGTTATTGACAACTGTCCGGGTTAAATTCCAAAGGATAGGTAGGAAGTTGAATTAACGTCGCACTGGAGCAATACAACGAAATATTGGAGACGGTTCGGGATCAATCCCAAAGGATAGGTAGGAAGTTAAATCAACGTCGCACTGGAGCAATACAACGAAATATTGGAGACGGTTCGGAATCAATCCCAAAGGATAGGTAGGAAGTTAAATTAACTTCGCACTGGAGCAATACAGCGAAATATTGGAGACGGTTCAGGATCAATCCCAAAGGATAGGTAGGAAGTTAAATCAACGTCGCACTGGAGCAATACAACGAAATATTGGAGACGGTTCGGGATCAATCCCAAAGGATAGGTAGAAAGTTAAATCAACGTCGCACTGGAGCAATACAACGAAATATTGGAGACGGTCTGGGATCAATCCCGAAGGACAAGATTCAAGGACAACTCGTAATTTCGAACCAGGTCAGATGAAAAGGTCAACACCGGAGCTAACGTAAACATAGATAAGGCTTTTATAATGTTCGAGACCAGAATAGATCTCAGAGAGTGGACAACTTTCGTTTGTTTGAAATCAAAAGGGTGAGAAAATTCCCAAACTTCTTGAGAAATGGCAGATTTGTGGATTTCCTTGTTTTTAACACCACTCATGTTTCTGCAACCGAAATTTCAAAGCTCATTTGGTTTGTCCAACATATCCAGCCGTACATGTGCAGAGTATGCGACATGTTCCCCAGCTGTTGGTGATTCGAATGGGATCCACTGCAAAATCCTCTACAAGCCTATTTGAATATTGTTCAATTTCGCGTTACCTACCACCCTCTAAGCGATTTCCGACTATTTAGTATTGCTTTTAACCCACAAACACACTGAATGACTTACTAGCCATATCTATTTTGTGAAAGAATCCAGGAATTATTTCTACTTTTTGATAGATTCTATTGGTCCTTTCCTTAGAAGAGAATTCCCTGGAAAGATTGTATGACTCCTTTCATTGGAAAGATTCTGTCTCCTTTCCTCAGAGCAGAATTCCTTAAAATCATTCTATTTCACCTTTCCTTAGAACAGAATCCTTTGGAAATGTTCTGCTTCCTTCTTTCTTTGGAAATAAATCCTTTGGAAATATTTCTTTAGGCTTTTACTTAAATTAGAATAATTTAGCAAGAGTTCCTCTCTCTCTCTGTGCTGGTCATTTCTTTATAACAGAATCCTTTGGAAAGATTTAATTGCTCCTCTCCTTAACATAAAATTCTTTGAAAGAATTACATTTCTCATTTCTTTATAACAGAAACCTTTGGAAAGATTTTATTTTTTCGTCCTTTAGAATAGAATCTTTTGGAAAGATTCTATTTCCCACAATTCCTTCTAATACAATCGTTTGTAAAGATTTTCTTTCTTTAGAATAGAATCCTTTGGAAAGATTATATGGTCAAAACTTGCCAGAGAAACTGACAGGGAAGATTGAATGAATCTTAACCAGCCTATGGCAGAGTTCTGAGTGTAAACCCCTCTAAAGGTTAACATGTGCACAGATAGTTTTGAACGTCCTGTATACGAACGTTAACAAAATTTTCAGAGGCAGGAGGACCTCTGGTGTCCGACCACCGTTGAAAGAATTAAGGACATATCTGACAAATATTTATTTCCTCTATTCACACGGTGTCTGCACTTTGAAAAAGAAACGACTCTAAATCTGTACACGAATGAAACATTCATTGTTTTTGCACGGCGAAATGGATTTCTTAACCTTCCAAGTAGTATCGATGAGACAATTGGTCCATCAAGTTCTGGCCAATTTTACTAATGACAAGATATCTCGTAATCAGGATATTGCCGATATTTTTATGACGAGATCAAGATCCGGTCAGTTTTCTTCCAATGGCGAGATATCTCGTCCATCAAGATCTGACCAGTATTGCTAATGACGAGATATATATTGCCGATTTTTTTTATGAGGACGAGATAAATATCTGTTCAGTTTTCTTCCAATTACGAGATATCTCGTCTATAAAGATCTTGTCAGTTTTTTATAATGACGAGGTGCCTCGTCGAGACAATCATCCGGAGGGTTGCTTGAAGGAGGATTCTCTTTTTCCACAAGTACAGCTTAATGCGGATTTTGCACTGACAAACCTATGCAATCAAGTAATTCCATACTGTGTACGTTTATTTATTAACATTTAAGGTATTCACAACAAATTGATTTAATAATTTTCATGAAGAACCACGCCTGCCAACCTTCCTCGACCATGACACCAATCGAATTTCTGTGATTTCTCAACTCCAAGTGTCGGATCTTTCCCTTCGGCTTTGATCCTGGATCGTCGCCAATAGCCCCTCGTGCTGTTCCAGTAGGATGTTAATTAAAACACCTACCTACCTCAACTTCAGGTGATCTTAAGTGAAACAAAATTGCACGGCGGTTTACTTCATACACATATAGTTATTATTTGATGAGCCAGAAAATGTTTCTGAAAGTATTAAAGGAAATGTTGACCCATCAAATACTAAATTGCTGATGTAGCTAAAAATTGGCCGAATTTTTGCTAAGAAAATATAAAAATGTAACATACCCCTTGTCTTGTTCATTAAAAGATACGAAGATAATTGATCGACATGCTGTGAAAGTTTCAAGTCGATTAACTGAATAGTTTAATAGATATCATACCAGTCACTCGAAAAAACTGTTCCTAGGAAACCAAAGGAAAGATAGCGGAAGCGTCCTGTACTTGCAGAATTTTCCTGCCAATCTGTAGCATTTTACTAGTATAAATGTTTCGATACTAAATCATTGTAAACTGACTTTATAGAATCGACATCTCTCTGAATTGGAGCACACTCCAAATTCTACATCGAGTCTGTTAATTGCTAATAACTGGGCCAATTTTGCGAATTGTTACTTGAAATTTGACACACATTCGTATTCTTAGACTAAGAATAATATTACTTAAAAATATAAATCGATTTTATGCACCGATAAGTAGAAAGAATTCCCATGAGAGTTTTCAGGTTTCTAGGAAATAATGAACACGGAAATAGATAAGAATTTCTTTTAATTACTTCCTCTTCAAGTTTGTTTTTTAAACATCCCAGTACTTTACTTCCCATTGATTAAAAGGGAACCGGTAAAGTACAGTAGCAAATGCATCCATCATATTCTTGATGTTGATCTGCTCTACTAAGAGCTGCTAAGGCAAAGGTTAAATAAGAAAAATGATCCGAGTTCCGTAAGACCCCCGAGCTTCCTTACATTTTCGCGCATCCATCACCTGCAAATGTGACACAATATACAAGCATATAAGTGTCTTGGAAAGCAGAGGGAAGTAAAAAAATCTTTTGATCGGAACTTCAATATAATTCAATACCGAGTGTCACGAGATTTCCTAAATAGTGCAATATTGCTTTTACCCCAAAACACACATAATGACTCAGCAACCACATATATTAGTTGAAATAATCCATGGATTCTTCGACATTTAAAATGATTCTCTTTGTCCTTTCCTTAGAATGAAACCTATGGAAAGGTTCTATGGGTCTGTTTCTTAGTAAAGAATCCTTTGGAAATATTGCTCAATTCTATCAGAATTACTCATTTGAAAAGATTTATTGTTCCTCTTTGAATAGAATACTTAGGAAAGATTTATTGCTCAATTCCTTAGAATATAACAATTTGGGAAGATTTATTGCTCCTTTCCTTACAATAGAATCATCTAGAAAGATTTATTGCTCCTTTCCTCAGAATAGAATCCTTTGGAAAGATTTATTCCTCATTTCTTTAGAATAGAATTATTTGGAAAGATATATTCTTTCTGTACTTAGAATGGAATCTTTGGAACGATTTATTGCTCCTTTCCTTAGACTAGAATCCTTTGGAAAGACTACTTACCCTTTTCTTTGACATAGACCCAAGTACTTATCAAGTAGTAGTGGAGTTGGGTAGGTAGGTAGGGTATTTTAATTAGCGTCACAATGGAGCAACACAACGGGCTATTGGTGACGGTTCGGGGTCAATCCCAAAGAGAAAGATCCTACACTTGGAGTTGAGAAATCATGCCAATTAGCGATCACAGAAATTCGCGCGGTGTCATGGTCGAGGAAGGTTGGCAGGCGTGGTTCGTCATGAAAATTATTAAATCAATTTGTTGTGAATATTATTGTCTGTAACTTAATTTTTGTAGTGGTAACTGAGTTCACAAGTGATTGAAAGCTTGATAAGTTCATTGTATATCAAGGTAACCAATACTAACCACAAACTTGAACCATGCATTGTGGAAGAAAGGCTTGAAATGAACAACATACACTGAGTGCTGAAATAAACGACAAAAATTATGTAAACAATATTAGTTACTAATTTTATATAGTAGCATTTCAATCTAAAAAAATAGGTCTAGTGAATACGTGGATAACATATTTATTGACTGAATGCAATATAAATTCATTGTGTCTCGTGGTGACCATTTCTAGTCAAACTTAAAACAGGTTTCATGGAAGAATGGTTTTGAAATGAAAACAATTTTACGGGAATAATCGAAAAATGTTTATATGCGAAGAAAACTTCGTTAAATAGAGGACGGGAAGCTATTTAGATTTAGTTTGTAGAGAAATTCATAAAAAGTTCGGCGACCAAATTACGCTGTTCTCCAGTTCAGGTCTGTAAATATTGGGTGAATTTAATTCTAGATTCATCCCATTAAAAATAATTAAACCGTGTCTATATTATGAATTTATTGCAGAAACGTATGATATAACCTGTATTCTATGATAATAAAGAAATTGAAGAGTTTATAATGAGAAGAAAAACTTCGTTAAATAGAGAACGGGCAGCTATTTGTATTTAGTTTGTAGATAAATTTATATTTTTATTTAAATTATTTTATATTTAAATTTAATTTTTGCGGTGACTATATTACGCTATTCTCCAGTTCAGGTCTGTAAATATTGGGTGTATTTAAATCTAGATTCATACAATGAACAATAATTAAAACATGTCGATGTTACGAATTTATTGCAGAAACGTTTGATATAACCTGAATTCTGTGGGAATAAAGTAATTAAAACATTTATACAAGAAGAAAAACTTCGTTAAATAGAGGACGGACAGAAAAGTTAATGTATTTTTTAACAAATTCGTAAATAGCTCAGCGACTAATTAACGCTAATTTCTCTGAACATATCTGCAAATATTGGGTACATTTACTTCAAGATGCATCCCATGGGCAATAAACAAGGCATGTTTATGTTACGGATTTATTGCAGAAACTTTTGAAGTAACCTAAATTCTATGAGAATAAAGTGATTAAAACGTTTTTATCAGACAGATTTCGTTGAACAGATGACGGTGGATATATAAGTGGATAGTTAAAGTAACCCGGAGTTTACCGCAACGCCCTATGTTTTCTATGTTAAATTTGACAATATTCAAGGTACATTTACTCTGTTCCTATTGTACTTACAAACTTGGATTTTTTCGTGGAAATTATTTCAATACTTCTACATATTTTAACCAGTCATTTAATTTATAGCTGTTTTACTTTAAAAAAATTAATTTAACAATAATACAAGAATAAGGTAAAATGATGATGTTTTGAAAAGTTTGAAATTTTTTATTTTAATAATTTATTATAATAATCATTAAACCCTCTGGTTCAGTTATCACTAATGGTCCTCAGATTATGTAAAAAAGTTTCAAGTATTTGAGATAAATGGTATTTGAGAAAAGGTACCTTTTGTAAAAAAAAATCACCATTTTTAGAAATCAATATCTAAAGTTATTAATGCATTCCAGCACAATACGAAGGATCATCTGTATTTTCGCACTCTAAATCTGGCAGTTTCCTTTAGCTAGCCTTCTGCACCGCCTAGCTCTTTCTTCAGCCTCTTTTTCAGATGTATTTGCATGTCTTAGCCTTTCTTTGTTAATAGCAAGCATTGAAAAATAAGCTTAATAACCTGGTGCAATACCCAAATCTTTGAAAATGTATATCCAATTTTGATATACTACCCTCATTGAAGGATAATATTCATTTTGCAGAAAAACGCGCCATAATCAAACATTATTTTATAATGAAATCCAATTTTAAACAACTAATTTCAATTACAATATAAAACGTCTATACAAAAATAATAAATTATAACATAAAACAAACTCGGAAAAATTCTGCCAAATGATTAGAATATAGAACTAGACACTACGGTTAAAATCAGTTATAAGCACTGTTGCCATTTAGATAAAATGTTAAATATAATTAAATTAAAGTAAGGAAAACTTGAACAAAAATTAAATAGTAACAATTTAATAGCGACCTCTACCTTTTTAAATGCCATTTAATGGCTTTGGAGACATGACGACAATATATTAAAAAATATTAAAAATACTTTTACAATACTTAAAAACAAAATTCGTGCGGCGTTTTAAAGCTTAAGAACTCTAGTATTTTTAAAATTATAAATTCAAAATAGATTTTTTGAAGATTTTATTCTCCGGATTACCTTAATTAACGTCGCATTTGAGTAACATAACGGGCTATAGGTGAGATCCCTTAGGGAGAGATCCGAGGACAACGCCTCATAATTTTGAATCACGGTCAGATAAGAACAACACCTGAGCTGGCACCCCTCTCCAAACTTCCACACCATGCCAACGTGGGGACATTTGAGGCCACCACAGATTTAACATGCACTAGCCCACGTTTAGACGACGTAGACGCCCCCACGCATACGACGGTCTTTGGTTGGGCCTAGTTTCGAAATCGCAACGCTCCAGTTGCTAATCCGTTACTTTCCAACTGGGCTACCGCGGCCCCTTAAATAGATGACGGACGGCAATTCAGATGTGTATTTAACGAAATTCGTAAACAGTCCATCGACTGATTAACACTAATTCTCGAGTTCATATCTGTAAATATTTAATTCTCCATTCATCCAAGAGCAATAGACAACACAATTCTAGGTTATTGTTTTATAGAAGAAAATTTGAAATGCGCAAAATTATATGGTGATAAAATCATTAAAACATGTAACGATACTTCCTTAAATAAGCTGTCGAACAACTATTTAAATGTACTTTTTAACGAAATTCCTTAATAGTTCCGCGACTATTTACTAATTAATGCTAATTTCGAGTTCACATCTTTGTAAATATTAGGCGCATTATATCCTAGATTCATCCCACGGGCAATAGACAACACATGTCTATCTATCCGCAAATACTTAAATAATACCGAGGACGGAGATCAGTCAGGCAAATAGGGATACTTTATCTTCATTAGGAACAAACAAATCTTTCGGGGAAAGAGATTATACGATGCAATTTTGTCTCTATCAAGAGTCCGGTATATATATATATATATATATATATATATATATTCAATGTTTCGCGTATTTGAATTTTGCGTTATATATAGTAGCTCTTTGGCTTCTCACTAGTTTGCATTCTTTAGCTCTTCAGCTTTTCAATGCTTCGCGTATTTGAATTTTGTGTTATATATATATAGTAGCTCTTTGGCTTACTAGTTTGCATTCTTTAGCTCTTCAGCTTTTCAATGCTTCGCGTATTTGAATTTTGTGTTATATATATATATATATATATATATATATATATGTATGTATAAAAGTACGGGTATTTTGTATATAATTTTGTGCATGAGGCGCCGCATATGCTCTAGGAGTCGAATAAACCTATTTGATAGGTGGGTTGGATAAACTTGTCCGTAGGGCCGTGTTTGTACTGCGGGCCTGTTGGACCTTTTTGGAGGGCTGTATAGTGTCTTCGAGCCGGATAAACCTAACCGAAGGGCCATATCTAGGCTGCAGGCCGGTTAAAATTGTCCGGATGGCCGTATTCGGACTGCGGGCCTGATAAAATTATTTGGAGTTCCATATCTGGACTTTGTACAGGGCAAATCAGTCTGTACTGAAGTACGGTTAAACCTGACTGGAGGGCCGTACTTGGTCTGCGGGCCTTATGTAAGCCGTTTCGCTACAATTCATACATCTTATGCATACGGTCCTTTGTCTTTTCTGTTATGGTTTTTGGAGAACGGTAGCCGTGGTTCAAAATTACGAGGCATTGTCCTTGGATCTTTCCATTCGAGATTGACCCCTGACCGTCGCTAATAGCCCGTTGTGCTGCTCCAGTGCGACGCTAATTAACTGCCTCCCTCCCTCAAAGTAAGAATTCTCATATAAGTTCAATGTCTCCTTAAACCTCGTGGTGGTTATCTTGTCGACGTATCTCGTTATTATCAAAACTTACCAGGTCTTGATAGACGAGATACACCTTCATTTGAAAAAATTGACCAGATCTTGATAGACGAGATACACCTTCATTTGAAAAAATTGACCAGATCTTGATAGACGAGATACACCTTCATTAGAAAAAATTGACCAGATCTTGATAGACGAGAAACACCTTCATTTGAAAAAATTGACCAGATCTTAATAGACGAGATACACCTTCATTTGAAAAAATTGACCAGATCTTGATAGACGAGATACACCTTCATTAGAAAAAGCTGGCCAGATCTTGATTTCGCCATGATTTGATCAGTTACTGATGACGAGATATCTCGTCATTAATAAAATTGGTCGGATCTTGATGGACGGTATATCTCGTCAAAATCACTTGGAGGGTCAATCTGGAAAACTAGAACCATAGGAAAGAATTAGGGAGGGGTAAACTAGAACCCCTTGGTGGTTCATGGTTGTTAAGCAGTGTGTTAAGCAGTCCTAAAGTTAGAAAATACTACAGTAATAATTTTTCTCCAGCATTCTACACAAGTTAGGATCACAACATTTTAAAATTTAAGGTAAAAATTAGCAATCAGGAAATCAAAAGAATGCATTCTGAAGTAATCCATATTGTATAGGTAGTACCTGACACGTATAGGAACAGGTTTCTATTCATCTTACTTTCAGTAGAGATAACGCAGGCAAATAAAGAAAATAATATACCAGATTTCTTCTATTCACGATATCTAAAAAGGTCAACTTCTGAAATTATTTCATGAAGAAATAAAATACGTATTAGAAACTGGACAAAGAAATTGGTAGCCCGCTATTAAAATAAGGAAATGCTGCTTTTGTTGAAAACCTGAAGAAATCGACTTTTCTCACACAAAATCGATTGTTCTCGATTTTAATTGAATTTCGGTCATCAGTTTCATATAATATTCTTAGAATATCTTATGTATGGATTATCTTTTTTCACCAGGTGCTATAAAAGCTTCGGCAAATACTGTATTTCGCAGTTCCAGTCTTAGCCACCAATGTCTTCAGGTGTCCTGTGGTCTTCCAGCTGTCAAAGCTCTTCAATCGGTAAGCAGTCTCCTTTAATTTCAGAACTTTAGTAATTTAGTATATTAGATTTCGTTTTCCGCACTGAACTATGAAAGTTTCGACAAATAATATATTCCTCAAAGCAGCCATTAACCATTAATACCTCCAGGTGGCTTGTGGTCTTTCAGAGGCCAAAGCTCTTAAATCGCTAAACCACCTGCTTTAATTTCAGTATATTTTTAATTTAGTAGATTAGATTTCGGTTAACTCTCTGAACTATGGAAGCTCCAGTCAAATTATATATTCCGCAAAGCAGACATTAACCACCAATACCTCCAGGAGTCTTGAGGTACTATAGATGCCGAATATTTTAAATCGATAAGCGATCTAATTTAATTTCAGAAATTTTGTAATTTAGTAGATTAGGGACCGAATTCAACTACAGAAATTTTCAAACGATTCGTTCTTGATATTCGAAATGGGAGGAGCGAAGTGTCAACATTGGTATTCTACTACCACCGCGCTTTTCTTCGAATTCGAATCCGTCTCCTCTTCACCAGGCGAATCCATTCGAATCCTTCGAATTTTGCTTGTTATTTATGTTGTTCATGGCTGATGTTTAGTACATTATTTGGAGATGTGTTCCTCATCAGTTACGATTTCGAGTCTTTCGGATTCTGAGAATTTTATTTCAGATATCGGCAAACCTTTTATATTTGTGCGATAAGTTAGAATTTTCGAATCAGCCGTATTTTGTTTGATGTTTACGTTGTTCAAACGGCTGATGTTTTGTACATTATTTGGAGATGCGTTCCTCGTTAGTTGTGATTTCGCGAGTCTTTTGGATTTGGAGAATTTTATTTCAGTTATCGCATATATAGATCGGAAAACTTTTTATACTTGTGCGAAACCTTAGAATTTTCAAATCCGTCATTTTACTTGGTCTTTAGGTTGCTCAAACATGGCTGATATTTTGCAGATTATTCGAGGATGTATTCCTCGTTAGTTACAATTTCGATAGTCTTGGGAGAATTTTATTTCAGATATCGCCTAGAGATCGGCAAACTTATTATATTTCTGCGATACGACACAAAGCCTTTTGAAGCATGAGAAAATGTATTTTCTGTGGAGATTCAGGAAAACGATTCAAGTGACATTTTCATTTTTATGATAAATATTTATATTTTAATAACGTTGAGTTATTCACATTGAACAGTTATTGAAAATTAGTTGTTTTTCACAATTCTCTTAGTTCATAAAAGAGTATTAGAAGGACAATAATAATTGCTCCTGATTTTCTCAATCAACTGATTGGGTACATTGTTCATGTTGACAAATTTGATGTACAATATTTTTGGTTGACAGATTAATTTTTTAATCATTACAATTGCATTATTTTCATATTTATGCGAGTAAAAGTTTTAAGTTTTTATGTTTCAAATGTGACTAATTATTAACAAAAATGTTTCGGTATTACCAGAATTGAGACTACTAGGCTCTGAATACTTCAAATCGGGCCACTTTTTCTTCCCTTCAACCCAACCGTTCTTTCTTTTCCCTGTCCCGCAAACATTCGCTATCTCCTCCTACTTTCTTTCCGCTAATCGTAAAATCAAACAAACATGTTTCTCTTGGAGTCAGCTGACTGTGTAATCTTGTTTCTTACTGATCAATTCGAAATTATGGGGAGTGAACAATCATCTTCGCATTAATCCCAGCTACCTCGAACGATTCACAGGGGATTGATGAATAGCTCAAGTTCGAAAGCGAAAAAAACCAGTTCGAGTAGGATTTTTGAATTCGAACAAAATTCATAGAAGGAAGTTGAATTCGGCCCTAGATTTAGTTTTCGCATTGACGTATGAAAGCATAAGTGAAATGATATATTCCACAAAGCAGCCATTAAGCACTACTGGCTTCAGGTGTTATGTGGTCTTCCAGATGTCAAAGCTTTCGAATCTGTAAAATGTTTCTTTAATTTGAGCATCTTAATTTCATTTCATGGATTGGATTTCACTTTATCTATCAAAACTCGTATGCTCGTATTTTGCAATGCCACCCATTAGTCACCAATGTCTCCAGATGTCCTGCGGTATTCCAGATGCCAAAGTATTTGAATAGGTAAACTGGTCTCCTTTAATTTCAGTATATTTTTTTATTTCGTGGATTAGATTTCGTTTTATGCACTAAGCTGTGAAAGATCCAGTCAAGTGATGCATTCTGCAACTCCAGCCACTAACCATTAACACTTCCAGATGTCCTGCGGTCTTCCAAATGCCCAAGCTCTAGAATCGGTAAGCAGTCTCCTTTTATTTTAACATTTTAATTATATTTATGAATTAGATTTCGTTTTTGCACCCTGAGCTATGAAACACTCAGTAAAATGCTATACTCCACATTGTCAGCCATTAACCACCATTGTCTCTAGATGCCTAAGCTTTTGAATCAGTAAAATGTCTCCTTTGACGTAAGCCTTTTCTTAATTTCGAGGAATAGATTTCGTTTTTCGTCCTGCGCTATGAAATCTTTAGACAAACGATGCATTTCACAATATTAGTCATTAGCCATGGATACCTCCAGATGTCCTGTGGTCTTCCATATGTCGAAGATTTTTAGGATTCTTTACACCTATATATATTGTTATTTAGTCATTATGCGTGTGTTCTCGGATAAACGCGCAATGCTACACTATTCAGAAATCTCTCTGAATATAATGTGAACCATCCTATAGTCTTCACGACCGTGGTTCAAAATTACGTGGTGTTGTCCTCGGATCTTTCCCTTTGGGATTGATCCCGGACCGTCACCAATAGCCCGTTGTGTTGCTCCAGTGTGACGTTAATTGAAATACCCCCCCCCTATAGTCTTCACTGCATTTCTGCAACCAGTTTTGACCTTAGCCAATAGATTCTTTCATAGGATTCTTTAAACCAATGGATGTGGTTGTTTAATCATTATATATATGTTGTTGAGTAGAAGAACAATACTACACTATTCGGAAATATCTCTTATTGAACTTTTGAAGTGTTCAGATAATCTACAACCTATAGTCCTGCATTTCCTCAAACTAGTTTTGCCCATCGTGGCCAATAGAATCGTTCCTAGGTTGTTATTTAATCATAATATGTGTTGTGGGATAAACGCTTAATACTACACTATTCAGAAATCTCTCGGAATATAATGTGTGAACCATCCTATAGTCTTCACTGTATTTCTGCAACCAGTTTTGACCGTGGCCAATAGATTCTTTCCTAGGATTGTTTAAACCAGGGTTGTCAAACTGGCGACCCAGAGGTAATTTTTTATGGCCCACGATGCTCTGAAATAAAATGAAACAGGACAATATGTCATGAAGAAAATAGCACTTAGGGGAGATCGAGGCAATACCGTACACACAATTTCGTCATGTTAAAAATGTGTGAGCAACTATTTTCGTCCATGAAATTAAATAAAACGGTCTACAGATCAAGATTAACTGCTAAACATCTATCTGCCATAATGAAGATTGTCTGTTCTCAGTCTTTGAATCCAGATATTGGAAAACTAGTAGGAGGAAAGCGCTGGCAAGTTTCCGGTAAAAAAAGTTAATTTTAGTTTTATAAATACATTAAATTAAATAAACGTTTAAATAAAATCAATTATATAGCAATATTATAAATTATTACCCTAAATTCACTTAATTACATATATAATTATATATATATATATATATATGTAATTATTCACTTAATTACATTTATAATTAATTATATATATGTAATTGACACCCCTGGTTTAAACCAATGTATTTGGTTGTTTAATCATTATATATGTGTTGTTGAGTAAAAGAACAATACTACACTATTCGGAAATATCTCTGATTGAACTTTTGAAGTGTTCACATAATCTGCAACCTAAAGTCCTGCATTTCCTCAAACTAGTTTTGCCCATCTTGGCCAATAGAATCGTTCCTAGGTTGTTATTTGATCATAATATGTGTTGTGGGATAAAAACGCAATACTACCATCTGAATATCCATTGAATAGCCTTCTGAATGATTCACACGTTCTACAACCTTCAGTCTTCCCTACATGACTTCTAGACGTTATTTTAACACGTAATCGCATCGGCCATTCACGAATCACGCATAGATTTTTATTGGTCGGGGAAACTGCTCCATCATGTCAGCGTTACCAAGACCCTCTCTCCATAAATCACATTTTAACTTCATGTACAGGTCTTAGACATTTTTATCGACTCCTTTTAATATATTTTATCACCAATTTTATCAAACTTTTTGGGTCCCCCGTATGCATCACTCTTTGCTTTCTTACATAACTGCTGCATTTTACCATAGTTATAATTTATATATATATATATATATATATATATCATTACTTTTTTAATTATATTTCATTAGGATTTTAATAACCAACTAAGATGGGGATTCCCCATCTTATTCACATATTTCTCCATTTTTGTTTTTAGCCTTCATATTTTTATACCAATGGTGACCAATATACATTACATCTTTTATCTTGCATTATTAAAAGTATGTATACATTTTTATTGATAAGACTATTTTAACCTTTTATTTATTTTTACTGGTTTGCATCTACTGCAAAAGAGTTGAAATTATGATTGCAATATCAGTAATTTGAATAAAATGGCGTTATAATTTTTTTTACTGTATTTATTTGATGACTTTTCTTTATAGAAGTTACAACTAGAAATGTTAACACAATTTTAACCGTAAGTCTAACTCAGAAGATGTTACATTATTAAGAGTAGAATGTAGATGTTTCTTTTTCCTGAGACCACAGTTTGATGTTTCCTATGATCAATTAATTGTGTCTGAATAAAATTCAAAAGAATAGAGATTCTTCACTTTTAATAGGTAATTCATTTTTACAAATATGTGTGTTTTAACACCATACAATGAATAATTCTTTTTTCTTCCAACACTTTTGAATCCTTCACTCTATTTTTATGAAGAGAAAGCGGTTGCCATATTTTTATATTTGATTAGAGTATCAATTTATCGCATTATTCTGAGGCTGAAATTTGATCTCTCCTGTTATCCTGTAGGCCATTGCGTCAAAACCACAAACAACCGATATCATATATAGAAACAGTTAAACCATTATCTTGCATAGAAAGAATTGTACCATTATCCTATAACGAAATTGTAGATCTACTATAATGTATAGCAACAACTGTTCCAGTATCCTATATCGAAAAATACATCCACTATCCTATTAGAAAGATATGTACAATTATCCTTAATAGAAACAGTGTACCTATATAATACTATTATCTCATATCGAAACAGAATATCCACTACCCTATATAGAAACAGTATATCCACTATCCTGTATAGAAACACTATTTCCACAACCCTATATAATACCATTCTCCTTATATCGAAACAGAATATCCACTACCCTATATAGAAACAGTATATCCACTATCCTATATAGAAACACTATTTCCACAACCCTATATAATACCATTCTCCTTATATCGAAACAGAATATCCACTACCCTATATAGAAACAGTATATCCACTATCCTGTATAGAAACACTATTTCCACAACCCTATATAATACCATTCTCCTTATATCGAAACAGAATATCCACTACCCTATATAGAAACAGTATATCCACTATCCTGTATAGAAACACTATTTCCACAACCCTATATAATACCATTCTCCTTATATCGAAACAGAATATCCACTACCCTATATAGAAACAGTATATCCACTATCCTGTATAGAAACACTATTTCCACAACCCTATATAATACCATTCTCCTTATATCGAAACAGAATATCCACTACCCTATATAGAAACAGTATATCCACTATCCTGTATAGAAACACTATTTCCACAACCCTATATAATACCATTCTCCTTATATCGAAACAGAATATCCACTACCCTATATAGAAACAGTATATCCACTATCCTGTATAGAAACACTATTTCCACAACCCTATATAATACCATTCTCCTTATATTGAAACAGAATATCCACTACCCTATATAGAAACAGTATATCCACTATCCTGTATAGAAACACTATTTCCACAACCCTATATAATACCATTCTCCTTATATCGAAACAGAATATCCACTACCCTATATAGAAACAGTATATCCACTATCCTGTATAGAAACACTATTTCCACAACCCTATATAATACCATTCTCCTTATATCGAAACAGTATATCCACTATCCAGTATTGAAAAACTTTCCTGTTTAGAAACAGTATATCCACTATCCAGTATAGGAAAACAGTCTATGCACTTTCTTGTTTGTTAACAGTATATCAACTATTCTGTTTATAAACAGTATATTAACTATTTCCTGTATAGCAACAGTTAGTAGGGTGTGTGATTATCATGGTATATGGTCTTATCATGGAATCAAATTGATTGTGAATTATGTGATTCATTCCAAAAAATAGGAGGGTTTAGTTTGGAAGCGTAAGTTTTGGAAAACTATAAAAGAGAACATAAGTTTTTACAATTTCAATGTTAATAGTAAATGTATGCGTTTATAGTCAATTATTGGTGTTAAATGTTTTAACTCTGATTGGCTCACGCGCATATATTTGTTCTCTAATTTGCATTCTTTCCTTTAGGACTTCTAACTCGTTTTGTCCTTCAAGAATAGAGTCTTAACTGGAATTCTTTCAAGCAATGGTAAGTATTTTATTTAACGTCACACTGGAGCAACACAACGGGCTATTGGTGACGGTCCGGGATCAATCCCAAAGGGAAAGATCTGGGACAACACCACGCAATTTTGAATCAGATGACTAGGCAAAACCTAAGCTAGTACCCCACCCTCCAAACTGCCACACCACGCCAACGTGAGGCCATTTGAGGCCATGAGGGATTTAACGTGCACCAGCCCCCTTTGTACACGACGGTCTTTGGTTGGATTCGAACTAGCAACCCTCCGTCTGCTAAACCGTTAATAGGCCTTCACTAAAAATACATAAATGAAAAAATAAAGTCATGTGCATTGCCACGTGACATGAGAAACCTTATTAGAGGGAGTATTTTATACTCTGCCTGTTCGTCTTTTGGCATTGCATAGAATGAATGCCTAGGAAATGTGTGAAATACTATTAATCGTTTCATATTTTGCCTCCAAACGCCAGGCATTCTATATATTGCCTAGGCATTCTATATATTGCCTTCTTTGCATACTTTGCCGGTAACATATGTATATAAACTGTACACCGACTATCCTGTATTTAAACAGTAAATCCACTATTCTGTATAGATACAGAATACAGGGTGTCCCGAAAAGGTTGTTACACAATTTATCTTTTTACCATTTGGAGATAGGTAGGCAATGTAAATTGCAAAATTACACCAAATAAGGTAAGTAATTAAGATATGTGAATAAAATTATCACGTGATAACAATTTAAGCGGAATCAGTTTTTAATTTCTATACAACCCCTCTAGATAAAAATTGGAGATAGCAGAAATGTTCCTTACCTGCATCCCTATCGTTAGCAGAAAACTTCATTTCTGTAGGTTGAACAGTAACGGAGGCATAATGACGCAAAAAAGTTGACTTATACCGCTTGTGCACAGCTTTTAAGCAGTCAGATTAGGGACCGCATACACAATGCTAAAAAGCATTTTTTTCGGTCAGAAAGTGCAACATTGTGCAAAGTAATGTAGTATTGCAACTGCAGATGAAAATTGCAATGAATAATAGTAGACAATGACTTTAGTAAAAATATTGTATAAAAATGGTTTAAATAAAAATAAAAAGAAATTTACAACGCATGTTCAAAACGTTTTCCTTCTGCAGCAATGCAGAACGTAGCTCTTCATTTTTGGCCATGGATCAGTTTCCGTTCTCCATTTAGATACGGCCCCCTTAAAATGGAACCTCTTGTATTTCCGTTACTATTCAACCTATAGAAATGTAGTTTTTACTAACGATAGGGATACAGGTAAGGAACACTTGTGCTATCTCGGATTTTTATCTAGAGGGGTCGTATATAAATTAAAAATTGAATCCGGTTAAATTGTTATCACGTGATAATTTTATTCACATATCTTAATTACTTACCTTATTTGGTGTACTTTTGCAATTTACATTGCCTGTCTATCTCCAAATGGTAAAAAGATAAATTGCGTAACAACCTTTTTGGGACACCCTGTATATCCACTGCCATATGTAATACCATTCTCTTATATCGAAACAGTTTATTCATTTTCCTGTTTAGAAACAGTATATCCACTTTCCTGTTTAGAAACAGTATATCCACTTTCCTGTTTAGAAACAGTATATCCACTATTCTGTGTAGAAACATTTAGTGTGGTGTGCGATTACCACGAGTTGACATGTAGCCATAGCAACGTTTTATCATGGATTCAGATTGATTTCGAATTACGTAATTCATTCCAAAAGGTAGAAGTGTAACACTCTTTTGGAAAGCTATGTGTCCATAAATTTTGTACACAATTTTAATGTTGATAGTAAATGTATGTGTTTATAGTCAATTTTTGAAGTAAAATCTTTGAACTCTGTGACGGGCTCACACGCGTAAATCTTTTCTGTATCCTGCAGTCTTTCCTGTATGACTCCTAACTAGTTTTGACCTTCTTCACCAATAGAATCTTTCCTGGAATTATTTCAAACAATTGATGAGGCTATTATGTGCACCGACATCACATTCTAATCTTGCAAACCTTTGATGGTTGCAAAATGTCTTGTAGTGTAGCATTGCTTTCATCTCTCAGCATACATAATGCCTAATTAAAAGGATCTTCTAGCTTAAAGATTCTATTGGTGTCCTTGTCTTTAGAATTCCTATCATTCGAATAGAATCCTGTAGAGATATTCTAGATATTTTCCTTAGGAGATAATCCTTTGGTGAGATTCTATTGATATTTTCTTTAGAATACAATCAGTTTGAAGGATTCTATATGTTCTTTCCTTGGGTTAGAATCTTTGGAAATATTATATTGTTCAAGAGTTGAATCCACTTGGACGATTCTATTTATCTCTTCCTCTTCAACTTGAATCCTTTTGAAGGATTCTGCTGATCCTTTCTTTATAATATAATGTGTTGGAAAGATACTATTGGTTCTTTCCTTGGATTAGAATGATTTGGATCGATTCTATTGTCCCATTCTGTAGAATATTTTACATACAGTTCTCTTGATCTTTTAGCTATAAAAGAATCAATTGAAAAGATCCCGTTGGTACTTCCTTGCATTAGAATTCCTTGAAAATATTCTATCTCTCCTTTCCTTCGAATAAAATATCTTAGAAAGAGTATATTGCTCTCATTTCCTTAGAATAAAATCCTTTGGAATAATTCTGTTTATAATTTCCATAGAATAGTTTTCTTCGGAAAAATTCTAGTGTTCAAGATCAGTACTGATTGGAAGTCAGCAAGTTTCAAGGTGGAATTATGCGTGTGAATCTCACACAGGATTAATCATCCTGTTTTGTGTGAGCGAATTCCAGATACGATGTTATATTTCAGGTTTGATGTCACTACACTGCTGTGTAGGAGGTAATTGCTTGTCAATGGAAACTTATTGTACCAAAAGGGATATCCTCCAATTTTTGTTATAGGAGTTTCTCATAAGTGATACATATCCACCTTATCTATCATCTGAGAATCTTCATTAAAAATGTTTCTAAGAAGGCTTTAATTGCGCTCTATAATTCTTTTTATAGTAAGTATATATTGAATTAAGAAATTTCATTTTCATGTTTAAGATACATCGTTAGATATAGTTCCTAAATTAGAAATTGGCAATTTTTAAGGGTTTTTTTATGTTAATTCAGTAGAAAAAGTATTTTTTTCCAAAATGTTCTCAAACTTGAAAGGCAAGCGTATTTTTAAATGTTTCGAAAATTATGAATGTCAGTGCATATAAAATCGACTTTTACACATTGAGGAAAATGACCGTAAAACGACAAGCCAAATATACACTATGTTTATAGAAGTGTTTGTGTAAAAACGTTTTAAAGCTATAAAAGTATATTAAATGTATTAAAGGTATTTGTGAAGGTATTGGAGGATACAGGAGTCATTTGCTAACAATATGACTGAGTTTGCGAAAACTAAACAAGTATCTGCAAAGATATAAGAAGGATACAGAAGTTATTTGCTAACAATATGACTGAGTTTGTGAAAACTAAACAAGTATCTGCAAAGATATAAGAAGGATACAGAAGTTATTTGCTAACAATATGGCTAACTGGAGCTTGTGAAGAGTGTCATCAGATATGGTTTAGAAAAAATGCAGGAAATAATTTCCTAACAAAACGGCTAATCGAGTTTGTAAATGACATCATAATTAGCTGCCGAATTAAATTACGAATGTTTGACGTCCAATCGTAAAACGGTCAATGTTTTTGGTTGATTTTCGACAAGGAATCGAACGGTATTATTGTGCTGTCGATTCGGACATTCCAGTATTGATACTGCGTGTTATACGTTTTCTGAAAAAGTTCTTAAAATTTAAAAGTATTTTCTAAACGTCTTTCCTCCCTAATTTGTGCACTAGCTATATTAAGTGATGATTTTGAAAGATAGAGGTAGGTATGTAGTTGAATTAACATCGCACTGGAGCAAAATATCGTGTTATTGGAGACTGCGGGATCAATCCCGAAAGGAAGATCGAGGACAGCGCCAAGTAATTTTGAACAGCGGTCAAATAAAGAGGTCAACATATGGGCTGGAACCCCACTCTCCAAACGTCCACGCCACGCGCCAACGCCGGCGATCTGAAAGGAGGAAACAAGCATTTCGAAGAGCGCGGGTTCATTCGAAGACAAAACCTCGAAATTTTGAACCACCGTCACGAAAGACAAAGAGAATAACGTGTCTTGCTTAATCTGAGTTTCAGGATGTGATTTTTTCATAATCGGGAACGCCGATTGAGCATTATACGTTGTACATTTTCATAGCAGGAAGATTATTCATCTTCAATCTGCAATCTGTAGTAAGTGAGAAAATATGATTATTATGATTATGCAATTCACCAAAGCTGTATTTGTTGCAACTGTGCATACACTTATTTATACACTAGAATATACAGGGTGTCCCAAAAAGATTGTTACGCAACTTATCTTTTTTCCATTTGGAGATAGGTAGGCAATGTAAATTGCAAAAGTACACCAAATAATGTAAGTAATTAAGATATGTGAATAAAATTATCACGTGATAACAATTTACCAGTATAGGTGGTTGCCCAAAAACTTCGTCGAGACAATAGACACCTAAATAGGAAGTTGTCCAAACACTTCGTAGGAATAATAGACATCTGAATATGTGATTGCTTAAAAATTTCTTTGGGATAATAGACAACTCAGTAGGTGGTTGCCAAAAACTTCGTTGTCTGGGGGTATTGGAATTAACATCGCACTGGGGGAGCTATACTAGGGCTAATGGCGACGGTCCGGGATCAATCGCGAAGGGAAAGATACTAGGACAACACCCCGTAATTCCGAATCACGCTCAGATGTGATCCTTGTTCCATAATATTAAACCCTAACCAACCACGTTTAAGGGGAGAGAGCTCCAAATACGAAAATGCTTAACTTTTGTTACAATAATGTTTCGAATTGTGATTAGGATGTAATGAAACATGTGATTAGGATGTAATGTTTATTTAATTTTAAAAGTTATATTTCAGGAACGGACTATTGGCGACGGTCCGGAATCAAACTCAAAGGAAAGATCCGAGGAAAACATCTCGAAATTTCGAGCCACGGTCACGAAAGATAAAGAGAATAACGTGTCTTGCTTGATCCGAGTTTCAGGATGTGTTCTGTGAATAATCTTGGACTCCGATTAAGCATTATACGTTGTTCAGTTTCGCAGCTGCAAGATTATTCATCTTCCATGTGTAGTATGTAGTAAGTGAAAAAATAAGAGTATTATGATTATGTGATTCACTAAAAGCCGCATTTGTTGCCACAGTGAATACATTTATTTAAACATGTGAACACACATAGGCGAGATATAAAAGTCGAGTGAGTAATGATAGTCTTGTTATGTGCCCAGGATCATGTGACCAAAACTAGTAGTAACGTGACCTTCAGACTACTTTCGTTTGCGGGAGGAAAGGACGATATCTCGTAATGATGAGGTCCATCTGAGCTGGCAACCCACTCTCCAAATTTCCACACTACGTCATCGGAGGACATTTGAGGCCACGACAGATTTAACGTGAACCAACCTCCACGTACACGACGGTCCTGGTTTCGATCGAGTTTCGAACTCGCAGCCATCTTGTTGCTAATCCGTTACAATTCCAACCGGGCTACCGTGTCCGTTCGGTAACTTGAAACAAGCCCGAGTAATTGACTTTGACATTGTCACACTGAAACTTTAATAAATTAATATATGCCGATAAATTCTCTGCTAAAAAAACTTTTTTTAAGCTTACATTATCCCTTTAAAGTGATAGAAATAGCGCATGTGCAGTTTCGCAGTGGTTGGTGGTTGAATATATGTCGTACTGCAGCACACAACAAGCTATTGGAGAAGTTTGGCAATGATAAAACCTAGAAATGGTACGAACATCCTTGGTTATCTGATTTATAGTTATTCGTGTTTTGGATGCCTGTACGAAACTTCAACTTAACTTAGATTTCTTGTATTTTTGGTAATTTAAAAACGGCTTGCTACTAAGTGTTTCAATTTGATTTTCACGTTATCCCCTGGCGGTTGTTTCGACGAGTTATCATGCCCTTGTCAAAACTTAGTAGATCTTTATGAACGCGATATCTCGTCATTAGATGAAAACTGATCAGTTCTTAGCCTCGTCATCATAAAAAAATTGGCAATGTCTTGATAACGAGATATCTCACCCAGATTGAACAGCCCTATTACTCCAAGGGGAATGAAGATTCAAGAGGAAAAACACAATATCCGTTGCCAAGAACTGGTGACAATTTGGAACAGGCTTTTGCATCAGAGCTTGGTCACAACATGGCAGCTTTCGGTGCAAAGATAAACCACCAGGAGGGTTAAGCATAGAGGGGTGAAAGTATGTGTGGGATGCGATATCTTGGCGTGGCTGGGACCAGTTGTAGTCATGCATAGGAAGATCAATCATAGGAAGTCATGTATAGGAAGATCAATATGCAGTGGAATACATCAGCATTCTAGTTGATAATTTCCATTCTGCGCTTCAAGAAGCACAGGATGAAGTCTTGTCTTCGGAAATCTCTCTGAATACAATGTGAACCCTTTGAAAAGCCTACAGAATGGTTCTCACGCTCTGCAATCTGCAGTCTTCCATGTATTTCTTACTTCCAGTTTTGATATTCTTCAATAGATTGTTTCCTAAAATTCTATCACCACATAGATGTGGTTAGTTAGCAGTTATGTGTGTGTTGTATAAAAGTGCAACACTACACTTTCGGAAATCTCTCTGAATATCATCTTGATCCTCTGAATAGCCTTCCGAATGGTTCACACATTCTACAACTTATAATCTTCCCTACATGATTTCTGACCAGTTTTTAAATTATTGGCCAATAGAATCTTTCATAGGATTCTTTCAACCAATAGATGCGGTTATTTACTTATTAGGTGTGTGTTGTTGGGTTAAAGCACATTTCTGCAGGACTTCCAAGTGTTGAGCTTCTTGACCAATGAAATCTTTCTTTCGATTCTTTCAATCAATAGATGTGATTATTTAGTAATAATGTGTGATGGTACCATATGAATAGTAGAACATAGAAGTTCTTGTTTCTTTTTCCTGAGACAGCAATTCATGTTTCATATGATCAATAAATTATGGTCGGAATGATATTCAAAAGAATAAAGAAACTTCACTTTCAATAGATAATTCATTTGACACTGATGGGTGTTTGAACATGATTCAATGAAGTTTCCTTTTCTTCCAACTCTCGAATGCTTCAGTCAATTTATGAATCGAAAGCTGTTTGCATATTATTAGGTTCATATATTATTAGAATATCAATATATTGTATTTTTCTGAGTTTAAAATATGATCTTTCCTGTGATCAATTAATTGTGGTGCGAATGAAATTCGTATTGATAGAGAATTTTCATTTATTATACGTATTTATATTTCCCACCGATGTGATTCAACAAGATGTGATGAATAGTTATCTTTTCTTCCAACACTTTTGAATACTTCAATCATTTTTCAAAAAGAGCAAGTGGTTTACGTGTTTCATATTTGATTAGAGTATCAATATATCGTATTATTCTGATGTTTCCTGTGATCAGTAAATTGTGGTGCGAATGAAATTCCTATAGACAGAGAATACTCATTTGTAATAAGTAATACTTTTACAACTGAAGTGTGTTTCAACAAGATGGGATGAATAATTTTCTTTTTCTTGTAACTCTTGAATGATTCAATCAATCTTTATGATTAGAACGCGGTTTTCATATTTGATTGGAATATCGATGTATTATTACATTTTTCTTAGGCTGAAATTTAATCTTTTCTGTTATCCTATATGACCCTTGCGCCATAAAAACCCAAACCAGCTCCTGTATAGAAACAGTTTAATTATTATCCTAGATAGAAAGAGTTGTATCATCATCCTATAAATAAATTGTATATCTACTATCCAGGCGTCATATGACCGTGGTTCAAAATTACTTGATGTTGTCCTCGGATCTTTCCCTTTGGGATTGAACCCGGACCGTCACCTATAACCCGTTGTGCTGCTCCAGTGTGACATTAAATAAAATACCTACATACCTATCCCGTATAGCAACAACTGTAACAGTATCCTATATTGAAACTGTATATCCTTTATCCTGCTAAAAAGAGATGTTTAGATTCTTTCAAACAATCGATGCGGCTATTTAGTAATCATGTATATTGTGGGGTTAATCTAAAATCTACAAAATAACACACTAAAAATAGTTTGTTCTATATAATAGTAGATTTAAATTCGTAACATAGACATTATCATTTACTTACGGTTAAATAATTGTAATTTTCTTTTAATTAGCATGGTTGACCATGACGAAACAGATTACGAATCCTGGCTAGACAGAGTGTCCTCAGATGTGAATACTAACTCTAGGGAACACTGTCTGTCCTGGATTCGTTGATCGGTTTCTCCTCAGATGTGATTCCTAACTCTAAAGAGCTCTGACTGGAATAGATACGTTGATTGGTCTCATTGAAAAAAGGCAAACTCTCACAATAAGGATATCCAAACGAATGTAAGTATCAATTTTACACCAACCTGAAAGTTTGAATTATTATAATGTCACACATTAACCCTTTGAGCGTCACGAGATTTCTGAAAAGTGTAGAATTGCTTTTCCCCATGACTAATTAACCACATCTATTGGTTGGAAAATCCGTGGATTCATACCACTTTTAGAAATATGCTATTTCTTAATTCCTTAAAATAGAATTCTTTGAAAAAGCTTCTATTTCACTTTTCCTTAGAATAGAATCATTAGGAAGGATTCTATTTAGCATTTTCTCAGAACATAACAATTTGGAAAGATTAAATCGATACTTTCCTTAAAATAAAATCCTTTGGAAATTATTTTGTTGGTCAAGTAATTAAAAATAGGTTGGAACTCATGCAAGGAAGACTGCAGGTTGAAAGATGGAATTATGCCTGTTAACCCCTCAGAGGGTTACCTAACCCGTTCTGTTGGTTAAAAGAATCCTAGGAACGATTACATTGATCAAAAAGGACAAAACTTGTCATAGGTATTGTAGACAAGGTTACAGGACTCAGAAAGTGTGAACCCTTCAAAAGGTCCAGAAGAATTCTTTCAGAACAATTTCCACGTATTGTAGTTTTGTAGTTTTACTTTACTGTTTTCCAATGATGAAAAATTTAGTATGGTTATTAGCTCTGTTTTCCAATGAGAGGAATTCAGTGTTTTTATAAGTTTTTTTCAAAGAGGAGGAACGTGTTAACTTTATTATTTCTGCTTTCCAATGAGGAGGAAACTATTCTCGTATGATCTCTGATTTCCAACGAGAAGGAATTCAGTATCTTTATAAGCTCTCCTTTCCAACTAGGAAGAATTTATTACCTCTGCTTTACAAACCGAAGAGGAATTTATAGTTGTTACTAGATTGGCTTTCCAATGAAGGATGAATTTAATATCTTCATTACCTCTGCTTTCCAATAAGGAGGAACTCAGTATCTTTATTTGCTATCCTTTGAGAAGCAACTTTATTAAATTTATTAGTTCTGCTTTCAACCATTTTGACCTTCTTGATAAATATAATTTTTCCTAGGATTCTTTCAAACAATCGATGTCGTTATTTAATAATTATGCATATTGTGGTGTTAATCTTAAATATGCAAAATAAGGCAAGCCAAATTTGTTTGTTTTATATAATAATTTTTAAATACGTTATAGGCATTATCATTTACTTACAGTTGAATAATTTTAATTTTATTTTCAACTAAAAGAATTACCCGTCGTTACTGGGTTTGAATTGGTTAACTAACTTCCGCTTTCGTTAATAAATTGAAATTCCTATTCATAACATGTAACAACTGCCACACTCTAACAAAGGTACACAGTTGTTCAACACAATTTCACAAATGTAAACAAATGTCATTTAACATTTTACATTTTTGTAGAATTTAAATTTTTAGTAAGAAGTCTCTAAGTGTGCCAATATTACCCAGAATGCATAGAATAATTCAGAGTATGCATATAAATGCTTTGTATGTCATTTAAAAACAAAAGCGTTTTCCAAAATTATACAATGAATAAAATGTTTTTAAAACTGATTAAACCACTTACTTTTTCATTACAGTTATTAAACGAAAAACATCAGATTGAAAATCCAGAAATACATCTTAAAATAGGTTTAAAAAATGTTTCGAAAGAAAACTAGTGAATGTATCTGTTTTTTTTCACTACAAAATAGATTCTTGAAATATAACGGACACAAATTTGAAAAAGCAAACAATTAAAAAAAAACAAGGTTGCCATATATGCTACCAGTCCAATTTTAAAAGGTCTTGTTCTGTATATTTTATTTATAATGTTTTATTCTCTCTATCGTCTGTCCCAAATATTCTGAATTTTATTATATTTCGTAAAGAAAAAATAAGGCTCAAAATAAATAAAAAGTATTAGAATTTAAATTCCGTAAAAATTGTTTTGGGAAAAACAATTTATTTTTCAGCAGCACTTCAATCCAAGTAATTGCAATGCTCAATATACCTCCCAGGTACTCCAAAACAACATATTATGATTGATTTAAGTCTAGTTACTCAGATATTTTAGCATGAAACTTGTCTAAATATGTAAGCAAAGGAATGTAAAATAACGTATTCACTAGACAGAATTATAATGTATCAAATATAGAACATTGCATTAAAATATATTCAATAAAATTTATGTGATACTTGTGCAAACACACAGGCACAAAATTAAACAGAACAAGAAGACGGACAAATAGACTACCGCAACCAAGTTCAGTCACTAAATAAATGTAAGTACTCACAGTATGCAAAGTTTCATGGAAAAATATTCAACCGTCTAGACGAAGCACGGGCACACAAATACAGACAGACAAATGGACAGACGGACAGTCACCAAACGCGCAAGAGACAGATATTCCATCAGGAGGGCCCAAAACGGATAGAAAAATTCATATGGGTCGGAAATATTCAATGTACAAACAAACACTCCCTTCTTATTTATATAGATTAGCCTGGTTGACCATGAACCAAACAGATTATGAATCCTGACAAGACAGTGTCCTCAGATGTGATTCCTAATTCTGCGACGCTCTATCTGTCCTGGATACGTTCATCTGTTTCTCCTCAGATGTGATTCCTAACTCTAAGGCGCTCTGATTGTCCTCGATACGTTCATCGGTTTCATCTGTAAAAAAAGCAATATCTCGAAACAAGGATATCCAAACGGATGTAAGTATGAATATTACACCAGCGTGAAAGTTTCAGGGAACTTGTTTATACAATATCTCTCTAAGCGTCACGGGATTTCTGAAAAGTTTAGAATTGCTTTTCCCCATAACACGCTTGACTAAATAACAACATCTATAGGTTGAAAAAATCCATGGATTCATTCAACTGTTAGAAATATTCTATTGCTAAATTCCTTAGAATATAATTATTTGTAAAGATTCCATTCCTATTTTCCTTAGAATAGAATAATTGGGAAGGATTCTGTTTAACATTTCCTCAGAATATAACGATTTGGAAAGGTTATATCGGTACATACCTTAAAATTAAATCCTTTGAAATGATTCAATTAGTCAAAAAAGACAGGTCTGCTTTGCAGTCAGATAGGGAATTCAGCAGGTTAAAGGTGGAATTATGCCTGTGAACCGGTTAGAGGGCTAAAGAACAGCAAAAATCTATTGACTCATTAAACTTTTATAAGCTATCTCTTGTTTCTTTCCTTAGTAGATAGGTAGGTATTTTAATTAACGTCGCACTGGAGCACCACAAAGGGTAATTGACGATGGCCCGAGATCAAACCACCCGAAGGGAAAGATCGAGGAGAACACCACGTAATTTTGAACCACGGTCAGATGACACTGCAACACCTGAGCTGTTTAACTCTCTTCAAACTTCCACACCTCTCCAACGTGATGACATTTGAAGTCACAAGAGATTTAACGTGCACTAGCCGACAAGCACAATGATTTTTGTTTGGAACATGCAACCCTCAGGTTGCCAACTGTGATACCGCAGCACCGTGAAAAATTTGGCACATCATGTACATTTGAAGTATTCGGAAGACAAAGGAAAGAATCCTGTCTTACTCGAGTTACAGAAAACTTGTCCTAAATATATCCTGAATTCAGGTTAAACAACATTAAGATATTCAATTTCATCGCATCAAGGTTATTCAGTTTTCATCTGCACCCTGTAACAAGTGGGTAAATATGATTTTCAAGGTTTAAATTCTGGACCTCTATTTTGCTCTTGCTATAAAATTTTAAACATTCTGCTGACGATTTGAAGATATCAGGTAACCAAGAAAGTTCGTGCAGTGCTAATGAGCAGAGATGTATGACACAAAAAGTGTTTCAAAAAATATTCTATTCATAAAAGTAATCACCTTCGTCTTATTATTACCATTTTACAACAATCTTACAACTTTTCTATTATTTTATAAAGGTTTCCTCTCAACTGACGCAATCCCTCGCTGGGTATGGGGAGATTAACGCACGCATTCATAGATTTGGATTGTTGTCAAGAGACCAGTGCAGATGTGGTAATATCTTGAAGCAAAGGTAGAACAGTTTCTCATATTAATCTTTGTGAGGCAAGAAATGTACTATACGTATATATCCTTTATTGCCAGAAATTGAATTTTTCATTTTCACAGCATCAAGATGATTCGAAGCCAAATGCTTTATTAGTCCTTATCACCAGTTCTTGGAAATCTTATATATTGTAGCTTTAAGTATTCGATAAGTCTATAAAAGTAAAGGAAATAACTCGTCCTATTAACCAGTGTATCAAAATGTTCAGAGTACTTTCTGTATATTGGTTAAAAATAACAAGTTGTTCAGATTCATCCGATCAAAGAATATCCAGCTATCATCTGTAATATGCAGTGGATGGGATAGTAGGATTCCAAGCCCTGCTATTTCCTGAGGTTAAGTTTGTTGTAACATAAGTATACTAAATTATATCAACAATAGGGAGACTTATAAACCGGTTTCGAATCATACTAACATATTTTGTGTATTTTTGAAATTAAACTTTTTTGATTTGGTATTTTGAAGAATCTGGAAATGATTTGCAAAATACTTCAGAAAATAAATTTCCAGATTCCCCCCCCCATTTAGATTAGAAGTAATTTATAATCTTCACTATATCTGCTTTCCAATGAGGAGGAATTTAATATCTTCATAAGTTATGCTTTCCAATGAGAACAATTTATCATCTGTATTAGATCTGCTTTCTGACGAGGGTGAAATTAATTATCTTTACTAGCTCTGTTTTTAAAAATGAGTATGAAATTATTATGTTTGTTAAATCTGCTTTCGTACGATTAGGAATTAATTATCTGTACTGGCTCTGCTTTCCAAAGCGAAGAGGTATATTTAATTGTCATTAGCATTGCATTCCAATGAGGATGAATTTATTATTTTTATTACCTCTGCTTTCCAATGAGAAGAAATTCAGTATCTTTACATACTCTACTTTCCAATGAGAAGAAACTTTAATAACTTTATAAGTTCTGCATTCAACCATTTTGACCCACTTGATCAATAGAATTTCCCTTGGATTCTTTTAAACAATCTATGTGGTTATTCAATAATTATGTATATTAAGGAGTTAATCTTTAAACTACAAAATAACACACGGCAATTTAGCTTATATTTATAAATAATTTTTAAATACGTTATAGACATTATCTATTACTTACGGTTGAATAATTTTAATTTTATTTCCATTTAGCTTGGATGACCATGAATCTTACAGATTATGAATCCTGGGTAGACAGAATGTTCTAAGCGTCATGAGATTTCTCAAAAGTTTAGAAATGCTTTTCCCCCATAATACTTATGACTAAATAACCACATCTATTGGGTGAAAAAATCCATTGAATAATTCAACGTTTAGAAATTCTCCATTGTTTCTTTCCTTCGAATAAAATAATTTGAAAAGATTCTATTGCTATTTTCCTTAGAATAAAATCGTTTGGGAACAATTATATTCTACAGATTATAATGGTACTTTTCTTAACATAAAATCCTTAGTGATGATTCAATTGGTCAAGAAAGTCATAACTGTTTAGCAGAAGCATATGGAAAACTGCAGGTTGCAAGTTAGAATTATGCCTGTGAAACCCTCAGAGGGACAACTAAACGCATATATGGGTTCAAAGAATCCTAAGAAATATTAGACTGATCAAGAATATCAACACTGGTCTTAAGTACTACAGAGAAAGCAACAGAGCCCAGAACGTATGAACCCTAAAAGGGCTTAGAAGCAAACCTTTCAGATCGCTTAACGTGTATTGTAGTTTAGCAGTTTTACACAACACGTGAATCCTAACTATGAACCATTTTGGCCTTCTTTCTCAATTGAACTTTTCATAGGATTCTTTCAGACAATCCATGTGGTTATTTAGTAATAATGTATATTGTGGGTTTAATCTTAAATCTGCAGAATAACACATCAAATTAGTTTGTTTTACATAATAATGTTTAAATACTTTATAGATATTATCATTTACTTAGATTTGAATAACTTTAATTTTATTTCTTTTAGCCTGGTTGACCATGAACCAAATAGATTATGAATCCTGGCTAGACAGAATGTCCGCAGATGTGATTCCTAATTCTATGTCGCTCTGTCTATCCTGGATACATTGATCGGTTTCTCCTCAGATGTGATTCCTAACTCTACGGTACTCTGTCTATCCTGTATACGTCGATCTGTTTATCCTCAGATGTGTTTCCCAACTCTAATGGCCTCCGACTCTCCTGGATATTTTTATCGGTTTTATCTGTAGAAAGGCACTCTCGAAACAAGAATATAAAAACGAATGTAAGTATGAATATTACACCAGCGGGAAAGTTTCAATGAGCTTGTTTATACATTAACCCTCTAAGCGTCCCAAAATTTCTAAAAAGTTATTGAGTAATTATGTACTATATTGGGGGTTAATCTTAAAAATTCAAAATAACACACGCCAAATTAGTTTGTTTTACAATATAATTTTTAAATACTTTATAGACATTATCATTTACTTACGGCTGAATAATTTTAATTATATTTCCATTTAGCTCGGATGACCATGAACCTAACAGAATATGAATCCCGGCTAGACAGAGTGTACTCAGATGTGATTCCTAATTCTGTGTCTCTCTGTCTATCCAGGATACATTGATCGTTTTCTCCTCAGATTTGATTCCTAACTACGGTACTCTATCTATTCTGGATACGTTGATCGGTTTTATCTGAAGAAAAGCATTCTCGAAACAAGAACATCCAAACGAAGGTAAGTATGAATATTTCACCAGCGGGAATATTTCAATGCGTCTGTTCACACATGACTCAAAGCGTTACGAGATTTCTGAAAAGTATAGAACTGCTTTTCTTCCGTAAAACGCATGATTAAAAAACCACATCTATTGGTTGAAAAAAATCGATGTATTCATTCAACTTTTAGAAATTCTCTATTGCTTCTTTCCTTAGAATTAAATTGTTTGAAAAGATTCTATTCCTATTTTTCTTAGAATTGAAACATTTGGGAACGTACGTATTCTAATGAATATATCGGTACTTTCTTTCAAATAATATACTTTGAAACGATTCTATTGGTCAAAAAAGTCAGAACTGCTTAGCTGAAGAGTAGGGAAGACTGCAGGTTGCAATCTAGAATTATACTTGTGAATTATGTGTGTGATAGGGCTAAATAACCACATCTCTTGGTTCAAAAATCCAAAGATTCATTCAAATTTTACAATTATTCTATTGCTCCTTTCCTTGTAACAGAATCCTTTGGAAGATTCTATTGCTCTTTTCTTTAGAATAGATTATTTTCGAAAAGATTCTTTTGCTCAAATAGTTCAAAAATTGATTGGAATTCATGCATAGAATTCTGCAGGTTGCAAGGTGGATTTATGCCTGTGAACCCCTCAGAGAGCTAGCTAACCCCACCTATAGATTGAAAGATTACTAGGAAAGATTAGATTGATCGAAAAGATCAACACTGGTCGGAGGTTCTGAAGAAGGCAACAGGGCTCACAACGTGTGAACCCTTTAAAGTGTTCAGAAGCAACCTTTCAGATCGATTTTTGAGTGTATTGTAGTTTTGCAGTTTTCACAACACATGAACCCTAAACTATGAACCCATCAGTGGATTCATGGTTTCAAAAAAGATAATCCAAAGTTCTAAATGAACATTAATTTAAAATAAAATCTGTCTTAAATCTGATTATGGTTCTGTTTCAAATTTGAAGACAACGGAATTTTTTTGTAGATGCTTAGAAAGTATCTTCCAAGCATTTTTGACTTGTGCGGACCGTGGCAATTCGACATATTTTGTGACTGTAAGGTCAACAAAGATAGAGACTGTCCAATAAAAAATTTGTAAAATACGACTTATTACTTGACGAATTTTCAATGAAGTTTCACTACTTTTACTGGTTTCAACCTTTAAGTTGCTAATAGAACATGTTAAAGTGAGGAGTAGCTCTTACAAACACTTAAATTATCACATTTTAGGAATTCACATTTGTGCAAGTAATGCCAATATCCTTACAAATGATCTGAATGTTTGATAGCTGAAATATTTCTCTCATTATATGCATTCCCAATATAAATACCCTTATGAATAACCAGGATTTTTGTTGATTATTTCACTCATTCTATATTTCTGATGCCAATATCTTTATGAATAGCCAGAATTTTGGTTAAATATTTCTCTGTCATTATATATTCCTAATGTCATTATCCTTACGATAAACCAGAATTTTTGATGGTTAAAATATTTCTCTCTCATGTATTTCCGATATCAATATCCTTATGAATAAGCAAAATTTTAGTTAATATTTATCTCAATATATATTCCAGATGTCAAAATCCTTATGAATAGCCAGAATTTATCTTAAATATTTCTTTCTCAATATATATTCCAGATGCCGATATCCTTATTTGTGAAATTTTTCTCCCTGATATACTTCACATGTAAATATCCTAATGAATAACCAGAATTTTTGTTATATATTTTTCTCTCATTATGTATTCCAGACGTCCATATCCTTATGAATAACCGGGATTTTCCATTCTGAAATATATATCTTTCTATATATCCGTTTGCATTCGAATTAGCACAGAAGAAAGATATAATACCTGCCATGCAGGAAACGGGTTTATAAAGCTTTGACTTAAAATATTTAACCTGGGTCCACGTGTCAAGCAATATCCATCATCTTTGAAAAAAAGTACAATGTATTAGTTAGTCTTTATTGTTCTAGTTTTCGTTGCCACATTCAAATGTATACATACATGTAAGAAAATCTAATTTTTCCTTAGAATTGTGGTAAAAACTACAAAAAGAATCTTGAAATATGGTCGTACACAGTAACCCTACACTTAACTACGTATCTGTTTTGCGACCTACCCATTTAACGACACCTTGCTCTTACGACGAGCTCTCAAACGCGATGCATCCCTTCTCTTGGGCCTTTTTTACACACATCGGCAAATCCGAAGATAACGTCGGTCACATTTGTAATGTATTCAAATGGAGATCTTCACACATTGCTTATAAGGCCAATGTGCTCGTCCATCCACAAACAATGCCATATACAACCATCCTTTAACACAACAAATCGGATGGCAGTAGGTACTCATTGGTTGTTCTTTTGGCACCTGTCATTTCCTGGAATGATTACTCATCGGTGCATAGTTCAGGATAGTTCCCTGAAATAAAGTAGTTATTATGTAGAAGATCGCTACACGAATTAGAAGCTTGCCGTGGAAAATCTGGGCTGGGAATAACGCTTTAAGCCATGGAAACGATGTTTTTTAGACTCACCTCAACAGCGTCCTCTACCACCTACACCCAGAATTTCCAGACACATTCTGCGAAAAAAATATTTGTTTTGGGCCCTCTATCAACCTCTACATATTTACAAGACATTTTTAGAATACCCCGTTTATTGATGTAAATTTTTAATTGCATTTTTAATTCACTTTGTTTGGAAAGTTTCTGGAAATGATATTCTTGCTTATATAAGTTACTTTTTAATAAAATTGCTGAAAAAGAGTTATCATTTCTTTTAATGAATTATACTTTGATTTCCAATCGAAAGCGTAATGCATGAATAGAGGGTCTCCAAAAACAATAAATAACTTTAATGTTTCATAGATTCATAATCATTCATAGATTTGGAATGTTGTCCAGTGACCAGTGCAGATGTAGCAATATCTTGAAACAAAGGTAGAACAGTTTCTCATTTCAATATGAGGTAGGAAATGTAGGTAGCTTATGTTCTCAGAAATGAATGTTTCAGCATTACAGAATCAAGATGATTCGAAGCCAAACGATTCATTAAACTCCTGATTTTACAAAATTCCCGGAAATTTTATATATTGTAGCTTTAAGAATTCTATAAGTCTATAAAAGTAAAGGAAATAACGTCTTGTTAATCAATGTATCAGGATGGTCAGAGTAGTTTCTGAATATTGATTAAACATAACAAGGTACTCAGATTCACATCCGATCAAGGTTATCCAGCTGTCGCCTGTAATCTACAGTGGATGGGGCAATAGGATTCCATTCCTGCTATTCCCTGAGGAAAAGTGTAAGTATACTAATTTATATCCACAATAGGGAGTTTTATAAACCTGTTTCAAATCGTACTAACATATTTTTGTGTATTTTTGAAATTAATTTTTTTTTATTTGGTATTTTGAAGAATCTGGAAATGATTTGCAAGATACTTCAAAAAATAAATTTCCAGATCCCCCCAATTTAAATTAGAAGTAATTTATAATCTTCACTATCTCTGCTTTCCAATGAGGATATATTTAATATATTTATAAGCTATGCTTTCCAATTAGAACAATTTATCATCTGTATTAGATCTGCTTTCTGACGGGGGTGATATTAATTATCTTTACTAGCTCTGTTTTTAAAAATGAGTATGAAATTATTATGTTTGTTAAATCTGCTTTCGTACGATTAGGAATTAGTTATCTGTATGGCTCTGCTTTAAAAAGAAAAGATGAATTTTTAATTGTTACTAGCATTGCTTTCCGATTAGGATGAATTTATTATCTTTATTACCTCTGCTTTCCAATGAGAAGAAATTCGATATCATTACATACTCTACTTTCCAATGGGAAGAAATTTTATTAACTTCATTAGTTCTGCATTCAACCATTTTGATCTATTTGATCAATAGAATTTCCCTTGGATTCTTTTAAGCAATCAATGTGGTTATTTAATAATTCTGCATATTGGGTTTAATCTTAAAACTGCAAAATAACACACGACAAATTAGTTCATATTTATAAATAATTGTTAAATACGTTATAGACATTATAATCTACTTACGGTTGAATAATTTTAATTTTATTTCTATTTAGCTTGGATGACCATGAACCTAACAGATTATGAATCCTGACTAGACAGTGTCCTTAGATATGATTCCTAATTCTAAGCCGCTCTGTCTATTCTTGGATACATTGATCGGTTTCTCCTCAGATGTGAATCCTAACTCTACGTACTCTGTCTATCCTGGATATGTTGATAAGTTTATCCTCAGACGTGATTCCCAACTCTAAGGACCTCTGACTCTTGTTTATACCTTAAACCTCTAAGCGTCATGAGATTTCTTAAAAGTTTAGAAATGCTTTTCCCACATAATACCTATGATTAAATAAACACATCTTTTGGTTGAAAAATCCATGGATTCATTCAACTTTTGAAATTCTCCATTGCTTCTTCCCTTAGAATAGAATAATTTGAAAAAATTATATTGCTATTTTCCTTAGAATAGAATCATTTGGGAACAATTATATTGTACAGATTATATCGGTACCTTCTTTAAAATAAAATCCTTTGTGACGATTCTATAGGTCAAGGAAATCAAAACTGTTTAGCAGAAGCGTAGGGAGGACTGCAGGTTTCAGGGTTTAATTACGCCAGTGAAACCCTCAGAGGGTCAAATAAACCCATCTATGGGTTGAAAGAATCCTAAGAAACAACATTAGATTGATCAAAAATGTCAACACTGGTTTCAAGTACTGCAGAGAAGGCAACAGAACCCAGAAAGAATGAACGCTTAAAAGGGCTTAGAAGCAAATCTTTCAGATCACTTAACCTGTATTGTAGTTTAGCAGTTTTACACAACCCATGAATCCTAAGTATGAACCATTTTGGCCTTCTTTCTCAATTGAACTTTATGTAGGATTCTTTCAAACAATCCATGTGGTTATTTAGTAACTATGTATATTGTGGGTTTAATCCTAAATCTGCAGAATAACACACGTCAAATTAATTTATTTTACATAATAATGTTTAAATACTTTATAGATATTATCATTTACTTAGATTGGAATAACTTTAATTTTAATTCTTTTAGCCTGGTTGACCAAGAACCAAATAGATTATGAATCCTGGCTAGACAGAATGTCCTCAGATGTGATTCCTAACTCTAAGGCGCTCGGTCTATCCTGGATACATTGATCGGTTTCTCCTCAGATGTGATTCCTAACTCTAAGGACCTCTGTCTGTCCTGGATACGTGTATCGGTTTCATCTGAAGAAAAGCAAATTCTCGAAACAGGAAAATCCAAACAAATGTAAGTATGAATATTACAACAGAAGGGAAGTTTCAATGAGCTTGTTTATAGATAACCCTCTAAGCGACACAAAATTTCTGAAAAGTTATTGAGTAATTATGTATTTTGGTGGTTAATATTAAAAATTCAAAATAACACACGCCAAATTAGTTTGTTTACATTATAATTTTTAAATACTTTATACACATTATCATTTACTTACGGCTGAATAATTTTAATTTTATTTCCATTTAGCTCGGATGACCATGAACCTAACTGAATATGAATCCCGGCTAGACAGGGTGTACTCAGATGTGATTCCTAATTCTCTGTCGCTCTGTCTATCCAGGATACATTGATCGGTTTCTCCTCAGATGTGATTCCTAACTCTACGGTACTCTGTCTATCCTGTATACGTCGATCTGTTTATCCTCAGATGTGTTTCCCAACTCTAATGGCCTCCGACTCTCCTGGATATTTTTATCGGTTTTATCTGTAGAAAGGCACTCTCGAAACAAGAATATAAAAACGAATGTAAGTATGAATATTACACCAGCGGGAAAGTTTCAATGAGCTTGTTTATACATTAACCCTCTAAGCGTCCCAAAATTTCTAAAAAGTTATTGAGTAATTATGTACTATATTGGGGGTTAATCTTAAAAATTCAAAATAACACACGCCAAATTAGTTTGTTTTACAATATAATTTTTAAATACTTTATAGACATTATCATTTACTTACGGCTGAATAATTTTAATTATATTTCCATTTAGCTCGGATGACCATGAACCTAACAGAATATGAATCCCGGCTAGACAGAGTGTACTCAGATGTGATTCCTAATTCTGTGTCTCTCTGTCTATCCAGGATACATTGATCGTTTTCTCCTCAGATTTGATTCCTAACTACGGTACTCTATCTATTCTGGATACGTTGATCGGTTTTATCTGAAGAAAAGCATTATCGAAACAAGAACATCCAAACGAAGGTAAGTATGAATATTTCACCAGCGGGAATATTTCAATGCGTCTGTTCACACATGACTCAAAGCGTTACGAGATTTCTGAAAAGTATAGAACTGCTTTTCTTCCGTAAAACGCATGATTAAAAAACCACATCTATTGGTTGAAAAAAATCGATGTATTCATTCAACTTTTAGAAATTCTCTATTGCTTCTTTCCTTAGAATTAAATTGTTTGAAAAGATTCTATTCCTATTTTTCTTAGAATTGAAACATTTGGGAACGTACGTATTCTAATGAATATATCGGTACTTTCTTTCAAATAATATACTTTGAAACGATTCTATTGGTCAAAAAAGTCAGAACTGCTTAGCTGAAGAGTAGGGAAGACTGCAGGTTGCAATCTAGAATTATACTTGTGAATTATGTGTGTGATAGGGCTAAATAACCACATCTCTTGGTTCAAAAATCCAAAGATTCATTCAAATTTTACAATTATTCTATTGCTCCTTTCCTTGTAACAGAATCCTTTGGAAGATTCTATTGCTCTTTTCTTTAGAATAGATTATTTTCGAAAAGATTCTTTTGCTCAAATAGTTCAAAAATTGATTGGAATTCATGCATAGAATTCTGCAGGTTGCAAGGTGGATTTATGCCTGTGAACCCCTCAGAGAGCTAGCTAACCCCACCTATAGATTGAAAGATTACTAGGAAAGATTAGATTGATCGAAAAGATCAACACTGGTCGGAGGTTCTGAAGAAGGCAACAGGGCTCACAACGTGTGAACCCTTTAAAGTGTTCAGAAGCAACCTTTCAGATCGATTTTTGAGTGTATTGTAGTTTTGCAGTTTTCACAACACATGAACCCTAAACTATGAACCCATCAGTGGATTCATGGTTTCAAAAAAGATAATCCAAAGTTCTAAATGAACATTAATTTAAAATAAAATCTGTCTTAAATCTGATTATGGTTCTGTTTCAAATTTGAAGACAACGGAATTTTTTTGTAGATGCTTAGAAAGTATCTTCCAAGCATTTTTGACTTGTGCGGACCGTGGCAATTCGACATATTTTGTGACTGTAAGGTCAACAAAGATAGAGACTGTCCAATAAAAAATTTGTAAAATACGACTTATTACTTGACGAATTTTCAATGAAGTTTCACTACTTTTACTGGTTTCAACCTTTAAGTTGCTAATAGAACATGTTAAAGTGAGGAGTAGCTCTTACAAACACTTAAATTATCACATTTTAGGAATTCACATTTGTGCAAGTAATGCCAATATCCTTACAAATGATCTGAATGTTTGATAGCTGAAATATTTCTCTCATTATATGCATTCCCAATATAAATACCCTTATGAATAACCAGGATTTTTGTTGATTATTTCACTCATTCTATATTTCTGATGCCAATATCTTTATGAATAGCCAGAATTTTGGTTAAATATTTCTCTGTCATTATATATTCCTAATGTCATTATCCTTACGATAAACCAGAATTTTTGATGGTTAAAATATTTCTCTCTCATGTATTTCCGATATCAATATCCTTATGAATAAGCAAAATTTTAGTTAATATTTATCTCAATATATATTCCAGATGTCAAAATCCTTATGAATAACCAGAATTTATCTTAAATATTTCTTTCTCAATATATATTCCAGATGCCGATATCCTTATTTGTGAAATTTTTCTCCCTGATATACTTCACATGTAAATATCCTAATGAATAACCAGAATTTTTGTTATATATTTTTCTCTCATTATGTATTCCAGACGTCCATATCCTTATGAATAACCGGGATTTTCCATTCTGAAATATATATCTTTCTATATATCCGTTTGCATTCGAATTAGCACAGAAGAAAGATATAATACCTGCCATGCAGGAAACGGGTTTATAAAGCTTTGACTTAAAATATTTAACCTGGGTCCACGTGTCAAGCAATATCCATCATCTTTGAAAAAAAGTACAATGTATTAGTTAGTCTTTATTGTTCTAGTTTTCGTTGCCACATTCAAATGTATACATACATGTAAGAAAATCTAATTTTTCCTTAGAATTGTGGTAAAAACTACAAAAAGAATCTTGAAATATGGTCGTACACAGTAACCCTACACTTAACTACGTATCTGTTTTGCGACCTACCCATTTAACGACACCTTGCTCTTACGACGAGCTCTCAAACGCGATGCATCCCTTCTCTTGGGCCTTTTTTACACACATCGGCAAATCCGAAGATAACGTCGGTCACATTTGTAATGTATTCAAATGGAGATCTTCACACATTGCTTATAAGGCCAATGTGCTCGTCCATCCACAAACAATGCCATATACAACCATCCTTTAACACAACAAATCGGATGGCAGTAGGTACTCATTGGTTGTTCTTTTGGCACCTGTCATTTCCTGGAATGATTACTCATCGGTGCATAGTTCAGGATAGTTCCCTGAAATAAAGTAGTTATTATGTAGAAGATCGCTACACGAATTAGAAGCTTGCCGTGGAAAATCTGGGCTGGGAATAACACTTTAAGCCATGGAAACGATGTTTTTTAGACTCACCTCAACAGCGTCCTCTACACCCAGAATTTCCAGACACATTCTGCGAAAAAAATATTTGTTTTGGGCCCTCTATCAACCTCTACATATTTACAAGACATTTTTAGAATACCCCGTTTATTGATGTAAATTTTTAATTGCATTTTTAATTCACTTTGTTTGGAAAGTTTCTGGAAATGATATTCTTGCTTATATAAGTTACTTTTTAATAAAATTGCTGAAAAAGAGTTATCATTTCTTTTAATGAATTATACTTTGATTTCCAATCGAAAGCGTAATGCATGAATAGAGGGTCTCCAAAAACAATAAATAACTTTAATGTTTCATAGATTCATAATCATTCATAGATTTGGAATGTTGCCCAGTGACCAGTGCAGATGTAGCAATATCTTGAAACAAAGGTAGAACAGTTTCTCATTTCAATATGAGGTAGGAAATGTAGGTAGCTTATGTTCTCAGAAATGAATGTTTCAGCATTACAGAATCAAGATGATTCGAAGCCAAACGATTCATTAAACTCCTGATTTTACAAAATTCCCGGAAATTTTATATATTGTAGCTTTAAGAATTCTATAAGTCTATAAAAGTAAAGGAAATAACGTCTTGTTAATCAATGTATCAGGATGGTCAGAGTAGTTTCTGAATATTGATTAAACATAACAAGGTACTCAGATTCACATCCGATCAAGGTTATCCAGCTGTCGCCTGTAATCTACAGTGGATGGGGCAATAGGATTCCATTCCTGCTATTCCCTGAGGAAAAGTGTAAGTATACTAATTTATATCCACAATAGGGAGTTTTATAAACCTGTTTCAAATCGTACTAACATATTTTTGTGTATTTTTGAAATTAATTTTTTTTATTTGGTATTTTGAAGAATCTGGAAATGATTTGCAAGATACTTCAAAAAAATAAATTTCCAGATCCCCCCAATTTAAATTAGAAGTAATTTATAATCTTCACTATCTCTGCTTTCCAATGAGGATATATTTAATATATTTATAAGCTATGCTTTCCAATTAGAACAATTTATCATCTGTATTAGATCTGCTTTCTGACGGGGGTGATATTAATTATCTTTACTAGCTCTGTTTTTAAAAATGAGTATGAAATTATTATGTTTGTTAAATCTGCTTTCGTACGATTAGGAATTAGTTATCTGTATGGCTCTGCTTTAAAAAGAAAAGATGAATTTTTAATTGTTACTAGCATTGCTTTCCGATTAGGATGAATTTATTATCTTTATTACCTCTGCTTTCCAATGAGAAGAAATTCGATATCATTACATACTCTACTTTCCAATGGGAAGAAATTTTATTAACTTCATTAGTTCTGCATTCAACCATTTTGATCTATTTGATCAATAGAATTTCCCTTGGATTCTTTTAAGCAATCAATGTGGTTATTTAATAATTCTGCATATTGGGTTTAATCTTAAAACTGCAAAATAACACACGACAAATTAGTTCATATTTATAAATAATTGTTAAATACGTTATAGACATTATAATCTACTTACGGTTGAATAATTTTAATTTTATTTCTATTTAGCTTGGATGACCATGAACCTAACAGATTATGAATCCTGACTAGACAGTGTCCTTAGATATGATTCCTAATTCTAAGCCGCTCTGTCTATTCTTGGATACATTGATCGGTTTCTCCTCAGATGTGAATCCTAACTCTACGTACTCTGTCTATCCTGGATATGTTGATAAGTTTATCCTCAGACGTGATTCCCAACTCTAAGGACCTCTGACTCTTGTTTATACCTTAAACCTCTAAGCGTCATGAGATTTCTTAAAAGTTTAGAAATGCTTTTCCCACATAATACCTATGATTAAATAAACACATCTTTTGGTTGAAAAATCCATGGATTCATTCAACTTTTGAAATTCTCCATTGCTTCTTCCCTTAGAATAGAATAATTTGAAAAAATTATATTGCTATTTTCCTTAGAATAGAATCATTTGGGAACAATTATATTGTACAGATTATATCGGTACCTTCTTTAAAATAAAATCCTTTGTGACGATTCTATAGGTCAAGGAAATCAAAACTGTTTAGCAGAAGCGTAGGGAGGACTGCAGGTTTCAGGGTTTAATTACGCCAGTGAAACCCTCAGAGGGTCAAATAAACCCATCTATGGGTTGAAAGAATCCTAAGAAACAACATTAGATTGATCAAAAATGTCAACACTGGTTTCAAGTACTGCAGAGAAGGCAACAGAACCCAGAAAGAATGAACGCTTAAAAGGGCTTAGAAGCAAATCTTTCAGATCACTTAACCTGTATTGTAGTTTAGCAGTTTTACACAACCCATGAATCCTAAGTATGAACCATTTTGGCCTTCTTTCTCAATTGAACTTTATGTAGGATTCTTTCAAACAATCCATGTGGTTATTTAGTAACTATGTATATTGTGGGTTTAATCCTAAATCTGCAGAATAACACACGTCAAATTAATTTATTTTACATAATAATGTTTAAATACTTTATAGATATTATCATTTACTTAGATTGGAATAACTTTAATTTTAATTCTTTTAGCCTGGTTGACCAAGAACCAAATAGATTATGAATCCTGGCTAGACAGAATGTCCTCAGATGTGATTCCTAACTCTAAGGCGCTCGGTCTATCCTGGATACATTGATCGGTTTCTCCTCAGATGTGATTCCTAACTCTAAGGACCTCTGTCTGTCCCTGGATACGTGTATCGGTTTCATCTGAAGAAAAGCAAATTCTCGAAACAGGAAAATCCAAACAAATGTAAGTATGAATATTACAACAGAAGGGAAGTTTCAATGAGCTTGTTTATAGATAACCCTCTAAGCGACACAAAATTTCTGAAAAGTTATTGAGTAATTATGTATTTTGGTGGTTAATATTAAAAATTCAAAATAACACACGCCAAATTAGTTTGTTTACATTATAATTTTTAAATACTTTATACACATTATCATTTACTTACGGCTGAATAATTTTAATTTTATTTCCCATTTAGCTCGGATGACCATGAACCTAACTGAATATGAATCCCGGCTAGACAGGGTGTACTCAGATGTGATTCCTAATTCTCTGTCGCTCTGTCTATCCAGGATACATTGATCGGTTTCTCCTCAGATGTGATTCCTAACTCTACGGTACTCTGTCTATCCTGTATACGTCGATCTGTTTATCCTCAGATGTGTTTCCCAACTCTAATGGCCTCCGACTCTCCTGGATATTTTTATCGGTTTTATCTGTAGAAAGGCACTCTCGAAACAAGAATATAAAAACGAATGTAAGTATGAATATTACACAGCGGGAAAGTTTCAATGAGCTTGTTTATACATTAAACCCTCTAAGCGTCCCAAAATTTCTAAAAAGTTATTGAGTAATTATGTACTATATTGGGGGTTAATCTTAAAAATTCAAAATAACACACGCCAAATTAGTTTGTTTTACAATATAATTTTTAAATACTTTATAGACATTATCATTTACTTACGGCTGAATAATTTTAATTATATTTCCATTTAGCTCGGATGACCATGAACCTAACAGAATATGAATCCCGGCTAGACAGAGTGTACTCAGATGTGATTCCTAATTCTGTGTCTCTCTGTCTATCCAGGATACATTGATCGTTTTCTCCTCAGATTTGATTCCTAACTACGGTACTCTATCTATTCTGGATACGTTGATCGGTTTTATCTGAAGAAAAGCATTCTCGAAACAAGAACATCCAAACGAAGGTAAGTATGAATATTTCACCAGCGGGAATATTTCAATGCGTCTGTTCACACATGACTCAAAGCGTTACGAGATTTCTGAAAAGTATAGAACTGCTTTTCTTCCGTAAAACGCATGATTAAAAAACCACATCTATTGGTTGAAAAAAATCGATGTATTCATTCAACTTTTAGAAATTCTCTATTGCTTCTTTCCTTAGAATTAAATTGTTTGAAAAGATTCTATTCCTATTTTTCTTAGAATTGAAACATTTGGGAACGTACGTATTCTAATGAATATATCGGTACTTTCTTTCAAATAATATACTTTGAAACGATTCTATTGGTCAAAAAAGTCAGAACTGCTTAGCTGAAGAGTAGGGAAGACTGCAGGTTGCAATCTAGAATTATACTTGTGAATTATGTGTGTGATAGGGCTAAATAACCACATCTCTTGGTTCAAAAATCCAAAGATTCATTCAAATTTTACAATTATTCTATTGCTCCTTTCCTTGTAACAGAATCCTTTGGAAGATTCTATTGCTCTTTTCTTTAGAATAGATTATTTTCGAAAAGATTCTTTTGCTCAAATAGTTCAAAAATTGATTGGAATTCATGCATAGAATTCTGCAGGTTGCAAGGTGGATTTATGCTTGTGAACCCCTCAGAGAGCTAGCTAACCCCACCTATAGATTGAAAGATTACTAGGAAAGATTAGATTGATCGAAAAGATCAACACTGGTCGGAGGTTCTGAAGAAGGCAACAGGGCTCACAACGTGTGAACCCTTTAAAGTGTTCAGAAGCAACCTTTCAGATCGATTTTTGAGTGTATTGTAGTTTTGCAGTTTTCACAACACATGAACCCTAAACTATGAACCCATCAGTGGATTCATGGTTTCAAAAAAGATAATCCAAAGTTCTAAATGAACATTAATTTAAAATAAAATCTGTCTTAAATCTGATTATGGTTCTGTTTCAAATTTGAAGACAACGGAATTTTTTTGTAGATGCTTAGAAAGTATCTTCCAAGCATTTTTGACTTGTGCGGACCGTGGCAATTCGACATATTTTGTGACTGTAAGGTCAACAAAGATAGAGACTGTCCAATAAAAAATTTGTAAAATACGACTTATTACTTGACGAATTTTCAATGAAGTTTCACTACTTTTACTGGTTTCAACCTTTAAGTTGCTAATAGAACATGTTAAAGTGAGGAGTAGCTCTTACAAACACTTAAATTATCACATTTTAGGAATTCACATTTGTGCAAGTAATGCCAATATCCTTACAAATGATCTGAATGTTTGATAGCTGAAATATTTCTCTCATTATATGCATTCCCAATATAAATACCCTTATGAATAACCAGGATTTTTGTTGATTATTTCACTCATTCTATATTTCTGATGCCAATATCTTTATGAATAGCCAGAATTTGGTTAAATATTTCTCTGTCATTATATATTCCTAATGTCATTATCCTTACGATAAACCAGAATTTTTGATGGTTAAAATATTTCTCTCTCATGTATTTCCGATATCAATATCCTTATGAATAAGCAAAATTTTAGTTAATATTTATCTCAATATATATTCCAGATGTCAAAATCCTTATGAATAACCAGAATTTATCTTAAATATTTCTTTCTCAATATATATTCCAGATGCCGATATCCTTATTTGTGAAATTTTTCTCCCCTGATATACTTCACATGTAAATATCCTAATGAATAACCAGAATTTTTGTTATATATTTTTCTCTCATTATGTATTCCAGACGTCCATATCCTTATGAATAACCGGGATTTTCCATTCTGAAATATATATCTTTCTATATATCCGTTTGCATTCGAATTAGCACAGAAGAAAGATATAATACCTGCCATGCAGGAAACGGGTTTATAAAGCTTTGACTTAAAATATTTAACCTGGGTCCACGTGTCAAGCAATATCAATCATCTTTAAAAAAAGTACAATGTATTAGTTAGTCTTTATTGTTCTAGTTTTCGTTGCCACATTCAAATGTATACATACATGTAAGAAAATCTAATTTTTCCTTAGAATTGTGGTAAAAACTACAAAAAGAATCTTGAAATATGGTCGTACACAGTAACCCTACACTTAACTACGTATCTGTTTTGCGACCTACCCATTTAACGACACCTTGCTCTTACGACGAGCTCTCAAACGCGATGCATCCCTTCTCTTGGGCCTTTTTTACACACATCGGCAAATCCGAAGATAACGTCGGTCACATTTGTAATGTATTCAAATGGAGATCTTCACACATTGCTTATAAGGCCAATGTGCTCGTCCATCCACAAACAATGCCATATACAACCATCCTTTAACACAACAAATCGGATGGCAGTAGGTACTCATTGGTTGTTCTTTTGGCACCTGTCATTTCCTGGAATGATTACTCATCGGTGCATAGTTCAGGATAGTTCCCTGAAATAAAGTAGTTATTATGTAGAAGATCGCTACACGAATTAGAAGCTTGCCGTGGAAAATCTGGGCTGGGAATAACGCTTTAAGCCATGGAAACGATGTTTTTTAGACTCACCTCAACAGCGTTCTCTACCACCTACACCCAGAATTTCCAGACACATTCTGCGAAAAAAATATTTGTTTTGGGCCCTCTATCAACCTCTACATATTTACAAGACATTTTTAGAATACCCCGTTTATTGATGTAAATTTTTAATTGCATTTTTAATTCACTTTGTTTGGAAAGTTTCTGGAAATGATATTCTTGCTTATATAAGTTACTTTTTAATAAAATTGCTGAAAAAAGAGTTATCATTTCTTTTAATGAATTATACTTTGATTTCCAATCGAAAGCGTAATGCATGAATAGAGGGTCTCCAAAAACAATAAATAACTTTAATGTTTCATAGATTCATAATCATTCATAGATTTGGAATGTTGTCCAGTGACCAGTGCAGATGTAGCAATATCTTGAAACAAAGGTAGAACAGTTTCTCATTTCAATATGAGGTAGGAAATGTAGGTAGCTTATGTTCTCAGAAATGAATGTTTCAGCATTACAGAATCAAGATGATTCGAAGCCAAACGATTCATTAAACTCCTGATTTTACAAAATTCCCGGAAATTTTATATATTGTAGCTTTAAGAATTCTATAAGTCTATAAAAGTAAAGGAAATAACGTCTTGTTAATCAATGTATCAGGATGGTCAGAGTAGTTTCTGAATATTGATTAAACATAACAAGGTACTCAGATTCACATCCGATCAAGGTTATCCAGCTGTCGCCTGTAATCTACAGTGGATGGGGCAATAGGATTCCATTCCTGCTATTCCCTGAGGAAAAGTGTAAGTATACTAATTTATATCCACAATAGGGAGTTTTATAAACCTGTTTCAAATCGTACTAACATATTTTTGTGTATTTTTGAAATTAATTTTTTTTTATTTGGTATTTTGAAGAATCTGGAAATGATTTGCAAGATACTTCAAAAAATAAATTTCCAGATCCCCCCAATTTAAATTAGAAGTAATTTATAATCTTCACTATCTCTGCTTTCCAATGAGGATATATTTAATATATTTATAAGCTATGCTTTCCAATTAGAACAATTTATCATCTGTATTAGATCTGCTTTCTGACGGGGGTGATATTAATTATCTTTACTAGCTCTGTTTTTAAAATGAGTATGAAATTATTATGTTTGTTAAATCTGCTTTCGTACGATTAGGAATTAGTTATCTGTATGGCTCTGCTTTAAAAAGAAAAGATGAATTTTTAATTGTTACTAGCATTGCTTTCCGATTAGGATGAATTTATTATCTTTATTACCTCTGCTTTCCAATGAGAAGAAATTCGATATCATTACATACTCTACTTTCCAATGGGAAGAAATTTTATTAACTTCATTAGTTCTGCATTCAACCATTTTGATCTATTTGATCAATAGAATTTCCCTTGGATTCTTTTAAGCAATCAATGTGGTTATTTAATAATTCTGCATATTGGGTTTAATCTTAAAACTGCAAAATAACACACGACAAATTAGTTCATATTTATAAATAATTGTTAAATACGTTATAGACATTATAATCTACTTACGGTTGAATAATTTTAATTTTATTTCTATTTAGCTTGGATGACCATGAACCTAACAGATTATGAATCCTGACTAGACAGTGTCCTTAGATATGATTCCTAATTCTAAGCCGCTCTGTCTATTCTTGGATACATTGATCGGTTTCTCCTCAGATGTGAATCCTAACTCTACGTACTCTGTCTATCCTGGATATGTTGATAAGTTTATCCTCAGACGTGATTCCCAACTCTAAGGACCTCTGACTCTTGTTTATACCTTAAACCTCTAAGCGTCATGAGATTTCTTAAAAGTTTAGAAATGCTTTTCCCACATAATACCTATGATTAAATAAACACATCTTTTGGTTGAAAAATCCATGGATTCATTCAACTTTTGAAATTCTCCATTGCTTCTTCCCTTAGAATAGAATAATTTGAAAAAATTATATTGCTATTTTCCTTAGAATAGAATCATTTGGGAACAATTATATTGTACAGATTATATCGGTACCTTCTTTAAAATAAAATCCTTTGTGACGATTCTATAGGTCAAGGAAATCAAAACTGTTTAGCAGAAGCGTAGGGAGGACTGCAGGTTTCAGGGTTTAATTACGCCAGTGAAACCCTCAGAGGGTCAAATAAACCCATCTATGGGTTGAAAGAATCCTAAGAAACAACATTAGATTGATCAAAAATGTCAACACTGGTTTCAAGTACTGCAGAGAAGGCAACAGAACCCAGAAAGAATGAACGCTTAAAAGGGCTTAGAAGCAAATCTTTCAGATCACTTAACCTGTATTGTAGTTTAGCAGTTTTACACAACCCATGAATCCTAAGTATGAACCATTTTGGCCTTCTTTCTCAATTGAACTTTATGTAGGATTCTTTCAAACAATCCATGTGGTTATTTAGTAACTATGTATATTGTGGGTTTAATCCTAAATCTGCAGAATAACACACGTCAAATTAATTTATTTTACATAATAATGTTTAAATACTTTATAGATATTATCATTTACTTAGATTGGAATAACTTTAATTTTAATTCTTTTAGCCTGGTTGACCAAGAACCAAATAGATTATGAATCCTGGCTAGACAGAATGTCCTCAGATGTGATTCCTAACTCTAAGGCGCTCGGTCTATCCTGGATACATTGATCGGTTTCTCCTCAGATGTGATTCCTAACTCTAAGGACCTCTGTCTGTCCTGGATACGTGTATCGGTTTCATCTGAAGAAAAGCAAATTCTCGAAACAGGAAAATCCAAACAAATGTAAGTATGAATATTACAACAGAAGGGAAGTTTCAATGAGCTTGTTTATAGATAACCCTCTAAGCGACACAAAATTTCTGAAAAGTTATTGAGTAATTATGTATTTTGGTGGTTAATATTAAAAATTCAAAATAACACACGCCAAATTAGTTTGTTTACATTATAATTTTTAAATACTTTATACACATTATCATTTACTTACGGCTGAATAATTTTAATTTTATTTCCATTTAGCTCGGATGACCATGAACCTAACTGAATATGAATCCCGGCTAGACAGGGTGTACTCAGATGTGATTCCTAATTCTCTGTCGCTCTGTCTATCAGTGATTCCTAATTCTCTGTCGCTCTGTCTATCCAGGATACATTGATCGGTTTCTCCTCAGATGTGATTCCTAACTCTACGGTACTCTGTCTATCCTGTATACGTCGATCTGTTTATCCTCAGATGTGTTTCCAACTCTAATGGCCTCCGACTCTCCTAGGATATTTTATCGGTTTATCTGTAGAAAGGCCTCTCGAAACAAGAATATAAAAACGAATGTAAGTATGAATATTACACCAGCGGGAAAGTTTCAATGAGCTTGTTTATACATTAACCCTCTAAGCGTCCAAAATTTCTAAAAAGTTATTGAGTAATTATGTACTATATTGGGGTTAATCTTAAAAATTCAAAATAACACACGCCAAATAGTTTGTTTTACAATATAATTTTTAAATACTTTATAGACATTATCATTACTTACGGCTGAATAATTTTAATTATATTCCATTTAGCTCGGATGACCATGAACCTAACAGAATATGAATCCCGGCTAGACAGAGTGTACTCAGATGTGATTCCTATTCTGTGTCTCTCTGTCTATCCAGGATACATTGATCGTTTTCTCCTCAGATTTGATTCCTAACTACGGTACTCTATCTATTCTGGATACGTTGATCGGTTTTATCTGAAGACAAGCATTCTCGAAACAAGAACATCCAAACGAAGGTAAGTATGAATATTTCACCAGCGGGAATATTTCAATGCGTCTGTTCACACATGACTCAAAGCGTTACGAGATTCTGAAAAGTATAGAACTGCTTTTCTTCCGTAAAACGCATGATTAAAAAACCACATCTATTGGTTGACAAAACTCGATGTATTCATTCAACTTTTAGAAATTCTCTATTGCTTCTTTCCTTAGAATTAAATTGTTTGAAAAGATTCTATTCTATTTTTCTTAGAATTGAAACATTTGGGAACGTACGTATTCTAATGAATATATCGGTACTATTCTTTCAAATAATATACTTTGAAACGATTCTATGGTCAAAAAAGTCAGAACTGCTTAGCTGAAGAGTAGGGAAGACTGCAGGTTGCAATCTAGAATTATACTTGTGAATTATGTGTGTGATAGGGCTAAATAACCCCCATCTCTTGGTTCAAAAATCAAAGATTCATTCAAATTTTACAATTATTCTATTGCTCCTTTCCTTGTAACAGAATCCTTTGGAAGATTCTATTGCTCTTTTCTTTAGAATAGATTATTTTCGAAAAGATTCTTTTGCTCAAATAGTTCAAAAATTGATTGGAATTCATGCATAGAATTCTGCAGGTTGCAAGGTGGATTTATGCCTGTGAACCCCTCAGAGAGCTAGCTAACCCCACCTATAGATTGAAAGATACTAGGAAAGATTAGATTGATCGAAAAGATCAACACTGGTCGGAGGTTCTGAAGAAGCAACAGGGCTCACAACGTGTGAACCCTTTAAAGTGTTCAGAAGCAACCTTTCAGATCGATTTTTGAGTGTATTGTAGTTTTGCAGTTTTCACAACACATGAACCCTAAACTATGACCCATCAGTGGATTCATGGTTTCAAAAAAGATAATCCAAAGTTCTAAATGAACATTAATTTAAAATAAAATCTGTCTTAAATCTGATTATGGTTCTGTTTCAAATTTGAAGACAACGGAATTTTTTTGTAGATGCTTAGAAAGTATCTTCCAAGCATTTTTGACTTGTGCGGACCGTGCAATTCGACATATTTTGTGACTGTAAGGTCAACAAAGTAGAGACTGTCCCATACAAAATTGTAAAATACGACTTATTACTTGACGAATTTTCAATGAAGTTTCACTACTTTTACTGGTTTCAACCTTTAAGTTGCTAATAGAACATGTTACAGATGAGGAGTAGCTCTTACAAACACTTAAATATCACATTTTAGGAATTCACATTTGTGCAAGTAATGCCAATATCCTTACAATGATCTGAATGTATGATAGCTGAAATATTTCTCTCATTATATGCATTCCCATATAAATACCCCTTATGAATAACCAGGATTTTTGTTGATTATTTCACTCATTCTATATTTCTGATGCCAATATCTTTATGAATAGCCAGAATTTTGGTTAAATATTTCTCTGTCATTATATATCTAATGTCATTATCCTTACGATAAACCAGAATTTTTGATGGTTAAAATATTCTCTCTCATGTATTTCCGATATCAATATCCTTATGAATAAGCAAATTTTAGTTAATATTATCTCAATAATATTCCAGATGTCAAAATCCTTATGAATAACCAGAATTATCTTAAATATTTCTTTCTCAATATATATTCCAGATGCGATATCCTTATTTGTGAAATTTTTCTCCCTGATATACTTCACATGTCAATATCCTAATGAATAACCAGAATTTTTGTTATATATTTTTCTCTCATTATGTATTCCAGACGTCCATATCCTTATGAATAACCGGGATTTTCCATTCTGAAATATATATCTTTCTATATATCCGTTTGCATTCGACTTAGCACGAAGAAAGATATAATACCTGCCATGCAGGAAACGGTTTATAAAGCTTTGACTTAAAATATTTAACCTGGGTCCACGTGTCAAGCAATATCCATCATCTTTGAAACAAAGTACAATGTATTAGTTAGTCTTTATGTTCTAGTTATTCGTTGCCACATCAAATGTATACATACATGTAAGAAAATCTAACTTTTTCCTTAGAATTGTGGTAAAACTACAAAAAGAATCTTGAAATATGGTCGTACACAGTAACCCTACACTTAACTACGTATCTGTTTTGCGACCTACCCATTTAACGCACCTTGCTCTTCGACGAGCTCTCAAACGCGATGCATCCCTTCTCTTGGGCCTTTTTTACACACATCGGCAAATCCGAAGATAACGTCGGTCACATTTGTAATGTATTCAAATGGAGATCTTCACACATTGCTTATAAGGCAATGTGCTCGTCCATCACAAACAATGCCATATACAACCATCCTTTAACACAACAATCGGATGGCAGTAGGTACTCATTGGTTGTTCTTTTGGCACCTGTCATTTCCTGGAATGATTACTCATCGGTGCATAGTTCAGGATAGTTCCCTGAAATAAAGTAGTTATTATGTAGAAGATCGCTACACGAATTAGAAGCTTGCCGTGGAAAATCTGGGCTGGGAATAACGCTTTAAGCCATGGAAACGATGTTTTTTAGACTCACCTCAACAGCGTCCTCTACCACCTACACCCAGAATTTCCAGACACATTCTGCGAAAAAAATATTTGTTTTGGGCCCTCTATCAACCTCTACATATTTACAAGACATTTTTAGAATACCCCGTTTATTGATGTAAATTTTTAATTGCATTTTTAATTCACTTTGTTTGGAAAGTTTCTGGAAATGATATTCTTGCTTATATAAGTTACTTTTTAATAAAATTGCTGAAAAGAGTTATCATTTCTTTTAATGAATTATACTTTGATTTCCAATCGAAAGCGTAATGCATGAATAGAGGGTCTCCAAAAACAATAAATAACTTTAATGTTTCATAGATTCATAATCATTCATAGATTTGGAATGTTGTCCAGTGACCAGTGCAGATGTAGCAATATCTTGAAACAAAGGTAGAACAGTTTCTCATTTCAATATGAGGTAGGAAATGTAGGTAGCTTATGTTCTCAGAAATGAATGTTTCAGCATTACAGAATCAAGATGATTCGAAGCCAAACGATTCATTAAACTCCTGATTTTACAAAATTCCCGGAAATTTTATATATTGTAGCTTTAAGAATTCTATAAGTCTATAAAAGTAAAGGAAATAACGTCTTGTTAATCAATGTATCAGGATGGTCAGAGTAGTTTCTGAATATTGATTAAACATAACAAGGTACTCAGATTCACATCCGATCAAGGTTATCCAGCTGTCGCCTGTAATCTACAGTGGATGGGGCAATAGGATTCCATTCCTGCTATTCCCTGAGGAAAAGTGTAAGTATACTAATTTATATCCACAATAGGGAGTTTTATAAACCTGTTTCAAATCGTACTAACATATTTTTGTGTATTTTTGAAATTAATTTTTTTTTATTTGGTATTTTGAAGAATCTGGAAATGATTTGCAAGATACTTCAAAAAATAAATTTCCAGATCCCCCCAATTTAAATTAGAAGTAATTTATAATCTTCACTATCTCTGCTTTCCAATGAGGATATATTTAATATATTTATAAGCTATGCTTTCCAATTAGAACAATTTATCATCTGTATTAGATCTGCTTTCTGACGGGGGTGATATTAATTATCTTTACTAGCTCTGTTTTTAAAAATGAGTATGAAATTATTATGTTTGTTAAATCTGCTTTCGTACGATTAGGAATTAGTTATCTGTATGGCTCTGCTTTAAAAAGAAAAGATGAATTTTTAATTGTTACTAGCATTGCTTTCCGATTAGGATGAATTTATTATCTTTATTACCTCTGCTTTCCAATGAGAAGAAATTCGATATCATTACATACTCTACTTTCCAATGGGAAGAAATTTTATTAACTTCATTAGTTCTGCATTCAACCATTTTGATCTATTTGATCAATAGAATTTCCCTTGGATTCTTTTAAGCAATCAATGTGGTTATTTAATAATTCTGCATATTGGGTTTAATCTTAAAACTGCAAAATAACACACGACAAATTAGTTCATATTTATAAATAATTGTTAAATACGTTATAGACATTATAATCTACTTACGGTTGAATAATTTTAATTTTATTTCTATTTAGCTTGGATGACCATGAACCTAACAGATTATGAATCCTGACTAGACAGTGTCCTTAGATATGATTCCTAATTCTAAGCCGCTCTGTCTATTCTTGGATACATTGATCGGTTTCTCCTCAGATGTGAATCCTAACTCTACGTACTCTGTCTATCCTGGATATGTTGATAAGTTTATCCTCAGACGTGATTCCCAACTCTAAGGACCTCTGACTCTTGTTTATACCTTAAACCTCTAAGCGTCATGAGATTTCTTAAAAGTTTAGAAATGCTTTTCCCACATAATACCTATGATTAAATAAACACATCTTTTGGTTGAAAAATCCATGGATTCATTCAACTTTTGAAATTCTCCATTGCTTCTTCCCTTAGAATAGAATAATTTGAAAAAATTATATTGCTATTTTCCTTAGAATAGAATCATTTGGGAACAATTATATTGTACAGATTATATCGGTACCTTCTTTAAAATAAAATCCTTTGTGACGATTCTATAGGTCAAGGAAATCAAAACTGTTTAGCAGAAGCGTAGGGAGGACTGCAGGTTTCAGGGTTTAATTACGCCAGTGAAACCCTCAGAGGGTCAAATAAACCCATCTATGGGTTGAAAGAATCCTAAGAAACAACATTAGATTGATCAAAAATGTCAACACTGGTTTCAAGTACTGCAGAGAAGGCAACAGAACCCAGAAAGAATGAACGCTTAAAAGGGCTTAGAAGCAAATCTTTCAGATCACTTAACCTGTATTGTAGTTTAGCAGTTTTACACAACCCATGAATCCTAAGTATGAACCATTTTGGCCTTCTTTCTCAATTGAACTTTATGTAGGATTCTTTCAAACAATCCATGTGGTTATTTAGTAACTATGTATATTGTGGGTTTAATCCTAAATCTGCAGAATAACACACGTCAAATTAATTTATTTTACATAATAATGTTTAAATACTTTATAGATATTATCATTTACTTAGATTGGAATAACTTTAATTTTAATTCTTTTAGCCTGGTTGACCAAGAACCAAATAGATTATGAATCCTGGCTAGACAGAATGTCCTCAGATGTGATTCCTAACTCTAAGGCGCTCGGTCTATCCTGGATACATTGATCGGTTTCTCCTCAGATGTGATTCCTAACTCTAAGGACCTCTGTCTGTCCTGGATACGTGTATCGGTTTCATCTGAAGAAAAGCAAATTCTCGAAACAGGAAAATCCAAACAAATGTAAGTATGAATATTACAACAGAAGGGAAGTTTCAATGAGCTTGTTTATAGATAACCCTCTAAGCGACACAAAATTTCTGAAAAGTTATTGAGTAATTATGTATTTTGGTGGTTAATATTAAAAATTCAAAATAACACACGCCAAATTAGTTTGTTTACATTATAATTTTTAAATACTTTATACACATTATCATTTACTTACGGCTGAATAATTTTAATTTTATTTCCATTTAGCTCGGATGACCATGAACCTAACTGAATATGAATCCCGGCTAGACAGGGTGTACTCAGATGTGATTCCTAATTCTCTGTCGCTCTGTCTATCCAGGATACATTGATCGGTTTCTCCTCAGATGTGATTCCTAACTCTACGGTACTCTGTCTATCCTGTATACGTCGATCTGTTTATCCTCAGATGTGTTTCCCAACTCTAATGGCTTCCGACTCTCCTGGATATTTTTATCGGTTTTATCTGTAGAAAGGCACTCTCGAAACAAGAATATAAAAACGAATGTAAGTATGAATATTACACCAGCGGGAAAGTTTCAATGAGCTTGTTTATACATTAACCCTCTAAGCGTCCCAAAATTTCTAAAAAGTTATTGAGTAATTATGTACTATATTGGGGGTTAATCTTAAAAATTCAAAATAACACACGCCAAATTAGTTTGTTTTACAATATAATTTTTAAATACTTTATAGACATTATCATTTACTTACGGCTGAATAATTTTAATTATATTTCCATTTAGCTCGGATGACCATGAACCTAACAGAATATGAATCCCGGCTAGACAGAGTGTACTCAGATGTGATTCCTAATTCTGTGTCTCTCTGTCTATCCAGGATACATTGATCGTTTTCTCCTCAGATTTGATTCCTAACTACGGTACTCTATCTATTCTGGATACGTTGATCGGTTTTATCTGAAGAAAAGCATTCTCGAAACAAGAACATCCAAACGAAGGTAAGTATGAATATTTCACCAGCGGGAATATTTCAATGCGTCTGTTCACACATGACTCAAAGCGTTACGAGATTTCTGAAAAGTATAGAACTGCTTTTCTTCCGTAAAACGCATGATTAAAAAACCACATCTATTGGTTGAAAAAAATCGATGTATTCATTCAACTTTTAGAAATTCTCTATTGCTTCTTTCCTTAGAATTAAATTGTTTGAAAAGATTCTATTCCTATTTTTCTTAGAATTGAAACATTTGGGAACGTACGTATTCTAATGAATATATCGGTACTTTCTTTCAAATAATATACTTTGAAACGATTCTATTGGTCAAAAAAGTCAGAACTGCTTAGCTGAAGAGTAGGGAAGACTGCAGGTTGCAATCTAGAATTATACTTGTGAATTATGTGTGTGATAGGGCTAAATAACCACATCTCTTGGTTCAAAAATCCAAAGATTCATTCAAATTTTACAATTATTCTATTGCTCCTTTCCTTGTAACAGAATCCTTTGGAAGATTCTATTGCTCTTTTCTTTAGAATAGATTATTTTCGAAAAGATTCTTTTGCTCAAATAGTTCAAAAATTGATTGGAATTCATGCATAGAATTCTGCAGGTTGCAAGGTGGATTTATGCCTGTGAACCCCTCAGAGAGCTAGCTAACCCCACCTATAGATTGAAAGATTACTAGGAAAGATTAGATTGATCGAAAAGATCAACACTGGTCGGAGGTTCTGAAGAAGGCAACAGGGCTCACAACGTGTGAACCCTTTAAAGTGTTCAGAAGCAACCTTTCAGATCGATTTTTGAGTGTATTGTAGTTTTGCAGTTTTCACAACACATGAACCCTAAACTATGAACCCATCAGTGGATTCATGGTTTCAAAAAAGATAATCCAAAGTTCTAAATGAACATTAATTTAAAATAAAATCTGTCTTAAATCTGATTATGGTTCTGTTTCAAATTTGAAGACAACGGAATTTTTTTGTAGATGCTTAGAAAGTATCTTCCAAGCATTTTTGACTTGTGCGGACCGTGGCAATTCGACATATTTTGTGACTGTAAGGTCAACAAAGATAGAGACTGTCCAATAAAAAATTTGTAAAATACGACTTATTACTTGACGAATTTTCAATGAAGTTTCACTACTTTTACTGGTTTCAACCTTTAAGTTGCTAATAGAACATGTTAAAGTGAGGAGTAGCTCTTACAAACACTTAAATTATCACATTTTAGGAATTCACATTTGTGCAAGTAATGCCAATATCCTTACAAATGATCTGAATGTTTGATAGCTGAAATATTTCTCTCATTATATGCATTCCCAATATAAATACCCTTATGAATAACCAGGATTTTTGTTGATTATTTCACTCATTCTATATTTCTGATGCCAATATCTTTATGAATAGCCAGAATTTTGGTTAAATATTTCTCTGTCATTATATATTCCTAATGTCATTATCCTTACGATAAACCAGAATTTTTGATGGTTAAAATATTTCTCTCTCATGTATTTCCGATATCAATATCCTTATGAATAAGCAAAATTTTAGTTAATATTTATCTCAATATATATTCCAGATGTCAAAATCCTTATGAATAACCAGAATTTATCTTAAATATTTCTTTCTCAATATATATTCCAGATGCCGATATCCTTATTTGTGAAATTTTTCTCCCTGATATACTTCACATGTAAATATCCTAATGAATAACCAGAATTTTTGTTATATATTTTTCTCTCATTATGTATTCCAGACGTCCATATCCTTATGAATAACCGGGATTTTCCATTCTGAAATATATATCTTTCTATATATCCGTTTGCATTCGAATTAGCACAGAAGAAAGATATAATACCTGCCATGCAGGAAACGGGTTTATAAAGCTTTGACTTAAAATATTTAACCTGGGTCCACGTGTCAAGCAATATCCATCATCTTTGAAAAAAAGTACAATGTATTAGTTAGTCTTTATTGTTCTAGTTTTCGTTGCCACATTCAAATGTATACATACATGTAAGAAAATCTAATTTTTCCTTAGAATTGTGGTAAAAACTACAAAAAGAATCTTGAAATATGGTCGTACACAGTAACCCTACACTTAACTACGTATCTGTTTTGCGACCTACCCATTTAACGACACCTTGCTCTTACGACGAGCTCTCAAACGCGATGCATCCCTTCTCTTGGGCCTTTTTTACACACATCGGCAAATCCGAAGATAACGTCGGTCACATTTGTAATGTATTCAAATGGAGATCTTCACACATTGCTTATAAGGCCAATGTGCTCGTCCATCCACAAACAATGCCATATACAACCATCCTTTAACACAACAAATCGGATGGCAGTAGGTACTCATTGGTTGTTCTTTTGGCACCTGTCATTTCCTGGAATGATTACTCATCGGTGCATAGTTCAGGATAGTTCCCTGAAATAAAGTAGTTATTATGTAGAAGATCGCTACACGAATTAGAAGCTTGCCGTGGAAAATCTGGGCTGGGAATAACGCTTTAAGCCATGGAAACGATGTTTTTTAGACTCACCTCAACAGCGTCCTCTACCACCTACACCCAGAATTTCCAGACACATTCTGCGAAAAAAATATTTGTTTTGGGCCCTCTATCAACCTCTACATATTTACAAGACATTTTTAGAATACCCCGTTTATTGATGTAAATTTTTAATTGCATTTTTAATTCACTTTGTTTGGAAAGTTTCTGGAAATGATATTCTTGCTTATATAAGTTACTTTTTAATAAAATTGCTGAAAAAGAGTTATCATTTCTTTTAATGAATTATACTTTGATTTCCAATCGAAAGCGTAATGCATGAATAGAGGGTCTCCAAAAACAATAAATAACTTTAATGTTTCATAGATTCATAATCATTCATAGATTTGGAATGTTGTCCAGTGACCAGTGCAGATGTAGCAATATCTTGAAACAAAGGTAGAACAGTTTCTCATTTCAATATGAGGTAGGAAATGTAGGTAGCTTATGTTCTCAGAAATGAATGTTTCAGCATTACAGAATCAAGATGATTCGAAGCCAAACGATTCATTAAACTCCTGATTTTACAAAATTCCCGGAAATTTTATATATTGTAGCTTTAAGAATTCTATAAGTCTATAAAAGTAAAGGAAATAACGTCTTGTTAATCAATGTATCAGGATGGTCAGAGTAGTTTCTGAATATTGATTAAACATAACAAGGTACTCAGATTCACATCCGATCAAGGTTATCCAGCTGTCGCCTGTAATCTACAGTGGATGGGGCAATAGGATTCCATTCCTGCTATTCCCTGAGGAAAAGTGTAAGTATACTAATTTATATCCACAATAGGGAGTTTTATAAACCTGTTTCAAATCGTACTAACATATTTTTGTGTATTTTTGAAATTAATTTTTTTTATTTGGTATTTTGAAGAATCTGGAAATGATTTGCAAGATACTTCAAAAAATAAATTTCCAGATCCCCCCAATTTAAATTAGAAGTAATTTATAATCTTCACTATCTCTGCTTTCCAATGAGGATATATTTAATATATTTATAAGCTATGCTTTCCAATTAGAACAATTTATCATCTGTATTAGATCTGCTTTCTGACGGGGGTGATATTAATTATCTTTACTAGCTCTGTTTTTAAAAATGAGTATGAAATTATTATGTTTGTTAAATCTGCTTTCGTACGATTAGGAATTAGTTATCTGTATGGCTCTGCTTTAAAAAGAAAAGATGAATTTTTAATTGTTACTAGCATTGCTTTCCGATTAGGATGAATTTATTATCTTTATTACCTCTGCTTTCCAATGAGAAGAAATTCGATATCATTACATACTCTACTTTCCAATGGGAAGAAATTTTATTAACTTCATTAGTTCTGCATTCAACCATTTTGATCTATTTGATCAATAGAATTTCCCTTGGATTCTTTTAAGCAATCAATGTGGTTATTTAATAATTCTGCATATTGGGTTTAATCTTAAAACTGCAAAATAACACACGACAAATTAGTTCATATTTATAAATAATTGTTAAATACGTTATAGACATTATAATCTACTTACGGTTGAATAATTTTAATTTTATTTCTATTTAGCTTGGATGACCATGAACCTAACAGATTATGAATCCTGACTAGACAGTGTCCTTAGATATGATTCCTAATTCTAAGCCGCTCTGTCTATTCTTGGATACATTGATCGGTTTCTCCTCAGATGTGAATCCTAACTCTACGTACTCTGTCTATCCTGGATATGTTGATAAGTTTATCCTCAGACGTGATTCCCAACTCTAAGGACCTCTGACTCTTGTTTATACCTTAAACCTCTAAGCGTCATGAGATTTCTTAAAAGTTTAGAAATGCTTTTCCCACATAATACCTATGATTAAATAAACACATCTTTTGGTTGAAAAATCCATGGATTCATTCAACTTTTGAAATTCTCCATTGCTTCTTCCCTTAGAATAGAATAATTTGAAAAAATTATATTGCTATTTTCCTTAGAATAGAATCATTTGGGAACAATTATATTGTACAGATTATATCGGTACCTTCTTTAAAATAAAATCCTTTGTGACGATTCTATAGGTCAAGGAAATCAAAACTGTTTAGCAGAAGCGTAGGGAGGACTGCAGGTTTCAGGGTTTAATTACGCCAGTGAAACCCTCAGAGGGTCAAATAAACCCATCTATGGGTTGAAAGAATCCTAAGAAACAACATTAGATTGATCAAAAATGTCAACACTGGTTTCAAGTACTGCAGAGAAGGCAACAGAACCCAGAAAGAATGAACGCTTAAAAGGGCTTAGAAGCAAATCTTTCAGATCACTTAACCTGTATTGTAGTTTAGCAGTTTTACACAACCCATGAATCCTAAGTATGAACCATTTTGGCCTTCTTTCTCAATTGAACTTTATGTAGGATTCTTTCAAACAATCCATGTGGTTATTTAGTAACTATGTATATTGTGGGTTTAATCCTAAATCTGCAGAATAACACACGTCAAATTAATTTATTTTACATAATAATGTTTAAATACTTTATAGATATTATCATTTACTTAGATTGGAATAACTTTAATTTTAATTCTTTTAGCCTGGTTGACCAAGAACCAAATAGATTATGAATCCTGGCTAGACAGAATGTCCTCAGATGTGATTCCTAACTCTAAGGCGCTCGGTCTATCCTGGATACATTGATCGGTTTCTCCTCAGATGTGATTCCTAACTCTAAGGACCTCTGTCTGTCCTGGATACGTGTATCGGTTTCATCTGAAGAAAAGCAAATTCTCGAAACAGGAAAATCCAAACAAATGTAAGTATGAATATTACAACAGAAGGGAAGTTTCAATGAGCTTGTTTATAGATAACCCTCTAAGCGAAACAAAATTTCTGAAAAGTTATTGAGTAATTATGTATTTTGGTGGTTAATATTAAAAATTCAAAATAACACACGCCAAATTAGTTTGTTTACATTATAATTTTTAAATACTTTATACACATTATCATTTACTTACGGCTGAATAATTTTAATTTTATTTCCATTTAGCTCGGATGACCATGAACCTAACTGAATATGAATCCCGGCTAGACAGGGTGTACTCAGATGTGATTCCTAATTCTCTGTCGCTCTGTCTATCCAGGATACATTGATCGGTTTCTCCTCAGATGTGATTCCTAACTCTACGGTACTCTGTCTATCCTGTATACGTCGATCTGTTTATCCTCAGATGTGTTTCCCAACTCTAATGGCCTCCGACTCTCCTGGATATTTTTATCGGTTTTATCTGTAGAAAGGCACTCTCGAAACAAGAATATAAAAACGAATGTAAGTATGAATATTACACCAGCGGGAAAGTTTCAATGAGCTTGTTTATACATTAACCCTCTAAGCGTCCCAAAATTTCTAAAAAGTTATTGAGTAATTATGTACTATATTGGGGGTTAATCTTAAAAATTCAAAATAACACACGCCAAATTAGTTTGTTTTACAATATAATTTTTAAATACTTTATAGACATTATCATTTACTTACGGCTGAATAATTTTAATTATATTTCCATTTAGCTCGGATGACCATGAACCTAACAGAATATGAATCCCGGCTAGACAGAGTGTACTCAGATGTGATTCCTAATTCTGTGTCTCTCTGTCTATCCAGGATACATTGATCGTTTTCTCCTCAGATTTGATTCCTAACTACGGTACTCTATCTATTCTGGATACGTTGATCGGTTTTATCTGAAGAAAAGCATTCTCGAAACAAGAACATCCAAACGAAGGTAAGTATGAATATTTCACCAGCGGGAATATTTCAATGCGTCTGTTCACACATGACTCAAAGCGTTACGAGATTTCTGAAAAGTATAGAACTGCTTTTCTTCCGTAAAACGCATGATTAAAAAACCACATCTATTGGTTGAAAAAAATCGATGTATTCATTCAACTTTTAGAAATTCTCTATTGCTTCTTTCCTTAGAATTAAATTGTTTGAAAAGATTCTATTCCTATTTTTCTTAGAATTGAAACATTTGGGAACGTACGTATTCTAATGAATATATCGGTACTTTCTTTCAAATAATATACTTTGAAACGATTCTATTGGTCAAAAAAGTCAGAACTGCTTAGCTGAAGAGTAGGGAAGACTGCAGGTTGCAATCTAGAATTATACTTGTGAATTATGTGTGTGATAGGGCTAAATAACCACATCTCTTGGTTCAAAAATCCAAAGATTCATTCAAATTTTACAATTATTCTATTGCTCCTTTCCTTGTAACAGAATCCTTTGGAAGATTCTATTGCTCTTTTCTTTAGAATAGATTATTTTCGAAAAGATTCTTTTGCTCAAATAGTTCAAAAATTGATTGGAATTCATGCATAGAATTCTGCAGGTTGCAAGGTGGATTTATGCCTGTGAACCCCTCAGAGAGCTAGCTAACCCCACCTATAGATTGAAAGATTACTAGGAAAGATTAGATTGATCGAAAAGATCAACACTGGTCGGAGGTTCTGAAGAAGGCAACAGGGCTCACAACGTGTGAACCCTTTAAAGTGTTCAGAAGCAACCTTTCAGATCGATTTTTGAGTGTATTGTAGTTTTGCAGTTTTCACAACACATGAACCCTAAACTATGAACCCATCAGTGGATTCATGGTTTCAAAAAAGATAATCCAAAGTTCTAAATGAACATTAATTTAAAATAAAATCTGTCTTAAATCTGATTATGGTTCTGTTTCAAATTTGAAGACAACGGAATTTTTTTGTAGATGCTTAGAAAGTATCTTCCAAGCATTTTTGACTTGTGCGGACCGTGGCAATTCGACATATTTTGTGACTGTAAGGTCAACAAAGATAGAGACTGTCCAATAAAAAATTTGTAAAATACGACTTATTACTTGACGAATTTTCAATGAAGTTTCACTACTTTTACTGGTTTCAACCTTTAAGTTGCTAATAGAACATGTTAAAGTGAGGAGTAGCTCTTACAAACACTTAAATTATCACATTTTAGGAATTCACATTTGTGCAAGTAATGCCAATATCCTTACAAATGATCTGAATGTTTGATAGCTGAAATATTTCTCTCATTATATGCATTCCCAATATAAATACCCTTATGAAAAACCAGGATTTTTGTTGATTATTTCACTCATTCTATATTTCTGATGCCAATATCTTTATGAATAGCCAGAATTTTGGTTAAATATTTCTCTGTCATTATATATTCCTAATGTCATTATCCTTACGATAAACCAGAATTTTTGATGGTTAAAATATTTCTCTCTCATGTATTTCCGATATCAATATCCTTATGAATAAGCAGAATTTTAGTTAATATTTATCTCAATATATATTCCAGATGTCAATATCCTTATGAATAACCAGAATTTATCTTAAATATTTCTTTCTCAATATATATTCCAGATGCCGATATCCTTATTTGTGAAATTTTTCTCCGTGATATACTTCACATGTAAATATCCTAATGAATAACCAGATTTTTTTTATATATTTTTCTCTCATTATGTATTCCAGACGTCCATATCCTTATGAATAACCGGGATTTTCCATTCTGAAATATATATCTTTCTATATATCCGTTTGCATTCGAATTAGCACAGAAGAAAGATATAATACCTGCCATGCAGGAAACGGGTTTATAAAGCTTTGACTTAAAATATTTAACCTGGGTCCACGTGTCAAGCAATATCAATCATCTTTAAAAAAAGTACAATGTATTAGTTAGTCTTTATTGTTCTAGTTTTCGTTGCCACATTCAAATGTATACATACATGTAAGAAAATCTAATTTTTCCTTAGAATTGTGGTAAAAACTACAAAAAGAATCTTGAAATATGGTCGTACACAGTAACCCTACACTTAACTACGTATCTGTTTTGCGACCTACCCATTTAACGACACCTTGCTCTTACGACGAGCTCTCAAACGCGATGCATCCCTTCTCTTGGGCCTTTTTTACACACATCGGCAAATCCGAAGATAACGTCGGTCACATTTGTAATGTATTCAAATGGAGATCTTCACACATTGCTTATAAGGCCAATGTGCTCGTCCATCCACAAACAATGCCATATACAACCATCCTTTAACACAACAAATCGGATGGCAGTAGGTACTCATTGGTTGTTCTTTTGGCACCTGTCATTTCCTGGAATGATTACTCATCGGTGCATAGTTCAGGATAGTTCCCTGAAATAAAGTAGTTATTATGTAGAAGATCGCTACACGAATTAGAAGCTTGCCGTGGAAAATCTGGGCTGGGAATAACGCTTTAAGCCATGGAAACGATGTTTTTTAGACTCACCTCAACAGCGTCCTCTACCACCTACACCCAGAATTTCCAGACACATTCTGCGAAAAAAATATTTGTTTTGGGCCCTCTATCAACCTCTACATATTTACAAGACATTTTTAGAATACCCCGTTTATTGATGTAAATTTTTAATTGCATTTTTAATTCACTTTGTTTGGAAAGTTTCTGGAAATGATATTCTTGCTTATATAAGTTACTTTTTAATAAAATTGCTGAAAAAGAGTTATCATTTCTTTTAATGAATTATACTTTGATTTCCAATCGAAAGCGTAATGCATGAATAGAGGGTCTCCAAAAACAATAAATAACTTTAATGTTTCATAATCATTCATAGATTTGGAATGTTGTCCAGTGACCAGTGCAGATGTAGCAATATCTTGAAACAAAGGTAGAACAGTTTCTCATTTCAATATGAGGTAGGAAATGTAGGTAGCTTATGTTCTCAGAAATGAATGTTTCAGCATTACAGAATCAAGATGATTCGAAGCCAAACGATTTATTAAACTCCTGATTTTACAAAATTCCCGGAAATTTTATATATTGTAGCTTTAAGAATTCTATAAGTCTATAAAAGTAAAGGAAATAACGTCTTGTTAATCAATGTATCAGGATGGTCAGAGTAGTTTCTGAATATTGATTAAACATAACAAGGTACTCAGATTCACATCCGATCAAGGTTATCCAGCTGTCGCCTGTAATCTACAGTGGATGGGGCAATAGGATTCCATTCCTGCTATTCCCTGAGGAAAAGTGTAAGTATACTAATTTATATCCACAATAGGGAGTTTTATAAACCTGTTTCAAATCGTACTAACATATTTTTGTGTATTTTTGAAATTAATTTTTTTTTATTTGGTATTTTGAAGAATCTGGAAATGATTTGCAAGATACTTCAAAAAATAAATTTCCAGATCCCCCCAATTTAAATTAGAAGTAATTTATAATCTTCACTATCTCTGCTTTCCAATGAGGATATATTTAATATATTTATAAGCTATGCTTTCCAATTAGAACAATTTATCATCTGTATTAGATCTGCTTTCTGACGGGGGTGATATTAATTATCTTTACTAGCTCTGTTTTTAAAAATGAGTATGAAATTATTATGTTTGTTAAATCTGCTTTCGTACGATTAGGAATTAGTTATCTGTATGGCTCTGCTTTAAAAAGAAAAGATGAATTTTTAATTGTTACTAGCATTGCTTTCCGATTAGGATGAATTTATTATCTTTATTACCTCTGCTTTCCAATGAGAAGAAATTCGATATCATTACATACTCTACTTTCCAATGGGAAGAAATTTTATTAACTTCATTAGTTCTGCATTCAACCATTTTGATCTATTTGATCAATAGAATTTCCCTTGGATTCTTTTAAGCAATCAATGTGGTTATTTAATAATTCTGCATATTGGGTTTAATCTTAAAACTGCAAAATAACACACGACAAATTAGTTCATATTTATAAATAATTGTTAAATACGTTATAGACATTATAATCTACTTACGGTTGAATAATTTTAATTTTATTTCTATTTAGCTTGGATGACCATGAACCTAACAGATTATGAATCCTGACTAGACAGTGTCCTTAGATATGATTCCTAATTCTATGCCGTTCTGTCTATCCTGGATACGTTGATCGGTTTATCCTCAGACGTGATTCACAACTCTAAGGACCTCTGACTCTCTTAGATACGTTGATCGGTTCTATCTGAAGAAAAGCAAACTCTCGAAACAAGGATATCCAAGCGAATATAAGTATGAATATTACACCAGCGGTAAGGTTTCAATGAGCTTGTTTATACTTTAAACCTCTAAGCGTCACGAGATTTCTCAAAAGTTTAGAAATGCTTTTTCCACATAATACGTATGATTAAATAACCACATTTGGTTGAAAAAATCCATGGATTAATTCAACTTTAGAAATTCTCCATTGCTACTTTCCTTAGAATAAAATTATTTGAAAGATTATATTGCTATTTTCCTTAGAATAGAATCATTCGGGAACAATTATATTCTACAGGTTATATCGGTACTTTGTTTAAAATAAATTCCTTTGTGACGATTCTATTGGTCAAGGAAATCAGAAGTGTTTTGCAGAAACGTAGGGAAGACTGCAGGTTGCAAGGTGGAATTATGCCTGTGAAACCCTCAGAGGGCCAACTAAACCCATCTATGGGTTGAAAGAATCCTAAGAAACATTAGATTGATCAAAAATGTCAACACTGGTCTTAAGTACCTTAGAGAGGGCAACAAAGTCCAGCACGTATGAACCCTTAAATGGGCTTAGAAGCAAACCTTTTGGTGTTGACATTGGTTATTTGATACATTTTGTGACTGAGGTCAACAAAGATAGTGATTGTCCAATAAGAAATTGAAAAATACGATTAATACCCGACCAATATTCAATGAAGTACAGCTCTTTTTACTGATTTCAACCTTAAACTTTCTAATTGAAGACGTTCAAGTTATGAATAGCACTTACAAACACTAAATTTATCACATTTTTAGGTATTTACATTAGTACAAGTAATGTAAATATCCTTAAGAATAACCTGAATTTTTGTTAATATTTCTCTCTCATTATACATTCCGGATGGAAAAATCCTTATAAAAAACCTGAATTTTTAGTAGCTGAAATATTTCTTTCTCATTATACATTCCTAATATGAATACTCTTATGAATAACCGGAATTTTTGTTGATTATTTCTCTCATTCTACATTTCTGATATCAATATCCTTATCGATAGCCAGAAATTTTGTTACATTTTTCTCTCCCATGATATATTCCAAATGTCAATATCCTTACAAATAACCGGAATGTTTGATGGCTGAAACATTTCTCTCTCATTATGCATTTCCGATATCAAAATCCTTATGAATAATCAGAATTTTTGTTAAATATTTCTCTCAATATATATTCTAGATGCCAATATCCTTAAGAAAAACCAGAATTTATCTTAAATATTTGTTCTCAATATATATTCCGCATGTCGATATCTCTATTTGTGAAATATTTCTCTTTCATATACACTTCACATGTAAATATCCTTTTAAATAACCAGCATTTTTGTTAAATATTTCTCTCTCATTATGTATTTCAGATATCAATATCCTTATGAATAACCAGAATTTTCCATTGCTGAAAAATTTATCTTTCTGTATATCCGTTGGCATTCGAATTAGCACAGAAGAGATATTATTTGTCATGCTAGAAACGGGTTTACAAAGCTTTGACTTAAGATCTTTGAACCCTGGTATCCATGTGTCAAGCAATATCTATCATCTTCGTTTAAATTAAGTACAATTTACTAGTTAGTCTTTATCTGTGGACTTTTTCTTGGCAACTTTCAAATGTAAGTTCGCATACAGGTAATAAAATCTAATTTTTTACTCTTGGAATGTGGTAAACTTGGCCACAGCAAAAAGCAACTTGCAACATGGTCGTACACAGTATCCTTTCACTTAACTACGTATCTGTTTTGCGACCTGCCCATTTAACGACAGCTTGCACTTACGACCAGCTCTCAAGCGCGATGCATTCCTTCTCTTGGGCCGTTTTTACACACATTAACAAATTTATAACTATCTTTCAACTTTTCTATTCCTTCTTATAAAGATTTCCTCTCAACTGACGCAATGCATTTCTGCGCATGGGGAGTTTAATGCATGCATTCATAGATTTGGACTGTTCTCAAGTGACCAGTGCAGATGTTACAATATCTTGAAGCAAAGGGGAGAACAATTTCTTATATTAAATTTTATGAAGCAGAAAATGTACTATATGTATCTTTAGTTCTCAAAAATGAATGTTTCATTTTCACAGCATCAAGATTATTCGAAGCCAAGGCTTTATTACAGTCCTGATAACCAGTTCGTGTAAATCTTAAATAGTGTAGCTTTAAGCATTCGATAAGTGTATAAAAGTAAAGGAAATAACTTTTCCTGCTCACCAGTGTATCAGGGTGTTAAGAGTATTTCCTGTATATTGGTTGAACATAACAAATTGTTCAGATTTCTTCGAGAAAAGCATATCCAGCTATCGCCTGTAACGATGGGATATAATAGGATTCCAATTCTTCAATTCCCTGTGGTTAAGTGTTTTGTAACAGTAAGTGTACTAATTTATATCCACAGGGAGAGACTTATTGACCGGTTTCAAATATTAATGACATATTTTTGTGTATTTTTGAAGTTAAATTTTTTTTGATTTGGTATTCTGAAGAATCTGGAAATGATTTGCAAGATTCTTCAAGAAATAAATTTCCAGATTTTTCATTTTGATTAGAAGTAATTTATACTCTTCATTATCTCTGCTTTCCAATGAGGAGGAATTTAATATCCTTATAAGATCTGCTTTCCAATGAGAAGGAACTTTATTAACTTTATTGGTTGTGCTTTCAACCATTTTGACCTTCTTACCAATAAAATTTTTCTGAGGATTCTTTCAAACAATCGATGTGTTTATTTAGTAATTATGTATATTGTGGCTTTAATCTTAAATCTGCAGAATAACACATGCCAAATTAGTTTATTGATGTAATAATTTGTAAATACGGTTATAGAAATTGTCATTTACTTATGTTCGAATAATTTTAATTTTATTTCCATTTAGTATGGTTGACCAAGAACAAAAAGATTACGAATCCTGGCTAGACAGAGTATCCGTAGATGTGATTCCTATCTCTACGGTACTCTGCCTATCCAGGATACGTTGGTTGTTTTCATCTGAACGAAAGCAAACTCTCGTAACATATCCAAGCAACTCTCGTAAGATATCCAAGCAAATGTAAGTATGAATATTACACCAGCGTGAAAGTTTCAATGAGCTTGTTTATACCTACTAAGCGTCACGAGATTTCTGAAAAGTTTATAATACAATTATTTGTAAATATTCTATTGGTATTTTCCTTAAAATAAAAATCAATTGAGACGATTCTATTGGTCAAGAAAGTTAGCACTGCTTAGCAGAAGAGTAGGAAAAACTGCAGGTTTCAAGGTGGAATTATGCTTGTGTACCCCATAAGAGGGCTAAATAACCATATCTGCTGGTTCAAAAAATCCATGGATTCATTAAACTTTTATATATATTCTATTGTTTCTTTCTTTGGAACAAAATCCTTTGAAAGATTCTACTGCTCTTTTCCTTAGAATAGAATCTTTTGGAAAAGATTCTGTTGATCAAGTAGTTCAAAATTGGTTGGAATTGATGCAAATAAGACTGAAGGCTGCATGGTGGAATTATGCCTGTGAACACCTCAAAAGGCTAACTAATCCCATCTATTGGTTCAAAGAATCCTAGACAAGGTTAGACTGATCAAAAAGTTCAACTCTGGTCGAAAGTACACAGAGAAGGCAACAGGGCTCACAACGTATGAACCCTTAAAAGTGTTCAGAAGCAAATCTTTCAGATCGATTTCCCTGTATTGTAGATTTGCAGTTTTACATAACACGTGAACCCTATACTATGAATCCCTCAGTGGATTAGCTTTCAAAAATAAATTTCCTTCTTTCTAAATAAACATTAATTTTAAATAAAATCTCATAGACTTGGATCTGACTATTGTTCTGTAGGAAATTTGGAGAAAAGGGAATTTTTTTAGAAATGTTTAGAAGGTATCTTCAAAGCATTTTTGACTTGCGTGGACCTTGGCTATTCGATACATTTTGTGACTGTAATGTCAACAAAGATAGTGGCTTCCCAATATGAAATTTGTAAAATACGACTTAATATTTGAAAAACATTTAATGAAGCTCCATTATTTTTACTGATTTCAACCTTTAAGTTGCTAATTGAAGATGTTTAAGTGATGAATAGCGCTCACAAATACCTAAATTTTCAGTTTTTTGACATCTATATTATTACAAGTAATGAAAATATCCTTATGAATAACCATACTTTTGTTAAATATTTCTCTACCATTATATATTCCAGGTATCAACATCTTTATCATTAAATGGAATTTTTGATAGATGAAATATTTCTCTCTTTATGCATTTCCGATATCAATATCCTTATGAATAATCAGAATTTTCGGTAAATATTTCTCTCAGATGTTAATATCCTAATGAATAACCGGAATTTTTGTTAAACATTTCTCTTATATTTCAGTCAATTATCTTATAAGAAACCGAGATTTTTGTTTAATATTTTCTCTCAGTACACATTCACAATGTCAATATCCTTATCAATAATCGCAATTTTTGTAACATATTTCACTCTTATTATATATTCCAGATGTTAATATTAGTATGAATAAACAAAATTTTTTTATCTGAAGTATTTCTATATTCCCTTTGTCATTGGAATGAGCACAGAAGAGACTTGTGATGCAGGAAACGGGTTTTCAAATCTCTGAGTTAAGATCTTTGAACCTGGTATCCTCGTATCAAGCAATAACCATCATCTTCGTTGAAGAGAAAAATTCAATTTGCTAGTTAGTCTTTATCTGTGGACTTTTTCGTTGCGGTATTCAAATGTAAGTATATATACAGGTAAGAAAATCTAATTTATCCTCTTTTTATTGTGGTTAATTTAGCCACTGAAAAAAGGCACTTGCAATATACAATGACTCTTCACTTAACTACGTACCTGTTTTACGACCTACCCGTTTAACGATAGCTTGCACTTACGACCCGCTTTCAAACGCGATGCATCCCTTCTTTTGGGCCGTTTTTACACACACATCGACAAATCCGAAGATGTTGCTTACGCCGGTCCCATTAGTAGTGTAATCAAATGGAAACCAATATGTCTGTCCAGACACCAACAATGGCATATGCAACCGGAGTCGAACAGGGCAAATTGGACAGCGGAAGGTTCTCATTGGTTGTTCTGTTGCCGTGCCTTGCTTGCCCAGCACCTGTCATCTTAATTCAGGATAATTCCCTAAAATAAAGTTGTTATGTAGAAGATCGCTACATGATTTCGGAGCTTACCGTGGAAAATATGAGCGGGGAATGACGCCTTACGGACAAAAACGATGTGTTAGACTGACCTAAACAGCGCCCTCTACCACATAAACGCGGCACTTCCAGACGCACATTCTTTGACAAAAAATGTTTGTTTTGACATCTCTACATTCCAGATATTTTCGAAACATCCTGTTTTGGAAGTAAATTTTTCATTGCAGTTCAAATCACTTTGTAAGTGATAAATAAAACTTTCACACTTAAATTATCACATTTGTATGTATTAACATGATTAAAACTAGTGTCAATAACCTTATGAATAACCGAAATTTTTTAAAAATATTTCTCTTCACACATTCCCGATGTTAATATCCTTATGAATAAACCGAACTTTTGGTTGCTGAACTATTTCTCTCATACATCCCCGATGGCAAAATCCTTATACATAAACTCTAATTTTTGGTAGCTGAAATATTTCTCTCATTATACCTTCCTGATATCAATGCTCTTATGATTAACCAGAATGTTTTTTAAATGTATCTCTCTCAATATATATTAGATTTAATATCCTTATGAATAACTGGAATTTTTGTCGAATATTTGTCTCATTACACATTCCCAATGTAAATATTCTTATTGATAACCAGAATTTTGTTAAATATTTCTCTCTTATTATATTTTCCAGATGTCAATATCCTTATGAATAACCGGAATTTTCTGAAGCTGAAATATTTATTTTTCTATAAAATTACGTGGTGTTGTCCTCAGATCTTTCCCTTCGGGGATGATCCCGGACAGTCGCCAATAACCCGGTGTGTGTCTCCAGTGCGACGTTAATTAAAATTTCTACCTACCATCCGCAGTCATATTATATTTTAGGAAATGTATTTGCAGTTCTTTTTTTTCTATTTACTGCGTAATGAAATTAAATTAATATAATGAAATTTTTAATCGCTGTTATATCCATATTATGCTTAATTTATACGATAGAATCAAAATTACAGCGAAGGTTTCACTAAGGAAAACTGGAAATTATAAGATACGCCAGGAATTTATTCTGTTTAAAAAGACAAGTTAGAGCGGCGTAATTTTTCTTGTTAAAAAGAATTTTGCATAGTTTAAACTCATACAGTCTGAGTGAAATCTTGATCCCAACTTAGTTGTTTAATCGTGCTGCCATCTACTGGCAACAGACGACACTTTTTGGTTAAATAATTTAAAAATGTCTAAACATTCCTTTTTTTGACAAGGCCAAATCGAAGTATATTTTCCAAACCAACTGTAAATAAAAGCATTACCTGCCTTGTTTGAAATATTCTTGTTACATCATGGTAAAACACAGATTTATGATATGATACAAACATATCCACAAAGCAATTACAATTTCAGAAATTGAGAAATCGATCTTTTAAGTATTTCGATCCAGTCTCAAAATTACATATTTCACAAATAGCTCTATCAAGTATTTAGATAGTCATTTTATCTTTGAATTTCCTATGTTATTAACTACTAATCATGTAAGATCCTTAAACACATTATCTAACTAGCTCTATACTAAGTCGTGAAACATCCATATGAAAATACACATTTCTGATAAAAACAAAATTATATCATAAATGTTACGTAAATGATAAATAGTATTATGGAAATGATGAAATAAACCTAAACGTGTGCTTAAAATTTTACTTCTTGCTAAACAAAAATGCTTAGTATCAACCAATATATAGAAGAATGAGAGTTGCGAATAAATAAATAAAATATGAAGTTTGAAACTCAAGTATTGTGTATAACATCAAACTGATTAGTTGAAATATCGTTAAAGCATCCTAAAGACCGTATTTAAATGTTAAACATATTTAATACACTTCATATAACTTTTTGTGATGGTTTGAAATTTATGTAAAATATTTTATTTTAAATAACAAAACTAATGTGTTTCTTGAAAGCTTCTTTTCTTAACATAAAACTTTAAACTGAAAAATTTAAATATTTCGTTTTTAGTGAAAAACCCAGTGCGTGAAAAAATACTGAATAAGTACTGCCTAGCGATTTTGAGGTACTTATTCTTTTACCTAAAACATAGCGAGTGTCCAACAAAAAGAGAAAAGGCAATACAGTTAATTACTGAAATAGCTTATAGAGAACGGAGTTTAACCTCTTTGATCTAATTCTAAACATTCAGCTTATAGAAAATGTCCTTTTCAAAAACATCTACTCGACACTCCTGATTTTGTTCTCATCTATACATATAAAGCAGAGTAGGCATTTGTCTGTTCTCTATACAAATCTATACCGTTTGACCAATCCACACCAAATTTGGTACACTTATTCTTTGGAACCCTGCGGGTAACGTAGGATACATATTAACCCCCTTCTATTTGTCTTGGGTATGCAGAGGGGGTGTAACGTCCCGTCATCTTGGACAGAGCACTTGCTAGAGGGCGCTCTCTCCCGGTCTGGCTGTGCAGATGACGTCAGAGTTAACATCTGTAGGAGTAGACTCTTAAGATGACCTTGGAGTTTTATAGAATCTTAGAGCATGATGGGTGTGGTTGCGCTGAAAATCGCTCAGTATCATATCGTTTATCTATCCCTTCTGTAGAATGCGGGATGAAATTTTCAAGCATAAAGTGTAATTGCTTGAAACGTTGATCATTATATCGTATCAATATGATTTGTCAGCCTTTCATAATGATGGTGGAATTCCGAAATTCGCATTCGTGATGCAAGGTGCTACAAACAATAAATGTTAATAAGAAAAACACTGACTGCAATAATACGATGCATATCATTTTTTTTTAGAAAATGAAATTAAAGGGCATTCACAATCACTCCAAAACTCAAAATCTACTTTTGTATATAGGCATCTCAGTATCAGTTTTTGTAGGTTTGTCTTACCTATAGTATGTGAAATGGATCTAAAGTAAATTGTAGAAGCTATAAAAATCTCAGTTTTAAAAATTATTTTGCACTCGCTTATTTTTTTCTCTATATTTACATTTTCTGACAGAAAAGTGATTTTTTGGATCAATCGACTTTTAACTAATTAAACCCGAGCAATGCCAGGTAAATTCAGCTAGTATTGTATAAATAAAACAAACGATCTAATAGTTATTTTCCAATTCCAAACCATTTATGTTTATCTTCCTTTTTTTATAATTCTATGATAAATTGCATAAAATTGGATAACATCGAGCAATTTCTGTGTTTTATATTGTTTTTTCAATTCACGAAATGAATTTAACAGCGATAAAAACGCATTACACTGCGAAATAAAATCCCGAAGCCAATAATCCTTTGGCACCCTTCTGGTAAGAGGGAATACTTTTTAATTCTTACCTCTAAAAAATATAGGATATCAAATAAATTAGAATACTTAGTAAAACTGTAGTCACGTTTTCTGGATTAGGTATCTCGTCATTAGAAAAACTGATGAAATCTCGTCATCATAAAAATGAAGAATGAACGATTTTGCTAACGACGAGGTATCCCTTCATTAGCAAATAAAATTGGTCAGATCTTGATGGACGAGATATCTCGTCGAAACCCCTTGGAGGGTTAAACGAATTTTCTTACATTAACAAAGCTCAGTTTTTTAAAGTCTTGAATTTATGATAACTTTTTCAAAAACAAAACGTTTTAGGGAATCGCCTCTCGAATGACTCAAAATAATTTGTATTTATGAAATGTGTAACTTTAAATAAAACTTTATATTTATCTGATAATAAAAGAATACTTTATAATAAAAAATATGTACATACACACCTGTTAGAAATCCTTCTATTCAGTTTGTATGAATTCATAAGCTTTTATTATATTTTATTAATTTTCCCCTTAGAAGAATCGAGAATTTTTGGGAAGCAAAATTCAAGGGAGAAATGTTTTGTTAAAATTGCTTCACCATTATGAGTGAAGTACTTTTTTCATGTTTTATGTGATGTACTTAATACATGTGCCAAAGTTTCACATGTACAGATTGCTCATCGTATATGTAATATGAATGAGACAATAAAGTTTCCATGAACCTGTAGTTTATTATTTGTCTTTTGTATTTGTAATGTACTGGATTGAAATTGATACAAATTTAATATAAAAATAACTATACAGTACTTATTTTCACAAAATCTTGGTGACAAAAATTTAGAAAGGAAATAAGCATATTTTGCTTTGATAAATTTCAGATTTTAGATAACACACGTTTAACTAATTGTCCTTACTTTTTAAACAAGTTTAACAGTGAACAAAATAGCTTAACAATCATAAGACATACAAAGGTTATATATGTATGTTAAATGAGGGTCCCATTATTGGTTCTATATGGAAAGTCTATGGTTCTATGTAGATTATTGACCACTGTTGAAAGTTCTAACAGAAATCTAACCTTAGTTTTTCAGTTTTTTCGTTATTTTTTGCTTTATGCATACCTGAGGAACTCCTTGCTTCTAAATAAAATTTTACTGCCTAACACTATCTAAAACATTGAATTAGCTACAAATTATAGAGTTGATATTGCATTCTTATTGATCCTAGGGGCCGTTGTGGTTCAGCGGGTATGCCCACTGAGCTAGGAACCTTCGAGTTATAGGCGGCGCAGGTTCGATTCCTGTCAGGTGTATTCCTCCCTGGGTGTATTTCTCTCTCCTGTGTCAGTAAAAGTTTCGTTGTGTGTGTCTATTACTTGATATTGTATGTAGTTGTCAGTATGGCACTTGAGCAATAAAACATCAAAACCAACCGACCTCTTATTGATCCTAATAATGAACACCAACTTTTATAGTGCGCACACTGTTATAAATCTTTCGTTAACCCTCCAAGTGGTTTCAACGAGATGTCTCGTCCATTAAGATCTGACCAATTTGCTGATGACGATATATCTCGGCATCAAGATATGGGCGATTTTTTGATGATCAAGATCTGGTCAATTTTCTCTTCTAATGACGAGATACCTCGTCTATCAAGATCTGGTCAGTTTTGCTGATGACGAGAAATCTCTTTCAGACAAGCACCAGGACGGTTAAAATTTAAATGTATAACAGATATAATTAATATTATAATTGTCGCACAAGTATATTTAATCAAACTTTACGACTGAGTTGAAATATATACTGCATATTGAAGCATTTGGTATACTAATAGAATACTACATATCTACAAAATTGGTCACTGGTACAAATCCGACGAAATTCTAAACTAGTATAATTCAATTATATAAAATAATACCAAATAAATACATCAAAACTAGCCACAATTAAATGCGAGTTAAAGTATCTTAATCCCGTTTTTTAAATCCCCATATAATTGCAAACCTTTCAAATGCAGCCTTCTAAACACGTTTGTAAGACATTTGTAAGTGTACTGCATATATACTGCATATACTGTATATACTGCATATTGAAACATTGGGTATACTAATATAATATCTGAAAATTTTGTCCCTGGTACAAATCTGACGAAACATACGGCAAGTTGGAAAGAAGAGGCATGGAATATGGAAACAACGCTTTAATGTCAAATAAATATCAATAACTGCTTGACAAAACGAGATAATACAATTAGATTTGCATAAATTAAAGATAAATACAAGGAACAACTGGTAAGAAAGAAATAACATGTACAAAACATGACAAACTTTTCACATGGAAATAAAACGACATGTACAAACATCAGTCGGTAAGTACAACGCAAATGAACAATTGCATAAGCTGTTCAAAATGTCGACCACCACACCTGATGCAGGCCTCGCGTGTGTTGATATATTTATGGAGCACATGGCCCCGCAGGGGCCTAAATCTCCGGTGTTGAACATAGAGCTTGACTTAATGGAATTTGCCTTGTTGAGGTTAAGTATTGAAATTAAAAGCTAGCTAATAATAAACAAGAATCCGGTAAAATTTAGGAGTTATAAGAATAAGGATCAATTTTAATGAAATAAGTCAGTGATCTCAGCTGCCCAGTTTATGCAGGCCTCGATGCAGGCCTCGCATCGACGACGTAACGCTTTTATACAAGCGTTTGACTGCGCTCTCTAGCGGCCAACCGCTGCACTTGCGACCATACATTCTATGGGGAAAAGTGTTTGTTTCGTTGTGTTCTATCACCCCCTGAAGTTTGTCCCATGACCGTAGAATCACCCTGTATACTGCATATTGAAATATTAGGTATACTAATATAATATCTGAAAATTTTGTCACTGGTACAAATTCGACGAAACTCTAAACTCACATAAATCAATGAAATAATATCAAATAAATATACCAAAATTGGCCACAAACAAATGTGAGCTAAAGTGTTTCAATTCCATTTTTCAAATCCTCATACAATCGTAAAACTTTCAGATGCAGCCTTCTAAATACGTTTGTAAGACATGCAAGTGTATATGCTATCGTTAAAGTATGAAATCCGTTATTTCATAGAATACCTGGTTATTTCATAGAATACCTGGTTATTTCATGAAATAACTGATCAAATCAGTTAAAGTGTAAAACTAACTTGTATTCTGTAGTTTAACTAGCTATTTCATAAAATAACAATCTACGCCCCGTTAAAGTGTAAAATAACCTAGTAAATAAAGTTCCGAATTCAAAAGGTTGTAAAGGGAGAACCACTGCTCAGATATTTTTGTAATTAACGATAATTTGCTGAACTTAATATATAGAGATTACTGTAGCAGAATATTTTTTGCGCCAGACTCTCAGAACATGATCGAGAAACCCCCCAATTTACCTTCCACCCCTACTGAATTTATGAACTCTTCCAGACCGCAGGAGGGACTTGTTTGGTAGACCTTCTAGCGTGTTGCGCAATTGTTGGCGTGTTGGCGCCAGTTCATTCCAGTTAGTATAATTCAGTCAAATTGTTTATTTTAAACTTTAACTGTCTATCATTAGTTAATTTATAGAATAACTAGTTATTTCATAGAATGACTAGTTAAAGTGTGGAATTATTAATTTATTACACACTTTAACTGACTTGATCATTTATTTCATAAAATAACTAGGTATTCTATGAAATAACTGAATTATACACTTTAACGGTAACATATATACTGTATATTGAAATATTGGATTATAATATCTGAAAATTTTGTCGATGGTACGAATCCGAGGAATCTCTAAACTCGTATAAATGATATGAAATAATACCCAATAAATATACCAAAATTATCCAGAAATAAATGTGAGCTAAAGTGTTTCAATCCCATTTTTAAAATCCCCATATAATGACAAACCTTTTAGATGCAGTTTTCTAAACACGTTTGTAAGACATGTGTGTAGACTTCTCATAAATTATTAGTTTCTAAACTTACGCTCAACGTTTGATAAGTCAGGCTGCAGACCAAAGAATAATGCTTATTTCCTCTACCAACCCGAGAAGAGCGAAGAAAAAACAAAACCCAGGAGATGAAGGATGTCGAAAACACAGAAAGCCATGTTTACTCGGCAACTTAGAAAGCCATTGACGTTTTCCTACGGGAGTTGCATCGCCTTCGGTTTGTTTTGCAGTTGGTCTGACCCTTGGATGACTCTTATTCACTTAGTAGGACGTTTGACGCTCAGCTTTCGATAAGCCTCCGAAGCCCGTCTGTTGCAAGGGTATTTAGAGACCCAAGTGCTGGCTTCTTTTTATATATTCTTCGGGAAAGTAAGTCGCTGCTTTTAGAGTGCTTGTTTTGATTTTTGTTTGCTTCTTAAAAGGTGGATATGCGGATAAAAACATGTACCTACCTCTGCTTTGAAAATAAACTGCAACGTTTATTTGAACAGATAAAAATGAATTGGATTAAAGAAATTAGCGAAACATAAACAATTCTTTACATTTAACTAATTTTTTTACTTCATTTACTTAGAAAGAAGATTGGTTCAATAAGATTCTGAAGTCCGTCTAATGGGATAAGCAAACTTTTCATGGAATAATTAAATTGTTGAACTGAAAAAAAAATTAAATAGCATTAATAAAATATTATTTTCCTTTTATTTGTAATCTTTTTTTAACTTCATGATTTACTCAGACGATTGACGCTCAGTTTTTCGATAAGCCTCCGAATCCCTAATGCGGATAAGTAAGCTCTTCATTGACTAATTAAACAGTTGAGCTGACAATTAACCGGCATTAATAAACTATTTATGTGTTTTATCTTTTTTAACTTCATGAATGATCCTCTTAGTAAGACGTTTAAATCTCTGCTTTTAATAAGCGTTAGAAGTCCGTCTAATACGGATAAGTAATCTTTTTGATAAGACTCCAATTCCATCGTCTGCGGATTAAGTAAAACAGCTTTGCATTGACAAACTAAACCGTTGAACTGAAAATTAAATTATTTTAATAATGCACTTATATTTTATTTGTATTTATAATCTTTTTTTAATTTATGATTTACTCAGTAGGACATGTGACAATCTTTCGCCCGTCTTTCCTTTAAGAAGCCCGTCTGTTGCAATAGTATTTAGAGACGCAAGAGTGCTGGCTTGTTTTTATACATTCTTTGGGAAAGTAAGTCCCTGCTTTTAGAGAGCTTGTTTTGATTTTTGTTTCCTTCTTAAAAGGGTGTTTCTTAAATAAAAAGCATATACCGAACTTGGCTGGAATATACTGTGGTGTTTATCTGAACAGGTAAAAATGAATTGAATCAACGAAACAACGAAATTTGCGAAAATAATTTATTTTTTTCACTTCATGATTTCCTTAGCAGGTCGATTGACTCTCAGCTTTCGATAAGCCTCTAAAGTTTATCTTCTGAGGATGGATAAGTAAGCTTTGCATTGACTAATTAAACTGTTACACTGAAAAGTAAGTAACATTAATAAAATATTTATATTTTCTCTGTATTTAGTCTTTTTTAACTTCATGATTTACTCAGCAGGACGACGGACGCTCAGTTTTAGATTAGCCTCCGATGTCCGTCTAATGCGGATAAGTAAGTTTTTCATTGAAAAGTTTTAATTTAAACAGGTTTCAATAAAATTCCGTGCCTGGTACATTCCATGGTTTATGTGGTCAAGGGAAACCTGACCTTCAAAAGTATCAATACCGCATTTGGATCCATTCCGTTTATTCCATTTAGCTACAGATGACTCCAAAGAGGGAAAGTTATTTTAAACCACCCTGTATATTATAATTCAATAATTGTGTACTGTAGTATCCGTATTACACTTGTAGTCTTAGCTTCCTTGTGTTCAAAAAATAATTATATAACAGCAACACACTCTAACCTATATAACATATTATAATTCAATAATAGTATATACCAGAATCTGTATTACACGTGCAGTCTTAGCTTTCATATGTGCAAAAAATAATTATATAACAACACTAACTTATATAATATACTAGCTGAATTACTAGTGACAGAAGGTTGCGAATGAATAGTTTGTAATGTGTTTTGTTGGAAAAACGATCCTGTGGATGAAAGATTACGATTTGGGAAGGTTTCAATTTAAATTTGATCAAAACTTGACCAAGAAGATGCCCTCAAAATCTCAAAAGTAACATGAAAATCAAAATTACAGAAAATCGCAAAAAATGTAAAAACTTTACGTTTCTATAATCAGGAGATTCCAAATAGAATGTCAGTATATTGTCTACGAAGTACAAACGAAGAGATGACACTAACAATATCCGGGACTTGCTTCCATTTCATCAATCAATTTGCGATAGGTTCATTAATATTCTTCCATTTCCAACTGACTCCATAGTTTTAAACTCTGACCTCTACCACTATGTCTCTATTACAAGAGCTGCTACAACCTCAGTAATTAACAAAGCTCACCCGACGTGGCTTACGCTGACGAAAGTAATTTCTCAACCCTCGGTATGCAGTCTAAATGAAAATTACCAAAAAATGACAAAGAAGTACCATAAAAATGCTACATTTCTATAATCAAGAAATTCCAAAAGTTTCTGTTAATAAGGCCATTGTCTACAAAGTACCAACAAAGAGATGACGTGCATTGTCTACGAAGTACCAACGAAAAGATGAAGAACGTTATCTATGAAGTATCAACGAAAAGATGACAGGTCAATAGAATCCTGCCTGCTTGCAATTCATCAATTTCTGATAGATTGATTCATATTCTTCTGTTTCTAACTGACACCATAGATCCAAACTCTGACCCCATCCTCTACGTCTCTATTACAAGTATATCTTGTAGGACCTAAGAAACTTAACATTTCTATAATCAGGTAGATAGTCGCACTGGAGAAAAGCAACGGGCTATTGGCAAAAATCCAGGATCAATTCCGAAGAGAAAGATTCGAGGACACCTCATAATTTTGAATCACGGTCAGATCAGGAGTTGTGTAATCAGGAGATTCCAAAAAAATCTGTCTATTCAGACATTGTCTACGAAGTACCAATGAAATGATGACAAGTAAAAAAACCAGGACTTCTCTTGCTTTTAATTCATCAATTTGAGATAGATTCATTAATATTCTTTCACTTTCAACTGACTTCATAGATTCAAACTCCGACCTCTTCCTCTATGTCTCTATTACAAGAGCCACAACACCCTCTGTAACTAACAAAGCTCGTCCAGCGATGCTTATTTATAAGGAAACGAAAGTTATTTCCCAACCCCCCCTGTATGCAGTCAAAATCAAAATTCTAAATAAAGGATAAAGATTTACCTAGATTTTGATAATTAGGAGATTCCACAAGGAATTTCTGTCTATACATAAACTATCTACAAAGTACCAACGCAAAGATGGCCTATCAACAAAATCCTCTCCGTTTTAATTCGTCAATTTGAGATAGGTTCATTAATATTCTTACATTTCCAACTGACTCCATAGATTCAAACTCTGACCTCTTCCTCTATGTGTCTATTACAAGCGCTACTACAGCCTCAGTAATTAACAAAGATCGCCCGACGTGGCTTACGCTAACGAAACGAACGTAATTTCTCAACCCGCGGTATGCAGCTTCGACTACTATCGTGTTCCATGGGCTTATTGCACCCGATGCTGTAGCGCGCAAGAAAGCGTGACTTCCTGGTATCTCGGAAACGCAACTATAAACCTCACGAGTTAAAAAAATCGTGAAACTAAACATCAGGTGGATACTTCATGATTTGACATGATTTGAATCCTACGAATGAAACTAGGTATGCATGTGGTCACGATGTTGTCCATGGGATCTTTAGCACAGTGTGCGGTCCATCTATGCTAAATACTTGTGGTTTTGTGCTGTTAAAGATATATCAGACCCATACTTGTTCTTATTCTCTCTCGCTAATGAAGGACATTCATTTTATCGGATTCAAAAAGTGCTCTTTTATTCAAGGTTATCAATGGTATTCCAGCACAAATTTAAGTTCTTCATTCTCTTTTCGCTACCTGGAAGACATTCAATTAATCAGATTAAAAAAATGTTATTCTATAATTCCAGAATGTCAATGAAATTCCATCGCCCATTTAAGCTCTTATCTCTCTCGATTCTGAAAGACAGATTCATTTCATCAGATTCAAAAAGCGTTACCCTTCTTATTCCAGAATATCAATAAAATTCCATCCCAAATTTAAGTTATTGTTCTCTTTCTCTCTCTTCCTACTTAAAGACAGATTCAAAAAATGTTACTATTTTTATTCCAGAAAATCAATAAAATTCCATCGCAAATTTAAGTTATTGTTCTCTCTCTTCCTACTTAAAGACAGATTCATTTCATCAGATTCAAAAAATGTTATTCTTTTTATTCCAGAATATCAATAAAATTCCATCACAGATTTAAGTTTTCGATGATATGTAACACATTCCGGACATTTCAGTCGTAATATGATGCCAGCTTAAATGTTGAATTATATAAAATGTCTACAGCATGAGGGTTTCAATAACAAGGTAAGATACATTATTTCTTTGCATGTCAGAATCTAGGAAATCCTAAAATATTGAATAACTTGTTATTTTGGAATATTTCTCAGATCCTACCATGAATCGTATTACACTAACCATTATATAACTCCTGTGATCTTAGTATTGATTTATATATGAACTCGTCAATGGTTTTTAAGACTAAATTATCATGTGCATAATAGTTTTCAATTGCATGAGTATATTTGACAGTGCAATTACGAGTTTAACTGTATGAGTGAATATTGAATTCATTTGTAAAGCAGCACCGTGAATATAATAATGAAGCATTAATTATATCGTATTGATGACTAACAGAAAGCTACTTAAGATGCTCGCTCATGTTAACTTCACTGTATTATACTTCATATATTCCTCGTGTTCCTTTATTTAAGTATTTAAGTATTATATAATGAAGCTTTATATAACACGTATTCGTTAAATTAATTATTATTTTAACAACCTTATTATAATCTCATACCTGAGTTAGTTTGCTTTGTTGCTTTATAGTCGTCCTTTGCTATGCAAAGACTAATTAGATATATGCCTGAACTAGGTTTTTATTCAATAGAATTGCGAGTTGGAATGCATTTATGTTATTTTTCAACTTTCATGAAGTATCTGTCATAAAAATATATTTCTAAGCTCTGTTTGAAACTGAAGAAATTTCTAGTAAATACTGCATGCTCAGATTTCAGATAAATTTAGTAAAAGAACTCTAAATGAAGAAAAGGTTCGTGCTGTCTATTTCAATTCCTGATAGTTTAAACCCTCTGATCATTGCTAGATTTCCGAACAAGGTAGTGTTGCTTTTACTCCACAACACACTTAATGACTAAATAACCCAATCTTTCTAAAGAATTCATGGATTCAAGCTTTGGAAAGATTCTGTTATTCTTTTATTTAGAATAGAATCTTTGTTTGGAACGATTCTATTGATCCTTTTCTTGGAATAGAATCCTTTGGAACAATTCTATTGGCCCATTCTGTATAATCTGATCCATCGGAAAGAATTCATTGCTCCTTTCCTTAGAATAGAATCCTTTAGAAAGATTCTATAGAATCCTTTAGAAAGATTCTATAGATCTAAGACGTTTTTACCCCACAACTTACATATTGACTAAATAACCACATCTTTCTAAGGAATCCATGGATTCAACATGAAGAATCTGTTGGTCTTTTCCTTAGATTAGAATCTTTCTTTGGAACGATTCTATTAATCTTTCCTTGGAATAGAATTCTTTAGAGCAATTCCAGTGGCTAATTCTGCAGTATAGAATCCCTTGGAAAAATTCTATTGCTCATTTCCTTAGAATAGAATTCTTTGGAAAGATTCTATTGGTCCAAGAAGTTTCTACATACAACACACATAATGACTAAATAACAAATCTTTCTAACGAATCCATGGATTCAATATTTTTAAAGAATCTGTTGGTCATTTCCTTAGATTAGAATTTTTCTTTGGAACGATTTTATTGATCCTTTCCTTGGAATAGAATCCCATGGAACAATTCTATTGACTCATTCTGTAGAATAGAATTTCTTGGAAATATTCTATAGGTCCAAGAACCTTTTACCCCACGATACACATAATGACTAAGCACATATTTCTAATGAATCCGTGGATTCAACCTTTCGAAAGATTTGTTGGTCTTTTCCTGAAAATAGAATCTTCTTTGGAACGATTTTATTAATTACTTCCTTGGAATATAATCCAATGGAACAATTCTATTGGCTCATTCTGTAATATAGAATGCATTCGAAATATTCCACTGCTCTTTTCCTTATAATAGAATCCTTTGGAAAGATTCTATCGGTCCAAGAATCTTTTCCCCCACAACACACATAATGACTAAATAACCACCATCGAAATCCTTGAAAGCATTCTGTTTATCAAGAAGTCTAAAACTTAGAAGTCATACAGGGAAGACTGCAGGTTGCAAAATAGAATTATACATCTGAACCCCTCAGAGGGTTATATTTAGAAAATGCCACGATAAAAGATTTTTTACCACTAAATAAAAGTATTTTTTAAAGTGCTATTTGTCCAAATCAACAGCAGTAAACCCACATCAACGTATCGATTGTTCTGTATTCTTATGAGGTGCTTGAATCATTGAATAGTCAAAGACTATTCAAGGATTCAGTTAAAGGCTTCATCTGAGGAAGATGCGCCTCATACACGAATGAATCAAATGACTTTGTTTTATGTCTCGCAACGTCAAAATAAGAGTATAACTAAATGTAGTAATAAGACATTAAATAAATCCAAATATATAGTTCAGACACATCATAAGCCAAGCATATGGTACATTAAGAACAAGCCTTGAAAATTATGTCGAAATTATTTTAATGCATCTTTAACCCTCTGAGCTACTCGAGAGTTTTGAGTATTGTGGTGTTACTTTAATCCCACAACACGCAATGATTAAATAACCTCATCTTTCCATGGATTCTTCCAACGATACTTCCATCAATCCATGGAATCTTTCAACAATACTTCCATCAATCCATGGATTCTTTCAGCAATACTTCCATCAATCCATGGATTCTTTCAACAAAACTTCCATCAATCCATGGATCCTTTGAATTGATTCTATCGGTGTCTTTTGTTTAGGATAGAATACTTAGGAAATATTCTGTTGCTCATTATCTTAGAATCGAATCCTTTGAGAAGATTCTTTTGGTCAAGGTTTGGTTCTTTGGTCAAAATTAGTCATGCAGCAAAAACTATAGGTAACAAGATGGAATTATGCATTTGAACCCCTCATAGGGCTAAAATGGTTACCACTCATACAAGTTAAATATTAACTCGCATGTAGTTAATTAGTAATCTGTAACACAAATAACATCCAACACTCCTCTCTCTCCCTACAGAAGTTCACCCACTATCTAAGCAGTCTCTTAGATGGATGTCTAACACTTTCTGAGAGTTTTGACGCTATAATCGATGGTGCTGTAAAATTCTCCTTTTCAGTAACCGACTGAACAGGTGAAATTGATCGGATAGAGCTAAGTTGAACTTGTTCTCTTCAAGTTTCACCTCCAGTGTAGCTGTTTGTGATGGAGTAGTAAACTCTCGTATCATTGGCTTCAAAACGTTTGGGTTGAAAGAAGGAATATCTCTATTGGGTAACACCTATCTATGATGTAGTTGACCTTGTAGTTGATTTTGGTGGATTGACAATCCAGACGAATTTCCTGAGAAGCTCACAGCAGATATCACGTGTCCACATTATAAGTGTTACAGATTAGTTAACTGCATGCATGTTATTATTTAAATGGTTGTCATCCATACAAGTTAAATAATAACATACATGAAGAAACTAGCAATCTGTAACACTAGTAGTATGCAACAATCTCTCTCCCTAAACAAGTTCAACCACTACCTAAAGTCTCTTAGGTGGACGTCTGACACGATGCTGTAAATTCTTGTCTTCAGTAGCCGACCGAACTGGTGAAGTTGATTGGGTAGAACTAAATTGAGGTTGTTTTCTCCCAGGTTCCACTTCCTATGTAGCTGCTTCTTATGGAGTAGTAGGTTTTCGTAACATTAACCTGAAAAAGTTTGGGTTGACAGAAGGAATGTTTGTATGGTGTACACCTATGATGATGTAGTTGATCTTGTAGTTGATTGGTGGATTGACAATTCAAACAAAAGTAGTATACCAAACATTAAATTTGCAATTATCTGATATCAGAGCAGTATCCACGTGTCCACATTATAAGTGTTACATATTACTAGTTAACTGCATGCATGTTATTATTTAAATGGTTGTCATCCATACAAGTTAAATAATAACATATATGAAGTAACTAGCGATCTGTAATACAAGTAATATGCAACAATCTCTCTCCCTAAACAAGTTCAACCACTACCTAAAGTCTCTTAGGTGGACGTCTGACACGATGCTGTAAAATTCTTGTCTTCAGTAGCCGACCGAACTGGTGAAGTTGATTGGGTAGAACTAAATTGAGGTTGTTTTCTCCCAGGTTCCACTTCCTATGTAGCTGCTTCTTATGGAGTAGTAGGTTTTCGTAACATTAACCTGAAAAAGTTTGGGTTGACAGAAGGAATGTTTGTATGGTGTACACCTATGATGATGTAGTTGATCTTGTAGTTGATTGGTGGATTGACAATTCAAACAAAAGTAGTATACCAAACATTAAATTTGCAATTATCTGATATCAGAGCAGTATCCACGTGTCCACATTATAAGTGTTACATATTACTAGTTAACTGCATGCATGTTATTATTTAAATGGTTGTCATCCATACTAGTTAAATAATAACATATATGAAGTAACTAGCGATCTGTAATACAAGTAATATGCAACAATCTCTCTCCCTAAACAAGTTCAACCACTACCTAAAGTCTCTTAGGTGGACGTCTGACACGATGCTGTAAAATTCTTGTCTTCAGTAGCCGACCGAACTGGTGAAGTTGATTGGGTAGAATTAAATTGAGGTTGTTTTCTCCCAGGTTCCACTTCCTATGTAGCTGCTTCTTATGGAGTAGTAGGTTTTCGTAACATTGAACTGAAAAAGTTTGTGTTGACAGAAGGAGTGTCTGTATCTGGTAGCACCCATACATGACGTAATTGATATTTCTGTTGAGGATCCTTTGGGAAGATTCTCTTGGTCAAGAAGGTCAAAATTCATTGCAAGTCATGCAGGGAACAAGACTGCAGGTAGCAAGATGTAATTATGCGAGTGAACCCCTCAGAGGGTTAAAACGGTTGCCGCTCATACCAATTAAATAATAGCATACAGTTAACTAGTATCTGTAACACTAGTAATATTCAACACTCCTTTCTCCCTATAGAAATTCAATCACTAATCAGTTCTCTAGGTGGACGTCTGACACGTTCAGAACGTGCCAGACAATACTGGAAAATGTTCCCATTCAGAAGGCCGACTTTGTGAAGTTGAACCGGTGAAGATCGAATAACCGGTGACCGAATTTGAACTGATGAAGTTGATTGGGTCGATCTTCGTTCTGGTTGTTCTCCCCAGGGTTTCAACTTCGATGTACTTGTTTGTGAGAGAGTAGTAGGCTCTAGTAACATTGGTGTCAAAGCGTTTTCGTTGACATAAGGAATGTCTGTACTGCACCCCTCTATGACTTAGTTGATCTTAGTGTCAGTGGATTAACAATTCAATTGAAGTAATTTTCGAAACATTAAGCTTCCTATACCTGAGAATATCACAAACCAGGTATCTCTTTTTCCGTTTCCTAATGTCCCAGATTACTAGTTAACTGCATGCATGTTATAATTTAAAATGTTTGCAACTCATACCATTGAAACAATAACATGCATTACATAATAATACAACGGAACTATGTAAACAATTATTGCAAAAACATAACAATGCAACGTCACTGTGCATTACTATGCCAACCAGTGGCACATTTTTAGACGAATCTTTTTGTTCGCCAAAAGAATTAAATTGGCTTCAATAGTATTCATACAAAATTTGAAGTCATTCTGACCAATAGTTCCTACAACAGAGCCTTTTGAAATTTGAAGTTTAATTATGATCACCTTGGTGGGTACTGAGCGTATTTTCAGAACTCTTTATTTTGTTTATGCAGATCATTACCAGTATTATAGATATATTTGTGTTTTTTTATTCTCGTATTCGGGGGCTTCAACCATAAAAATATTAGGTAGTTCAATTAACTTCGCACTTGAGCAATACAACGGACTGTTGGTGACTGTCCGGGAACAATCCCTAAAGGACAGATACAAGGACAATGCCTCGTAATTGTGAACCTCGATCAGATGACGAGGTCTACACCTAAGCTGGCAACCCACTCTCCAAATTTCCACACCGCGCTTGAGGATATTTGAGGTAAAGACAGATTTAACGTGCACCAGCTCGAAACCCACCGGTTGCTGATCTGTTACTTTTACTCTACCGCGGCCCCTAAAAATATTAGGATCCAAGGTATTTGTGAGTGGTTACAACTTTAACCCTTTTTCAGACAAAGAATATCTGTCGTGTTACCACAATTAGATTCTGTATAACCACTTCAAATTCATCCCATTTATTTTCAAGGTGATTTGGTATTTTTGGAAGTCTAAACCTATTTTTGCGTTCGCTCAACATTTTCTTTCTGCGCTGTTTCAACCTTCCAAATTTCTCACTGCCTTCTGAAACCAGACTGCTGAAGAATTTCATTACAGATGCAAGTTTTTGCTTATAGTTCTAGAGATATTTTGCAGCTTCCGAGCTCAAATCAAGCACATTCAAAACAAGCGGCAAAATTTGGGGAATAAACCCGTCATCAGTTGATTTTATATTACTCATATCCGTTTGTTGCTATTCGTTAAAAAACTTATAATACCGATTTCTGTGCTCGTTTGTGAAATATATGAGATACCCAAACGTTTGAGGATAAATAGGTTATTTGAATATACCCAAACGAGTACTTCAATAACAAAGTTACTTGTGAGAAGTTAGTTCGACTCCCCATAGATGGCGCCACGTAGATCGTATTTCGTACTGAAAGAAGTGCGCGTAAACTAGCAGAAGTGTCTGGCATCCGCATCCGACCAAAGGATCGGCGGAACGTCTCTTGAAATCCAGGCATATGCAAGCGCATAAAGCATTCATCTCTCAAGAGATACAGGCACAGGTCTCACTTCCTCACCAACTCTATGCGGAAGCCAGCCTCCGAAGAGTAGAGAAGCGCACCTTTGTGGGAAGGTAAGTGTTGAGCAATTGCGGTCATACTTTTTCCATAAATTAATTATACGGCACTACGGCTAAATTTAAAATGCATGAGTTTAGTGCCGAGGAGGTTGGATTACCAGATACTCTCCTAAGGGTACTCAAACGCCGTTTCCACGTTCAGGAACTGAAGTCTCTGGATTGTTTATTGTTAGTGCAATATTGTGTTGATACTTTTTGCTGGGTTTGTTTCTTAGATGTGAATATCGCCTTGCAGTTTGTTCGGGATGGAATGTATGCTAGGTTAGGCAAATAAACAATCAGTCTGTTTTTGTGTATTTCGAAGGCTTTAATTTAATGACAGAGATTTAAGGATTACAGTACATCAGTTTGCGGTGTGCTTCGAACCCTTTCTGGTATGTAAATAAATAATGCAGTCATTCTGATCTGCATTTTGAATGCCTTAATTTAATGAAGAGAACTTAGAGATTGCAGTGCATCGTTTTATGGTATGTTCTGATATATGTATGTTAGGTATGATGTAAATACTAAATAAAGTTGTTTTGTTATATATTTCTAAAGGTTTTAATTTTCTAAAAGATATCTGCATAATTACCATGAATAGTATTATGGTCTGTTCTGAACTATTGGCTGGTTAGATGCTGATAAATAAAGTCGTTCTTGTATGCATTTTAAAGACCTTAATTTAATGAAAGGGAACTTTTCACCATGCATCATTCAGCGGTCTATTATGGATCATTGACTAGTATGTGCATTAGGAATAGGTAAATAAATAAGAAAGTCGTCCTTGATTATATTTTAAAGACTCTGATTTAAGAAAGCGAACTTTTAACCATGCATCATTCTGCGGTCTATTATAGATGATTGGCTAGTGTGTATGTTAGGTAAAGGTAAATAAATAAAAAAGCCGTTCTTGTGTGAGTACATTTTTAAACACCCTAATTTAACAGAAAACTTTTTACCATGCATTATCTGCGGTCTATTCTGGATCATTGGCTAGTGTGTATATTAAGTATAGGTAAATAAATATTTTAAAAGCCCTAATTGAAAGTGAGAGCTTTACGATGCATCAGTTCTCAGTCTGTTCCGGATCATTGATGGGTCTGTATGATAGGTGTGGGTAAATAAATATATAGTCGTCCTTGTATGTATTTTAAGGGCCTTAATTTAATGAAGGTAGGCAGTTGAATTTACGTCGTGCCATTAATTTAATGAAAGATAAATTTACCATTCATCATTTCGCGTAAAGTTTTGGATCATTGGTGGGTATGCATGTTAAATGTAAATAAATATAAAGTCAGTCATTGCATATTATAAAGCCCTTCTATATATATATATAATCTTAATATAATCTTTATATCCTTAAATATAATCTTTCCAAATTATTCTATTATAAGGAAATTAGCAATAGAATCTTTCCAAAGGATTATATTCTAAGGAAAGGAGCAATAGAATCTTTTCAAATGAATCTATTCTAGTGAAAAGAGAAATAGAATATCTCCAAAGGATTATATTCTAAAGAAATAAGCACTAGAACCTTTCCAAACGATTCCACTCTAAGAAAATGAGCACTAGAATCTTTTCAATCGTATTCTATTCTATGGAAATGAGCCATAGAATCTCTCCAAATGATTCTATTATAAGGAAAGGACCAACGGAATCTTTAAAAAAATTCCCTTCCAAGAGGGAAGCAATTGAATAATTACAAAGATATCTATTCTAAGGAAATGAGCAATAGAATCTTTCCAAAGGATTATATTCTAAGGAAATGGCCAGAATTTTTCTTTGAAAATCCATGGATCCAAAAGAATCCATGGATTCTTTCACCCAATACATGTGGTTATTATTGTGTGTTATACATCGGAATCCTACTCGGAAATCTCGTTACGCTCAAATGGTTAAGTGGCCGAAAAATATTTAGTACTTGAATTAAATTGTGTAGAATCTCAGCTTTACTAATCTGAGTATAACTCAAAACACACCATTTTTCGAGTTTCCTATTTGCATTCAGGTGACGATATGTGAGTAATAAATACATCTTAATATATTCAGTCATTGTACACAAATATAAAATATAGTTTATGTTGAAGATCTTGGTGAAAAACTATTGTAAAACTAAACGTTATTGTGTTTTTCATTTTTCATGCAAATATTTAAAATTTAAAAACGTATATCCCTTAACAATTAATTAATATATTTCGCCTAAGGCCTCTGAAATTATAAATCAAAATTCCGAAAACAAAAGAAACGAATTCGTTAAGTCCTCTAAAATTACGAAGTAGTAGTTCATGAAGGAAAAGGGTGGGTTCATTTTACATAGGAGTATGATGCAGTATGAAATTTAATAATACATGAATGCATCTCCTGTCAACATTAAACTGCTTGGCGTTCGTTATATTTTCATTCTCACTGCAAATAAAAACTACATCAGAAAATATTTTATCAGTATTTTTAGAATTTTATTAAAGTTTTAAAAGTGCGGAATACATTAAGATAATCTCATAGTTGGACATTTATAATATAATAAATAAATAACAATAAATAAACTTAACTATAAATTCCATGTTACTTATAAAACTTAATTAATTTAAACATTCATTTCACTAGGAAGCATAATTTTCCGGCAATTTCTAGAGGAAGTGAGTCAATTTCAATTTCACAACAATCTTACAAGCTAAATTTTTAGAAACAACACCTACGAGCCATGTAGAAAACCATTCATTTGGTAAATTAGTATTTCTGCTTATTTTACCAGTGTATATTTGACTATAAAATTCATTTATAATAAACTCTTAAAGTGTGTATATATACACTAAGAAATCACGAAAATCGACCGACCAGTATATCGATTTTTTTTATTGCTTCAAAATATTTTTCAACTCTAGCTTTCAAACGATACCACGATATTGTACAAATTCGGAAATTTTTTCTAGTTAAAAGGGTTTTTCGTTAGGTATTGTCAACATGTAAGAAAACTTAATTTCTGAAGAAATGTGTTTTTCAATACGATGCTTTGTTCAAACGATAACTCAACAATGATTATTGATCTATTATAATTATTTTTCTATCATTATAACTATGCAATATAGTGGATGTTGTAACCTCCAATCAGAGTTATAAGTTAAGAAATGAACTTTTAGTTGATTTTTTAATGTTAATTTCCTGAAAAATCTTGATTTTTTATGCTTCTTTGGTGAAAAAACCTATTCCTTCTAGCAACTTGATAGAAGGTCAAAACATGGAGAATAATATTAGGAATAGTTTCCAAAAGGAATTGTCTTGTAATTTCCAATTTTGCTATGGAAACAGTTACAATGAGTCTACTATAATACATTGTGGAAACTAGTTATCTATTTTTGTTATTTACCCTCTGAGCGTCACGAGATTTCGGAGAGTACTTAGTATTCGTTTTCCCCCACAACACACATACTAAATAACTACATCGATCGGTTGAAAGAATCTTAGAAGAGATTCTATTGGTCAAGAAGGTCAAAACTAGTTAGAAATCGTGAGAGAAGAAAGACTGCAGGTTGCAGAATGTATATATGCGTTTAAATCCCCTTCATAGTGTTAAATTAAACGAAGTATAGAAATCCACCTTAACTTAAAGGGCAACGTAACACGCTTAAAGTCGTCCTAAACCCAAAACAAGACTATAGTAGGAAAACAATTGTATAGAATGTCTTATAACAAAATATCCTTATAACTTAATTCTTTTAACCCTCTGAGCTTCAAGAGTTTTCCGAGTAGTGTATTACTACTTTTACTCTACAACCCACTGAGTGACTAAATAACCACATTTATTGAGTGAAAGAATCCTTGGATTCATTCAATCTTTAGAGATTCTAATGGTTCTTTGGTATTAAATCCCTCGGAAAGTTTCTAATGGTTCTTTCCATAGAAGTAAAGCCCTTGAAATTATTCTATTGGGCGTCCTATCCTTAGAATAGATTACTTTAGTGTAAGATTCTGTTAATCATTTCTTTAGAATAGACTTTAGTAAGATTCTGTTATTTTTTCTTAGAATAGATTACTTTAGTAAGATTCTGCTAGTCATTTCCTTAGAATAGACTACTTTAGTAAGATTCTGTTAGTCATTTCCTTAGAATATAATCCTTTGGAAAGATGCGATTGAGCAAGATGTTCAAAACTGGTCAGATGTCATGCAGAGTAAGAAAAAATAGAATCACCACAGAGAAAACTGCAGGTTGCAAGGTTCAATTATGTGTGTGAACCCCTCAGGTTAAAAACGTTTAACATCCTTTTAAAGTCAAAGAAAGTAACGCGTTTATAACTTACCGTAGAGAAGTTAGTTCGAAACTGAAGAAAGATTAAGTTAAGTAGAATAGGATGAAGAAAAAAGAATAAATTGTAGAATAAAGAAATCTAAAACATCCAAAATATCTAGAAATTTAGAATAAAGTCCAAAAAAAAATTGCAATTCAACTTTTTATGAATTGCAACCTTTCGAAGAAAGACTTGAAGAGTTTGAATCTAATTGGGTATTTCAGAAGAGACATAAATTTTTGAATATACGAAGATATATGTACAAATATTAAAAATCCAATAATTGAACAATAAAAGTTTGAATGTTTTGAACACCCAAACAAAGTCAATCTTAAAAACTAAATAACTAATTTACATAAATTTTTAAATGTTCATATTTACTTCGATTAATAAAAATTCAAATAGTTATTTTTATTTGATAAATATTTTTATAATTGCTTTATATATGGCTGGTAAGAATTATATATCTGTCTATTAAAATTAATTTCATATAGAATCACCACAAAGTGCAAAAAATACAAATTCGTATAAAGAAGGTTTTTGTGTGGCAGCTTTACTTAACTTTTATAAACACCAGTAAAACTTTATATAACGTGTGATCAAAATGCTTATTTAAAAAATGTATTTTCATAATAAAAATATTATTTCATTAGAACAATGTTTTTATTTTTGGATAATTGACTGTGGAAATATTGTTATCATTAAAATTAATTCACAGCTATGAAAATATTGTAGTGATAAAACAGTTTTAAATACTAAAAATATAATAAATACAAAACAGAATTTTTAATTCAGTGAATATTTTTGATTTCCATTATTGTAAAAATGTCAATATAGTTCAATATTGTCCACTGGATGCTCCTACAAAAATAATTGCCAGTTTACCTCTTGTAGTGCTGAAGAACGAAATTATCAGTTTTCAGGCATTAGAATAATGAAACAAATCCTGTAAAAGTTTGCATACTATGAATATAATATTAATCCACAGAGGGGTTTACACGCATAATTTCACCTTGCTACATGCAGTCTTCCCTCCATGACTTCGAACCAGTTTTGACTTCCTTGACCAATAGAATCCTTCCAAAGGATTCCATTCTGAGGAAAAGACCAATAAAATCCTTCCAAAGGATTCTGTTATAAGGAAAAACCAACAGAATCTTTCTAAAAGTTGAAAGAATCCATGGATTCTTTCAACTAGATGTTATTCAGTCATTCAGTGGGTTGTGAGGTAAAAGTAGTACTGCACTACTAAAACATCTTGTAACGTACAGAGGGTTAAAAAGATTAGAGAGGAGAGGGTTAGAAGGATGTATTGCTATAAAACCTTGTATATAATTGTTTTCATAACATAGCTTTTTGTTTGGAGTTAAGGACGATTTTGAGTATATAATCTTTGTCCTTAAACTCATGCATTCCGAAACGTCTTATTTATGCAATTTGCTTATTTAACCCTATGAGGGATTCACACGCATATATACGTTCTTCAACTTATAGTTTTCCCTTGCGACTTCTAGCAGTTTTGATATTCTTGACCAATAGAATCATTCCAAAGGATTCTATCCTAAGGGAGCAGTGGAATCCTTCCACAGGATTCTGTTCTAAAGAATGAATTAATAGAATCGTTCTAATAGTTGAAAGACTGGATAGGAATCTTTCTAAAAAAGTTGAAAAACCAATAGAATCTTTCTAAAAGTAGAAAGACCGAATAGGAATCTTTCTAAAAGTTGAAAAACCAATAGAATCTTTCTAAAAGTAGAAAGACCGAATAGGAATCGTTCTAAAAATTGAGAAAACCAATAGAATCTTTCTAAAAGTGGAAAGACCGAATAGGAATCTTTCTAAAAGTTGAAAAACCAATAGAATCTTTCTAAAAGTTGAAAAAACAATAGAATCTTTCTAAAAGTAGAAAGACCGAATAGGAATCTTTCTAAAAGTAGAAAGACCGAATAGGAATTTTTCTAAAAGTTGAGAAAACCTATAGAATCTTTCTAAAAATAGAAAGACCGAATAGGAATCTTTTTAAAAGTTGAGGAAACCAATAGAATCTTTCTAAAAGTTGAGGAAACCAATAGAATCTTTCTAAAAGTGGAAAGACCGAATAGAAATCTTTCTAAAAGTTGTAAAACCAATAGAATCTTTCTAAAAGTAGAAAGACCGAATAGGAATCTTTCTAAAAGTTGAGAAAACCTATAGAATCTTTCTAAAAGTAGAAAGACCGAATAAGAATCTTTTTAAAAGTTGAGGAAACCAATAGAATCTTTCTAAAAGTGGAAAGACCGAATAGGAATCTTTCTAAAAGTTGTAAAACCAATAGAATGTTTCTAAAAGTAGAAAGACCTAATATGAATCTTTCTAAAAGTTGAGAAAACCAATAGAATCTTTCTAAAATTAGAAAGACCGAATAGGAATCTTTCTAAAAGTTGAGAAAACCAATAGAATCTTTTTAAAAGTAGAAAGACCGAATAGGAATCTTTCTAAAAGTTGAGAAAACCAATAGAATCTTTCTAAAAGTAGAAAGACCGAATAGGAATCTTTCTAAAAGTTGAGAAAACCAATAGAATCTTTCTAAAAGTTGAGAAAACCAATAGAATCTTTCTAAAAGTTGAAAGAATTCATGGGTTCTTTCAACCAATAGTTGTTACTATTTAGTCATCCAGTGGGTTGTGGGGTAAAATCAGTACTCATTACTCTGACGCTCAGAGGGTTAGAAGAATTTAAGTTTATAAAGATGCATTGGGGGCTTTAAAACATTGTGTACAATTGTTTTCATAATAAAGCCTTTTGTTAGGTGTTTAGGACGACTTTAAGCCTATTATCGTTGTCCTTAAAGTAATATATTCCGAAACGTTGTATTCTACATTTTGTTTTATTTAACCCACTGACGGGCTCACACGCATATATACATTCAGCAATCTGCAGTCTTCCCTCAGGGCTTCTAATCACTTTTGATTCTTAGCCAACTAAATCTTTTCTAATGTTCTTTAAACCCACTTATGTCGTTATAGTCATGCGTGATGTGAGGGAAAACAAATACTACACTACTCAGAAATCTCGTGATTTTCAAAGGGTTAAACAAAATATTATTTTAATTGTTCTATTCATCTATAAAAGCTCTAAACCTTCATACCATATTGACCCCGTTTTTATCACTCCTGTTTACCCTTTAGATCTTACCCCTTACGGTCACTGTGGCTTAGTAGATTTTCCCACAGTGTTATCAACCTGCGAAGTGGGTTGTAAGTGGCTCAAGTTCGATTCAAGTTAGGTTTGATTTCCTCTCTTACGTGTCATAAAACCTGCCTTGGGTGAGTCATAGACCTGAAATATAAATAGACTGAGCATTGCACCCTGCAGACAAAAGTAGTCTAAGGGTCACGTTACTACTAGTTTTGGTCACATGATCCTGGGCACATGAAAAGGTTACCATTGCTCACTCTACTTTTATATTTCCTCTATAGGGTGAGTATTTCCATTACTTGATGTTGATTTGTATTTGTCTTAACTTGGCCAAATATGGTTCTTGAGCCATAAAACCTAAAACCAACCAGTCACCTCTTATAGAAGCCCTCCAGTGGATAATGATCTATAGCCGGATATAAATATTACGGAATGAACAACACAACAAAAATATGAACTTTAGCAAACTAAACTGTATTGAAGCTATACTCGAAGAAAAGAACTGTCGCATAAAACTCTACCGTTTTATTGGTATAATGTTAACCCTCTGCTTCGTCACGGGATTTCCGAGTACTGTAGAGTTGCTTTTACTCCACAACCCACTTATTGACTAAATAACAATATCTTTCTAGAGAATCCATGGATTCTTTCAACCTTTAGAAATATTTAATTGGTCGAATAGGATCTTTCTTTGGAATGATTATTTTGGTCCTTTCTATGGAATGATTATTTTGGTCCTTTCTATGGAATGATTATTTTGGTCCTTTCTATGGAATAGAATCTTTTGAAACGATTCTACTGGCTCATTCTGTAAAACAGAATCTTTTCGAAAGATTTTATGGGTTCTTTCCACAGAATATAATCCTTTGGAAAGATTCTATATCTTCTCTCCTTAGAATAGAATCCCTTAGAAATATTTTATCGATCCTCTCCTTGTAATAGAATCCTTGTTAAAGATTTTATTGTTCTTTTCCTTGGAATACAATCCTTTGGAAAGATTTTATCGATACTCTCCTTGGAATAGAATCCTCGTAAAAGATTTTATTTCTCCTTTCCTTAGAATAGAATCCTTTGGAAAGATTTTATCAGTCCTTTATTTAGAACAAAGTTCTTTGGAAAGATTCTAATGATCAAGAAAGGGAAAATTTGTTTCAGTTATGCCCGGAAGACAGGAGGTTGAAGGCTGAATTATGTAAGTGAACCCCATAGACGGTTTAGTCTACTAATTTTAACAAGTACTAAAACAGAAGACTAATGATAGGTATTTTCTCTCAAGTTAAATGCAAGTTGTGGTATTACTTCCGCAATGGAACGTGTTTCCTGTGCTAACTCCGGATACGACGTCGCTTGGCTTGTTTTTCGAATGATTTCAGCACGCCGCAAATAAAAATTCTAAAGAATTAAATCCTAATTGATATCCGATAGTTGATTAGTCAACATTAAATATATTAGAAGTCAAACGCCGCCAAAATGGCAATAAACAAAATGTCAAGGTAACCCGATGTGTATGATGCTAGAATATTTGGGTAACGGAAGTAAAATCTTCAATTCGTCTGGTTTGTTGGTGTGCACTGAAAATTTTTTCCATCGATGCACAAACTTATAAAAGAAATGTATTTGTACACATTTTTAGTAGAACTTACTTTTCTAATGATATTACTCTATGATTCTATTCGACTGATATGTACAACTACGAATTTCTTTTCAAGTTTTAAATCAGTCAGCATCGATTTCCTACAATTTTTGTGTTTCGTAATATAGTTATGTCGCCAAAAGGAGCATTTTTGTTTATGAAAGACAAGATTTGTTATAGGTAAAACGTGTGTGAAAAACTACCACCAAACATGAAGTTAACCATTTCTTCCCTCAAAAGGTATGAACTAGAGCTAATCCAAAGAGCAATCTTTTAATTTATTGGTAATCACAGTTAGGAACCACATAAAGGAAGTGGTGCAAAATAGTCACTAGAAATGGTTGTTATTGAGATTCTCCAAAATTTGATTTTGAGTGGCTTAGTGTGTAGCTAGTTTTCAAAACTTGAACATACTTTAGAAAGTGCACAATTAATTATTTACAGAAAATATCATTTTGCTATTGTTTTCAAGATTAGACAAGTTTACACACAAATTGTACGTGAGGAAATTTGTGCAAAGTTATCATCAAAGATGATTGTCATTGATGTTCCTCAAAATTTGATTTTGATAAGCTTAGGGTCCTCTAAAGGGATAACTAACTTTAAAAGATACCTTAGAAAGTGTGCAAAGGAATTATTTACGGAAAAAGTCATTTTTCTGTTGTTTTAAAAATTAGATTCCTACCTAGTTATTCATAAACCAAAAATTATTTTAAGTCTTAACCTTTTAATACACATAGAAAACCAACAAACAAACAGGAAATTTCCGAGCCAAAACACTCACAGCACCAAACGCACTGGCCACCAAAATTCCAATTTCATAATTAGAAGCACTAGATACTTAGGCATTTTTCTATTGTTTTGAAAATTAGACTCAATTTCTACCACGCTACTATGAAACGTTAATTACATTCCGTCTTAACCTTCTAGTATACATTTGAAACCAACAAACAAGCAGGAAATTTCTGAGTCAAAACACTCAGCACCAAATACAATGGCCACCCAATATCCAATTCCATAATTTGGAAATTAGACTCAATTTATACCCCGCTAGTCATAGATCAGAAATCGTTTTCAGTCTTAACCTTTTAGTACACACAAAATCAACAAACAAGCAAAACATTTCCGAGCCAAAACACTCAACACCAAACATAACTGCCACCAAAAATTCAATTTCGTAATTAGAAAACACTAGACAGTGACATTTTTCTATTGTTTTGAAAATTAGACTCAGTTTACAACCCTCTATTCATAGACCAGAAATTATTTCCAGTCTTAACCTTCTAGTACATATAAAACCAACAAACAACCAGGAAATTTCCGAGGCAAAACAGTACCAAATCCAATGGCCACCAAAACTTCATTTTCATAATTAGAAAAACTAGACATTTAGTATGGTTTTGGAAATTAGACTCAATTTCTACCACGTTATTCATAGATCAGAAATTATTTTCATTCTTAACCTTCTAGTACACACACAAGACCAACAAACAACCAGGAAATTTCCGAGTCAAAACATTCAGTACCAAACGCAACGGACACCAAAAATCCAATTTCATAATTAGAAAACACCCCGCTGATAACAGAGCATAAATAAATAAACAAATCCGGGTGGTATGTTGCATTAAAGCATCATGCAAATAGTCTCTTTATCAATTCAAAAGCTCCATTATACGCCGGCATTGTGGAATGAGAGATGGTCATTCGATCTTTCAAGTGTCCGGAAGTTCTACTCTGTGGGTGTGTTCTATTAGCCGGCCAAATAACAAAGCTATAAGGATATGAAACGATCCTTCTGGGTAAATAACGACCCACACTGTCATTTATTAAGCGCTTATGTAGTATTATTACCGTGAAATACTGTCTGCCCGCGTCTGCTTATTATAAGAGAAATCGATCAATTCTCTGGCCTTCTGCTATCTTACCCTTCTGGTGGTATGGACTGGGATCATTTTCGGTAAGTGCGAAGAAAATGTAACCGATACATTCTAACAATCCCCAAGGGGTTTTGGGGTATTATTTCGGGGGTAGCGTCTAGCATTCTAGGAGGGCATCATTTTTTATGCAGATGAAGTTTTCTACCTTGTGCTGTCTTACTCTCCAGGTATATAATTCCGTTAATTGCGAAGAAAATATAACCAATTCATTCTAAGAATCCCGAAGGGACTACGGGTAGAGTCAAACATTCCGTGAGGGCGTCGGTTTTATATTAGATGCAGTTTTCTGCCTTGTGCTATCTTACCCTTCTGGTGGTGTGGACTGGTATCAATTTCGGTAAGTGCGAAAAAAATGTAAATTGCATATTCTAACAATCCCGATGGGGTTTCGGGGTATTCTTTCGAGGGTAGCGTCAATAGTTCCGGGAGGGCGCAAGTTTCTATTCATATGAAGTTTGTATTCTTCCTTGTACTATCTTACCCTCCTGATCTGAGATCATTTTCATCAAGTGCGAAGAAAATGTAACCGATGCATTCTTATAATCCCGAAAGGGTTATGGGACAGCGTCAAACTTTCCGTGGGGCGTCGGTTTATATTAGATGCAGTTTCTGCCTTGTGCTATCTTACCCTCCTAGTGGTGTAGACTGGGATCATTTTCTATACGTGCGAAGAAAGATAACCGATATTCAAAAAAAGTATTTTAAAAGAGACCATTCTGTTAAACTGACTGGGCTTTGAATTGGACATACATATTTTACTCATAGACATTTACTACACGGAGAGCCTGTTCCTTCGTGCACACTTTGTAACACCTATTTTATCCGTAAAACATATTTTAACAGAATGTCTTAAATTTAATAATCATAGATTGAACCATTTCGGAGTTTTTAACACTACCTAAAGGACTTATTGATGGATCCGTTCCACACAAACTTATTTTTATTCATTACCGACATTGGTTTTATAAACAACGTTGAGATTTTATAATTTGACTTTCATTCAATCTCGATTCGAAATTTGCTTTGCTTTATTCTTTTAGACTTGAGCTTTTACTTAATATATTACGATAATACTAACAACGTACATTAATAAACCTTGTTTGGCGCAGCATGGCCAGATATGGTCCTTATGCCACAAAACTCCAACCAAACAACCTAACAATCCCAAATTTCGGGGTATTCTATCGAGGGTAGAGTCATACATTCCGTGAGATAGTTGGTTTTTATTTAGCTGAAGTGTTCTGCCTTGTGCTATCTTACCCTCTTGGTGGTATGAACTCAGATAAGGACGGAGAAAATGTAACCAATACCCTCTCTAGAATCTACAGCTAAAGAAGATTTGCAGCATGCGTTTAGATTCTTCCTACCCATAAATTAGAAATTCATTTTTTAAGATATGGTGGTATTACAGACGGGACATATAATTGCAAAAGGGCCCTTTTGACGAAAAGAAAAAAAGGGCAGTGACCCAGTAGCCCATGCACATCCTCCTGTACCTTGATTGAAAGACATTTATCCAGGCGTCTTTACACAGATCCCTAGAAGATTCGTCCGGAATCTACTGACTTTACCGCTAGGAAGACAAATTTTCCTCAGTGATTTATCGTGAATAAAAAATGGGCTCTCTTGTTGCGCCTGGGCGGGGATGAGCGCCCCAAGGGACCTAATTACGCTTCTCGCGTACGTCGTATTTTTCTCCTAAATCCTGTTAGTACCGTATTTTTTAAAGCGTCGGTAATGTTTCCCCTTGAAGGCTGGGAATAAAAAGGAATGACTCGAGGGAGGTTTCGATGTTGAAGACGTGGCCTTTTTGGATCGAATTTAACATTCTGTTCTATGTGCGTTAAATATTGATGATAAACTATTTATATAAATTTTTTTCTCAATTAACCAATGTTGATAAATTGAGGTTATTCGACATTGAAAACGTGCCATTTTAGAACCGATGTAACATTCTCTACTGTGTAAGTTAGGTATTGATGATAAACTATTGAAATAAAGTGTTTTTCACATTACCAATGTTGATAAATTGAGGTTAGTTTGATGTTGAAAACGTGGCATTTTGGAATCGTGTGTAACATTTCCTACTGTATGCGTAGGTAATGATAATAAACTATTTATATAATTTGAGGAATTGAGGTTTGATGTTGGAAACGTGGCATTTTGGGATCGATGTAACATTCTCTACTGTGTGCGTTAGGTATTGATGATAAACTATTGAACTAAATGAACTTAAATATATACAGGGTGATTCTACGGTCATGAGACGAACTTGGAGGGGTGGTACAGCTTACTAAAACATACATTTTTCGTATAGGAATGTGTGGTCAGAAGTGACGCGTGGAGGCACGAACACAAAAAATGAGACATGAACAGAAAAACATTGTTTAGTTACAAAATCCTTGCAAAGTGCTTCTTTGCAGCAATGTTTACAATAAATGCTCAAAATTGGACCACCAACAGTAATACATGCCTGGTAGCGTCGAAGGAGTGATTGGCGAACAGTTCCAAAGATGCCAGGCATTTCGCGCACGCTTGCAGCCGCAATGGAGAGTCGAGCAACGAGGTCCTCAATTGAGTCAACTGGAGCCCCGTAAACGATGGTCTTCAGATGCCCCCATAAGAAGTAATCGATGCTAGACAAATCTGGCGATCGGGGTGGCCATCGGACTGGTCCACCACGCCCAATCCATCGCCCCGCAAAACTGGCAGCGGGGCGATGGATTGGGCGCTGCCAGTTTTGCGGGGCGATGGATTGGGCGTGGTGGACCAGTCCGATGGCCACCCCGATCGCCAGATTTGTCTAGCATCGATTACTTCTTATGAATATGATTCTTATGATATGATCTTGTGATTACTTCTTAAGTTCACGCCCAATCCATCGCCCCGCTGCCAGTTTTGCGGGGCGATGGATTGGGCGTGGTGGACCAGTCCGATGGCCACCCCGATCGCCAGATTTGTCTAGCATCGATTACTTCTTATGGGGGCATCTGAAGACCATCGTTTACGGGGCTCCAGTTGACTCAATTGAGGACCTCGTTGCTTGACTCTCCATTGCGGCTGCAAGCGTGCGCGAAATGCCTGGCATCTTTGGAACTGTTCGCCAATCACTCCTTCGACGCTACCAGGCATGTATTACTGTTGGTGGTCCAATTTTGAGCATTTATTGTAAACATTGCTGCAAAGAAGCACTTTGCAAGGATTTTGTAACTAAACAATGTTTTTCTGTTCATGTCTCATTTTTTGTGTTCGTGCCTCCACGCGTCACTTCTGACCACACATTCCTATACGAAAAATGTATGTTTTAGTAAGCTGTACCACCCCTCCAAGTTTGTCCCATGACCGTAGAATCACCCTATATAGAGATATAGTTTTTTCTCTATATATAGAGTTTCCCCTCACTTACCATTGTTGATTGCTTGGGAATCGAGTTTAACATTCATGCTGTAAATTAGTTGCTGATTATAAAAGTTATTAAAGAAGGATTTTCCTCTTTCACAAATGTTGATAACTGAAGGTCATGTTGAAAACTTTCCATTTTGCGATCAAGTGTAACATTGTCTCGGGATGCGTCATGTTACTGATAATAGAGTACTTAATTATTAAAAAATAGTTTTCCTGGATTACAAATATTGATAAATGGAGGTCACATTGGAAAGGTAATTGAACCTTGAGTCATGAAACCCAACCAGCCATATTTATTGAAATAAATTTTACAACTGCATTGAGGATAATTGTTGACTTTTCCTCAAAGAATTGTGTAATTTACTCTCTCTCTAATTCCAACACCACGGCTCCGTGTGTTTGCCCAATGCGCTAGCAACCTTCTCTCTTCTGTGTTTGTAAAACCCTAACAATGAACCAACCTACTCTAATTCCAGCTTCGTCTAGTGACCAACATAACACAGAAAGTACACCTTAAAATAAAACTTACATGACATTTCAGTACTGGTAAATTATCTAAAACTCGTAAACCCTGGACGGAAGGACAAGCATTAATTAACCATCCAAGTACTTCTACGAGATATCTCGTTCACGATATGGTAATTTTTGTACGAACGAGATATCTCGTCGAAACAAAACTGTTCTGTTACTCTAGGGGATCGAGGACACAAGTAGGGAAAACAATTGCCCCTTGACCAAAAAGCTAACAGTTTGGAACAGGTCATCAGAGACTGGACACCACAGGGCAGTTTGTGAAGCGAAGATAAACCACCAAGAGGGTTAACCCTATGACCGTGGTGAGAATTTCGAGTAGTGTAGTATTACTTTTCACCCACAGCAGAATTGATGGCTAAATAACTACATCTCATAGTTGAAAGAATCCATGGATTCTTTCCAACCTTTAGAAAAATTCTATCGTTCCACTCCTTAGAATAGAATCCTTTGGAGAAAGATTCTATTGGTCTTGTCCTTATAATAGGGATCCATTAGAAAGATTGCATTGGCCCTCTTCTTAGAATAGAATCCTTTGGAACGATTCTGTTGGTTTTCTCCTTACAATAGAATCGTTTAGAAAGATTATATTGATCCTCTACTTAGAATGGAATGCTTTGGAAAGATTCTATCGTTCCTTTCCTTATCCTTTGGAATGATTCTATTTCACCTTTCCTTGGAGTAAAATCCTTTAGAAAAAATATTTTGCTTCTTTTCATATAAAAGAAACCTTTCGGAAGATTCTATTGCACTTTTCCTCAGAGCAGAATCCTTTGGAACGATTCTATTGGTCCTTTCTTTCGAATAAAATCATTTGGAAGGATTCTATTGCTCTTTTCCATATAGTAAAACCCTTTCGAAAGACTCTATTGCACATTTTCTTAGAATGGAATCCTTTAGAAAGATATTTGTCTAGGTCAAAATATTGATTAGTAATTATGCAGGGAAGACTGCAGGTTGCAAGGTGGAATTATGAGTGTGATCCCTCAGAGGATTAAAATTTGAGCCAATAAAGCTGTCATTACTTAACATAAGCCTTTGCAGAATATAATCCGCCTATGTTATTACGTGGGCTGGCTTTCTGAGACTCTTGTCCTGTTAAATAAACAATTTCGCTTCAAGCATAAAAATTCCTAATGAATTGCGAATTGAAAAATTATTATTGACAGGTCAACGCCAATAATTACTTTAAATCCAAGCATTGCTAAAACGGCAATAAACTTCATTTTAAGTTAACCCCGATATGGTATAATGCTAGAGTGTTTGTGTAGCGGAAGTAAAATCTTCACCTGCCCCTTCTGGTTTGTTTACTCTCATAGTTGCCATGGTGTTTGCCTGCCACTCAGCTGGTCTCGGATTCAAATCTTAGTTTATGAGAGCATGTTTGTTGGTGTTTTTCCTTGTTAAGAGCAACGGTGGTCTATCCACTTTAAACAGTCAAAGAGGTTCACGCACTCCCTCGCAAAGAGCGATTTTCAGTGTAAACAAACCAGTCAGAAAGGGAAGATTTTACTTTCGCTACCCAAATGCTCTTTTATGGTACATATTGGTGTTACCTTAAAATGTAGTTTGGTGAATTTGGCCTTTTGGTGTTGACCCAATTAACTATCAAATATTAATTCGGAATTTATTCTTCGATTTTTTAATGGTAACGGTGCTGAAATCGTATTCGGGAAACAACTGACAACCGTCACTTTCGGAATACATATAGGAAACACGTATCGATGTAGAAACACAACTGCCACCCGCATTTAGTCTGACAGAATATGCCTCTCATATTCACCATAAACGTGAAATATAAGTAGATTGTTGCTATTGAGGGGAACTTCAAAAAGTGTGACCAACATGTGGACTAGTAGTCACGTGACTTCTATGAGAAAAATTTTCTTTGGTGATCCATTTGATATCTTATCGCCTCGTTTGGCGATATAACATCTTATGATAGGGTTAGAAGTGTGAACGCGCATCTCTATAGAGTGGCGACAATAAGGGTGAAATCGTCAAAGTTTACTATGTCGAGTGGACTAATCAGGTGATCGATAAATGGATGGACTTTTTCTACCGTCCCGTATACCAATCAGATGATGAACGTTCGTTTGCACACAGCGGACGAAAGTAGTCCCCTAATGGTCACGTTACTACTAGTTTGGTTCACATGAGCCTGGCACATAAAAAGGTTACATTGCTCATTCTACTTTTGTACCTTCTCTATGATAGCCACCAGTTCGTCCTCGATAGTGCTGAAGAGGTCAGTGGTCAAATATTATTGAAAAATAACATTAATGTACGTTCTCCATATTTATTGAAATAAATGTTACAACTGCATTGCGGATAATTGTTGACCCCCTCTTACAATTAATCGATTTGCCCTCTCAAATTCCACCTTCCACCAGAACACACTGGATGCACTCCAAAATAAAACTCGTACTTGACATTTCCCAAGTTCTGCTAAATTATCTCAAACTCGTCAACCGTCCACCGAAGAGTGAGCATTAATTAAAACTTTGAGCCAATAAAGGCTGTCACCACGTAAGATGAGCCGTTTTCAGAACATAGTCCGCTTATGTTATTCCGCGGACTGGCTTTCCGCGACTCCGCTTGCTCTGTTAAGTAAATACTATTCCCACGTAAGTTTGGTGACGGAAGTGTTCTGACTTTTCGGGGAGAGTGAAAGTGCTTATTTTCAACTGTAGTCGGCTGTAAAAAATTATTTCTTTTCAAGCCGACGGCGTCCCTTTCAGCAAAATTAACCAAACAAATGTGGCGTTTCTTTAAGCGAAGTGACTTTTTAAGGGTTTGAATTCTGCCACTTCACTCTATTTTTAACTGCAATTGTGACTCGTTCTGTTTTGAAAGTCTTGCAAGCAAGCGAGTAAATACTCGGGAATGCAGGCACCTGTAATATGTGACTTAATATATACGTATATATACAGAGAGAGAGAGTGTTTCGAAAATATTTGGGGTAAATTGTAAAGGGTGGTAGAGGGGCCCAAAATAAACGTTTCTGCCCAGGAAAAGTGTGTCCTAAAATGCCACGTTTAGGTGGTAAAGGGCGCTGTTTAGGTCAGTCTGAAACATCATTTCTGTGGCGTAAAGCGTCATTCCCCGCTTGGATTTTCAATGACAACCTCCGAATTGATGTAGCCATGCATCGCTAGACATAACATGGGGAAGATGACAAGTCAAGTAATAAAAGTAGGAAAGAGGAAGAACTTTTTTGAAGACGAAGGTGAAGCGAGTGGTGGGGCAGGGGGTCATCAGGAAAGAGCCCAACCCAAACAAGACAAAGTGGTGTCTTATAAAGTATATATATATATATATATATATATATAAGATTGATGTGTTGATTGTAAGGTGTTTTAAACGGCTCCGAGCTACGTATTCCAAGCGGCTCGTAAAAGAATGCATAGTTAAAAGTGAGCCCGCTAGGGGGATACGGATTAAGAGAAAATTATTGAATCAGCGGAAGTAATTCTCTGAAGTCACACTTGCATATTACTCCGGCGATCTTAACTGAAGAGACAAACATTTCGAGTGAGCGGATCCGTTTGAAGTCACCGTTAGCGCGATGGGCAAAGTTCAAAGATGAAAGTGGGTGATAAGCTGTATTCGGCTATATGGCTAGCGATGAGACAAAGACTAGCGGGTGAAAAGAGAAAAGGGGGAGTTAGTCTAGAACATGAAGGGACTTAAGGGATAATTGTAATTATATATGATTCTATTTATCTATGCATATAAAGCAGAGTTGGCGTCTGTCTGTTCTCTATACAAATCTACACCGTTTGACCAATCTACACCAAATTTGGAGCACTTATTCCTTGGAATCCTGCGTGTAACGTAGGCTACATATTACCCTGTTCTATTTGTCTTGAGTGTGAAGAGGGGGCTGAAAACACTATTCGAAATCCTCATAGGAATAACATTACGTATTTATAAGATCAATGTCAGATCAATTCACACTAAATTTGGTACATTCATTCTTTATAATTCTGTGGGACACGTAGGCTATAAATTAACCTCGCTCGATTTGTCCTGGGTCTGCAGGGGGGTAAAAGCAATCCGAAATAACCACAAGAATAACATTGAATTTATTTTACTATAACTATTAGACCAATTCCCACACAATTTGGTACATTCATTATTTAGAATCCGGCGGGAAATATAATCTAGATATTAAACCCATTCTATTTTTCCTGGGTCGGCAGAGGTAGCTAAAAACAATATGAAATCCCCATAGGGATAACTTTGAATATTGCAATATTGCGGTGAATTGCAAACAATTCAACCCGAGCAACGCCGGGTATTTCAGCTAGTACGTATATATAATTACTTAAATTGTTGTTATATATATATATATATATATATATATATACATATATATATATATATATACATATATATATATATATACATATATATATATATATATACTCAAGCAAATACGAGTATATATATTGAGTATTGATATATATATATATACTCAATTGATATATATATATCAATATATATATATATATCAATCAATATTGAGTATATATATATATATATACTCAAGCAAAATACGTATATATATATATATATATACGTATTTTGCTTAAGTCCCCCCCAAAAATATATTTTCCAAGTCGGTGCCACTGCTCAAACATTGAACCATCGTCTAAGACAGCCAAGTTCGTCACAGATTAAGACTTCGGATGGGGATATTAGGGGGTAAATCGTATTAGAGGCCACACATAAACCCAATCGATATTGTAAGTACCCTAAGGCAATAAAATGTCCTTTCGCAGTGTTAATATCGGGCACACGGAAATTTAACGTGCTGGTGGGCGTTGACTTAAGCCCAGACGCACGCCCAGCGTTTCTCAATAAATCCCCTCCCCCTGCGACGTCTGCTTTCAGTCAGACACGTGCAGGTGATTAAATGGTTCTTAGGAAATGAGTCTGTACTAGGGTAGCGAGGAGCAAAGGTTTCCCTGGAAAGTAGGAAAGTTTGTACTGAAATGTTTCATTTTTTAAGTTTGAAACGAAAAATTCATTGCATTCGTAATAATAAAACTGCAGGGAGAACAAGATTGTACATTTGTGTAAATTAAGCAATTAGTTCTTGAAAAATATTTGTACTTCGTGACAGGGGATGTCAATCTCAACTTAGTACTGAAATCTCTCTTATAACCTAGTACTGGGGCCAGTCATGTAACCTAGTTCTGGGACCCGTTATCTAATCTAGCACTGGGATCTCATTAATCCAACATTCTACTGGACCCGTCATATAATCTAGTAACGAAACAGCTCATCTAGTCTGGTACTGGGACACGTCATACAGCTTGGTACTGGGATCCTTTATCTAATCTAGTACTAGTATATCTTATTCCAACCTTGTACTGGGGCCCGTAAAATAACCTAGTAATGGAACACTTCATCTAGTCTGGTACTGAGACCTGCCATACAACCTGGTACTGGAATATTTATATAGCCTAGTCATCGGGTCTCATAATCCAACCTTGTACTAGGCCCCATCATATAACCTCGTACTAGGACCCGTTATATAACCTAGTACTGGGACCCGTTATCTAACCAAATACTGGAATCCCTCAATTAATCTAGTATTGGGGCCCGTCATATAACCTGATACTGTGATCACTTATCTAACCTATTACTGTGATCTCTTAATCCAACCTAGTACTTGGAACTGCCACATAACCTACTACTGGGAACCGTTGTATAACCTAGTACTGGGAATCGTTGTATAACCTGGTACTGGGCGAGTCATTTGACCTGATACTGTGATCCCTTATCTAACATAGGACTTGAACTCGTTATATAACCTGGTACTGGGACCCGTCATATAACCTGGTACTGGGATCCCTTATCTAATCTAGGACTGGGACCCGTTATATAACCTGGTACTGGGAGCCGTCATATAACCTGGTACTAGGATCCCTTATCTAAACTAAGACTGGGATCAGTTGTACATCCTAGTACTGAGTCCGTCATTAAACCTGATACTGGGATCTATTATCTAACCTAGGACTAGGATATCTTAATCTGGCCTAGTACTCAACCCATTATATAACCTGCTATTGGGACCAATCATGTAACCTAGCATCGAAACTCTGAGTGCAGATATGGGAAGCCTTCCCAAACCACATCTCCTCAAACCACACCGAAGTCGTCACAAATTAATACTTTGGTTGTAAATATTAGCAGCCAAAATCGTCTTAGAGACAACACATCTCTTCGAACCACACCGAAGTCGTCACAGTTTTAGACTTCTTCGGTTGTGAGTCTTAGAGACAACACATCTCTTCGAACCACACCGAAGTCGTCACAGTTTTAGACTTCTTCGGTTGTGAGTCTTAGAGACAACACATCTCTTCGAACCACACCGAAGTCGTCACAGTTTTAGACTTCTTCGGTTGTGAGTCTTAGAGACAACATATCTCTTCGAAGTCGTCAAAGGTTAAGGCTTCTTCAGTTGTGAATATTAGCGGGCAAAGTCGTCTAAGAGACAACACATCTCGCCACATAAAACCCGATCGATATTGTAAATACCCTAAGGCAATAAACCGTCCTTTCGCAACGCTAATATCGGGCAAATCCAACACGCTGGTAGGGGTGGGCGTTGACTAAGTCCAAGCACTCACAGCGTTTCTCAATAAATCCCCCAAGGTTTCTCCGTGCCACACGTCATCCCTTACAGCCATTCACAGACACGTACAGGTGCTTAAATGATCCCTAGGGGAGTGGGGACCTAAGGTTTCACGTCGGAATCATTTATCCTTTGTTTTTGCGGATATCCATTGACAGAAGAAGCGTGATATATGGCTTCACACATTTTTCTCTTTGATACTTGTGTATCGTTTCAAAGCTCCTTGGTGATAGTATTTTTGAGATGAGTTTTCTTTTCTTTTCATGGATTTGAAGGGTGTTGTTTTCACTTCGTATTGTAAAATTGATTTTCTTGACTTTTTTTGGTGTAATATTTTTTTCAACACACTATTTCAACTTCAAATTTGTTCACGCGATTTATACTGTGTATGGGATGTGCAATTGTTAATTTTAACCAATATACTTATGAATATTTTATTAAGTAATTTCTCAAATAAGACGAGTCACAGAAATTGTTTCAAAACTCCTGGTGATAGTATTTTTGAGATTAGTTTTCTTTTCTTTTCATGGATTTGAAGGGTGTTGTTTTCACTTCGTATTGTAAAAAATGATTTTCTTGACTTTTTTTAGGTGTAATATTTTTTTCAATACAATATTTCATGGATTTCAACTTCAGATTTGTTCAAGCGATGTATACGGTATATGGGATGTCTAGTTGTTAATTTTAACCAATATACTTATGAATATTTTATTAAGTAATTTCCCAAATGAGACGAGTGTGTGTGTGTGTTTCAAAATTACGTGGTGTTGTCCTCGGATCTTTCCCTTCGGGATTCATCCCGGACCGTCTCTCGCCAATAACCCGGTGTGTTGCTCCAGTGCAACTTTAAATTAAATACCTACCTACCCAAACGAGACGGAACTGAGAGAACTGAGAAATGAGACTGGCCTGTGCCAATTAATGGAAAGAGGTATTTCATCATTTATGCAAATTCATAAACATTAACAATACAAAAGGCAATACATTGTAATTAATAACTATTTTGGATATCCTTTGATAAGTGATGGTTCCAATATTCATTGATTAATGTTGTTTTGCATACCCATTGAAAATATAAGGGTGTTTTGGATACCCATTAAATATATAAAAGGTGGTTTGGATACCCATTGAAAAAAATAAAAGGGGTTGTGGATACCCATTGATTTATGGTGGTCCGAACACCCATTTATAAAGGTTTTTTATACCCGTTGATTGATGGTGGTTTGGATACACATTAATTCATGTGGTCTGGATACCCATTAATTCATGTGGTCTGGATACCCATTTCTAAAGGGTGTTTTTGATACCCATTCATAAATGATGGTTTAGATACCATTGATAAATGTTGGTATGGGTACTAATTGTTGGTGGTGGTTTAGATATACAAATGTTGGTTTAGATACCCATTGATAAGATACATGGTGATTTGGTTACCAACTGATAAATGGTAGTCTGGATACCCATTGATTAATGGTGGTTTGGATTTCCCTTAATTAATGGTGGCTCGAATACTCATTGCAGTTCCGTACGCCTACGCAGACTTCACAACATGTTCAAAAGATTTGTGAGCAAGAAATCTCATCACTAAAGATTAACAGGAACACCAGAATGGTCCTAGTTACTCTATATAAATAAGAATGGAGTGTTTGTACATTGAATATTTTCGACCCATTTCAAGTTTTCTATCCGTTTTGAACCCTTCTGATGCAAAATACGTCTTGCACGATTGGTGTCTGTCTGTATGTATGTGTGTGCCCGTACTACGTCCAAACGGTTGAATATATTTTCATGAAACTTTATATACTGTGAGTTCTTGCATTCATTTAGTGACTGAACTTGATTGCGTAAGTCTGTCTGTCTGTCTTCCCGTTCTATATTTAATTTTGTGTCGGTGTGTTTGTACAAGTACCACATAAAATTTATCGAACATATTTTAATGCAATGTTTTATATTTGATATACCACATTTTAATTTAGTGAATGCATTATTTAAAATTTCTTTGCTTACATATTTAGGCAAGTTTAATGTTAAAACATCTGAGTAACTATACTTAAATCAACCATAATTTGGTAGCTTTGGAGTAGCTGGGAGGTATATTGAGCATTGCAATTACTTGGATTGTTTTACCAGTGCCGCTGAAATATCAATTATTTTCCAAAACTGTTTTACGGAATTTAAATTTTTTAGTGGTTTATTTATTTCGATCCTTATATTTCTTTACGAAAAACAAAAAAATTCTGAATATTTGGGACAGACGATAAAGAGAATAAAACTATACAAAGCGAAACGTTTTAAAATAGTGGGGTAGCTAATATGGCAACCTTGGTATTTTTTTAATCTTTTGATTTTTTAAATTATTATGTCCGTTATATTCCAAGAATCTATTTTGTAGTGATAAAACAGATACATTCATTACTTTTCGTTCGAAGCTTTTCTAAAATCTGTTTTAAGATGCATTTCTGGATTTTGAATTTGATGTTTTTCGTTCAATAACTGTAATGAAGGTAAATAATTGTTTAATTAGTTTTAAAAACATTTTTAATCATTGTAGAGATAATTTTTTGGGAAACGCTTTTTTTAAATGACATAATACAAGGCATTTATATGCATACTCTGAACTATTCTATGCATTCTGGGTAACATTTGCATACTCTAAAGACTTCTATCTTACTAAAAATTTAAATTCTAAAATGTTAAATATACAATTTATTTACATTTGTGAAATTGGGTATTTAACAATTGTGTACTTTTATTAGAGCGTGGCAGTTGTTATATGGGATGAATAGGAATTACAATTTATTAACGAAAACGGAAATTAGTTAACCAATTTAACCCGAGTAACGCAAGGTTATTCTGCTAGTGTTTAATATGCGTCTACCATCCAAGGGCTTTGATGTTTTCTCTATTGGGTTCAATTATGTAAATGAATGATCATCAATTTCGATAATATCAATCACCATTGAACTGTAAGACGATGTAAGCTATCGTCAATGTCTCCAAGTCGGCCCCATAAAATGTAATAAAAGTTATTGAAATGTTAAAATTAAACCGTTCAATATATTAATATTGATAGCATATCTGACTCGACAGCATCGTATAACGTACCTAAAATGAAAAGCTAACAAACATTAGTTGACCGGTTTGGTTTGATTTGTTGCTTTACGTCTTATACGTGTTGGTGAGAAGTATGCTTACCGTAATGCCTTTTGATTAAAGGTAGGTTGTTGAATTAACGTCGCGCTGGATTAACACAGCGGACTATTGGCGATGTTCCGGGATCAATCCTGAAGGGATAGATCCGAGGACAGCACCTCATCATTTTGAACCATGGTCAGATGACGAGATAGACACCTCAGCTGGCACCCCCACTCTCCAAACTTCCACACCACGTCAACGTGAGGAGATTTGAGACCACGACAGATTTAACGTGCACCAGCTCCCACGTACACGACGGTCTTTGGTTGGATTTAGTTTCGAACTCACATCCCTCCGGTTTTCAATCCGCTACTCTTCCAACCGGGCTACCACGGCCTGTTCTACAAAAGTGGATTAAAAGTAGTAAAATTTTCAACTCCTATTTCTTATAATGTTTCTTCTAGAAGCTTTATTTAATTCAAATTTCTCGTTAGACGTGCTTACTTTATACGTAGGTAGATATAAAATACGTAGGTGGAGAATAAAACTATTTTTGTTTGTTGTATAGCTTTTTGAATCTTATGAAGGTATATCTTGAAAATGTAACCTTGTTCGTTCTAACATTTTTCCATTCCATTCTCTAGCATTTTTCCAGTCTCTATCGATTCGTACCACACACGCGAACACCTTGTGAAATACCCAGGACAAATTTTGTTCATCACGGAATTAACAATTTGGTTAAATATTACGCTTAACCTTGAACTGTTCTTGTAGTACATTTTTCATGGCAGCTGAAAAATTCTTCGTCGTATCAAAATAGTATACGCAGCTGTGTGACACGAAATACAAATGGAGTTCAGGAAGCTTATAAAACTTAGTAGATGATTAATCTACCAGTTGAGACTGATTATTTGATAGTAATATAAATCAAAGGCTTTTAAGTGTTTCAATCATTTAGACTGCATGAAGGAATTTTTAAATGACACAGATCATATTTTATGATTTCTTCCATGTGAATAAGGTGTATGTATACACTAGAAATAAGAAAAATTGACCGGAATATCGACATTTCTTATTATTTCAAAAAACAATTACAACTTCTTAGCTTTCAAACGATACCAAGATCTTGTAAATATTCAAAACCGTTTTCAAGTTACAAGGGTTTTCGTTAGGTACTGTCACCATATACACTGCTGGCCACCGTAAATGCAACACCCTGAAGGAAGCATGCAAATAATATGAAATTTACAACATGCATTAGCGGAGGTGAGATATGCAAATGATTAGAATTTCAGCGCAGACGCACATCACGCGCGCCTGTGGCGCCACTTCAAAGCGCTATTTAAGGCTTGGAGATTTCGACGATTTCAAGTACGGCAATTGTGTTTTTCTTGTGGTTTTTTCAAAAAAAAACGATCAATTATGCCTCGTAGAAAACAGCGATCATCTTTTGATCAAGTATCCGAGTTCGACAGAGGAAGGATAGTGGCCTACCGAGATTGTGGATTATCTTTCAGGGAAATCGGTAGTCGTGTTGGACGAAACCAAACAACTGTAATGCGGATATGTGATCGTTGGATGCAGGAGGGTACGACGGACCGACGTGTTCGATCGCATCCACCTCAGTGCACCACTTCACGTGATGACAGGCATATTGTGCGTATGGCAGTGACGGATCGCTCAGCCACATCACGAACCATAGCACAGCACATTCAGTCTGTACCGCATCATCCAGTGTCTGCGCGTACCATTCGACGCCGTTTACAGCAGAGTGGTCTGTCCGCAAGACGTCCATTGCTTCGTCTACCCTTGACGCAGAACCACAGACGTTTCCGCCGCCAATGGTGCGATGAAAGAAGGATGTGGACGGCAGAATGGAATGAAATTGTCTCTACTGACGAGTCACGCTTCTGTCTGCAACACCACGATGGTCGGATTCGAGTCTGGAGACACCGTGGAGAGAGAATGCTGAACAACTGCGTTATGCACACTGGTCCTGCACCGGGTATTATGGTATGGGGCGGTAGTGGATATCACTCTCGCACTCCTCTAGTACGCATTGCCGGTACTTTAAACAGCCAGCGCTACATCTCCGAGGTGTTGGAGCCAGTTGTCCTTCCTTACCTTCAGGGCTTGCCCACAGCCATATTTCAACGGGATAATGCGCGACCACACGTGGCACGCATTGTCCAAGGGTTCTTCGTCAATCGCCAGATTGAATTGCTTCCCTGGCCAGCTCGCTCTCCGGATCTTTCGCCGATAGAAAACATGTGGTCCATGGTTGCTCAACGATTGACCCAGAATACATCCCCAGCTGCCACACCAGATCAACTTTGGCAACGTGTGGAAGCTGCTTGGTCTGCTGTACCCCAAGAACACATCCAAAGTCTCTTTGAATCAATGCCTGAGGCGTGTGGCAGCGGTGATCTCCAACAATGGCGGCTACTCTGGCTACTGATTTTGGCAGGAACCACACTTCACAGAAGTCTATAAATTTAATCATTTGATACTTGGTCAACATGTTATCTACAAAATAAATTTTGTTGTGATATCTCTTGTCTTTCTTGGTGTTGCAATTTGGGTGGCCAGCAGTGTACAAACATGTTTCCAAAACTTTAAACTCAATTTCTGAAGAACTGTGATTTTGCAATACGATGATTTGTTCAAAGTGATAACTCAACAATGAATCGATCTATTATAATTACTTTTGTGTCATTATAATGTATATAATACAGTGGATGTTTTGACCTTCAGTCGAAGTTATTGTTTAAGAAATGAATTTTTAGTTGATTTTTAAATGCTAAAATTCCTGAATAAATCTTGATTTTTTAGACTTCCTCCGTGAAAAAAAATTAAAAGAACCTATTCCCTCTAGCAACTTGAATAAGCGTCAAAACATGAAGAATAAAATTTCCAACAGGAATTGTTTTTCTGAACGAAATTAGAATTTGAGATATCGCTATTCAAAAGTATGCTAATTAGCTAATTATATCTAAATTAGATAATTAATGAGTAGTTTAATCAGAATTTTTCACACTGAAATGAGATAAAGCACAAACCAATGACCTATTGTAAAAAACTGAATTTTTTAAATTAAAATAAAAAAATGTTATAGTATATACGTTAAGACAGTTTTCCAAATGTTCAACCATTGAGTAGTGTATGTTGAGACACATATTGCCATACTGCTTCTGTTGGTTTTAATTTTAGTCTAACGACTCAGAACAATTGTATTCGATAGAATCTCATTTGTTTTAATTTAGTTTTAACCACAAAATAACTTCCATGCTCCGCTTCCAATTTTAACATTCCAAGAGTCGAAAGATTTCCGAGTATACTGTGGTATTGCTTTTAACCCACAGAACTCTTAATGATTAAGATTCGCAACCAGACGATTGCGAGTACGAATCCAACCAAAGACCATCGTGTATAAAGGGGGCTGGTGCATGTTAAATCTGTCGTGACCTCGAATGTCCTCACGTTGGCGTGGTGTGGAAATTTGGAGAGTGGGGTGCCAGCTCAGGTGTTGCCTCGTCATCTGATCGAGGTTCAAAATTACATGGTGTTGACTTCGGATTTGATCAGTTTGATCCCGGACCGTCGCCAATAGCCGGATGTGTTGCTCTAGTGCGAGGTTAATTAACTACCTACCTACCTTGATGATTAAATAGCTACAAGTATTGGTTGAAAGATTCTATGGTTTTTTTCAAGATTCGGAGAGATTCCTTGTTCCTTTCCTAGGAATATAATCTTTTAGATAGATTTTATTGGTCCTTTCCTTGGAATTAAAATCTTTTGAAACGATTCTACTGCTCGTATCCTTATAACAGAATCCTTTTGAAAAAGTCTATTTCTCCTTTTCCTGGAATAGAATCCTTTGAAATGATTCTGCTCTTCATTTCCTTAGAATAGAAGCCTTTGGAACCATCGCATTGGTCAAGGTCAAAAGAGAAGACTTGACAAGGTGCAAGGTGGAATTATGCAGGTTAACCTCTGAGAGGGTTCAATATTATACGAGGGAAAGCCAAAAATTATCCACACTTTATTTTTTCAATTTATTTACACAAATGTACAGGTTGAACAAGTTCATCCTTTTTCTATAGTCTCCTTCCTTTTCGATTCACTTGGTCCAGCGGTCCACAAGCTTGCGTATTCCCTCCAAGAGGGTTTCCGGTTGATCGCCCAACCATTTATGTACCACTTCCCGAACTTCTTTGTCCGTCTCATCTGCAGAGAACACGCTACGTTGTCGATTGTAACTCGTCGGTTTGCCAGTACCATTTCTCGAGCTGGCCGAATCTTCTCGTCAGCGGTGGAGGTTTACGGGCGTCCTACTCCTTTTTCGTACATCACGCTTGTCCGGCTCCTTTCATGCTTCTCGATCCACTCATACACACTTCTACGTGGTAGAGCACTGTCCTCGTATTGTGTTGTAAGCCTCCGATGAATTTCAGCCGCTGCAAACCTTCTAGAAATCGGATCATTGCTCTTTATTCCTCCTTGGTGCACACTGCTAGCGGAGCGGCCATGTTTATACTGAAGCAGAAGCAAAAAATGACGCTATCAAGGTAAAACTTCGGTAACGTGACCACAGTAGTATCAACTCTAAGCATGCATGCGCAGAAGGCAGTGTGACGAACCTAAATATGTGTTATAGAGAAAGTGCGGATAATTTTTGACTTACCCTCGTACATATTTTAAGGAAATAAAGCTTCAATAGACCACAATGAACGTATCCTCAAAAAAGCTACTAAACACGCCTTTTAAAAATACCCCTTCCACGCTTTCTTTCCCAAAGATTTAATTAAGCATCCCTACACCACACTTCGTACATTCCACTCTACTTTAATTACATGCTTCTGTTAGAAATTCTCCCAGAATATCAACGAACTGCTATTACACAAAGATGCCATCAAGCAGAAAATCCGTTTGCGGAAGACCAGCTTTTCCTGCAAAATAACATCCTCCCCTCACTTTATCCTAGGTGAACTCACTCTCACATAATTGCTCAAAAGCAGCATTAATTCTAATTTGACACTCCAGCTCAATCTTTTCAATCAACGACACATAAAAACACGATTTTTGCAGCTCTTTTCAGGTCCTCATTCTCCGCGAACTCCGTCATCACACGTTTAAGCTGGCTAGAAAAAATTGCGAGCAGAGCCCTAAGAAGGGTTCAAACGCATATTTCTACTTGCAACCTGCAGTCTTCCCAACATGATTTCCAACCAATTTTGACCTTCTTTACCAATTAAATCTTTCCAAAGGATTTTATTCTAAACACAGAATAAATAGAATATTCCAAAGGATTTTATATTCTAAGGAAAAGGCCAATAGAATCTTTCCAAAGGATTCATTTCCAGGGAAAGGAACGATGGAATCTTTCCAAAGGATTCATTTCCAAGGAAAGGAGCGATGGAATCTTTCCATAGGATTCTAATTTAAGGGTAGGACCAATAGCACGTTATTTCCAAGGAAAGAAGCAATAGAATCTATCCAAGGGATTTCCATAGAAAAGAGCAATAAAATCTTTCCAAAGGATTCTAATCTAAGGAAAAGATATCAATGCCATCTTTCCGAAGGATTCATTTCCAAGGGAAGGAGAAATAAAATCTTTCCAAGGGATCTTATTTTAAGGTAAGGAGCAATACAATCTTTTCAAAGGATTCTAATCTAAGGAAAGGACCAATGGAATCTTTCAAAAGGATTCACTTTGGAGGAAAGTAGCAATGAAATCTTTACAAGGAATCATATTCTAAGGAAAGGACCAATGGAATATTTCCAAAGGATCGATAGATCTTTCCAAAGGATTATATTCTACGGAAGGGGTCATTAAAATTATCCTAAAGGATTCTATTCCAATGAAAGGAACAATAGAAATGTTCCAAAGATATATTCTATTCTAAAGGGACGACCAATATAACATTTCTAAAGATTGAAAGAATCCATGGCTTTATTTTGTAGATGGAGTTATTAAGTGAGTTGTAGAGCAGAAGCAACACCATGCTACTCTAACTTTCACAAAGATAATTGACCACTATGCTCCATATTTCACGAATTCTAGTTGCACAGATTTCAAATTTACGCGTATCATCTAGCAACTCTCAATGAATATCAGCGGAAAACTCTTTCCCGTAATTGATTACGGTGGCTTGAAAGGAGAATTTATTTTACAAAATTATTATCACATAAAGACGCAGAAATTCAACCTGTAGAGGATCAGTTTTTCCTACAAATCCAGCATCCGCCCACCCCTTTATGTTTGGCCAAATATGGCCCTTGTGTGCACCCATAAAACCCAGCCAACATACCCATATCATTGAGCCATGCCCGACTCTAATAATTGACCTCTGTGGCTTGAAAACAGCATTTATTTTAAAGAACTATTATAGAAAGACGCAGAAATTCCGCCTGTAGAAGTGCAGCTTTTCCAGAAAAACCAATATCTTCCCACTTTAATCCTCCAAGTGGTTTCAACGAGATATCTGGTTCATCAATAACTGACTAATGACGAGAATCTCGTCAAGGTATTTCTAATTTTTTATGATGACGAGATCAAGATCTGGTCAATTCTTTTTCTAATGACGAGATATCTCGTCCGTCAAGATCTGGTCAGCTTTGACCTAATCCAATGAATGACGAGATGCTAATTACAAGAGATCCAACCACATGGAGGGCCAAGCTTGGCCAAATATGTTCCTTGTGCCTCGAAGTTCAACCAACCAGATCATCACTTTAACCTACAAGTGGTTCGACAAGAAATCTTGTCCATCAAGGTCTGACCAATTTTACTGATGACAAGATATCTCGTCATCCAGATATTGCCAATTTTTTTTATGATGGCGAGACCACGATTTGGTCAGTTTTCTTCTAATCAAGAGATATCTCGTCCATCAAGGTAGGTAGATAGGTATTTAATTAACGTCACACTGGAGCAACACAACGGGCTAATGGCGACGGTCCGGGATCAAACCCGAAGGGAAAGACCGAGGACAACACCACGTAATTTTGAACCACGGTCAGATGACGAGGTCGCACCTGAGCTGCACCCCACTCTCTAAACTTCCACGCCACGCCAACGTGAGGACATTTGAGGCCGCTACAAAACTAACGTGCACCAGCCCCCTTTGTACACGACGGTCTTTGGTTGGTTCGAACTCACAACCCTCCGGTCGATAATCCGTTAATCTTCCAACCCGGCTACCGCGAACCCTTATGTAGCAGTAAAAACTTTCCAACTGTGTATGTCCATTAATCATTAATTGACGATGTCTGCCTTGTGTATGGCGTAGCTCGGCCAAATAGGACCATTGTGCCACAAAACACAATCGACCTTCGTATTCGTGAACTGGACTTCAGTAGAGGGTCGGCGAACAGCGCTCCACGCGGCCATCTTCGTAATTACAAGCAATTCGGAGTCGCCCATAGAAAAACTGAAATAGCCGCTACTACAAGTTTGTCCCATGTCCTACAAGCAATCCAGTTAACCACAACATACAAATCACAAATTATTTCTTAACAGATCCAGAGAAAACTAACAAAGTATCACATAACATTTAAACGAAACATCAAATCCATCGTTTCAAGCAATACATTAAAAGTACAGTCGACGACAAGCAGATAGTATTGCTTCGTATCATGAAATCGTTCAGCTGTAGGCGATTTTACGTAAAACATCTTTTTCATTTGATGCCTGTTTGGCGTTTGTGTGCAACATTTTTCAATCAATGGGGGTGTGTGATATGTTTCAACTACGATTTATTGCGATGTGAAAAATTTTTGAGAAAATAGGCGCAGTATTTATTTTTCGTATTGATGCAAATAAATGGAAAATTTTAAGATCCTGAAACATCTTAATTTTGATTTATCAATTATAGACGATCAAAATCGGAGTTTCTTTTAAGGTGAATGGATTGGTCGATTTAAGGCAACAAAGAGTTGTAAAATTAAATAAACATAAAATATCCTCATCCATCAAGGTCTGGTTAGTTTTGACCTAATCTAATGAATGACGAGATGCTTATGGTGAAACACCTCGTCGAAACAACCACCAGGAGGGTTAGACCATGCTGAAATCTCTATCTATCTCTTTCTCTCCAATAAGTGAACACTTTGGCTCGAAAGCAGCATTGATTTTACAAAATTATTACAGAAAGACACAGAAATTCCCTCTAGAAAATCAGCTTTTCCGTCAAAACCAACATCCTCCCACCTCTTTGAACGGCCTGAACTATCACTCCCATAATTGACCACGGTGTCTCGACAGGAACATTTAATTTCAATCTGACACTCCAGCCCACACGGTCAGTTCAATTAGCAAGACATAAAAACGCCCTACCAGCCCTCTTTCCATCGCCTTACCTGGTGGGTAGCAGGGCTCACAGTTTACTCTCTATCGATCAGTCGGTCAGCGTGCTTTCTATTTGGAAATACAGAGGGATGATCGTTCTATATTACATATATATATTTGTCTCTGGTACGGTAGTAGATTAGAGTCCAGATTACATGAAATTGCACTTAATCATTATAACTATTAGCACGTCTTGTCGACAGTGAGGATTTGACAGTAAGTATTGGCAAATTATTTAATTATAAATTTGGGGAAAATGAGCATCATAATTTTCAGAGCATGAGAGGCATTTTCTGTCAAGCTAAATATAGGTGGCAGTAGTGTTCCCTGCACGTTTTCTGACCTTGACTTCAGTTGGCTTTTTTCGAATACTATTTCAGTACTTCAATAAAAAAATTCCGAAGAATGAATTCCGAATTCGTACATGATTGTTGATCGGTCGACGCCAAGTAGATTAAACTCCAAACGTTGTCAAAACGGCGATAAAATGCATTTCAAGGTACCTCCGATACATATCATGCGACAGCATTTGGTTAGTCTGGTTTGTTTGTTTACACTGCAAATCCCTCTCATATGAGCATTAGGTAAAGTCAAATTATTTTCTGTTTTGAGAATTTTAAACCGCCAAGTGATTTTGACGAGATATCACGTCCATGAAGATCTTACCTATTTTGCTCATGACGAGAAATCTCGTCATCAAGACGCAGAAATTCTGACCGCAGAAAATTAGTTTTCCCCGCAAAACCAACATCCTCCCACCTCTTTAAACGCCCTGAACTATCACTCCCATAATTGACCACGGTGTCTCGACAGGAACATTTAATTTCAATCTGACACTCCAGCCCACACTGTCAGTTCAATTAGCGCGACATAAAAACGCCCTACCAGCCCTCTTTTCATCGCCCTACCTGGTGGGCAGCAGGGCTCACAGCTTCCCCTCTATCGATCAGTCGGGCAGCGTGCTTTCTATTCGGAAATAGAGAGGGAGGATCGGTCTATATTACATATATTTGTCTCTTGGGGTAAGGTTCCCCCGAACCCACGCTTGTCATTGGCAGGATTTACGCTCAAGGGTTCGCCTTTGAAATACACCCCCTCTTCGCGGAATAAATTGAACACAATTCAATTTCATCGGAAAGAAGTTGCGAGCTACAAATGGGATATCTAAATCGGGATCAGAGAGGTGATTTTCGATGACGAATAGATGGTAAATCTAGTTGATGCTTCATACATGTCGGGAAGGAAAGGTATACATCTCCGATTTTCAATTTATCTACAGCTGAAACTTGAGTTTTTTGCATGCTGCGGGTCTGGTTCCACTTCGCTATGCGCGTTTAACGCAGTTCTGATAATGAGTTTTTCCCATACTTTTCTTCTATGATTTAAAATAAATCTTTAATTTAATTTTGGGATAGGAAGTTGTGGGAAATAATGTAGGGTAAGGTGGGACAAGAACGAAACCAAATCCTCAAAGTTTATATTGAACAAACTGCTGCTGTCCCAGTAGTTTTTAAAATTTCAAATTTTTAAAATATCAATCGAAAATCGGCAATGTCTTGATCAGGATAAATCTCGTCGAAACCATTTGGAGGGCTAAATTTATTATTGATATAATTTTAAAAAATACTTTTTGATGCTTTCCCATGGGGTCTCACTTTCTTCACTTAATGGGGAAGGTGTATACCATGAACCGTTTTCTCGTTTGTAATGTGAATAGAACAAGAGCATATAAATTTATTCGTGCCCTTCTTTGGTCTTCGTAACTTCTCTGCTAAACTTCTAAGCACTCTGTTGGCAAAACTAATCTATAGGACTCCTTCAAGCATTTATAGTCAATGGCAGCCCTTACTTTAATCACTGACACGTTTTAAATTCAGTGGACGTACTTGCACCGCAAATTCTTTGCCCACCTCCCCTACAAATGTTTCCTGCCTATCCTAGAACGGTTCAGGTTAAAAAATAAATATTTTCTGCTGGTTAAAATTGATAAGTCAATCTCAAATTCAACATTAGTTTTTACTTGGAGTTGAAGGATCCAATACGAGAAGGTTAATTTGTGTAATTTTTATGTACATTTTCTCAGAATGTGCCGAATACATTGTTTTGAAATTTATTTGTGTGTACCCTATACACATTTACCTGGATTTCGTATTGTATTGTAAAACTTTTAATAGATATTCATATAAAATTAACTAAAGTATTAAAAAATTCTTTGCTTTCTTTTCTCTTAATTCGTTAAAAAATATTTCTGTATGTGAAACCAGTCACTTCTATGTTTAATTTGACACTTTATTTTAATTCGATTTATCATGACACTTTATTTTAACTTGATTTATTATGACAATTAAATTTTAATTTGATTTATTATAACACTTTATTTTAATTCGATTTATCATGACATTTAATTTTAATTTGATTTATCACCGATACTATTTTAATTTGATTTGTCATGACATTTTTTAAAATTTGATAAATAATGGCATTTTATTTTAATTTGATTTATCATGACATTTTATTGTAATTTGATTTATCATAACATTTAATTTTAATTTGATATATCATGCTTATAGGACATGCTGGGAAAGTTTTACTTACCAGGTTCATGTGTTTCTTAGACAAAATTACGTTGTTGAAAATATTTATTTTGAGAAAACGAGTTAAAAGTTAAAATTTTGAGTACATTTAATTGATTTATCAATAACCTTATTTATGGTTCTAAGACTTCTAAGCGTTAAAATAAAAATGAAGCGTTTGAAAAAGCATGTAAAAACACCCATGCCTCTAAAAATCTCAAAATAGCAGTTCTTGAAAATTTTGAGCTCCAACTTTTACATTCAAACCATCAAGATACGACTTTGGTATATAGTGATGCATCTCAAAACCAAATTTTACATGAGTCAAAAGAAAGTTGTGAAAATCTTTCAGTATATTTTACTTCTAAATTTGATGCTTGTAAAATTCGTTCATATTTATTTTTATTTCTTGGTTTGTTGAGTTTAATGTAATCGTTTTTTAATGAAAAATTAATTTCTTTTTTATTTTGAGATGTGTCACATTTCTCAAAAAGGTGTAATGTCACTACAATCAGGAACCTGATTTTGTTGATAGGTCATTTTTTGTTAGAATTGCTTAGACACTCCTTGTCTGAGAAGTGCTGAAAAAAGATATGTCAGCAGTCTAAGTAGTGCTAACAAAAAGATGACATATCAACAAACTTTATCTAAGAGGCGTTAACAAAAAGATGATATGTCAAGAAGCATTGTCTAAGAAGTGCTAACAAAATATGATATGCCAAAAACATTGTCTAAGTGCTGAAAGCAAGATGACATGTCAAAAAAATTGTCTAAGAAGCGCTAACAAAAGATGACATGTCAACAAACACTGTCTAAGAAGTGCTGACAAAAAGATGATGTGTCAACATTGTCTAATTGTTAATAACAAAATGACATGTGAACAAAGTTGCAGAAAAAATTCCATTTGCAATCTTCTGATTCTAGAGATCTGCAGACTTAGGGGTCATTTTTGGTATTTTCGATTATTGGATCTTTTTTAAGGTATTTATTGTACTTAAAACAATTTTAGTCATTTTTTTACCTTTCAGAATAATATTTTAATTTTGTCTTCATTTCAATTTCTTAGAACGCTAATTGCTTTCAACACAGAGCTATAAGGTTAGAGAATTTTCACAATTTTGCAGTAAATTAAGAACATTTCTTCATATGCGTTGACGACAATGCATTCCCATTGTCACAGTATCTGTATGAGACAAAGATAGATAACAATGGCACAATAAATACCTATTACATTACGCCACTCTCGACACGTATTGCAGAATAACTTCTGTCAATGCATATTTGAACATAGTTAAAACTCATCCGTCTGTCTTATTTTATTTCAGCAATTAACCGTCGAGCCGACCTTTTGTACCAAATCTAATTTCAATTTCTTACAACACTAATTGCTTTCAACATACAGATGTAAAGCTTCCGAGTTTTCGCGATTTTGCGGTAATGAACCTTTCTTCACATGCGGTGACACATTCGCTGCGTGTCATCGTCACACTTTATTTAGACACAAGTATTGAACGGAATTAAGCTTTTCGATTAAGCTGATTTCCTTAACTAACAAGCCTCGATCTAAACTTAACAAAATGATCAGTTCAGACCCTGCTAAAAGACCAATTAGCGAACCGTATGTGTCATGGTTAGCAGTGGCGTGGCGCAATCACACGACGGGCGAGCTTAAAATTACAGCAATTAAAAATAATTACGATCTCTCAGTAGATTAGAGACCAGATTACATGAAATTGCACTTGATGATTATAATTATTAGCACGTCTGGTCGACAGTGAAGATTTGACAGTACGTACCGGTTAATAATTTAATTATAAATTTGGGGAAAATGAATCAAAATTTTCAGAGTATGGGGGGCATTTTCTGTCAAGCAAAATATAGGTGTCGGTAGTGTTCCTACATATTTTCTGAATGTGACGTCAGTTGGCTTGTTTCTCAAATATGATTTCAGCACTTCGTCAATAAAAAAAATCCGAAGAATGAATTCCGAATTCGTACATAATAGTTGATTGATCGACGCCACTTATATAAACTCTTCTTGTGGTTGTTTTGACGAGGTTTCTCGTCATTAGCAAAACTTATGAATTCTTGGTGGACGAGATATCTCGTCCATCAAGAACTCGTCGTCTCTCACCATTGGAAGGAAACTAACCAGATTGTTACCTCGTCTATCTTTAAGTTTCCCCCGATATATATCATGCCAGAGAATTTGGACTATCTGGTTTGTTTGTTTACACTGAAAATCCCTCATATGCATATTCAATGAAGTCAAAATAAGTTTTCTCCATATTTCCCGTTTTGCGAATTTTATTCCTTCAAGTGGTTTTGACGAGATACCTCCTCCATGCAGATCTTACCAATTTTGGTAAGTGACAAGATATCTCCACGTAGATCTTACCAATTTTGCAAGTGGCAAGATATCTCCTCCATGTAGATCTTACCAATTTTTCTAGTGACGAGATATCTCGTCAAGATATTGACGATTTTTTTTGATGACGTGATCCAAAACTGGTCAGTTTTATTCAAATGGCGAGATATCTGGTCCATCAAGATCTGATCAGTTTTTTTCTAATGACGAGATACCTCGTCGAGACAATCACCCGGAGGCTAATGCCATGGTTATGAGGATATTAAATCAATGCATTCTAAAATTGGATATTCTTTACTTATTTTTGTCACCGAAACAAGAGGTTTGTTGGTTTGGGGGTTTTATGGCGCAAGGGCCATATTTGGCCACCGAAACAAAAGAGGAAAAACTCGAGTTAAATAACTATTTTTAATATGGAGTCTTCGCTCTTGTTACTTTTCTTTTTGTCCGGATGGAGAATATTTTGTTGCACCGAAATATCTATGGTTGGTTGACTTGGGTTTTATGGCGCAAAAGCCCATATTTGACCAAGTTGCGTCAAACAACGCTAAGTAAGTGAACTTGCCCACACAAGGAACGTTTTACTGACACATACGAAAGGAATACACACAGGAATCAAACCCTATTAATCTTTGAAATAGGTGGTCAGAAGAAAAAACATACAGAAAGTGAGGAGTTTCCTTCCGCTAATCAAATACTCTGCATGATATATATTGGGGTACCTTAAAATGTAATTTATTGCCGTTTTGGCGGCGTTTGGCGTTTAATCTATTTGGTAGGTAGGTCGGGAGTGTACAAAAAACGGTCTATTGACGACGGTCCCGGATCAATCCCGAAGTTAATCTATTTGGCTTTGACCAACTAGCTATCATATATATATTCGGAATTCATTTTTTGGCCTTAGTAGCCCGGTTGGAAGAGTAGCGGATTAGCAACCAAAGGGTTGCTAATTCCACGCTCGATCATTCAAAGACTGTCGTGTACGTGCGGCTGGTGCACCTTAATTCTGCCGCAGTCTCAAATGTCCTCACGTCGGAGTAGCGTGGAAGTTTGAAGAGTGGGGTTCCAGCTCAGGTATTGACCTCTTCATGTGACGGTGGTTAAAAATCAAGGAGTATTGTCCTCAGATCTTTCCCTTCGGGATTGATCCCGAACCGTCGTCAATAACTTGTTGTGTCGCTCTAGTGCTACATTAATTCAATTATCTTACCCTTACCTAGGAATTCAATTTTGGAATTTTTATTGGCGAAGTGCTGAAATCGTATTCGAAAAACAAGCCAACTGACGTCACGTTCGAAATAAGTTGGGCAAACACGTTCTGCCACAGAAACACTGTGGACACCTACATTAACTCTCCAAGTGGTGTCCACGAGATATCTTGTTCAACAAGTTCTGACCAATTTTGATAATGCCGAGATATCTCGCCAGTAAGATATTGCCGATTTTTTTATGATGACGAGATCAAAATCTGGTCAGTTTTCATCTAATGAAGAGATATCTCGATCAAGATCTGGTCAATTCTCTAATGATGATATGTCTCGTCGAGACAACAGGAGGGTTAAGCTTCACAGTGAATGCCTTCTCATGAACCAGTGTCTCGTTTTTAACTCATTTATGAATCATTTTTGGAATTTTAACTATTAATTATTCTTGTTTGACACAAAACCAATTCATTACATTAATGATAGAAGACCTCGTCTTCAACGGGCATACAATAAACAAACTTCATAACAAGGGTCATGAAATTTAATATGCGTGAGTGCTTCAATGTAACATAAAAGTAATGAAATCACCTTATTGGGATAGACCACGCCCTAAAGAATTTATGACATTTCATAAAACTTGTTTATGCTCTTGTGTCTTGTTTTAGTGTCTTGCGTTTTCTTGGAAAAATTCATGCCATCTGGTTCTAAAGGAAACTACAGAAGAGAAACTTAGTTTCGTGTGATACTGTTCACATTTTGATAAATGAGTACATTCATTAATGAACCCTCTGAGCTTCACGAGATTTATGAGTAGCGTATTTAGCATGCCTTTCCTCCATAATACAATATATAGTGTCTGCATAATCACACCTCTTGGTTGAAGAATCCTAGGAATTCATTAATTAACCCTCTGAGCTCACGAAATTTATGAGTAGTGTAGTATGCCTTTCCTCCATAATACACACACATATAATGTCTTTATAACCACATCTCTTGGTTGAACGAATCGTATGAATTCTTTAATTAACCCTCTGAGTGTCACGAGATTTATGAGTAGTGTAGTATGCCTTTCCTCCATAACATATATATATAGGAATTCATTAATTAACCCTCTGAGCGTCACGATATTCATGAGTAGTGTAGTATGCCTTTCCTCCATAGAAAAGATACGCATGTCTATATAACCACATTTTGTTGGTTGAAAGAATCCTAGGAAATATGTCACGAAGGTCAAAACTGGGTTAGAAGTCATGCTGTGCGGATTGTGTATGTTGTAGAACGGATATATGCCTGGTCAACCCTTCAGAGGGTTATATACTGAAGAGGTCATCCTCTGGGGTTTCACATGCATTGATACATTGTGTACCCAGCAGTATTCCCCGGATGCCTTCCAGTCATTTAACCTTGAACAATAGAATCTTTGCCATGATTTTTCAATCAATAGATGTGACTATTTAGTCATTATTTGTTGTGGGATACACAACTTCGATATCACATGGCGCTCAAAGGGTAAGTACAATAATTTTTCTAATACCCTAGATTTATTTGTGTTTGCCCGTACATAATAAATTTCTTTTGCTATTGGTTTTAATTCTTCTGGCCATGTCAAGATCAAAACTGGTTATAAGGTATGAGAGAAAACTACTGGTTACAGAACGGATATATGCATGTGAACCCCTTAAAGGGTTAAATAGACTATGCGAATACCATTGATAAGAAATTTTTTGGTGTTTTCGTAATGGATCTTTCCCTTCGGGATTGATCCTTCAATAGCCCGTCATGTAGTTCCAGTGCGACTTTAATTCAACTACGTACTTACTGTAGCTTCGTTCCTAACCAAGCGTAGTCTATTCCGAGAAGGTCGCTTACTGAACCCTGTTCCTCAAAACGACCCATCAAACGTCTAATCAATGATTCGCTTGGAGAATCTTTCACGCCTTAATGGCGACGATATGCTCGTTGGGTCAGAATTATTGATTATCGGGTTTGATAGTACAACTTCACGATTTGTGTTCGCTGTTCGGTTGTGAATTTTTCCATGGTTGATCCCCTAGGTTTTCTTCATAAAATGCTACCCGTCGTTGCTCGGGTTAAATTGGTTGTAATTGTTAGTCACTGTTACTCCTATGGGGTTTTCAAATTGATTTAAGGTCTATGTACATGCACTAGAAATCACGAAAATCGACCAGAATATGGATACTTTTCATAAGCTCAAAATATTGTCCAACTTAGCTTTTAAGCGATAACAAGATCTTGTAAATATTGGAAATAGTTTCTAGTTACAAAGGTTTTCGTTGGGTACTGTCACCATATACGAGTACAAACATGTTTTCAAAACTTTAAATTCAACTTCTGAGGAACTGTGGGGTCCGCGGGTAGCCCGCTTGAAAGAATAACGGACTAGCAACCGGAGGGTTGCGAGTTCGAATCCAACCAAAGACCGTCGCGTACAAAGGGGGCTGGTGCACGTAAGATATGTCGTGGCCTCGAATATCCTCACGTTGGCGTGGTGAGGAAGTTTGGAGAGTGGGGTGCCAGCTCAGGTGTGACCTCGTCATCTGACCGTGGTTCAAAATTACGTGGTGTTGTCCTCAGATTGGGGATTGACCCTTGACCGTTACCACTAGCCCGTTGTGTTGCTCCAGTGTGACGATAATTGAAATACGTACGTACCTGAGGAACTGTTTTTGCAACAGGATGCTTTGTTCAAACAGTTATAACTCGACAATGAAATTATCTATTATAGTTATTTCTGGTGTGATTTTAATCTATATAATACAGTGGATGTTTTGACTCTCAGTCAAAGTTATTAGCGAAGAAATGAATTTTTAGTTGATTTTTCAATGTTGAAATTCCTAAAATGTCTTGATTTGTTAGACTTCCTTGGTGAAAAAATTGTCGAAAAACCTATTGTCTCTATCAACTTGATTAAAGGTCAAAACATGAAGAATAATATTAGTAATAATTTCCAACAGGAATTCTCATTCTGAACAAATTAGAATTTGAGAGGAATTTCTAAAGAACATGCTAATTAGCTAATTTTATCTAAATTAGATAATTAAAAATTAGATTAATCTGAATTTTTCACAGGAAAATGAGTTTAAGCACAAACCAATGACCTATTGTAAGCAAATTTGATTTTTAAAGTCAAAATTTTTAAAAAATCTTCTAGTGTATGCTTTAAATCCCCTTTGCACACCCAGGACAAATCTCCGTACGGGAATTAATATACAACCTGCTTTACCCGAAGTACTCTAAATAATTATTGTACCAAATTCAGTGTGGATTGGTCAAGCAGCGTACATGTGTATATAGTACAGACAGTCGCCAACTCTGCTTCATGTATATAGATCTGAAGAAAAATATCACGCTGGCATGGTGTGGAAGTTTGGAGAATGGGGTGCCAGTTCAGGTGTTGTTCTCGTCATCTGATCGTGGTTCAAAACTATGTGGTGTTGTCCTCGGTCTTTCCCTTGGGGATTGATCCCGGACCGTTGCCAATAGCCGGTTGTGTTGCTTCAGTGACGTTAATTAATTTCCATTAATTTCCACCCAATGTGCTGGGAACCTACGGTTTGTAAGAGGGGCAGATTCGATTCCTGTAACTTACCCTGAGTGTATTTCTCTCTTTTGTGTCTAAAGCTTTCCTTGCGTCTAGCACTAATTGTATTCATCACAGCATAAACAAATCCACTCAGAGATATTCAGGTAAAGTATTCCTTGAAATGAAATCGGACACTGGGAAGAACTTTTTGTTCGGTTCTTGAATGTCCTCAAAATAGCTATCAAATTCATGGCGATGGAAAGATTTTTCTCTTGAAACTTATGATTATGATTTATTTTTCGAAAAAAGGATACATGATTTTAAGCTAGTCAGAGGATGTGTAAAACTAGCTCAAACGAATACATACACCGTTTGTGACGAAGTTTTTGGACAACCACCTATTCAGGTGTCTATTGTCTCAGTAAAGTTTCTTGGACTATTTCTTATTTAGGTGTGTATTGTCTCAATAAATTTTTTTGGACTACCACCTATTCAGGTGTCTATTGTCTCAATAAAGTTTTTTGGACTACCATCTATTCAGGTGTCTATTGTCTCAGTAAAGTTTTTTGGACTCCCATCTATTCAGGTGTCTATTGTGTCAATAATTTTTGGACAACCACCTATCCAGGTGCTACCTTCCGAATTTCTTAACTTTCACTTCAAATTAGTCTACGTTAATTTTTGAGCAGATGGACAAAGTGCTCTAAAAGGTTAAATCACAACGAATATATCTTAAAACTAAAACCTTCAATAAGAAGATTTATTTTTAAACAGAACATATAATGGTTTTACAATTTGCGACACCTTTGAGATATTATCAGAAGATTCTGAGATGTTTAGAGGATTTCTATAAAAATATTTAATTTGAACGTTTTTCCAAAAATAAATATTTTGGAACTATTCTATTTCAAGTAAAGTACTAACAGAATCGTTTCAAATTATTCTATTTCAAGCAAAAGACGAATAGAATCGCTCGAAAGGGTTATATTCCAAGGAATGGACTAATAGAATATTTCTGAAGTGTGAAAGAACCCATGGATTCTTTAGAAATATGTGGTTATTTAGCCATTAAATGTGTTGTGGGGTAAAAACAACTCTACTTGGAAATCTCGTGACGGTCAGAGGGTTAAGCGAGCTAACCAAACTCCTTTTGGATTAGTCATTAAATAAAATTATTATTTAATAGGGAGGGTTAACGAGGCATCGAGTATGCCTGGTTAACCCTCCTGGTGATTGTCTCCAGAGCTTGACAGACGAAGTATCTCGTCATTAGCAAAAATGACCAGATCTTGATAGACGAGATATCTCGTCATTAGGAAGAAGTAACCAAATCATGATCTCGTCATCATAAAAAATCAGCAAAATCTTGACGAGATTTCTGGTCATCAGCAAAATTGGTTAGATCTTGATGAACGAGATAACTCGTCGAAACTACTTGTAGGGTTAAATACTATTATCTTGATAATATCTTGATAACGAAATATCTCGTCATTTGAAAAAACTGACCAGATCCTGATCTCGACATCATCAAAAAATCGGAAATATCTTGATGACAAGGTATCTTGTTATTAGCAAAATTGATTAGATCTTGATGTACGAGGTACCTCCTCATTAGGAAAATTGGTCAGATCTTGATGAACGAGTTATCTCGTCATTGGAAAAATTGATCAGATCTTGATGAACGAGATATCTCGTCATTAAGAAAATTAGTCAGATCTTAATGGACGAGATATCTCGTAGAAATAACTTGGAGGGGAAACCAGTTGACTACCAGAGCAATCTCGCGTTATAATCTTTGAAAACGAAACTGCGATGCCCTAAGCGATCATCCTACACCATCCAACTGCAAACCAATTAGTAATCATCAACTCCACACTGACGTCGCTATTGTTACCAGTAATTAAGAATTTCAGCTAATTGTCTAAAATTTGCATTGATTTTCCCGTCACTTCGACCACGCGTCACTCTCCATTGACTAACAACCCTTGGACCTTCGTGCAGCAGCGGGTGCAAATGCCCTGAGGCCGATTCATTTTTTCGACGCACCCTTTCCTGCGGTATACCACGATTTAACCTCCTGAGGGGTTCGCATGCATAATTCCACCTTGCAACCTATAGTGTCTCCTGCACGATTTTTAACGAATTTTCACCTTGACCAATAGAATGTTTCCAAAAGATTCTAAGGAAGAGAGCAATAGAATCATTCCGAAAGATTCTATTTCGAGGAGAGGAGCAATGGAATCTTTCCAAATGATTCTATTCTGAGGAAAGAAGCTGCAGTATCTTCTTTCCAAAGAATTATATTTTAAGGAGAAATGTAATATTTCCAAAAAATTCTATTCTAAGGAAAGGAGAGAGAGCAATAGAATATTTCCAAAGGATTCTATTAAAAGGAATCGTACTAAAGGATTCTATTCCAACGAAAGGACCAGCGGATCCTTTCCAAAGGATTCACTTCCAGGGGAAGGAGCAGTAGATTATTTCCAAAGATTCACTTTCAAGGAAAAGAACAATAGAATCTTCCAATAGGTTCTATTCTAAGAAAAGAAACATAAGAATCTTTCCTAAGAATTCTGTTCTAAGGAAATGAGTAATAGAATCTTTCCAAACCCAGTTCTATTCCAAGGAAAGGAAAAATAAAATCTTTCCAAAGGCTTATATTGTAAGGACAGGACATAGAATATTTTTAAATGTGGGAAAGAATCCATAGGATTGTTTAGAAATATGTTTATTTAACCATTAAGTGAGTTGTGAGGTAAAAGCAACTCTACACTACTCAGAAATCCCGCTCAGAGGATTAAACGACAGTAAGATAGGAAACGAAACTTTTGGATTAAGTATTAAGTACAAATATCATCTCCTGTATAATGTACACTGTTTAATCCTTCTAGTGGTTTCGACGAGATAAGTCGTCCATCAAGATCTGACCAATTTTGCTAATGACGAGATATCTCGTCATCCAGATAAGGCCGATTGTTTGATGATGACTAGATGAAGATCCGGTCAGTTTTCTTCTAATGACGAGGTATCTCGTCCATCAAGATCCGACAATTTTTCTAACAAGATACCTCGTCGAAACAACCACCAGGAGTAGACTCCCCCAGCAAAATGGGGCAGTCGTGGCTCAATGGGTATGCCCACTGCTCTAGCAACCTTCGAGTTGTAGGCGTCGCAGGTTCGATTCTTGCCAGGTGCATTCCTCCCTTGGTGTATTCCTCTCTTCTGTGTCAGTGAAACTTTCCTTGTGTGTGTATGTCTATTAGGGTAAGCAAGACAGTTATTGACACCCTTAAGGCAATATTTATACTATAAATTCATGGAAAAAATAGTAAAATAGTTCAATCAAGGTTGAAATTCATTGTAACTTTTCCTGAATTACTCTACTTTAAGCTGAATAAAGGGTTTCATGCAAAAAATTATCCTTGGAAGGTATTTTGCAATATATTCAGAATAAATAGTGCAAAAATCGGTTATTGACATCCTATGGATGAGTAATTGACACCACAGTTATTGACATCCCTTCATTCTTATTTAGTTTATTTTTGCAGTATAAATGGACTTATACAAAGGAAACTGGCTAATCTATCTTACAAAACATGCTCATGCTCTTTTCTTAGCAAAAACAGAAGAAACCGTCCTCTTAACCTTGTTTGTATACTTCTTGATTACGGTTATATTAACTTTACAGTTTGAAAATCTTGTAACACAACTGACTTTTGATTCACAAGGAATTTTTCCCGCCCTTATTTGAAACTGAACATTGACATGAAAGCTAATTTTTTAAAATTAACGAATAGGGTGTCAATAACTGTCTAGTTTACCCTACTTGATATTGTTAGTCTTGTGTCTGGCGCTGCATGCCAAATATGACCCTTGTGCCATAAAAACCCCAAACCAACCCCCAGCAAAACATAATCTTCGCAAACAAAACGCGATGCCGAAAGCAATCATCCTACACCATCCAACTGCAAACCAATTGGTAATCATCTCCACACTCACGTCGCTATGGTTACCAGCAATTAAGAATTTCAGCTAATTGTCTAAAATTTGCATTGATTTTCCCCTCACTTCGACCACGCGTCACTCTCCACTGGATTTGACTTAGACCGCTTCGACCTTCGTGCAGCAGCGGGTGCAAATGCCCTGAGGCCGATCCATTTTTTCGACGCACCCTTTCCTGCGGTATACCACGACCACCCTCCCTGTAGTCAACGCACGCAGAGAAATTACCTGCCATTTGGGGAGGGGGTTGCATGACGGCATGGGTGGGAGGGTAAAGTGTGTAGTCGTGTTACGTGCAAGGGCTCAGGTGTAGCTTCGGTTTTGACATCGTGATATCGAAAGGGAAGGATGCGTTTTCCCATAAAAGCTGACAGTTGGTTTGTGGGTGATGGGTGCTTTCTGGGCGTTTCGGGGGAAGGCGGAAATGTAATGCTGAATGAGCCGTGGGTTTTTAGTGGGATGAGTTTAGTGGTTTATTGGAGCATGGTTTCTGTCGGGTGGGGGACGTTTTATTCGAGTCGCCATTGAGGTGAACTGTTTCCGCTGATCTTGTAAAAGGTGTTTTGGAAAATTCTTTTGGTTCGATTCGTGTTGGTATGAAATGGATCTTAAATATGTTATATAAAAAGTCCTTCTATAAACGGGCCGCGGTGGCCCGGTTGGAAGAGTAACGGACTAGCAACCGAAGGGTTGCGAGTTCGAATCCAGCCAAAACACCGTCGTGTACAAAGGGGGCTGGTGCACGTTAAATCTGTCGTGGCCCCAAACGTCCTCACGTTGGCGTGGTGTGGAAGTTTGGAGAGTGGGGTGCCAGCTCAGGTGTTGCCTCGTCATCTGACCGTGGTTCAAAATTACGTGGTGTTGTCCTCGGATCTTTCCCTCTGGGATTGATCCCGGACCGTCACCAATAGCCCGTTGTGTTGCTCCAGTGTGACGTTAATTGAAATAATAAAATAATAATAAATAAAAAATAACTATTAACATATTACTTAATTTATTTTGGTTGGTTGGAGGTTTATTGATTTATTGGATAGAGGCGTTGGTTAAAGAGATATTGAGAGGTTTTGACTCAAGACACATTTGTGGATTGGTTAATTTTAGTATGAAACGTGTAATGGGGGGGGAGAGGGAGGGGAGGAGGGGGGGCTAAATGCATATAAGCCTGTTTAGATCGATTTGTTTTATGAAAAGTATCGTTTTAAATATTTGTATGATAAAGGTTTTAAGATACTTATGTCTAGTTGGTTTATTAGTGGCTTATGACGCTATATACTTTTTGAGATCGATTCGATTTAGTATAAAATATATCCTCTTAAATATGCGCATGATTAAAGTCATTTAGGGTTAGATTCGTTTTAGTTATGAAATGTAACTTTTATACGTGTGTTATGAAAATCCTTTCGGATACGTTTTTGTTGGTTGGAGGTTTATTTATTTACTGGAAAGCGGGGTTGGGGCTAAAGGAATATTGAGATTTTATGACTCGACACGTTTGTGAATTGATTCGTTTTACTATAAAACGTATCCTCTTAAATGCATGCGATTATCTCTTTTGGTTCGAATCGTTTTAGTATGAAATGATATATCTTAAGTATGTGTGTTATAAAAGTCCTTTTAGATACGTTTTTGCTAGATTGATTGGATTGTTAAGGTTTTATAGCGCAATACACATCTTCGATCTATTAGTTGTAGTATGAAAGATATTTTTTCAAAAATTTGTATTATACAAAAGTCTAAGAAACTTCTGGCTCGTTGGTTTATTAGTGGTTTATGATTCAATACACTTTCTAGGATCGATTCGATTTAGCGTGAGTTATCCACTTATATGTGCAGATAAAAGTCGTTTAGGATTTTTAGTGAGATTCGCTTAAGTATGAATCGTATCTTTAAATAAATGTTATAAAAGTTCTTTTATGGATGTCTTTGGTTGTTTGGAGGTTTGTTGGTTTATTAGACAGGGGTTGGTTACTGATAGGATACTGAGGTTTTATGACTCAAGACACATTTATGGATTGATTCGTTTTAGTGTGAAACGTATCCACTTAAATGCGTTTGATAAGTCCTTCATGATACTTTTTAGATCGATTCGTTTTCAAACGAAATCTATCCTCTTAAATATATTTTTAAGATAGATGTCCTTTTCGATACCCGTTTTTGGTTGGTTGGTTTATTAAGGTTTTATGGCGCAATACACTTTTTCGATCAATTCGTTTTAGTATGAAAGGTATCTTTTTAAATAATTATATGATAAAAGTGCTCTGTAAGATGCTTCTGGCTGGCCGGTTTACTAGTGGTTTATGACATTATACACTTTTGGGGATCGATTCGTTATAGTGTGAAACGTATCGTCTTAAATATGATTATGATTAGTCTTTTAGGACGTTTGGTTCGATTCTTTTTAGTATGAAGCATGCACGCAGAGATATAACCTGCCATTTGGGGACATGTATGACGAAATGGGTGGGAGGGTAAAATGTGAAGTTGTGTTACGTGCAAGGGCTCGGGTGTAGCTTCGATTTGACATCGTGGTATCGAAAGGTAAAGATCCCATAAGAGCTGACAGTCGATTTGCAGCTATGGATGTCGTCTCCCCTTGCTTTCTGGGCGTTTGGGGATGGCGGAAATGTAATGTTAGTTTTTAGTGGAATGAATTTAGTGTTTTATTGGAGCGTGGGTTTTGTCTGGTGGGGATGTTTTAATTAGAGTCGCCATTGGAGGTGAACTGTTTCCGCTGATCTTGTAAAAGGTGGTTTGGAAAATTCTTTTGAGTCGATTCGTGTTAGTATGAAATGGATCTTAAACATGTGTTATAAAAGTCCTTTTAGATACGTTTTTGGACGATTGGAGGCTTATTGATTTATTGGATAGCGGGGTTGGTTTGGAAGATATTGAGGTTTTATGACTCAAGACACATTTGTGGATTGATTCGTTTTAGTATGAAACGTATAATGGGGGGGGGGCGGGGTTAAATGCATATAAGCCTGTTTAGATCGATTTGTTTTAGTATGAAACGTATCCATTAAATGCGTTTGATAAAATTCCGTTTGATACTTTTTGCATCGATTCGTCTTAGAACGAAATGTATCCTCTTTAGTATATTTGTATGATAGAAGTCCTTTTCGATACCTGTTTTTGGTCAGTCGGTTTATTAAGGTTTTATGGCACCATACACTTTTTTGATCGATTTGGTTTAGTATGTGAAAGGTATCTTTTTAAATATATGACAAAAGTCCTTTAAGATATTTCTGGCTGGCTGGTTTACTAGAGGTTTATGGCATAATACTTTTTGAGATCGATTCTTTTTAGTATGAAACGTATCCTCCTAAATACGCATATAATTAAAGTCCTTTAGGGCTTTTGGTTCGATTCCTTTTACTACGAAGCATGCACGCGGAGAAATTATCTGCTATTTGGATAGATGTATGACGGTATAAGTGTGTAGTCGTGTAACTTGCAAGGGTTCAGGTGTAGCTTCGGTTTGACATCGTAGTATTGAAAGGGAAAGATGCTTTTTACATAAAAGCTGATAGTTGGTTTGCTGGGGATGTACTGCTGTCCTCTCGAGTTGCCTTTTGGGGACGACGAAAATGTAACGGGGATTGAACAATGGGTTTTTAGTGGAATGCAGTATAGTGGCTTATGGGATCATGGAGTTTATCGACTGTTCCTGCTGAACTTATAAAAGAAGTCTTGGATAATTCTTTAGGATACGCTTTCGGGTCGATTTGTCTTAGCATTAAATGTATTGTTTTAAATATGTATATGACAAACTCCTTTAAGATACTTCTGACTGGTTGGATTATTAATGGTTTATGACAAAATATACTTTTTGGAATCGATTCAATTTAGCATGAACATCCTCTAAATATGCGTTTGGTTCGATTAGTTGTGGTATCGTTTTAAATATGCATATTACAAAAGTGCTACTGATTGGTTGGGGTTTATAAGGGGCTTATTACACAAGACACACTTTTGGGGATTGATTAATTTTAGTATGAAACGTATCCTCTTAAATATGCTTATGATTAAAATCCTATGGGGCTTTTGTTCCATTCATTTTAGTATGAAACGTATCCTTTCGAATTTGTGAATGATAGTCCTTTTGATGCATTTTCAGATTGATTCGTTTTATTATGAAACAAATTTCCTTAAATACGTATCTCATCTGACCAAGGTTCAAAATTACGAGGTGTTGTCCTCGAATCTTTCTCTTCGAAGTTGATCCCAGACCGCCGCCAATAGCCCGTTGCGTTGTTCCAGTGCGATATAAATTCAAAAGCCAACATAAATGCGCATTATAAGTCTTTTGTGATACGTTTTGGGATCGATTTGTTTAGTGCGTGAAACGTATCCTAGTTAATGCGGTAGATAAAAGTAAATGTGGATACGTTTTAGAATGGATTTCTATTAGAATGAAACTTATTCTCTTAAATATGTGTATGATAGGGATAAGTGTTAAAAGTAATATCTTGGATGCGTTTGGGGGTCGATTCGTTTTATTATGCATCATGCGAAAGCGTTTGGGTAGCGGAAGTAAAATACCTATTTTGTGTCTGGTTTGTTTACACTGAAAATACCTCTTGTCCTGAAGATTTAAATAAACCCTTGAAACGAAATTCTAAAACAGTATTTCCTTTACCAAAGATAAAATTCGAGGTATTCTATCTTCCCACACTCCAATGATAAGATGCAATTGTGAAATTATCTCTCTCGAAGGATTTATCAGTCCTAACTACCGGAAAACAAATTGAAAACGAAAGACGATCGTACAAATCTGTTACATAAAATTGTTAGGAAAATAATAAGCAATTGTTACAGTTTTTTTTTTCAAATATTTTGAGCCAAGTTTCTTTGCAGTATACGAGTATCGAATATTTCCAAAAACATTCTTTGTAGATGGAATTTTAAAATTTCATTTTTATGGTGTTTTATTTTGAAAAGATTTTTCTTCAAAACTCTGAGGTATCTTAAGTTTTTTGTGTGGAGTACTATCAGAATTTTCACTCTCAATGTCGCGAGATTTCCTACTTGTGAAGTGTAGTTTTAACCCACAACACCATATCTTTTTAAGGAACTCATGGATTCTTTCAACTTTTAGAAAGATTCTATTGGTCCTTTCCCTGGAATAGAATTCTTTGGAAAGATTCTATTGGTCCTTTCCTTGGAATAGAATTCTTTGGAAAGATTCTATTGACTCCCCTGCTAGCGACGCCAATTATGGACTCGTCCAAAACGAAGTGACTCTACTGCATTCTAGCGTGAGTCGGACTGTATCTTGTATTGAAAATATTTATCCCTCATGTTTAGAGAGCTGTAAGTTGTGGGCGGCGCAGGTTCAATTTCTCCCTTGGTGTATTTCTCTCTTCTACATCAGTAAAGCTTTCCTTGTTCTGTGTATATCTGTTTACTTGACGTTGTTTAACGCATCTTGGTCAAATATGGTAGGTAGTAAAATTAACGTCGCACTGGAGCAACATAACGGGGTATTGGAGACGGTCTGGGATCAATCCTAAAGGGGAAGATCGAGGACAACACTGACCTCCCGCCATAAAACCCCAACATCCAGTCCAATCCAATTCGAGGACAACACCTCGTAATTTTGAACCACTTTCAAATGACTGGTCAAATATGGTCCTTGCGCCATAAAATCTAACCTTAACCAACCATATTTAACCTCCCCAAGTGGTTGCGACGAGATATCTCGTCCATCAAGATTTGACAAATTTTGATGATGGCGATATATTTCTTCATCAAGGTATATCCGATTTTTTTAAGATGACGTGATCGAGATCTGATCCGTTTTGTTCTAGTGACGAGATATCTCGTCCATCAAGATAAAGTCAGTGCTTGCTGATGACGAGACACCTCGTCAAGACAACCTCCAAGAGGGTTAAGGGGAGCGGGCTCAAAATATAGAACATTGCAAGACCCAAAGGGTTCATGGGAGTATAATCGGTCTTAGCGACTAATTCATTTTGAAATCCAATTGGAGTACTTTTCCAGATTAATATAGCCTATAACAGGACAACAGCAAAACTTTCCAGACCTCCTTGCAGTATTTTAACAGTGAGCAAACTCCATTCTCAGTTAATACTCTCATTTGTCTTAAATAAATGCCTTCCTTTTGGGTATTTAGTGATGTCTCAAGAGTTATTAAAATTAATACCCAAGCGCTTGCTCTTCGTAACTGAATTAGCCGCATTCAAATGGATGTAGAGCGGCTAACTTTCCGAATCCTCTTTATTCAATTGTGCTCCACGGGAAAGAGGCATTTTTCAGAATTAGCGCCTCTTCATAACTAAGTTCCTCACTTTGGAATTGCGCCATCAAGACAAAAGCAACCTAAATTGAGTTTCTGCGAACTTCCACCTTTTAGTGAATGATCAATATAAGCAAGAGTCAAGTTTTCTTGAATGGGCGTCTGAGTAGGGAGTCCGCAGACGGGTGTCTTCAATGTATGTCATCAGTCGATGTCTGGAAGGAGTTGATAAAAACAATTGTTAAAAATGGCCTGAATGCTTCTCTGTATATACAGTGGAACCTTGATTATCCGAGTGTTTCGAATCAAGCTTTTTCGAATGGGCATTTGAGTGAAATGGCAAGAAGTCCGATAATCTGGAAAGAATTGATTAAAATTATTGTTAAAATGGCCAGAATGCTTCGTTGAAGATACAGCAGAACCTGGATTATTCGAGCTCCGATTAACCTAGTGTTTGAGCACAAAAGTCAGGCTTCCTGAAATGGGCATCTAAGTGAAATGATAAGGAGTCCGAAGTCTTGTATTGCTCGATGTAAAGAATTCACAAAAAATGTTAAAAATGGAATGAATGCTTAGTTGTAGATACAGTAGAACCTTGATTATCCAAGCTCCGATTAACCAAGTGTTTCTAGAATAAGAGTCAAGCTTTCTGGAATGGGCATTTAAGTTATAGTGTTAGGAGTCCGAAGTCATATTAGTCGATCTGTAAAGAATTGATAAAAAATAATTTTACACACGATACAGTAGAACATTGATTACCCAAGCTCCAATTAACGGAGTGTTTCTGGAATAGAGATCTGAGTGAAATGGTAAGGAGTCCGAAGTCATATATCAGTCGATGTCTGAAAAGAACTAATAAAAAATGTTAAAATCGCCTGAATGCTTCTGTGTAGATACAGTAGAACTTTGATTATTCGAGATCCGATTAACCGAGTGTTTCGAGAGCAAGAGTCACGCTTTCTGGAATAGTCATCTAAGTGAAACAGATAACCAGTATATTTACTATGGGAAGGGAAATTAAGAATGCCTTGTCCTGTTGGTTGGATTTATGGAGCCCAAAATGGACCTTGCTCCATAATAGGTTAGATCTTTACATACTTAGCCCCTTAACCATTTTAAAGAGGTTGTGCAACTGACATCCAGCTTCCCCTGAAATTGTTAAACAGAGTATGCCTTTAAAATGTGAGGGTAAATTAATAATGCGTTGACCGGCTGGTTCGGTTTTATTGAGCAAGTCCCCAAACCAACCATGCTCTATAAAAGATTACGGGTCTTTATATAGTCTTAATCGTCTCAAAGATTTGAGAGGTCCAACCGTCCTTGAAAGGGTTAAACAACGAACTTGTCTTCACAATGAAATTGGAAATTTAAGATTTAGTTGACCGATTAGTTGAGTTTTACCTAGTAAAGCCCAAAATGGATCATGCTCTATAAAAGATTACAGAGCATTCCTTAATAATTTCGCAGAGCTGGGACACCAGACGTCCGACAACCCCTGAAAGGGTTAAGAAGAGAACGCGTCTTTACAGTGGAAAGGAAAATTTAGAATGCGTTGACCGGTTGGTTGAATTTTACGTAGCAAGGCCAAGACGAAACATGATCCATAAAATATTACCAATCTTTGCATACCTAGCCTCAATAATTTCAAACAGTTGGGACACCAGAGTTCCGACAACCTCTGAAAGGAATAAGCAAAGAGCGTGTCCCTCCTTGCAATGGAAAAGGAAATTGAGGCTGTGTTTAGGTTTTCTGTAGCAAAGTACAAAACGAACAATCCGCCAAACTCAAGGGTGGGTAGTTGAATTTACTTCGCACTGAAGCAACACAACGGGATATTGGCGACGTTCCGAGATCAATTCCAAACGAAAAAATCCGCCAAACTCAATGTAAAAAATGTATAAATACTGAAAATAGTATAAAGATTCAAAAAATGACTATAAATCTTAATAGTATAGCCAAGTTCAAAGCGTTGACCAGGCAATATGCCCAAGAACATTACGAATCCTACTTCCTGAAGCTAGATCACAATTAACATTGGCTTCTGTTACGCAGAGAAAATGGGAAAAAACACAAACGTGCCGACCACACACACAGCCGCTGTTCTAATTAAGCTGAATATTTTAACAACCCTGCATCTTAAACCATCTGTCCGTGATGTGACATTTCCAATATCATCCATCTGGTCTGATGAATTCTTAATGCTGTCAGTACACACATACCAAACAACAAATCGTGCCTACTTCACCTGTAGAGCAGAACCGTTTCATATAACACGGAATTCATGAAAATTCATGATGAGTGAGTTTATTTTCGTGATAAACTGAATCTTCGTGTTGCTTTCCCCCCCGCGTTAACACAACACCTGCTCTGTAGGTCTCGCGAGTCAATTACGTGTAAATTCAGCAGTGTATACAATAGAAGCCACTGTTGTGGGTTTCATCTCTTCCAACACAAGTCAGTAGGCTCGTCTTTTGTTTCCCAGTGATTTTTTCAATCATGAACTGCTATGCGAGGTGTGACGTTAATTACAATTTTTTTGTGTTACAGGCGCGAAAATTGAAAGAATGGATACAGTGTACTATTATGTTCCTCTATTCACGATCCTAGGGTGCTTGATATCGCAAGGTAAGTAAGGCTTTTTTATGTTAGTTTTAGTTTTTAAAAAAAGTGGTGAAAAAAATAAGCTTTGTGTTAAGTATTATGCTTATTCACACTGATATAGCATGTGTTCAATGGCTTGTGGTACAAGTGAATGCAAATGAAGATTTTCTTTTCGTAACTTAAACTTTATTCTCGATTCTTAACTGCTTAAATGCAGCATGAAGAATTTATGTAAAAGTGCATAAGACTACTTTTCATTCATTTAATTACACCGTTCAATGTCTTGTAGTACAACTGAATATAAATGTTGATTTTTTCGTCTCTTAAATTTTATTTTTGCTTCTTTACTGCTTAAATTAAGCATGAAAAAGTTGCATAAATCTATCCTTTGCATTCATTTAATTATTTTGATATAGTATGAGTTCAATATCTTATGGTACCTTTTCGATTCTTTACTGCTTAAATGCAGCATTAAAATGTTATCTAAAAACGTATAAAACTCAAGTTTTTCATTCATTTAACTATTCTGTTCAATGGTTTGTGGTACAACTGAATACAAATGTCGATTTTCTTTTCGTTGCTTAAAATTTCATTTTTACTTTTCTTCTGGTTAAATTGAGCATGAAAAAGTATAAAACTATGCTTTTTCATTCATTTAATTACTCTGATATAGCATGTGCTCAATGTCTTGTACCAACTGAATGGAAATGAAGATTTTCTTTTCTTGCTTAAATTTTATTTTTGATTCTTTACTGCTTAAATGCAGTATGAAAAAGTTATCTAAAAAGGTATAAAACTATACTTTTTCATTCATTTCATTAGTTTGATGTAGCATGAGTTCAATATATTGTGGTACAACTGAATATATATGTATATTTTTTCCATTACTTAAATTTTATTTCTGATTCCACTTAAAACAGCAGGAAAAAGTTGTGTTAAAAACGTATAAAACTGTACTTTTACATTCAATTAATTACTCTGCTCAATTGCTTGTGGTACAACTGAATAAGATGTTGATTATTTTTACATTGCTTAAATTTTATTTCTGATTCCTTACTACTTAAATGCAGCATGAAAAAGTTATTTGAAACGTATAAAACTATACTCTTTCATTCAGTTCATTAGTTTGATATGGCATGTGTTCAATGTCTTGTGGTACAAATGAATACTAATGTAGATTTATTCCGTTGCTAAAATTTATTTCTGATTTTTTACAGCTTAAATTCAGCATGAAAAAGTTATGTAAAAACGCATAAAACTACTTTTTTATTCATTTAATTACACTGTTCTGTCTTGTACGACTGAATACAAATTTAGATTTTTCCGTTGCTTAAATTTTATTTGATTACTGTTTAAATGGGGGCATCATGAAAAAGTTCTATGAGAACGTAAAAAATTATACTTTTCCATTCACACACATTTGATTACCTAAAATAAATGTAAGTTAATCGTATGCTGCGTGTAATTGTAATATAATTCTTATAAAAAGAGTTAAACCTCCAAGTACTTTCGACGAGATATGTCGTCCATCAAGATCTGACCAATTTTGCTAGAGACAAACGAGATATCTCGTCATCAAATATTGCAGGGTTTTATTGCCGATAATATTAGTTGATAGCTTTTACTTAAAGAAGTGGTATAATTTTAGTTTTCTTGCGAAAATCCAAAATTAGAAAGAACCATGATAATAAATTTAAAAGTATTTTTAGGTTAAAAGACAACTAAGCATATTGAACATTTGAATCAAACCATTTTTAATAATTATTTAATAGAATCAATAATAATTTTAAACGATATGCTTTAAGTGCAATTAATATGAAAATCAAAATAGTCAATACTGCACAACAAATCATTTTCTGTATTTAAAATTAGAATACGTAGATTCTTGTTACTTATTATATTAGATGCTTACTTAGTCCAGTTTATGGTCTTTTTAATTGAAAAGTATTTAAGCTACTGTTTAAAAAAATAACAGGGCTCCTAGAAGCAACAGAATTTCGGAAATTTAACGCGATAGATTTGTCCGTCACTGTATAGGATGCTCTTAACATTCCAAGTGGTTTTGACGAGATATATCGTCTATCATGATCTGACCAATTTTGTTAACGATGAGATATATCGTCATCAAGATATTCCCGATTTTATGTGTGATGATGATCGCGATATTAAAACCTAGTCAGTTTTCTTCTCTTGAACGAGATATCTCGTCCATCAAACTCTGGTCAGTTTTGCTAATGACGGGATACCTTGTCGAGACAACCATCAGGAGAGTTAATGCATAGCTTATATTAAACTAAGCAGTAATACAGCATTAACACTTTAAACCTCTGAGCGTCACGAGATTTCCCTGTAGTGTAGTCTATTGCTTTTACCCTACAAAACACTTAATGAATAAATAACCACACCTATTGATTGAAAGAATCCATGGATTCTTTCAACCTTTAAAAAGATTCTATTGAACTTTTCCTTAGTGTAGAATCCTTTGGAAATATTCCATTAACCCTTTCCTTAAAATTGAATCCTTTGGAAATATTCTATTGCTCATTCCCTTAGAATAGAAACCTTTGGAAAGATTCCATTACTCATTTCCTTAGAATAGAATCCTTAGATTCTATTGGTCAAAAGGGTTAAAACTGGTGATACAGCTACATTATACGCCTCGTTTGGTGGCAACACTCTTGGCGCGTTTTTGACGTGTATTTTATGTCGCCAAGGAAAGAATTCTAAGAAAAAATAGTTTTTTTAAACGAAAAATAATAGGCTTTAGCGGAAAGTAAATAACGGAAAAAATACAAAACTTTTTTCATCGGAAAATAATTAGCAGAAATAGTTGAAAAATAGCGGTTAAAATATCTTTATTTTTTAAACTGTTTTAAACTCCTCCCAATCTAAATATCTAGAAATTTCTAAGAACTTGTTAAAGTAATCAATTTTGAAATCTCCACGTGAATATTTAAACAAATACTTAACCAAATAAAAATTAAATGGAGTTTGTTATGTGAAGGATAGATGGGTTGCCTTCACTTGCCATAACTCGCTACTAAAAGTTCGCCGAAAAACACGCCAAGAGCGTTGCCACCAAACGAGGAGTGTAATACAGCTGTATCAAACTGGTTAGAAGTTATGCAGTGATGAATTCTGGTTGCAAGGGGGAATTATGCGTGAGAACCCCAGAGGTTTTTAAAAGCAATGACGAAAGTAGAAATAGCATGAAAAACTACCAATAAATGTCATAAAAATTATCATTAATGCATCAGAGCTCTTATAGAGTATTGTAATGGGACTTATGGGTGAATCTAAACCACCTAATACAAATTGTATATTAGAAAAATTTAGTACTTTTAAGGAGGTGGGACATCATATCCATTTATTATCATTATTTTAATGCACATAATAGTTCCGAAACAAATCAAATTAACTCCATTTGGTAAATGTATCACTTAATTGAAAAAGCTTAAACAATTTTTGTATTAAAACACCAAAGCGTTTGCATAAAAAAACAGGTTAAACTACATTTTCATCTAAAACTTCAAAACTAGTAATAACAATGAAAACAATGAATTTCTCTTTTGCACTTAGAACAGATTGCAAGGATTATCCAAAAACTTAAGGAAATCAAGAAAAAATTAATGCGCAGGGAACAGTCGAAATAAGAATGTCAAAAATTTTTAATCGGAGAAAAGGCTTTTTTGTAGTAGACCTTTCCCATGCTCATCTACTGTATGTTTTATGTTGTCAATGCAACTACATCAAAAATATCTTAATTGAAAAATTACTTTGCTGTCTATAGAGTTCGATGTTCGATACATTTTTAAACTAGACTAGAAAATCGATTTTGGTGGTTTTGAAAATTCACTGCCCGATAATATTTTACTCTCTCAATACAGCTCAATTTGTTTAACCCTCTTTGTGGTTGTCTCGACGAGCTATCTCGTCATTAGCAAAACTGACTAGAGCTTAAAGGACGATATATCTCATCCAAGAGAAAAAGCTGACCAGATTTTCATCTCATCATAAAATATCAGCAATATCTTGATGGCCAGATATCTCGTTATTAACAAAATTGGTCAAATTTTGATGGACGAGATATCTCGTCAAAAATACTTGGAGGGTTAATCCTCCCGGTGATTGTCTTGAAGAGGTATCGCGTCTCATTAGTAAAAGCGACCAGATCTTAATGGACGAGATATCTCGTCCTTAGAAGGAAACTGACCAGATCTTGATCTCGTTATCATAAAAAAATCGGCAACATCTTTCTGACGAGATATCTCGTCATCAGCAAAAACATCAGATTTTGATGGACGAGATATCTCGTCGAAACCACTTGGAGGGTTAAGTATTTCGAAAGAAGTTATTTCAACTGTTATTTTATTTGTCACAGGGAACAGTATAAAATGCTACATTTGCAGTTTCTCACCGTACGATCGGAACAACCGAACAGATAAATGCACGGAGGACAATTTCCAACACCAGAAAGTGTACAGCGACGAGTGCAAGTTGGGATGCGAATCAGTTGTCCAATACGATGCCAATGGTAAGATATTAACTGAACTTTTTATTATTGTAATGTCTATTTATGAGCCAGATGTCAAAGTGTGCATTTTACGCAGCTTTGGCGGCGACGATTATTTTCTAGTTATAAAGCTGTTCTTCATGATGGTAATCGATGGTTTGAAGAGCAGCTACTATTGCAGAGCAGGTGAATATATGATGAGGTGTGAGTTCAACGGCCAGACAATTGTTACATTGTCTATCTTCTGTTTCCATCGCTTTAATATTGATGCATTTTAAATGTCCTGTTTATTATGGTGGTGGTTTTTCTATCGGTGACAATTTCACAATTTTTTTTTAATTTTAATTTTTTGTGACATGAGTTTGAATCCAGTTTTCTAATGAAGAGTTCTTTGTTTACGATTCTGAACACACATTGTATCTGTTTACACAGTTTCGAAGAGTACATTGTATACGACATTGAATCAATGGTTTGAAGAGCAACTGCTATTGCAAGGCATATGAATATATGATTAGGTGTGAGTCCAACACCCAGGCAGGGGCAATAGTCTGGTTGGAAGAGTGACGGATTTGCAACATGAGGGTTGCGAGTTCGAAACTCAATCCAACCACAGACTGACGTGTTCATGCGGCTGGTGCATGTTAAATCTGTCGTGGCCTCAAGTGTCCTCACGTTGGTGTGGAAGTTTGGAGAGAGGGGTGACAGATCAGGTGTTGACCTCATCATCTGACTGTGGTTCAAAATTACAGGGTGTTCTCAGATTTTTTTCCTTTCGGGATTGATTCCGGACCGTCGCTAATAGCCCTTTGTTTAGCTTGCTCTAGTGCGACGTTAATTCAACTACCTACCTATCACAAAGCCCAGATAGTAGTTACAAGGTCTATACGTTCTGTTTCCATCACTGTTAATTTTCATGCCTATAAATTGTCCTGTCTCAGCTTGGGAATTGTGGTGGTGGTTTTTCTACTCACAAATTGTATTTCCCTTCCACAAATTTGTTTAATTTTAATTTTTTTGTGATATGAATTTGAATTTTACCAAAGCATTAGCATCAGTATGAGCTATTAGGGTGTGTTCAGCATTTAATTCTCTGGCTTTCTTTGACAATTTTGTACAGCTTGTCCTAATATTGGACCTTGCACTAAAAATAGAAATAACTGTTCACCACTAACCAATAACCAACAACTTTGCCAATTAATCTTCAGGAACTTTTTAATAACAAATGAATTAACACTAGAAAGACCGACACGCCCAACACTAAAATTAACGCGGGTGTCGTTACACCAGTAAAAAATTTCGTCAAATAGTTATACCTAAATCTCATCGCTACTATCTTTCATTTTAATTAACACTAAGCTAATTTCACAATATTTTCATAAGCTTGTGATTGTTTACACCGCAAAAAGCTGCAGTAAATCAATTGTCAAACTCATAAAGAAACAATAAAGTATTAAAATTAAGAAGTGCGCAATACGATGCATATTATAACATTAATTTATGAAATTTGCACTATAGACATACCTTATTTAAAATTTATACAGTAATAAGCAATTTATTCGGCACATTTTTCCGGCACAAAACACTTGACTGTACAACACGTTTTGTGTGTCCCCCGTTGGTTGATTATAAATTACATTTTTAGTGTGACTTTTCCTGAGTTTTGAGATAAATTTGCAACTGATCCTAAATTTATAACTTTCGATGCTTTACTCATTGACTCTTGAACTCATGACGGACTCATTGACAAAATTAGTATACGTTGGTTTCATAGAAATTACATTTGCCAAAATTATATTTTTTAATTTGATTTTTAATGAGTTTGAGATAAATTTGCAACTGATTCTAAATTTATAGTTTTGGGTGCTTTAACAATTGACTCTTGAGCTCATGATGGAGACTCATTGACAAAATTAGTATACGTTGGTTGCATATAAATTACATTTGCAAAAACATCACTATATACATATACTATTGCGCATTAATTTTCCATATATTGTCAAATCAGTTTTGTTAAGCTGGCTATCAGTTTTTGTTAATAAAACTTTTTGACCACGCGTTTTATAAAATAACTTCCGAATGACTTAATATTTTTGAACCAAATTACATATAGATTTTTATTAAAACCAAAGAATACAAATTTCATAACAATCGGATAACTACAAAAGTTTGTTTTGAAAGTCCAATGTCTCGTTAAAGTAACAGAAGTAATATTTACATTCACACTAATATAACATTCTCGCTCTCTTAAATATTTTTTTTGAAAAAATGGTAATCGAATTTTTTTGAAATAAAATCGGATTATAAAATCTTATCTTTTGGAGTCTTACTATCTATGCATTTTTTTAGAGTTTTGAATTTGTTTTATTTTTATGAGCTATAATTTTTAAAATCCTGACAAAAGATTTTAGTACCTTTTTCCCCCAATAGATGTCACGACTGATGAAATATGAGAAGTGAAAAGAATATCATTTTTCAAAAGTGCTATCAACGTTAGCGGTTAATTAAACAGTAAAATTTGTCATTATCGTTTAATTAACGGTTGGGGACTATAAACGCTAAAAATTCTGATGAATTTTTATCCATCAATTTAGAATCGTCTAATTGAATTGGTTACAAACTAAGACAGATTGAGTTTTAAATTTCATTAAATGCAAAAATGTCTAGAGAATCAAGAAATTGAATTCATGCTGCTGACGTAGTATGAAGTTATTTATATATAAAAAAATACTTCTGGTCCAGAATTGGTTTTCGTCAATTTACGATAAAAGTTTGCTACTAAATAATAGTTAATGTTACTAAATTGATGAATAATATTCATCTAATAACTATAAAATTCTATAGGATAAACCTATTCGGATGACTATCTGATCTTCATTTAGGTAAACCAATTAGGAGGGTTGTATCTAGTCTTCGGGCTAGGTAAACTAATTCGATGAGCTGTATCTGGTCTGCGGTCAGGTAAACCTATGCGGAGAATCGTATCTGGTCTCGTATTGAGATCCCATTATCTCAAGCTAGTACCACAGCCTGTCACCTGGCCTGTCTCTGAGTGTAGATGTGGGAGCTTGGAGATGCTACCGTTTTGACTAGCAAGGCAGAATCATGAAGTTGCGTAATATGTATATGCAAAGGAATAAATAAAAATTATACATAGTGCGTAAATTAAATAATGAGTACTCGGGACACATTGGTATTTCTTGTGAAGCCCATAATCTCAGGTTAGTACCGCGGCCTGTTACTTGACCTGGCCCTGAGTAGAGATGTGGGGCTTTATACGCAGAGGGTAGTAGTCACCTTGCAAAAGAACTTGGAAATACTTCCGTTTTGACTAGTAAGGCATAATCAAAGTTTTCCAATAAGTATGCGAAGGAATAGAGAAACATTTTATGCCTGTGCGCAAATGAAACAAAGATTAATCGGGGTACACATCGATTTTTCTTGAGAGGCCCTTTATTTCAAGTTGATACCGTGGCCTGTCACCTTAACTGGCTTCAGTGTACATGTAGGGGCATGTTGGTCGGAAGTTTCCAAAACCAAAGAAAAAGCTTTAACGCCTAATTTACATGATCGTTTCTAAAAGGACGTCTTAGCTTTTGATGATAGCCAGTTGTCACGCATATTGCGTTGTGTGAGTTATGTATTTCATACCTTCTTGTTACCTTGGATATATTTCATTGGCAATAAGCCAAAGAAAGTAAAGTAATTTTCGCAGTTCCCACCTAAGCTCATTTTTTATATTGTCATTCGACTAAATCTCTAAACTGATATTCCCATGATTTTAATGTAACACAATTTTCACAAATGCGTTAAGCCAGCTGGTGGTTTATCTTCGCTTCGAAAACTGCCTTGTAGTGGCTAGACTCTGATACAAAACCTTTTCCTATTTGGATCATCATTTCCCTTAGAGGAAGTAATAGGGCACTTTTACCTCCACGATGTATCTCGTAATAAAACTGAACCAGACCTTGATGGACGAGATATCTCGTCACTGACAGACTTGACCAGATCTTGATGGACGAGGTATCTCATCGAAACCACTTGGAGGCTTAATACAGGGTGGCCATAAAATAACTTTCACTCTTTGGAGGCATCTGTAGCTAAATCGAATAAAAGGAATGGAACCAAATTAAGTATTGGGACTTTTAAAGACACAGGGAGATGTATTCCACGAAAACAGTTTTAGTACCGAAAGTCGCCGATATGGGGAAACTAGGGAGCCTCTACCATAGAGGAGATTCGATCCATCCCTGGATTTTCATATTTAAAAGTGTTTCTCTGTTTTGTAACTATTGTCCAATCAAATCTTATGCATCCTAATTTCATACATCTAAGCGGCGTTCCTCCGTTGAATGGCCGTAAATCTGAGCGGTCGTTAAACAGGTAGGTCGTTAACTCTGATTGAACCAACAGGTTGACGGGGAGGCGCGACTTGTAAGTCACGGCTGAATCGCAGATGATCGACAGTTACACCGATTTGGTGAGCAGCGTTTTGCCAACCATATCGCATTTACTCCGTGTGTATTTACCAACCAAGTCGCGTGTCCTCGGTCACCCTGGCTGTCATTCACCTAAAAGTACGTAGAGAATGGTTGGTTGTTTTCAGGTTTTATGGCGCAAGGGCAATAGTTGGCCAAGCTGAGCCAAATACAAGACAGGCAATGTCAAGTAATTGAGAAAAGAGAATGGAGAGGAGAAAGTATAGAGAAGGGTCGCTTGGGCAACTTGGGGTCGCGACCTCGCTGTTTACCAGATGCAGCGGAAAAAGAATAGATCAATCACTAGAGTACCTCGAGTTCGTGAAGCCCGTACACACTTAAAAAAGATGTGTACCCGAGGGAAGTTCGTACTGAAAGTTGTAAAACACCCTTCTAAGTCAGCTTGTAAAAGTATTGAATCTTTGGTTGGTTTGATGTTTTATGGCGCAAGGAGTACAATTGGCCAAGCTGAGCCAAACACAAGACAATGTCAAGTAGAAAATGTCGTGAAAGGCAAAAAAGAGGCATTTGGGGACAGAGTAGTATGATGAAAGCAGAGAAAAATCACTTGGGATTGAATCTTCGGAATTTATACTCAAACAGTAAGATAAGCATTGGAATCCTTAGAAGTAATAAAACGGTACTTCCCTATAAAAAGTACAGTGGTAATTGTTTTACTTAGTAGCTAAATTACTTATTACATTTCTCTTTTAGATGAAATGGAACAGTGGAAAAGAAACTGTCTCCAAGAAGGACACAAACTGACCAATGACTGCGAAACCGAGAAGACCCTGGCTCTGAGACTGGTGCGGTGTACATGCGACAGAGATTTGTGCAATGTGTCAGTCAACATCAAGTCATACTCGGTTCATATAGCTACAGCTTTCTTAGCACTGCTATGGAGATGGCACTCCAATTCGTAGAACTACCCACGGAATTTTAGGTGACATTTTAGACAACTGCCCTGTGAGAAGCCATGCTGTGATGCCGAATTCAATCCAATCAAAATCAAGTGTAGAGCAGGACGGTGGATCAGAGAATTTCAAATGGCTGGACCATCGCATCGACTGATGCTGATTTACTCTTGTTGGACCTAAAGAGTTGTTTGACTCAGGGCAGATTCATAAAAAGGACTAAATTTTTACAGAAATCTATAAAGAAACAAAAAAATTAGGTATTTTCGTCTTTTTTGAATTTGGTGGCAAAATATCTTAGCAATGAAGATAAATGCGTGTTGAGGTTTTTGTGGTGTTGTACATGTCATCAAGAATTGTTATTTGCTTATGTGAGTCAGGTCTATGTATATCATGAATCGGTCCGGCGTTATACTGTTTCACATTAGAAGATCATTAAGTCCATGTGACGAGTCTGAAAACCATAACCATGGTTGTCATCTGTACCAGCGAGGGTCTCACTTCAGATCCTTCATGGGGTCACTTTCTAGTTTCGAAGGAATATAAACGTATGTAATAGTAATAAATTCTTACTGATCACACACACAGTATCAACTTAACAAAGTTATAACAATGGCTTGGCACTAGAGGGGGATATTTAAAGTTATCAATAATGCTGTAGCTGTGTCAACATTCATTGTTTCCTTCTTTCGAACCCCACACACCAGTGGATCTCAAAATGGGGTTTATTGACACCCAGGGGTCCGAGACAAATTCCAAGGGGTCCGCGGAAAGCATGTAATATTTCACCAGCCTAAATAGAGAACTTTCAAGAAAAAATAAAATATACCATTACTTTCTCCAATTCTTTTATGTTCTAAAAAACCTATGTTTAAAAGATATTAACCCTCCTGGTGGTTGTCTCAACGAGGTATCTCGCCATAAGAAAAACCGGTCAAACCTTGATTCCCGAGAGATATCTCGTCATTAGAAGAGAACTGACCAGATCTTGATCTGGTCAGTTTTTATCTATCGCCATCATAAAATTAGAAATATCGATGACTAGATAGCGTGAAGACAAAACTGCCCTATTACTCCATGGGAATCAAGATTCAAGTAGGAAAACAAATTGTTCCTTGCCTAAAACTGGTGACAGTCCGGAACAGGTTTTTGCATCAGGCTGGCCACTACAGGGTGGTTTTCGAAGTGAAAAGACAAACCACCAAAAAATTGGCAATATCTTGATGATGAGGTATCTCGTCGTTATTAAAATTAGTCAGTTCTTGATGGACGAGATATCTCGTCGAAACCACTTGGAGGGTTAAAAAGTGTGATTTATTTTAATTTTGTAAACGTTTATTGCGGGTTGCTAAGCAGCTGGTGCCGGGCTGCGAGGTGGAGACCATTACTCGGTACTGTGTTCATTCTATTGGCGTCAATTCTCACGCTATTCTCAACTTTGTGCCTGCTTCAACTTTAATCCTCCTGGTGGTCGTCTCGACAAAGTATCTCGGCATTAACAAAGCTGACCAGATTTTGATGGACGGGATATCTCTTCATTAGAAAGAAACTGACCAGATCTTGATCTCGTCATCATAAAAAATCAGCAAAATCTTGACGATATTTCTGGTCATCAGCAAAATCGGTGAGATCTTGATGAACGAGATAACTTGTCGAAACTACTTGGAGGGTTAAATACTAATGTGTTTCGGACCAACGTCACAACGCAGATTGTTACAAGTTGTCCAACTTTCCTTCCTTTGTCTTCTATATATGTTTTTGTTAAATATTTTGGACTTTTATATTTGCAATTGGAATCCGATGTGAACAGATAGATTTTCTGGGTTATGTTATCGCTGAATCTTCATGTTTGTAAGTCTCACAAAAGAAATAGAATAGTTTTAAACAGACAGTTTTTCGCGAAGTACGAGTCAAAAACTAAAACAGACTAGCGCAGAATAAAAATATTCTCTTAAAGAAAACAAAAGAATCACAAAATTATCACTGAAATCAAACAAGATTTATAAATCTTTTTATCTTTTGTTTTGAATTTTTAAATCCACAAATCAATTCCAACACTTTAAACATTCGCCTCTAAATTCAGAAGGAAAAGATATTCACTGAAATAAAAAATAAGAATCGTAAAAAATATCACTCAAATAAAAATAATAAAAAAATATCAAAACAAAAAAAAAATCAAATAATATCACTGAAATAAAAATAAGCAACGCAAAGAATTGCTCTGAAATCAAAAAATATTTATAAAGAATGTTGCTGAAAAGTAAAACTTCATGTGCATAGTAAAAGAAATTGAAAAAGAGTATGGCTGAAACAAAATTAAAAAGATAACACTGAAATAAAGAAGGATTTATAAAGAATATCTCTAAAATAAAAATAATAAAAGATTTATGAAGAACGCTATTGAAAACCAAAAACTATACTTTCACCAGCGTTTGGATTTTAAATAAGTCTACCACCAAAACTCACTAAAAATTGAAACAGTCCAGTTTCTTCAGAAGGAAAAGAATATTCTTTAAAATCCAAAAAAAATAAGATGTCTGAAACTAAAAGTTATTTATTAGTAGTGTAAAGAGTGAGAGGTCCCTTTACATGAATAAAAACCAATTTTCAGTACTGTTATCAGATCTTCTAAACGCGTGAACACGACTATAGAATCATGTCAGAAAACGTAATTGAACCATACTTAAAATCTTAGAGGCAAGTCACACACTGATCCAACATCAGGCGATACTAAGCATGCGCAAGTCGCATATTTTGTCGCTTGTTGCTCCAGTGTGTGGATGGGTTAACTATCAAGATCAACATCTATTCATTAATCTAAAACTCGACGTCAAGGTATATTATTTTTTTTTTACCTCTGTTCTTTTATTCATAACACTTTTAGCACTAAACGCATATGCACTTGTATATCCAATACAACGGTTCATTATGATTTTAGTGTAAAATAATTAATCTAGAAATATTTATAATACATTTAATTTCATACTGTTGATGCGGAAATCAATAAGTAAGATAATATCCAAGTATCTAAGCTTTGTTAATGAATTTACCCATAAAAAATATATTTTATGTTTATTTAATTTTACAACTCTTTGTTGCCTTAAATCGACCAATCCATTCACCTTAAAAGAAACTCCGATTTTGATCGTCTATAATTGATAAATCAAAATTAAGATGTTTCAGGATCTTAAAATTTTCCATTTATTTGCATCAATACGAAAAATAAATACTGCGCCTATTTTCTCAAAAATTTTTCACATCGCAATAAATCGTAGTTGAAACATATCACACACCCCCATTGATTGAAAAATGTTGCACACAAACGCCAAACAGGCATCAAATGAAAAAGATGTTTTACGTAAAATCGCCTACAGCTGAACGATTTCATGATACGAAGCAATACTATCTGCTTGTCGTCGACTGTACTTTTAATGTATTGCTTGAAACGATGGATTTGATGTTTCGTTTAAATGTTATGTGATACTTTGTTAGTTTTCTCTGGATCTGTTAAGAAATAATTTGTGATTTGTATGTTGTGGTTAACTGGATTGCTTGTAGGACATGGGACAAACTTGTAGTAGCGGCTATTTCAGTTTTTCTATGGGCGACTCCGAATTGCTTGTAATTACGAAGATGGCCGCGTGGAGCGCTGTTCGCCGACCCTCTACTGAAGTTCACGAATACGAAGGTCGATTGTGTTTTGTGGCACAATGGTCCTATTTGGCCGAGCTACGCCATACACAAGGCAGACATCGTCAATTAATGATTAATGGACATACACAGTTGGAAAGTTTTTACTGCTACATAAGGGTTCGCGGTAGCCGGGTTGGAAGAGTAGTGGATTAACAACTGGAGGGTTGCGAGTTTGAAACAAGTTCCAACCAAAAGATCATCTTATTCGTGGGGGCTGGTGAACGTTAAATCTGTCGTGGGGGCAAATTTCCTTACGTTGGCGTGGTATGGTCAAAACAAAACTGCCCTATTATTCCAAGGGGAATGAAGATCCCAGTAGGAAAACAAATTGTTCCTTGCCTAGAACTGGTGACAGTACGGAACAGGTTTTTGCATCAGGCTGGCCACTACAGGGTGCTTTCGAAGTAAAGATAAACCACCAAAACATCGGCAATATCTTGGCGAGATATCTCGTCGGAAAGTGGGATACTAGCTCAGGTTTTGCCTCGGCATCTGACATTAATTCAAAATTACGAGGTGTCCTCAGATATCCATTCAGGATTGATCCCGAACCGTCGCCTATAGTTCCAACGATACAGAGGAGAAATACACTCAGGGTAAGTTATAGAAATTGAACATGCGCCACCTACAACTCGCAGACTGCTAGCATAGTTGGCAAAACTAAGGATTCGGATAGTCGCACTATAAGTTTTTCCCAGTAGTCAGGCATGCTTTGCTTAAATGGTACTCGACACTGTCGGTGTTGGATTCGTTAAGAATTAATGTGTGATTTATAAGTTCAAGGTAGTGGAACTGTCACTTTGTACTAGAATAATGACTAACAATGTGAATTTTTGAGAAGTAACAATGCACAATTTTTAGTACTTTTCCTCTACAAAGGGTGCTTTTGTATGTGAGCTGTTAAGTGTACTGTACTGTTCGACTCCGTGTTACATAGCTTGAAAGTACTTTTACGAATAACTTTTTAAATGTGATTTGGATTTTAAGCTATAACTGTTGCTTACTGTGACAGGCTTGGAAAATGCTATGTAGTTGTTACAGACGTTTAGCGAAATCTTGCACTGTTTAATATCAATTAATGCTGTGAGTTCCATATATAGCTACAGACGTCGCATCGTAGTTTGCTTACATTGTATGTACACGAATGTGCTCACTGGTAAATGTTATAGCTCTGCAAGGTAAAACATTTTCTCTACTTGTGAATGAACATTTTTATGCTTTTAATGGCTAAAACTTTACGACTATACTTTCGTACTTTTCTCTAAGCACATTTGCTGATCTTTCACCGAGAATTTTAGCATGTATTTGAACTCGAAACGGGGGTATTTTTGAAATGTTAGAAAAATGATTGATGTAAAAACGATTTGTATATAAGCGTAAATTTTACAAAGACATTGAGATGTTAATGCTTGCGAATATATTTCATTTTGCAGTTTCATTGTTGCTGAATAGTGTGTTGCGAGTATGCCTTACTACGGATATATCACTAACTTTTATGCCCATTGTCATAAACTGACCTTGTTAAAATATGCTACTGTATTTTCTTGTGGCAAGTCTAATGTGAAGCTTGCGGAAATTACAAGAAAAGTTTGTTGTATGTAGTACTGTGTAAATTTTGCTGGTGAATAAAAACTGATCTCCTTTTTAGTCATTGTTTCTTTTACGTTTTCGTTTCAATTTATGTCATACACCACGCATTTTCTGAAGGTATTCTACAGGACAGGATCATACCTACAGGACGACTAAATACAGGATCATCATGACAATATTTTCACTAATACTAGTACTACAACTAGATGTCAAGTAATGGTAACCAAACTCTGGAACCAGTTTTTACCGGCCTTCTGTAAAATATGGTAATTACGAAAACCGGTAATGGTGATTTGGTAACGGTGGCTCTAAACAAATACCGAAACCAGTTTTCACCGGTACTTTATGTATTCGATGCAACTTGACCAAATATGACCCTTGTGCCATAGAACCAAAACCCACCAACCAATTTACCGGTACTTAAAAAATATGGTAATTAAGAAAACTTGAAATGATGTTTCCGTAACGATAATTGTAACCAAACTCTGGAACCGGTTTTTACCGGTATTCTTTAAAATATGAACGAAAACTGGTAATGGTGTTTTGGTAACGGTAGCTCTAACCAAACACCGAAACCGGTTTCACCAGCACTTTATGTATTCGATGCAGCTAGACCAAATGTGACCTTTGCGCCATAAAATCAAAACCAAACAATTTACCGGTAATTCAAAAAATAAGGTGATTAAGAAAACCGGTAATGATGTTTCCGTAACGGTAATTGTAACCGAACTCTAGAACCGGTTTTTACCGGCATTTTTTAAAATACGGTAATTACGAAAACCGGTAATGGTGATTTGGTAACGGTGGCTCTAACCAAACACCGAAACCAGTTTTCACCGGTACTTTATGTATTCGATGCAGCTTGACCAGATGTGACCTTTGGGCCATAAAACCAAAACCAACCAATTTACCGGTACTTAAAAATTAAGGTGGTTAAGAAATCCGGTAATGATGTAGCGATAATTGTGACCAAACTCCGTAACCGGTTTTTACCGGTATTTAATTACCGGTTTTCAAACAAAAGGGACGGATGGAATACTCAGTAATATCAAAATATTTTAATAATAAGGATGACAAAGGGATCAGATTAGTTCTATTTGGCCCCCTTTCCAATATCCCACTGTTGACTGCCTCTCGTGAGACCAGAAGATCTTTGAGAACGTACCTGTATCACCTTTGCTTAGTAACTTTCTGATATGACATTTTTCTCGGATGAGGTTGGACTTTGGCCACTCGCGAAGATAAGGCTCTCGCGTTTGAAGCAGCAATGGAATAACCGTAACGGCGCTTGGAAGGTACGCTTATGAACTGACTTACGTTGCTGGATTTGTGTTGTTTGGGTGTGGAGCCTGAATTTTCGTATCTCAAGGATTAATCGTTTCAAAATGGCACATCACGTGGATCCAGCTACAGCATGGATGAAATACATCATATTTGCGATCAATTTCGTGATTTGGGTGAGTTTTGCTTTGAACGGAATGCCTATCCTTCTACCTGAGTGTTTTGTCCTGAATGGCGTCGATGCCTGTTGATGCAATCGTATGTGTTCCATTTGAAACAAAGTGCAGTTGACCTTCTCTGAGCGACAACCTCTTTTAATCTGTCCATTCCTGAGGATCGCATACTTAGATTTTCGGTTTTGCCTTCTTGAAACCAAACTAAATATTAAATTTCTTTCCGAAGTCACATTTGTTAACGGTCAATGGACAGATTGATATGTGAATTCATGGTTACAATAATTTCTCCCTTAGTTCGGCTTCCAGAGACAAAACCAAAAGTCCATATATTTAGGAATGCTCAATGAATATGTCCATAGGTGAATCTTGTTCTAATAAAGGAGATTTCGCCCTTAGTTGGGTTTCAAGAGACTAAACCAAAGGTCCACATATTTGAAAAGTTCAATAAACATGTCGATATGTGAATTTGTGGTTATAGAGGATTTTGCCCTTAGATGTTCAAGAGTCAAAACCAATAGTCCACATATTTATGAATATTCAATGGACATGTTAATATGTGAGCTTGGGGTTATAATAAAGGATTCGCCCTTAGTTGGGTTACAAGACAAAAAACAAAAGTTCGTATGTTTGTGAATGTCCAATGAACAAACTAATATACGAATCTGTTGTGTTACAAAAAATGGTTTTGCACTTGGGTTTCAAGAGTCAAAATCATAGTCCACATATTTCTGAATCTTCATTGAACATGTCAATATGTGAATCTATAGTTACAATAAACGATTCCACCCTCAGTTGTTACAAAACGAAAAACAAAAGTTCGGATATTTGTGAATGCTCAATGAACAAACCAATATGTTACAATAAAGAATTTCGTCCTTAGATGGGTTTCAAGAGATAAAACCAAAAGTTCACATACGTGTGAAGTTCAATGAACATAGCAATAGGTGAATCTGGTTATAATAAAGGATATTTAACCCTCAGTTGGGTTTCAAGAGGAAAACAAAAAGTTCACATATTTGGGAAGTTCAATGAACAAGTCAATATAGGTAAATCTGGTTATAATAAAGGTTATTTTGCCCTTAGTTGGGTTTCAAGAGTCAAAAACAATAATCAACATTTATGAATATTCAAAGGGGAGGTCATGTCAATATGCGAGTTATAATAAAGGATTTTAACCTTAGTTGGGTTACAAGGCACAAAACAAAAGTTATATATTATTGAATGTTCAATGAACGAACCAATATGCGAATTCGTGTTTACAAAAGAATTTTGTCCTATTCATATCTCCAGAGTCGATACCAAAAATCCAAACATTTGTGAACATTCAACGAACACTTCAATATACGAACCCGTGGTTAATGTACGGAATTTCACTTTGTTGCGTTTCAAGTTGAAAAAAATCAAAAGTTCAAATATCTGAATATTCAATGGACATGTCAAAATGGGAGTCTAGTTATAATGAAAGATTTCAAACATAGTTGGGTTTCAAGATTCGAAACCAAAAGTCCAAATAATTGTGAATGTTTAATTAGCATGTCAAATATGGGTTACGTTCCAAGAATCTACCAAAGTCCACATATCAATGAACATGTCAATGTGTGATTCTGTGGTATAAAGTATTTTACCCTTAGTTGGGTTTCTAGAGACAAAGTCCACATATCAATGAACATGTCAATGTGTGATTCTGTGGTATAAAGTATTTTACCCTTAGTTGGGTTTCTAGAGACAAAGTCCACATATCAATGAACATGTCAATGTGTGATTCTGTGGTATAAAGTATTTTACCCTTAGTTGGGTTTCTAGAGACAAAGTCCACATATCAATGAACATGTCAATGTGTGATTCTGTGGTATAAAGTATTTTACCCTTAGTTGGGTTTCTAGAGACAAAGTCCACATATCAATGAACATGTCAATGTGTGATTCTGTGGTATAAAGTATTTTACCCTTAGTTGGGTTTCTAGAGACAAAGTCTACATATTTGTGAATGTTCAATAAATAAGCCAATGTGGAAATCCGTGATTACAATAAAGAATTTCACCTTTAGTTGTGTTTCAAGAGGCAAAACCAAAGGTTCACACATATGGATCTCCCAGACAAAGAAGTTAAAGGTAATATTTCTCAGAACGATATTTTGACTTTAGAATCAAAGCCAAATTTACATTCATTTAAGAGGAAAACCAAAAAACACATTATCTCCACACTTTTGGTGATTAAAATTTCGAATCGAATTTTACTTTTTTTATCGTAAGCTTTCTATCATATCTGTAAGTTTATGGTAAGTTGTAACAAATTTTATCAATTACGTGGCTTTAATTATTATCTGTTTTGTTATTTAGAGTTGTCGATTTTTTCATTCATAGTTTTTAAGGATTTCATTTGTGTATGTATTGCCATTACCCATACAAAATGCTTTGTCAATTCAAATGATATTGAATTTCAGGAAAGAAAAGTGACAGTTGAAATAATGAGAGTAATGAACTATACGAACTATTTTTTATTTTTCAATAATATCTACTTTAAATACCATCCATTCGAAAAGATATTGGAATTAGTCGTGGCTCTGGAGTTTTATCCATTGCTCTAGCAACTTGCGAGTGTTAGGTGGTACCAGTTGTCTGTGTTTGTCGCAGCTTAGCCAAATATAGTCCCTGCGGCCATATAACCCAGCGTACCAAAACAAATATTGAACCTGTAAAGATGAATTTCTTAAAATATAAAACTAGATCAATCTTTTGATTTAGAGTGCAGTTAAAATTCTCTAAACGAAGTTGAATATAAAGTACATAAACAACTTCATGAGGTACTGCAAATGGAAATTTTATTTGTTATTTATGGAAAGCAAATATTGGCAGGAATTTTAAGTGAGAAACTATTATTGAATTGCTAAAAATTACCTTTAAGACAATTAGAAATTCAGAAATGTATACTATTTTGAACTCTAATGTGTATTCTAAAATTGTATTTTTAGTTCCATCTTAGTCCAGAAATAATTTGATGAGAATTTTTAATTATTTCGTATTATATAAAGGTAATGAAATATTTTTTTTATTATTTCATTGCCTTTAAGGCAGTTAGAAATTCAGAAATGTATACTCTTTTGAACTCCAATATATCCTGAAATTATATTTTTAGTTCCATCTTAGTCCAGAAATAATTTGATGATAATTTTTAATTATTTCATATTGTAGAAAGGTAACTAGAAATAATTTTTTAATTTCATTACTTTTAACCCTCCTGATGATTATCTCCACGAGGTATCTCTCATCCTTAGCAAAACTGACTAGATCTTGATGGACAAGATACCTCATTAGAAGAAAACTGACCAAATTTTAATTTCGATATCAAAGAATCGGCAATATCTTGATGACGAGATATCTCGTCATTAGCAAAATTGTTCAGATCTTGATTGACGAGATATCTCGTGGAAACCACTTGGAGGGTTAAGACAGTTAGATAATAAGAAATGTGTACTATTTTGAATTCCAATACATCCTGAAATTATATTTTAGTTCCATCTTAGTCTAGAAATAATTTTGAGGCATTTATTTTAAAGTAATTTTATTTCATTAAACTGAGGCCTGTTTTTCAATACATATTTATAGACATTCGCTCATGTATGCTTTTTTTAAGAAGTTTGTATGCTTTCTGATTCAGAATTTTATTTGTTGATATATAGAGAACATGATTAATTCTTCATGCAGGTTTGTTTCTGTCTCAAAAAATTATAAAGTGTCACTATTTACACTATTCATGAGAGATTGATTATAGATCAGAATACTTCAAAACAGATACCAACTAGCTAAGAGCGTGTTATTTATTTTTGATATTTATAAAAGTATTATTCAACCATTTAATACAGTCAGTTGCGTACTTCATTCGTTGAGAAGGATGCTATTTAGAATTATTTGTTTCATTCATGAGTTCGGAAATATTTCGATAATACTTTTAAAGACTTAATTGTTTGGAAATAAAACACCTGCTATTTCCAAGCGTGAGAAAATATTCCAAACATATTAAATATTTTAATTCTTAGAGATATTTTCTTCTATAATCATTGTGGCATTAAAACCTGTTTTTTTGCATAGTACATTAAAGCTTACCGTTTTATGTCTAGTTAAAGAATAACTTAAAAGTTGGATAACATTAATTGTAAATCTAAAGAAATATAGATAAAAAGACCGAAGGATATGATAACTGATAAAAAATTAGTAATTATAATTGTTGATTAACCCTCTGGTCTGAGCATCGCGAGATTTCCGAGTAGTGTAGTATTGCCTTTACCACTCAACACATTTAATGATTAAATAATCACATATTTCTACAGAATCCGTGGATTATATTAACGTTTAGAAAGATTTCATTGGTTCTTTCCTGAAAATAGAATCTTTGGACCGATTATATTGGCCCTTTCCTTGCAATAGAATCCTTTGGAAAGTTTCTACTTACGCATTTTGAAGAATAGGATACTTTGGAACGATTCTATTGGTCCTTTCCCTAAAGTAGAATCCTTGTAACGATTTTACTGGCCCATTCTGTAGAATAGAATCATTTAGAACTATTTTACTGGTCCTTTCCTTAAAATAGAATCTTTAGAACGATTTCAATTGTCGTCTATTTAAAATAAAATCTTTGGAAAGATGCTATTGATCATTTCCTTGGAATAGAATCCTTTGTAACGATTTTATTAGTCCTTTTCTTACAATAGACTACTTCTGAAAGATTATATTGCTCCTTTTTCCATATAAAAGAATATCATTTAGAAAGATTATTGCACATTTCCTTGAAGTAGAATGCTTTCAAAAGGTACTCTTGGTTTTTCCTTAGAATATAATCCTTTAGAACGATTCTACTAGTCCTTTCCTTGAAATAGAATTCTTTGGAAGTATCCTATTGACCCATTCCTCGGAATAGGATTATTTTGAAAGATTCTATTGCTCATTCCTTATAATACAATCCTTTGGAAAGATTATATTCGTCAAGAAGTTCAAAACTTGTTACAAGTCATTGCAGGGAAGACTGCCAGTAGCAAGGTGGTTTTATGCGTTTGAACCCTCAGAGTTAAAAAAGAATTGATTGTAAATATTGATAAGAGTTACTTATTTTAAAACTAGAGATTTTAAATTAGTTCAAAAACTCGGTCTTTTTACCCAAGTTATTATCTGTTATGAGAAAACTGTTAATTTCTCTCCAGACAAAATACCTTATTTTGCTGAACTCTAATTTTAGAAAAATCTTCAACTCTGGATAATCTCGAACTTAAAAATGCATACAAATTCAAAATATTATGTTTTTTCAAAATATCATGTTTATTCATCAGCAAGAATCTAATGGAGGGCATAAAGCAGAGCTACACTGAACTTCAGAAAGTTATAATGATTGTGCTTTTATAAATTCAGTCTCTTTTATGTCAATCAATTCAATCACTATATTACATCATTTGAAGCGCGAATAGAAATTCATCCAATAAGGGTTGAAATAAATGACTCGTATTCTTGATATTGTTGTTCTATCCAACTTTAAAATTTAAATTGAAATGAAAATTTTCTTGAGGGTAGTCTTTGTCTTCTTTGTCCGCTGTGCTAGCTGAACGACAGAGGTTCGATTCGTATAACTACCCTAGGTGTATTTCTCTCTTCTGTGTCTAAAAAATTTCCTTGCGTAGATTTGGTCATTGTGTCTTAACCCTCCAAGTGGTTTCGACGAGATACCTCGTCCATCAAGATCTGGCCAGTTTTGCTAATGACGAGATATCTCGTCCAGTCCACCCAAGTAGGGTTAACCTTCCGTTGAATAAAATTCCTTGGAAAGATTCTGTTGGTCCTTTGCTTGGAATAGAATTCTTTGGAACAATTCTACTGGTCCATTCTGTAGAATGGTAGAATTGAATCCTCTGGAAAGATTTTTTTTCTATTGCTCATTTCCTTTGAATAGAATCCTTTGGAAACATTACAAATTTGGTCAAGAAGGTCGAAATTGGTTAGAAGTCATGCATGGACGACGGCAGGTTGCATGGGTTCAAAAGTTTATTAACCCAACCTAGTCAATGTATTGTTTAGTTGTAGCAGTTTGTAGAAAGTAGCGCTTAACCATGTAAAACTAGTAACAAATTAGAAAAGTAGCGCTTAACCATGTAAAACTAGTAACAAATTAGACAAATAGCTTAATCATGTTTGCTCAATTAGTTTATAGATGCGCTCAAAACATTTTTTATGCCACTGTTACGACGGGAAAAAGTAACTTAAAACGATACCTTGTCAATGTGTTGTTTGTTTGTAGTAGCTTAACCGTGGAAGCCACTTAAAGTAGTAACTTAGAAATTAACTTAACCATAGGGTGCCTTGTCATTTATTGTTTAAATGACACTTTCAAATCATTTTCTGTGGCTTTTACGATATGAAAAAGTAAATCCTTTGTGTCTTATCAATGTATTGTTCGTTTGTAGCAACTTAGTAAAGTAGTAATAGCCACATTAAGAAGTAAATAAAAAAGTAATCTAACAGGGGCACCTTGCCAATTATAGTTTACATGATGCGTTCAAAGCATTTTCTGCGGCTTTTTAGATGTTAAAAGGTAGCTCAACTATGCCTTTGCAATGTATTGCATATTTACAGTAGCTAAACCGTGTAAATTGTATAAAGTGGTAACATAGAAAAATACCTTAATCATGCCAGCTTTATTTATTATACGATGCGTTCAAATCTTTTTCACTGTGGTGATGGTAAAAAGTAGCTTAACAGTACCTAGTCAATTTATTGTTCATTTGCGTTCGATAACAATATTGCATTAAGTCTTATGCTGTAAATGTTAACTCGGCAGTAAACAGTTGGATAAAAGATTAATGGTAAATTAAAAAATGTCACGACACATTAAAAGTTCTGGCTCGTCATCGATAAAGTAGATTAAATCTGAATTAAGAAAAATGAAAGATTGATTCGGAAGTATTAAAGAATCTGAATGGAAGATCTCTGCGGAAAAATAAATTTTTGAAACTAATGCATACAAAACTGGAAACATTTTTCAATTTTGACGTTTCAATCAGGCCCTATGAAGTGATATGAAAGAGTGGAATGAAAAATGCAAAGTTTTAGAAGCAAAGCAGATCGAAATTAATAACTTTAACTCTCTGAAGATTTCACTCGCATGATTCCCCCTTGCAACCTGCAGTCTTCCCTGCATGACTTCTAACCAATTTTGACCATCTTGACCAATAGAATCTTTCCAAAGAATTCTCAAGAAAAAAACTATTGTATTTTTACAAAGGATTATATACAAAGGAAAGGATAAATATAATATTTACAAAGGATTCTATACAAAGGAAAGGAGAAATATAATATTTCCAAAGGATTTTATACAAAGGAAAGGAGAAATATAATATTTCCAAAGGATTCTTTACAAAGGAAAGGAGAAATATAATATTTCCAAAGGATTCTATTATGAGAAAAGCAATTATAGAATCTTTCCAAAGTATCCTATTTTACAGAAAGATATATACCTATAGAAGGTATTCTATTTTGCAGAAAGATATATACCTCTAGAAGTATTCTATTTTGCAGAAAGATATATACCTATAGAATCTTTCCAAAGGAATCTATTTTGAAGAAAGAACCTATAGAATACTTCCAAAGGAATCTGTTTTGAAAAAAAGCACCTATAGAATCTCTCCAAAGTATTCTATTCTGAGGAAAGGGCCTATGGAATCTTTCCAAAGTATTCTATTCTGAGGAAAGGGCCTATGGAATCTTTCCAAAGAAAAAAATCAATAGAATCAGAATCTTCCGAAAGGATTATATTCTAAGTAAAGAACACATACCGATGAAACTGTTCCAAAGAATTCTATTCCATGGAAAGGACGTTCCAAGTAAAGGACGAAAGGACACGAGCCAAAGACTCGTGTACATGGGGACTGGTGAACGTCAAATCTGTCGTAGCCTCAAATATCCTCACGTTGGCGTGGTGTGGAAGCTTGGAGAGTGGGGTGACAGCTCAGGTGTTGTTCTTGTCATCTCACCAGGTTCAAAATTACGAGGCGTTGTCATTTGATCTTTCCCTTTGGGATTGATCCCGGACCGTCTACAATAGCCCGTTATGTTGCTCCAGTTCGACGTTAATTAACTACCTACCAATGAAAGAACCAATAGAATCTTTCCAAAGGGGTTAAAAGAATCCACGAAATCTTTAGCAAGATGTGGTTATTTAGCCATCAATATGTTGTGGCGTAAAAGCAATACGACACCCTTGAAAATCTAGCGACACTAAAAGGGTTAAATGCATTCCTTTTAAAAAGGTATAGGTATTTAATTAACGTCGCACTGGAGCAACACAGCGAGCTATTGGTGACGATCCTGGATCAAACCCGAAAGGAAAGATCCGAAGACAACACCACATAATTTCGAACCACGGTCAGATGACGAGGTCACACCTGAGCTGGCACCCCACTCTCCAAACTTCCACACCACGCCAACGTGGGGACATTTGAGGCCACGACAGACTTAACGCGCCCCAGCCCCTCTGTATACGACTGTCTTTGGTTGGATTCAGTTTTACAGATAAAATCATGGCTTTACCAGTCGTCAGTACGACATTAATTAAATACCTACCTACCATGAATTTACAGATTCAGGGTTCATGTAAATAAGTTTGCAAAACTTATAGTGTTTAAAATTACACTGCTGGCCACCGTAAATGCAACACCCTGAAGTAAGCATGCAAATAATATGAAATTTACAACATGCATTAGCGGAGGTGAGATATGCAAATGATTAGAATTTCAGCGCAGACGCACATCACGCGCGCCTGTGGCGCCACTTCAAAGCGCTATTTAAGGCTTGGAGATTTCGACGATTTCAAGTACGGCAATTGTGTTTTTCTTGTGGTTTTTTCAAAAAAACGATCAATTATGCCTCGTAGAAAACAGCGATCATCTTTTGATCAAGTATCCGAGTTCGACAGAGGAAGGATAGTGGCCTACCGAGATTGTGGATTATCTTTCAGGGAAATCGGTAGTCGTGTTGGACGAAACCAAACAACTGTAATGCGGATATGTGATCGTTGGATGCAGGAGGGTACGACGGACCGACGTGTTCGATCGCATCCACCTCAGTGCACCACTTCACGTGATGACAGGCATATTGTGCGTATGGCAGTGACGGATCGCTCAGCCATATCACGAACCATAGCACAGCACATTCAGTCTGTACCGCATCATCCAGTGTCTGCGCGTACCATTCGACGCCGTTTACAGCAGAGTGGTCTGTCCGCAAGACGTCCATTGCTTCGTCTACCCTTGACGCAGAACCACAGACGTTTCCGCCGCCAATGGTGCGATGAAAGAAGGATGTGGACGGCAGAATGGAATGAAATTGTCTTTACTGAGAGTCACGCTTCTGTCTGCAACACCACGATGGCCGTATTCGAGTCTGGAGACACCGTGGAGAGAGGATGCTGAACAGCTGCGTTATGCACCGCCACACTGGTCCTGCACCGGGTATTATGGTATGGGGCGGTATTGGATATCACTCTCGCACTCCTCTAGTACGCATTGCCGGTACTTTAAACAGCCAGCGCTACATCTCCGAGGTGTTGGAGCCAGTTGTCCTTCCTTACCTTCAGGGCTTGCCCACAGCCATATTTCAACAGGATAATGCGCGACCACACGTGGCACGCATTGTCCAAGGGTTCTTCGTCAATCGCCAGATTGAATTGCTTCCCTGGCCAGCTCGCTCTCCGGATCTTTCGCCGATAGAAAACATGTGGTCCATGGTTGCTCAACGATTGACCCAGAATACATCCCCAGCTGCCACACCAGATCAACTTTGGCAACGTGTGGAAGCTGCTTGGTCTGCTGTACCCCAAGAACACATCCAAAGTCTCTTTGAATCAATGCCGAGGCGTGTGGCAGCGGTGATCTCCAACAATGGCGGCTACTCTGGCTACTGATTTTGGCAGGAACCACACTTCACAGAAGTCTATAAATTTAATCATTTGATACTTGGTCAACATATTATCTACAAAATAAATTTTGTTGTGATATCTCTTGTCTTTCTTGGTGTTGCAATTTGGGTGGCCAGCAGTGTACTTTAGAAAAATGAACGCTAATGCATAATTCAACTGTCAACAAAAGTGCATATTTTAGATAGCATATAAACATAAAATGCTCTTGATAACTGTCGAAAACACTGAGTTTCTACTGGATATCTTAAGAAATCCCTTGTTCATTGAATCCTAATACATTCAAAACTCGATATTCTGCTGAAAATTTGATACCATAAGTTTGAGTGGTGATAAATGGCCTTGATCTGAACTCATCTGTAACGAAATTAAATACGAATATTTGAATGTGTGTTTATCATATTACAGAACTGAATACCTTATGTTGTGAATTAAAAAGTCTTTTTACTCTGCCTAGATATATAGGCCAAGGTTACTATTCATTTGACAATCACAACAAGAGTTATCCAAAAGCTTTAAAAGTATCTCCGTACTATCGATTCATGACATTTTTATCGATTTTCTTTCACAAAAAATCGATCTTTCGGAAAAGAATCGATCTCGAGCTTTCTTTTCGTTGTTTATTTTTCATAAAAAGTTTTGACACCCACTACTCTTCTTAGACTCTTATACTAGTCATATGTACCGCTTTGAAAGTACTGAACATTTAAATCAATGAGCCTCTTTTGGTTATCAAGTTTCGACACATACGATTCTCTTGGATTACTCTAAAGATAATTTTTTATCTACCAGAAGTATCAACTGACATTTCTCGAGTTTAATCAAATCGAGGAATGGATCAAAAGTGATCAGAATATTTACATTTCTCATTTTCCAAAAATATCCTAGTTTGTCATTTTCATGTCTGAAAATTTATTTTATTACATTTATAAACATTTTTACACTTATTTACCCTGAATTTAGGCATTCTATAAACAGGCTGAATCCACACTGATATTTCGTTTTCATTGTAACTAACCAGTCAAACTGGAACTCCAGCTGTAGGTTCACTTGAAGGTGTACGTATACACTAGAAGATGTTTTTAAATTTTGACTTTAAAAATCCAGTTTTCTTCCAACAAGTCATTGGCTTATGCTTAAACTCATTTCATCGAGAAAAAATCAGATTAAGCTAATTATTAAATATATAATTTAGATATAATCAGTTAAATAGCATGATTTTTACAGTGATATCTCAAATTCTAATTTGTTCAGAAAGATAATTCCTGTTGGAAATTATTCCTAATATTATTCTTCATGTTTTGACCCTCAACCAAGTTGCTAGGAATAGGTTATTTTTAATATTGTTTTCACCAAAGAAGTCTAAAAAATCAAGATTTTTTTCAGGAATTTTAACTATCAACTAAAAATTAATTTCTTAACTAATAACTCTGATTGAGGTTCAAATTATCCACAGTTTTATGTAGATAATAATGATACAAAAATAATTATAATAGATGAATTCATTGTTGAGTTATCATTGTTTGAAGAAAGCATCGTATTGCAAAAGCACAGTTCTTCGGAAATTGAGTTTAAATTTATGGAAATATGTATGGTGACAGTACCTAAAGAAAAACCCTTGTATCTAGAAAAGTATTCCTAATATTTACAAGATCTTGGTATCGTTTAAAACCTAAGAAATTGGGAAATATTGTGAAGTAATATAAACAAAATCAATATTCTGGGGTCAATTTTCGGTATTTCTAGTGTATATATACACCTTAACTAACCAGTTAAAAATTGCACAATATTCAAAGTAGAGCAACAACCGTTTATCCTGTCATAAAACACGCGTAGATGAAAACACAACGGAAAAATATTTCTTAGCGTTGCTTTCCGTAGATGATTAACTCTCCTTCATTTTTATCTGTGAGTAAGATAACTGATACGGGGATGCATTCCGTCACCTTGTTTGGTTTGTGATAAGATGAAGTAATTTTGTTACCTCTGGCTATTGAAACCCATGCGTTAGACTCACTTCAACCGACGGTGTGCGTTTTCTTTTAAGTTGCCTGTACAGTGCGTAAAACTCGTAATCCCACGTACTACCGATTTTATTTTTGTTATTAAACTACATCTGAACTCAATAAGATCGACGACGCCGTTTATGAAAAATCAAAAGTTCGATTGATATGGATGAAAATATTCTACCTCTATGTTACTTTGTCCATATTAATCTTACTTTTGATTTTTTTTGTAAGTTGCGGTTTTATTTCATTAAACGGTGATATTACGTATGATTGAGATGGATGAAAATAACATAGCTCTACCTCTATGCTATTTTCGAACATATGAATCTTACTTTTGATTTATTTTTCGTAAGCGGCGGTGTTGGTTTCATTAAGCGGTGATTTTGCAACGATGTTGCATTGATTTGAATCAATTCATTGGTATTCAATTATATTAAATGACTGGTTTTATTAACCCTTTTGGTGGTTGTCTCTTCGAGGTATCTCGTAAATGGCAAAACTAACCAGATCTTGATGGACGAGATATCTCGTCCTTAGAAGAAAACTGACCAGATTTTGATCTCGTCATCATCAAAATATCTGCAATATCTTGATGACAAGATATCTCGTTGTTAGCAAAATTGATCAGATCTAGACGGAAGATATTTCTCGTCGAAACAACTTGGAGGGTTGAAGGCGAGCACTTCATCACTGTTATTTTAGCCCATGTGAATCGTACCTCTGATTTTCCATAAGATGCGGTGTTGATTTTATTAACCGGTGATCTTACAACGATGTTGCATTCATTTTGAATCCATTCATGGGAATTCAATTAGATTAAACTGCTGTTTTTACTAATGGCAGACGCTATCTGTATTGTATTTTCACCTATGTAAATCGTATTTTGATTTTTCATAAATTGCGGTGTTGATTTCATTAACATCCGAATTTGTATTGATGTTGAATCCTTTCTTGGGAATTACACCACCAATAAAACCAGCCGTTTAATATAACTGAATACCCAAGAAAGTATTCAAATCAATGCAACACATTGGTAACTTGACAGTTAATAAAATCAACACTGCCATTTATGAAAAATAGCAGGTACGATTCATATGGGCAAAAATAACAGAGATGGAATGACCACCGTTTATAAAACCTTCCGATTAGTATTCGAAGGAAGCTATTCAAATCAATGAACATCGTTACTAAATCTGTGGTTAATAAAATTAACCATGTCGCATATGTTCATTCACCCTCTTTTTAATTGGAAAAATCTACATTGCATAAAACTCTCTACGCAATATAGTTACGTTTTTATGTCTTGATTTTTCTTAAAGTTCTTAAATGAAGTGTTTAAATTTTTGTTGTCGGCTTTAATGTCTGACTGAGACATTTAGTTGTCTATGAACTATAGTCACATTTTTCTCTTTATACCCGTGATCATTATAATGACGTTTTACTCTTTATACCTCTTTAGATTTTTTAAAATTTGTACATCTACATATGTTCATTCACTTTCTTTGTAATTGGATAATTTCTACATTTCTACAAACTGTACAAAATGTGGTTACATTTTTCCCATTCGATTCTTTTTAAAGTTTGTAAAACGAAGTATTTTAATTTTTATTGTCAGCTTTTAATATCTAACTTAGACATTTAATTGTCTATGAACTAGTTATATTTTTCTCTTTTTTTATACCCGTGATTTTCATAATGACGTTTTACTCTTTATGCCCGTTTAGATTCTTTTTAAAATGTGGACACCTTCATATGTTCATTCATCCTCTTTATGTCATTGGATAAATTCTACATTTCTTTAAACTCACTATAAAATATAGTAACATTTTTCTCTTTTGATTCTTTTTAAAGTTTGTAAAACGAAGTAATTTTTAAATTTTTGTTGTCAGCTTTAATATCTAACTGAGACATTTAGTTGTCTATAAACTATGTTACATATTTTTCCTTATGCACGTGATTGTTATAATAACATTTTAATCTTTGTTCCTCTTTAGATTCTTTTTAAAATTTGTACATCTACATATGTTCACTCACTTTCTTCGCAATTGGATAAGTTATACATTTCTTTAAACTCACTACAAAATATAGTAACGTTTTTCTCTTTTGAAGTATTTTTTTTTTTAATTTTTGTTGTCAGCTTTAATATCTAATTGAGACATTTAGTTGTTGTCTATGAACTATAGTTACATTTTTCTCTCTATACCCATGATCTTATAATGATGTTTTTCTCTTTATACCGCTATAGATCCTTTTTAAAATTTGGACACGTATATATGTTCATTCACCCTCTTCGTAATTGGATAAATTCTACATTTCTTAAAATTCACTACAAAGTATAGTTACTTTTTCTCTTTTGATTCGTTTTAAAGTTTGTAAAACGAACTGTTAAAATTGTTGCTAACTTTAATATCTAACTGAAAAATTTAGATGTTATCTGAAATTCTTACTTTTTGATCAATTCTAATTCAATAAGATAAGAAAATTCAGCTCGATATATCTCAGCTTAAGGTGTGTATGGAGTTTACGGGGTTGTTACCCTTTTCAGACTACGAATGGATTTATTTAGTTTGTCGCTCTACAGTCATTTTTTATACACAAGGGTAAAATTGACCCGGTTACTAAAAAGCATCTACATAATTTTATTGAATTGTACTTACTGTTGGATTATTTAAATCAAACATTGCTGTCATACTGACATCACTGGGTATACTAGAAAATAGAACGACTTGTGTCACTGTATCCAAAACAAAATGGAAGGTGTCAAACAATAACAATATTTGACTGAAGATACAAGTAGACTTGATGGCATTCATCAGAGCAATGATTATGAAGCCGGCTATTAAGATTGGAACCGCACGAGAAGATAATTGAAATTTGTCGGGTTAAAGTATCATCTGACTACGTTGTAAAGTCGACTTTTGAATAAAATTTCTCGTAGTTCATTTTATTCAATATTCTTAATATTTAGACTAGTCTTTACGAAATGTTTTTATTTTGTCTGTACGGTGAATAAAAGTGGAGGTGTGTAGCAATTCGAATAGATCTTGACAGCTGTTTTTAAATCTTTAATTGCATTTTTCTCTGATTGCGAATTTGAGATTTTCGCACGAGAAACAAGATAACTAAAAACGTACTATATATTTTTGAATGAAATTTGGTGTGTTGATTTTTATATTTGTTTTGAAAGGCCTGAACTATGATATAAGAGTTATTTTGAAAGGAAAACTTTTTAGAGATTTCAGTGTTGTGGCCTAAGGAAAAATTTTAAAAATTAACGTTTTCTTCTATATTACCAATATCTCATGAATGGAAAGAAATATTGTATATTTCTTAGTTCAGGCCCTGGCTTATATATTTAGGAGACTGCAAAATGTTAGGCAAATTTGCGTACTCGTAATTTTTCAATTGTAATGTTTTCGTTAACGTCATTTTTTTTTTACCGAAATTTTCCAATTTTCGCCAATTTTTTAATAAATTGTAATAATTTTTCGTGATTTTTTTGTTTTAAAATGTGGTTTTATATGTTGTTTTATTTTAAAAGAAAAAATATAGTAAAATTTGAACATTTTTTTTAAATAAAGGACTCCGAACGTAGTCAGATACCTTAAGGGTGAGAAATTTTGTGGACACACAAGAGGATGGGTTAGGTAGGTAGTTAATTAACGTCACACTGGAGCAATACAACGGCAATTGGTGAAGGTTCGTGATCAATCCCTAAGAGAAAGAAGATCCATTGTAGAGGGGAGAGTATGACCTGTGATGTCAAGTGCTTATGAATGAACCAAAAGGTTGCAAAGTCTTTGATCTCTGATATTTGTGCTGGGGTACCGTTGATCACTGCTGCGATGCCACAGGCAATAGGGCATCGCAGCTCGATCGCTCTATATATCGATATATCTCAGTTCGATGCTCCAGGCGATGCTCGATATCTCACTGTATCGCAGTTCGATGCTCCAGGCGATGCTCGATATCTCACTGTATCGCAGTTCGATCGCTCGATGTCTCATTTATCGCAGCATGATCGCTCATCGATTGATGCTCCAGGTGATGGAACATCGCAGCTCGATAGCTCAATATATTGATATATCATGGCTCGCTATATCAATGGATCGCAGCTTGATGGATCGATGCTTCAGGCGTTGCTCGATATCTCAATATATCGCAACTCGATCGCTCATCGCTCGATACGCCAGGCGATGGTGCATCACTGCTCACTCGCACGATATATCGTAGCTCGATCGCTCATCGCTTGATGCTCCAAAAGATGGAACATCACAGTTCGATCGATCAATATATCGATCTATCACAGCAGATCGAGCGCTCGATATATCGCGATATATATCGAGCTCATCGCTCGATGCTCCAAGCGATGGAGCATCATGACTCGATATCTCGATAATCGCAACTCGGTCGCTCATCGCTCGATGCTCGAGGTGAGGGAGGTGCTGTCGTAAAGTTTGGTTCATTGATGAGCACGTTCATCACATGCCATACGCTCCCGTTGTCCCCATCTCTCCCCCAAATCCCGAGAAATTCCAATTTTATACTCCAACCCAATAAAACCCAGCTGCATACAACCACAATAATTGACTGTAAGATGTCCACTCGTCCCACATTCAATTATTGTGGTTGTTTGACCTTTCCCATTTTCTTGTATACACAGTGACGTAAGTCTTCCTATTCTCTAATATACCCAGTGAAATAAGTATGACAACGGTATTAATATAGGGGTGTATGTCAACTAGCGCCTTCCGGATGTGCCAAAGATTGTACTTAAATGCAGAAATGAAAAACAACAATGATGTGAACAGCGTCTACTCCATAATCTTATTTTTACAGTTTGACAGCACTTGTACGCTTACAGTAACACTGTAGGTGCTCAAAGTTGAAAGTACCAACAGTAATACTCGCCTTGTATAGATTGCCGTACATGTTGCCATGTACGCTTTCGTTAACAGCTCCATATGCAGGGTGCATGTTAGCCATCTCACCATTCATGAAATGATGTACGTTAGCCATCTCACCATTCATGAAAAGATGCATGTTAGTCATCTCAATAATCATGAAATGATGCATGGTAGGTTATGGTCAGTTTTGCTAATGAAGAGATACCTCGTAGAGACATCCACCATTAGGTTAAGTTACAGGAATCTAACCAACACACCTACAACTTGCAGGTTACTAGCGCGATGGGAAAACCCACTGAGCCACAGCGGACGCCCGGAAGTTTGCTGCCTGCAATAATTCTGCTCGATTACCCTCCCACATTTGCAATTAGAAACAAATTTACTTTTAGCCATGTCTAAATCCTATTTTCTTTCAGATAATGGGAGGAGCCATTCTCGGAATTGCAATATGGATCCGTTCGGACAGCGATTTCTTTGAATATCACAGAGGCCTCAACATACCACAGTATTATCAAGCCTGCTATGTAGCCATTGCCTTAGGCGTAATTATACTCATCATTGGGTTCTTCGGATGTTGCGGGGCTGCCCTTGACAGCCCTTGTATGCTGTTCACGGTAAGAATTTTCTCTAAAATCCTCCTATAGCGTGCTTTGTTGAAATTAATAGCGTCTTTTAAGCAATACGTTTTACCCTCCAAGTAGTTCGACGAGTTATCTCGTCCATCAATATCTTACCAATTCCGCTAATGACGAGATACCTCGTCATCGAGATCTTGCCAATTGTTCGATGACGGCGATTTCAAGATCGATCGGTTTTCTAATGACGAGATATTTCGTCCATCAATATCTGGTCAGTTTTGCTAATGACGAGATGTTTCATCAACAACCACCAGGAGGGTTAATAACTGTAAGGAAGCAAAACCATCGACCATTTAGGAGAGGAGGGAAATGCCTTTCCATCTTACGACAGACTACATATGAATAAATTGCTTCCAAAATTAAAGTGAGTATGAACATAATTTGAAGTTTGGCGCAGCTTGTTGGACCATGTGCCATTAAACCTAAACCAACCATAATTTGAGGAACTCCTCTGACTCATGCCTGCAATCAACCCGGTGGCCTTGGTAGAATGGGCAGTAGAAAAGATCAGACTGTCTCCAGTCTTCCCAATGGACACTAGAAGCCAATGAAGAAGGGATTCCCGGTCTTCTGTGCTCAAAATGCAGTTCAGCTCAAACTTCTTCCGAGCACATCTCCTGTCTCGGTTGTCCCTCAAATCAGCTTATTCACCATCCTGAGCTGGTTGTTGAGGGCATTTATTCCCACGAGCTAATAGACTTGGTGTAATCTTTGTACTTATGCCAAGTGAGATAAGCAACAGTAGTGTTACGGGATGCGCTGTGTTCTCGAAATTCAATTCTGCTCAAACTCCCCTGAGACATCTCCTGTCTCGGTTGTCCCTCCAATCAGGATAGTCACCATCTTGAGCTGGTTGTTACGGACATTTAGTCCCACGAGCTAATAGACTTGGTGTAATCTTTTTACTTATGCCAAGTGAGATAAGCAACAATAGTGTTACTGGATGCGCTGTGTTCTCGAAATTCAATTCTGCTCAAACTTCCCCGAGCACGTCACCTGTCTCGGTTGTCTCTCAAGATAGCTCATTCACCGTCCTGAGCTGGTTCTTGAGTACTTTAATCTCACGAGCTTGATGTAATCTTGTAAGACTTGATTCAATCTTGTTACTTATGCCAAGTGAGATAAGTAAGAACAATATCGTTATTGGATGTACCTAGAATTAGTGGTAATATATGCAAAGTGTAACGTAGACTCCCCGTGGTGCACCAGGATAATGCAAAATGATTCACGAATCCGCCTTTGTAGTGCCATAATGACTAATGTTCAATTGGCCGGGCATTGAAAAACAATTGCGTCATACACATTGTTGTTTCTTATCCCATTTAGTCTAGAAAAGCTAGACCAAATCTGTGAGCATGCACCTTCAAAAACTCCAGGATGAGCATAGGATTGAAATACATATCCTCGTTGGACAGCCGTAGACAAGCCCTGCCAAGAGGTAACTAGGAGATTCTAACTCCATATTGCACCACCACAGGTCGGGGAAACCTTTGAACTATGATTAAATGAAATTTATCCTCAAATTCCACTGCCCAGTCTACAGTTGTCTTATTCATTTATGCCTATAAGCTGATTTTTATGGTTTTCTTTCGCATTGTCAGTTGCAAGTGTGAAATATTGTGGTAAATGCGTACATTAGCTCAGTCATGGGTTCGTTTCAAAGGGGTCCCAAAGTTTGAAATGAAAATTTTATTTCAAGTGCAGATCTGGAAATTCTAGATCTGTGGCAGATCTAGAATTTTCAGTTTTCCTTTCGAGTCTATCTTGCAAGTGTGAAATATTGTGATATGTGCATACATTAACTTGTCCAGGGTTTTGTATCGGAAGAGGCCCAAAGTTTTAAGTAGAAATTTTATTGGTTGGTTTGTACATGCTGTACGCAACATAAGATAAATAATAAAAATAATTAATAAAGCGCTTTCAATTTAATAAATTATGCAATTATAATTTAATAAGATACAATCAATTTTATAATTTTTTGCATATTTATTGGATCTGAAACAGTAAATTCAATGATGAATAAAATTAGATGAAAAAAATGTGATGTGCAAAATCAATACTGTTTTAAAAGTTACACATTCGTAGATGGGGATAAGCATTGATGGTATGTAAACTAGTATATATCTGAGAAAAAATTTTAAAAAATAATCTTCATGCTTTTTCAGATTTCCTAGGAAATGAATAGTTTAAAAAGTTACTAACTAAGCTATTAAATGTAATTTTATTTTAATATCTCAAAGGCATTCCCTGTGCATTTTAAACATTTTAATAATAAAAAATTAGAATTCAACACTTATGTTTGTTTATTTTTCTCCAAATTTCTGATGAACATGCTTAAGAGACAATACGTACTATTTAGTATCCCTAATCTTCATGCAGAATATTATCGAAATTATTTTCAACAAACTGAAAACCATTTCAACCCTCCTGATGATTGTTCCAACAATTTATCTCGTCATCAAAACTGACCAGATCTTGATGGACGAGATATCTTGTCATTAGAAGAAAACCGACCAGATTTTGATCTCGTTGTCATAAAATATGGGGAATATCTTGATGACGAGATATTTCATCACTAGCAAAATTGATAAGATCTTGATCAATGAGATATTTCGTCGAAACCATTAAAGGATTAAAAATGAAACAGAACTAGTGTGAACTATGAAAGCTCCTAAGTCATTGATGTGGCAGATCAGTACAGTAACGTTGGCAGAACGTTATTTCGGAGGGAGTCCAACATTGAAAATGGAAAATTTTCGAGCAAAATTAAGATCTTATCCAATTTGAAAAAGGTATTTTCAGGTTATTGTCGGTCACCAGAGTGTACAGAGTAAGATTACAGTATGTAGTATCTGGCTCCGACAATTTGTCATTTAACCCTCCAAGTGGTTTCAACGAGATATCTCGTCCATCAAGATCTGACCAATTTTCCTAATAACGAGTCATCAAAATACTGGTAATTTTTTTGATGAGGGCAAGATGTGGCCAATTTTCTTCTGACGAGATATCTGGTCCATCAATAGCTGGTCAGTTTTGCTAATGACGAGATACCTTGGCGAGACAACCACCAGGAGGGTTAACCCTCCAATTGTTTCGATGAGATATCTCGTCTATCAAGATCTGGTCGATTATCTTCTGACAAGATATCTCGTCCATCGATATCTGTTCAATTTTACTAATGACGAGATACCTCGGCGTAACAACCACCAGGAGGATTAAGTCACAAGTTTTTGGCGAAGTGTGAATACTTTCGGGGAGGGGGTTTAGGTCCCCAGAGCTTCCCCTTTGTACACGCCACTGGATTAGCAAGATGCTTAGCAATTGCTACATGTTTAATCTTTTCTTTTTTCCAGTATTTTGTGATCATGGTGGTAATCGTTCTGATGGAGTTGGCAGCTGCAGGACTGGTATGGCGACATGCGGATGGCGAAAAAGTAACTATAGAAACCATTTTTCTGAAGAGGACATAACACACACTGGAAACTTCAAAGTCTGTTTCTTTTGGAAAGACAGTAATAAAAGTTGCAATGGTACTTCTCGGTTATCTCCGGTCAAATTTTCTTGGCGACTTTTTTTGGCGACAAAAGGGGCAACCTTGACGCCATTTTTGTTTGCTTGTGCTGCCATCTATCGATGCTTTTATTATTTCGCTGCAATTAAAAGCAATTTTCATTTAACTACTTTTATAACAAGCCTTTCATAATTTACAATTTAGACATTTATAATACGAGCATAATGATTATCACGATAGTAATCAAGTATATCTTCATTGTTCGCATCAATGGAACGATTTCCAAAATCATAATTACAGTATAACAACAAAAGTAAATATAAAGTAATAATATACAAATTTATAGAACACGAATAAAGTATGTTTTAAGTAAATACATTAATTATTTACTTGCTGTTTTAGTCTAAATTCCAATCTAAATCACACATCGAGGCTGTCTCTTTTATCGCCAAAAAAGTCGCCAAGAAAATGCGACCGGAGATAACCGTGACCGTTGTGATTCTTGAACATTTTGAGATACACCGGGCTGTCGTATAGTAACCTCGCCTACGTACGAGTCCGTAGCGACCGCAATTTTCAACGAATTGGAAATATTTTCAACGCCCACTTTTTTATGTGAATGTCTTCAAAATCAGACCAGTTCTAGGTTAACACTAAGGAAAGAGTTGAGCGTTACGAAAAATAGGCATTGAATTCGGTCTAATAATTTCTATATTATCAACCAAGTGTCATTCGATAGCTGAGGGGACAAAGACTTGTTAGTAACCTGGTGTTAGTGACCTGGTGTTAGTGACCTCGATAAGAGGAGAGAGTGTGGCGTTTTGGTGACTTTCGACTGTGCCGCGCAAACTTCAAATCAGTATAACTCGGGACTGAAGAGCTCTACGCCGTTGAAGTTGGTCTCAAAAAAATAACATCGAGATCTATCGATTTATGACATGAGTAAAATCCAATACAGTATTGTTTGTGACACTTTGGATCGCAGTTGAAAAATGTTTAAAACTTTCACAATGTCGGTATCTCTTGTTGCATTTATTTCCGCTTTTGTCGATCCCGGACTGTTACCGTTGTGTTGCTCCAGTGCGACGTTGATTCAGTACCTACCTACCTCCTTTTTCGTTCACATTCATCTTCTTTGATGGTGCTCTTGCGCAGTCGTTTTTAGAGCATAAGGTAAAGCTTCAAAACCATTTTCGTTTTTTCCCTGAGCCTATCACATTGTAATAAAAAAGTTGGTGTTGCTATTCAAAATTCGTTAATTGTATCCGTTACCGTGAGAGCTCGATACTTGTTATTTACATAATTCTCAGGTGCGTACCCATAGAGGAAATATAACAGTAGAGTGAGCAATTGCAACCTTTTTTGTGCCCAGGCTCCTCATGTGACCAAAACTAGTACTAACATGACCCTTAGACTACTTCGTTTGCTGGGTGGAGCCTAACATTCAGAATCTGATTTGTCCATGGGCCGAGAGAAGACGCCCATCCATTGATTCATGATCTGATTGGTTCATTGATTCATCATCTGTTAGTAGACTTTGACGATTTCACCGCTTTTGTAGCCAGTCTATAGAAATGCACATTTACTCATCTACTCTGTCATACGATGTTATATCACCAAACGAGGCGATAAGACGTTAAATCGGACAATCAAGTCAATTTTTCACACAGTAGTCACGTGACTACTGTGTGAAAAACTACTAGTCGACATGCTGGTTACACTTTTTGAAGCTCCTCCAAAAAGGTTACCCTTGCTCACTCTACTTTTATATTTTCTCTCTGGGATAGAACTGCCAATAAGACGCCAACTTGGCGAAATTGGCGAATGCACCGTATACTAAGATTCAACCAGTAAACATAAGCATTTTTCTATTTTATTTATATTCTATTTCACCCATGCATGTGAACTTGAACTGAAATGTTAATATTTGATTATTTTATTGATTTCGTAAATATGCATATCTTTAAAAATCTATTACTTCTCTAAAGTATATTTCGATTCTTTTATTTATATATCGCTTTCCTTATTCATAAATCATGGTATGAATGTTTAACTTTTTCAAATATAAGTATATCTAATGTGCTTATATTTTTTCAGTTTCAACATTTTTTGACCGATTCTATCAAAGACGCAATAGACAAAAGTCAACGTGATGATGGAAGTGACTCACTTAGGTTCATTGAACTGCTTCAATTGCATGTAAATACTTTACTTTTTATTTTTACATTTGCTTACATAATTGTCTCAGTGGATAATCGATAAAGTGTATACTTAACTGTTTGGTAAAATATTGATAATTGTGTACATTTCACGGTTGACTATTAGAGACATTTTCTGTCAAGCTAACCGTAGGTGGCGGTAGTGTTTCTTGTACATATTCCGAAAGCGACTTGACTTGTTTTACGAACACAATTTCAGCACTTTGCCAAGAAAACTTCCAAAGAACTAATTCCAAATTGATACATAATAGTTGATTGGTCAACGCCTGTTAAATTAAATCCAAAACGTCAATAAAATACATTTTAAGATAAGCCCGATATGTATCATGCGGGATCATTTGGGTAGCAGAAAAAAGTATTCGCATTCCGTCTGGTTTCCTTACACTGAAAATCCCTATCATTGAAAGATTAAATACAGACTTTAAAAAACTATAATTTGGAAAACCTTTAAATGAAATTTTGTTTTATGTACAGGAAGTTCTATTCTATAATTAATTTATGTAATTATTAAATATTGATAGCAAATTTGAAAATTTAAAATCCTCCTGGTGGTTGTCTCTACGAGATATCTCGTCATTAGCAAAACTGGTTAGATCTTGATGGACGAGATAACTCGTTCATCAAGCTCTTATCGCTCTTGTCATTAGAAGAAAACTGACCACATCTTGATCTCTATCAAAAAATTGCAATACCTTGATGACACATCTCGTCATTAGCAAAATTAATCAGATCTTGATGGACGAGATATCTCGTTGAAACCACTTGGGGGGTGCAATTCCTTTGAGTTCACTGATGTCAGTGTTTATCATTTTTGTGAGTTTACTTATAGTATTGAAAAATGAACTTGATTTCATAACAAGATCGAGTTAAACGGCTCCTGTTTCATCTTCAAATCACCGGTTATACAAATTAGCCACTTTATGAAATCAAATTTATCCGAACAGAGGTGATTTTATTAAGCGATGGACAGAATCAAACACGACATCTTTGACTCTAATATACGATTACATCCAATGTTAGAGTCAAAGATTGTTCATGATAATCTTGATTTCATAACAAGATCAAGATCTACGTTCCTGTTTCTTTCCTGTTTTGGTTTCGAATCACCTGTTGTAAAAATCATCGCTTAATAAAATCAAATTTCTTCCAACAGAAGTTATTTTTCAAGCAATGGACAAGACCAAACGCGTCTATATCCACTTCTAACCTTAGAGTTCATGATAGTCTTGATTTCATAACAAGATCAAGATCTACTTGTATTTTCCCTCGACATCTGACCGAGGTTCAAAATTATGAAGTGTTGTCCTCGGATCTTTCTCTTCGGCATATCCGCACTGTAGCCAATAGCCAGTTCTGTTGCTTCAAAGCGTAATTAAGTCAACTATCTACCGTTCCTGTTATAGCTTCGACCGCAAAATGAAATCAAATTTCTTCGAACAGAAGTGATTTTAACAATCGATGAACAAAACCCAACATATTTATATCAAATTCTAGCTTTAAAGATAGTTCATGATAGTATTGATTTCACAAAATCAGGAACTACGTTCCCTGTTTCTTTCCCGTTTTAGTTCCTAATCACCTGTTGTAAAAATCATCGCTTAATGAAATCAAATTTCTCCGAGCAATAGTGATTTTATTGAGACAAAATCAAACACGGTTATATCCAGTTCCAGCATCAAAGATAGTTCATACTCTCGATAACAGATGGCGATAGTTGTGTACCTCATACAATCTTGTTCATCGATCGGGAATTAATTTTCGTTAGTACTGGAATCCCTTCTTTTCTAAACCTATTCAATACAAACAACGGGAAGTTTTATTCCTTCGAATCTTTCTGAAAAATCAGAAAACAAATTCGCTTTCTGACTAATGTTTCTTTGATGATTTTGTAAATTATTGCATTGCTCAAAGGGGTTGCATTTTCAAACCATTCATTACCTCTCAATGGAAAAATTTTGTCTCTTTCGTGCAACTAAAAATAGTTTGTTGGAGAGTTCAGGGCACCAACTCCTAGGGGCTCATCTCCTCTGAACCCCTTCAATATTTTATTAAGTTGGAACATCCCCAAAATTGAGGGGACAATTGGGATGGCACAATTGAGGAGGAGCCCAAGTAACACAGCCATATATTTAAGATGTGTTGACGATAATCGATAGGTATCACATTGGTACGCGAATATGACGCTCAGATGTCAATGTCCTACTACCTTTCTCTATCATATTTACGCTGTTTGCATCGCGAATGAGACGAACAGCTCATTTAGTGAACAATGGAGCTTAATTAGTGAACAGCGGAGAAGTTACTGTAAACGTTGCTATATTAAAATTTGGCCTTGAGGTTAAAACATAAATGGGGGGGGGGATTTCAATTAACGTCACACTGGAGCAACACAACGGGCTATTGGTGACGGTCCGGGATCAATCCCAAGGGGAAAGATCCGAGGACAACACCACGTAATTTTGAACCACGGTCAGATGACGAGGCAACATCTGAGCTGGCACCCCACTCTCCAAACTTCCACACCACGCCAACGTGAGGACATTTGAGGCCACGACAGATTTAACGTGCACCAGCCCCCTTTGTACACGAAAAAACATAAATGATGTACTTATATTTACGATGTCTTTAGTGGTGTTGGTTTATGACGACGCAATGTGTTTGCCCCACGTGGCATAAAAGATGTGATAAAGACATAAGTGTTGGCATATTTCTGTTACCACGATGTGTATGGTACTTATATACCAGCTTTTTAACAATCGCTAACTCTAACGAAAAAATTAAATTCCTCCCTCCTGACTACCATTGCAGACTTGACCATCCCCTGGTACAAGAATAAGTAGGGATGCTGCTTAAGTGATTATTACAATAAGACGGTTGCTGAAAACTGCTCAAAGCAGCTTGTTTGCAAGGTTACACAATGCGTTGTCTCCCCTTTATTCCTTTACAGAGACGATGAGCTTTAGATGTCACCTTCACCTCCAATGAAACCCAAATGAATGAGCTCAGCTTATCTGCATTGATGAGTCAAGGTTCAGTTTAGATACTGACTGGCCAGGGTTTATCTTTATGTATGAAGATTACAAACCTCATAGAGCCTTGCAAGTGGTTGAATACCCTGAAAGTGAAGATATAATTTGATTGAATAGCCAACCAACTCGCCGGACCTCAATCCTATTGAACATGTTTGAAAGCTGCAGCATGCCAGCCTCCAGAAGTTCCTATTTTTCTTTCTAGAAGAATAAGTATTAATGACATAGGATTAATTTCATAAATGAAACATTTCTATGGAAAGTTGTTGAGTTTCAAGGTGGATGAATACCTTGAAAATGAAGACATAATTCGATTGAATTGGCCAGCCAACTCGACGGATCTCAATCCTAGTGAACATGTTTGGGAGCATGTTTGAAACATACCAGCCTCCAGAAGTTCAAAATTTTCTTCCTATAAGAATAGGTATTAATAGGATATAATCCACCACCTAAATAATTCTATGAAAAGTCGTGTTGTCTGCATGTTATTTTCAGACGATCAAACATTGTATTAAACATTTATATTTAGAATAATGGAGGCACCATGAGTTTCTTTTTTATATTCATGTATATATTTCGTCTACAATTCAGCAGCATGTACTTAGTCTATTATAGTACTTAGTACTTAGTCTATTATAGTACTTAGTCTGCAATAAGTCTATTGAAATTTAAATAAAACTACGCAGCGTTCTTATTCTTACATCATATATATAAGCTATATTTCTAAGTTATTCTTTTATTTCGTATCATACATGTTCATAGTCGGCGTTCATCGGATCATTTTCCGTTTTAGCGTTATTATTCAGAAATATTAAAGAAGTATGTTCGGTAATGCATATCATGTTTTTAATTATTGCAAAATGTTGCAGTTGGAATGCTGTGGTGGATATGATAAGAATGACTTCCATCAAGATGATATTCCGCAATCCTGCAGTAGTGACCGAACCAACAATGTTTTCATCCATGTAAGTAATTAACTCCATGTGCAATGTCTCTTAACTCCATATACACCTCTAAACTATATACATGGCCAAAAATTAAGAGTAAACTCCATGTGCAGTATCTCTTAACTCCATATACATTTCTAAACTATATACATGCCCAAAAATTAAGAGTAAACTTCATGTACAATGTCTCTTAACTCCATATAAGGTGATCCAAGTCACAGAAAAAGTAAAAATTAAATAATTAGAAAGGTATAGACAGTAGCACGATGCGGTTTTCACAGAAATGCACAGAAAGACGTGGGATTTTTTTAATAACGAAAATTTTTATTGACAGAATAGTTGCATTTTCCACCTACAGGTGGCGCTTCAGTTGTGTCAATAGTTTATTCAGTGGAGCAGCACAGTTCGCAACGCAGCTAGGATTACAAATGATCAATGTGACAGCTGTCATTCATGAGAATGGCCGTCAGACGTAGCACGACACTCTTCACAGCATCGAAAAGGGTTTCAGCTGTAATTCCTGTCAGATGATGGCGTATAGCTTCCTTCAACATGGCCAATGACGTCGGCCGACCTCTGTACACCTGTGACTTCAAGTAGCCCCCAGCTCCGGGACCGCTACAGCGCCAACTGTCGATGACAAATCTAACTACTCTAGCAATAAAATGTTTGGTTATTAAAAAATCCCCATGTCTTTCTGTGCATCTCTGTGAAAACCGCATCGTGCTACTGTCTATACTTTTCGAATTATTGAATTTTTGTTTTTTTGTGACTTTTGGATCACCCGGTATATCTCTAAACTATAAACATGTCCAAAACCTAAAAGTAAACTCTAGATTATATGCCTGTCCAAAAAATAAGAGTAATACTGAATTCATATCAAGCAAAGTCACCGAATCTCGATCAAAAGAGGGTGTTTGGGATGCTCTTGGACATCGCGCTGCAGCCAACACCATCAAGGACAGCACACAAGCAAAGACGTGCTGTAGTTCCCGAACGGGACTCCTTGCTACACGAACACTTGGACAGTACTGTGGAAAGCATGTCTGCACATTGTGAGACCTGCATTAAGGTCAGAGACCAGCATATTCCCTGTTAGGTTACAGAAAACAGCAAAATATGTAATTTTCTCAATAAATAAAACCTACACTGTATTCATCTATGCCTTTTTTAAGGTTTTCAGTTCCCAGTTGCATCACGAGGCATGCATGTGATCTTGTTTTGCTCCACATAGCTCGTGGAATGTTCATTTGTCATTTGATGTACTTTGGTGATGTACTTGGCACGGGAGCTAACCTCGGATTGCACTGTGCTTAATTTTTGGTTAGTTGGTTGTTTTCGGGGTTTTATGGCGCAAGAGCTATATTTGACCAAGCTGCGCCAAAAACGCAAGACAGACAACCCAATGACAGAGGAAGGAAAAGCAAAAAGATGAAGGGTAGGCGAGGGTAAAAATGAAAGGAGGAAAGATCACTTGGGTACCTCGGGGTTGTGATGCCAGTACACACCTAAAGATGTGCCCCTGAGGGCCTTAATTCTTGGACATGCGGGTAATTACAATTTTGTATGTCCTACTAAGAAGCATAGCTTGAACTCAGAATTATTTTTTCGCAAACTTCAAAATTACACAATTTTTATCTGGCCATGGAAATTTTGTAAAATATGTATATAGGTTTTATCTTCAAACTAATGACATGTGCGAGTGCTAAAAAAGCAGACACAAGATGTGTAGCATTTGCTTTTCAGTTGTCCTGCATATGAAAATTCAAGAATGTGCCTTCAAAATGAATTGAGAAGATTGGGTAAAACATGGCCAGTGAAACTCAATGTTTTTGTTAAATCTAATCTGCTTTTCTACTCATTTGTTAAGTTCATCAAATCTTGTTATTTTAGTTAAAAATTTTTCCCACTGTTTCTTTGTTTAATCAACTTACTTCTATAAGCCACGTGTTGTACTTCTGTGGTACACTGGGAGTTTGCTTTCGTTCAATTAAAAAAATTACATGATTTAATTTTTGTAAAAAATTTATGACATTTAAAATTATTTTAGTCAAAAGGATTATCATGTTGAATTTATGTATTGAAAAATAAGCTTTATTTTAACAGAAATGAAATAACACAATTTAACAAGGCAAAATTTTCGAAATGCTTCTTATACTTAACCCTCCAAGTGGTTTTGACGAGATGTCTCGACATCAAGATATTGCCAATTTTTTAATGATGACGAGATCAAGATCTGGTCAGTTTTCTTCTAAGGACGAAATATCTCGTCCATCAAGATTTGGTCAGTTTTGCTAATGATGAGATACCTCGTCGTTTAGGCAAGTTGTAAATGCCTTACGACCTTTAAGTGTATATATACACTAGAAATCACGAAAATTGGCCCCAGAATATTGATTTTGTTTATATTGCTTCATAATATTTCCCAATTTCTTAGCTATTAAACGATACCAAGATCTTGTAAATATTAGGAATACTTTCATAGTTACAAGGGTTTTTCGTTAGGTACTCACCATACATACTTCCATAACTTTAAACTCAATTTCTGAAGAACTGTTTTTGCAATACGATGCTTTCTTCAAACAGTGATAACTCAACAATGAATTCATCTATTATAATTATTTTTGTATCATTAAATCTATATAAAACAGCAGATGTTTTGAACCTAATTCAGAGTTATTAGTTAAGAAATTAATTTATACTTGATTTTTGAATTTTTAAATTCCTGTAAAAAAATCGACTTTTAGACTTCCTTGGTACAAACAATTGTAAAAATAACCTATTCCCTTGTAACGTTTCCGGTCTCCAATTAGGTGTAGGACTGTTTACAGCACAATAAAATATTTATTGTGAATAGAGAAATTTAAAGATTATTTACATATTATACAATTAATTGAAAAGTATGTGGGTAAAGCTAACAAAACCATCTAAATCTGCCAAGGAGCCAGGAGGCTCGCCAAAATCTGAGTCTGAAGGATGCGACGGCTTTCGTGGTTTCAATCTACTCTGCCGTGATCTTTTGAGGGGGAGATCGTCTCAGTCTTGGAATGCTAATCCCGGTGTTTCCACGCCATCTGCAACGGAAGGTCATGAAAACCCCCACAGCTTCCCGACCCGAGGACAGATGATCTTTCTGACCCGGGCTTCCACAGAACTGTAAACAAGTGTTTTCCTGGGGGTGGCCCCCGTCTACATTCCTCTCGTGAAGGGCCCAAGATAATTTAGGTGTTGACAACTTGTTTTGCAGTAGTGGAATTCCAGATGTGGGAATGCCAGATCGACCGGTACACTCTCTAGCTACTTGACTGAGGCTCAAAACGTGAAGAGTAATAAGAGAGTTCAAAAACATGCTAGTTAGCTGATTATATCTAAATTAGATATTTAATAATTATCTTAATCTGATTTTTTCTCGATGAAATGATTTTAAGCATAAGCCAATGACTTGGAAGGAAACTGGATATTTAAAGTCGAAAATTATAAACAAATCTTCTAGTGTATACGTGCACCTTAAACGAAGGATGAAGATCTGACGTACCCGCTAACAAGTGTAGAAAGGGTAGTCTGATATTTCCCTTCATCCGTATGTTTGAGCGACGCTCCAGGTTGGCCTCTATGGCACCCGATATGAGCTGTCGGAGCTTTACTTATCGGCTTACTTATCGGCTCGGGATTATATTATTTGAGCTCTTTATGGCGAATAACTCTTGATAAGTTAGAGGGCCAGGTGTGAAAAAGCTCGACCGTGGCCTCCTTGGCAAGTCTCTGCAATTTCATAAAATTTTATGTCTACATGAGATGTAATTCATTGGATATAAATATCTCTGTGATTGGAGCACTCCTTAAGTTTGTTTAAAATATCCGCTCCAGTTTTATCTCGAATTTCCTCCAACTGAGATATTGGTTGGATCTAAGCTGTCTGAAACGATCTCTATACTCGCATTGCAGTGAAGGGAAATTGTGTAGTTTAAGGGGATAATACCCTAAAAATGACCAAACATTTTAAACTTTTTTTATTATCTTTTATTAATTATACAACTTTAAAGAATATGTGTGCAAAATTGTATAGCTGCAGCTACATTATTTAGCGAGTTATTTAAGTTTTCTATCGAATGTAAGGACCGAAACTGAAAGCTATTTGAAACTTCAAAATGCTTTCTGGAGCCGTCGTGGTTCAGTGGGTGTGTCAACTGGCTAGCAACCTTCGTTGTAGGTGGCGCAGGTTCGATTCCTGTCAGGTGCATTCCTCCTAATTGTGTTTCTCTCTTCTGTGTCAGTAAAAAGTTTCATTGTGTGTCTATTACTTTGATATTGTATGTGGACGGGTGGCTCTATCCATGACTGAGATAAGGCAGAAGTGCTTTCTCTCTCAGTATTTTATTTTCCATGACTACAATGTATTTAAAATGCTAAGGCTTCCTTTGCAATAGACGTAGAGATTTGAAACTTTTTGTGGTTGTTTATTATGACATATTTGATAACTTTGTTTCATGTTTGAATTCGGAAGAATAGTTATTTTTTCAAAAATTAATGAAATCACCTATGACTGGTTTTTTTGCTATTCTTCAGTGTTTGTTACAAACATATTTGTAAAAAAAAAATAACTGTGGTATATCGAATCCCATGCACAAAATTGTGGGGAAACACTTCATGGAAGGTAAATAAAAATTAAAATTTGCAGACTGAGTAGGAATTTTAAAATACTGAAATATATATTTAATAAAAATTGAATTTTTCAGTTATTGTGAATGTAAAAGTGGTTTTTTCTTTGTAAGGTATTTTATAGTGCATTGAAATAAGGTACACTAAAACATTTTGTTGTGAATATGAAAACAAACATAATTTTAAAAGGGTAGTGGCCCCTTAATGCTTGATCTATGGATATTAGTTCTGAACGAAAGACTGGACATCGATCAGGATTTGTCCTAAGTTCGAGGTTGTAATGTGTACTCCCCTACCGGAGGAACTATCCTTGAAAATTCTTTCACGACATTATCAGCTATTGTAAAATACATATGCATGAAATATAGGTAGACTTGCATTCTATTAGCATCGAAAGAGCCAGTATTTGCAACGCGGAAAAAGTTGGTCATTAGATCGATGTCATACTCTGTAAATGTCATTAATTAAGTAACCAACCTATAAGGAAAATAAATTTAAATTGTTTTATTTAAAAAAGTTATTTCAAAACAAAACGGCGCCCTAACATAAAAACACCCAATATAAGCCTTAAATTATTAATTTATGACATGTTTAACCCTCCAAATAGTTTCAGTGAGATATCTCATCCATCAAGATCTGGCGAATTTTGCTAATGACAAGATAATCGCCATCAAGATATTGCTGCTTTTTTATGATAACTAGATCAAGATCTAGTTTGTTTTCTTCTAATGACGAGATATCTAGTCCATCAAGATCTGGTAATGGTTTTGCTAATGACGAGATACCTTGTTCAGACAACCACCAGGAGGGTTAAATTATTTCCCTTGTATTTTTCATCAATCTACTCTCATAACATTGAAAAACTTAAAATGGTCAATCTTATGAGACATCGTTGGCTTAGAGCAGAAACCCATTACCTGACACTTTTTCGGAGATATTAAATGCTTATTTTCATAATGATGGGCCCACATAATACATTGGCACATTGTAATCTGTTTGAAAGATGCATTACACTATAAAAAATGCTTATAATTTTTATTTTTGAGCCAAAAACGTATAGTTACTCTTTAAACAGCTGTAAAGTAAAAATTTTGTTTTAGTTAACGAGTTTCTGTTCTAAGCCGACGATATTCTAATATTATAAAATCAATTACTCAGCTTTATGATCGAGTATTTCGTTTTAACGATTTTTTTACTTTTGAAGAATATTTCTTTTTAATGGTTTCTTATGTCTTATGTTTCTATTCCTTAAAGGGCTGCGGTGAAAACATTCGAAGGTATCTGGAGCAAAAAGCAGGTACAATTGGTGGAGTAGCGCTAGGCCTCGTTTTGATTCAGGTAAATTCTAATTAAAATTTTAGTAAAAAAATGCCAAATTCTTCAAACGAAACAAATGTTAGTGGAGACATGAATATTCTCTTCTTTTTTCAACAACTTCTTTTGCAACAAATTTCTACATTACATCTTGATACCTGACTCTGACGTATTAACCCTCCAAGAGGTTTCGACGAGATATCCTGTCCACCAAGATCTGACCAATTTTGCTGATGACGAGATATATTCTCATCAAGATAATGCCGATTTTTTTATGATGACGAGATCAAGATCTGGTCAATTTTTTCTAATGACTAGATATCTTGTCCATCAAGATCTGGTCGGTTTTGCTGGTGAGAGATACCTCGTCGAGACAACAATCACCAGGAGGGTTAACGCTGATTTCACGATGGCTTCTATAAACCAGTGAAGCAATATTCATAAAATAAACATTAGAAAAAACGGTAAAAATAAAAGATGAATCACAAATTTTCTTTAAAGACAATTCTAAAAATGTTTTCTCCAGTGCAGTCGAACAAGATATGCTCCAAAGTCTCCCCTTCCTCATCTAAGCAAATAAGACACTTGTTGAGGTCAGTCAGGTGAAAACGATTCAAGTGGGCCTGAGTTACAATGTGGCCTATTTTGGCCTTAGCAAATAAAGTGGAAACTGCTCTAGGTATTGTTCCAAAGTATATACTAAGTTTTATATTGATTATCACTTAGAATAGAGACCTTTAGAAAGGTTACATTCCCCTTTCCATAGAACAGAATCCTTTGGAAATATTATATTGGTCCTGACCGTGAAAAGAGGTATTAGTCATACAGTGAAGACTGCAAGCTACAACTTGAAAATATGCATATGAACCACTCTGGAGGATTTTTCTTACGAAGAACTATCTCGTCATCAAGGTCTTGCCGATTTTTTATGATGAGATCAAGTTCTAGTCAGTTTTCTTCTAATGACGAGACATCTCGTCCATAAAGATCTGGTCAGTTTTGCAATGGCGAGATAACTCGTCAAGACAACCACCAGGTGGGTTAATGCGGGAGAAATAGAAGATCATTACGGGAGCTAAGAGGACACAAAAATTAGATATAATACGGAAGTTCCCGGGAAAACCGGGATATTTTGTCACTCGTGTCTTACCTGCGGCTAGTGTAAAAACGTGCAATAAAATATCAGAAAAATCTGTTATTTTAGATTGTTAAGGTATATATACACACTGGAAATCACAAAAATCGATCAGAATATGTATTTTCTGTTGCTTCAAGATATTTGCCAACTCCTTAGCTTGCAAACGAAAACCAGATCTTAAAATATTCGGAATATTTTTCGTTATATGGGTTGGTTGGTTTGGGGGTTTTAAGATGCAAGGGTCATATTTGGCCAATTAGTTACATGGGTTTTTCGATTTTGGGGAAACGTGTACAAACTTGTTCCCAAAACTTAAAACTCAATTTCTGTAGAACTGTGTTTTTCCAATATGATGCTTCATTCAAAAGTGATAACTCAACAATGAATTCATCTATTATAATTATTTTTGTATCATTAAATCTATATAATACAGTAAATGTTTTGAATTGCTCTAAATCAGAGTTATTAGTTATGAAATTAATTTTAGTTGATTTTTAAAAGTTAAAATTTCTGAATAAATCTTGATTTTTATGCTTCCTTGGTGAATGAAATTGTAAGACTTATTACTATTATTGTAAGTCAAAATATGAAGAATAATATTAGGAATAATTTCCAACAAGAATTGTCATTCTGAACAAATTAGAATTTGAGATATTACTATTCAAAAAACATGCTAATTAGTTAATAATATCTAAATTATGTTACTAGATTAGCTTAATCTGAATTTTTCACATTGAATGATTTTAAGCATAAACCCATTGTAAAAAACTGGATTTTTAAAGTCAAAATTTTTTTAATCTATACACTTAAAAGTTTTACCCTTACCTTGTAATTTCTCTTTCAGATACTGTGTCTCATCTTCACAGGATGTCTGTTCTGCTTATTGAGAGATGATTCCAAGGAATACGGTATGTAGATATATTGAGACACCAGAGACATCATATCATCTTTCTCATGTATTCATGTGGTTGAGAATTTACTTTTAGACAAACTTTGCATGAATTCTTCGTCTGTGTAGAAGAGCAACGAAAAAACTTAGTATGTTCCTGCAAGATAACCATAAAATTTGAAACTGCTCTGCTTTTGACTTGTATTACGATTCATGAAATTATTTACTTTGATATGTTTTGAAAAGCTGATGAAATATAATATCATTCCATGGTTATATCATTACTGTTTGTTTCTTTGCATTTTACATATGACAGACAAGCTTAGCCAAATATGGCCCTTGTACCACAAAATCCAACCAGCCATACGACAGTCAAATTATTCTATTCTATATATCCACGAAAAAAACATTTTAAATACCAAGTATTCTAAATTATAGTTTGTGGGCATTATTACTATTAACTTTCAATTATTTATGTAGTGGGGATTAATTTTTATTCTATTGTTGTCATTGACTGTTATATCCCATCCTTGCTTGTTTCTGAATTTACATTCTATAAAGAGTAACAACAATGTTGAGAAATGTAGCACCTACATTTTATTATCTAAACTAGCTATTGAAAGGTGATATTTTACATTTAATGAGCATGTTTTAATTATTAGAGGATTATGTTTGAATTTTAACTACTGTCGCGTACAAAGTACAAGAATTAAAGCATATTGATAAGAATGTATTAAATATGAAAATAATAATTATTTCATAGTTTTAAGACATTCAACATTACTTTATGGAATAAAAACACATTTTATAGCATACGACGTTTTCGAATTCCCTATGAAATTAACAAATAATTTTGAAAAAGTTTAATTTTTATTTTAGAAATGCACTTTGATTATAGAAGCTGTTTTTTAATTATATTTCATCTTTTTTGCATGGAAAATGTATTGAAAATATTTTCTAACTGAATGCTAAGGTTAGATGAATTTCTTACAATGACTGTTTTATCAAACAAGTAAGCTTAGAAGAAGTTTAGTCAAATCGGTAGTTTCATTAGTTTTTTAGCTATGTTTTATTTACTTTTATACTACATTAATATTCACACTTTGTTTTATACATAATAATACATTTATTCTGTGAACTTTTCCTGTTTCTGTGTTACATATTTTGTCTGAGCATCATTATATTTGTTCATAACTTAAGTCAAAAGTTGAATGTATACTGTTTGATATAATAAACTTTTGTAGTACAATTTGCATTCGAATTTTGCCTAAAAGACTTTGTTTTTCCTTTAAAACACACAAATTGAAAAACAATCCTTCATTTTATTTTCAAAGGACAAAGGGAAATAAGAAAGTTAAGACTACAAAAACCCTTGATTTATTTGGAATTATTTTTCCACATAAAAACCAGCATCACAGGTTAAAACACCTGCATCACATGAAGTTTTTCATATATTTTTCACATAAAACACCCGCATCACATATGGAACATATTTTTCAGATAAATAACCTGCATACCAAGTCAATCATAAATTTTTCACATAAAACACCTGCATCACAATTGAATCATATTTTGCACAGAAAACACTTGCATCACATATTGATATACTTTTCACATGAAACATCTGCATCACAAATTATTCATGTATTTTTCACATAAAACACCTGCATCACAAGTTATTTGTGTATTTTTAATATAAATCACCTATATCACTAGGTAATCACACAAACTTTTTTCACAGAAAACACCTTCAGCACAAGTTAATAATATATTTTTCACATGAAACACCTGCACACAAATTAAATATATATTTACAAAAACAACTGCATCAAAAGTTAGTCACATGTTAATAATATATTTTTCACATGAAGCACCTGCATCACAACTTAGTGTTTTTCACATGAAACACCTGCATCACACACCAAGTTAGTAAAATATTTTTCTATTTTCTAATGAACTATAAATTACTTTTATTCACACCTTATCATTTCTAATGTACACTCATGTCCAAAAGTTAAGCATAATTACTGTTTATGTGAATATTTCAAAAATCTACATCGGAATGGAAGGAAATGCGGTATGCGGGTGTAATAGGGTTAGAGAAAACAATGCAAAACAAGGATAGTAATGACTTTTATGATCCAAAGAAAAGGGTTGAAAGAAAATGGTTCACAATACGAGTGACAACTTTAGTGAAACATAATAATTAAAACAGTGTGTTGCTGAAGTTTAATACGGTGTGTGGGAACCTCTGGTAACCACGCATGCTGCACAACGATTTCCCATACTTTCGATGAGGGTGTGGATGAGTTGTGTGCTCAGAATTCCAAGCCCCACGGAGAGCAGTTTTCAATTCCGGAATGGAGCTTGGTGGGTGGCGAGGACTTCAATATGTCTCCCGAGCATATCCCACACATGCTCTATAGGATTCAGATCAGGAGAGTTGGCAGGCTACTGCATGCGGTGGATATCTTCACTTTGAAGGAAGGCGTCGACTGAGGCTGCATGGGGAGAAGGCGCGTTATCATCTATGAATATGAAACCAGGACCGACAACACCTTGAAACAGGCGAACGGCAGGCTCAAGGACTTCGTCTCTGTATCTTTGACCGGTAACAGACCCCGTGTCAAAGATGTGGAGATCTGTGCGGCCGTTCAGCATGATGCCTGCCCAGACCATGACTCCCCTGAAGGGAAACGATATCTTTCCGTGATATTTTCCCCGGGAAAACGCGTTCCACGTTCTCTCCAGATCGTGGTACGATGAGAATCAGTTTGCAGACAAAATCTGGACTCGTCACTGAACACGACATTGCCCCACTGTTGTCGACTCCACTGCCGATGTTCCAAACTTCACTGTAAGCGCGTGTTTCTGTGCAGACGTCAGGGGGATGGAAACTGCTGATCGTCTGGCATAGAGACCAACATTTATGAGTCTCCTGTATACAGTTTGTCTCGAAACTATGACTCCTGTGGTGGCTGTCAGGGCTGAACCCAGTTGTCTGACAGAACGGTTCCTCTGACGTCGCGCAGTTATCGCCAAATATCGGTCTTTCCGAGTGGTTGTTACCCTTGACCGACCTGGTACTGGTCGTCGGGTAACATCTTCAGTGGTTTGAAACCTCTGCCGCAGTCTGGAGATCACACACTGAGGCACATTCAGAATTCTAGACGCTTCGGTTTGGGATCGACCGGATTCCAGCATTCCAATAATTCGTCTCTTCACAAACATGTCCAGTTGGCATCTTTGTGACATCTTTCGTCCTTGATTAACAACGCTCCGTACCACAGCAATTGCGAAATTTCTGTCTAAACTGGCCATGCCGCTCGAAGCAGTTTAATACTCGTTCCCACGTGCTCCGGTGTTTTGCGCATATCGACGTCGACTGAACTGTTTTGCATATGTACAATGTTTTACCTTCGTCCCACAATTCTCCACAAGTAATTTTGAACCATTGTATCCATATTTACTCCGATTTTTTCGCATTTTACGAATTATGCTCAACTTTTGGACATGAGTGTAGTTACGTCAGTTAGTTACATATAAAAAGGAACAGGTTACTTCTGTTTTAGAGCTTGTTCAGATTTTCAGTATTCAATGTTTCACTACTTCTCATTAATCATTAAAATGTTTATTATGATTTACCAGATATATTTACTCTATTTCTTTCTATTGCGATATTATTAATACTTTTAAATATTTACACTGTATTTTTTCTATTACTTTAATTGGATACTGTCTCCAATATTCGCAAATAATTAGACTCCTATAATTCTAAATATTCCAAAATGTTTTAAGGATCTGAATAATTTTACAAATGAAGAAAAAGCAATTTTATCGCAGTGCTTTTTATTTCTTTACATAATGTTAAAACAACAAAAGTGACCTTTTAGTGCCAATGCAGCAACTAAAACTACTTTATTTTCCTTTAAAAGCTGGGCCGCGGTAGCCCAGTTGGAAGAGCAACGGATTAGCAACCAGAGGGCTTCGAAACTCGGTTCAGCTAAGACCGTTGTGTACACGGGGGCTGGTACATGTTAAATCTGTCGTGGCCTCAAATGTCCTCACGCAGATAGGGTTATATAGGTCATTAAGTGTGTTGTGGGGAAAAAGCAATACTCCACTACTAGGAAAACGCGTGACGCTCAAAGGGTTGGTATCCTATGAAACTCAGTAATATAGCAATATGGTCCCCCTATGTAGGTTTCAATCGGCAACCTTTAATTACCACAGTACGTCTGTAAAAAGGTCCCTGTATGCAAGTTTTAATGTGCAACCTTTAATTACCCCAGTACCCCTCCAATATATTTCCCCGTATGTAGGTTTTAATGTGTACCCTTTAATTATCCCAATAACAATTCAATATAGTCCCCGCATGCAGGTTCCAACTTGTACCCTTTAATTACCCCAGTAATACTGCAATTTAGTCCCCGTATGCAGGTTTCAATGCTCATCCTTTAATTTCCCCAGTAATACTTCAATATTGTGCCCGCATGCAGGTTCCAATGTGTATCCTTTAATTACCCCAGTAACACTGCAATAGGGTCCCCGTATGCAGGTTTCAATGCTCGTCCTTTAATTCCTCAGTAATACCGCAATGTGGTCCCCGTATGAAGGTTCAGTTTGCACCTTTAATTACCCAGTAACACTCCAATATGGTCCCCGTTTTCAGGTTTCATGTGCATCCCTTAATTACCCCAGTTTAATCTAATTAATAGTCCCCTTAAGTCGTTGATGCAGGTTTAAAAATGCATCTTTCAGTTATCCCAATAGGACCCCAATGTGCCCCCGTGTGCAAGTTTCAATGTGCGTTATTTAATTACACCAGTTGCATTGCAATATTGTCACCATATGAGGTATTAATGTTTGCACCCTTCAATTACCCCAGTTGCACTGCAATATGGTCCCCGTTAGCAGATTTCAATGTGCACCCTCCAATTATCCCAGTGTCACTGCATATGGTCTCCCCGATGCAGGATTCAATGTGCACCTCCAATTACCCCAGTAACACTGCAATATGGTCCCCGGGTGCATCCATTGAGTGTCGGAGGCAAGCAATCTATCAGATCGTGCCTCGGTGTGTTACCTTGAAATCAAGATAACATTACTCGAAATCTCGCATTCAGTTACCTTGATACACTTTGCAGGAACACGAACATTTCCTGTTACTTCAACTCTTCCTCACGCTCGAGCGATATCTGGTGGGCAGAACCGGATGCAATTCCATCAATTCCAACGCCGTGGAAGCGGCGGGTAATAGTGATGGGGTTGATTGGGGAGAGAATTCTGTTCCGCTACGGGCTTGGAGACATTTCAGGAAAGTGTGAAGTTCCTCTTTAACACTCGAATATTTCGCTTTCATGGCTGCTCGGGTGTGTTATGGTGGAAAGCAATAACTTTCGCCTGCTAAAGAGTCCTATTTTATTGCTCCATATAAGCGATTAATGATGGCCGGATTCGCCGTACTAAAGACTGAAAAGAAATAAAGGCGAGGTCGTATGTGGTGATGCTAAAACATCTCGTACGCTTCGGTGATCTTAACCCTATGAGAGCTGTGAGATTTTCTGTATCATTGCTTTTAACCCAAACACATTTAATGACTAAATAATCACAACTTTAGAAAGATTCTTTTGCTCCTTTCCTTAGAATCTTTTTGGAAAAATTCTATTGCTTCCTTCTTAAGAATCCTTTCGAAAGATTTAGATTTTATTACTCCTTACCTTAGAATCCTTTGGAAAGATTCCATTGATTCTTTGCTTAGAATTCTTTCTTTGATTCTGAGATTTCTTTGATTAGAATCCTTTTAATAGATTCTATTGCTCCTTTCCTTAGAATCTTTAGAAAGATTCTATTGCTTTCTTCTTAAGAATCGTTTAGAAAGATTTTATTGCTCCTTACCTTAGAATCCTTTGGAAAGATTCCATTCCTCTTCTTTGCTTAGATTAGAATCCTTTTGAAAGATACTATTGCTCCTTTCCTTAGAATCGTTTTGAAAGATTCTATTACTCATTTCCTTAGAATCATTTCGAGAGATTCCATTTCTCATTTTGTTTGATTAGAATCCTTTGGAAAGAATCTATCGCTCTCTTCCTTAGAATCGTTTGATAGGTTTCTATTGCTCTCCTTTCCTTATAATAGAATACAATTAAAAGATTCTATCACTCCATTCCTTAGAATCCTGTGAAAAGATTCCATTGCTCATTTCCTCAGGACAGAATCCTTTGGAAAGGTTCTAAAGGTCAAAAAGATCGAAATTGCTTGAAATCATGCTGGGGAGACTAGGTTTCATGATGGAACGGGCATGTGAACCTCTTTGAAGGTTAATTTAACTGTTGCAGTAATGTCCATGTGGTTATTCCTATCTAGTTTAACTGTTGAACGCTTTGGTTCTCTTTTTTAATGTTAAAACGCTTTTGTCACGAATTTTTCTAAAGCAAGTTTCAAAACATTAAAAATGGGTAAATTTCGAAATACAAGTAAATTTCGCAATAAGCTTTTATGTCTCAAAAATCTACATAAAATGCCCTATAAACTAAGAATAATGACCTAAAAATTTTATATTTTTATATTTTAATGAAGGAAATTTCAAAATACTAAAAATGAGTTCATTAATAAGTCTAGGATTTCGAAGAACTGAAAATTACTAGAAAATCTCTCAATATTAATGGAATGTTTTATACCTTACTAACAGAATTACTCGGCGTTGCTCGGGTTGAATTGGTTAAATGTTGATTGAAAAGTGATAAGACTAATCACTTTTCTTTCATAGAAAAAGGCAAACATCATTTAAGTGTACGGAAAATAATTTGTTGACATCGTTTTAACTTTTTCATAGCTTCTACAATTTACTTCGGACGCTAATGTGTATACATGATATATCCATATAACCCATTTCATATTCATCACTCCTGCTTTAAGACAAACTACAAAAGGTTTTCTATGGTGACAACTTCAGAAGTCGATTTAGAAATATCTTTGAACTTCAACGTATGGCTACCCGTTTTAATTCATCGTAACCTATCGTATTTTAAAATAATTTTATTTTAACTTTAACGGTCTGTAGCGTTAGCCCTTCTCTCTATGGGGCGCGCCATACTCCCTTGAACAAGAGGGAGTAGACTAAAGGAGAGATTAACGTCTGACTCCGGGGTGCTAGATCGGTTGTCTGAGGGGCGTGTAATCCTTATTGCTATAATTCCGTGTAATCTGTTTTGTTATTGTAATAAAGTTAAGTTTCTGTTGAGTACAAAAGTATTTTGATATGCTGGATCCTTGAGATACATAACCCCTTCATATTACATTGGCCCAGTGACGACCGGATCTGAATCATCAGTCTTAGTTTGTGGATTGGTTCCAGTGGACAAGGACGATGAGGTAGGCAACTTTTGCTTTGCTGTTTGGTCAGATTCAGTATATGAGATAATTAATTTTAATTGCCTGGTTAAGATTAACATTTATCATTTTAAAAATGTTCCGGGGAGCGAAAAAGGAAGATATTAAGTTAATCGCTGAGGAGATAGGCGAGACAGTTACTCCAGATATGAAAGTAATTGACTTAAGAAATCTTATTTTGAATAGCGAAAGTTATGTTGAGGATGAAACATTCGTAACACAATATGCAGATTCAGTTATATCAGATAGGAAGTCCAAAGAAGAGCAAGAGGCTCGAATCGAGTTAGAAAAATAAATCTCGAAAAAGCAAAACTAGAAAGTTCACGATTGAGTATGGAAGCTCAGGTAGAATTAGAAAGAACAAATTTAGAGAGGTTGAGATATGAAAGTTCGCTTGGCAGGGCTGACCAAGTTAATGTAAATCCTGAGATAGTGAGTCAACTTTCAATAGAAAATTTCATTCGTAGTGTTCGCACACTAACACTCCCTGTTCCGGAAAGGCCAGAGGCTGGAATTTATTTTTCTCGTCACTAGAGAGAGCATTCAAAACCAAAAGTGTACCCGACGAATTCAAAGGGGAAATTCTGTTGAATCTCTTAGGAGAAAAGGCCGCTAATATATTAGTGTACATTAAAGACGAGGAGATAAATGATTACAATAAAATAAGAAGTGCAGTTCTAAGAGAATTTGAACCTACACAATTGATCTGTTTACAGAATTTTCAAAAAGCCAAACGTATGGCAAATGAAACTCATGTTCAGTTTGCATCGCGACTAACAACCAATTGGGAACAATATTGTAAGCTAAGAGAATTAATGATTTCAATTCTTTAAAAGGATTAATTGTTAGTGATAAGTTATATCAAACGCTTGATCGAGAAACAGCCACGCATATAAACATAAAGCAAAAACAAAGTTGATTTGAACCCACACAAATGGGCAGAGAATGCGACATGTTCTTTGCTTCGATAGGAAAATCGCTTGCCGAGACACCTTTGAATTGTTATGAAACTTCAACTAATCACATCAACTCGCGTAATGATTTTAAATACATCCCTCCTCATGTAAGACGCGAAGAGTTAAAACCAAGGCTTAAAGACAAACTGAGTAGGAAAATTGAATGCTACATTTGTGGTGAAAACCATTTGGCCCGAGAGTGTAACAAAAAGTACCCCAAACAAAAACAAGCGAAAGGAAAGAGAGGGCTGTCATAGCAAAGGTTCTTTCGGAACGCTTCAAACCACAGGTTGACCTTGAACCTTTGAAGCATGTCACCATCTTCGTTAAGGGGAGAGAGATAGAATTTATTGACTCAGGGACTCAACTGTTGGTCATAAATTCTGACTTCCTCCCTAACGTGGACAGCGATGAATTCAGGCAAGTTGTTTCGAGTTCGGCTTTTGGCGAAAAGGTTGAAGCCAAATTAGTGAAAACAACAATTGCGCTTAGCAGTGACTCAGCATTAAAGCATCCCATAGAATGTGTGATGGCGCTTACGGACAAATTACATGCACAGGCATTGATACCACCGTCTCTGTATGAGTCATTATGTTCAATACACAGCGAAGCGCCAGACGGAACAGTAAACAAGGGATTTGTTTATCTCAAAGAGGGGAGTACATCCGCAAACGGTTTTCTGCAGTCGACAAGTGAAAGGGAAATGGGGGACGCTATGTCTAGTGGAGAGGAAGAAAACGACAAGAGCGAGGTCTCAGAAAATAATAAAAATAATTTAGACGATTCTCAATTTTACTCGGATCATGCTAAATTAAAAGACGAGCAGAGTAACTGCAAATCTCTAGAAAGGGTTCGCGAGGAATTAAAGCAAAATAAAGGCAATTTTATTTTAATCGACGGATTAATCTACCACAAAGACAAAATTCTCGATGAACCAGTGGCACAGTTAGTTTTACCGCACAATAGTTTAGATAAAGTTTTAAGATTAGCTCATGAGTCAGTTTTCGGGGGCCATATGGGGGTGAAGAAAACTAAAGAAAGGATAAGATAATTTTTATTGGCCGGGCATGAATAAAAATATTACTGAATTTGTCCGGATTTGCAAGGGTTGTCAACTTCGGAAAAAGGAAAAGGTTGGTGAAAGAGCTCCAATCACGCCAGTAGTTCGTCCGGAGCTTCCTTTTGAAGTAGTTAATATTGATGTCGTTGGACCTATTGAGGACAAAAGTATTTTGTAAAAAGTACAAAAGTATTTTGTAAAAAGTACAAAAGTATTTTGTAAAAAGTACAAAAGTATTTTGATACGCTGGATCCTTGAGATACATAACCCCCTTCATATTACACGGTCATTTTAAAATAAGAAGTTACACACCTTACTGAAAAGGTTTTGTTTTGTATATTTTAATTATTTTTATGAAACAGAATTCTACAAACCATTACGTATTCAAACAGACTTGAGGACTAAATAATATATCTACAGTATGTAATACTGGAACACATAAATGCAAACAGAAACGAAATTCCGATCATTGAAAAATGCATAATTCTGAAAAACAAAAGATATGAGCAAGCGTATCGTTCAGCATTCTGAGCACATTCTGAAATAGAGCAATTCGAAAAAAGACGTTTGAAAAGTATTGAAGAAAATAATGATTTACTTACAACAAAAAAGAACACAAATGTATAAAACTTAGAAATGCTCAAATATGACCACAATTTTCGCTGCCTTAACTCAAATACGCAAAAACGGAATTCTAAATAAAATTTGTAAAATAAAACATTAATTCTGGCGTCACCAGATACTTAATAGCAAAATTACGCTTTCATGATCAATGAGTTTTACGCTTGGGCTTTTCGTGTTATATTACAAAATGTAGTAAGTTGTGTAAAATTAAATATTTTAAAAATCCTTTTTCATCAAATATTCATAATCTATTTATGTTATGGGAAGAAATGAAAAATCAGTCCAAGCATAAATATTAGAGCTTAATTTGTTTTGGAAAAAGTTTTCGAGCAATACTGGTAAAACAATTTTATTGGAAAAGTTGTTTTTCCATCAATACTGATAAAACAAACTGAGTTGCTTACCGCAATCGTTTTATACTCAATGTTATTCCTATGGAGATTTCGAATTGTTTTTTGACCCCTCTGCACACCTAGGACAAATAGAACAGGGGTTAATATGTAGCGTACGTACACCGCAGGGTTCTCAAGTATAAGTATACAAAATTTGGTTTAGATTGGTCAAACGGTGTAGATTTGTATTGAGAACAGACAGACAGATGCCAACACTGGTTTATATATATATATATAAAGATTTTGCAAATTTTTATAACCCCAAAATCTACAAAAAATCCCCTAAGAATAATATCCTAAAAATTATACATTTACATTGTTTATAAACAGAATTTCAAAGCATTAAGAATGGGTAGAATGGCAGAGTTAGGATTTTCAAGACAGTTTTTCAGTTGTTTAGATTCCAAGTAGATCCATCGCGTATAGTTCCATAAAAATGTACATAAAAAATCAAACCTTTTCTATGAAGAACTATTAGATGGAAAATTACGTAAACCTTGGCTTATTAACCGTAATGCATCCCAGATACCCCAAGGGCAGAAGTTGTTACAATAACCCGACTTCTGACTGGTCACGATTGTTTAACTAAACAGCTCTACAAAGAAAAAACTCTGCAGAGCCTTTGCTGCCCCTTTGTACTAATTCCCAAGACATTGACATCCGCTATATGCAAATTTGTACTGCGCTCTCTAGTCAGAAATCTCTAAGACCGGTACTGGGAGGCAAGAACTTCCAGTACCGGCTAAAACTATTTCTTTCTTATCTTACTTTTTCTTATCAATTTTGAGTACCGTTGGAGCGTACATTTGTACCAGGTAAAGTCAAAAATTATCCGAACTTTATTTTTCAATCTATTTACACAAATGTAGGGGTTGAACAAGTTCGTCATTTTTTTTACATTGTCTTCTTCCTTTTCGATGCACTTGGTCCAGCGGTCCACAAGCTTGCGTATTCCCTCCAAGAAGGTTTTCGGTTGTTCGCCCAACCATTTATGCACCTCTTCCTGCATTTCTTTGTCCGTCTAATCTGCAGGGAACACGCTACATTGTCGATGGTAACTCGCAGGTTTGCCAGTACCATTTCGCGAGCTTGCTGAATATTCTCGTCAGTGGTGGAGGTTGACGGACGTCCTGTCCTTCTTAGTGCATCACGCTTGTCCGGTCTCTTTTATGCTTCTAAATCTACTCATACACACTTCTACGTGGTAGAGCACTGTCCCAGTATTTTGTTGCAAGCCTCCGATGAATTTCAGCCCCTGGTACACCTTCCGACCATGGAAATCGTATCACTGCTCTTTATTCCTCCTTAGTGCACACTGCTAGCTGAGCGGCCATGTTTACACTGAAGCACAAGCAAGAAAAATAGCGCTATCAAGGTCACACTAGGTAACGTGAACTTAGTAGTATCAACTCTAAGCATACATGCGCAGAAGGCAATGTGACAAACCTAAAAATGTGTTATAGCGAAAGTGCGGATAATTTTTGACTTACCCACGTATTTCTATACTGTCTCAACTATGGTGATTGTGCTGTGGGTTCTTGCACACTAGTGAAAGATCCTTGCATCAAGTACTACTGCCAGAAATAAAACAACTTTTGTTACTAACCTTTTTATTGTGCATTTTGTTTTTCTGCCTGCCATTGGAAATAAGAAAAAAGGATCACACTTTACTGCCGATGTTCTTTGAGATTTCAAAGGACATAAGATAAAGTAAGTCTATATAAGTAAGTCAGTTGTAGGTTGTAAAAACATCGAATATATAAAGAGTAAAAGATATGTTTTAAGAATTTGAACTCAAAGCGATGCTTTCTACATAAATCATCGCTGTATTCACTGCCAATTCGCCTCAACTCTCCAAATGGTTTCGACGAGATATATGACCAATTTTGCTAATGACAAGAAATCTGGTCATCAAGATATTGCCATTTTATTATGACGAGATATCTCGTCCATCAAGCTGTGGTCAGTTTTGCTAATGACGCAACATCTCTTGGAGACAACCACCAGAAGGGTTAATAATTACTTCTAGCTTTTCCTGCTGTCTTTTCTCATAACAAATAATTATACTAAAACAAAGATAATTAATCTATAATTTAGGTTCACCTATTATAAGCAGTCTACAGCAAAAGCTGCTGCGCTTATCGGAATGTCGTCAAAGTTTCAGTACGTCTTAATAAGATCATGAGAAAAAAAGTCATGGAATAGAATCTGT